>JAYKKO010000003.1:42500-1485000 GCA_037074685.1 Glyphodes pyloalis | reverse complement strand
TCCATTCTCCTTATCAGAACTCCACTGTGTCGTACAAAGCCTTAAAGATTCCTCCCCAGGTGAAGATGGTATCCCCTATTCCTTTATCACTCATCTCGGTCCGGTAGGAAAAAATTTTTTTCTTGATTTACTTAATTTTGTCTTTGCCTCTGGCCAATTCCCAGAGTCATGGAAATCACAAATAGTGATTCCTATATTAAAACCAGGCAAAGATCCTACCGATGCCTCTTCCTACAGACCGATTGCCCTTTCCTCTACCCTTTGCAAAGTGTTTGAGCATCTGATAAAAAATCGCTTGGAGTGGCTGGTCGAAAATAGAAGCCTTCTTGCTCGATCACAATTCGGATTTCGAAAATCTAGAGGCACCACGGACAGTTTAAGTATCCTCTCATCAGACATTAGAACAGCATTTTCTAAAAACGAATACCTTGTAGGGGTATTCCTTGACATTGCGTCCGCCTATGACAATGTTCAACTTCCGGTGCTCAGAAAGAAGATGCTTCGTATGAGTCTCCCTGAGAGGTTAGTCCATTGTGTTACAAATCTTCTGATGGGCAGATTACTTAAAATACGGTCCTATAATCATTCTCTTCCCCCCCGATTTGTCTGGAAGGGCCTTCCTCAAGGTTCTGTTCTGAGCCCGTTGCTCTACAGCATATACACACACGATTTGGAACAATGTGTTTCCTGTTTCAGTCACATACTCCAATATGCAGATGACCTATGCCTATACTCATCCGGTAAGTCCGTTGAAGATATCTCTTACCGTCTCAATTCGGCGTTATTTTACTTAAATAATTGGTTGGAAGAACATAGCCTGCACTTATCTGTTCCTAAATGTAACATCGTGGTATTTACAAGAAAAAGAAATATCCCAGATTTTGAAATAGTTTGCAATGACCAGTCTCTCACTATCGAAGAAAATATTCAGTTTCTTGGAGTCACATTAGACTCTAGAATGACTGGTATTCCCCATTTTAACAATGTGATCCAAAAGTGCGAACAAAACTTGAATATACTCAGATCTCTTTCAGGTGTCTGGTGGGGGTCCCACCCTTACTCGCAAAAATTGCTCTTTAACTCCATTGTTCGAAGCCATCTTGATTATGGGTCCTTCCTACTAGAACCCTGCAGTAAGGAAGCCCTGAACAGAGTCGATAAGATCCAAGCAAAAGGCCTTAGGATAATCTTGGGAGCTATGAACTCGTCCCCAAAACATGCCCTACAGGTAGAGTGTGTGGACCCTCCCCTAGATCTCCGTCGTCAATACTTGTCAGACAGATTCATATTTAAAGCCAAACAATATGCTTGCCATCCTCTTCTTTCCCGCCTTCAAGTTCTGTCTGACCTAATCGCGGATCCTTCTTGCAAATATTGGTCACATAAAGAACCTCCAAAAATTGTCACTAGCTTTAGAAAGCTTTCTTCTTTGACATACCCGATGGTACATTTCAATTCTAATCCGATTTTCCAAATTGACTATGAGGCCTTGATCTTTGAACCCCGGATACTACTGGATTTCGGTATTACCAAGAAAGATCCTACTGCTGACTACAAATTTACTCAATTCCTAAGTAAAGATTGGCAACAATGGTTGCCAATATTCACAGACGCCTCCAAGTTGTCCGACGTCAGCCCAGTTGGTAGTGCAGTCTGGATTCCAAAGTATCAAGTTCTTCTTGGTTTTAAATCTGTCAAAGAAACGACGGTTTTTACTGGAGAGGCTCTTGCTATTTTAGAGGCAATTTCTTATGTTCTTTCCCATAAATTAGATAAGTCAATTATTTTTTCGGACTCTAAAAGTTGCCTCCATGCTATCACTGGTAATTGTTTTAAATCCAAATTTATTAACCCAATTATTCTAAAAATTAAAGAAGAACTATTCAAGTGTCACTCTAACAACATTGAGGTTGTGCTAGGCTGGATTCCCGGCCACTGTGGTATCCGCGGTAATGAGCAAGCGGACATTTGAGCCAAGGAAGCCATCTTAAGCGGTACAACATCACAATTACTTTATTCCACTGATGTTTTGCCCATGGCTGCAAAAAATCTGACAGACAGCTGGCATAGCCGCTTTAACGAGATCTCGGCTTCCAAAGGTCGGTTATATGCTAGTTTACAACCATCAATTCCGCCCAAACCTTGGTTCTTCAAAAACAAGCTTTTCGAAAAACGGGTCATTTCCACCATTTGCCGTCTCCGTCTCGGTCATGCATGCACCCCCGTTTTCCTAAGCAAAATCAGGGTTAAAGACAACTCATTGTGTGAATGTGGCATAGATGAGGGTACCCCAGATCACATATTCTTTAATTGTCAAAAGTACCCTTTATCTCTATATGATATAATTCCCCCTGAAATTCAACGTCCTTTCAACCTTAACTATATCTTAACTCTTTCTTTCTCTAAATATATAAAATATCTATGTAACTATATTAGTATGTATGATATTAGACTATGATTTCCTCTACCCTCCTTCCATAAATGTTGTGTTGTCTTTAATGTGTTGTTCGTGTTTGTTTTAGGTTCTTAATGAAGACCTCAAGAACCAATAGCTCAAATCACCGCGCAGTCTCCTTTTGTGACGTGTCTCTCTAAACACTTGACATTGGCGGAATCACTGCGTTGTATTTAAACGCGGGATAGTCCATTAAAAAAAAAAAAAAAAAAATGCATAGTACCTATTTATTTTTACTGGACTACTTAAGTATTTTCTAGCAATAATTATAGCCTATGTTACTCAGGGTGAATGTAGGTTTCCAATGGTGATGAATTCTTGAAATTGAAATGTTAGTTTTTAAATTTATTCATTATATCGGTCCCGGTGAACTTCATTTCGCCTTAGATAATTTTTCCCGCTTTTCTGTTGAAATTTTTCAAATTTTACCAAGGATCCCTAAAAATTAGCCCATGTCAAATTGCAAGAATGTAGCATTCTATTGGTGAAATAATTATTTAAATCGGCCCAGTACTTTTTGAGCCTATTCATTACAAACATACAAAAATAAAAATCTATCCTGTTTAAAATATTAGAGTAGATGTTTTAGTTCAATTGAAAAGTAATTTAAAGAAAGTAAACTAATTGCATGGTTTAACATATGTAGTTATTTAAGAAAATAGATTTTTGGACCTCATGTCACTCTGGAAAAATTAAAAATTTTGATGATGAGATATTTTTTGATACCTGTCCATGATCATTCAAAACTAATAGACTTATGTATCTGTTGATAATAGACAGTAGATTCAAGAGGAACAGTGCTCTCTGTTTGGAGTAAGTGATTCATACATGTCAATAAAAACATAGTTGTGCATATTTCTTAACACCGGTTGAGTGACACATCATGTGTTTATCATAGGCAAAATGAAAATTGTATGATGTTTATTTGTGCTTGTCACATTTATGACACACTAGCTGTGCCCGCGACTTCGTTCGCGTGGACTTCATCCTTTCATGGTCGGTTTTACCCCTTTCTCCCCTAATATTCGAAACAAAAAGTAGTCTATATTTTAATCGAAGTTTCGAGCTATATTTGTGCCAAATTTCATATCTCTAACTTCAAAAATAAACATTTTTCCATATAAACTTTCAAAGGTGTATTACACTACCAACCACCCAACACCCCCATCCCCCCTTATTTTCTAATAAAAAGTAGCCTATGTCCGTTCTTCAGGTTCAACGTATACCTATGCCAAATTTCATCAAAATCGGTTGAGAGGTTTAAGCAGGAAAGCGTAACAGACGGACAGACAGAGTTACTTTCGCATTTATAATATTAGTAGGGATTTTAAACATAATTTTGCAAAGCTATATATTTACATATTTTTAAAAGTAAAATAAAAGATATTATATGAAATGTAAAGAAAAATAAAGTTAAATTTTAAATAAATTAAACTTAGAAACTATTCCAGAGTCACATGAAATAGTTTTTATCAAATAATCTAGGTATTTTTAAAATTTGAGATATAAAAAACAGATTTTTTGTAAGTGTTTTGTTTTTGAATTTAAAAATTTCTGAAATACAGTTTGTACATAAAGAGGGTTATTTAAATCTTAGTAACAATTAAACTCTGAAACTGACACAAAATAGTTTTTAATAGTAAAAGCAAAATGGCAGCTGAAGTTCATACATAAAGTTATTATTAACTCCAGTTAAAGAATTATCAAGTAGTAATCTTCATACTCCACATATTTGTTTGTTTGATCACTATCCAGTTCCATGCGTATTTTGATAAAAGTTTATCTAACCTGTTTATTTTGGGAAGCGGAAGTACTGTGAAGTAAATAGGTGGTCTATTTATTGATGTGTGAGTCATTACACTGACTTGCATTGCTCATGATTTGTAGGAACTGTGATTCACAGATTTGTTTTTATGTGTTTCTAAGATTGTTATTATTAATGACATGTAAAAGTTGTGAAATTCCATTAACTGTTTCTATGCTATGAATCTGATTTTAATAGTGAGGTATCTATTTATATTATATAAAGCTAAAAATTATGTATAAATATAAATATTGGACAACATCACAAATTTGCTCTGAATCTGCAGTAAGTAGCTTAAGCATTTGTGTTACAGAAATCAGAAACAACGACTGTACCACAACACCCAGACCAGAGACAATATGGAAAAGTTTGTTTCTCATATGATGGCGCGACGCCAAAGTCCGACCCGTTCGCCTCTTGGCTACGTCGTCAATATATAAATTCTAAGTTAGTTGTAAGCATTAGGGAATAGTACATTTTTACTTTAAATATAAGACAATATGAATATAAATTGACTCAAGCCATGACTATTAAATACAATCATAGGATTTTTACATCCACCCCACATAATTTTACCATTTTGGTAAAATAAATAATAAATAAATGCGCCAGACAATCACACCAATCACCTGGTCTAGGATTTTTACATCCACCCCACATAATGTTACCATTTTGGTAAAATAAATAATAAATAAATAAATAAATGCGCCAGACAATCACACCAATCACCTGGTCTCAAACTAAGGTTTTCCCTTGTACTATGAGTACCAGACGACGGATACTAACTGGGGGCGTCATCCCAGCACACCCAGACTCAAGTCAATTTAGAAAAGTTATTTTTCCAAATTGACCCGACCGGGAATCGAACCCGGAACCTTTCGCGCTTTGGCTGCCTTCCTTAGCCATTGCGCCACGGAGAAAAGGTTCAAGAGTTAAGAGAAAATCATATTTATACTGCTGTTTATATTCCTTCTTAATTAAATATTTAATATTAAATCAACTTTTGTTACTACTAACATATTTGGCTGAAATTTGTTAGAAAGACAGGAGATGCTAGATTAACATATTAGTTATGATACTTTTTATTACGAATTATCGCGAATGTATATTAAAAAATTATAAAGAAAAAGAAAATGCTAGTTGTGTTTAGGCGTGACGGCTACAAAGCACCACTAGCGAATACCTAATGGTAAATCCTCCACCTAAAATTTTTGTCTGTGTGAACCATAATTTAAAGAGACATTGTACAGAAATATGACATTTCATTATGCTACATTCCAGGGTGACGAAGAAGAGAAATGGGCGGAGAAGGCTGTTGACAGTCTGGTGAAGAAACTGAAGAAGCGGAAGGGTGCCATTGAGGAGTTGGAGAGGGCGCTGTCGTGCCCCGGGACCCCATCCAAATGCGTCACCATTCCGCGGTCGCTTGACGGAAGGCTGCAAGTAAGTGTCATCTTGTAAACATAAATTAATTCACATTTTATATTATGTTTCACCACTGAACATGGGCCCCTCTTGACCCATGAGCAACTAAATGAACTATTACAGGCGTGAATCACCTGATAGTGTAAAAATAACCATTATTGCGTCCTTAGGAAGAAAGTAATCTTGACAATGAGTGTATGAAACATTTTTTAAAATGACTTCTAAGTTCAATATTAAAACATATTTTTTGTTAACTATGTTTAATACCATATAATGCAAACTAGTATCTCTTGATGCACAACTTATACAGTAGGAGATAATCTTGTTTGCACTTAAAAACATGAACCAGGAACACTAAATAATAATTATTTGACAACATACATACATTGCTCTGATTCTGTGGTAAGTAAAAGAAATCAGAAACACCGACAATCCCACAACACTCGGACCCGAGACAATACAGAAAAGTTCGTTTCCCATATTGACCCGACCTGTCATCGAACCCGGGATCTCGGAGATAGCGCGACGGCAAAGTCTGGCTCGCTCGCCTCGGGGTTTTTAGTGGCAGCATTTACGAAACAGCATTTGGTCAATATGAGAGATTACTTATAGGAAGGAACAATTTCTTTGTTACATGTAGAGTTGTGAACTAAGAAATTATAAGCCACACTAATCCCTTTAAAAAGCGATTTTAAAGGGAAAGGTACGTTTCTAAGGAACACCTTTTTACCATCATTTTCAGGTATCTCATCGTAAAGGACTACCCCACGTGATCTACTGCCGCGTATGGCGCTGGCCCGACCTCCAAAGCCACCACGAGCTGAAGCCGCTCGAGATATGCCAGTATCCCTTCAGCGCCAAGCAGAAGGAGGTATGCATCAATCCGTACCACTACAAACGAGTCGAGAGCCCAGTGCTTCCGCCCGTTCTGGTGCCAAGGCATTCAGAGTTCGCACCTGGTCACTCCCTGCTACCGTTCCAAAGGACGGCCGAGCCAGCCATGCCCCACAATGTCTCCTACTCCGGATCCGGCTTCCCGCCTTCAGCCAGCTCCGAACTCCCGGACACGCCCCCACCCGCCTACTCCCCCCCGTCTGACGACACAGAACCACCAGGAGAAGTAGCCCCGGTCTCCTACCAGGAACCTCTATACTGGGCGTCCGTTGCCTACTACGAGCTGAACTGCCGAGTCGGAGAAGTGTTCCACTGCAGCTCTCATTCGGTCGTGGTGGACGGCTTCACGGATCCCTCGAGCAACAGCGACAGGTTCTGCTTAGGCCAGCTGAGCAATGTCAATAGGAACTCGACTATAGAGAACACCAGGCGTCATATAGGAAAGGGGGTCCATTTGTACTATGTGGGAGGGGAGGTGTACGCAGAGTGCCTGTCGGATGCAGCGATATTCGTCCAGAGCCGCAACTGCAACCACCACCACGGTTTCCATCCCTCCACCGTCTGCAAGATCCCACCAGGGTGTTCACTGAAGATTTTCAACAATAGGGAATTCGCGCAACTGTTGTCTCAGAGCGTTAATCACGGCTTCGAGGCGGTGTATGAGCTGACGAAGATGTGCACTATTCGCATGTCGTTTGTGAAAGGCTGGGGGGCGGAGTACCACCGCCAAGACGTCACGTCGACTCCGTGCTGGATCGAGATCCACCTCCACGGCCCGCTGCAGTGGCTGGACAAGGTCCTCACACAGATGGGCTCCCCCCACAACGCGATTTCGTCGGTCTCCTAGCCGCCCGCCGCCGCACCCAGCCCCCCACCGTATTTTATATTGTATTTCGCAAATCTGGTATTAGTAAAATTGTCAATCTCACAAAAATGGTGTCGTGTTTATTGCATTTCGTTATTTTTTATAGTTACGTAAATTATTCGTGGCATACGTGTATGCTGTTTTTAGAAATCTGTGTTATGTGTCGTTTACAACTAAGTCGGTTAGTTATTGTATGTATTCGTGGCGTTAGTGATCGTGCGAGAAGTGCGTATTAAAATAATGTGTATTGTAGACTCGCAAAACGTAATCCAGGTGATTTAATGTGAACTTTTAGTTGCAAGTAATTGAATACAACTTAGCGATTATCCTACTGCACCGCACAACTTCAACGATAGATTATACAATTGATACGGTAGTGATGTGCCGAGTCTTTTTGGTCTTAAATATTGTGGTTTTCTTAAAAAAATTATCCTAATTAACTATTTTTGTTTGAATACCAAATATTCGTATGTGGTATTTTTAATAGACCTAATTCGATTATTTTTATGAATATCAAAATATTCGAATACTCGTATATAAAGAGTTGGAAATACTAGATTGGATCATTCGAATAAATACTTTAACTCGAGTACTTTTTAACCAACCTCAAAAAAGGAGAAAGGTAAATGTTCGGTCTAGGTTTTGTAGCAACTGTGGTTTCTATACAAACTGATGTACTTGCACAAAGTTTAAATCTACCGCGATGCAGTATGATAGTCGCCTAACAGCAGTAAACCTGTTTCCATTATAAATGACATATTTATGTGATAGCTACGCGTTTCTTCTATCGACATTGCTGGTTGACTCTTCATAAACTGGAATTCCGGACAATAGAAATTAATTGTTTCTTGACTTACCAATAAGTATTGGAATTTGAAGGGTTGAACAAGCTTTCTCTGTAATATAGACGCCCCAAATTAAAATCGGCATTGATTTTTTCAAAATGCAGCTCAAATCAAGTGTCCAATTTTGAAACGTAAGACGTCATAAATGTTAGAGTAATAATAATATAAAGACATACATAAAAGATAGACGTACCTACATTAAGAAATAATTATACTCGGGAATGCTTATGACAAGGTAAAAGATATTATTGGTGTAAATAGTGTTTTTATTTTTTTAAATATTAGAAACATAATTTTATGGCATCTAATTTAGTTCTCCTTGGCACAAACGTTTAAAAAAAATTAATGAATATTTACGGTAATTGTTTAAGTATGAGTATACATAAATATTATGGTAGTCATAAGTCAGAACATTAATTTCATATATAATGTTTGGGATCATATCATTTTACCGAATCTTTTTCGACCAACGCTACGCTACACCGAACATCGTTTCGCCGAATTTTCGAACTTTGTTTCGGCGAAACGACGTTCGCTGTAACGTAGCGTCGGTCGAAAAAGATTCGGTAAAATGTCATGAGGCCGTAATGTTTAGGAGCTTATTGACGAATGCAATTTTATTATATTAATTATGACGAGAAGTTGTAATTGTTTATACGTGTATGGTACTGTGGCTTCTTCAAATGTCGTAAATAAATACATTGTAAGGGTGCTTGGATTTGGTCAACGAATGTTGCGTAATTCGAATTTATAAAAATGACTTTGGTAAAATGTTTAGAAATACAAATATATTTTAGTATGTTAAGTGTCTGTCTATACGCTATTCGTTAAATGATAAAGTTGTAATATTTTGATATTATGTGGTAATTTCTTACATAATTGACCAGAAATTAATGATGTAATTAATTAAAGGGTGTTTTTAATTTATAACATTAGAAGTCACATTACCAAAATTAATTTTAAGTAATATGTGTTCTATGTAACTATTAATTAATGTAGAGAAATTGGACCAATTAACACTGTTATGTAATACGATCACTTAATTCAGTAATTTTTACTTACTTCACAAAATATATGCAATAAAAGCATTATGTTTTTTATTCCAAAATATGAAAAAACATTTTTTTTATATATCGTGTTGTCTTAGCACTAGTCAACATATATTAAGCAACCTTTGATTTTACATAACACTGTTATTTGGTTCTGTTTTTTTAACGAAAATGAAATTCGTGCCATTATTCTGAATAAAGTAACCAAAATAATCTTGTGTTACAAGTTCAAAATTACTATTTTAAATTTCAACGAAATAATCATCTGTTCTTAGTACATTTGCATCAAATGTACAATACTTTGGTTGTCCTTACAATAACGATTGTATTAAAAAAGACGGCAATTAACATTAAATATTTGAGTACGGTCGAAAACATGAAATACTGTACGACTTTTAACGGTCCTTATTTCCAGGGCATAGGGACTAAAGTCGAGGCCATAGGTATGTTGACGTTTTGTTAACCGTTTATTTGGTGCAATTGGACTGAGAGTGATATGCAAAATATTAATTAAGATTACCATATTCCAACAAAAATACTATAAATAACGTAGAATCTTAATTTGAGTAAATGTAAGATTAATTTTCATTGCCTACTACAGAATTTTCATTTGAAAACCAAATCGGGACATCGTATGCAGAACAAAATAAAGATGAAATTGATCTCAAAATATTGATTAAGATTGCTTTAGTTCCTCAAATAGAGTGACTGTGAGGTGTCCCTGCCTTGTAGTGCAATTTATGTACATTTTGAAGGTCCATGTTTTGATAACGAAACGTTAGGCTGAGTACAGACGACTGTGGTGACCGTCCCATATATGCGTATTTTAACTTTATGGCCATATACGGTACCCACTCCTGAGCAGCATGCTGAGTGGGATAGCACGTAGTGTTCCTTATAAGATCTATGAAACATTTTTTCCTTTTTTATCTATCTATCCCTACTATATCTATTATATAAAAATGAATCCCAAAATGTGTTGGTAAGTGCATAACTCGACAACGCTTGGACCAATTTTGGCAATTCTTTTTTAAAATATTCGTTGAAATCCAAGGATGGCGAGAAAAATCGAATAATTGCCGGGAAAACTTAAAGATTTTTACAGTACAAACGTTTTCTAACTAAAATTTAGAGTCAAGCCACATTCCAAATCTTTTTGACAGGACGAAGTCTGTCGGGTCCACTAGTAATATTATAAATGCGAAAGTAACTCTGTCTGTCTGTCTGTCTGTTACGCTTTCCCGCTTAAACCTCTCAACCGATTTTGATAAAATTTGGCATAGGTATACGTTGAACCTCAAGAACGGACATAGGCTACTTTTTGTTAGAAAGTAGGGGGGGGGGGGTTTGTGAAAATGTTTATTTTTAAAGTTATTGATATGAAAGTTGGCACAAATATATCTCTATTAAAATATAGACTACTTTTTGTTTCGAATATTAGGGGAGATAGGGGTAAAACCGACCATGAAAGGATGTAGTCCACGCGAACGAAGTCGCGGGCACAGCTAGTCTATTATAAAGCTGAAGCTGTGTTTGATAGTCAACTTATGAAGGAAGGCAATAGGCTATATAACATTATGCTATGACTAATATGAAAGTTAGGTAAGCCATTATCAACTGTATTCTAACTTGAACAAATATATTTCTATTTAAATGTCAGTATTACACTTTAGTAGGGGATTGACATTTAATTATAAGTATTTTCCTCTTCATTGTACTGAAGATCCTGGGTGGTCCTGGATGGTCCTGGGGCGTGCTACATTAGTAGCAGGGGTCAAGCATTCAAGGTAAGGGCGACAAGTCCATTAACAGATTTATTATGCTGTACTTGTCACCCTTAAGCTAGGACCTCATTACCACTTAACATCAGGCGGGATGAGGTCAATCTTGAAGTGCAATATAAAAAAAAAACAACAAAGATATCTTCGGTTCGGTTCTAGAGAAGAAACCGTAAGAAACTCTGTTAGTTTTCATCCATACTGATATTATAAAATTGAAGAGTTTGTTTGAACGCACTAATTTCAACTGGTTCTAATTGAAAACATATTTTTGTGTTGGATAGACTATTAGTCGAGGAAGGCTTTATGCTAGGTATAAGTATAACAGCACCTTGAAACCGAAAGAAGAATCAGTGGAAAAATTGGGAGAATCTGAGATAGAACGAGAAGCCGACGGCCCCTTGTTACTAATAAAGCTGAACTTTTAACAATTTTTGTAGTATTGGACACTATTCGTTTGTACACTACCTAAATGCTGTTTCCGAGAATGGCTTCTATTATAAGATGTTGTCAAAATATGGATCAAATTTTATAAACGGGCAAAGTCAAATTAGATATTTGACGTATTTTTAAATGTATTTCAAATATTGTTATTTAGTGACAAGGTAATTGTATGAAAGCTCAGTGTGTACTAATTCAGAATCGCAAAAAATAATAGTAGATTTTTTGAAAGTTTAATGAGAACCATGGAGTAGATTTACGATGAGGTAAATTGAATATTCGCTAGCATTTTGCATTCAAAAGCCTTTGAGAATACAATTTCAACAAAAACTAGCAATATGAAACCGATAAAAATCTCGAGAAAAAATTAGAGTTTAAAAGGACTTGTCGGGCTGGGCTTTGTCTACATCATTTATTCTTTCGATATTGAAGCGAGTGGGTGGGAAAAGTCACCCTTTTATTTTATAAAATTAATTATATAAATGCTAATGTCAGTATGTTATTAGAATTTTTTCCGAAATATCTTGCCTTTTAAACGTTGCTTGCCCTCCACTATAATATCAAAACCGAAATTAGCTCAATCGGTCTAACCGTTATGAAGATATCCCGAAACTAACGAACCGAATATATATAAGTAAATGAAATATTGTTTGTGGTATACCGCACTCAAAATAAGTGATTTGTTCTATACCTCATCGTTGACTCCACTCTGATCTAAACGTATTACCTACCCAAAATGCGAGGTTCTGTTTCAGTTCATAATAATCACAGACTAATGTCGTTATTAAAGTAAATAGGTGTTCGAAACTGATGGCCTCATGTCATGTGCCTACATAATGTAGAATACTGAATACCGTCCACGCCTGTGTGACTCTTTGGAGGATCTGTTCGGAAGTTTCGTTTCGTTTATTTATTAATTTACTGCAGTACGTATTACCGTATTGCAGTGAATTACAAAAAGAGATACATTGGTTTTATGATTAACAGATTTGCATCTTATGTAATTAGACGAAGGATGCAATTTCCAATGGTGAATTTAAATGGTTTAAAAACAAATGGTTTAAACAAAAACTAGACTAGCTTAAGTATAAGTGTCCTCATGACACTGAATTATTCGTCTCAAACTGAAACAAGTTCTATTTAAATAAGCGCTGTTTGTAAAGTTAGATCAAAGTAATAGCATTAGGGGAATGTGAAAAAATAACTATTAACATGTAACTAATCGATTTTTATTACGATTATGAATAGAGTTAATAAAAATATATTTTTATTTTATTAAAAATCGATTTTTAATGTTATGACAATGGATATTTAAAAAGTGATTGATATTAAAGGAAGATCGATAAATTTTTTTCACATCCCTACTGACAACATTAAAGCAAAAAAAAAAATTGAGATAGAATCATATTTATTTCAAGTTTGACGAAATAAAACGGACTTTTAAATAAATAATAGAAATGAAACAAAGAAAAATTCTTCGCAAGAAATAAGTTTTATGCGGTACATAAAAAAATTGTACCATTGGGTATATAAATAATGTGAAATACCTAAGAACTTCAGAACAGATCCAAATGAAGAGAATGAACGTATATTAAAACTAAATAGGTATTTTATTTGAACATTGTAAAATGAATAGGTACTTATTTTGTACATCAACTTATTCATTGTTATGTATTGCAGTGCCTTTAACAAATGATGTTA
The DNA here is from genome assembly GCA_037074685.1 of Glyphodes pyloalis. Lineage (NCBI taxonomy): Eukaryota > Metazoa > Arthropoda > Insecta > Lepidoptera > Crambidae > Glyphodes > Glyphodes pyloalis. The sequence continues at coordinate 1,471,743 of JAYKKO010000003.1, read as the reverse complement.
TTGCCTTATTTTTATTTTTACATAGTATTTATACATGAACGAGTTGATTATTGCATTTTCTAATATAATTTGACCATAAACTATAGTGCCTATTTGTAACTTAGAATAGACACCAATTGTATGCCTTATTTTTTAAATAATTCTCATATTTGTAATACTGTATTTGATGAATGTGCAGGATTAAAATGTAATGATGAGCTAACTTACCGATTAATTTAGCTTGAACCGGCTTTGGTTTGAAGGTGAAGTGGAGTAAGCATTTTTGAGCATAATATTATTAAAACAGCTTTCAGAAAATATTTAAAATGTTATCAGTTATTATTAAGATCGGGTGTGCCTGCACAAAAGTGATTTGACACCGGGACTGGCATTTAATACCGGGTTCGATCCCCGCTCGGGTCAATATGGGAAACGAACTTTTCTATATTGTCACGGGTCTGGGCGTTGTGGTATCGTCGTTGTTTCTGATTTCTGTAACACAAGTGCTTTAGCTACTTACCATAGAATCAGAGCAATGCATGTGATGTTTTCTAATATTTATTACAAAAACTGATTACTTAAAGGGTGTTTTTTCTAAATAGTATTTCTTATAACAACAATAAATGCGCTCGTAAAAAACACCAACAAACTGGAAACTAAGGATTTCCCTTGTACTATGATTATAAGCGAATACAAACTGGGGGCATCAGATACAACTAGATTAACAAGCCTATTTAGAAATGTTTGTCTTGAAATAAAATAAAGAAATAAATGCGCCGGACAACCACACCAATCACCTGGTATCAAACTAAGCTTTTCCCTTGTACTATGAGTACCAGACGACGGATACTAACTGGGGGCGTCATCCCAGTCGTCGTCTTATATCAAAAGGTTTTACTACACTACACCATATAGATTATCGAGTAGGCACATATTCCATATTTGATCCTGCATATTTATCAAACGTTACAACATCTGACACTTTTATTGCTAATGACATTATTATAGACTTTTCATATTTAAAATCCTGATTTCACTTCTGAACTTAAGTTACAATCCCTGTTCGTCTAAAATTTGTATACCTATATTTATCTTGCTACTAGGATAATAAATTTGAACACCCTACTACCGATAAAATGACTTTTTAATATAGTTAATGGTCATCAGATAATATTACGCATGTTTACTTTGTAAAGCACTCACGTTGGGTAAACAATTTATAATAGAAAAGTTCGTAGAACTCTCGAATTTAAATATATTCTAAACAAAATGACCTACTTTTGGTAGAAATTGGTAATTTGATTTCAGAATAGTTCTGACATGTATCTCTTAAAATCATGTAATTCATTTAGACGACATGTGGATTGTAACAAGTAAGTTGAGAACTAATACCCCGTATTGGAATCTTAGTTTGTTGGATGAAATTCCTTGTCCCACTATTGGAGATGTATATAAAATGTTCGTGATTGTCGATATTTTCGGATGGCGTGTGCAAAGATTGTTGTTTTGTTCTAAGTTTAGTTTTGCGAGGGTTTTGACTTGATAGATTTTTAGAATAAGCAGTGCCCTCTGAGGGGAATCACAGCAGCTCTTTGAAGCTTTTTAGAATTTTCAAATTGAAGTTCTAGGATTTTGTTAATCAATGACTGGAAGAAAAAACATGTTTTCGGTTACTAGTACACTAAAGGTTCGATCGCAATTTCAGAATGACTTTTTTAGTTTGGTAAGGGCTTAATTGTAGCCCCTTAGCGTCAGCGTCAAACGTCAAAATCTGTTCCTATAAGGAATGTCTATGTTTTCTCTGCTCAATCGGTTAATGGGGCATCGGATGTTTAACAACCAAGCCCGCAGCAGGCACCCGCGTGGCTTAATCTGCGGCACACGCGGCTTCGACATACTCCAGTACAACGCGCAAATTTCTCGCATGAAACGACAAAAGTTTACTATTGATTAGCTGATAGCACATTGCACTCGTATTTTCTGTCAATCAGACTCAGTAAAATTTGCTCGCGTGGCGCATCCCAAGTAGAGTCGTGCCCAAATGCCGGCGGCCAAGTCGAGGAGGTCTGTAAGCCGGCGGCATGTGTGGATGCTATGGCAAGAATATATAAAGAAGGCCATAGTTGTCGAATTCGAATTTATTTCGATGTCTTGTGAATACCCTCAAGGGCCTGCTTTCGTTGTAAATTCTATCAAGTTCGAAACCAGTGTTGTTGTGATGCGAGTTGGCTGTATGTGTCGTGTTGGTGTTTGGTGAATAAGTTGTAATCGTAACTTTACAAATTCGCTCTACGTACGCTAAGTTAGGCCTAAGCATATAGATGCCATTGTTCGTCTAATTTTTGGTATATTTTTTTTCCGTTTAGTAATAAATAAAGTTTCTTTTATTGAGATTTGTGTTTTTTATTTTGTATTCTGTCCTTTTTTAGACATAAAATGTGGTAAGCTCGTAATCGTCTTTTTATTTGATTTCTGCTTACAACCTCGGTGGCACAGTGGTTAAGCGTAAAAGATCCCGGGTTTGAGTCTTGGTCGGGTCTTTCTGAAACGAAATTTTCTGCATTGACGAGGGTTCGCCATCCACGTATCTTTTGGAACTCATAGTATAACGGAATATTTATTGGTGATTGTAAGGTTCATTTTATTTTTTTAACAGTCGGATAATATGTCTCTTAACTTTTCGCCAAAACATGCCGTACGGGCATGAATAAATATTTTTTTTCCAATAAGTGGTCTAAAACACTTTGGATTGTCATTGTTTCTTCTGAACCTATTTCTACCGAAAATATTGAATTGAGACCCTAAGTAGGTAATAGTTTTGAGAGGTAGGTAAGCAGGAGCAGATCAGCCCTAAAGTTAGAGCTTACAAGCATGACTTGAGTGCCAGTCGTCGTAAAAGTAAGTATCCTAAGAAAATGTAGGTAATTACCGATGCGTCACAAAGCGAATATCGCTACCACCTCGCGGTCCATACCTGCGCGAATTACTAATCTATAAACCATACGAGGAAAACAATAATCGCCAAATTACGCAATGGATGCATAATTTTCACTGCATTACGTAGGACAGTTGCGCACGCGCGGCCGTGAAACGGGCGCCATTTGTATTCGTCGCCAAACGGCGCACACTGGTCCGGATTTTTAATATGGAAGACTTAGGACCCAATGTCAATATTTCGGGCTGAAAAAAATCATGTGGATAGATAAATGAACGTTCATCAACGTTTGTTCTAGCAGTTTTTATGAAATTGGTTATTTTTGCGAAAAAAAAAACATTGAAAAAAAATTTGTATGGAGAAAAAGTGAAATATTTTTTTTTTTCGAAAAGTTCAAAACTGTTAGCAGTGAAACCTTTTGTGTGTTATTGTATTACACTTATTCGTTAATTCCATATTTTTTTTATTTGCATATACTTGCAGCCTTGGCCAAAATATGCATCGGAACTTTCATTGTATTTATTTCAACTATTTGTGACAATTTAATTTTTTTATTGATTTATAGTCACATAATTTACGCATATTTTCAATATAATAAATTTTAAAATCCATTATTTGTTGACTATGAATGATTTTGAAAAATAGATTACAATTTAATTTAAAAAATCAAAATAATATTTTACTTCTCATGGTTAGCTGTTGCTTAAAGCACAGCTAGTGATCGAATGAGGCATTGCCTGCCTGCTAATATTCTCCTATTCCCTAATATAGCTATCACTTTTATTTTCTACTATTGCTGTCTCTTTCATTCTCTTTTGCTCACTCTTTTTCTTCTTAAGACAAGTGGTGTTCCACGCTTATAAATCAGATAAAATAGACAAGAGCTCTACTGGTAATACAAAATATTTACTTGCAGCTTTGGCGTTTATTTCGTTTATCCTAATATATATTTATTTAAAATCAGTACTTTTGCTTCTTTAAGTGGTTTCGGGAAAGTAAATTCGGTACTAAGATAAAATCCATACTAATATTATTAATGTGAAAGTGACTCTGTCTGTCTGTCTCTCTGTCGCTCAATCACGCCTAAACTACTAAATAAATCTAGTGTCCCAAAGAATATCTATACCAAATTTCATCTATATCGGTTCAGTGGTGCAGCGGTAAATTTAATGTAATGTAAACGACCTTCAATTATTTTTTATTGTACTGCGAGAATTGTGCAATAAACTATTTCTGGTTATTTTGTTATACATTTTGAAGTTGATTTATGAATAACTAGTGGCCATCCGCGACTTCGTCCGCATTAATGTCGGTTATCGCGACGCTATTCACGCGGACGAAGTTTTAAGTAGCATAGGGTATGTATGTAAATGTATTACAAAATAACTAAAAATTGTTTATTGCATAATTCTTGCAGTACAATAAAAAATAAATTGAAGGTCGTTTTCATTACATAAAATTTAATACATTTTTTATCAATTTAGTACATAATAAATAATAATAAAATAAGTAATTAAATTAAAAATAAAGTAATTAACTAAAACTATCTATACATAACATACAAATTAATATAAATAACTTAAAACTACAATAGAAAATAATTGAAGGTTGTTTACATTACATTAAATTTAATACATTTTTCATTAATTTAGTAAATAGGAAATAATAATAAAATAACTAAAATGAAATTAAAACTAAAGTTATTGACTAAAACTATCTATATATAACACGCAAAATAATAGTTATAAATAACTTAAAACTTATTCTAAAGGATCTGGCACATTTTCTGGAGCTTCTTCATCAACTTCAATTTCTTCTTCAACTTCTATTAATTCATCTGATAATATCAACTGCGTAGCTTCTGGAAACATCCTTGATGACTTAAAATTGGTGTATTTAGGTTTCAGATGAGATATATATGGATCTGATGATATCAAAAAATTGTGTATAATGTCTTCATTATTTTGCAGTCTTCCTGTTTTCCTCGTGTGTCGCTCTCTGGTATTTCGAAAGTCCTTATTTCTTGCTTCTCCTGCTTCTTCTGACAAAATTCCGATAGGAAGGCAAGAGAAATGTTTGCATATGTCAGCGCCATGTATCAACATTTTGTGTATGCTGGAAGGCATATTGTACCAGGGGTAGTGATGTACAAAGATCTCAGCAGTCTCCTTGCAGTATTCACGGAAACTATCGATATTGACAGCCTTTCCACAAGATAACACTTGCAATATAACTGCGAAGTGCTTTATCAAATCAGCATCAATCTTCGTTATTTGAGCACTTTTTTTGTATTCCCGAAAAAATCTTCTGGCCGTGTTTCCGTCATTAGTAGTTCCAAAGCCCTGCTTTACAACATCAATCAAAAGTCCCATTTGTTGTTTGAACTCCGATTGCACCATATCCTTCCTTAACTTCTTAAGGTTTTTGTTGTCACCTCGTGCACTCCACATTTTGAAATCTAAATTATATGAAATATGTAAAAGACACTCCATGCTTCGAATCCACATATGGAGTGTTGATAGTCCATATTGATACACATCGTCCCGTACAGGTCTTGAAAACATTTCTGAAAGATTATTCATCTCACTAGGTTTTGCAAGACAAACATTGCACGTAGCTGCAGATGGAGTATCTGTAATAATTGTAGCCACTTTCCCATCAATCATTGTCATGTGCAACTCATGAGTAACTTCCAAGTTTCCGCAACTTGAAATAGTCAAATTTCGTATTTCTTCCTCCATTGCCGCTTGTTCTTGCTTAACAAATTCGGTCGTTTCCTTCGCAAACTGAAATTTAATAGGTCTGCAATAAGATGTTGAAGATGGGTTTGGATTATTCCAAATAACAACATTGCCGCTCTCGAGCTTCAAAGGAACGAGGCTCGTCATGAACACAGAGGAGTCGTCGAATTCTGCCAGTTCACTTCTTTGCTTGTAGTTGCTCTGTGCTGAAGATCCATCGAATCCCCACTTGGAGGTAAGCTTCAAGTTTTCACTGCACATATTTAAATCATCACCAACGACTTGCAGTATTCTTCGAGTTGTCACGTCTAACAGTGCTTGTAGTTTCACCTTCACTAAATGTTCTGATACTTCAATATCTCTGGTATCTGGATAACACCTCTGCTTAGCTTCCAACAACTTGTAGTAAGACGGAAGCTTCAATTGCTGTGACAATGCTGACCGTAAAGTAAGATACTTCCACTTTGACAGATCCAATGATGCAGTAAGGGCCAACGCTTGATCTTCCTGCATAGTGTCCGTCTTCTCGTTTGTTGATAAAAGTGATTCGACAGCTTCAACCTTTTCAGGATTCTTCACAAGGTGATCGATGATGCGAGCAAGACCTTCTTTCCCATTAGACTTTAGCTTCGTGACAAAAGCAAAAGTCAGTTCCTCTTCCGGATAGTCGAGTAATGTACCCGATCGCCTTTTCTTCTGCTTATTCCCCAAGTCTTCAAATGGCTTCCTTGATGCAATGTCTGTAGATGTTCCAATGTCACTAGTCGCCTTCGAAGTAGATGGAATGGGTTGAACAGCTGCTTCTTCTTCTGTAGAACGAGGATCCAAATTTTCGGTCCCTTCAAAAATTTCGGTGAGATTTACTGATTCACATTCAGGCCACTTAATTCTTGTTTCCAACCAGTTCATATGCTTCTTCATGAATGTTTTTTGCACCCTGTGTGCCTCGGTCCATCGACGATTTAAGTTCACAGTAAAAGATCTTGCAAAATTCAATAATTTTTCTGAATCTTCTTGCGAAATTTCAAGCAAAACGCAATCCAAAATTGCTTGATGCAGTCGTTTGTAATCCTTGAGGTCCTCTTGTCGCAGAAACACGTAAATGTCCAGGTTAGTGCCAAATCCAGCCATGATCAAGTTGCTAGATTATTCACGTTAAAATTTCCAGGTATGTTGACTCTTCAAGGGTTGAATGTCTAATGACGCTCCAACATGAGCTCCCGTCTGTTTTATTTGATTCATAAGCGCTCAACTAGCAAGGGTTTCAAGGAGCGAAAGAGAGAGAAGTATGGAATGAAAGAGATAGCGATAGTAGGAAATGAAAGAGATAGCAATATTAGGGAATGGGAGGGGAATATTAGCAGGCAATGCCTCATTCGATCACTAACTGCGCTTTGAGCAACAGCTAACCACTAAGAAGTAAAATATTATTTTGATTTTTAAAATTTAATTGTAATCTATTTTTCAAAATCATTAATGGATTTTAAAATTTATTATATTGAAAATATGCGTAAATTATGTGACTATAAATCAATAAAAAAATTAAATTGTCACAAATAGTTGAAATAAATACAATGAAAGTTCCGATGCATATTTTGGCCAAGGCTGCAAGTATATGCAAATAAAAAAAATATGGAATTAACGAATAAGTGTAATACAATAACACACAAAAGGTTTCACTGCTAACAGTTTTGAACTTTTCGAAAAAAAAAAAAATTTCACTTTTTCTCCATACAAATTTTTTTTCAATGTTTTTTTTTTCGCAAAAATAACCAATTTCATAAAAACTGCTAGAACAAACGTTGATGAACGTTCATTTATCTATCCACATGATTTTTTTCAGCCCGAAATATTGACATTGGGTCCTAAGTCTTCCATATTAAAAATCCGGACCAGTGTGCGGCGTATTGTTACGCGTCCTTTGACTTATGAGGACTTTGTGCAAAATACAACGCTGTTTGTGTGGGCTGGACTGGTAATTATTTGGCTAGACTTTCGAGTTGCTTTTAACAGCCAATGCTGAACTTGAAGCTGGATCTCGTATGGTTGTAAACGGAGCGCTACAATGAAGTACTATCAGTCACACGACAAAGAGGCATTACAAGTCAAATAGCCCAAGATCGTGAGAAATGGTTAGCTTTGGAGGAGGCCTTTACCTGAGAGGGGTTAATAAGGTGTAACTTCAAATAATTTAGGGTAGGTATTTAGAATATTTTTTGTCTTTCCCTATTCGAAACAAATTAAGGCAAAAACAACATTACCGATGACCATTTTCAAATGTTAATCCTAAAAAAGTATCATACCCGCATCTTTCTGGAAGCCATCGTAACTTTTCTCCCGTGCAATTGAAGTAGGTACACAACGCAAGATCGGTAGTGCAGTGGCTGATGTAAGCCCTCAAAGCGCAAAGAACCCGGTTTCGATTCACGGCCTGTGAGGCCGGGACATACCACGGATGTCAAATATAGCAAGCAAATAGAAATTTCACAGCAGCGTTGACGCCGTGTCTTGGCTCTTTCCACTTTTTTAGAAGTAAATAAATGCGCCAGACAATCCCACCAATCACCTGGTCTCAAACAAAGGTTTTCCCTTGTACTATGACCATGACCACCAGACGACGGATACTAACTGGGGGCGTCATCCCATCACACCCAGACCCAAGTCAATTTAGAAAAGTTCGTTTTCCAAATTGACCCGACCGGGAATCGAACCCAGGACCTTTTGCGCTTTGGCCGCCTGCCTTAGCCACTGCGCCACCAAGGTCATCATTTTTTTAAATAAATAATGGACAACATCACATACATTACTCTAATTCTGTGTTAAGTAGCTTAAATACTTGTGTTATTGAAATTAGAAACAACGACGGTACCACAACACCCAGACCCGAGATAATATGGAAAAATTCGTTTCCCATATTGACCTGCCGGGGATCGAACCTGGCACCTCGAAGATGCCGCGTCGCCAAGTCCGGCCTGCTAGCCTCTCGGCCACGGAGGTCGTCATTCATTAGGTACGTGTTTTACCAAGCTTTTGCCGCCCCTAAAATATCTATACGAAATCCTGGCTGATATGCTAAGAAATAAATAATAATAACAAATATTGCACAACATCATATACCTGGCTCTGACAGAAATAAACAACGACAGTACCTATACATTTATAAGTAGTAGACAGTAGAATACCTAGACTCAGGTCAGTAAAGAAAGGTTCGTTTTCGATTTTTATGATTTTTATAGTGCTTTGCGCCGCACTAGCGAACTTCAAATATTTTCAAGAACCAGATTTATTCTTATCTCCCCTTGCGGTGCGGGAATCGAACCCACAATCTTCACGTTACCTACCGCGCGTGCTGCCATCCCAAATGAGCTTACCGCAAGTTATCGTAGGCGATGAAATTTTTCTGCGGTATCAACCTGTTAGCCTACGGTAATTTTAAAATATTTAAAGCTAGTTTTGATATTGCAAGGCCCGGAAATAGTTTCTTCGTAAGATTACCTACCTACTCTAAAGCTATGCTGCACTTGGCTGCTTTATTTTATGAACTGGAATCTGATGACTAAGAGTTGGCTCATTACAATACCTGGTATTTGTTGACCGCAGGCAAGGTCGGTGAGAGTTGTTCCGCATGTAACCGGCCGATTCGCTCTCATCTCACGTTTTCTGGTGCAAATTGACAGAATTCCTCGTTGCGAATACGTAGGATGTTCCGTATCGTAACAAACATTTGTTTTTGTTTCGATACCAAAAAAATAAATAAAGGTGTGTATCTTAAAGGTTTAAAATCCACATCTTTATTTTTTAATGACCTCTGTAGCCGAGAGGCGACCGGCCGGGCTTTGGTGCCGCGATCTCTGAGTTTCCTCTATTCACCGCTGCGGCGCCACTTCAATTTCCATAATATTTTCTTTCTACGAAATACGATTCGTTTATCTTATTTATTCGCGCTAATGCAGGTAGATAAAGTCGGACTTACCAATTGTTACTGAACATTTTAGCGATGCATCCCTTCTTATAAGAGTTGTTACGAAATAATGACGTAAAATCACTGCCCCCTGGGTACGCCTATGAATGGACTAAATAAAACCTTTTTTACAGACAAATGGGCCCTATTATAAACAATCATTAATTAAAACTTCAAAAAAAGCTTTTGAAGTAGAAATAGAGCGATCAATTATTTTTTGAAGAAAACCTGATGAAACACTTAACGAATCTAAATTGGAAACATACAAATCACAGACAGGTTTTGTTTTTAATTATAAACATTTATCTGGTAGAAAAATGGTCCAAACTAAATGAGGAAATTACTAGACATTATTTATAATTAACGATAGAATTATTTACTTGTTGCCGTTTTCGGTAGGCATGACAAGTCTTTCCCATTGCCAACCAGTTGAGATAAAACAATCATGCTTGACATTTATTGTATGTTACCCATACACATCGTAAGTCGTAGGTATGTAACCGGTACTAATCCAAACTTACAAGTGACATCAGTGTTGTGGGCAAAATATAAACAGAATTACCTATTTATAGTTAACTAACTGTTGGCCGAGACTTTGCTTACAAATTTTCGGGATAGAAAGTATCCTTCGTGTTTTTCTGGTATCCAATCTGTCTACCTATCAAATTTCAAACTCTATTTTGTAGTTTTTGCGTGACAAACTAACAAGTGTCATTAAATTCAACTTTTCTTACAAGTTAGATTTTCCACCGACTGAAATCTCTGTAAAATGCGCACGTTCATCCAGGGATCCATAACCTACTTCCTTCCTTCTATACTGGGCTTCCTACCTCTTAAGGAAAAAAGAAGGTAGTCCATTTTGAGAACCCACTTTTATGGCTGCACAAATAGCAATAGTGTAGGGACTTCAGGTGCTTGGTTCGTTGTAGGTAGTAAATTTGATTTTGGAAGAATTCACACACACTCTATTAGTTTTTTACGTTTTTTTTCCTAACTCTCTATTGATGATGGTCGCAGATAGCCTTTTTATCTTTACCGTGCTTGTGGGGAAGCGGAAGGCGCTCACCCGTATAAGACACATTATTCGTTAAAACAGAACTCTTCACATTCTAATTTAAGTAGGTATGTACAAACAGTGGCTAGCGGGCCGAGCATATTTTCACTGTTAAACTAAATCCTAGTCTAACTTATTCTAATACAATCTTACCTACTTATTCAGCTGTTAACACTGATCACAATCTATATATTCTGTCGTTTACACCCAGCCCAGAACTTTCAGCACCTATAGGTACATACATTTGAATCTACTTATACCTATCACCACTCAAAATAGCAATATGTGGTGAATGAAAAATTATAATCAATCCTTTATATTGTTTATGCATTAATTACTTTCCTTGAGACAGACAATCATACATAGTGACATATTTTTTGTAGTGACATTACTTTTGCATAATTAAATCAGGAACTGGTAGTGTGTTCGACCTACCACGTGTAAGTACTCGTCTCCGGATACGTGAGACTCACCTTGCCTGGGGCAAGACATTTACCACAATCTAAGAAAGTACAGTTTGGAAGTTATTTTTTCCAATCAGCGAACCAACGCACTTGAACGCGGTACATATTAATCAATTTAAGTTTAATCGATTCCTTGAAACTATAATTTTTCGAGTAATTAAGCCCCAGACCCTTAAAAAAAAGAAATCAAAACCATTTGATTGACGGCTCCTGTAAATTTTCCAAAAAATCTAGTGGCCGCATATATACAGTGTCTCTTTTGTGGTGTTTTGTATTAATAAAATATTAATTTGTTCAAATTGGACAAAACTTTTAATTTCAACAATTTTCCAATAACGCACTGGTCGTGTCATTGGCCTATTTTAATGTTGAGCCATAATATGGGCCAGGTAAGATGCGTTTCTACTAAAGCTAGACGGGAAGCTAAGCGGAGAGTTAACCAAATCCTATGCTCAATATCTTCAATCCCGCTTCAGTGTCAGTAGAGCGCAGCTATTTAAGAGGCGAACTTCATGTAAAAGGGGCTTATAAACTTTTTTTTGATACGAATTATGTACTTCTTGTCATCAAGGGAAGACAGCCACAGAATGATAAAAGAACAACGTACAAAGCTCGACGTTCTTTGGAATGTACGGCCATTACCAATATGAAACAGGAGGGGTACTCTCAAAAACGAAACGAACAAACGAAAGATTTCGTTTTTGAAGATTATTCAAAAGTTTAGGAGGGAAGAAGTGGTTTTTGATTTGCATAAATAATATTTTGTTTTTTGAAAACGCTGAATTTGCATTCGAAGTGATTTCTTTATGATTATGAGGATTAAAAATTGCCATCCGTTGTCGGATCCGACATATTTCGTTTATGGGAGTAGGTAGACCCCGGGCCGTGTAACTAGCAAAGAAATTAAAAAAAAAATAAAGAAAAAGCCGTCCTCTTGGTTCGTTTCGGCAAGAATACGATATGGCGTCCGGACTGTTTTAATAATTAGGTTGTGCATTTACGACAGTATTTATCACTTGATTGGCAGTCATTGGTACTTATTATTATTGTTTTTGGATGGAAATTAGGACTATTAAGATCGGACAAATTAAAACTTGTCGTTGTAAAAGTGTAAACGCGTATACTGGATTAATGCGTTATAGTCATTATTACCTACGTGAACCAGAGAAGAAAAGAGAAAGAGTCAGTTCTGAGTATTTTTAAATGCATTGCAAGAAAAATGCTTCAAATTTGATTTTAATGGAAACAAAATTCAATACTAAAAATTTACCAAAACTAATTATTTACCTAGTTGGTTTCATATTTGTCATGTAACGTAATCAATATGTAAGTATACGAAACAAAAACCAGACTGCGACAGAATTTATGCAATATCAAATACTATATTTATTATTAAACACTAATAAATAACTGTGGCGGCGATTTCGTTCGCGTGGACTATATACTTTCATAGGCAGGCAGTTCTACCCCTATCTCCCCTAATATTCGAAGAAGAAAGTAGTTCACATTTTAATCTAAGTTTTGAGCTAAATTTGTGCCAAATTTCGTGTCTCTAACTAAAAAACATTAAAAATCTTTATAAACTATTTCCCGTATTAACTTTTAAGGGCGGGATTACCCCTTACCCCTTATTTCAAAACAAAAAGTAGCCTATGTTCGTTCTGGAGGTTCGACATACCGAATTTCATCAGAATCGGTTCAGTGGTTTAGGTGTGGAAACCAAAGAGACAGACAGGGTTATTTTCTCATTCATAATATGAGAGGTAGTATGGATACTGTTTGGGGTGAGTTTATTGTATATCTACCAACTAGCTGTGCCCGCGACTTCGTTCGCGTGGACTACATCCTTTCATGGTCGGTTTTACCCATTTCTCCCCTAATATTCGAAACAAAAAGTAGTCTATATTTTAATCCAAGTTTCGAGCTATATTTGTGCCAAATTTCATATCTCTAACTTCAAAAATAAACATTTTTCCATATAGAGATTCAACGTATACCTATACCAAATTTCATCAAAATCCGTTCAGCCGTTTAGGCGTGAAAGAGTAACAGACGGACAGACAGACAGACAGACAGAGTTACTTTCGCATTTATAATATTAGTATGGATTAGGCCCAGATTTATCATATACGCTAAGAACGCAAGGAGTATGACCCAAAGATGAAGATTATTGTTCTATATACATACTGAATTCAATTTATTTGCCTCAGTTCAAGTTTTCCTTCATATTTTTATGTAAAAATAACCAGTAGTGTAAATAAAACACCGACCCACAATATTGAGCCTATATCCGTTTATGCAAGCTTTAAGTAAATTTTAACAACATATCGATTATGGTTCAATGTCATTCACCTCGCTGATTTAACAAGTTCGATATTTACAATTTTTTCGTAGTTTAGAGAGGTCGTTTTGTGCGGAAGTGTTTTGTTTGTTGCAATTAACTGTGACTTATTAAATAACAATCACTTCTGTGTTGTTGTGTTTCTGCGTGAGTAAGGTTTCCAGAGCTCCTGGGGGGTGCTACATTAGTAGCAGGGGTCAAGCCTTCAAGGTAAGAACGACAAGTCCAGTAACAGATTTATTATGCTGTACATGTCGCGTTTAAGCTAGGACCTCATTACCACTTAACATCAGGTGGGATGAGGCCAATCTTGAATTGCAATATAAAAAAAAATCGTAGCGACTACATATATAATCGTATCGGATATTTTTTTTAAAGTACGGTCAAAAGCACGACAAAGGTAGATGTCATAAGAGCGGTACAAAGTCTAAAGTGATAGTCCGACGTTTTTAGATCGAAAAAAGTAATTCGAACAAATTTACCATAGACCAATAATCTTTGGCTAATATGGAAATACCGAATAACGCAATCATAATTTTAAACACAGTTTCTTGAAAACTTTTCACTTTTAATTTTGTTTCTATCTGACAATCTGACACATTCTTACTTATCTATATTATATGTATTTCTTTTACAAAGCATATACATACTTTGATTTTTATAACTATGCAACCATTTTTGTTTCTATGATACCTCAGTTTCAGGTATATTGCCTACGTATCATAGATAGATAGATGATATACTTAACACAATCAACAATACAATTTAGGCGGTCTTATCATTTTAAAGCAATTTCGTTCAGATAACCTTTAGAAAGAGGACATTATATATTACTGGGTATCTACGGCCGTGCAAAAATTAAATTATTTTTAGTAACTGTCATAAAAATACCACAATAAGTGAAACATACATAAACTCATAAAAATACATATGCATACGAATACTAAAATAATATAAATTGGCTGATATGTTTACTTTACAATAAATACCAGGGCAGCATACTATACAAGGTGGTCTTGACCTTGCATCTGGATCACCTGAAGAGCCGTGGGTGCGTCTGAGACTGTGGTAGGTTTACCTTCATTTAGGGTTCCGCCCAGGAATGCAAAGATCTCTACGGCCTCCCACGTGTATGTCATATGTATGTACCATTCCAGTAAATTTAAACGTTTTAACTAAATTCTCTTGAAAGTAACGAACATAATAAATAAAGAATTTGGTTCAGTAGGTATTTAAGCGATTAATTTTCTTGCTAATATTAACACAAAGGCCTAAAGAGGCACGTAGGTAGTGGAGTCCAACTTAAATCTTATGTGATTGAAGTAAGTATGGAAGTGGCTACGAGGTGGATGAGAGAAGGCTTAATACTGTTTGAAGCCTTGTTTTTCCAGGTCGTACATTTTCCTTTATTTCAGTTTTGTACGGAATCCTTTCCATACACCGCCAGATTCGGATTTGGCCGAATTTTATTATTCTTGTTGAGTGCAGGACGTAGGAAAGGAATTTCGCTTGCACTTATTATTCGTAATACACCTACTAGGTTGAATGGATTGAAGAGAAAACACTAAAAGTTTCGTTTTTAAAAATTAATCTAAGTTCGGAAATCTTAACGGGTTTTTGATTTGCATAAATGACACTTTGATATTTTTTCTAAACGTTTTATTCGCATCGAAGTGAATTGGGTAGGATTTTAAACATTACAAATTCCTATTCGTCCCTGGAGCCCGACATATTTCGTTTTTGGTAATAGGACTAAAGTTATCAAATTAAATAGGCTCCAAAACTACATAACTACGTAATTAATACATTACATGTGTCCAGAACCAATTAGAAAATTTCGTATGTCTAATTCGACATAAATATGTCGTTTTTGATAGTAAGCATCCTGATATAAAATAGACGAACTACATATTATTCAATCGTCTCTAATCCCTACTACCTGTAGTGACCATTAAATGGGGACCTCGTGTAGTCTTTAAAATGTCCTCAATTACCTTATTAGCAATTAATGAAGGCGTTCTCGACACATTTTCGTCACATCATCTAAATTCAACAATTAACTCATGCCCGCAATGCAACTATTGTGCAAGTAAAAAGAAAGCAGGGCCGGCATATACCTACCAATTTTACATATACAACTGAAAAACATGTATAAATAAAGTATGTTTTTGATGCTAAGTAATTGGCAGCGCTACGGACCATATTTCTATTGGGTTTTTAAATCCAAAATTCAATCTCTAATTGATGAAAACAGGATGTGGCTAAAATTGAATCAAATTCATTGATATATCATTGCTCTATGATCAAGTCTTATCGAGTTTTCAGACATGATTGTGTCGAAATAAAAAATAATTGAAATCAAAAGCCCTAAGGAGTATAGTAATTAATAATTAATTAATTTTGCAAATATCAATCATGCACAATTAACAAAACAATTTCGACCCCTTTTAACCTCTTAAGGGGGTACTATTATATATGAAATAGATCTTTCATATATTGTATTAAAATAATATTAATGCAAAATTAGAATCAGATTGGACCAAAGGAATCTCGTTATCCCATAAATATTATGTCCCCTTTTCACCCCCTTAGCGATATTACTATGGATAATCCTTCCTTTTCGAATGCCTACGTCATACAAAAACACGCCATCCAAATTTTAGGTCTCCCCGACCACCGGTTTAGGCTGTGCGTTGATCCGCTTAAATTAATTATTTTTGTTTCGTCCCATATATTAGAGGATGCTTTGACATAATGTTAGAGAGACTTAGTGAGGCATCTAGTTATTATTAGTTTATTAATAAATAAAATAAACAGCCTAGAATAATTGCGGAGCAGCTGTTTTAAGCGCGTTGAACTCATAAAAATACCATTTCAAGTGACTAAGGCCTACGAGATCTAATAAATACTACCTAAGTAGACTATTTGCTGCGTTCAGGAATGGGTTATGGAATACTATAAATGCAACAAATTAACATTCCTTTGTTTGTTTACGTATATCTGTGGTTAAGTAGTGCCGACAAGGCTGGATTAATTTTAAATTGCATAAATTTGTTATTAGCGTTTTAGGTATAAATTGATGATATTTCAGAGGGCCTAGCCAAGTGATAGTAGACCAAATACCAAAAACGGAACGAACAAAAGCATGGTTTCATTTTAGAAGATTAATCGAAAGCTCCGGAATTAAAACGTGGTTTTTGATTTGGCATAGATATTATTTGTTTTTTTTTAAACACTTCATTCGCATCCGAACTTAGTTTGGAACGATTATGTGAATCGGGGAGCGGAATGGTTAAAAAAAAACAGATTGTTTATAGTCTGTTATTATAAATATCATACGCGTATTTTTTCATTTGCTAATGCCGGGTTCCAATATTTTACGATTCGAATTGTGCCAAAAGTAATTTTTCTCCAACTGACTACAAGTCTGGAACAGTTTTAGTTTAAGCTTTGTATAAATTTATTACGATCCATAACTAAAATCAGATCTATTTCTAAATATTGTAACCGGGATCTAGATCTAGATAGTTTTAAGAATATAATAGAATAAAAATTATCTTTATTCATGTAAGCTTTACTAAAGCATTTATAAATCGTCAGTACAAAAGAGGTAGGGCATAGAGATTTGTCGCTCGAACTGGAGCAGCCCGACTGGTGAAATACCTCCACCTTACAGAAGACCGCAGCCAAATCACAATCACTTCTGTGTTGTGGTGTTCCTGTGTGTGAGTAAGGTTTCCAGGGCTCTTGGGGGTGTTACATTAGTAGCAGGGGTCAAGCCTTCAAGGTAAGAGCGACAAGTCCAGTAACAGCTTTATTATGCTGTACTTGTCGCCCTTAAGCTAGGACCTCATTACCACTTAACATCAGGTGGGATGAGGTCAACCTTGAAGTGTGAAAAAAAAAAAACAAGTTTAGTATTCTCCGTGTTCGGAATGTTGATCATGTCGAAAAGAACCGACAAGAAACTTGACACTTTATTTTCAAAATAACAATGATTCCTTAAATTAGATACTTAAAGATAATGTACAATGTAATATTCATATGAAAATTTAAAATACATAGATGTTTTACATTCATACATTTTTGTCATTAAAATAGTCATCTATTTTGTAGTAGCCTTTTTTTAATAAAAAAAATTTATACGCGATTATATCTATGTAATATTTTCAGGCAACTTATTAAATAATTTCAGACTAAGATCCACAAAGGGATTACTTGTCTTATGCAGTCTTAGATATACTACCTCGGTGGCGCAGTGGCTAAGGTAGGCGGCCAAAGCGCGAAAGGTTCGATTCCCGGTCGGGCAAATTTGGAAAACGAACTTTTCACAATGGACTTGGGTCTGGGTGTGCTGGGATGACGCCCCCAGTTAGTATCCGTCGTGTGGTACTCATAGTACAAGGGAAAACCTTAGTTTGAAACCAGGTGATTAGTGTGATTGTCTGGCGCATTTATTTATTTATATGAAACAGCAAGCATGTGTTTATTTCTAGTATTTAAATTGTGACAAGTCAATTTTTTCATAGGATATTATAGTATTAGACTACCACATCCGTCGCGTCATCGGAACCTAATTCACAATAACACCAGGGGTGTTGTGTTACAAAACCGCTGGGCCCGCACCGCATAACAATATTGGTGCTGTTGAAACAGTGGCGACATTATAAATACAAGCGAGCCCGCCCGCGCCGCAGACTCTGTGCAGCCGCCATCGCAGTTTGAGCGCGGCAAAATTTGACGTTTCGCGCCCTAGGAAGCCATGTTTGTTTTGAAGGTCAGTCTTTTCGAATTTTCTTTTTGATGACTCGATTTGTGAAGTGTGAATTTTCGAGGATTCTTATGTAACGTTTTTATTACATAGTAAGTTATTAAATAACGATTATTTTGATTAAATCATTGTAATGGTTACAGTGCCAATTAATTAATTAATAAAAAGTATCGAATTAAAACAATATTTCAATATATCGAAGGTGTAATGGAAAAACCTACTAATTCAAAGATAAGTTCGTAAGAAAACTATCGTTGGATTCTTTTTAACAATAATTATTTATAATTTCCATTTAAATTGCTCACAAGTGGTTACAAATAGATTTTGTGAAACTTTTATTCTGTACGAATATTTGTTTATTGAGAAATGTGTGCAGTCCTATTTTATACATTTATTTCGATTTAACTTTACTTTAAATGTTTAAAAATTTTAACAGTGATTTTAGTGACCGTTGAAATTAAAATTTGATAAGAGTTTTTTTAACTGTTAAAATACAAGTACCTGAAGTTGATTGTTTTACATTCCAAATAAATTGTCTCTATATTCAGTCATTCAGTATTTAGTTCAACTGCTCACGCGTAAATTAAACAGTCGTTGTCTATAAATAAGGTCAAGCAAGGACATACTACGAGGCTTTTTACCTTATCCAACAAAAACTTCCAATCACTTCTTGACTTCTGTGGGAAGTAAGCTCGGAAATTAATGTGTACAAGTATGTGCAGGCTCTATTGTTGTTCCTAATTGTTAGGAAACAATCTTAAGTTCTATAATATATCTGTGGATATAGATATTCTTTCATACAAAGTTCGTTTGAATATAAATGTGATCAAGAGGACTACCATAAAAGATAATACTCTCGATTCAATCATAAATTTAAAATTCTTATAATCGTAACCAACACACTTCGATTACAAATAAAACGTTTAAGAAAAGTTTTTATTAAACGAAAAACCCACTTAATAAATAAGCCTACAGGCGTGTACACAGAAGTTTATTGTTTTAGTATATGTAGAAATATTTCTTTTAGTTGTGCCTTCTGCTCCTCCAAAAGATCGATGAAAATAATAAGGCTTCGTCCATCATCGATTGTTAATTAAAAAAAATGTGTAAAGGGAAGATATTTTGTTCATGTGCCCTTAATAAGCGGCATACACTTCGCTTTTCGTCACTAATCAAAACGTTTTGTTCTTTTAAGTTCAATTGTTACCAGCGGCTTGATGGCTGTCAGTTAAAACCACGGTTTGAGTTTTAAAGCATTAGTAATGGCTTAAATAGGTTAAGGCATTTAGTCGCTACAAATTTGACCTTTATTTTGTATATTTTTAAAATTGTGAATCTATTGTTTTAAATAGCCATGTTTACACGTTACAATTAGGTACTTACAAACAGAACCGAACTATAATCTTATTTGACATATTATTGACGATATATAGAGATGTCTGTATTTAAATTCATAAGAAGATTCCTATTGAATTTTGTATATAATTTAAGTTAATTCAGTATACATAGCTGGCTTTGATCAGCTTCTCGGTAGGCGACGACGTGTTATCAAAAACCATTCTTCATTGATCCTAAAATCGAATAGTCATAAATTACCTTTAGTATATTAACAACATGAATTAAGTAAGTCTCTCCAAATGGCCATTCTAAAAGATATTATTGTCATAAGAGTTATTATCCATTTCAGCCACGTACACACGTAAAATATGTACTTTTAAATTAATAAATGAATAAGACTATTTTGCATAAAAAATATTTGCTAATAGCACATCTTGGATTTGAAATTTGTCATAAATATTGTAATAACTACTCAAGCCGTTTTATTTGATACCTATGTATATTAAGGGAGTTGCATCTTAATATTTAATCCCCCAATTTTCATCAAACATTGCTAAAAACACTTCTGACTAATTCACCTTTCATCAAAATCTGTTTGAAAACTACTATGCCATAGACAGACACGTGAAACATATAATGCATATCGTCTTTACGACAGGGGAAAAAATATATTTGTAACCAGAGGCGGATTTACACTTTTGCCGCCAGTAGGCTATTCTAATTTTGCCTGACCTCTGTATTTCTATACACCCCCCCCCCCATTGGGGCAAATTTGCCGCCCACTAAAATCTGCCACCCTAGGCTCCAGCCTACTCAGCCTTCTGGTGAATCCGCCACTGTTTGTAACACATATTTCTATTGCTATTACAAAACAAACTAGATCGCCCAGCGATAGCTGCGATGCTACGGTATCTAGTCACATATGCGCAACCCCATCAACATTTCGTCATTAATACCCATGACTGAAGGCATGCATTGGTCACACTACACATACCTACTACCTCCGTAGCCGAGAGGCGACCGGACAGGGCGTAAGTTCGATTCCCGGTTGGGCACATAGGAAAATCACTTTTTTATCTTATTATGGGTCTGGGTGTTGTGCTTCCGGTTTTTTTTCTAATTTCTGAATCACAAATGCTTTAGCAGCTTACCACAGGATCAAAACAATGTCTTTTATGTGGTCCAATATATTTTTTTTATTTACAAGTATAATAATAAACCTTTAAAACTGCATGGTAAAGTTTACAACTAATTATATAGATATTCATAATATTTGTATTTTTTGTTTAGCTATGCCTTTTTACGCGTGCAATGTAGGTGTTAAAACTAAATTATTAACGAAATACATAATACATCAGCTAACGAGAAAAGTCCATTCAAAATCGTTCCAGCTGCTGGGTTATTCGGAATCAACACATAATTATTCTATGTCAACACACTGACAGTCGAACAGAAGGGTAAAATAATATTTTTGTATATATATAATAATTAATATACGAGTATATAAATTTAGTAAAAAGCAGTAATTTTTTTTCTCGTCGTAAAAACCATCCTTGGACTTCAACGAACATTAAAAAAAAAGAATTGACTAAATTGGTCCAAGCGTTGTCGAGTTATGCGCTTACCAACGCATTTTGCAATTCATTTTTATATAATAGATAAGAAGGTTGATTCAGAAAGAAAGTTTTAAGTATAAAAACATTTTGTGATGTGCCAGCCCTTGCATATCTACTATGCGTATGTACATTTACCCAATATATATATTAATCTTATTGTAATCTATTGTCATTAAATAAACGGGAATCATGTAGCTCAGTTGTTTCAATACCCACTCCTTACAATTTATTAAAGTATAGGAAAGCCGGAAAATTCTTTACTATCTACATTGCATCCGCGTAAAGCTAGGGCGGGTTTCAAATTTGATATTAACACAATTTTTAAATGATACAAGAAAAGACTCACAATCAGTATTTTGAAAGAAAGAAACATTGATTACTTAAAAACATCACAACATTGTCACATATATAATTACACATATACAGAGAGGAGACAAAAAAGAAAACAACAAAAAAATATATATAGATATACATACAAAACAAAATTTGATGATGTCACGATTCGTGTGCAATAGGAAAGACATCAACGCGTCACTATTCGATCAGTTACTTGCAGTATGACAAAATCCTTAAATGAAACGTTTTAAATGTAAAACCGGACTTTAACACATTTAAGTTAAAAATTCATTTAATATATTGAATACTTTCGCATAAAAAACTGTGCACTATTTTATTGCGTCGCTGTAACAGCATAGTATGAGCATAGATTTATTGAAAAAATACTGAAAAAAAGGATACGAAATGAGAAGGTTCCTTTTAAATTCTCATTAGCAACTTATGTTATTTCTTGTGTTTTTTAAACCCATTAATTAACCAATGAATTTTCATAGAATTTCAATTTAACATGTGTGTAAATAATATTAATTCTTGTGATTTTTTTTTAATAACGTAAAACGAAATGTCGGATAAGTCTATCAACTACATTTATTTAATTCTATTATTCATATTAGTTTGATAGTAAATGCCTTATATGGTGTGAAAACCTACTAATAGTTAAAAACGTGAATCTTTATACGGGTTGATCATTAGATTTTTGTAAAGAACTGACGCATAAACTATTAGAAAAATAGGGGTAAGACAAAGTCAAAGTCAATCTTTTTTATTCACGTAGATTACATTAGTAATACTTATGAATAGTCTATATAAAGCAAATGAAGCTACCTCCGGTTCGGAACCTATAACTAAAGAGAAGATATCGGCAAGAAACTCAGTAGTTTTTTTTTTTACAAACGAAAGCTACACTTATTACTAATTTTGCACTAAGACACACAGTTAGTTTGTCAATTGTAAAACAAAAATTAAAAATCTATTATTGAAAAAAAAATAAAAATAATACAAAAGTATTTGTGAATTAAATTAAATGTGTAGGAATTACATGCGTCATCGTGGCCCAATACTGACATTGATTGAGAAAATGTGTTATATTATATTTTTTAAATAATATAAAACACGCAAGTACAGGCGAGCAGACTAGGTAGTGATCCACACGTTCTTGTCATTCAAATAGCCTTCTACTTTGTAGTCGCCTTTTTTCAAAAGGCAACGTTTGACAACGACGCGTGCGAAGCCGAATAAAATTTATATCGATCGCAATTACCACTAATCTACATGTATAATCAATTTCCAGGAAACAATCCAACGCATATGATTAAAAGCAATCTCAGCGAACCAGACTTTATGCAATTTAGTGCAAGGAATGTGCAGCTTAAGAGTTGTGTAGGCGTGGCTCTTATGCAACTGGGACTTGGCTAGATCTGGTCTAGGGTTTAGGAAGCCGCTTGGAAGTGACCTAGATTGATTACGACAAGTTGTTATGATGGTGGGAGAGTTATTGAACAGTAGCCGAACATGGAATGGTATACGCTTCCTTCTTGAATCTTGCTAATAGGTATTATCGACGTGAAAAAGTGAGCAACCGAGCCGTTGTGACGACCTCGGTGGCGCAGTGGCTAAGGTAGGCGACCAAAGCGCGAAAGGTCCCGGGTTCGATTCCCGGTCAGGTCAATTTGGAATACGAACTTTTCTAAATTGACTTGGGTCTGGGTGTGCTGGGATGACGCCTACAGTTAGTATCCGTCGTCTGGTACTCATAGTACAAGGGCAAACCTTAGTTTGAGACCAGGTGATTGGTGTGATTGTCTGGCGCATTTATTTATTATTATGAAAAAAATCCCTTGGTCAGGGATTGTCGAGTATCACAAGTCAGTATATTACGACCAATATCAATATGATTCTATAGTCGAGAGGCTAGCGGGTCGGACTTTGAAGTCGCGCCATCTCTGAGGTTCCGGGTTCGATCCCCGGTCGGGTCAATATGGGAAACGAACTTTTCTATAATGTCTCGGGTCTGGGTGTTTTGGTTCCGTCTTTATTTCTGTAACACAAGTACTTAAGCAACTTGCCACAAAATCAGAGCAATATATTGATGTTGTTCAATATAAGTAGCCATCAAATTGAATTATTGCTACAAGATCATACCAAAACTGGAAATTATACCTACAACTTTTTAACAGCTCTACTTAAAAGTATAACGTACGCACAAAAAACCAGCACATATTAA
This sequence comes from Glyphodes pyloalis, assembly GCA_037074685.1. Classification (NCBI taxonomy): domain Eukaryota; kingdom Metazoa; phylum Arthropoda; class Insecta; order Lepidoptera; family Crambidae; genus Glyphodes; species Glyphodes pyloalis. The sequence goes on along the minus strand of JAYKKO010000003.1, from coordinate 1,447,983 downwards.
TAATATCAAGGCCTAACCAAACTAATGATCAATTAATTAGTTGAGAATTTCAAAGCCAAAGGACTTTAATTGCCCAATGGTAGTTCTTATCATTAGAGCTGACATACTATTACAAATTTTATTCTTAAGTAGCCTTTAGTAGTTCACACGCGTAGATGCTATTCCTTTTTAATAATTTTCTGAATAAGTAAATAAATAATTAGGTACTGATTCTTCGCTTATATTTGTCGCAGCGTAATATTATACAGTCTAAAGCCTACCTCGATAATGACTAATGACTTTTCTGTACTAATATGTCTCTATACTAATATTATAAAGATGAACAGTTTGTTTATTTGAATGCACTAATCTCAGGAAGTACTGGTTCGAGTTGAAATAAAAAAAAAATTTATTACACTTCAAGATTGACCTTATCCCACTTGATGTTGAGTGGTAATGAGGTCCTAGCTTAAGGGCGAAAAGTACAGCATAATAAATCTGTTACTGGACTTTTCGCCCTTACTTCAAGGATGGCTTAACCCATGCTACTAATGAAGCACCCCCCAGGAGTTCTAGAAACCTTACTCACACAACAACACTGAAGTTATTGTTATTTGGCTGCGGTCTTCTGTAAGGTGGAGGTATTTCACCAGTCGGGCTGCTCCAGTTCGAGCGATAAAACGCTATGCCCTACCTCTCTCAATTAAAGTTGACTAACCAGCAACATTCCTATTGGGAATACAATTCGAATTTTTAGGGCTGTAAAATGGCTCATATTTCATAACTCCCTCTATTTTGGCACTTGCAGTTCAATTTTAGTTCTTATGCCCACCTATTTAGGGCTCTATGAAGTTCGAAGTGTGCAGTCTGACGTACTTTTGATCGTATAGCCAGCATCATTAGTTATACACCTCAGTACCTTGTCATACCAAATCTCCGCGTCACTAAGCAAGTCAGATAGACAGTGACTTAATGTGACAAGGTACAGAGTTGTTCACAAACGACTAACGCTACTTACTGTACAATCTTGTGTGGTCAGCGTTTCAACAACAAGTGCAACTCTTGCGCATGGTGTACAGAATTGGTGTTAATTAGCTTGTTCTGTGGAATTACTACAGTTTACAAGATGTTGCCAAATAGATGATACATTTTGACACATAAAACTATTCCTGCTTGTTTGGAAGTATGTTAGGAATTTTCGGCACTTAGAATATGTTTATTTTTTATAAATTTATGTTTTACTAGCGGTCCCGGCGAACTTCGTTTCGCCTTAGAGAATTTTTCCCGCTTTTCCGTTGAAATTTTTCAAATTTTACCAAGGATCCCTAATTTTGTAGCCTATGTCAAATTGGAAGATTTTTTTAAATCGGCCCAGTACTTTTTGAGCCTATTCATTACAAACATATAAACATACAAAAATAGGTATAAATCTTTCCTCTTTATAATATTAGTGTAGATGCTTATAAAATCATCAACAAGAGAATGTAATTGCTTTATTTCGAATGACATAAAATTTGGATCACGAGAATTTACAATTCATAAAATATCGTGGTTAAATACGATTTCAAAGTATAATAAGTAAACATTTCTTAGTAGATGCTTTAGTCGTGTAGATAGAGTTATGTAAATGTTTCAAAAGTACGTAATTATTCCGAAACACCTACATATGTCAATATCCTTTTAAGTCTTCTTTTTTGTAACTGCCACTCTAAATAGTTTTTCAATAAATAAATAAAAATTAATCGATTTTATTATTTTTATAATACTATACGCCGTACTAGCGAACTTTAAATATTAGAAACAGATTTTTTTTTTATCTCCCCTTGCTCTTAGAGCAGCACGCGCGATACGTGAAGGTCGTGGGTTCAATTCCCGCACCGCAAGGAGAGATAAATTTTTTCTGTTTCTAATAAATAAAAATTAATCATCAGCGCATCGTAGTACAGTAGAGGGGTGTGTGTGTGTTTACGTTGATAATTCGTAAACACTGTCCGAAGAAGTCTCCGTTAATTTTTAGCACAATGTATCTTAACGACGACCTCCGTAGCCGAGAGGCGAGCGGGCCGGTCTTTGGTGTCGCGTCATCTCTGAGGTTCCGGGTTCGATCCCCGGTCGGGTCAATATGGGAAACGAACTTTTCTGTATTGTCTCGGGTCTGGGTGTTGTGGTACCGTCGTTGTTTCTGATTTCTGTAACACAAGTGCTTTAGCTACTTACCACAGAAGCAGAGCAATGTACGTGATGTTGTCCAATATTTAAAAAAAAAATGTTTGTTAACATGATAAAATAAAATACATGTCTTAAATTTTTAGGTAATATTACTGTTGGACCACAATTTTTTTTGTCACCATATTGGCTACATAACGAGTGTAAGCAAAAGTTTACTGCGCTCAAAGCTTTTGCCTTAAAAGCTCCAAGGTTACACGTTCCGGAAAAAACAGATCAAACAAATTTGATCCAATTCATTTTGCCTTGTCATGGAATTTTGAATCATCTCGTCACCCAATCTAAAGCAATGATTAAAACTGATCGATTAAGAGCTACTGAGTTTGGAAAGCTCTTATCATGGACAAGCTAAAAAAAAATAATGACGCTGAACTTTTTGGTGTAGCTATAATATTCTGTACCTTCGACGAGTGTTTGAGTTTAATTTAGGTGTTTTTGATTTTTTGTTAATCTTGATTTATGCCCGGTCCCAATATTAAACGATTCGTCTTCTGTCAAAAATGACTATGCGTTTATCTCCAACCGACTATTTATTTATTTATTTATTTAAAAACTTTATTGCACAAATAGGTACAACAGGTGGACTTAATGCTAGGGGCATTCTCTACCAGTCAACCCTTGGGTCATGCAGATAGTTTGTATATGGGTGCGGTAACAGGGGAGAAAAAAAAAAGAAATCATTTTAAACAACAATAAATTAAGCATTAAAAATAACATTACGGTATCTTTTAAATATACGATAATAGTCGTTAGTACCGTTCTATAATTTACTTTCCATATCAGCTATCATCAGTCCTCCGTCTGTCGTTTTTAGCTTACGTCTCGTATAATTTATTAATATCTGTAACTAGAATGGATAATTTTTCACATATTATAATCTTTAATAATATATTAATCTTTATTTAGTTCTTCTCTCACAAAGACTCCACAAATAATTTTCCATTTTTACATGTTTAATTTATATTAATTGTCTAAGTGAGAAACTGGCAACTGTACTAGGAGACCTGTATGACAGATTTGCCCCTCATCTGGACCGACGAGTTTTTTTTTTAACATATGGATGGCAAGCATTTACACTGTTAGTTACATAAATATTTGTGTTCTATATGAGGTTGGGTTATATGTAGTAGTATATTGGAACCAGGCATAAGATGAAGTTTTATATTGCTGAAAGGAAATACTATAGTATGGATGTCACCCAAAATTGGTCGCCTTTTTCACAGGAACAAATACATTTCTAGTATCATCTAATTTTCAGCATGTTCGGAGTATCTACGTCTTAATTACCTAAATATCACAAAAAAGCAAAGAGAAAAAAGTAAGTTGCAAACGATCACATAATTTTGTGTGCGTTATTTGTTACGTTACGTTACTGGCAAAACGAACAGATTTGAGTAGGTCAGATCCAGAATTAACATTTGTAGCCATTCCCCCCCCCCCTTGAACAACCTGGGGATCCATAGGAGTAGCAATTCCGCCCATGATGCTATGGTCGTTACAGTTTAACTATATTTCCATGACACCATTTAAAGGGCAAAGTGCGGAGCTTTTGAAGGGTAATCCCCGCTCTTCCGAGTCACACACACGCCGCTCCCCTCTCCCTCCCGGAAAGGTACGCCGATGCATTCCCCTTCCTTAAAAAAACGTTGGTAGCTCAACGTGTGGATACCAAAATATATGCCTATTTATCATTTTTTTCACTCGGTACGCAGATGCAGCTCAACTTCAGTATCCCTTTTCTTAGACCTGTAAGCGTCACTTGATATAATAGGACCATAACAGGTCGGCCTTGTCGAAGAAATTAATTCAACTTCAAGTGGAAATAGGCTCTATAAGTACGCAACACAAGTCGGTATGTATGTCTGTACGCGCAAGGAATGCAATGTCATGAATCAACGAAAACTAGTCCGCGGCAACATTGGCTGTGATTTAGTTCTAAATGATAAATTGAATAATTTACAAGTGTATATTGAGGAGTTTTATACATAGGCTTAATATCATTTTTAGTGGTGGTTCTTAAAAATTTTCCCACAGCATTACCATTAAGGCGATGAGGTCCCCTGGGGGGTTTTAGTGGGTAGGCCTGTCCTTTTCAGGGCAGGAGAGTCCCACACACGCCGTCACCTCCCTCGGGTGACGGTACGGTGCGCCAAGCATTTCCCCCCGCCAAAAGAAAAAAAAATATTATCATAATTATCATCAGCCTATCGCAGTCCACAGTTTTATTTTATTTCATTTTAAATTTTAGAAATAATAACAGCATATCTTAAGGGGCATACTTAAAATAAGTATATTAACTAGTACATATTATACCAAAACTGTAATTCACAAACTGTTACATATTTCTAAGGTTATATTTTCTTAATTCCATTGGTAATATGGCCACACAATTTAATATTGCAGCGGGTGTACAACAGGAGTTAACCAAATAGAGCATGATGCAAGATTCAGGTGACTTAAATAGATAGATAGATATACTTTATTGCACAAAAATTTACAGAAATAGGTTTTACAGATTGATTATAATACAATTTAGGCGGTCTTATCGCTATAAAGATCGACTTAAATAAAGATACTGGTAGAAATAACAAATAGGCTGGATATAGGCCTCTCTTAAGGTTCTAACTATTTACCTAACTATCGTTGTGTGATAGATATATAGATAGACTAGCTGTGCCCGCGTCTTCGTTCGCGTGGACTACATCCTTTCATGGTCGGTTTTACCCCTTCTTCGATTTTATTATTTTTATAGTACTATACGCCATACTAGCGAACTTTAAATAATAGAAACAGAATTTTTTTGTCTCCCCTTGCGGTGCGGGAATTGAACCCACGACCTTCACGTATCGCGCGTGCTGCTCTTAAGAGCAAGGGGAGATAAAAATTTTCTGTTTCTAATATTTAAGGTTTTACCCCTTTCTCCCCTCATATTCGTAACAAAAAGTAGTCTATATTTTAATCTAAATTTTCAGCTATATTTGTGCCAAAATTTTATATCTCTAACTTCAAAAATAATTTTTTTTCCATATAAACTTTCAAAGGTGGTATTATTCCCCTCCCCCCCTTATTTTCTAATAAAAAGTAGCCTATGTCCGTTCTTGAGATTCAACTTATACCTATACCAAATTTTATCAAAATCAGTTGAGAGGTTTAAGCAGGAAAGTGTAACAGACAGACAGACTGACAGACAGAGTTACTTTCGCATTTATAATATTAGTAGGGATACACTTTATTGTACAAAAAATAGGAGTTGGTTTTAAAGACGTATTCAAGTACAATATAGGCTCTCTTATTGCTACAGCAGTGTGTCACTTTCTTCTAAGGGCTCTATGGCTTCACACATTCAGCCCTGGCAGCCATCTTGCGCAGATATCATTCCACGTAGCCTGAGGGCGACCTAAATTACATTTGCCAAGACGCGGTCTCCACTCCAGAACTCGTTTAGCCCAATGTTCAGTGCGGTACAGCTGAAGAAATTTTGGAAAAGTTGTCTTCCATTTTTGAAAACTTTCTTTTGTTATCAGAATAATCGTAGATTGAGCCCTGCTTAGAGATTACAAGGGAAAATCAACTTAGTTACTATCAGGCAAATGCTTCGATTGTGTAAAGGCTGATGTGGTGGTAGATATTTTTATTTTCAAGTCCTAGATATCCCAAATTCATAAGCTTTTGTCCTATCTTTTTATCTTAGAAATTCTTCTGTATAAGAGTTTTTACATGGTTTAGGTCCTCCTAAACTTGCATTTTGTGTTTTAAAATGATAATTAAATCCAGACCAGTACAAGGGTCAAATTAATGATTAAGTTAAGAACAAATTTCATAAGTAAGCCACTTGGTCTTAGGAGTCGTGTCTCAGTCAGTATTTCTGTCGCCCAAATAAGTAGACACAAAGTGGTGTGTGTAATTATTTCTCTTTAAATAAAGAAGTGACATTGAAGTTCAGTCAAAAGCACATCAGACTATAGACTTTCGACTTTGCACCGCCCTTATATCGAACTAATATTGAATTGCAAGTGTTTACCTTGAAGTGCTGTCGTTCGTACAAAACAAATTTCACGCTTGTTACCTACAAACAAACAACAAAACACCCAAACATGGCATCTGCATCGCAAACACGAAGTGCATGATGAAATCTCCGCCAAAACTCGTGAGGTGACATTGATGCCGGCCGAGAATCGAACCCGTGACCAATCGTCAATGGCGCATCGGCCTTATTGATATTCTAACTCTGATCGCATTGGTATGCCGGCCTAGGATACGCGTGAGCAACGACTGACGCCTGGCCTAGTTAAGTTTACGTAATAGTAGGTAATGTGAGTAATAATACACTGATAAAAACATTCAAAATAAGGAATCCAGTGATTAACAAATGTTTACCGCGGTTAAAACGATCAAAAAACAATTCCGGATACTTTCAGTGTAGTGTGTCGAAGTGACTTCAATAACATTTTGCTATGCGAAAATGTGAGGGTGGATGAAGATTTGCAAGCGCTCCCGAACAGACGAAGACGAGCAAGACGAGCGGTTTTAGAATGAGCAAAATCTGTGCTAAAGTTACTTTTATAAACTAAAAAGAACTTTGGTCATTTTTTATTTTTATTTATTTTAAAGCAATTAGCTTAGCAAAGCAAGGCGTGCCCAGTGACAAAGCCCTCAACTCAAGCTACATCCAACAATTCCTTCACGACAGGAATGGAGTATCAAGCAAGTATGATAATGTAGTCATATCGTTGATTTGTCGTCTCGGAATGCAGTACTCTCCGCCCTAGATGCTAATACGCAATAGTTAACGCGTTAAAGGTCATTTTTTCGGTGCATGCTCAGCATATCTTAGAGGCACACTTGTATTCGGTAATTGTGTGTTGAAATTAATATCATGTTACGCTTATAATTAGAACTGCGTTGGAGGTGAATAATATCAGTTATAGATACGGCCTCGTAAAAGCAGTCAATGGTCGGCTTGCATTAAAAACTGAGCAATTATTTCGCAAAGGAAGGCGAGCTGGCTAGTTAAGTTGTACGGTAACTTATTTTAGTTTTCTGGGCTTAAGTGAAATAGGAGCGAATATTTGCACAATTAGTACACATATAAGAACTAATATTGTGAAGCTGAGTTTGTTTGAACGCGATAGGTATTCTCAACTTCTGGCTCGAATTGGATTTTTTGTTTGATAGGCCATTGATTGAGGAAGCCTTTAGGCTATATAACATCACACTGCAACCAATAAGAGTGAAGAATTAGTTGAAAATGTGGTAAAAACTGCAATAGTACGCAAGCGAAGCCGAGGTGGGCCGCTAGTATATAAGATAGTCCTTTTTAAAAATCACCCGATTTATAATATTTAACTCAGATGACGATTTATTTGAGATTGTTTTTTTTTATTATACATTGCAACTAACTTAAGTAAACTTTGACGACCTCCGTAGCCGAGAGGCAAGCGTGCCGGACTTTGGTGTCGCGCCATCTCAGGTTTTTCTGTATTGTCTCGGTTCTCGGTGTTGTACCATTGTTGTTTCCGATATCTGCAACACAAATGCTTAAGCTACTTTCCACAGAATCAGATCAATGTATGTGATATTGTTCAATTTATTTATACACTTGGCGTCCACGAGTGGATTAGTAAGTGTTGCAACGTAGCTCAGAAGTAGCAACAATTTTCCCATTAGGCTGTTATTTTTCCAATTCGAGACAAATGTTGAGTTTTGAAACTAACAGATAAACTCGTTCACTCAATATTAACAACAAATAGTTCGCCTTTCTAAATAAAGTCATATCGTGTTGAAAAGGTTTTCGCGTTGGGCAACTAAATTGTTTTGATATCTCATAAGCAATCTGTTGTATTGCTCCGATTGACGTGATTGTGCGGCCATTTTCAAAGCCGGAAAAATATTAATTTTGAGCTAAGGTCGTGTTTTCAATAACTAGACGGCTAGGTCGTACATTCACTGGGGTTTCTGTTTAGATTGGGTGGCTAGACTTGTGATTAATATCCTTTGTTTAGTTACTGTCTGTACAACTCCTAAAGGTATTTATTGATTGAATTTGAATTCGACAACTTCTGTAATAAATTTCCGCTTAGGATGCGATTATATTTTATCGCGCTTTTCACAAATATCCAAGTTGATACGCCAGCTGCTGATTGGCTGAAAATACGAGTGCGGTGTGCCGTCAGCCAATCAACAGCATTGACATTATTGTCGTCTCATGCGAGAAATTTGACGCATTGCTTGTTATTGTAGGAATTGGACCAATGAATTTGAAGCGGGGAAAGTTCTTGAACTTTTTGACCAACCCTGAATTTTGAATTCTTTTAAAATATATTATTTTTTGGGCTGCAAACTTTTCATTTTTTTTTATAATGCACCTCAAGATTGACCTCATTCCACCTGATGTTAAGTGGTAATGAGGTCCTAGCTTAAGGGTGACAAGTACAGCATAATAAATCTATTACTGGACTTGTCGCTCTTACCTTGAAGGCTTGACCCCTGCTACTAATGTAGCACCCCCCAGGAGCTCTGGAAACCTTACTTACACGCAGGAACACAACAACACCGAAGTGATTGTTATTTGGCTGCGGTCTTCTGTAAGGTGGAGGTATTTCACCAGTCGGGCTGCTCCAGTTCGAGCGATAAATCGCTATGCCCTACCTCTCTTTTTTTACTTAGGTATTTTACTTAGGTAGGTATCTATAATTTCACAAAACAGTCAAAATTTTATGTATTGCCGTGCACAGTATGAGTGATGAAATAATGATTAACGAAATGAGAATGTCTTTTTTTCCGTGTAGTTATAAAAGATATGGCATTTTATAAGTTTTCTCTATTTTTGGGCTTTTATTAACGGTGTTAAATTGTGGTGGTCAAGTTTAAACATTTTGTTTATACGGGAAATATAATATGACTAAAAAACCTCTCAACGTTTCTTTGTTTGCCGTTAATAGCTAAGCAAAATACTATAGTAGTTTACATCCAGAATTTCGTGTATCGTTGTCAAAGATTCTTATAACCGTGCTCATAATCTAATTTTAAGCAAACAAATAAGGTTTGAAGATAAAAAAAATCAGATATTTTGCGTAAATCGTTTGTAGTCTAACAAAACGATAAAGTCGTTTCAGTAAATTTACTTTCTTGTTAAATAAATAAATGCGCCAGACAATCACACCAATCGCCTGGTCTCAAACTAAGGGTTTTCCCTTGTACTATGAGTACAAGACGACGGATACTAACTGGGGGCGTCATCCCAACACACGCAGCAGCAGTAAATAACTTGTGTTATACTCAATGTTTTTCCAGAAGCGTCTATTCAAGTTCTGACGCAGCAAAGGCGAGTCCACGCCAATAAAACATAGTATACCCGCCAAGGCTGCTAGGACATTCACTGGCCGACGAGGTATTTGCTTACGGCTCTAGGAATCATTCAAATAACTAAATTGTAACATGTGGAAACAACAAGTAATGCGTAGGGCGATTTACGAACGAGCTAACAAGGTTTTTGTTTAAGATAAAGCTGAGCTGTGGCATCCACTTGCACAAGATAATCACTTGATTGATTTAACGGTTAACGCGTTGGAAATGTCACGTTACCTTTGTCATTTTGGCGACCTCGGTGGCGCAGTGGCTAAGGTAGGCGGCCAAAGCGCGTAAGGTCCCGGGTTCGATTCCCGGTCGGGTCAATTTGGAAAACGAACTTTTCTAAATTGACTTGAGTCTGGGTGTGCTGGGATGACGCCCCCAGTTGGTATCCGTCGTCTGGTACTACATAGTACAAGGGAAAACCTTAGTTTGAGACCAGGTGATTGGTGTGATTGTCTGGCGCATTTATTTATTTATTTAAATGTTTCTTTTTTTAAGTAGGTTACATAATGTAACACTTTTGATTCATCGTGAACTACAATGCAAAGAGATTCTACCTACTGTCAGTAAGAAACTCAGTAGATTAGTTACAGTAGCAGTATCTGACCTATTGCTATGTGTGAGACCACTTTGGACCAAGACCAAGTTAGTTTTGTTTTGATGAGTGATGAAATAATTTTAATATAATAGAGTTTTGAGAAGCTGGAGCAGACCAGTCCCCGGCGCTGGCACCTGTGGACAAGCATGACGTATGTGCCAGCCATCGCTTTACTCAAGTTACTTCATCATCCTTCAGATATATTCAGGTTTTTCTATCGCCCCCTCCAGTGGCAGAATTAAGGCTTCGGTTTGAAAACCTAGTCTACACATGTCTTTTATTAATTATTATTAATTTGACCCACTATAGAGCTAAGGCCTTTAAATTTAAAATAAATACTATTGAGTTTTAAAGATGTTTTTATTTTATTTTAATAAACCTTACCCACCTACTACCCTAAATACCTACCTATGTAGGTGGGTACTAGCTTAATCACTACGGGCTAGCCGAAAGCTAATTAGTGATGATGGCCAACTCGAGCAATCTACAATAATATGTTAGAAAAATTAATTACCCGACCCGGGACTTGTACCTAGTACCTACCCAGTGATTACTCGGTAATTACTTAAACCATGAGACGATTAAGGAGTAAAAAATATTTTAATAGAGCTATTCATATATGCTATTCAGGCAATGGAAGCTCAATGGGTTATTTTTAAATACATCTTAGCTCCCGATAGAGGGGTCGTAGGTTCAAATCACGTGCATAACAAACACGTGACGTCTGGCGTATTTATTTATTTATTTTTTATTTATTATATTAGGTACACATATAAAAGGTACCTATAGGTTAGATGCCTTTAATCTATATCTATACTAATACTGAAATTGAAAGCTAAAGAGTTTTATTGTTAAGGGGCAGTAAGTAGTTTGTATTAACTACTAAATAAAAATGGTGTCGCGTTTTGACCCGTTAACTTATTTCAAATGTTTATTGTTTGTACTCGCTAATCTCTTGAACTACTGATTCGAATTCTCATTTGTGTTTAATAGTCCATTTATCGAGAAAAGGAATTATAATTCCTATAATCATAATAACTAATTTATTTAGAACTACTATTTAAAAATATATACATTATTATTCATGCAAACGCAGCGGCAGTATCGGTGGCACAGTGGCTAAGGTAGGCGACCACAGCGCGAAAGGTCCCGGGTTCGATTCCCGGTCGGGTCAATTTGGAAAAACTAACTTTTCTAAATTGACTGCTGCTGGTGCTAGGATGACGTCCCCAGTTAGTATCCGTCGTCTGGTACTCGTAGTTCAAGGGAAAACCTTAGTTTGGGACCGGAAGATTGGTGTGATTGTCTGGTGCATTTATTTATTCAAAAACCAAAGACCACGTTTACGTTCCCAAACTTTCGATTATTCTTTAAAAACGAAACCTTTCTCTGTTTGTGTTGTTTTTGGTAGTAGGCCGTTGAGTTAAAAATTGGCGTACCTTCAAATATATACATACCTTGAAAAAAGTTTTAGTTTCCCAATGAACTTTATATCTTGACTGTTTAATACATGTTCACAAAAATTTAAACAATATTCCTAAAAATTCTGACATAATCCAAAGTGTTATTTGCAACTTACTTGAATAAAGATATATTCGAGTTTGATTTACGTCTGCATTCTGAAAAAGTGTAGTTTCCATAAACAGCATCGCTCAATAATTTAACACACACGGTAGCATGTATCGAGTCCATTAACGCATGCCCGCCGGCTGTGTTGTGTAAACTTGAACTGTATTTTGAAAGCTGCGCGGGCGCATGTGTGGCGAGGAACTAGTCCGCAAGATCAAGGTCGTGCGCTGAAGGGATTTGTGAAGTTCATGGAGTGTGGGGACATTTGCTCGTTAAAACAGGTTCCTTGATGCGGATGTGGCTTGTCGAGTCATGCCTTATTAAACTTTAATTTTCAAAAAGGGATAAGGTTTATGCACGGTCGATAGCACGTGAAGGTAAACACTTGCTGAGCGATATTAGTTCTTTTGCGCATGACATAAGGGTGGTACAAAGTCCAAATTGTCTAGTTTAACGGGCTTTTGTCTGTACGATGAAAAGCCAAAGTCAAAGTCAAAGTCCAGACTATACACGTTGAATGTGTATAGCTCTTATGTCATGGAAATAAGATCTAATATTGAACTACAATTATTAACCTTAACGTGCCGTTGACAGTAAAGTCAAATTCAAATTCAAAGTCAATATTGTTGTATTCAAAATTACACCAGTAATATTTATGAAACGTCTATATAATGCAAATGACGCTACCTCCGGTTCGGAACCTACCTTACAGAGAAGATCCCGGCAAGAAACTCTGTCGTTCATATAACAAATATAGCTGAACTTATAACTAGTTTTGCACTAAGACATACAGTGTAGTAATTAGATAAAATAATGTGGTAAAAAACACTGTCATACTGTCCTTTGAACCTTGTACCGTCCTTATGGATTAAGCATATGATTTAATATTGAATTGTAAGTGTTAACCGCGATTTGCTTTTCGCTTTGTCGTCAAAAGCTCGTTAGTCTTGGATCTTGTACGATGCTTATGTAGGTAGATCTTTGTGGGCATAAGAACTGCTTAACTTTAATTGTTGACCCTAACATGAGGACTACAAATGAAATAGGACCAGACAGCTTAGCCAATTTCCAGCTGGTAAACTTTGATATCGTTTCAACAAGTAAAAAATCCCATGACTTTTCTATGTAAAATGTCTATCCCATACATTTTAAACTTGTCGAAACGATATCGCTAATCGAACTCTGCCAGTTGACTAGGCCCTCAAATTCCGATTGCAGCGTCGATTGACTACACCAACCCCTCATTCAATATCTCAAAGCCTCTTCTCTCTATTCCAGGCCCTTACTCTCTGCGCAGCCTGGCTGCTAGTGGCCGGCCAGCAGGGCCCCACCACCACGCCCGTGCCCATCCTCAAGCAGATAAACAGACAGAACGACGACGGGTCCTACAGCTATGGTTACGAAGCCGCCGACGGGTCCTTCAAGATCGAGACCAAGTACCCCAACGGTGATGTAGCTGGGAAGTACGGATATGTTGACGAGAACGGAAAGCCGAGGGAGATTTCGTATGGAGCCAGCAGCCAGAGAGGATTTGAGCCTGAAGGTAAGCACATCTTCTTACTCCTAACGCTTGAACCAATAATGTTGAGAAACTTTCCTGGTTGATGTCCTAAATGTTCGAAGTCCCAACTTCGTACATATGGGCTGTTCACTTAACAGATAGATAGATAGATCGATACTCGTAGATACACTTTAATGCACAGAAAAATTTACAAAAATTGGTTTTACAGACATAATCAAGTACAATTTAGACGGTCTTATGGCTTGAAAGCAACCTCTTCCAACCCTTTAGGAAGAGGAAATAGTATTTAGTGAGTAGTCTCCTGGGATGCCCCTGCCCTGAAAAGATTCTGATCTTTTCATTGCAGGGGAGTCTTATACTCGCTGTCACCACCCCGTGGAACGGTGGGCATAAGAATTCCCCAGGAAATAAAAAGGTATAGACTAGGAGAGATGGCGATGAGAGTGCCGGCATATTCTGTGTAAGCCATTAGGGGAAGGCTATATCCAGCCGGCGACTATTATAAGCTGATGTTGTAGAACTTTAATGTCTCTGGTTTTCAAAAATATATAAATTGGCAATTGCAACAAAAAATGGTATAATCGAGCATCAAAAAAATACGCACTTAACCTAACCTAAATAGTAGGTAATACAAATCTAATAACCGAGCCACTTGGTCTTGGGCGACTTGTGGCTCAGTATTTCTGTCACCCAAATTACTAAAAAAGTGCATGTGAAATTATTTCTCAAAAAATTGGCTTATTACAAGACCATAAGCAAAAAAACTAAATCAACATAAAGTCAGCTTAACTAAACCAATAATATTATAAATGCACTTGTTAATCGATTAATCAACAGAGATAACAGGTCCCACGGCAGTCGCACTGTCGTAACTCCTCGGAACTGATATTGATCATCAATTAGGTCCATTTATGCGGGAGCCACAGCCAGCAGCGTGGTGTAACGTGGCCCAATTTCATTTGTTTACATGTTTGGTAACTCGGCCAGTGTCAGCTAGTTGAGGCATGTAACTAGGTGTAATTTATGTCTTGAAATGAGAAGCGTTTTCCGCGTCATGGTGTTCACGCAATTTCGTTTGAGGGTATTGACTTTTATTGATAAGGTATGGTGTCTACATTCAAATAATGGTCCAAAGTGAGCTACACATAGCAATAAGTTAGATACTGATACTGTAAATGATCTGCTGAGTTTCTTACCGGTGTCTTCTCGGTAGATATAGGTTCCGAACCGGAAGTAGAATGACTTTGCATTGTATTCAATGACGATTCAAAAGTGTTATATGTAACCTACTTGAATAAAGAAATATTTGAGTTTGAGTTTGAGTTTATAAAAGGCGCCTTTTATCATGTGCTTTCTTTATTCTGTCAGATAAGGTCTCTTAGCAATCCCAGCTCATTTTCCATTCATCAGTTTATGCTGAAAAGTTCAAGGAGTAAACTTGATTGGGCTACGGTGTTACAATCCTTGAATCTTGATTTTTTAGTTGTTGACTATATGTTGACTAGTGGAATCGTCTGCTGAGTTACAATTTGGCGCCTGGGGCATGGACCCCTAATTGCCCACTTGCCCACTCATTGATCAAGAGCTGGGTGTTACTTGTTTAACTAGTCCAACCAGTGGATCCCTACAGGAAGCCTAAATTAATTTAGTGTGTGCAACTAGATTTTATTGTATGTTTATTATTTTTTGTACTGGTCCTCTGTTAACGCAATAAGTTCCCATTTTCAGGCATTTTATTACTTAAGCCTAAGGAAGTTAACTAGCTCCAGTCCCTGACGAAACTATAGATACTTTTTAACATCTTAAATTTGAAGTGAGGTTAGTTCTCTCACCACTTATAATTTCAAAATCTGCACCGGATTTACCTACGTCCGTTGTGTTTGTAATGTCCGGAGGTTTGTATCTAAAATTTGGCAACTAAATGCGAAATATATACTTGCTTTAGGTAAGTGCACTAGTGAGCTAAGACCAGATAACTAAAAATCACTAGAAGATGAAGGATCTTATCTATTCCATTTTATTCCTCACCTGCCGACTTCGTTGTCATTATTTCTAGATAAAAAGTATTAGATTAATCTTGTGTTATTACTGATTACATGTAAACTGTCTCGTTAGATGTTTCTATTACAATTGATTAATCTGCAATTATTGGATATAATCGTCTTTCATATTATTATGTCTTCTTAGACATCGTGAAGTACCAAAATTTAGTTTGTGATTTTGTAAATAAGGAAGAAAAGACCTTTTTTTGTTACTTTGAATTTAGGGTAGACACAATCGATTAATAGATAGTTCGATTTTCGGCACCACTAACAGCTTGCGTTATTTTTTTAAATACCGGGCAGACCTAATGGTACTAGTGTAACTAAATTCAATTTATGTAAATTTTGGATAATTTATGTACGTAACTTAAGTTTAGTGGTAACACAAATACGACAAATGTTCTAAGAGCCCCCAATAATACGTTATGTAGGTATGTACTCGTAACCTAAGAATGTCAATGCTTTTACACTCATACCATGAACTAGAAGTAGAGCACTTTTTTAATATGACGGTCGTTGCGTAAGTAGAGCAGACGACATGCTTGACTAACAACCGTGGTATCCTTTAATTAGAATCAAGATCAAGTAGGTATGTTAATTACATCGAATAGTTTAAATAGAATTGAAAAGGACGTTAGAATGCGTAATAAGCTTTGAAAAAAAAACGTCAGGAAATTTCAAAGATCATTAATTTACAATTATTTACATTTGGAGTCACCTTCATATTTTTGCCAAATTTTGCACATTTCTGGCAAATACCAGCTATAAAAACTGTTGAATGATAAACAAACGCTTAGTTTAATTAATTGAGTGATTAAAATTAATTCAGTTAGAGATGACGCAATTTAGCTCACTGAACGTATGCGGCCTTTATGGTCTAATAAATATTTATACGAGAAAATACTAAGAAATTTTAAATTTTTGATGCAATGTTAAGTAACATGACAAATGTATTTAAATGTGGTGCTGTATTAAATAATAACCCTTTCGTAATGTAGCTGTATTAATATAAACTGTCTAAAACAACTGCAATAGTTAATTTGAGTAGAAAACACGCTTACAACCGAATTAGATATTAGATATTAAGTAATATTTGACTTCAACCATATTGTACAATAGATCATAAAATTTACAAAATGGAAATTAAATCTTGTTATTTTATGTCCTATTGTTACATATTTACGTAAGTGAGCTTGTATAAATTGCATAAAGTTAATGTCTTAACTAATAACTGAGGGCTTTCACAAAGAAGTCTTATTTATGATTGGTTTTGAAAATGAGCCCTGGAATAGGTATAAGTATGAAAATCTTATCCCTACGTTCGGTCTGATTTATAAATGACGGTTTTAATGCCAAGCAGCATGATCTTGTAACAGAGCAAAAAATGTAGGAACTACTTCACCAGGAAAAAGTAAACGAAGTAAAAAAGATCATAAGTTTAGATAATATGTATCTAATGAATGATAGCAAATAACAAATAAAGCAGCCTAAGTAAATCCAGTCACAGAAAAGTATGTCCATTGTTTTAGCCACTTAATAGAGCGTGATTTATGCTCGCGTCTGTTTCTTTTTAAATATTGGTTACTGGAAACGCACTTCATCTCAAATATCTGATTTCCAGGAACCGGCATCATGGTCCCGCCACCAACTTTGAACGACCAGCCGACCAACGCCCTCACCGACGGCCAGGAAGACGACGGCCAGTACCGAGAGGACCCCAGGATCTACGAGGACCCCAAGTACAACGGCAAAGCCCAGAGCAGGCCGGCCCCTCTCCGTCAGTTCCACCAGTCCACCCAAGCCCGAGCACAGCCTGAACCCCAGTACCAGCAGCAGACATACCAACAACCTCAACAGACCTTCCAGCCACAACCCCAGCAGCCTAGGTACACATCCCCTACCTACTCTCAGCAGACCAACCTCTTCAACCAATCCCCGCAAACCTTCCCTCAGGACTTCCGCCCCCAAAGCCAGGTCTACCACCAACAGCCCCAGTTCTCCTACCAAGCCTACACCCCACAGACCTACTCGAACCAGAACTACCAGCCCCAGAACTACCAGAACTACAACCCCCAGAATTTCAACCCCTTCGTCGGTCACCCCGCGCAGAATTTCGACCCTAACACCGGTTCTTACACCATCAACTTTACTGGTAAATGAATTGCTCAATTTAGTTAGGTAGGGTTACATATTTTTTAAATGAAACTCTTTCGTGTAACTTCATATAATTTGAATTGAAGCAACTGCATATTATGTCACTTTATTTTTATAATTAAATATAAATTGAAATAATAAGGTCTTTGTCTATTAACGCAAACACTTCTAAAGTTAGAATCATAACTTTATATTTACTTAATTCTTACTTACTTATGCCTGATACTTCATTGTTTCATTTAAACTATATGAACCATTCTATGAATTTAATAAACAAATAGGGTACATATATTATTAATATTATTTGTAAGGAAGTTTTGTTATTCCCAAAGCGATACGAACGAGTTATTTTATATTTTTTGTAAATATTAATATTAGTGCTAGTCAACATAATGTTCGGAGTATTTTTGTAAAATATTTGATGATTAGCTTTAATTATTGTAAAAGCTATCTTACTGATGTACAATTTATTACTATAATTAATATTTATTTATGCATTTATGTAATTCAATTTTTTAAAATACATATAATTTTTGTGTGTGACAGTTTCAAATATATATGTAAGTACGTATTTATTTTTAAATAATTTTATTTTTATCTTTTACTTATGAATTACTTCCGGTGGCAAAAAATCATATCATGTGTTCTTTACAAATTTTATTTACTTATAATTATTTAATTTCTATAATTGTATTTTCGACCAACTCTGCTATTTATAGTTTTACTTTCATCTATTGCTATCATAATTACTTATTTACGTACATTATTTTTATTCAAGTACCGTTCTATTTATTATTGTCAAGTAATCATATTTGTTTGCACAAATTTAGTAATTTTCCAGCAGAATGGGATATTGGTAATATAATTTACATACCCTAAGGTCAACACAAACTTTTATCGTTGAAAAATTCTTAAGATTTTGTTCATACCTGAAGTTATATTGCTACTGACCCTACTTTTGTATGACATATTTAATATGTAGTATCTATAACACGCTAAACATAGTGCCAATGTTGTAATAAAACAATTAACGCGACCCAGTGATGTAATAGCAATATCGATCGACTATCAGCCATTCAATCGAAGGCGAGTTGCGCGCGCGCAGCTTACAAAATGGCTGTCGCTTAAGTCAAACCGACGAAATAATACGTGTGCTGAGTGTAAATAGCGATGAAATAAAATGTGTTATATAAATAATTGCGTTGTTTTATTTCCTGGTGAAAGTTTTGGTAAATATTCGTAAATGGCTTAATGTCCTTTCGTGTTTTTCTTTTTTTTACTTTGATGGCTTCTTTGTAGAAGTCTACCTATAGCAGTTTCATGTGTGAAAAGAATTGATACAACTTCAGGATAAAAGTATAGTATAGTATATAGCTTTCTGAAGATTTTGTGGAGGCCATTTTCCAGCTTAAGCTAGTTTCAAGGGGTCATTGGGTCTGAAACAAGTTATTTACTCGGACAAGTGGCTTGATACTTGATGAGCATTTAAAATATTAGTATGGGGGTATGGATTTTGTATCACTATTTATAGTTACTATACAACAAAAATACACCAAATCTATTTAATGAAGATCTCCAAATTATAAAATTAAAACCCACTGAATTAGACCACCAATGCTTTTTCATCCATTACCCCCTTCACCAAATTATAATGAACCAATAACCTTTGTAGAAGACAGTTTAATTGCAGTCTATTGCCGTGGAATATTTTGAAAAGCTATATTTTGGTTGATGTTGTAGATACAACTAAATTTTTTATCGGAATTGTTAGGTTTTGCTATTAAAACCTATTGATCAACATTTGAAAGAATGAAAAGCATTTTAAATTTTAAAAAATAACATTTTATACACAACATGTTAACTTGTGATTTGCCTTTATTACTGATAACTAGCCTATCACTTAGTATTAAAAATAATCTATCAGTAGCATTTTATGAGAAATTGTCTTTGTAGGTTAAATTAAACATGAATTTTATAAGTGCGATTCAGAAACAAATAGCGCCATCTGTTAGAAAATCTTTGCAAGCAATATTAGTTGAACTGCAACTACTATCGAACGACACAGATAGAGGGCGCTATGTATACTATGAACCAAATATAAACGCTGCAGAACCTTGGTCAGCAAGATTTTTTCTTAGGGGTGTGAGCCCTCCGCTTAGGGGTGTGAGCCCTCCGCTTTAGGGGTGTGAGCCCTCCGCTCCCCCGCAAGCCCGGTGAAGATGAAAAGGCCATCTGCAGCCATCATCAATTGTCAGTTAGGAAAAAAAAAATCAGCAAGATTTTTACCACTTAATCTAATTGAGATTTTGATACCTTAAAACAAGGAATGTGGTAAGGACTTTATGTTTCATTAGCCATATTGTTTTATGCTAATTATCTTAAAAGCTATTTTAAAATGCTCCGAAACTATATAAAATAGAACTATATTTAACATAGTATTGTTGTTCCTTAACTTAAATTTAATTATTAATTACTCGTCGATCTCGTGGGTGGGACCTGGAGTCCTGTAATACAGGGTTGCCCTACATTAGGCTCCAATCACACGTCACTATATACCTAGAGATAACTCACTTTTATAATTTAATTTAAGTGTGAGAATAAATTATTTTTTATTTATTTTATTTATTAAAAAAAACTGATGAGAAAAAGTGTGACATAGATTGATTTATAGATTTTCAAAAATGACTATTTGGTTTTCTCTAACCGACTACGAGCCTTTAATACCGTCCCATAATTTACTTTCCATACCAGCTGTCATCAGTCGTCCGTCGGTCGTTTTTAGCTTACGCCTCGTATAATTTATTACTATCCGTAACTTAAACGTATCTTTTTTCAAATATTGGAACCGGGCATTAATCTATGAAGGAATCGTATTTTGACAGTTATTTAAACGTATTTCAGTTGGCCAGCCAAGTATTTTTAATAAGTGTTAATGGTTGCATACTAAAATCATATATCGATTTTTTATTTTTATAGTACTTTACGCCGTACTAGCGAACCTTAAATAATAATTAATACGAGTAACTTTAAGTATTAATTGATTTTTAATTTTTATAGTACTTTAGTGCTATAAAAATAGATTAAGATGCCAAGGTGTCTTCGATTCCGTGATTTTCAAACATTTCTACAACGAATGTACCACGGGCCGATAAGTATGTAGTTCTAAACATATTCGGCAGAGGGCACTTACCGGAGGCTAACGGTTTATACAGCAGAAAAATTTCATCGCCTACAATAACTTGCGGTTAGCTCAGTTGGAAGAGCAGCACGCGCGATACGTGAAGGTCGTGGGTTCGATTCCGGGGGAGCATGCATTGCAAGGGGAGATGAAATTTTTCTGTTTCTAATAATTTAACTCATATATTTTATATCGTTTTACACCGATATTTAATTTTTAAAGTTTTGTTTGGAAATCAGTACCGGTAAACAAATAATTATTCATTTAAATTACATCAGTAATATTTATGAATCGTCTTTCTAATTCACAAGTTTGCGTTTTTCGCTGTTAAAAGGGATGTGGGTTCGAGTCTCGCTCAGGACAAACATTTGTGTTCGTTGTTTCGCTGGGTGTTTAATGTGGGAACAAATTACATGTAAAAATATATTTAAATTTGGACAACAACACAGACAATTGATTGCTCTGACTCTATGACAAGTAGCTAAAGCACTTGTGTTGCAGTAATTAAAAAAAACTAAGGTACCACAACACCTAGATCCGAGACAGTATAAAAAAGTTAGTTTTCTACTACGACCCGACCGGGAATCGAACTCAGAACCACTCACATCATGGAACGATGTCAAAATCTTGCCCGTTTGCCTGTCGGGTACAAATTATATGCATGCAACTTACTTAGGAAGCAGGTCGATGTATGTGAAATTATGTGATATATATGTCTCTATTAATTAAGTTTAACAATTAAAGGCTCTTCATACTGAGCATCAATCAAGAATGGGTTCTGATAATGGTTTATTGGCGTAAGTGTGGCGGAAGTGACGTGGGCTGTGGTCGACATCCGGCTCGGGCAGGCGGCCTTCGGACCCCGCCCTGGGGCTTATGCAAGAGCGAAGCATGAACAAAACACTTTCTCCTTTTTACAAAATATTTGTCTAGAAGGAAATTACTTTAACTTAGATCCGTTATTAGACATTTTTTATTATTCATTTGTAAACATAAATAACTGTGCAAGTTTTGTGGGACGTTAAATAAATAAATAATATTTAGCATTTCGTTTCTCCCTCTGTTGTGTTTTGTAGTCGTTATAATAAAGTACGAGTTTTAAAACTGACATAAATATATTTATAACTAAAAACACACAAATTATCTTACTATTTTCAATTACACACTTTGTCTCGTCGCTGTCATGTACGTTCTGTCTATATTCAAAACTCCTAGTTATCGTCTAGTCGCCTTGCCGGCCAGCACCAGGCCGGCAAGGAGGTCAGTCGCGCCGCAACACCCTCGTATATATATTAAGAAAGCAAATACTTATAATTATTAATTAGTATGAAAAGTTGTTTCAAAGTACACACAAGAGTACTTTGAATGAGTTTTTTTTACTGTCAATAATGTGGTTTTGATAATACGCAAAAAGTAGTAATATGTAGTAGGTTTTGCACATTTTACCTTAATCTATTTAATACATGACTGAAATTCGGTACTCTGTATTAGTGTAACGATAACGAATACTGAATATAATTAATGAAATGAAATTAAATAAATAAGTTATTTACCATCGACACTTATACAACAATCGACAGTATAAACAATTTCTTGTTAGCCAAATGATGAAAAAGACTAGTTTATTTCTAAGCGAGAGGCACCATGTGTCTAGGAGCGACTTACGACCTTTTTTGTGTGCTTTTAAATTGTGCTTTTCCTTCTTTTTAATTATTTTAATTAGTAAGGCGTACGTTTTAGAAATTGTAATGATAAAAATTTAAAAGTAATTTTTGAAGACCTCTTTAGCCGATACGCAAGCGGACTGGGCTTGGCGTCGCACTATCTCTGAAATACCGAGTTCAATTCCCGGTCGGTTCAATATGGAAAAAACTAACTTTTCTATGTTGTCTTCAGTATTGTGGTTCTGATTATATTTTGGTATACGGTATTTTTTTCTCTTACACACGTGCTTATATGTAATGTTATTTAGTCCAATATTTATTGAGTTTTAGTGCATATTTGAATACTGGTCCTTTATTGCATAACACATACGCATAGCTGTCGAAATGCCAAGTGTGATCCGTGGCAAGGTCGGACAAACGAGACAATTATTGAGCCGATATCAAGTACATTAATGTCAATGATCCAGTCTACTTTTAAAAGGTACGCTTAAGAGGTTTTGATTCTATTAAAATCACTATCTTGATCATGTGAAGAAATATAGAGAAAAGTAGATGAACATATCGTCAGTATATGATATATGCCCCGTTCCAATATTTAAAAAACGGTCCGCTTCAGGGGGCCTAATAAACGAAATATGTCGGATAAAGAAATCACTTCGAATGCAAATTAAGCGTTTTCAAAAACAAAATATTATTTATGCAAATCAAAAACCACGTCTTCATTCATTCTAAACTTTTGAATAATCTCCAAAAACGAAACCTTTCGTTTGTTCGTTTCGTTTTTGAGAGTACCCCCCCCCCAGTTAGTAATAAATTATACGAGGCGTAAACGAAAACCGTTCCAGGAGGTCTACTCTCAAAAACGAAATATGTCGGATCCGACAACGGATAGCAATTTTTAATTCTCATAGACGCAACCAATTAACTTCGAATGCGACTAAAGCGTTTAAAAAAACACAATATTATTTATGCAAATCCTTAACCACGCTTTAACTCCCAAACTTTTGATAAATCTTCAAAAACGAATCCTTTCGTATGTTCGTTTCGTTTTCGAGAGTAGACCCCCAGACGCGTTAGAGAAAAACGAATTGTTATTTTTGACACATTACGAATCGTAAAATATTGAAACCGGGCATTATAAATATATAATCAAGTAGATATTTTCTAAAATCGTTTTGCGCATGTCCATTTTCGGCCTTTTCTATTACAAAATTATTAATTTTTAATTTTATCATAATTTTAATTTAAATTTTATGTTGGTTTTGCTTGTTTGTACATGTAATTTTGTATCCTACCTGACCTTACACATTTTACCTAATCCAATATATAAACCTGTGGATAGAGCGAGGCACTCCCATCACAAGTGTCTTTATGACTACTTACCGGGAGGCCCCGGCAATAATAATGTAATGGATTTTTTGGAAATTTTTTTTATTTATTTTTATTTATTTATTTTTTTTAAAATAAATTGGGGATTTGGTCTGCTGAAATAGCAGTAAAACTTTTTGAATTGTAAAGAGATGGTATTAATATTAAATAGGTACGGATGTCTGAAAATAAACAAGTTTAAGAGTTGAAATGTTTCTTACATACAAATTTAATGGAATCACTCGTGGTAATCTCTTACCGATATGAAAAAAGACTTCTCTATTCGAGAACTATGATAATTTTGTTTTGTTAAAGATTTGAAGGTTGCACTTCATTTATCTGGGATCCCATTATCAAACATGCTGGCAATGGGACCACCTGGGAACCATATCTACTCTTTGAAAAAGTGGCGGTTTTGGCATATCAAGCGCCCTGGGCCAATTTAATCCAGTGCCCCATCTAGTGAATAATCCAAGATTTTGGTTTGGGGATCTCCTTGTTATGTAAGATTTCTGGCGCCCCTTTTTAGCTGGCGCCCTAGGCGGCCGCTCTAGCGCGCCCCACCCTAACCCCGGCCCTGATTTCAAATAAAACAATATTTTTCCAAGTCAGTCCAGGCGTCTTCGAGAAATCGGTTAAGAAGATCCGGACGAATTGAGAATCTCCACCTTTACTTTAAGTCAGTTAAAAAGGAGATTTTTCGACTGATCACCAACATACGATGATAGAATCCTAGAGATATCGTGAAGAAGTCCCTTTTTTTTGCTAAACATGATGATATACCTACATAAATACGCGCGAAAAAATTCACTCATCCTGTGATCTAGAATAAAGACATAATTGTTCTGGCGTGCTAGTGCAATGCGGTAACAAAACAATCACATTTTAATTTAGGTTAGTAATTAATTTCAGCACGTTTAATTCGTATCAAACGTTTGTGTGTAAGGTCAGTTGTTGGAGCCTTGTGTCTAGGACACTGACTCTGGTCAAATTTGCGCGTGATAGCTATAAGATATAAAATATATCATATATGCCACACCTTGCATAGAGTAAGCAACTATTCGGTTGTTTTCACTGCCTCTTAAATAAGAAAAGTAAATTGTCCCTTAGAAATAAGGTGAGAAATTACGTAACCTGTATCCGCCCGATTATGTCGTACGCTAGCGTCGTGTTCGCGCACGCGGCTCGTACGCACATAAAGCGATTGCAAACAGTACAGAATAAGTTTATACGCAAAGCCACAGGTGCCCCGTGGTACCTGCGGAACGTTAATTTACACATTGACTTGGGACTGCCAACTATAGCGCAGTACTTCAAGCAATGTTCCACGCATTATTTCGACTCTGCTATGCATCATCCGAATCCTCTTGTGGTTTCGGCTAGTAATTATTTTCTTTCGTAGTCCCCCGTAGGAAACGTCGACCTAGGCATGTACTCCTGCTGTAAGGCTTCGCAGCCATCATCGATAGTCAGGTAGGAAAAAAAAGCTTATTTAATGTTCTAGCTGTAGCATTTGCCCGAGTTATTTTGAGATGAAAAGTATCTTATGTGGTAATTTATAAGCTCATCTCTCTTTCTATTAATTTTCAGTCACATAATTTTTTTACAACCTTTTTAGTTTATATGTAATATTAATAGCCTTAAGTACCTTCACTTTTAATGTATTTGGTTTTTAAATAAACGAGCAACCCGCCTCGATTTCGCATGGATTTAATTTAAATAGGTACTTAGAAATATTGGCTTGTCAATTTTTTATTGCGATTAAAACCCTTCCTCTTGAATTACTATATCTATTAAAAATACGCATTAAAATGCGTTGCGTTGTTTTAAAGATTTAAGCGGACAGGGATATAGGAACAGAAAAAGCGACTTTATTTTATACTATCTAAATAAATATACTCCATAACCAAATAAATTAAGTTTTCTTTTAAACAAGAGGTATAGTAGAATTTTCTTAGAAATTAATATATAACTTCAAATGTGTTATCCTAATAAACTTACAACAATTATATAACCTTGTTAAGATAACATTTTTGTCGCAAGCGATTGCTTATAGAACTAAGACTAAGTTGTTTTTTACCGACCATAAACAAATGTACGCTCTGTATCACACATACTCTATGCTCCACAATGACTCTGAAATAAACTCTCTTAAATCCAGCTCAGAGTTTAAAATGTCACTTCCTGCTACGAAATAACTTGACTCTTAATACATGCATGAATGTAGGTTCGTACATGCACGCAATTGCTGCATGTACCTACACGTGTTTAATTACAGAATGCAATTATTGATTGCTTAAGTTTGGTAAATAATTTCATCTATACATCTATTAGTATATATTCAACATATGTTTGTTTTTAATATTAAAAGTACCGCTTTTGATATAGATGATACAGCTAATAATATATTTGTACCTAAACACCACAAAGTGAAGAACATTTTTTAGGGCATAAGTATTTGGGCGTATTACCTACCTAACTGTTTAAAAAGTGTTGTCGCGTTTTGACCTGTTAACTTATTTGAAAAAGCTTTACTGTTCAATTCAATGCGAGCAAAGTCACGAGTAAAGCTAGTAGGTACAGAATAATACAAGTATTACAGCAAATCAGTAATAAATATGTGCACAATAAATTAAATACAAATTTATAGCCACTAAATTACCGATTGTGTTATGGAATCCTTTTTATGCAACATTATGTACATTTCAAAATTGTATAAAGTCTTCCCAGTCACTTCCTTAATATAATAATCGTATATAATATATGCGGTTGCCGCTAGTATATATAAAAAGTAAAGTATATAAAGTACATGTTACTTTGGATAGATACTGTTTTATTTAGAGCTACTGTCCGAGCAAGCGTCGTAACGACCTTGACCTACAAAATCATTTAAAATCGAATATCTATATTGTCAAGTTTTAGCGAGACTAATAACTAAATCGTAATGCCTTTAATTCAATTAACTCTAATATAAATTTGTTGCTAAGGAACCCTTCGTGCGCGAGTCCGACCACTTTTCTGGTTTTTTAGTTTTAACAATTCGTAGCCAACATCATCTTCCTGTGTACAGCCTATATCACGTTGCGTATCGTCATTCGTCCATGCATCGCGCGTAACGCGAGCCGCTGCGCGCGCGCAGGGTGCAGCGAAAGCGCCAAGGTCGCCGCTCAGACTTCCGCGACACGCAGACAGCAGATATAGTGCCACACAACTGGGTACATTTAAATTTTAATCGAACTGGAGCAGCCCGACTGATGAAATACCTCCAACTTACAGAAGACCGTAGCCAGATAACAACCACTTGTGTCAAACTCAAATTTTCTTTATTCAAGTAGGTTACATATAACACTTTTGAATCGTCATTGAATACAAAGCAAAGTGATTCTACTTCCAATTCGGAACCTAACCGAGAAGACACCGGTAAGACGTATGTGTTGTTGTGTTCCTGCGTGTGAGTAAGGTTTCCAGAGCTCCTGGGGGTCCTACATTAGTAGCAGGGGTCTAGCCTTCAAGGTAGGGGTGACAAGTCCAGTAACAGATTTATTATGCTGTACATGTAGCCTGGAACTCATTAGGTACAACTTAACTAGTCTTTGGAATGCTCTGCCCGCTGATACTCGACAATCCCTGACTAAGGGAATTTTTAAAATGAAAGTTCGTGAACACTTCTTCTCTCTCGCTAATACATAAATCGTAGACATGAATTTTTCAATTGCTGAATCCATTTATATATAGTTATTATTTATTTTATATTTTTATGTGGTATTATTTACTTATGTATATATAAGTATATATATGCTCATTATGTAAATATAAGTATAGCTTCATATTTTATATATATATATTATATTTATTCATGTATGTCTATATGTATATTTAATTGTTTCCGAAATGAATTTTGTAACGCTTGATAGTTACTATTCTCGTGTATTATGTTTTTATTTTATTTTTTAGATTACTTATGCACTTTGTCACTATTACCGCACCCATAAACTAACTCTCCGCATGACCCAAAGGTTGACTGGTAGAGAATGCCCATAGCATTAAGTCCACCTGTTGTACTTTTTTTGTGCAATAAAGTTTTTAAATAAATAAATAAATTAACATGAGATGGGATGAGAGATGAGAAATATGGGGTTTCAATAGTCAATAGTCAAATATTTTTAATCAAATAGATTACATCTAATGAGTAGTCTTTATATAAATGAAATGATGCTACCTCCGGTTTGGAACCTACAACTTGCGTCTTATATTGTTTATGTATAGTATATTTTTGTTTTAATAGATTACATTTGTGCTTTACATAATTATGGACTTCGAAATAAACGATTTCTTATTTTATTATAATGATACAAACATTCGGGTGTAACGCTTTCGTAATGTTAGCAAGCTTAGTTGTCAAATAAGATATATTATATTTGTACATTTTGTATCGCCTATCACTCGTTATAAAAAGCGGTAAAGTAGTCAACCTCGGCGGGCGCATTCTGCAGAGGCCGACAATCGGTGCAACTATCTCCGTCGCATACATTACAATACAATATCTATCTGTGCTCGACTTGCCTTTTGTTCTCTGTAGCTGTTTGATTTATACATTTTAGTATTACTATCAGCCATCATACATGTGGGATATGGACGTTGCCGTACTGAATATGACACTTCTGTATAAATATCCGATTGTTGTTAATAAAGAGTGAGAATGAGAATGAAAGACGACGTATGATGAGGAGGCCCTGGATAGGTCAACGAACAATTGGAGAGGCCTGTGTCCAGTAGTAGACTGTGCTATAATCACAGTCTACTATCATCAGCCTTTGCTGATGATGCTGATGTACCGGCTTAATCCCCACGATAATGCGGGTCGGTGATCATGAACTCGAGATATGTCTTATTTTTTAAATAAATACTGGCCAACATCACACACAGCTAACTCACTCGTGTTACAGAAATAAAAAAATACGCTACCAGAACAGCCAGAACCGAGACAATATAAAAAAGTTTCCAGTCGGGGTCAATCCCAGACACTCAGATAGGGCACGATGCCAAAATCCAGTCCACTCACCTCTCGGCTAAGGAGGTCGTCCTAAAAAAAATAGAGAGCATAGCTCATAAGAGAGTATTTTTAAATCGTGGCACGTAACAGTTGAAAACTTAAACGACGCATAGATACTCGTATATTCCTTGCTGGTATTGGCTGCGCTATGGCGTGGTGATTGTGACGCAAGCATGCGCAAACGCACCAGTTCTGTAGCTGATGAAGATCATTGTGCGGTCATCAATCATTCATGCACGCATTCCGTCATTAGGGCACGCATCTTTGCAGTTTAATAGTAGATTTATGTGACTGAACAAGATTTTAATAACAAAGACTTAAGTAGTTGTGTTTTTAATACAAATCATCACATACATTTGACCATTTATTTATAGATAAATATATATAGTTTTTTTATATTACACTTCAAGATTGACCTCATCGCACCTCATGTTAAGTGGTAATGAGGTCCTAGCTTAAGGGCAACAAGTACAACATAATTAATCTGTTACTGGACTTGTCACCCTTACCTTGAAGGTTTGATCCCTGCTACTAATGTAGCACACCCCAAGAGCTCTGGAAACCTTACTCACATGCAGGAACACAACAACACAGAAGTGATTGTTATTTGGCTGCGGTTTTCTGTAAGGTGGAGGTATTTCACCAGCCGGGCTGTTCCAGTTCGAGCGTTAAACCGCTATACTCTACCTCTCATACTATAACTATTTGAAGAATGTTATATATAAAATTGTACCAATGTAATGATTCTTAACGTAACTCTAGTAATATTTAAAAAAAGAAGGTTGTGTGGATATCTAGCATCCCTTCGTGGCTCTGCCTTTGTTTCCTCGATATTTTCCACTGACTCTTCGCTCCTTTTTTTCGTAGCATTCAATTATATAACTTAAAACCTTCATCGATAAATAGGCTATCTAAAATAAAAATATATTCTCTATTCGAACCAAAAGTTCCTGAGATAAGCGTGTTTAAACAAACTTTTCAGCTTTAATAAATCATTACATATATGTATGAAACAAAGTCACTTTCTACAGAGAAAAGCTTTCTAAAGATTTAAGCATACATAGGGATATGGGGCTGTCCCTATTTCCCTATGTATGCTTAAAACTTTAAAACTACGCAGCGAATTTTTATGCGGTTTTTTTTCAATAGATAGAGTGGTTGAAGAGGAAGGCTTATAAGTATATGACATCCATTTGATAAAAGAAATACTGCTATTTTTGATGCTGTAATTATCTAATGTATTCTAAACTACTGGATCTATTTTAATCATTTTTTTCAGTGAGTGACTTAGAATTTTATAGCAGTGCGAAGCAGGGGCGAGTCACTAGTATTAAATAAAAATTGAGAAGTGTACCTACTCAACGTACTCGAGTATTCAGGGCTCGCTGTCCCACTGTCAGACAGCAAGGGCTGCCAAATGTCAGCTGCGCGCTGAATCTTGATTTGCGTAAAAACTGCGAACCAAGGTTAACGGTTTCGTAAGAACAAAGTTACTAGAATAACGATCATTGATATGTTTAGTTAGATCTTTCATGCCCGATTACAATATTTGAAAAATGAA
This sequence comes from Glyphodes pyloalis, assembly GCA_037074685.1. Taxonomy (NCBI): domain Eukaryota; kingdom Metazoa; phylum Arthropoda; class Insecta; order Lepidoptera; family Crambidae; genus Glyphodes; species Glyphodes pyloalis. The sequence goes on along the minus strand of JAYKKO010000003.1, from coordinate 1,417,716 downwards.
TCGTTCTAATTACTGATTGTAATAAATGAGTCGTATAGAATCAAAGGCGGCCATCTGTATACAGAGTCCATATACTTCTTTTTTTTATTTCGTGTCAAGATTGACCTCATCCCACCTGATGTTATGTGGTAATGAGGTCCTAGCTTAATGGTGACAAGCACAGTATAATAAATCTGTTACTGGACTTGTCGCCCTTACCTTGAAGGCTTGACCCCTGCTACTAACGTAGCACCCCTCAGGACCTCTGGAAACCTTACACGCAGGAACACAACAACACAGAAGTGATTGTTATTTGGCTGCGGTCTTCTGTGAGGTGGAGGTATTTCACCAGTCGGGCTGCTTCAGTTCGAGCGATAAATCGCTATGCCCTACCTCTCTTAAAACAGATGGACTTTGGATAATTTATTTATCGAGGAAGGCTATAGGCTATATAACATCACGCTGCGATCATCAAGAATTGTGGAAAATGTTGAAAAACGGGGATAGCGGCGCGCGCCCCTATTTTTTGTATATAGAATAGAATAGAACAGAAACGCATAGTTGTCTTATGTTTCAATATTTTACGAGTCGTAATGTAACAAAAATAACTATACATTTTTCTCCAACCTACTACGAGTCGTTAATGCTGTCATTATTCGTTCGCCTGTCGTTTTTAGCTTACGCCTTGTATAATTTATTACAATACGTTAGCAGAACGGATTGTTTTTCAAATATTGGAACCGGGCATTACCCACTCTTCCTGCAACCTCTGTGGTATTTATGAGATCCGGCTCGAAGGACCAAAATATAAAGGATATTACTACTAACATATTAAATACACACGTGTTGTAGTACTTTCGTTTTTTTATTCTTTGTAACAGAAGTGCTTCATCTACTTACCACAGGATCAGAGCAATGGGTGTTGTGTTGTCCTACATTATTTTTCATTTATACAACGTGTAACGGAAAGGGTATAACAATATCAAAAATACCAAAGCAGTTAACGGTTACAAACTGTATGGGACCATTTGTAGCTGTGTACACGCATTTATTGATTCAATATTTTTTTTGAAATATCAGTCAAATACAAGTCAAAATTTTGACTAAGTCACGCTTGCACAACACTATCACAGTATTGTTGGAATCGTCGAAAGACTTGGATGTACCTACCTATTATGCTATTAATTTAAATATCACAATGGTGATTCATCTTTTAGTGTTTACTGAATCACATCTGAAATTTGTTGGTTTAGCGTTTCTCATTTTGACAATTCAGTTAAGTCATTGAGTTGTCGTCGCCGTGACAACATCTTGTGTTTTTGCCTTTCTGGATTACCTACTTACTACGGATAGCCTAGTGATATTTCGTGATGTCTTTGAGCAATCAAGAATATTCGAGATGATTCTCTGTGTCGGAGCAACCGACGGCAGCGTGATGGCCGACCGAAAGCTAGAGAAAGAGATTTACGAAACCATCAAAACGCTCGTTTCCATCTGTGGATTGGGCGAGGAGGTCGTGTCACATGGCCAGCTCGGTCACCAGACCTCACTCCGTTGGACTTCTTCTTGTGGGACTAATTTAAAAGGAAGGTGTACGCTGTAGCATGCTCGTCAAGGGAAGAGATGATAGAAAGCATCAAGGCCGCGTTCTGTACAGTGACACCACAAATGTTGCATAATGTTCGCGCATCTTCTAAGAAAGTACTAGGCGCGCATGTCGAGGAAGGAGGTGGAGAAATTCAGGATCGCAGTGATTGTCGTGAAGTGATAACGTGATTTGGGGTCGCTGACCTCAATAGTGTTGTGATGCGTTTGTTTACGTTTTAGTCAGTCATTATAGTTAATCATTTTTTATTTCATAAAAACAATAAAGTGTTTATTTTAACTCGGGATTTCGTATATAGAATCTATACAAGGTATAGTATCCACCTACTTTACATTGTTACCCCCTTTCCGTTACAGGTTGTATATGGAAATCGGTTGGAGAGGCCTACGTTCAGCAGTGAACAGGAACAGGCTGAAATGATGATGATGATGATGATAAATTTTAATATACTAACAAACACATATATAAATCTTAGCCCAAGGTCTGGTGAAGGCGGATCACAAATAGTACTTTACAACGAGACTGTCTATTCCATGTTTGGTTAAAGGGCTTCTTTTAAAAAAACCATCTAGTTAATAATTAAACTTCTAAAGGTAATCTGCTTCAAACACATTTTAAAGACTAACTTTAAAAGTAACCAAAGTGAGCTACACATAGCAATAAGTTAGATACTGCTACTGTAACTGATCTGCTGAGTTTCTTACCGATGTCATCTCGGTAGATATAGGTACCGAACCGGATGTAGAATCACTTTGCATTGTATTCAATGACGATTCAAAATTATTATATGTAACCTACTTGAATAAAGAAATATTTGAGTTTGAGTTTGAACTGAAGAGTTAACGGTTGTCAATTTGCCAAAATAAATATGGGATGACAGTTTTAACAGCTGGCTAATCGCCAATAAGCGTCAAAGGTAATTTGGTGCAACTGAGCCTTAGTAACAAGTGTTCAGTGCACTACAAAGGCTTTCTTAGATAACGCCGAGTTACGTGCAAGTTCATACATTGCTTCATTGAGGTCGAACTTTTCCATGTCTCAATTTGTACTACCTACTTAAAGTTTAAAAGACAAAGTGATTAATATTTTTAGTTAAGTTATCAAAGTAGCACTCTCAATTAAACATTTACTACGTAAATTAATAAATATTGTGATTGCATTTTGTTCGACTCAAAATCCAAATAAAAGCATAATACAGGCCAACCTAATCACGTCAGTAGTCAAACAAAAAAAAAATTCAAAACTTCTTTCGGTAAAAATAATTATAGTTTAAGGAACAATCCTTTCAAAGTAATAAATAATTTTATTATCCTTCACAAGTCTTAAAAAAACAAGGAACTAAATATTCAGATGAACAATATTTGTTTATCAACATTGTACCCTATTTTCTTTGTAGGGTTAACAACAAGTTAGTCATCGATTAGATTTAGCCCCTCGTGTGGTAGTCGTCCTGCTCAGGGACGATTTTGGTTTTACTTACGTGCAGGACGTCATTTAAAAAAAAAGGAGATAAGGGCAGATGTCAAAAAAAGTAAGTTGCCTAACTCTTTAAATTCCAAAAATAAACTTATTTTTATATTTTTACCTATACTTAATGATTGCATTGTTGGAATGTCCATGAGCTAAGCTATTATATTTAGACTCCGTTGACTCTTTGGCTAGTGATTGGTCGAGTTTAAACATTTTCTGTTAGATTTCCAGGAGGAGGGGGTAGCTGCCCTCCCGTACGCCCCCTGGGTACGCCCATGGCGGTCGTAGTCTTTTGGCAACACGCTACCATTCCTCCCACAGGGCAGCTTTGCGAATGCATTTATTAATGATCGGCTACATACTGGGCTGGATCTGATCGGTCCATCATTGGGGATCTTCCTCTAAATCTGTACAATAGTTTACCTGTAGTTAGATACTTATTAATATGGTACACAAAAGGCAGGCTGACTCTATATTTGTGCATAGAATCGGTATCGCATGCATGCATTTAAAACAGATGTGCTTCTCACGTATTCAAAGCAGGGCAAAGAGTGCAAACATTGTTTTTCAATGCACTGCTAATGTCAATTAAATAGATCAATCTTGCGTCATCGAAGAATAGGAAGAGAAAGGTATGTCGATGCGTAGCGTTTGTGGTTAGCAGTTGATTAATAAACGAGATGGTCCAGTTCAGTATTGGCTCCCATCCGTAAGGGCATCCAATGGGATGGTTGATTCCGCTCCCCGTGCTTATAGACCCTGATGATGACGTCACAGTCGCCATGAGGACGGCTGAACAGCTTGCGTCATAGTCCATCATAACATACCGTGAGCTCTTGCGTCACGCCGAGATCGGGGGTCTTGGGTTCGATACCTGGTTACAGCAAAGTATATTACCAACTAGTTTTTGAAACATATCTCGGGTTTATGGTCGCCAATCTGACATCCACGACTCGGCACCTTAAAATGTCTGGGTAGAGTGGAAAGAAATGGGCGAATGCAATATTTAGTTCTTAATAAAAATATATTATTGATGTAAATTATAAATAAGGAACTCCAGAATATTTAAGTCTAAACAGATTTATTCGCCGGTAAGGAATGGTGTCGTACAACAGAGAAGAGATTCATAATAAGAACAGGAAGCAACACACTAGCGCCACCAGTGACAGCTTATACAATTACATAAATTGATTTGAGGTTTTATTTCAACAATTATTTAGGAACTAACTACACTAATAATATCGGTCACTTTCACCATTAATTTTTATGCTGGGTCTCCTGACTAAGAACCGAATTATTAAATGTTATATGTTTGTATGAAAATAACTGTTAAAATATACAACATAATTAGAGGTATGTATTTAAATCCTAATCAAAATATAAACGCGAAAGTTTGTAAGAATTTATGAATTTAATGTTATCCACTCTTTCACGTAAAAACTACTTATACCCGGTTACAATATTTAAAATACGTATAGTTCTGGTTACTGATAGTAATAAATAACACGAGACGTAAGCTAAAAACAACCGTCGGACGACTGATGGATGACAGCTGATGAGGAAAGTAAATTTAAAATTAGAATTAACGCCTTTTTGGGAAAAAAGGGATTTTCATTTTTGACACTTTACGAATCGTAAAATATTGGACGATTTTATTATTTTTATAGTACTATACGCCGTACTAGCGAACTATAAACATATTCGGCAGAGGGCCCTTACCGAAAGGCTAACGGTTGATACAGCAGAAAAATTTCATCGCCTACAATAACTTGCGGTTAGCTCAGTTGGTAAGAGCAGCACGCGCGATACGTGAAGGTCGTGGGTTCAATTCCCGCACCGCAAGGGGAGATAAAATTTTTCTGTTTCTAATATAGTAAAATATTGGAACCGGGCAATAATGGATTTGGGTTAAATTTGATAAAAAAATAATTAACAAATCCCGAAATATCGCGAGCGGAATCGCGAGAAACAATAGTTATTTTAAAATATTTCCCATTAAAGACGGAAACAGTGTTATCGATAAGATTTCGTGATTAACATTTAAAATTCATCGTAACTAAAAGATTGCTGTTTTTCCTTTTCATTTTTTTCGGAAACCCGGTTCTACTGTAGAGCCCGTCAAGTTAAATTAAGTTCTGTTGTTTTATAATTGGATTGCTACTGCTACGTTAATCAGTTTGTGTTAATAAATCCATAAGCTTCTTCAGACTTGTAAATACTGATTGGAACCTTCTTTTTGTCTGAACACGGCATCCCTAGAAGCATCCCTTACAGAAAAAAAAACCAGCATCAGTGAAAGGTTTCGCCCTGTGGCTCGTATAAAAGCAGCGAGCGCGCGCGCCGCGCCTCCGATTTGTCGACATGGCGTTGCTTGCGAGATTGGTACGTTCGAATTGTTCTGAATTTGAAAATTAAAAAGCAATTTGAAAAAAAAAACAGGATCGATTTCTTTTTCGTTTTTTTCCTTTCATTTATCAAGATAAAAAATAAAAGTAAATTTCTTTATTTCGTGTTCGAAATATTTGTCAATTTAGTTTGAAAATCGATTGCCTGCTTTTCTTTTGTTTTTTAATTTTGTGTCATATGAAATGTTATTGAAGTGAAAGTGCTAATTTTGTCAATTAACAGTGAAAAATCCTGCGTGTGATAAGACGAGTGATGTCACGGTATGTGACTTGTTGCTTTGTTAACCAATTTGAAATAAGTGCAGTGCTGTTTTAACACGGTTCTTTGATTGTGTGATACGATAGCCCTAATTTCAAAACTGAGTTAAGTAACGGCTTCCATCACAAAAGATATGATGTCTTTGCTAGTATATTAGACCAAATTAAATCTGTTGTGTTAGATATTATGGGACTGAGAAACTAGTTATAGATTAAGTCGTTTTGGTACGAGTTCGATTCTCAGTTGGGACAGTATTCATTTAGTCAATACTAGTCAATTGTAATATTTGTAATACTTTTTAATACCTGTCAAAACACTATTCCTTCATAGATTCTATAGCATCTACCAATCTATGACGTCACAATTTATTTTACTCAATAATACACTATCTATTAAAATAATTTTAAAGCATTTGAAAATAGCAATAGCAATTTTAGATTCAGTAATAATTTTAAACTTAAATTTTGGATATAGATACGAATGGATAGATCAATTTAACTTGTTTTACAGGGTTTAGTCTAAATTCTGGCACAAACATACAGAATACGAATACGAATTCCATAGCTCATCTAAAGATCCTATAGATTTTTTTTTTACTTCAATGTCCAGATATCGTTCAACGTATCTATTACAATGTTTGGAATAGAATTCGATTTGGGAAACTGTGTTTTATCTTCCATAATGCAAAAGATTTAGCAGAGACAAATATAGACTTTTCGAATTAGGATCGATTTTGACGTTTGTGAATCTTATTTTTTTATGGAATGGAATGGCAACAAACCTTTTTTTTCGAAGTCTACTTCTGCCAGTGTCATGTGTTCATATAATTTTACGATAGAATATGGGTGGTCGGTGCTCTTTAGCTTGCGAGGATTCCGTGGAGGCAAATGTCCAGTTTTAAGCACGTTGCAAGGCGCACTCGGGTCTGTAGCAAGTTGTTCACGTTGACGAGTGGCTTGACACTCGATATACATTTGAATACGTTTCACTTAATAGAGTACGATTCAAATTTATACTCTAAAAACTCACGAAATGGTAATCAAAAACCAATTAATCTCATCAACAATGCTTTACCTCCATAACTTTCCACAGAACCTGCCAAATTTATATCTGGACGATAAGAAGTGCCAAGTCCACATGGAAACAGCGGATGATAAGCCATTGGATCGTATTCTTATATCTGATATGCCATATACATTGTGCGTATGTCTAGCACTAGTGAACGGCCGGCGCGGCCTCTAAATATTTCCACTTTCCGATTTGTCCCTTTGTCCACAGGCTTATATCCATTTCCGCCATACAAAAGACAAATTTTGTCCGTGCATTTTTAATTTAGTTAAAATATAAGAGCGCAGAACATTTATACAAATTGGTTTTAAGGGCACATTATTTTGCAATTCCTGCGGTCTCTAGAAAGTAAGATCTTCCAGAAAACCTTCATGTAGAGGAAGTACTTGTAGAAACGGGGTATTAGGTATTTTTCAGGACGATTAATATATTTTAGACAATGGAATTTAGGCTCTAAATTATCAGGCGGTCTTGTCTCTAGAAAGCAATCTCTTCCAGACACCCGTCAGTCAAAGGAAATAGTAAATAACGAGAAATGGGGTAATTTACTTATTTATAAATGTTTAAACTCTTAAACTGTTTGCTCTGCTCTATAGATAAGTACCTATTACATAAGGCGATTTTTTGACTATTATGTTTAACTAGCTGTTGCAGGCAACTTCGCCCGCGTTATTTCGGGATAAAAAGTATCCTATATGTTAATCTAGTATGTCATCTGTCTTCCTACCAAATTGTATCCAAATCCGTTCTGTAGTTTTTGCGTGAAAGAGTAACAAACATCCATACATCCATACTTACAAACTTTCGCCTTTATAATAGTAGTAGGATGTGTCATTACTTCATAATGATAATAAATGGGTTACATCTTAGTTTCAACTTTTTGTAATTTGAAGAGACTAAGTCTTTTGACTATTGAAACCCTCTCTTAGGCTTCTTAAACAGTCCTTATATAATTTCATTTCAAAACTTAATATCCTGTTCGTAACTTGAAAGTATTGTAAATTTAAATAAAACATAATGAAACAAATTCTCAAAACGGACACAGTTTTATCGTCACATTTTATATAAACTCGTAAAATTCTTACTCATATTTGTACCCAATTGTTCATAAAACATTGTCCAATAAGAAATGGTCCAATTACTGATTGGGTAATCGGTTGTAACAGCCACAGGTGGCCTTGACACTACGATTGGCCGTTTGTGACTTACGTAAACTATAATGTGTATTTTAAATAAAAAAATGGTTGCGGTCCAATTCAGAAGCGATCAATAAGCAAATAAATATAGGTGATGGTGTCTCGGTAAAAAAAAATTTGGTAGTAACTGATGGATCGACCATTTATGTTTAGAGTTCCCATTCCATTAGAGTAAAGAAAAAAAATAACTGATCAAAAAATACGAATCAATGACAACTTAAAGAACAATTTGTTTCATTATTTGTGTGTTTTTGTAATTTGATTTTCAATATCATCTAGGTAATTTAATTGCAATAGAACTGTACTAAAAATATTTATTGATATCCATCAAGCATGGAGAGGCACTCGGTGTTTGCCTATATCCTTTTATTGATTGTATTAAAGCACTTATATTTTGAGGTCAACTAAATTGCCTGTTATAAGTTTGTAATGCCAATTTCTTTAGATGTTTTATGGCCTATTAATGTTTTCATATAATAAAATGTACTTTGTATCTACAAAGACATACACGTACATACATACTTAATTTACAATGTTGGGTTATAGGAATATTTAAAAAAGAACTGTTACATGTTTTATCTAACAAACTTCACAAGCAATAGTTTCACTTTTATTAAGGCAAACTCGCCTCAATTAAAGAAGTTAGGTAATATTAGTGGCAATGACGCAGGTGAACATACGAAACTCCAAGATACCAAAATACTAAACTTTTTGGTGTTGGTGCTCATTATGTAATCAATTTCTATATGCATAAACTACATAGTTGTTTAAGCCTTGGCCCAAACAGAGTCGCTTTTATCTTAAAGCTTGCACCTCAACCATAATGTTGAAAGTTTACGCATTGATGCCTTTACGTGTCAAATTGTTTTACTTACTTTTTTATTTGGATGCTTAAAGTCGGTTAAGCTGTATGCGACCTTCAATTTAATAAACAAATAAAACAATTTATATATTATCCCTTGAGTAAAATATCCAAACGATTGAAACACAACTTGAAAAACAATGGGGAAGTTAAAGTAAGGTCTATACTGGCAACAGAGGAAAAAACATATATTATTTTATTAATCGATAATAAACATAAGATAATGTAACATAAACTAAACGATTACTAATTTATTAAATATTTAAATTGGCATTAATAATAATAAAAGTAAATTGAAATATTTAAATAAATAACGGTGGTCCCTTTGGAAAACATAGAATAGAATTGATAATTTCTTTATTTATGTAAACAAAAATCGTGGACGAATTGTTAGATTGAAATAAAACTAATGCCATGTTCGGAATGTTGGTGCTTTCGAGTTTACACTGTTATTATTATTATTATTTTTTATATTGCCCTTCAAGATTGACCTCATCCCACCTGATGTTAAGTGGTAATGAGGTCCTAGCTTAAGGGTGACAAGTACAGCATAATAAATCAAAATACAGACGAGACAGTTACATATTAGACGGCAATTTTTTATCGTTAAAATGAGCAATATGTTATTCTTCTAAATATTACGTTAAGATAAACACTCGAAGTCTGATTACAGTTTTTTTTTTATTTTATTTAGACCAACCAACATCTGTTTACAATAATACATACAATTTTTTTGTTATAATGCAATAAAAAAAAACTTAAGGCTAAATGTAACAGATACTTATAGGTAGGTTCCACATGCATAAAAGTTTAAGTACATAACTTAATTAAAACAATACTTATATGATTTTGAGCATGACATAACGGTTTTGCAAATCTAAAGTCTGACGTACTGTGTGATTGTACCTACAATGAGTAGGTGGACATTATAAACATAGATATCTATCTATGTTTAAATTCTTCTAGATAGATACACTTTATTGCACAGATATTAATTTTACAGACATATTCAAGTATAATTTAGGTGGTCTTATTGCTAGAGAGCAATCTCTTCCAGACAACTTTTAAGTAGAGGACATAGTAGATATCGAGAATCGGGTTCGGTATAAAATATCCTAAGCAGCTATCTATCCTAAGTAGATATAGTATATCTTTGGTTCCTGATGTATTTTTTTAAATAACCAAATTTTGTACAAATTGTTTACTGTATACAAATTCAGGTCATATCAAATGTTGAGCTTTAAAAAGACAACAAAACCACACCACAAAAGATCCAGTTCACGAACTATTTCTAAATAATATAATTGTACGAGGATTCTTTATGAAAAGGCTAGTTCAATTCAATAGAAATGTCGACAAAAGCATCAATTGATTGCCGTCCAATAAAATATTTACAATGTAGGCAACGATTCGGCTATAAATCTATCACTCGCGTTGTGTGAGGCAGCCAACTATACAAAACGGGCTTTTCAGACAATTTTATATTGATCGACCTAAATACAACCCATAGCAAAAGATTTTAAGGGGAACGTCTACGATTTAGTAGATATTTATTTAATGTAGTTTTTTAAACTTAATAGTTTTTTCTTGTGTTGCTAATTGCTTGTCCATACGCAGTATGTAGGTAAAAATGAGACTCTCCGCACATGGAGCTACTCAAAAGGAACTAATCACAAACTCAAATTCCTAACGAGTTTTTTGAGCGTCACCGCCCATACATTGCCATACAGGTTCGCACACGACGCGACTAGTCACTAACCAGTTAGTAACGCGTTGGCAACTAATCACGCGCGACTCGTCGTGCCGGTCGCCGAGCTACTAGGTTACCCAAATTTACTGTGTTTTGATGTGAAAAATGAATGATCAAGCCTTAAATATTAAATTTGTGCAGAAAGTGGAAGAGTATCCATGTTTATATAATTATAAACTGACAGATTACTCACGAAAGGATGTAACAGAAAGAGCTTGGAGTGAAGTTGGAAAAGTATTTCATTTTTCGGCGTCTGTTATGATGATAATATAGTATAACTAGCGGTCCCGGCGAACTTCGTTTCTCCTTAGAGGCAATAAATTAGCAGACTTAAAAAAAAAAGAAAATTATAATAATAAAGTATCCTTTGTCCTTCTCCTAGTTCTAAACTACCTCCCCACTAATTTTCAGCTAAATCGGTTCAGCCATTCTTGAGTTATAAATGGTGTAACTAACACGACTTTCTTTTATATATATAGATAGATGATATCGTCGAGTAGCTTCATGTGCGGAGGGCCTTACGTTTATGGTGAAGTGTGTATATCAGTATAGCGGTATTGATTAGTGTTAATATCGGAGATTTTATGCATTTTTAAATATGATAAAATCATCACCTAGCACAAATACGATGGACACAAGATACGGTGTCAGTCAAAGTTGAATTTTGAACGCACTGGGTGGTTTAAATTTATTTGAAGCCTAGCATGCGCAATACTTCAAACATCTCGGATGAGATGACAATAACGTACTGTTATAGGCTGACAGTATACCGCACTCGTATTTTCAGCCAATCAGGATTTGCCAAACTGAATTTTATAGATTGTGACATTTTTTTACATTGCACTTCAAGTTTGACCTCATTCCACCTGATGTTGACTGGTAATGAGGTTCTAGCTTAAGAGCGAGTAGTACAGCATAATTATAGCTATTACTGGACTTGTCGCCCTTATTTTGAAGGCTTGGCCCCTGCTACTAATGTAGTACCCCCAGGAGGTCTGGAAACCTTACTCACACGCAGAAACACATCAACATCGAAGTGTTTTTTTTTACATTTGAAAACAGCTGGTTAAAATTTTCTTGCGTGGCGCATTTAAGGAGGTTTAACGTATTTTGTCAAAGGCATCGTCGCCGTTTCCACATTCCCGGCAACGTCGTCGTGTCGTAAGCGTCACGCACGCTGCTCGTTGCGTCCTCGCGACGCGACAGATCGAATTACAACTGGTATCGGGAGCTAGTTCGCAACGTCTCATTACAGGATGATGGGTCTTCCGTAACGTTGCTTTAGCTGGTTCTGTTTGCTTTTTCAACCGAATACGTCGTAAATTGCACATCAACTGATTCCGAGCATTAGATACGACTTACGTATTATTTCTAACAATGACACATTAAGGACTAAATTTGTATTTCGTTTATGAACACAAACTTTGATTCTAAGTCGCTTGATTTTGTGTGATGATACCTAACATAACATTTGTAGTAATAGAAAAAAAGCAACGACTTGACCTGAAGATTGTAGTTTATCAACAGTATTAATAGTGTGATGCCATGCATGCATTAAATATATAGTTGTATTTCATGCAATGATATTTTTGGCTCAAATGTGTGGGATTGACTAGTGGAGAATGCCACTAGACTAGTGTCTGCCTTTGGTCGGCCTAATGATCCTAACTGACCTCATGTTTGGCCTTTTGTCCTTAAAATGTGTGCAATAAAGATACATTAAATAAATAAATGTTTTCGCGGGCGCTATTAGGTATTGCATCGACTTCTCTCTGAGGTGCTGAAAATACAATGATGCTGGGAATGCTAATTTGTATGTCAGATTGACAGTTGTGTTTGTAGCTTAGAATAAGGATTATAATATATATATGGTATAAAATGCATTAAGTTATATGACAGCCGATTGTGACACTTGCAGGTAGCGTTGTCAGTTGTGGCGTGCGCGTGCGCACAGTACGCGGAGGAGCGCGCGCCGCGGTACATCGCCTCGGAGCCGAAGGTTGCCTCCACGCCGGTGCCCATCCTCAAACAGATCAACAGGTACACCTGCTTTTCTATATTCTCTGCCTAGATTGGGAGGAGGGGACTTCTCCCTGTATCTAAAGAAGTAGAAGGGGAAGAGGTCCTTCCCACTAGTCTTTCTTGCGCAGATACTATTTCTATGAAAATTAGAAGATTGCTTTTGGGCATATTCAGTTATGAATTCACTTTAAGAATAAATAATAAAGATACATAATATAAACCTACATTGAGAGGTTCATAAGCAACTAACCGTTTTTGTATTTTTTGGTTTATTGACTACTAGCGACCCGCCCCGTCTTCGCACGGATGTAATGTAAATACTTAGAAATATTTGTTTTTCTATTTTTAATTGCAAATAAAAACCTTCCTTTTGAATCACTCTATCTATTAAAAAAAAACGCATCAAAATCCGTTGCGCAGTTTTAAAGATTTAAGCGTACAAAAGGATATAGGGCCGGAGAAAGCGACTTTGTGTTATACTATGTAGTGATAATGGTTTTGGTAAATACTTTATTCAACATTCATGAATAGTCCCGATCGCAATAGTTGGTTTGAGAGAATTCATAAGATGTAAAGAAATAATCTAAAGTGTATGAGAGTCCGTGAATTCTTTTGTGCATCCCCCTCTAAATAGAATTTTGTTTGCTTAACTTGATTTTCTTTATGTATTCACTTGTTTTCTATATATATATATATATTGTTGTTATTAGATAGATGTATATATTATTTTATTTTGTTTTATTATTATATTAATTTACCATGTACCTTTGTATTCTATTCTGGTGTTTAATTTGTTGCTATTTATTATTATTATTATTTTTTGTTGTAATCTATACTCACATTTTTACTGTTACCGCACCCATAAACGAACTATCTGCATGCCCCAACGGTTGACTGGTAGAGAATGCTTCTAGCATTAAGTCCGCCTTTTGTACTTTTTATTTTGTGCAATAAAGTTTTTAAATAAATAAATAAATAAAGTAGCTTTAAAAAGACTCAAAGCTACTTTAGATTATTTCTTTACATGACAATAACAAATGCAGGAAATAATAAGGCTACTAAAGTGTTAAGTGTCTAACCTTAGAAATACAAACTTATGAATCTAACATTCGTCTAAAATTAGGTAGCATTTAATAAAAATAAGCCTACACCTTATAGTCACACCCACCAGTTAGAATAGGTATTACAAAGTGGAGCGCTTAGGAAACCGAACTAGTACCACTTGAATTTCTTGGGAGTGATAACAAAATACTGGCCGTTCAAACTTGCTCGGTCCAGTAATTAGCTAAAGAGCAAAATGTCTAGTTTGATTACTAGATAATGAGGCACAAAAAATCAGGCATCCGGCCCAAATGGACCGATGCCTAGAGTTGGAGTCTATCAGACTATTAACTAACGTAATCGGGTTTATTGGACTGCTTTTGGACAGTCAAGGACTGTCAACTATTTGGCATAATCATGCAGTAATGTCCAAGAAACAGAATGGTAATTACAGTTGAGAACTTTAAATAGCTTGTAATTAGAAGATACTCGAGTCTGTTGCGTATGAAGTACCATATTGGCGTCTTCAAAGCAAGAGTTCAAAATAAATTCACAAGGCACCTGTCTATCAAACTTGGAGGTATACTCGTTCTACCCGCGGATGTACCCGACTTTGTTCGGGTTAGGTATGGTCGGGTACAACCATTAACTTATTGAAATTAGGTTTATTATAAATGTTTGAGAACTGCGAATTACCTAGATCCTGTGGCAATGGTAACATGACATAACTTTCATTACATCACTTGTCAAATATGTCGTGGGTAAGACTACTCTGTGTAGCGAAATCAATAAAGAGTATGACTCGGTAAAAAATAATTAAATTAGCCTGACAGTTACATATATAAAATACAATGAATACATATTTTTTTCTTTAACAAATAAATATAAATTGATGATGATACAGCGCGTTGGGGTTACTGGGGTACGTTTTTGTTACTTATTCGTAAAACTGTGCAAGAAAGTAAGGCCGCGCTAAATTCTAATCAAATGTATCTTAATAAATGTTTGTTTAAAACTCAAAAACAAATATTTTTTATTCAGGAAGGTTACATGTAATGCTTTTGTATCGTCATTGTATACAAAGTAGTGATGTAACGAATATTTGCATTCGCATTCGCATTCGCGAATATTCGCACATTTCTTGACATTCGTATTCGCATTCGCATTCGCAAAAAATATGCGAATATTTTGCGAATATGTATATCCGAAAAAAATTAATAAGATGTCAATAACAAAAAGATAAATTAAAAGGGAATACAAATTTCTTATAATATTAATCACAAAATCTCAAGCCTTCTAATTTGCATGCATTTGCTAATATAATAATCACTATCAACGAAACTAAACGGAAGGTCCTCCAACGCAATCATCTCACCAATTTTTTTTGTTGAGGGTAAAATGCCTACCGCACCGTCACTCTCAGCGCGGAACAGAGAGTGGTGTGTCGGGCTCGCACCGACTAAAACCCCCTCGGTGGCCAACGCTGCGCAGTTGTGGGGGAGTCGGGATTCCTTGCAGATTCCACACAGGCTCCCCACAATGCCTACCGCCAAGCGACCCACCTCGCGACAAAACGCAGCTGGAGGGTGTCAGGTGGCCCAAACCCCTCGGGAGGCAACGGATGTCAGGCTTACCCTACGCCTGGCGTCTCCGGTCTCAGCAGCGGCTTCGCTGCCTATCACTTCTGCGGACGCCCGAGTCTCTTAATCCAGCTCTTCCTCCGAGAGCCAAATAGAGTCCCGAGACCCACCGGCCGCGGAGGATAGGGAGGCCGGAAAACGTGATACCATTTCCTCCTGTTACTTCACGACCCCTCGCGATTTGCGCCCCGCGCGGCAGCGCGCCACTGCCGCGTCACGGAGGACAGGGATGGCGGCAACGACACACCGAGGTCCTCTTTTTCCTCCGCGATCCACCTCTGCCCTTGCGGGCCTGCCGCAGAGAGCCACATGCTCTCCGCGGCCCAGCTCGGGATCCGTCTTCGGTTCACCCTGTGAGGTATCGGAGGCTGGGTGACAAGGCCAGCCTCAACGTCCCGGACCACAGGGTTACTGATCCTCCCCATCGCGACAACATGCGGACCTCAACGGTGGGAACGCAATCATCTCACCTATTGATTTATCAACTGCCAAGGACTTCATAGATTTATTATCCCACTGTTTCGTTTTATAAACAACTCTTGAAACATTTCTGGGAAGATATTGTAATTCTACTGAATGCTCAATGTTTTCTTTTTGGCATTTTTCTAATTAACTATACCCAAAATGCGTGGCGCTATATTCAAAAGTGAATATTCGCATTCGCATTCGCATTCGCGAATATCAACGCCAGATATTCGCATCCGCATTCGCATTCGCGAATGCCTAAAAATTGATATTCGTTACATCACTAATACAAAGTAATTCTACTATCGGTTAGGAACCTATATCTATTGAGAAGACACCAGTAGGAAACTCCGCAGATTATTAACAATAGCAGTCGTTCAATTTTAGTGTCGCGTCTTATATTTTTAGCTAATCTAACTTGGACAGAACATAAAGTTTTAACCCAACAGTATTAAACTTTATTTCGTTGGTTTATTATTACAAAATCATAGCTATTGTGAGTTTAATCACACTGTACCTGCTCCACGTCCTTGCGATTTCCAGCCTAAGTCTGGCAGCAAGTTATTTGTAACTTTTCAAGAGCCTTGGAACGGACTGGTTATAGTTAGGCGACTTTAGTGATTACAGTAATTCTGCAGTGAACTCGTGCTAAGTTATGAACTTGTGAAACTGGTCCTAAGCTTGCTATTTAACAACTTTGTATTCACGTTCATAATTAATTTATTTTATCATTTGGGGACTTTGAACTTCCATGAATAATTTCAAGTAAATACTAATTATACTGATAAAATCAAGCTCGTGCTTCTAATCCTCTAGTACATGTTTTTATGCAATAATCAACGGTAGTGTAATAACTATTAATAGATACATACATAATTGTAATGTTATTGTCACAAGAGTATGTCCAACTCAAAAGTAAAATAAAATTAATTACACATAAAATATGATAATACACTTTTTTTTGAGCAAGAAACGGTAAAAAAACATGCTAATTGCATGGGAGCCCCCCATGAATATTGGTTTTATTTTGTTTTTAATATTTGTTGTTATAGCGGCAACAGGAATTCATCATCTGTGATTATTTCAACTGTCTAGCTATAACCGTTTTTGAGATTAGGAGGTACTCTCAAAAACGAAACGAACAAACGAAAGGTTTCGTTTTTGAAGATAACTCAAAAGTTTAGGAATGAAGACTTGGTTTTTGATTTGCATAAATAATATTTTGTTCTTTGAAAACGCTTAATTTGCATTAGAAGTGAATTGGTTATGATTATGAGGGTTAAAAATTGCCATCCGTTGTCGGATCCGACATATTTCATTTATGGGAGTAGACCCCAAGGCCTGGTGACAGACGGACGGATAAACGGACAACAAATTCTCAGTAATAGGGCCGCGTTTTCACCCTTTGGGTACGGAACCTTAACAAGGTTGTATATCTTTGTTACATATAAAAGTACAAACCGTAAATGTTTTTATTCATGTTCATAGATAGCTACCACCGGATTGAAGCCTGTAATTACAAATACTGGCGATAAATTAAGTAAGAGTGGTTTTTTTACCAAGACAACTGAATTGTCACCTAGACTTAATGCTAGCGAACTCTACCAATAAATAAATTTGTAAGTTTATAGTAAAACGGTTTATTCCAGGCACAACGAGGATGGCTCATACACGTATGGCTATGAGGCGGCCGACGGTTCCTTCAAAATCGAGACAAAGTCGCCCGCAGGAGAGGTGAAGGGCAAATATGGATACAAGGATGACACCGGCAAGGTAATTTGATATCTAGTACTCTTAATATTTTCTTTAAACACATTTAAATCGGTTCATCTGCTAGAGCTGCGAAACGACAGACCGACAATACTCGTATATATATGTAAGGAACGTATGTTCTTTACTAAAAGTGGAAGTACTTCCGCCGAGCTAGGTGTTATCTGCTCGGGGACCAAGGCCCAACTACCATTCTTGGTTTGTTGTATATATTCTTAGTGGCGACGAAAACTCTGATATCGCAATGTAGGATATTGATGTCACGCATTACGTATGGAGCGTTGTTTACTACGCCAATTCTGCTGACGCTGTATTTGTGTCGACTTGTAGGTCATGTCGTAGGTCGGCACATATACAATATATTATATAGTTTTTAGAGTTTTATTTATTTTATATACAAATTAAACACCTGCTATGATTTAAAAATGTTTCACCACCCTATTACATCTTAAGAGAGGCAGGGTAGCGATTTATCGCTCGAACTGGAGTAGCCCGACTGGTGAAATAAATCCACCTTACAGAAAACCGAAACCAAATAACAATTACTTCGGTGTTGTTGTGTTCCTCCGTGTGAGGTTTCCAGAGCTCCTGGGTGGTGCTACATTAGTAGCAGGGGTCAAGCCAAGGTAAGGGCGACAAGTTTAGTATCAGCTTTAATATGCTGTAGTTGTCGTCTTTAAGCTAGGACCTCATTACCACTTAACATCAGGTGGGATGAGGTCAACCTTGAAGTACAATATTTAATATCTTATAATATTCAGAAAAGAAAACTAAAACATTTTTGTTCGTAATCATTTGTCGTAGGTATGCATTTTATTTGCTAGTCAATCGAACGCGCATCGAGTGTCAAGCAACTTGTCACGGGGACAACTTATTTCTCGTATGGCGCATCCTTAACGAAATGTGCTAATTAAAAATTATCCTAGGGGTTAATGCCTGGTTCCAACATTTGAAAAACCATCCGTTCTAGTTACGGTTAGTTATAAATAATACGAGGCGTAAGCTAAAAACGAACGACCGACGATTGAAGGCAAGACAGACAGCTGGTATGGAAAGTAAATTATGGAACGGTATTAACGACTCGTAGTCGGTTGGTGCAAAACGGATAGTCTTTTTGACACATTTGACGAATCGTAAAATATTGGAACCGGGCTTAATAATATTTTATATATTCTTTACTACAAATCTTCATCGCTTATTATTTCAGTTGCGAGTCATCGAATATGGTGCCAATAAATATGGTTTCCAGCCCGCCGGAGAGGGAATTACCGTAGCACCACCCACCCTCGTCGATGAGTCCACCAGGGACCCGCCACAGAAGTCCCAGGTACAAGCTGCAGAAAGAACTAGCGGATAATAAAATATCTATAATATAAAAATGAATCGCAAAATGTGTTGGTAAGCGCATAACTCAACAACGCCTGGACCAATTTGGCCAATTCTTTTTTTAAATGTTCGTTGAAGTCCAAGGATGGTTCTTACAGGGAAGCGGAGAAGAAAAAATCGAAAAATTGCCGGGAAAGCCCTAAAAATAGACCTTTACCTTTTCACATACAAACGTTTTCTAACTAAAATTTAGAGTCAAGTTACATTCCAAATCTTTGTGACAGGACTAAGTCTGTCGGGTTCGCTAGTAATAAATAAAAAAACCTTGCGTAGGCATCAATCAAGCATATAGCAATGTACATACCACTTATATATTAACACCCATACATTGATACTAAGAAACTTTGATAATTTATAATATTAACAATATCCTGTTACTGGTAGCTTCTTTTCGCAACCAGAATTTTTTTTTACAAAAGTGTGCCAGAACTTTATACAAAAGTGTCCACGTTTGCATAGCCCTAAAATCATTTCTCGTTAAATAGCTTTAAGGAAACTTATTTTCAAGTCTTGAGTAGCTCTTTCTCCAAGTAATGTGATAAGTGTTTTAAAGAAATATAACAATTTTATCTCCCCTTGTAATGTGTGCTGAGGGGTAAATATATTTTATAACAATTCGTCACCTACTACGACTCGAGGTAACACATTTAAAAGTGTAGTACGCGCCATTCACAAGATGGTAGTTTGTCTATGGAGACTATCGTTTTAAATTACTTCGTCCATTCCTCCTTCAATATCACATAATGTAAGATGTAAAATAAAAATGTAAGATGATAAGTGATCCAGAACGAATATTTAGTAACCATTGTTGACTAAAATTATTCATATTTATCTTACAGGGTGGCCGCTCCCAATACCGCGCGCCCGCTCAAGCCCAATCTATCGACTATGACTACGAAGACCCTGCTCCGCCCCCGCGGCCCGCCCCGCGCCCCGCTCCCGCCTACCGCGCGCCGGCGCCGCAGCCGCGCCCGCAGCCGCAGCCGCAGTACAGGCCGGCGCCTCAGCCGCAGCCGCAGTACAGGCCGGCGCCTCAGCCGCAGCCGCAGTACAGGCCGGCGCCTCAGCCGCAGCCGCAGTACAGGCCTGCGCCCCAGCCGCAGCCACAGTACAGGCCTCAGTCGTCGGGACCTACTCCGCCTAAGGTAGTTATATTGTTCTATTGAAAACAATGTATGTATTAGCACAGCACGCTTTGAGTTTTCACTCTTCTCAGGGACTTTATTAGTTTACCCTTCAATACAGAAAATTCATCCTGAAACCCATGGTGCTTCGAATTAAATTAATCTATACTAATATTATAAAGAGGAAAGGTTTGATTTTTTGTTTGTTTGTTTGTATGAATTGAATAGGCTCCGAAACTACTTGGCAGATTTGAAAAATTCTTTCACCGGTGGGAAGCTACACTATCTACGGGTGACATAGGCTATATTATATTTTCAAAAAAATTAGGGATCCTTACTAAAACTTCAATAATGTAATTAAAGGTGACCTGAAAAATTCATTACATCGCGTGCGCTGCGAAAACTATTGATGATAGAACAAAGTCATGCACTACGACTTTGCAGAACTCATCATTATCTACAAAAAATGACTAAATATTATAGTTATGTCACAATAAGCGGTTTTTTAATCTAAAAAATTTATTAATATGCCGCCTCTTTTAAAGGCTCTTTATTTGTACCTTGGTATTAATCCTTATCAAAATAAATTACTTTATATTCAAGATAGCTTCAATACCTTTATATAACTTTTTGAATTATTCAATTCGGACATTTAATTCGAAAGATATCATGAGTTTAATAATGCAAGTATTAGAAAAAAGTCGCTTGGTTGCCGCTCACCGCGCTCAGGTAGCCAGCATGCGATGTAGGCTCCAAGCGTCACTGGGGTAAGGGAGGAGTCAATGCAATAAAATAAATTGCAATATTTATATGTATAATACGTACATATTTTAGTACCTATTGCACCCGTGCGAAGCCGGGGCGGGTCGCTATATTAGATATAGCTAGAAGTGGTCATGTATAAAAATAAAAATATATATCTATACTAATATTATAAAAAGGAAAGATTTGTATTTTTGTATGTTTGTAATGGATAGGCTCAAAAAGTACTGGGCCGATTTAAAAAAATCTTTCACCAATAGAATGCTACATTTTTCCAATTTGACATAGGCTACAAAATTAGGAATCCTTGGTAAAATTTGAAAAAAATCAACAGAAAAGCGGGAAAAATTCTCTAAGGCGAAACGAAGTTCGCCGGGACCGCTAGTTGAATATAATATAAGTGTACAAGCCAACGGAATGTATTTTTACTTCTCGGTTGAGTCAAATCCTATTACACATTCTACGTATTTATTACAAACCAAAGACTGCAATGGCCACTGGCTTTCAACCATAACAACATTACCTACATATGAAATATTATGCACTTATAAATAATTTTTAATCTGGGTAAAAACAAAATCTTCTTAAACCCATTCTGATCAAGCACACACGCAACTGTACAAACAGCGAGCTTGTAATATACGCTACACGCATTACAAAACCGCGCGCACCTTCCAGCCGACATTCTTCGCGGGCGCCGCGCCCTCGCCGCCGCAGGACAACAGCAACTTCTTCAACCCGGAGCCGCAGCCGCAGCCGCAACGGCAGTACAAGCAGCAGGATTTCCGTCCCGCACAGCAGTTGGCGCCCAAGCCGCAGATTGAGTACTCGCAGAACTTCGCACCCGCGCCTCCTCAGCCGCAATTCCAACAGGTATATTATTCATCAATACATATGTACAGTCACGCCTTTCGACGTCTTATGAAGACATTACATCTTTCCCATCGACTTTAAGAGGTCCACTATTGGCACCTGCTGTTTCGCGGATACTGGAAGAAGGATAGCCTTTTTTACGGTCACTTGGTACATTGTATTCTGGCACGCTTACGGCACAAAGTTCAAAGTTAAAAATTCTTTTATTCTATTTAGTGGTAACGGGGTTCGTTATGTTGGGCTCAATTCCCGAGGTGCATTATCTTTGTGTGGTTTCCAGTTTGGATAGGACATTTTCAGATTGATCAGCTTAAATGTTTAGGCATTAAAATATGCGGTATAAACGGCAGACCGACACAACTGGAAAGAGATCAAGCGCAGTCTATTTCCGTTGTATCGGTCTACCGTCCGAGTGAAGGAAGAGAGATTTAATTACGTGTCGCGCAAATATGTGCATTATAATACCATGACATACATAATTGAGTAATCTCAATTAGATTGGCCACCCTAATCTGTTATTGTAACCTCTGAGCCTCGGTCCGTGTACTCAGCCGGATGAGCTATAAGCTACATAATTACGACGGCTCATAGACAGTACGATGCCAAATTGTTTAAAAACTACAGAATCTACATGTTAAACAAATCCAGATGACGAATAAAGTGTGATATACATAGGTTGTTACAATTTTATGGTGCGTCATGTCACAATATCGAAATTGAAATTTACAGTCCAATTTCATCTCCCTTTACAGTAGGACTCGAACCCACTACTTTCACGTATCGCGCGTGCTGCTCTTTCTACTCAGCTATCGGAACGTTTCTGTAGATGACGAATTTTTCTGTGATCATAAACTTTTAGCCTTCGGTTAGAGCCCTCTAACATATGAGCTTAGAACTACGTAAATACAACAGGAGACGTAATTTTGTGTTGTTTTAATATATTTGAAGAATGATCTTTTTCCACCAGAACCAGTACAACCAGCCCCGAAGCCAGCCGTTCTCCATGCTGGACCAGCTGTTGAAGGAGTACGCGCTGCCGCAGGGCGGGTCCGCGCCACTGCACGACATCACCTTCGGCTCCTACTAGTCTAGCAAAAGTTTCCTTGTACATATGTAGCATATTTTATTAAAACTAAATAGAGTTACTCTTTTGTCGTTTTTTTTATTCTTATCTTCTAGCAGTAAGTCGACACAAATACAGCGTCAGCAGATTTGGCATAGAAAAACAACGCTCAATACGTAATGCACGATTAGCCAATCAGTATATCGATCCTACATCGCGATGTCAGAGTTATTGTCACCACTAACTATATTTGCAACAAACCAAGATTGGTAGCTGGACCTTGGTCCCCGAGCAGATATCACCTAGCTCGGCGGAAGTTTTTAGTGAAGAACATACCTACGTTCCTGACAAGTACTTGACTACTTCTATGATATATTTAAATTGGACAACATTCTCTGATTCTATGGTAAGTAGCTTAAGCACTTGTGTTACAGAAATTGAGAACAACACCCAGAGGTGTTGTGGTATCGTCGTTGTTTCTGATGTCTCAGTCCCGACACAATACAGATAAGTACGTTTTCCCTGACAGAGGATCGATCCCGGGACCTCAGAGATTGTGTGACGCCAAAGCCGGACTTTGGCGCTCGCCTCTCGTTTCTATTAAATTTAATAAATGCTATTAAATTACCGTCCGGCTCAAAGGACCGTCAAAAGTATGAACGGTTTGTATAGCCTTTTAGTGATAGGTAATGGAAGTCTTAAATTTAATTGATATAATACTATATTTATTTTATATTTAAAAAATATTTTTTTAGTTTCGCTAAAAATTTTTCCTTTCGTTAGTATCGCTAAAACTCGTATAAATTAGGATGAGGCACTAGGTTAACAAATATTTGCTTTTGCCAAAATAATATAAATTACAGTCTACATCTGTGATGAATGGGGAAACTACAAACAGGCTGGTATTATTTTCTTTCAAAAAAATCCTAACCTCGTAAGTTTACCTCATTCACTTTAGAATGAGGTTGTATGGGTATCTACA
The DNA here is from genome assembly GCA_037074685.1 of Glyphodes pyloalis. Lineage (NCBI taxonomy): Eukaryota > Metazoa > Arthropoda > Insecta > Lepidoptera > Crambidae > Glyphodes > Glyphodes pyloalis. Next base: position 1,393,993 of record JAYKKO010000003.1, on the reverse strand, counting down.
ACTTATTCCGACATTGACTGCTAAAAGAAAACACAATTTTGCAATAAATTAAAATGTACAGGCTGTTCCTTTGTACTTGTAGTTAGTGGTCCTCAAGTCTTTTTCACTAATATACCTACTATACTACCTTGTAGTGTTTTTTTTTTAAATACAACTTTTTACATATGTGTTAAATTGTAGGTAACTCAACAGTACGTTGGAAACGTTTATTGAACATTTTTATACTTAAGTAGAATCACTTTGCATTATATACAATGACGATTCGAAAGTGTTATTATATGTAACCTACTTGAATAAACAAATATTGAATTTGAATAAACCAACAATTAAATTACCAATTTTATGAAGTGTAGTATACCTTTATACGTCCGGTATAAAGGTATACTACACTTCATGTGTGGTGTAGTATACCTTTATACCCTACTTTCACGGTCCGCAAGCTTGTTATTATTTCTGTTGTTTTTTCTAGTATGTATATGCTGCGAGTATCTAATTTTTTAAATAAAATTATATGCGCATTTTATGGAAAATCAATATACTTAAAGCTGAACCACTGAACAATTTAACTCAAAAATTATGTTATGACACTAAAAGTTACATTAACTACTGTATTCTCATCTTGTATCAATGATAAATAATGGAACTCATGATAGATATTTATTTTTTTAAATTTATTAAATCATACGCAGTCACGCCATAATATAGGGGAATACCTAAGTGTAACAGATGAGGCTGTATTTTCGGATACTCACTTCTCGATTTTCTAATTTGTGACATACCTTGTTTTTTCCCTGTACTCCTCTAGTACCTACCGTTATCGTCGTCGTAACTAGCTATGAGTATTGAATCAAATTCCGGAACAATTTGTTGTAAGCTTTGTGAAATCTCATAGTAATATCAACAATTTTTAAGAGAGGTAGGGCATAGCGATTTATCACTTAAACTAGAGCAGCCCGACTGGTGAAATACTCCTTATAGAACCTGCAGCTAAATAACATAGTAGCAGGGGTTAAGCCTTCAAGGTAAGGGCGACAAATCCAGTAACATATTTACTATGCTGTACCTACTTGTCGCCCTTAAGCTAGGACCTCATTACCACTTAACATCAAGTGGGATGAGGTCAATCTTGAAGTGTAATATAAAGAAGAATCATATGCAAATCCCTTCGAAAATGATATATCTAAAAACCTGATAATCTCCCTCTTAGAACAAGATATATCTAAGACTGCTATTGTAACTGCCTCACATGTCACCTGATACCTCCGCAGCAACTCTTGCGCAACCTCCTAATAACGCACTGCCATTGTTGCCCGCTTAACAGGAGGCCGTGGGACCCCTCCCAGCCCTCATAATACACATGGGAAACACTCGTATGCACCACATTTTCCCAGCTCATTGCGTAATACAATAGCAATGCCTGAGTGACCTTAATGTTGCCAGACGTCTGTATTAAGTAGCAAGAGATTCTTGATTGGGTGTAATTATTTTCGGATCTGATCGGCACTTTCAGTTTCGTGTTCTCAAATTGTGTTTTGATGAATGGATTGGATATGCAATCGGTGAATTTGCATTTTGAAATGTGTAACACAGCATTTTAATTAGCACATCGATTGGTTACATGAAAGTAGGTATGGTTTAGTGTAAACGAAATATTTTGGAAATTTTAGCACTATGAAACAATGAAAAATCGGATAAGAAAGTTCTGATACTAATTTAAGTAAACTTTCTTTTTGATAAAATAGTTAACCTAAGAGTTAAATACTTGAAATATGAAAGCAAATTGTCTTAATAGTTACAGTTGAAGTCTATGACTTGAATAGGAATAGCACAAATAATGTTTATTTAGAAAAAAAATAAAAAGACTTTCTCTCGATTTGTCAGGAATGCCATCATTAGATCCTGGTTTCCTTATCATGGTATATCTAATGTTCTTTCCATTAAAAATCATTATTAAAATCGGTTCATAAATGGCGAAGTTCTTCGTTCTACATAAAAGAAAACATACAGTAATTTACCAACCTCTTTTTTTTAATATAGAATAGAAGACTTGTGCGTTCCATTTTAAGCATTTAAAATAAGTTAACGGGTCAAAACGCGACAACATTTTTAGTAGTTATAGGAACGTTTCAATTCTTCATCCACCCTCATATTTGTTTTGGAAGTGATACCTATATATGTTCGTTGAATGAAAAAAAATTCTGGAAACTGTCAGTGTAGTGTGTCGAAGTGACGTTAGTAACATTTTGTTGTGCGAGAATGTGAGAATCGTTGAGTATTTGCAAGCTCCCCCAAACAGACGAAGACAAGCAGGATCGGACAGCTCGTGTCCACAGTTCGTGCAACCTAACCGAAACGTCGGGCAGTAAGTACTTTTTATAACTACTCATTTTTTTAAAAGGAAATATTTTTTTTTAAATTTAGTTACAATCAATGATTTTTAAAAACACGATATGTTATACTTTCACAAAACTAACGAAAAATCTGTGCTGGTCGAGTGTGACTGCACACATGCGCAATTCTTATTAACCACATTCTTAGATGATGTGAAGGCTTGATTTAAACCGTAAGAACAAAAGAGATAAGTAGTAACTCTCTGTTAGGCACATGACAAGAGACGTCACATTTGTCGTATCGCTTTTCGCAGACAGGGGGTAAGACGTCCCAATTAGGACGTTTTAGCGTCTTCATATTGCGCGCATGGGTAACATATCTATTTTAAATATCATTGGTTACAATATAATACGTCATGTCTCAAGGAAGAAGTTTTTTGTAAGCATGCATGCTTTCTAATGGTAATGGTTCCGGTTCCAATATTTGAAAAAGGAATCGTTTAAGTTACGGAGAGTAAATAAATTTTACGAGGCGAAAGCTAAAACCGACCGATAGACGACAGCTGATATGAAAAGTAAATTTGAAATAAGAATGAACGACTCGTAGAACGGGTAGTAATTTTTGACACATTACGAATCGTTAAACATTGGAGCTGAGCATTAAATAAAAACAAACTATCAGGCCTAGCATACGCAACGCGACTAAATTTTATCGCGCTCTTAACAAACGTCAAAATCGATTGAAGTCAGTGGGTCAGCCGCTGATTGGCTGAAAATACGAGTGCGGTGTACTATTAGCCAATCAACAGTCTCGAAACTATTGTCGTCTCATGCGATAAATTTGACGTATTGCGTATGCTAGGCCCATATGAGAGACAAATTAGCTGTCATAAATTTGCAAACTGTCAGTATTAAAAATGTAACCAAATTGGTTTGCATTGTTCTTTGCGGCTGTAAATATTTATTTACATAACTTTTAATTGAAGATTGTTATAATTTTCCCAAGTCGTTTTCAAGGTAACGTATTGTATTTTAGCTTCCGGGCTTTGATCTTTTGGAAATGTAATTCTCATGTCATTGTTCTTCTTCATGAGGATGTTTCGGTTCTTTTAGTTCCTGTTTCTTTATTTTGCTCTCTAAATATTAAAATATTGGACAACATGACAAACATACATATCTGTAAAACCTATGTAAAGTTTTGTGCAATAAAGTATATCTATATATCTTTCATACATTGCTCTGATTCTATGGCAAGTAGCTTAAGCACTTGTGTTGCAGAAATCAGAAACAATGACGGTAACACAACCCAGACCCGAGACAATATAGAAAAATTCCTTTCCCATATTGACCCAACCGGCAATCGAACCCGGGACCTCAGTGGGCCGGACTTTGGCAACACACCATGTGCCAAAGTCCGGCCCACTAGCCTCTCGGCTACGGAGGTCGTCAAAAATTGTAATTAGACTTCGTTTATATACCCCTTATAACTTTGTCCTTGTGGTGAAGAGTAGCCTGTTTCATCTAATAGTTGAGATAAGGCCTAAACTGTATAGTCAGAAGCTTTAATTCGTGAATCTGTACCTTGTCACATTAAGTCACTGTCTATCTGGCTTGCTTGGTTACGCTGAGATTTAGTATGACAAGATACTGAGGTGTATTCGACTAATGATGCTAGCTGTATTTTTATGTGTCTGTAAAACCAATTCCTGAAAGTTTTCTATGCTATAAAGTGTATCTTTTTATCTAGTTCCCGCAATTTAAAACATTAAATAACAATCACTTTGATGTTGTTATGTTCCTGCGTGTGAGTAAGGTTTCCAGAGCTCTTGGGAGGTGCTACATTGGTACTCGTAGCAGAGGCCAAGCCTTCAAGGTAAGAGCGACAAGTCCAGTAACAGATTCACTATGTTGTACTTGTCGCTATTAAGCTAGGACCTCATTACCACTTAACAGCAGGTGGGATGAGGTCAATCTTGAAGAGTAATATAAAAAAAAATCATTTTATCACGCCGTTTTAGCTTAAATTTAGACACAAGTTATCCGGTGTTTAAACTAATGGTTTGTTAGCCAACCCTATGTGCTCTCTTTGCCCAAGAGCCGTGTCCGTGAAGGCTGCCCATTGTCATACAATGTATGAACATTATCGTTGACATTTACGAAGATGAGACACCCGGTATCGGTCGGACCTTGATTCACGAAACGCATCCTTGTGTAAAGCTGTATTCGGACTAAATGTTGTCTTGCCCTTTATATCTTGATTGATGGCTGCGTTTAAGGTAGGCACTGACTGCTGGCTTGCCATATTAATCCGGGGGTTTGTTAAGTAAGACGTAATCGTCTCACTGTTGAGTATAGGGCCATTTAAAAAGATTAATTGCGCCATACTCGTAAGCCCAATGAGATCTGGTTATATACATATAGATATATACAGGTATGTGTATATTTAAAATATATACACTTATCTATTTTTGATACCCATTATTTATTTATGTAAGAATATGGGTATTTACATGTGTGCAAGCATCTTATGTCCGTTCGTCGCTTTGTCACAAAAATGCAACACAAATGTAATTAAAATCCGTAATTAGCTGTAAGATTAGCATTAAGATTCATGTCATGATGATGTCATGAGTTAGTAAGAGCTGTAGATTTTGTTTTCTTAAAAATAAAATAAAATAAAATACTCCCGAAAATGTAATGTGTCGAATCCGACGACAGATAGCAATTTTTAATTCTCATTATTGTACCTAACCAACTCACTTCGAATTAATATTTATGCAATTCAAAAACCACGTATTTACTCCTAAACATTTCATTACTCTTCAAAAACGAATCCTTTTGTTAGTCTTTTCATTTTTGGGAGTAAGGCCTACTCTGGTGGTGGAGGAAAATGTATTAGTCAAATGACCAACATCACTGTCTTCAGATTTCCAAAAGTCTGCAACTTAGATACCTACATAAATATATAATAAGCATAAATTACCAATAATGGAATATCAGCCAAAACCAACAGTTAACATACCATCCGAGGCATGGAGTGCACCCTATAAATGGAACTACTTTAGAAGTGGTCACCCATCCAAAAATAGACCGCAGCGTGATTAGCTTAATTTTCGTATCTGAAACGCTGCCGGTAATGGGTTACGAAAACCTCCAATAAGAGGTTCTAGTTTATCAATGTCAAGACATTTATTATTTTTTCAAATTTAATTGCACAAATATAAAAAATTACAAGTACAAAAGGTGGACTTTATGCCTAGTGGCACATTTAATAGATCAGTTACGTTAGAATTTGAACTACCATTGTTTAATTATTGTGGATTTTAATTTTTTATGTTAATTAGATATAAAAGGTTAATAAACTAAGTTATAAGGATGAACATTTTTAATTAGTAGCTAATAACAATATTAGTTATCACGAATATTAAATTGTAAGGTAGCAATTATTGATATACCTACAATAATAAATTAATGTCATTTATTACATCAAGCCGAGTGTAATTGTTTTTCTACTGATTTAAAAAACACACCTGTTCATTGTTTCGCAGCTAACGAATGTAATCTGATTCATATTGTTGTGTGCATATTTATCTTTTAGACAAATTGATTTCAATTTCTGCAGTGGGCGGTTCAGTGACTGATACATAGTACCGACGGCTCTAATAAAACAATCACTGACTATGTAACAATAGATATCAATCTTTGTCAAGTATTATGAAGCCATTACCGTTTATTCGACAATGGGAATTCTCACGTGTTCAAAGATACTAAGCAGGTAGTTGTAAGCAGTGGGTCGAGTATTTTCCCGATATTGTTACTCAAGAATAAAATAAAAGTGTTAATGTGCCTATATAATAAATGGTAACAATATCAAAACGTTTTTGTACGCAATAAAACAGCGTGTTGATTAAAACACTTTCATTTCTACAAAAATATGTACAGCACAGTTGAGTATTCTAAAAGTTAAAAATATCACTTGAATAAATTAAACCATATAATACCTTAGTGCCCCTGCATGGCAGGCCTCTTGCTTTGATCCATGGAGCCTTCTTCTCCTAAGATCTGCACGTTCCGGACCTGCTTGCGTGTGGGGGCGGCGGTGGTGAGCTCGGTAGGGGGCGCCGGCGATGGCATGAAGTCAGGGTTAATCGCCAGCATCAGCATCTTAAGCAGCAAAGCCTCCCTGACCTCCGCTGGCAAATATTCTGGAGTTTCCTCAATGCGATTCGAGGAAGAACTAGCCGTGTCGTAAGGCCTCGTATACAACCTCCTCCTCGGAACGTACCTCTGACTTTCATACTGAGGATTCTCATAATTATTCACCTGGTTCGAATACCCATCTGGCTGCCTATACTGCTGCTGCTCATATCTATAGTCGTATCTATCTTCCTCCTGGTACTGTCGAGGCATGTCATATCTATTAAAGTATTGAGGCTCTCTATAGAACAAAGGAGGCTGGTACGGAGGGCCAGGAGCTACAAGCTGGTCCATTAAAGCCTGCAATCTATTCTGGCGGAAAATTAGAACTTGAAGCAAGCGTTTTAGGTCTCTTGTACTCACTGGGGCAGATATGGAGTTCATCTCGTCGGTGGGTTCCTGGCGGGGCTGGTACAGCACAGGCTGCGGTGCTGGTCGATACGGATTGACAAACCTGGCTTGGTAACCGTGAATAGGAACTCCTCTTTCATCCACTGGTATTGGAATAATCCTTGTCACTTGTCTGCCATCGTAAGGCTGAACAGTCACTGGCTCAGCTGTAGTTGCTTTGGTCTGAGGGGGTGGTGAGGTGTCCTTTATGAACTGCGGCTCCAATACTTTGTTCGGGTATTCGTAGTGGAGAAAGGGCCGCTGGTTCCCTATAGGTACAGGTGATCCAGGGTTGTCTTTCAAGTAGTCGGTCGTTCGGAATTGGATAGCGGCGGTAGGTCGTCTGTAAATAGGCTGCTGGTAAAGTCGTTCATCGTCTTCGCGTTGTGGTATATGAATCACTGGCACTGGGCTTGAAGTCACTACAGTTTCATGATCAAACACGCGGCCGGTACTGGCCTCGACTGTGGTCTCCTCCTCTTGAATCGGGTGCTCTTGATATTGCTGTTGAATTTTCTGCCTAGCAGCAACTAAGGAGTGGATCGGCACTAGTCTAGGACGTGGAGTTGTAGTCGTGAACAGAGGTCGAACAGTTCCTAGAGAAAGGTGGCTGCCATAGACATCGGTGGAATCATCACCGACCGACTGTTGTAGACTAATCATGTGCGGGTTAGGGCTTGTTCCAGTCAGTTCCCTTCGTATGGTGTTAGCCTTGCTGGAATCACTGTTCACTTTCTCATTCAAATGTTCATACACCGGCTTTATAGTATGAGGCACTTTTGTAGTTGTTTGTTTAGTTATCAAGTCATCCTTAACGGTCGGCATGGGCTTTAGGATTTGAGTACGAGGTTTGGCAATGTCTTCCATCTTAGGCTTGTACAAATTTAATATGTTACTAGTAGTCTCCTCAACTTTCTGCTTTTCAGTTGTTGTTTCAACAATATTTGTCGAAGCTCTCGTTGACGATCCTATTGGTCTCCTTCTAGGTATTGGCTGGATCACTGTACCTCTAGTGGTGTAGCTGCTTCTAGTTGGATACACTATCGTTGCTGAGGGCCTTCGCGTAGTCGAAGACACAGTCTTATTCACTCTTACCACCATCATCGGAGTACTAGGAGTAGTAGTGGTTGTCACTGGCACTGGCGTTATTGGAGTACTGTCACTTGACGAGGAATACGTCACCCTCTTAATCTCTCCATCCTGGTCAATGTATCCAAAAGTTCCTTTTACGTTTCCCAGAACGTCTCTACTCTCAATTTTGAAAGTTCCATCATCAGCCTCATAACCGATAGTGTAGGAGCCATCTTCGTTCAGCCGGCGGATCTGTTTGACTATTTCCACCTTGGAGGGATCGGCGGTCTCGCTTGCTTTCAGGATTTCTTTGGTGCTGTTGGTGTTCACCGGTTCCATTTCAGTGGTCGCATCTTTGGTTGAGTTGTTTGCGGTGGCTGTGGCGAGGAACGCGAGCAGCATGAGGCGGATCATCTCGCTAGGGAGGCCGCAGCGGCATGTCGACGCTACGGCTGCGCCGGCACCGCTCGCCCGCCTATATAAAATACGCCCCACTCGCGTCCTCGCCGTGCGAATGGCTTGCGCAAACTCTTCCATTGTTGTCATTTCATTATCTGAAACGGAAAATCTTTTTTCTCCCCATCTACTCGTAAGATCCCAATTGTTTAATTGTCGTACAGACGTTTTGTAAACGCGCATAGTAGTGGACAGATTTTAGGTTTAACGGTTTTGATGGCACGAAATATGGTACGTTTAAGGTCATATTTGGGTATTGCTACCATTGTCTGGAGATTTAATCGGCCGATTGTTTCTTAAATATTGTTGGTTAATTAATGTTGTGTGTTTGTCTTGTCGTTCTCACGCACACTCAATGTCACTTTTAATTGCATCGCTGCGGTTTTGGGCTGTTCTGAAATTAATTTTGTACTCGCCTCGTATGGGTAGGTACCGATTCCGTAATTTTATAGCTCTTCCCACCGGTTTCGTAGTCCCTTACATAGGATTTAGGCAACCACAAGATAAGATTTACTATTTTATCGTAAATTGTCTACTTAAAACCCATACTTTGCATGTACCTACTGTGGGATAGAATATTTCGTTGTCTTTACATAGACTTCATTGCCATTAGTCCTATTCGTGGGAATTCCATTCTATGGCATTATCCCTGGCTGTAGGTCCTGTGTACTGTCATTGTGTCTAGAACAAAGGTACTATTGTTATGTTTATTTGAGCAGAACTAGAAAATGAATTGTCTAATGATTTTTTAACGACCTTGGTTAAGGAAAGGAATTATATTGAAATATTAGGAAACACCATAATAGCACACAACTTTGATTAGAACAGAGTAGAAAATGGTTAACAAAAGCTGATTTTTTTTTATACTAGCGCAGTATATTGGCTCCTCCCAGCCTGATGGTAAGCAAGAGAGGACCCACATCGCGATGACAACGGATTTGATACCGAAATATTCTATACGTTAACATCGCCATACGGGCCGTAAGATGTTTCTTCACGCTTAAATTAAATTAAATATTAGACAACATCACATACATTGTTCTGATTCTATTAAATCAGAAACAACGACGGCACCCAGACTCGAGACAGTATAGGAAATTTCGGTTTCCATATTGACCGGACCGGAAATCGAACCCGGAACCTCAGAGATGGCAGAATGCCAAAGTCTGGCACGCTCGCCTCTCGGCAACAGAGGTCGTGAAACGAGTTACATCTTTGATGTGTTAAAATTGGCACATTTTTTCGTACTTTTGTTGTTTTTCATGAGTATTCACTCACACGTGCATGGTAAAAGTTTTATAATCGTACCGCTACTGTTGTGCAATGGATAAGATTAATATCAATACTTAAATGCGGTGCGTGATAGGGCTGACAAATCTAAGGACTTATTCTTATATATGACGACCTCCGTAGCCGAGAGGCGAGCGGGCCTGACTTTGGCGAGCGCCATCTCTGAGGTTCCGGCTTCGATCCCCGGTCGGGTAATATGGGAAACGAATTTTTCCATATTGTCTCGGGTCTGGGTGTTGTGGTACCGTCGTTGTTTCTGATTTCTGTAACACAAGTGCTTAAGCTACTTACCACAGAATCAGAGCAATGTATGTGATGTTGTCCAATAAAATATATTATATTAATATTTATATTCTTGGAGACAAATATCATAAGCTTAATTTGTTTCATGAGCAAAGAGCATTACGAGCTTTTCGTATTGAAAACTCATTAAAAGGTTCCATAACGTTTTCTAACAAGGAATCTTCATAATAATAAAAAATAGTTCGAACGAGTCGACATTTCTCAAAAGTTTATATGTAGATAATATGTCAATTGTTTGTTTAAGCTTGTCGTTTTTTAATTGTAGTTTTACTTCTATGACAAAAGGTTCGAATGACCTCACAGATCCCAAAGTAGAGAGTAAAAACTTGTATAATGGAAACAAATACACAAATAAACACCCAGACACACAACTTTTCCTCAAGTATTTATTCCGAGCGTGGATCAAAATGTTTTGAGGTCGATCTCGAGTGTCAAATTAAAAGCTGATTGTCTATCGCACAAGTTTATTGTCCCTTACATGCAGTAATAAGTTTGAATGCACTCTCTTCTTCCTTTTAATAATAAACTAGCGGTCCCGGCGAACTTCGTTTCGCCTTAGAGAATTTTTCCCGCTTTTCTGTTGAAATTTTTCAAATTTTACCAAGGATCCCTAATTTTGAAGCCTATGTCAAATTGAAAGAATGTAGCATTCTATTGGTGAAAGAAATTTTTAAATCGGCCCAGTACTTTTTGAGCCTATTACAAACATACAAACATACAAAAATAGGTACAAATCTTTCCTCTTTATAATATTAGTGTAGATATTTCCGCTTTTCGCGAGTTTCCAAACCAAAATGACTGAATTATGCCCAAAATGAAATTAAAATAATATGTTTGTGGGTTCCCAAAACGAAATAAAATGCTGACTTTGCGATCAACAGGCCAACTTGCAAAAACTAAACGAAGAAATGTAAGGTTTCGCTTTTAAAGTTAGATAGAAAATGCAGGAGTTCAAAAGAGGGGTCGCTCTAGAACAAGAAACTTTTTAATGTTTTCATTTTAATACTCGCATGCTGGAATATGGTATGCTCTCAGCGGTTGGCTGGGTCATGGGTTTCTGACCTTCATTTGTGTGTTCAGTACTCAATACTCAATATTTTTATTGCATCTTTAGTGTTTACAAGGTGGTAACTTAAAATTAGATCAGTAAATACTTTGTAATACCCTGTGTTTGTTGCTGGATGTTTATAATTGTATTTAAGTATAGATATATAGATAGATATACTTTATTGCACATAAACTTTAGAGAAATATGTTTTACAGATTGATTATAGTACAATTTAGTCTTATCGCTAGAAAGCGATCTTTTCCAGACAACCTTAAGGCAGAGGAAATATGTATCGAGGTACTACCGTTGGTTCTGGTTTTTTGGTTATATGGGAAAATGTTTCTTTTTTAAGTAAGAAACTTGCATTAAAATGTGGACTAATTTCATTTCGAATATTAAAGGCGAAAGGGTAAATGTAGTCCACGCGAACGAAGTCGCGGGCACAGCTAGTGAAAGGAATAAAACAAAGTTTGGTCGGTATATGAAGTCTGTTATTAAGTCTATGGTCCGCATTAAGCAAACAAGAATCTTGTCGCCAGCATTTTAAAATATTGACACTTCCGAGCTTGTATATTTTAGTGTTGTTGACAAATTTTGCAAAACATTTGCATAGATATAAATCTCATAATGAAAAAATATACAGGGAGAATACAAGGAGGAAAGATTTTCCAATTAAAATAATCCCAAGTAAACTCGTGGTCAGGCACTGTTCTCAGTATCAATCGGTAAAATTATTTAACAGATTACCAATAGAATTGAAAAGTATAGTTTATATTAGTAGTTTTAAGGATAAGCTCAAGTATTTTTTGTTGGAAAAGTCGTACTACTCCGTGGAGGAATTTACTAAGGGACCTTTTATATTATTTAATTTATATTATTTTATTGTTATTATAATTAAATTTGCTAAGCTAGTTTAAATTATACTATTTTAATATTTCACACAATGTAAATCGTTTTGAATAAATAAATTTAATTATATTGTTCTTTGAATGGCCACCCCTGGGTGCGTGCGCACGCGCCGCCCGCTTCGTTCGCGTGTTCTGTATCTGTGATATAATCTGTCATTATCACCGCATAGTCTCGTTCCCATCCTCGATACGTTTCTGAGGAAACATACCGTTTGTAAAATCGTACGTGACAATAAAATGATGTGAACTGACGAATATGAATATCTACGGTGTTGCGTAAGGTGATACATATTTTGGAGTTTACAATAGGGTAGATGACCAAAAATGTCTGTTTGTTGCAACAGTTCGATTTAAAAGTAGGCGAAAAGTACACTACATAGGTAATTTTTAACATATTAACAAAAAATAACAAAGATTTAGTAGATGCGCGGAATAGCAGTTTGTTCATACCTACCGTGTAACTGCAAAAGGCGCGAAATTAAAATATAGCGAATCATTGGTAAATTTTATGTTACATTCTTATAAAGTCACGAAAAAATCACAACTATATTCGTTTTTGGGAGTAGACCCCCAGCTCTTACGAGTTTTGCACACAAAGGAACGATATTTACAAGAACAGTGACGTAAACAAACATATTAATTCAACTTTCGCAAGGTGATTCATACTTTGAAGTTTACAAAAAGGTGATTGAAAATTTCTGTTTGGTCCAACATTTAGATTACCAGAAATCATAGGACGCATCCATATTTTTTTTTACACGTAAACCAGAAATCACTAAGATGATATTGCGTCAAAATTTATCGCGACATCATTTCTTCTTACAGGTTTTACGAAATAGTGACTTAACTCCTTTCAACTGGGCTTTGATTCACTGTATCATTATCAATTTGTATTTATTTGCTAAAGCAACAATAACATTTTTATTTTATTTTAAAAATCAAATTATGTACAGACTAAATATAATTATTATTTTTTACCAAATTTCTCAAACTGAATGTAAACAAGTTATGGAATACCTATATACTATATGGAGACTAGGATCTGATGATGGTATCCCAGAGAAATCAAGCTGATTTTTTTGTTGCTAAAAAAGGATTGTGCTAAGCCCATTGCTATAAGTACGATCAAAAGCACGCCAGACTTTGACTTTGAACTTTGACTTTGAACTTTGACTTTGAACTTTGTACCGTTCTTGTGTCGTTGGTAAAGTTTTAAGAGAGGTAGGGCATACCTTACAGAAGACCGCAGCCAAATAACAATCACTTCTGTGTTGTTGTGTTCCTGCGTGTAAGTAAGGTTTCCAGAGCTCCTGGGGGGTGCTACGTTAGTAGCAGGGGTCAAGCCCTCAAGGTAAGGGTGACAAGTCCAGTAACAGATGTATTATGCTGTACTTGTCACCCTTAAGTAAGGACCTCATTACCACTTAACATCAGGTGGGATGAGGTCAGTCTTGAAGTGCAATATAAAAAAAATAAAGGAACTAATATCCAACCACAAGTGTTTACCGTGCTGTTCTGTTGACCGTACTAACTGATAAGCGTTAACGCCATCTAACGGTAATTCTGAACATTTCATACGAAGCAAACGCAACGACCACCATTGTGCTTTTGTGAAAGGCATTCAAGAATAAGTAATAGAATGCGGTTCTAACGGTTTTTTACAGATGTCACTCGAAAACTTTTTATGGACATTAAAATTTACAAGTGCGTGTGGTGTGCTATGGCGTTGTGTTAATTGCAATGTATCAGAAATGATACTGATGGGAAGCTACATCCAGTATTGGATGGGTGACCATTCTGACCGAAATTAGTAGTAAATTTCGAGAATATCCGTGTTTTGGATTTTTAGGGATTGCACTCCCTAGGTAAGGCAGGTTGGCCTACTACTAAAAACGAAATAGTCGGATCCGGCGACGGATGGCAATTTTTTATTCTCATTACCGTAACCAATAAACTTCGAATACAAATAAAGCGTTAAAAAAAAACAAAATATTATTTATGCAAATCAAAGTTTTGATTTCAGAACTTTCGATTAATTTTCAAATGACACCTTAGTTTTACTGCTTTGAAAAAAGGTAAAAAAAAGATGGAGGTCTGTGGGTTTTTTTAAATACCAACCTTTAAACGCAGGCGAAGCCGGGCCCGACCGGATATACATAAAAAGCCTACCCATAATTTGCTACACGTGCTTTAATGCAAGTTTCACCCACGCTCGTTAGGCGTAGGACATTCAATACGTGACATTCCGAGGACTAAAAACTACGTACATACGTACAATAAACAGCAAGTCAAGGTGAACACTTGGATTTCCAATTTCGTTCTTATTCCCAGGACATAAGAACGATACGAAGTTCAATAGTCGACGCGTCGACCGTACAGTCGTGTAACTATTATTTTTTGTTTTTGGACATGTCACTTGAACGGTCATTACTCCAGCCCACGCGTCCCACCCACTTTTTGAATTATGTAGCATTCATTGCCAGGGACATGTCTCGGCTATAAATCTTGATTCTGCGTGGGGTTCTACGATAAAACAAAAAGACTGAAACTGCATAATTTCAAAGTCACCAGGGCTGATTACTTAAACGTGAGATATAGCTTACCGGTTCAACATGGGCAGACTTTCCAAGGACTACAGCGAAAGGCTTTCTAAATTTGGAATGAATTCTTTACACTCTCGACGGAACAGATATGACCTACTCTGTCTCCATAAAATAGTGCATTCAGCTGTAGATGCCCCAGAGTTACTGTCGTCACTCAATTTTAACACCCGGTATAGATCGCGAAACCCAAACGTATTTGCCTTACGGGTTTACAGAAACTACACCTCCTTTTTCAATCCCATAGTGAGAATGTGTCGCTCATACAATGAGATGGTTCGAGGCGGTACAGATGTTGATTTGTTCGATAACAATTTTTCTAGATTTAAGAGAGTTGTTACTGATATATTTAAAAGTGTTTAAGCGTCCCTTTATTGTTGAGCATTGTGTTACCCATAGTTATAGAATAAAATATGAACTAGTGTGGAATGGTTAATGCTAATTGTAAGTAAATACAGTTAACTCATGTTGTGTACGCTAATTATGGATCTCTGTCTAGATTAATAGTGATAAGTTTTTTTTGTGTGATGTTTATGGCAGTGATCTGGGGGGTACTCTGGAAAACGAAACGAACAAACGAAAGGTTTCGTTTTTGAAGATTATTCAAAAGTTTGGGAATGAAGGCGTGGTGTTTGATTTGCATAAATAATATTTTGTTTTTTGAAAACGCTTAATTTGCATTCGAAGTGATTTCTTTATGGTTATGAGGATTAAAAATTGCCATCCGTCGTCGGATCCGACATATTTCGTTTATGAGACCCCCTGTTCGTGTACCAATTTTAAATAAATAAATAGATAATAATCAATGTGTTTTGGTACCGTCGTTGTTTCTATTGTCTGTAACACAAGAGCTTTAGCTAATTACCTCAGAATTAGAACAATAAACATTTGTGGTGTTGTCAAATAATTAAAAGAAATCTTTTGAAATCTGTAAGTAGGTCATGCAAATTATTACTAAAATAAATACGCTTAAAATGTTTTTTATACAAATTCAGGAATCATAGTACAGTCTTTACGAAATAGTAAGCTCGTCCCCCCACAAACCTTTCACTGAACTGTAATAAATTAAATCATATAAATAAATATTAGACAATATCACATGCATTGCACTGATTCTGTGGTTGAAAGCTGAAGCATCTTATCCGAGACAATAAAGAAAAGTTCCTTTTACATATTGACTTTTTTTTTTATATTACACTTCAAGATTGACCTCATCCCACCTGATGTTAAGTGGTAATGAGGTCCTAGCTTAAGGGTGACAAGTACAACATAATAAATCTGTTACTGGACTTGTCGTCCTTACCTTGAAGGCTTGAACCCTGCTACTAATATAGCACCCCCCAGGAGCTCTGGAAACCTAACTCACACGCAGAAACACAACAACACCGAAGTGATTGTTATTTGGCTGCGGCCTTCTGTAAAGTGGAGGTATTTCACCAGTCGGGCTGCTCCAGTTCGAGCGATAAATCGCTATGCTCTACCTTTAAAAAAACTTGACACGAAATCGAACCTGGGACTTTAAAGACCCGCTGGCCTGTCGAGTACGGAGATCATCAAAGGTGTGATACGTTGAATCATACATTTTTAATTATTTGTTGAAGCAAAAAATACGTTTTATTTGTATTTTGAATCTCATTAAACTTAAATATAAACTTTGTTATTGTACTGAAGGATAATTTCTTTTGACGCAACCAATTCATACTTGGCATTTTAAGTGCCATTTTAATGTTTATCTTACCATCTTCAATTTGGGAAGAAGATATCTAATTGACAGCGTCCGAATTGTTGTTCTAACATTTTCCCACTCCTATGTTACATAACACAGATCAAGTAATGAATGAGTAATAGCAGACCAACTACTAGTGTTGCTAATCGATATTCGACAATCGATTATTAATTTAGAGTCTATCGATAGCTCAAATCAACTCAACCAGGCAATACTTGAACTACGGAGGCCAACAATGATTTTGGTCGACGCAAATTAATAGCTGTGTTTGATAATAAAACCATCCTTAGTGAGCTGAATCTTGCTATAAAATAAGTATAATTTCTGAGATATTTAACTTAAAAATCTTAATAACTGTGTTTTTGTATCTATTTCAAACACGTTTTACTTTTTTATGGATTAGGTAATTCTGGCTATTTTAAATACATGCAAATATAACCTAAGACCTTTTGCCATGGAAATCACATAATGCCTAAGTTTAGTTTAATTGTTAAGTTAATAAAAATAAAAAAAATATGTTAACGACTCATATTTTTGATCAGTCAGGTGCTCGTCGCGACCAAGCGAGGACGCGTCAATGTCTTACGATACGGTGTGACTCATTGCGAAAGTCGAGTTAAAATGTCAACCTCGAATTTTGTGAAGTGCGCGAGTTGTAACGTCGTTATCAACGAGTTACTGGCTTTTGTGCAGAATGTAATAGATTTCACGGACGAGGAATCCTTACATCAGTTGTGTACTTCGTCGTTTACAGCTGAACAAATTGTAAATGCGAAATCATTGCTATATGATTCGGTGCCGACGGCAAGGAAAATGCCTCAACGTCGTAAGCAGGATAAGAAGAGAATGTCGAGGGACTTGGATGATATCATTACTCTATTGAAGAGTACTAAAGATCCTCAAATATTTCCTATCTTCGTGGCTAAAGACCTGCATAAGCTTCCACCGGTTACGTTTGACCATGTTGATGTGACGCGATTTCTGAAGGAGATCCTGTGGCTAAAAAATCAAATAAATGTGCTCGAAGACAAAATGGTTACGATAGATCAGCATAACCAACTTAAGCAGGAAATTATTAACATGAGAACTGCATCTCTGATCGAATTTGCGCCTAATAGTAATGTAAATAAGAGACGAGGAGCAGGTTGCTTGCAAGACAGTTTTGAAATGAATAGTGGGCCGATTGGTCTACAATACGTGCCTATAAAAACATCCCAATCAACAGCTGATACGACTTTAAAAGAAATGCAATTAACAGCTGATTCAGAGGTAAACGACCAACCGCTACAATTCAAACTGTCATCGTTAAAAGAACCGGTCAGTGATTCTGTCTCTGTCAGTCGCTTGCAAAACTCTGCGACGGTCGATAGCAAGCACGTGGAGGCCGCTGCGGTTTCGGCAGGGGTGAGCGAGACCGGCAACAGGACGGCTCCTTCATGCGGAGGGGGCGTTAGAGCAAGCGAGACGACTCTGCTACCTGAGGTGCGCAGTGAGGCCCCACCATGTTCTGCGGTTTCGACAAAACCGGCCAGCGCGCGCGCATCCTTTCCTACTAGTGGAACTCGATTCGATGCCAGTACGTCTAGGCCAAGTGCACGTGTTACCGTGAGCCCGATACATTCGCAAGTGCGCGTAAGTAGTGGTGAGTCAAATGTGAGAAGTGACAAAGTGGTAGTGGATTCGGAATGGCAGTTGGTGCGAAATAAATCCAAGAGAAAACCATATCGATTAATAGGTCAGAAAGGTGTTGCTCCAACTTCGAATGATGGCAAATTCAAGGCTGCTGATATAAAAGTTCCTTTGCTGATTTCAAATGTCAGTAAAGAAGCTAGTGTAAATGACATTATTAACTATATAAAAGAAAAAACAAGTGAAAGTGTATCCCTCAAAATGATAAATATGCGAAAATCCAAAGGATATAACTCCTATAAGTTATATGTATCGAGAAGTAATCTAGAACTATTTTTAAAAGACGATTTCTGGCCGAGTGGGGTAACATTTAGGCGTTTTGTAAATTTCCAATACAAAACTAGTCGTGAATCAATTAGAGTTAGTACACCTGTTTCTGATGAATGTGCAAAATAATAATAATGTTAATAATGTTACTATAGCTAGCTTTAATTGCTTTTTTGTTAAGAGGTCGTTGGATGATATCCGGAATATGAGTAAGTTTGCGGATATAATAGCATTGCAGGAGACATGTCTTCTGCCGTGTGACGTGCCTTTTCTGGGAAATATATCAGAAAACTTTGAATATACAGGTAAATCCGCTGTGGATGTATCGATGGGTTTGCTAAGGGGTAGGCCACATGGGGGGGTGGCAATACTGTGGCGAAAAGGAGTTTTTGAAAATGTAACTGTTGTAGTGTGTAAAAGTGTCCGTCTAGCCGCCATTAGAGTTACTATGGCACAGCGCTCTTTTATTGTATTCTCTGTTTACATGCCAACTGACTCGGTGGATAATTTAAATACTTTTACAGAAACGTTGGGGGAAGTTAGTGCAATTGTAGAAAGTGAAGGGGTTGAGTGCATCTTTATAATGGGAGATTTTAATGCTCACCCAGGGGAATTATTTTATGATCAACTAAATGATTTTTGTGCTGACCAGAGTTGGACGTGTGCGGACGTGGAAAAGCTGGGCCTGCAGTCAGGCGCCTACACCTACGTGAGTGCGGCGCATGGTTGCAGGCGATGGCTGGACCACTGTGTTGTTTCAGAGTCGGCATTGGAATCTATTGTTAGCGTAGAGGTTGTGGAGGATGTTTTTGTTTCAGACCACTTGCCTCTGGTGATAACATGTGATATAAATACCGTGAGACCTAAACTCGTCACACCCACCCTAATCCGTAGCTCGATACTATGGGGTGATAGGGATGAAACACAGGCATCCAAATACCGCGAACTATGTCACATTAAACTGCGTGAAATAGATTTTCCCACCGAGTTTAGGGATTGTAGTCGGGGATCCTGCCACTTAGACGAGCACAAACAGGTTCTGGATCGTTTGTATCTAAATATTGTGTGTGCTCTGGGTGATGCGGCTAGTAAAACTTGTACAAAGCGTAGTTCCTCAAACAAAAATAAACATCTATGTGGATGGAATAGACATGTCCACGAGGCGCATAGGGTGGCCAGGCTTAACTACAAAATGTGGATTTCCTATAGTCGACCGACGTCGGGTAGAATTTACGACCTAATGAATGAGACACGCAAATTGTTTAAAAGTCGATTAAAATGGTGTCAGCGAAACCAAGAACAGTTGAAGATGAAAGTATTGGCCAAACATAGGTCGGCAAAAAACTTTAGTAGTTTCTGGAAGGCCACAAGAAAGCATGACGTTAGGCCTGGCCTCCCTGCGAGTGTAGGGGGAGTGAATGACCCTGTGGATATAGCCAATATGTTCATGAGTCACTTTAAGGTAAAGTCTCCACTAGGGCCTTCTGACCCCACATTTAGTGCTGTGGAGGGGGGATTGCCATTGACTAATATTACTGCAGCGCAGGTACGAGGCGCACTAAAGAGAATGAGTGGTGGCAAGTCTCCCGGACACGACCACATAAGCATTGAGCATTTGAAACATGCAGGGGTTCACCTGCCGAGGGTGTTGGCCATGTTCTTCACATTGTGTCTGAGTCACTCATATTTACCGCATGACTTACTTAAAACCACGGTAGTGCCCATTGTGAAGGACATGACGGGTGATGTCTCCGACAAGGAGAACTATCGTCCCATATCGTTGGCAACTACGCTTGCTAAGGTGTTGGACGGTGTGCTTAACTCTTGCATGGAGGAATACTCCAAACTACATGACGCACAGTTCGGGTTCCGGCCCGGACTTTCCACTGAATCCGCGATAGCAAGTTTAAAGCATACTGTGCAATACTACACGAACCGCGGGACACCGGTATACGCCTGTTTCCTTGACCTCTCTAAAGCGTTCGATCTAGTGTCTTACGACGTACTCTGGAAAAAGCTGAGAGACAGGGGTGTACCGGCTGATATCCTGAGTATACTTAAGTACTGGTACTGTAACCAAACCAATGTTGTAAGGTGGGCAAATGCTGTATCCGATGCATATCTGTTGGAGAGTGGAGTGAGGCAGGGGGGGTTAACGTCTCCTACCCTCTTCAATGTATATGTAAATGATCTCATAGTGGAGCTGAGCAGCCTGCGTGTCGGTTGTCAAATTGACGGCGTCAGTGTCAATAATTTAAGTTATGCTGATGACATGGTGCTGCTCAGCCCCACTGTGAGAGGTCTTGAAGAGATGCTACGGGTCTGTGAGAGGTACGCATCTGATCATGGACTCGTGTATAACACTAAAAAAACCAAATGTGTGATCTTTAAGGCCAAAGGTAAAAATCCCGATAGCACTTGCAACGTTACACTGAATGGGAAAGATATTAACGTTGTTACAAAATTTAAATATCTAGGACATATTGTTACTGATGACCTTAAAGATGACGCAGATGTAGAAAGGGAGCGAAGGGCTCTTGCGGTTCGAGGGAATATGCTGGTCCGTAGATTTTCCCGCTGTACCGAACAGGTTAAGGTCACGCTCTTTAAAGCCTATTGCCAGAACATGTACACGGGAAGTCTATGGGTCACGTATTCGAAAAGATCACTAGACGCACTGAGAGTCCAGTACAATAATATCTTCAGGATGATGTTGGGGCTGCCTCGTTTTTGTAGCGCGTCAGGGATGTTCGCTGAATATCAGGTTGATGGCTTTATGGCCATTATCCGCAAAAAGGCCGCGTCTCTGGTCTGCAGGGTGAGGGACAGCCGCAACACCATCCTGATGACTCTCGCGGATAGATACACCTCACCGCTGTGGAAGTGCCTGGTGCGGAGAGTGACCAGCGAAACTAGTTTCTTTGGTAACTCTTAGCATCCTCTTTCTTTCTTTAATTTTAATTATTTTGTCTAATATGTATACTAATATAGTTATAAGTGTTTTGTTACTAACAATCTATGGATCAAAAAGTTTATGGTCTGAAATAAACAATTTTTATTTTTATTTTATTTTATTTTTATTTTATTTATTTATTTGATACTTTTGTTAAGTATTACTCTGTAAGAATAAAAGTTGCAGCTAGAATTTAAACTTACTACACAAGTAGTAATGGGAAAATGTTTATTTTTATATCATCATTATGATGATGAAGTGGTCGTTGTTTTCGTATTGTTCATATATTAATTCCTATGACTGACTGACCATGGTTAAATCTCTAAAGTGACTATCACTACATAGTATAAAACATAGTCGCTTTTTCTGTCCCTATATCCCTCTGTACGCTTAAATCTTTAAAACTACGCAACGGATTTTGATGCGTTTTTTTAATATATAGAGTGATTCAAGAGGAAGGTTTTTATTTGCTATAAATAATAGAAAAGCCAATATTTCTAAGTATTAACATTACATCCGTGCAAAGCCGAGGCGGGTGTAAAAATGTAAAAGTGCCATGAATAGTGGACCTTTAAGAAAGAAATAGAGCTAGATTTACGTACGACAGACAAACAGCCACAGTAAACCTGTTCTTACTTTAAAGCACCATAGACTACATAATTATAATCTTGTTGTCTTGTGTTATCGATAGTTGGCCAACACTACGGGCCACTCTACTTCGTCCTTAACATTTTTGCCCACACGCTACCGGCCCTGGCGAGCTACCTTCGTTATCATAATAACATCATTCATGATCGCTCAAATTGCCGGTCGCTTGTGATAGCGTGTGAACATCTAAAGTGCATGTTCAATGTTACAGTATCTTTGATTTTGGTCATTCCCTTGTCTTAGGATGTTTTCATTCAGGAGCGTAGGTAGGTAGGTAGCCAAGGGTCCCAAAACACAAGACCACCTAATTCTTGGGGGTTTAATAGCCAGTGAAATCGAGTTTCTAATTTTAATGCGTTTAGGTACTGGCTTTAGTCCAAAGAAGTCTTCTTTTAAAGGGGTTTCTTAGAAGAATATGACATTTTTTTTCAAAATACAATGCAAACCAGTTTAGTTATTTAAAAAAAATACTATAAGGTTGAAATACATTTAAAACATTTATTAAATTAGGCTCTTACGGCCACCGCAGGCACTTATGCGGCGGTCGATTCATTGGACCCAATTTTCCATGCAGGCCTAGCATGCGCAATACGTCAAGCTTATCGCATGAGACGACAAGAGTTTCGATACTATTGATTGGCTAATAGCACACCGCATTCGTATTATCTGCCAATCAGCAGCTGACGCACCGACGGACTTCTATCAATTTTTAGATAGTACCAAACATTTTGGAAGTAACGGCTGCTGTTTCGCAGTTGTGTTTCACTAGTCTCTTGTTGAGCTCTTCCAACGTCGTCGGCTTATTAACATAAACCAATGACTTGACGTAGCTAAAGAAAAAATCTAGAGGCGTTTAATCGCACGATCGAGGCAGCCAATCTACTTCTCCAATAACGTACGCTCTTAAAGTAGCGGCCACCGATTCCCAATTTCAGTACTACTTTTAAAATTTGCAGACGTTGTTCGTTCGCCATGATGAAATGGAAAAGTCTACTCATAGATAATATTACTTTCCTTATTCTAAGAGTCTACTGAATAAACTGACAGTGACAGTTCAAACTATTCAAAATTGTCAAAACCCTAAAAAAACCTTTCTAAGTGAGTAAATCCTTATATGCATTATCTAACTCACTGTTGATTATATGAACAGGCAAACTTGTTTACGAGATTTCATGTAACCTACGTTACATACATTAGAATTTAGAACAAGCGGGTAAATCAGAAACAATTATAACGAAGGCACCGAATTTAATAACTCGCTTCTGCCCACCGAGATACAATTAAGTGTTTTATAGTAATTGTTTTACGTAACTTAATTGGTTACGTTCTTTTTCTTGGTTTAATTAAGGTTTCGGGGCAACCACTTGTTAGTATCGCTTTCGATGTTTTTCTAAAAATAGCTTATGATTACATTTAGAAAATAGTTTATTAAATCAACGTACGGTCAAAAGCATGTTTGGTCTTTGCCTGCCTTCATGTCGTGGACTTAAGATCTATTATTGAACGGCCAGTTATACATGGACGTGCTGTTGTTGTACGTAAGTACTTACTATTCTGACTGGTCCAACAAGGGCAAAAGTATGCTTTTTCAACAACTCAACATAAAAATGCGGACGCAAACATAATGAAATAATAAACACAATACACTAACTGTGTTAACGTTAGAGCTCTTTTAAAAAACTTTATTGCACAAAATAAAAAGTACAAAAGGCGGACTTAATGCTAGCAGCATTCTCTACCAGTCAACCAACAATATTGATAATGGCACCGTTTATTTTGTTCCGATAACACAAATGCTTATATTATTTATATTAGAGACAGGGTTGTTTTGTTACATTTTGATCATATGCGGCGATGTTATAAGATAATAAAGTACCTAAGCTGGTATTTACATGATTTTAATAAAATTTATCATCTAAACCTAACCTACCAAGGTCCAAATTTTTTTGTAGCTTTACTAGCCAAGTGACAAGGTTAAAATGTATGGAGTTGACATTACCTACAAGCTGGGACTTTTCTTAGTAATCTGAGGGTTACTTTGTAGTAAAAGTGTCACTGCAATTGTAACTCTATTATTAGTAGTTAGCTATTCTTCAATCTAAATAAGGTTGTACATCTGCTTGTAGAAGCAACGTCTTTATTAATAACGTAACTGTTAGACCAGGAAGTGATGAAAAAAACACACGAATATATTTATTATAAAAATATAATTTATTATTAAAACAAAATTACAAATTACTACTTGTAAGTTTTTACAGATAGCTTCACAAGAAGCACGCAACGGACTATCACGCACAAAACCTCATTTGTATTACACTTACGACTACGTACTAGCGATACTTTAAGGTACTGATTAGATACAGAGTATGTACACGTGTGCGCCGGCGCACCGGCCACTGTCCAAGAACTAGATACACTTGCGCACCCGACTGTACCGACCGGTCTGCTCTCGTATTATGGCCATTCGGACTGGGTTAACTTAACGGTCGATACTGAAATTACCTAGCTCAATAATTCCACTAAGCTAACTAGAACTGGATGCCGTGCCCCCTGAGGAAGGCGTCGATCTGGCCGGTGGACGCCGACTCTCCGCGGGGGGCCACGTAGTAGAACTGGGGGGCGGGGGCGGCCCCTCTCTGGGGACTTTGCGCTTGCGAAGAGATGGACAGTCTCTGGGCCTGGGCCCTGGCTGCCGCACGATCCCTCTGCAGCTGGCTCTGCTGCAACTGTTGTTGTTGAGCAAAGAGTTGCTGTGAGCTCTGGAACTGGGCTTCAGCCTGCTGCCTCTGGTAGGCTTCTTGAGGATTCGCGTGCTGGATCTGGTGTCTGAACAACGGAACAGCAGGGGAAGAGGGCACTGAGGGAATCTGCTGTGACGGGATGAAGGGTCTAGATGAAGGTTGGGGCTGTGCGACGTATGGCTGAAGCCTCTGGTTCAAGTTCAGCTCTCCCTTAGTCTGCGGTAGGGTTTGGAACAGCTGAGTGTTGTATTGCCCGCTGGACGGGTCGTACACCAATTCGGTGGAGTAGAGAGGGTTTCCGCTTGGCGCTGGGGAGGCCAGGGTCGATTTCGTTTGGGACGTGACAGAGGGCGCTGTCGTCGATTGAAGCTGGTTCTCGCGGTGGAACTTGGCAAATTCGGCGGCGAAGTCAATTTGACCCGGTCGGGAGCTCGTGAGGAGGGCTGGGGAGGGAGATGGGGAGTAGTTTGGAGCGGGGGATGGGGAGTAGGTGGGTTCAGGGGAGTATTGGATTTGGGGTTTGGCCGTGACTTGAACGAGTTGTGGCCTGAAGGTGGTCGCGGGGGGCAGAGCTCTCGCTGTGGTGACCGGGAGAGGACGAGGGGTGATAGCGATCTGTTGCGCTTGGTAGGCCGGTCTCCTGATAGCAGGGCGCTGCACAACTCTTTGTCTGATGTGCTGGAGAGGTTCTTCTTCGGCCTCGTCCTCGTCGGCGTCCCTGAAGTCGTTTTGGAAGAAGGTGGTTTGAGGACGCGCGGTGGTGGGCCTGTGTGCCGGTCTGGTGGGGTAGTTGGGCTCGGGGTCGTCTCTCTCGGCGGAGTCAGGGGCGGGGGCATCGTGCTCCTCGTCGTCGGGCTTGTTGGGGTCGCAGGGGTTGCCGGAGACGTAGGTGAACTCCCGTTTGTTGCCATCAGGGTCAATGTAGCCGTACTTGCCGCGGACTACGCAGTCGGTGCCTCGAGTTTCTTCTTTGAATGAGCCATCAGCCGCTTCGTAACCAAAGGTGAAACTACCATCGTCGTTTACCTGGAAATACATATGAAAATTGTTTTATAATGTTGTTAAGTTATTTTTAATTTCTAGCGTAACACATGAATAATGTACATCAGTATAAGCCACTGCCATACTTTGCATAAAAAGAATTTGGCAAAGACATCTTCTGACTGCCCAAAGTAGTAAATAAGTAATACTATATACTACTAGTCTTATAAAATTACTCCTCGTCTTGTTATGATGAGTGCATAACGCACTGCAAAAAGGGCTGCAATTGTTGCTAGATCCAGAACCATAAATTTTACATGGCAAAAAAATATATTGAACATACTATACCTTTACCATTGGGGTAGTTTCAAATGCTCAGGAAGTGCGGTTACTTAGAGTTAAACATCTAATCAGAATCTGATGAGCCAAAGGAGCTAATAGTTCTATAGTCATCATTGACGTAATCATTCAGTTCATTGACGTCATCATGTTTACGGAAAATAGCTCTCACCTTGTTGTAGTTCCTGATGGTCTGCACGGGCGGCTGTTTGGACTCCTGCAGGGGCTGTTGCTGCTGCTTGTGCCGGGGGGGCGCCCTCTGCAGGGCGCGGGGCTCGTATTGGTCGTCCAGGCGGTCGGACGCGCGGTCCAAGGCGTAGTAAGCGTCTGCCGGTACAAGCACCACCTGGAAATGGAAACAAAGTAATGAGCAATCATGTTTGATAAAACGGTGCACTAGCTACATTAAAAGAAAACAAAAGACCAGCAACATTTTCTTGGCCTTAGCAATTATCCAAACCCTCGTATTCATCTTGAGCCTGAGCTTTTGTCTAACAAATATTCTCACTCTTTTCTTCAAGAAAAGTTCATGACCTTTTCATAACACAAAGGTATTTTCTAAGCGATTGGGTAGATTTTGCTTTCAAAGCAATCAATCAACAGACTTAAGCCGTCTACTGCTGAATGTATGCATTCTTTGCAATATTTCTTTATTCCCAGCTTCCCTCATCCAGCCCCTGCCAGCAGTTATTCTAAGGACATCAGTCCCTGCTGGGCGGTCTACACAACGTTTCCCTAAACGCGATCTTCACTCCAAGATTCGTCTGCTTCATCTTTCGTTGGTTGTACGGCAGATATTATCAGTCCACTGCCACTTCAGCGTGCTAATCTAGGCTTAGTCGATAATTTTCGTCCTTCGACGTATATGCTCGTTTCGTTCCTTGTCTTTTATCGATACCAAATGATAGCCCTTTCCACAGCACATTGAGCGACTTTGAACTTAAGGGCAAGTCCTACTGGAATCGTCCACGTTTCGAACACCATGCTTAATTTTTTGAACTTATTGAATTCTATTTAAGGAGAAGGTACCTGTTCTCCTCCAGCCCTCTCCTGCGCCTGGGGCTCATAATCATACTCCTCGGGTTGTGGCTGAAGCCGTGGTCGGGGCCGCGCGCCTGTCGC
This sequence comes from Glyphodes pyloalis, assembly GCA_037074685.1. NCBI lineage: Eukaryota > Metazoa > Arthropoda > Insecta > Lepidoptera > Crambidae > Glyphodes > Glyphodes pyloalis. The sequence goes on along the minus strand of JAYKKO010000003.1, from coordinate 1,366,934 downwards.
CATCCCGCACACAAGCACCAGACATAACACCTGCAAGAAAGAGACGGAAGGTTTAGTGATGGTTGAATATAGTTGCAATTATACCGACTTGTAAGTTAAATGTTTTATGATTTCATATGATATTTTATGTTAAATGGCAACAAGTTTTATTTAGCAATGTGTTTTTCTGCCAATCCTTGATTTGATGTGACGCAGAAGTAGTAACAGTTGGTAAACTATATCCAAGTTAAGCTAACCAAGGTGTGAGTTGGTATCGAATGGGTAACGTTTCGAATCGAAGTCATTCATTCATAACGAGACAGTTTTTCTAAATAAAAGTTATGCTGGAAGATATACGCAGATAAGCCAAGTCACATAGTGTATGGTTGCCTGCGAGCATTTGACAGTAGGTAATTGTCAATGCTTGGGCGATATCAGCTGGCATCGTTTGCCTTCGGAGTTTTCGGAATTCTTAAAACAAAATTGTTAGATGATTCTCAATCCAACAGTCGGCTAGGCAACAACTTCTATTGAGATTATTTAAAGTGTATCGTTTTGTCCCTTAAACATGCTTATACGCGTATTATTCATTTTTTTTACTTATTTTTTATTTATGAAGAAACTAAACCATATATTTACAAATATAAATACATTACAAAAAATTTAAATCTTCCAAAATTGAATGGATCCCAAGACGCTGGCAGCATTACCTCGCTGAATAGCCAAAGAAACATGCTGTGCTAGGTATGTGCAAGCCTTGTACCTTATGGACCAGTTTTTTTTTCAGTGCAGATTTTTAGAAGTCTTATTTATTTAAGAACAAGTAATGGTAGAGCGAGGAAACCAACGCCTTATCACTGACGTATGAAACAAAGTAAGCACACTACCATTCACGCCTAGTTAACCTATAATCTGGATATTTCCATTAAGCTGCTTGGAAATAACTTAAAAGCCGTGAAAGTTATAATTATCCTTGAACAAATTTAATAAAATATCAAATATTTTGTAACCAGGCTATTACTTTGACAAGGTCGCTCTGGTAGTGACAGCGTTTAATTGGGCTGTCACATGTTATGACACTATTACAAGATTAATTACGACAAGAGTTTGGCCCCGCTTAAATTTGATTAGTGTAGAGTGTTAGCAGCTTAATTTGAAGGTTCAGCTAAACGTTAAGAACGTGACAGAAAGATTCCTTCGGAAGCCTGAAGGGTTTTTTTCGTAAAAAATTCGATTTGAATGTCTGCATGGGCAATAAGCTAGATTTCTCACATGAAACAAGTTTCAATACTGTCGATTGACTGATAGCACATTGCGCTTATATTTTCAGCCAATCAGCAGCACTCTCTTTTCTACCACCTCAAGTGATGATTTTTAAAACAATATTTTACAAGTATTTTATGAAAAGGATCTGCATGCAAAATCAGAGAAGTTTCATAGAAACTTTTCCGTTTTACTCTCTGGGGCGTATATTATATTGAGATATGAGTTGTTTAAAAAGTCACGTGAACATTAAATGTTTAACCCATTCTGCGATATGTGACTACGAAGATAATCGTAAAACATTAAACAAAGCACGCACATCACATTAGTGCATCATAACAAACATTTAGTGTCAAAACAGTTTAATGAAAAGGTCAAGAGCGCTGTCACATCCCAAATGTAAAGGCGCCGTGTAATTAAAACTGTAATTACCGAGTAATTACAACCAAGGGTAATGTCCACCCATAGGCGGCTAATTACGAAATGAACTTACAAAGTAAGTAATGTTTATCAGTTGTTAAATGTCTTCAGGGCGTAAGTAGTTTTAAGTAATATTTAAAATCTTTTTTTTTTATATTACACTTCAAGATTGACCTCATCCCACCTGATGTTAAGTGGTAATGAGGTCCTAGCTTAAGGGTGACAAGTACAGCATAATAAATCTGTTACTTTACTTGTCGCCCTTACCTTAAAGGCTTGACCCCTGCGACTAATGTAGCACCCCCCAGGAGCTATGGAAACCTAACTCACACGCAGAAACACAACAACACCGAAGTGATTGTTATTTGGTTGCGGTCTTCTGTAAGGTGGAGGTATTTCACCAGTCGGGCTGCTCCAGTTCGAGCGATAAATCGCTATGCCCTACCTCTCTTAAATTTTTTGACCTTTTGATGTGGCCCAGGGTGGAAAAAGCTCTTGAAAAACTAAGGAGCTTAACTTTTGGATATTTTAAGGAAACATAATAATTTTCGTACGGATAATTTACGTATCGCGTGTGCTGGTCTTCAAAATAAAAAGATTTTTTAAAGGACACTAACTACAGGGCAAGTTACGATTAATTTTTGCAGTAAGCTCTTATGCCCGGTTTAGATATTTGAAAAATGATCCGTTCTAGTTACGAATAGTAAAATAATATACGAGGCGTAAGCTAATAACGACCGGCGGACGACTGACGACAGCTGATATGGAAAGTAAATTATGGAACGGTATTAACGACCCGTAATCTATTGGAGAGAAAAGGATAGCCATTTTTTGACACATTACGAATCGTAAAATATTGGAACGGAGCATTAATCAGTTGAGTATACGACTAGTGGTCGGTCATCTCGACCGATGATCCATTGATGAATCTGTTGCGCGGGCGCATGATCTAATGAGCGTTGCGTCAGCGGTGAACGCCCGGTCGGTAATGACCCCGCGACCTTGTCACCTGGGGTCACTGAGACAGTACTTCTAACTGCTTAACTACATTAACACAGAAGTTTTTATGAAAAACTACCTCTTTCTACAATATTCCCTAAAAAAAAAAAATTATTTTAAAATTGCACGGCCGTATCATATCTCGTCATCTAACTATGACTAAAGGTTTTTTGAAAAAGATCGCTTCCTAGCGATAAGACTGCCTAAATCGTGCTATAATTTTTCTGTAAAACCAATTTCTGTAAAGTTTTGTGCAATAAAGTAGATCTTTCTATCTATCTATATTTAGTGTAGGCATAGTGATTTATCGCTCCACTCCACCTTACAGAAGACCGCAGCCAAATAACAATCACGTCGGTATCGTTGTGTTCCTGCGTGTGAGTAAGGTTTCCAGAGTTCCTGGGGTAAGAGCGACAAGTCCAGTAACAACTTTGTTATGCTGTACTGGTCGCCTTTAAGCTAGGACCTCATTACCACTGACCATCAGGAAGGATGAGGTCAATCTCGAAGTGCAATATTAAAAGCACTACTAACAAAAAGGAACCAAACACTACCACACTAACTACATCAAAACTTGTGTAGGGATAAAGTAGCGCGGTAGTAACAACCACAGCTGTATACCACGCAGTAAGTAAACGTTATAACGCAATACATTCCCGTCCGGTTTGTGGTGAAATTGTATCAAGTTCAAAGAAAACCACCGATGGTCCGTTCGCTTTTCGCAACGCACCGAAAGTGGTCCCGATAACCTCCATTATCAGGTTACAGAGGCGCGAAGTAAAGCAGTGCAGTAATTACAAAACGCGCATACCTACGGTTGCGCGTGCGCAGGTGACGTAATGAGGTGACCGTGGTGGAGGGAAAAGTTGGGCTGTCCGGAGTTGGTTTTTTCCACGAGGTATTAAAAATTTATGTTGCATGTAGACATAGTTGCATATCAAGATATCCAAGACTGACCAATTGTTACAGTATATTTCACCAATATTATAAACGGAAAAATTTGTAAGAATATCGCAAGTCGTGGCCTGTAAATGAATCCACACTTAGCATGTTTTTACAAATTAAAAATGTCTACTTACTGTCATTTGGTATAAGATTTGTAATGCCTGGATGTCTGAATGTATGTTTGTAATTTTTTCAGAAAAAAACTGTTTAACTTATTTAACTAAATAACGCATGGAAAGAAGCAAGTAACAGCTACTTTTTGTACATATTTTAAAGTCGTAAGATCCAGACAACCAGACACAGTAGAAATTCAATTGTGTCTGGCTTTTAAAAAGCCTGGTCTTAAGAGGTCAAAGCACTCGTGTTGTATCGATTTTCATCAAAATAACCGCTATCCCTGGGTTCAAAAAATAAAAAAAATCTGTTCTAATCCTAGAAAAGCGGATAACATCAGCAATTTCCATTCCACGTATTACAATAACTTAATTACATTGACTTGCAAACATTACACAATTGCAGTAAGCAGATAAATGGCCCCTGGTATGCGCGCATAAAAATATAATGAGCCCAAAGCGGACTTGTCCTAGTTTTTCCAAGACGTGTGGTGCGCACCTAGCGACAGTGAAAGTGCCCAAACATTGAGTAATTGCACGTTATGACGTCATTGTACTTTTATAGCGCAGTTTAGGGTTGTACAAAGGGACTTTTGAAAAAATTTAAAATTTTAAAAGTTTATATAGGCGAAGTTTAGCAATCAATATTGAGGAGGCTATAATCATTCAACGTTTGAAATGTTTCTAAAAATAAACAGTACACTACCTCAATACATTGCGAACGACATAATAATTCATCGATTGAAGTACTTCTACAAAGAAAAGTACACATTTTCTTTAAGGTCCCACGCGATATAGCTAAAATACGATTGAATATGTTATATGATAAGTAAAAGATCGATAGTAATAAAAGTTAAAACAAATCTAATCCGAGCGGGCCGCACTTTGGCGTCACTATTTTTGAGGTTACGGGTTCGATTCCCAGTCAGGTCAGTATGGAAATGGCCTGGGTGTTGTGCTACCGTCGATGTTTCCGATTGCTGTAACAAGCTTAGCTATTAACCACAGAATTAGAGCAATGCATGTGATGTTTTCCAATACTTATTTATTTAATTTAATTCGTTTTTACTTGTTGATATACCTACCATTAAAAAGCTGCAGCCCTTTTTAAATAGACATACGTACAGTTCTCTAAACGATAGATGCTATCACAATGGCGACAGCCCATGATTTTTACCATAGTGAAAGTATAATTTGGTATAGTATAAAACATTATCTTTATTATGCATTGTTTGAGAATGTCAATGAGTGTGGCAACATTTGGTGAGCAAATCAAGACACTGGCTACTGTTCTAAAGCACGTCGTCAGACGATTTGATGACATATTCTGTAACAAATTTACATAACAAAATATTCAAGAAACATCCATACTTTCTTACTGATTTTAATGTCGCCGACTTTTGTTTTTTTTTGACACATTCAGTAATTTTACAGTGTCAACTGAGTTCCATTAGTTCTTAATAACTATTCTCCATGACTTTTTTGCATTATTTAGCATATCGTATAATAATTCAGGATAAAAAAAATTAAGAAACTATCGCTGCATAAATAATAATTTAGGTAAAAAAAGGATATAATTAATTTATTGGCCACATAAAATAGTACAACAAAAATAGGAAACAATAAAAAGAAAAACGAAAAATAGCTTTAATGCATTTTTTAAAGACATAATTAAATAATAAATTATTTTTAAGTTTGTAAACTTTACCTAGGTTTTTTTCATTTTAATTATTAAATACTGAAAAATTCAAATGTACCCAGTTCGTAACAATTTTTAAAACTAAAATTTATAACAAGGCCTCAACATTTGCTACAGCCGTTCAGAGACCGCCGCAGTGCTGGTACTTGAAATTATCTACAACTTAACTCAATTAGATATATGTATAACTATAATCTTTGTTGAAATCATAAAAGCAAGTAATTTTCCGTTAGCGCCAATCCATTACTCGCTATTTACTTGATCGAATTCGTGTTCAACCAAAGTCAAGATTACATCAATAGCAAGTCAATCTATTAATAGTTCTGCCCTAAATATATTCGGCTAATATACAATCAGCATCACAATATACAGCGAGTAATCATAACATGTCGCAATACTATGAGTGGTGACCATTTGGTTCCACCGAAAGGAATTTAATTCATCCATTAATCTTAGTCCATTTTGTAACAGTTAGGATGCCTCTTGCGTTGTCCCCCTGTCGCAATGTTTGCATTGTGATTTAATTACAAATGTGGATGCTGACTAAATTAATGTTTAAGTCTAACCTTCGCAGTATTAACACTGGTCTGTATAGGTCCACTCCCACGGTGGGTTACTTGAATAGCCTTATCTTATCAATGATCGTAATTGTTAGTAAGTTTTAAGATAAGTTTGAATTTCGTGAATAATTAAAAATGATTTAGTGGATTTGATAGTCTGTTGTAAGCGGTTAGTTTGTGTTAGAATAAATAATATTGGTCTTAATTGTATTATTCATTTATGTACGTTACGTATTTACGCAAAAACTATAATAATCTTACTCAAAAATCGACCTGCCACAACTTTAAAATTAGAAATGGCTTGTTGTCCCATACCTAAGGCCGCATAAGGTAATTCGTTCGTTAGTGAGTTTATGTCTTATATTATCAAATTATGTAGAGGCCTGAAAGTAATATCCAATTCGCAATGTATAGATTTAAGTCTCATATAAAAACCTTGTATATTTAATTTATATAGTAAAATCCCATACGACATAACACTATGAAAGTAACTAAAATAAACTAACCTTGCCGTTTCAACATCAGTCAAGCTACGTATTTTTCTTACTGCATATGCAGCTGAACTAAGTCTCCCTGCCAGGGTAGCAATATGAGAACCCCACTGTAGTTTACAATCAATAGTGATGCCAAGAAATACTGTAGAATTAATCATTTCTAGAGGTTCACCACTTATATATAGATTTGTTTCACTTGTCTTACGTTTGGCATCGAAAATTTTACACATTTTGTTTTCTTAGTATTCAGTAATAGGTTATTTATTGTAAACCATTGTAGTATTTGAGATAGACTATTATTCACATCGTCAAATGTTTTTTTTTGTCTGTCAACTTTAAAAATAAGTGAAGTATCATCAGCAAATAATACTATCTCACAGAGATCTTCTGAAATGTACGGAAGATCATTTATATAAATTAGAAAAAGTAAAGGTCCCAATATTGAACCCTGGGGCACGCCCATAGATAGGGGTGCACCGGAAGAGGTAGTTCCGTTTACGCTTACTTTATGAATTCTGTCATGCAAGTATGACTGTAGTAAATTAAGCGAATTGTTCGTAACACCATAATGTCACAATTTCATCAGCAATGTTTGATGATCAACGCAATCAAAGGCTTTAGACAAGTCGCAAAAAACACCTATCGCATCCTGTTTGTTTTTCCAGGCGTCAAAAATATGCTTGACAAGTGCAACTCCCGCATCGGTAGTGTAATTTGTACTGAGGATTTATAAATGTTTTGTAAAGCTTAAATTAAAAAACATAGTCTCTATTCTATTCTAAGGCATCATAAAATAACACTACATTAAATGAAACATTTCTAGTAAATTACCAATAATATTGTTATCGACTCCATATGAGTCAAACGTTATGGTTTTTATATTCTTTTAAATCCGCCAATTTGACTGCCTTTTTTTTCTTTTACCTTTCATTCGGTCCGTATATTTTTCCCTTTACTTTTATTTTAAATATATTTTTCTGAGTTCCTAATACCTCTACTTTCCCTTCTTAACAAATATATTAACGTCATGTCACAAATACGGTCCTTGGTCGATATTTAGGTACAATAGTTCCAATATTAGAAGCGTGACTCAAACCTTGCAATACTTTTGCTAAACAGTTACCCAACGGCGAAAGTAGGAGACGCACTTGAAATATTTAATGAGTATACGAATAGACATTCTGGATTACAAGTCCTGAGTGGGACTTTGGCCTTTAAAACTAAGGTGTAAGGCTTAGAATTGTGTTCAGCTGATTACTGATGAAAAAAATATAAGTGTAGGTGAACGAGAGCGAATGTACGTTGGCGTCAATTAGCAAGTGTTATTCTAAGACATTTGTTTTCATTATGTAATGAAAGAGACAAAAAACATTATATCACTTGCTGCTTGATTCAGCACGCGCCTACATTGGCGCGACACGTGGAATTTCGGATTTTCTAAAATACTAAATCATATGGTGATTAGTTACTTTTTTAAATTACCAAGTCACTATTTGGTAACCTCCGTAGCTGATAGGCGAGTGGGCCTAACATTAGCGTCGTGCTATCTCTGAGGTCCCGGGTTCGATTTCCGGACGTATCAATATAGAAAACGTTATTTCTAAATTGTTTCGGGCCTGGATGTTATGGCACCATAAGTGTTTTAGCTATTTAGCATAATCGGACCAATGTATGTGATATTGAAAAAAATACTGTACTGGCATAATGAAACTCAACTGAAGAAAATAACAGCGGTCCTTGCAAATCATGGGATTTTTAACAAATGTATCTTTAATATAAGAGTAAAAGGCGGAAGGAACGGCTGAGTGTGTCCTACTAAAGTGTACTAACCTAGAAATAAACATAACAAAGCATATTGGAAAACCAAAAATCAATCAAAAAACAGCCTTAGTCCGTTGATAATAAAGGAGGCAGTATGGGCTCCTCTATTTTTCTGTTGCTTTTAAAATAAATAATGTATTATTTATCATTTATATATTCAAGTTATTCTGACTTGTGCGACACAAGTCACGCATAAAAAATCAGCATATTTCGAGGGAGCTTTGATTTTTAATTAATTAATTTATTTTTAATTGGACCATCCTTCAACGAACATTTAAAAAAAAGAGTTGTCAAAATTGGTCCAAGCGTTGTCGAGTTATGCGCATACCAACGCATTTTGCGATTCATTTGTAAATAATAGATTTTCATAAAATCCACAGCTTTTAATTCGATTACAAAATAAAACTTGAATTTTAAACTTATAGCTAATAACAGATTTTATGTACATAAATGTTCTAATTAAGATTAAAAGTATTGCGTTGTCCTGTTTAGTATTCTAAATCTTCAAACCTTATTTGGGTGGCTATTAAAAGATAATGCAACCCGAATAAGGCACCTCATATCTACTGGTAAAAATTAATAAGGAATGCGGTTGCATAAAATGCAAATTGTAATTAATTATCCTGATATTATCGCGGTAATTAATTGCATCCATAAGTTAGTAAACTGAATTTAGCAAACTCATAATTTTTAAAACCTAATTAGGTTCGTTACGCCTGAAGCAAGAGTTAAGACGGGCTATTAATGTGAAGTAAATGATCACATGGTCGCAGATTGATCTAAATGAATATTAACATCGCAACCGGTCCAGCCTGGTGACATTATCGATCGACGAACATCGATCTAGTTTCGGCAATCGATAAATAACATACTAGACATTTATGATGCTCTGGGCTTGTGGTTCTCAAACTGTCAAAATCAACTAAAAAACAATTCGGTACGGATTTGTTGTTTCATAATTATAGCTTCAAAATTGAATGAAACCTTTTTTAATGCCGCTTACATTGCACCAAAATATGTCTTCAAACTAATTTCAGTATTTTTTTTATGTTAGTCAATCGTTTTTTGGCAGTAAAAATAGTAAAAGCTAAAACTAAAAAGCTAAATTTTGTTTCATAATTGTAATTGTGTAGGAATACGTGGTCACTCGTCGACTAATGCGATACAGGCCTAGTGTCACCACAGAATATATACTCGTAAAAGGGACAAAAGTTGCACTATTTTGATCTCGCCGAAAGCCGCCATTTTATTAGCCTACAAAATTTATAAGTTAATATTATAATTTTAGCTTGAACTTTGTAGTATATTGACCCGGTAATATGTTGGATGGTTTCCGAACCAGAATCAAATGCTAGCGTCTGCGGATATCTTGAACTGAGTTGTTCTTCACAATATGTTTAAACTTGATCCTGGTAATATTATACTTGAGATTATTTTATTATTATAATTGTTTCATAACTCATAAAAGAAAACTATAACTTGTGTTAAACTAAAAAACTGAGCTACACATAGCAAAGTTAGATACTGCTACTAACTAATCTACTGAGTTTCTAACCGGTGTCTTCTCGGTAGATATAAGTGACGAACCGGCAGTAGAATCACTTTGAATTGTATTCAATGACGATTCAAAAGTGTTATATGTAACCTACTTAAATAAAGGAACAATTGAGTTTGAGTTTGAGAGCCAGTGGTCCAGTTTAACCCATAGCCCGGGGCCCGCTCACGACGGTCACCGATAGGAACAAGTTCTGAATGATCGCCAATGGCGCACTCTCAGATGTAAACAGTACTCTTTAAGCTTGCAACACCCGATTTGAAGTCGATCCATAGTTATAAAGACTATTTGCATACGATTGTGAATTAAGAAATTTCGACATACTTATTTTTAACTAACGGCCGCTCGCTGCTTTTTTTTTTTATATAGTAGCGCAGTATATTAGCTCCTCCCAGCCTGATGGTAAGCAAGAAAGGAACCCACATCGCGATGACAACGGATTTGATATCAAAATATCCTATCCGTTAGCATCGCCATACTGTCCCGCAAGATGTTTTTTCACGCTCCTTTTGAAGGTATCCATGTCAAAAAAAAGGTGTTAGCGACTGACATGATCCTTTTCGCTGATGGTTGAATATGTCTAACTAGTTTTTACTTTTATATTACCTTTTCTTTTATAAGTCAATCTTTTATAAGTTTGTGTGTCTATTGTGTACATATCGCTGTGGTTTCTGTCCTATATATCTTAGGAGCATATAACGAGTTTAATTGTAATTATAGTTCTACTAATCCATTATAAATGGTGAAATAATTTTGAAATCAGCACGGTAGTTTCTGAGTTTATTCATTGCAAATTAATAATATTAGTGTAGATGTAGAAGTGAAGATGTTTTTTTTTTCGAGGAGCCTTCAATTAAGCTTAAAAGTATCGTTTGCATAATTGATACCTACAGAATAATAGTCGTTTCTACTTTATAATAAAGACTAACTCTTAATATATACTATACTAATATTATAAAGTCAAAGAATTGTGTGTTTGAACGCGCTATTCTCAGACATTACTGGTTCATATTGAAAAATGTTTTTGTGCTGGATACTCAATTTATTAAAGAAGGCTTTATAACATCACGCTGAGCAAAAGTAGCTAAAAAACACTGGAAAATGTGTGACGGTACGCATGCGAAGTAGCGGTGGGACGCTAGTTTCATCTATACTATAATATTATAAAGAGGAAAGATTTGTTTGTTTGTTTGTTTGTTTGTAATGAATAGGCTCCGAAACTACTCGACCGATTTCAAAAATTCTTTCACCGTTGGAAAGCTACACTTTCCTCGGGTGACATAGGCTATATTATATTTAAAAAAAAACTCCAATATTGTAACCCAAGGTGACCAAAATCATGTACTACGACTTTGCAGAACTCATCATTATCAAAAGTGTCGCGACAGCATATACCTAAATATTATAGTTATGTCACAGTAAAGCGGCTTTTCAATATAAAATTTTTATTAATTATCCGCCGCTTGAAAAGGCTCTTTATTTGTACCTTGGTATTAATCCTTATCAAAATAAATTACTTTATATTCAAGACGGCTTCAATACCTTTATATAACTTTTTGAATTATTCAATTCGGACATTTCATTCGGAAGATATCATGAGTTTAAAAATGCAAGTATTAGAAAAAAGTCGCTTGGTTGCCGCTCACAGCGCTCAGCTAGCCAGCATGCGATATAGGCTCCATGTAAGCGTCACTGGAGTACGGGAGGAGTCAATGTAATAAAATAAAGTGCAAGGTTTATATATATAATACGTACATATTTTAGTACCTATTGCACCCGTGCGAAGCCGGGGCGGGCCGCTAGTTATAAATAAAGGAATTCTTAATCCTCGGTACGAGACGTGAATTATGGATCTCACAATCACATTCATTCGATCTAATTATAGTCTTAACCTTGGCTAACATAATCAGAGCGGATATTAGTGTTTTTTTAAACATAAACTCATTGTAATGTAATACGCTGCTGAAATAAAAAGTCATGTTACAATGCTAATTCGGACATTTTGTGAAATGTAAGGATTAGGCCATCGCATTATTTTTAAATGCCTTCATTTATTTCTTTTTTTGTTTGCGACCACTACTAGTGCAACCCAGCCCAAACAGATGGTAAAATATCATGCAAAAATGTAATCATGGCGAAAAACGGAACCCTTATGGATTCGTCATGTCTATCTGTCTGTCTGTCCGTCCATATATCACAGCCACATTTTTCCGAAACTATAAGACCTGTTGAAACTTGGTATGTAGATGTATTCTGTTAATCGGATTAAGATTTTTTACAAAAATAGAACAATTAATTTTAGTGGCTCCCTATACTTTAAACTGAAACCCATAATATATGATGTTACCATGCAAAATTCCACCGAAACTTGGTTTGAACGAGATCTAGTAAGTTTTTTTTAATCCTTACTAATATTATAAATCGGAATGTGAGTTTGTTTGTTTGTTCCGCTTTCACGCCATAACTACTGCAGACGTAAAGTAAGAAGTCCAGATTAAATAATAGGGTGCTTTTTATCCCGGAAAAAAATTGATATTCTCGAGGGAAAACAAAAATATAGTATGCTTGATGGTTAGATTGGACATGGCGCTGTGTGTCGTAATTTACCTTTAATTTAATCAATTCCAATATATTATGTTACTTGCTCCTACGGAACCTATCATGGGCGAATCCGAATCGTACTTGGTCGGTTCTTTAAATAGTTAGATTGATTCGAAAGAACGACAAAAAAGCCGGACACATCATTAAAAAAGAAATAAGCAAAATTTTTATTTAAGTAGATAATAAACTAACATTTTCAACACATTTCATATTTTTATTATTAACACTATCAAGTAGTATCAAGTACTTCTTCTTTTTAATTTGCTATCCACTTAGCCATTTATTAAAATTGCTAATTTCATACTTGGATCGCGGCTCGCATATGCTGTCACTAGATAATTATAAAAATGAATAATGTGGTCTGGTTTGGTACTAGCCTAACATACTTGGTATTTCGCTATAATAACACAATGAGATATTATAATGAGTTTGTAACGAATGCCATAAGTAGAGATTTAGCATTGGCATAGATTCTAATGAACCTTTTGTAAAGATACGGTGTACCTGTATCTTAGACAATTTCCTTCGAGATTTTACTGGGCACGTTAAATAGTTACTAAAATATAATGGATGGATTTAATTTGCAAAATAAAGAAAAAAACTAAGATAAATAGATGCTTAATTGCGGGACTCGTTATATCAGATCGATGCAGCTTAATCATGCCTGTGCTTAAAGTCGTCTGAGATTAAGGCCTTGCATAGCCCCGATGGGCTGGTAATATGTCGGATAGTACCCTAAATAGAATGGCAGCATCTGCGGATATCTTGATCTGAGGCATTCTTCACAGCGTGTTTTAACTTGATCCTGATATTATTATATTTGAGACTGTTATATAATTGGTTCATCACTCATCAACACAACAATCATATGACTTGGTCAAAAGTGAGTTACACATACACATTTAATTTGTTCATTTGCAAATAAATAATAAATACTTAATAATACATTAGTAGCAGGGGTCAAACCTTCAAGGTAAGGGCAACAAGTCCAGTAACAGATTTATTATGCTGTATTTGTCGCACTTAAGCTAGGACCTCATTACCACTTATCATCAGATGGGATGAGGACAATCTTGAAGAGTAATATAAGAAAAAAAACTTAGATAACTTAAATATATGGGCCAGACAATCACACCAATCACCTGGTCTCAAACTAAGGTTTTCCCTTGTACTATGAGCACCAGACGACGTATACTAACTGTGGGCGTCATTCCAGCACACCCAGACCCAAGTCGATCGAACCCGGGACCTCAGAGATGGCGCGATGCCAAAGTCTAGCACGCTCGCCTCTCAGCTACGGAGGTCGTCAAACGGTCGTCTGGTATGTAGAGATATATCAATGACAAGATCAGTCTCGAACATAGATCTGGTTGTCTTGTTGTGCATCGTGACGCAAGTTCAGCCTTCAGTTATCAGCACGTTGTGTAGCGCGGGCACATTCGCCGCAAACGACATTTAAATGACTCTAATCAAATGACGATTTGAGTTTCCGCTTTACTTTCGACATGGCGCAGGTGTGGAAGCTGATGTTTTTCTATTTTTGATCTAGCATGATATTTTGAAACCAATCCGATTATTATTTTTGCTTACAACATGTTAAGGCTTACTTTTCTGGCAACTACAACATTTTCTTTAAACATTTTAAATAGGTTAACCGGACCACATTTTTAATGTTTAATACAAACATGCTTACTCATGTAAGCTTTACAAAAGCACTGATGAATCGCCAGTACAAATTAAGAGAGGCAGGGCAAAGCGATTTATCGCTCGAACTGGAGCAGCCCGACTGGTGAAATACCTTCACCTTACAGAAGACCGCAGCCAAATAACAATGACTCCGGTGTTGTTGTGTTCCTGCGTGTGAGTAAGGTTTTCAGAGCTCCTGGGGGGTGCTACATTAGTAGCAGGGGTCAAGCCTTCAAGGTAAGGGCGACAAGTCTAGTAACAGTTGTACTATGCTATACTTTTCGCCCTTAAGCTAGGAACTCATTACCACTTAACATCAGGTGGGATGAGGTCAATCTTGGAGTGCATCATAAAAAAAGTATTCTACTGCCGTGTTTGGCCTGTTGATGTCGAGAAGAAACGGCGAGAACACTCGACACTTACTCTTTTCAATGTAACTATGTTTCCTACTATATATATCACTAGCTGTGCCCGCGACTTCGTTCGCGTAGACTACAGGGTTTTTCCTGTTTTATCCCGCTGACTCCCGTTCCCGTGGGAATTTTGCAATATCCTGTTGCAATTAAGCTTTAAGTTTACTAAGGTGTCATGCCAGCGTCTAACTTAAGCGGTTGAGTTTGAAAAATCTCAATTACTAAATAAACAATAAACTCAATAAACTGGAATTTTCATACAAAAGGTTTTTCCGCTAATTCCAGTTCCCGTGAGAATTTCGGGAATTCCTTTTTAAGTGCACCTCTACGGTACCTAAGCTACGTCTCTTCCAAATTTCAAGTACCTACGTTTAGCCGTTTAGGCTGTGCGTTGATATGTCAGCCAGTCAGTCAGTTTCTCCTTTTATATACCTATTTAGATTTCCCATTATTCCACGTCTCAGCCAATCCTGTCTAATGCCGGCTAGCAGATAGAAAATGATACATCATGTTGATACGAGCCTGACTTTTAACAAAGCTAAGGTCTCGAGACATGAGGATCTCTAAATGTCAGCTAATGGGTGGCATTTGCATGATAAAGTGTGTTTTAAAGATCAAAGTCAATGTTAGTGATATATTGTCACAAAAACTATTAATCGGCTACTTTGATATTTAATGCATGTAGGTACCTACCTACGTATTACATAAACATGCTTGTTTTATAGTCAACATATTTCTTTTTTTCTAACTGACTAACTGATGATGGCATTAAATGGTCTTTTCATCTTCACCGTACTTTCAGGGGAGCACAGGGCTCTCACCCCTAAACAATTTGTCTTACAGTCACAAAAAATATTTGTTCCAAAAAATCGTTCAAAGAGTAGGTAAATAAATAGGGTTCGAGTTGCTTTCGCTTCAAGAGAATCAGTGCTGCAGACAACAGCAGTCAGGGTAAACTCTTTCAGCGTCTGGTAAAAAAAGAGTTGAAAGGGAGCATGAAAGGTTGTAGAGAAGTATTAATATCTAGGAGCTAACTTTCACTGAAAATATGACTTGATGGTTAGCGAGTTTGATTTGTTGCTTTTTAAAGAAGTTTTTTTCTATATTTTGCAAAAGTAAACATTAATCACCATAGACGAAGTCACAGTTAAAAGCTACTAATCGAATCGGCTCGACTCGTTTTCACAATCGGCATTGCATGCGTAAGCGCAAGCTAAATCGATGTGATATTTGTGTGTGCTCTCATTGACTGGACCAACTCGATTGCAGCATGCTCATTAATGAATCTCTCCATTGTCTGGTGCGATGGTCTAGCGCAAAAATATCGATATACGATGTTTGTTTTGTATAGAGAGGTGCTTAAAATGCGGTGACGATATCGATTCAACATCGGATAGGGCTCGCGGTCCGGTTTTTAATGAGTGACCATTTAGATCTAATTTGAGGATATTATCTTTTGAAAATACGTTTAAATTTTGTGCTCGTAAATTATCATAGTTGATAATTTAGTAGTAGTTGGCCATTAGTTCCCTTGCCACGAACAAAAATGTCAATTACAGAGTTCTACGTAGTGAGAAAATTGGAATAGCGTCACAGAATAGAAAATGCCAGACAAAACTGTACACAAAACTACTCCATCACCGTATTTGGCTCTCGGTAAGGGTACTAAATCCCAAATTGAGTGTATCACTCAAAGTATGAGTAGAAGACATTCTAGAGAAGTTAATACACACATATATATTTTTTATAGTTTAAATTAATAGGAACATTTCTGTCAAGTGCAACAATTAGATTACCAAAAAATAAATGGCACATATTTTTGCTTTCATCATGGAAACAGTAATTTACTAAGATACATAATTCGCAAACTTTTTACGAATTACTGTCGTTAATTTACTCTTACACAGAACTTTGTTGAATCTTCATTCATTTCTATGTATTTGTTAAAAAACGTTTACATTGCATTTTAACAATCTTACTGACGGCCTAAATTCAATCAGTATTTTTGGCCGAGTTATATTGATACGATGCATTTAAAAAGCAGCCTCTCTTCACGTGAATTGATATATATCGATGTTTTTCCGCTCAACCCTATAGTGCGCAAGCGCAGCTGTCGCAAGCGAGTCGTGACCCGCGCCGCTAATAAGCTAAGATTGAGTTCATTAGCGGGGGCGGACAATGCACGCTGACCGGCGGATCCGGGGCAAATGCTTAATGATTTGTCCGGATTGACCTACAGCCGAAATTATAGGTTCTTACAGTGATGCAAGAGGCTAGTCTTTTATTAGTCTTAAAGCCGATTGATCAATCCCCAGCTATCTGCATTCGCCCCGCTCAGCAAATTTTGCCCCTTGAAATATTGATTGATTCCGTTCGACCGTCACAGCAAAACTCAGTAGATTAGTAGATTATTAACAGTTGAAGTACGAGTAGGTATGTACCTACATATTGGGACGCGTAGCATTTTATTGGACCTATGTAGACATACATTATGTACGGTCAACGTACATTTTTATAACTCATCAGTTTGCACTTTGACCTCATTTACCCTTTGTTTCATTAATTACATCAAGTCAGTTAGCAATAGGCCATCAAGAGCGCCGCGCGTACTCATTTAGCATTAACTTATATTTGTAATTAAGTGTTTATATCGAAATATAGTATCTTTTTAAAGTAATCAAACTCTATCAATCTCGGTGTTAACCCGAACATGGTCCTTCGAGTCTTCCGATAAAGGCGGGATCTCTTACACGTGTAACCTTATTCGTGTCATCGCTTCCGTTTCGGAACCAACGTCACCAGTGTACATCGCGTGAGTGTTGCTGTGCAATCAAGGACTCAGCGCCACCACGTCATCATCATCAAATCAAGCGTGTCAACAAGAAGCACGTCCAGATCCGGAGCAGCAAGGCTTTGGATCATCAAGGATCGAGGAGTGCGTTCGTTTGCAAACCTCGACATCTAAAATCATCATCAAGAAGTCTATATCAAGTAAGATCAATCCTTTTTATAACTGTAA
Organism: Glyphodes pyloalis; assembly: GCA_037074685.1. NCBI lineage: Eukaryota > Metazoa > Arthropoda > Insecta > Lepidoptera > Crambidae > Glyphodes > Glyphodes pyloalis. The sequence continues at coordinate 1,349,367 of JAYKKO010000003.1, read as the reverse complement.
TCATGTCTGCCATGGATGACATTTTGGCCAACCAGCAACAGGTAGCATCGGCCATTGAGCAAGTCTGGGCTAATTTCAAGAAAGATGGTGCCCAGAGAAAATCTCCAGATTATCTGCAACGGCGTGTGAAACTGTTAGATGAGTATTGGGTTGAATTCGAAAATAATCATGCTAGATTATTAGAGTTCGGTGAAGATTGTTCTTATTTAGCAAATAATGATTATTTAAAGGTGAGGGACAGGTACGGTAAAATTAGGGCGAGTATAATAAACTACAATCAAGATCCTATTGCGGAGGTAAAGACGCCTACCACTCCATTGTTAAAGCCTCCAACCTTTACATTTGCGGGAACAGCTGCCGAGCAACAACAAAATTCATTTCCGACAGCATCCACGGGAACGCTTAGTAAAACTGATGGAATGCTCAAAAAACAGCAGAGTAATTTTAAGGCTTTCCATCGCGCTGTGGTAAGTTTAGACGTAAATTCAATGTCAGAAAAATGGGAATTGGATGACGTATTACACACTATCCAGTCGCGTTGGGCTGCCATCGATGCCCTACATTGGGAGTTAGATAGCGAACTAGATGATTCTAACGAGAAGTACGAAAATACTTACTCTACTTATGAACAAGAATTCGCGCGTATCAAGAAGATTATTAATAAACGGATATGGTCTTTAGCTCACAGGGAAAAATCCACACCACAGGTAGAAATTCCTATCTTCAATGGTAATTATAGCAGCTGGATATCATTCAAAGATCTATTTACCGAGATCATACACAATAATCTCTCTATGTCGCCTGCTAAAAACCAAGGTAAGAGGTGAAGCTGAAAGGATGATTCAGCATTTGTCAGTAAGTTCTGATAACGATATGACCTGCTGGGATATTTTGAACCAGAGATACAATAACAAAAAACTTTTATTCACTACTCAAATCAACATTTTATTGAATATCCCTACTGTGCAACAACAATCTATGAATCACATCAAGCGTCTGCACGACACTACTCTGGAGTGTCTCAATGCAATCAAGAATCTTGGGGTTAATATAAGCACCTGGGATCCTTTAGTAGTTCATCTTCTATCCCAAAAGTTGGACCCAGAATCCTACTCGGATTACGTCGAGTCAGTTAAAAACCCCAAGGAGTTACCAGTTTTAAAAGAATTTGTAGACTTTCTAGAGTTAAAGTTTACGACCTTAGAATCATCACGTAGAAAGCAAGATAATTCTACGCAGAAAAATCATGTAAGTCATCATCATCATCAAAACAACTCAAAGAATCAGAATAATCAATTTCACAAATCAGCGTTTATTAAAAATTCGTTTTCATCAAGTGTAATTGCCAAACCATCATCAAGCAAGGGCGGAGAGGCTACTGAGAGATACCGATGTCCGCATTGCAAAAGTAATGATCATGGAATTTACTTTTGCCAAAAGTTTTTGGACCTCTCTTCTCATGTCAAGCGTAAAGTTATCTCCAGATTAAATTTATGCCCAAATTGCTTCCATTATCATCCAGGGACTCCGTGCCGGTCTTATTATCGGTGCAGAGATTGCAATAAAGAGCATAATACTTTATTGCATGAAGCGTTTACGCAATCGAACTCGACGACAACGGAAACGGCGACGAGTGAGGGGCAAGGTGCGGGGCGTGCAGCCAATGCGACTGCTAACGCAGGAAAACCAGTGAAAAGTAGCTCTCACGTGTCCCTGCCTAGTGAACCGATTGAAGTATTGTTACCAACCGCGATTATCAAAGTACTATCAGCGGATGGCTCGTATTATAATATGCGAGCTCTTCTTGATCAAGGATCACAAATCTCTCTTATTACAGAGCGTGCAGCTCAGTTATTGAAGTTGCCAAGGAAGAAATGCATGGGAGTTGTATCAGGTGTTGGGGATAAGGAGAGCAGTTGTAAGGGGATGTTGAAGATCAAGTGCGTGTCAAACACCAACGATTTTACATTTCAAACCGATGTGCTCATCATGAAAAACTTAATAAAGAACTTGCCAAGTTGTTCTTTTTCGAAACCTGACTGGTCATACCTCGATAACATAAAATTAGCCGATCCTGAATTTTATGTCAATCGTCCTGTCGATGTACTTTTAGGCGCTGATATATATTCCATAATCCTACTCGATGGCATATGTAGAACAAGTACGACCTTGCCCATCGCTCAACAAACACAGTTGGGCTGGATATTGAGTGGCAACGTAAAGAACTTTCAATGCAATGTTGTCTTACATAACATCGATGATATTCAAAAATTCTGGGAGATAGAAGACATTTCGGAACCTTCTGAGATAACATCTGAAGACCAGCAATGCATTGAATATTATCAAGCTACTACGGTTAGACAAGAGGACGGCAGATATCAAGTCAAATTGCCATTAAAACCAAATTATCAAGAAAATTTGGGCGCCTCAAAATATAGAGCCATAGGTCAATTTTATTCCTTAGAACGAAAATTTGAAAAACAACCAGACATTGCGCAAGATTATAAATCATTCATAAATGAGTATTTATCGCTTGGTCATATGAAACCAGCTACAGACGACACAAATTCGACACGTGAATGCTTTCTAAGTCACATGATTGTGAAACGTGAAGAGTCATTGACCAGTCGTACTCGGGTCGTTTTTAACGCGTCAGCAAAAACTTCTAGTGGCTATAGTTTGAATGACGTACTGTGCCGAGGTCCTAACTTACAGCAAGACCTTCAAAGTCTCATAATTAAGTGGAGACAATACAAATTCGCTCTAACAGCCGACATAGAGAAAATGTTTAGGCAAATATGGGTTAATGAAGAAGATCAGCCTCTTCAAAAAATCATTTGGAGAAACCATCCCTCAGAGAAACTAATAGAGTACCTGTTAGCTACAGTTTCTTATGGAACCAAACCAGCGCCATTTTTATCCATGATGACGCTCAAACAGTTGGCAAATGATGAAAAAGCCAACTATCCTCACAGCTCAGCACCTAAGGTACTGGAAGAATGCTTTTACATGGATGATTTGATCCATGGAGAGCATTCCATACAATCGGCCAAACAATTGCGAGAGGATATGATCAGCCTCCTGAAAGCGGGAGGATTTAACCTCAGGAAATGGAAGTCTAACGCACCAGAAGTACTATCCAGCATGGAAGAAAATAATCAAGACATTTTCGACTTTAAACAAGCTGAGTCAGCAAAAACCTTGGGGCTAGGGTGGAATGCTAGATCAGATCAATTTACCTTTCAATTAAAAATTACCGAAAAGTCTACGCCTCCTACAAAACGAACCCTTTTATCGGATATTTCTAAAATATTTGACCCTTTAGGCTGGCTAGCACCAGTGACCACTAAATTGAAGATACTATTCCAAGATACGTGGAAAACAACAATTCAGTGGGACGAAGAAGTCCCAAAGGATATTTACGATGAATGGATAAAAATCAAGTCTGACATCTATTTAATCAGCGAGTATCAAATACCTCGCTGGCTGGGCACAGTACAGAATGATCACATAGAACTCCACGGATTTTGTGATGCTAGCACTAAAGCCTACGCCTGTGTTATATATTGTCGAATAAACCAAGATGACCGACAATCGATAACTTTGGTTGCAGGGAAATCGAAAATCGTTCCTTTGAACAAAGTTGTCTCACTGCCTCGTCTCGAGCTGTGCGGCGCAGTGTTACTATCCAAACTGATGGATAAAGTAAAAATATGCCTCAATGGTCATCAAATCAAGATCTACGGCTGGGTAGATTCAATGGCAGTATTAGGTTGGCTTCACGGTGACGCTGAACGTTGGAAGCCCTTCGTGGCCAATCGTGTAAAAGAAGTGACCGCCGTGATGCCTTCTGATTGTTGGCGTTACGTAAAATCAAAAGATAACCCCGCCGATTGCGCCAGTAGAGGACAAACAGCTTCTCAATTAAAATGTCATTTACTATGGTGGAGGGGCCCTGAATGGCTACCTAAGTATCAGTCCACGAGCGAGGATAAAACTATAAAATACACGACTGATCAAGAAATCAAGAAGAAAATATCATGCAATGCTTCACTGTCATCGTCAAGCAGTATTGTCAATGATTTATTAACGAGACATAGCTCTCTATCAAAAGTTATCAAAATATTAGGATGGGTCATGCGATTCATCAAAAGAAACAAGAAAGTTGATTATCTTACTTGCGTTGAACTTAGAGAATCAAGAGAAATTATTATAAAAATAGCTCAACGTGAAGCGTTTAACGAGGAGATAACTTGTCTAATAGCAGGGAAGAGCATAAATAACAAGAGCAAATTATTAGAGTTTCATCCGAGGCTTGATAATAGTGGCATCTTACGCGTCGGAGGTAGGCTTCGACATGCCAATATTGACCCAGAAGCAAAACACCCAGCTATCATACCAACCGGCACGCGACTAGCAGATCTATTGATAGATGAAGCACATGCGTGCACTTATCACGGAGGACCGCGCTTAACAACTTCTTTTCTAAGGAAAAAGTATTGGTTAATAGGCGGAATCAGAGCTACCAAGAAGCGTCTCCGCAGTTGTGTTAAGTGTAGACGACATAATCCAGATCTGCAAAAGCAATTGATGGGAGACTTGCCAGCCTCCCGATCAAACCCGTCTCGCCCCTTTTATCACACAGGGGTGGACTACACGGGTCATGTCCTGATCAAAGCAAACAAGGGCAGGGGTATCAAAACCGTAAAAGGCTATATCGCAATATTTATCTGCATGGCTTCTAAGGCTATACACATTGAACTAGTCTCAGACCTTACAGCGTCCGCTTTTCTATCAGCTCTGCGTCGTATGGCCGCCAGGAGAGGCGTGCCTGGGCATCTCTATAGCGACCAAGGCCGTAACTTCATAGGCGCTAATAAGATACTGCAACAAGAATATGAAGTTATACAAGATACCATAAATCAAGATTTTCTGTCAGAAGTAGCAAGTATGGGAATTGAGTGGCATTTTAATGCTCCGTCGTGGCCCTCTGCAGGAGGATTATGGGAGCGAGCCATAAAAAGTATGAAACATCACCTCAAGCGTGTAATTGGCGAACAGAAGCTTACTTTCGAGGAGTACAGCACCATCCTTGCCCAAGTAGAGGGATGCATGAATTCTAGACCGCTGTGCCCTCTATCCGAAGATCCCAACGACTTAGATGTCCTAACACCAGCACATTTCCTAGGAAGTGGTCCCATTTTGACCATATACGAGACGGAATCTGATTTAAGAACCAGGTGGCATCTCACGCAAAAGATATACAAAGACATCTGGGCTCGTTGGTCTACTGAATATCTTTCCTCACTTACATTAAGAAGCAAGTGGAGAAAACCACAGATTAACATAAAGGCGAATGACATTGTGGTAATAAAAGATGATAACCTTCCTCCAGGACATTGGGCTCTAGGGCGCGTTATGGAGCTTCATCCCGGGAGTGACGGTTACGTCCGAGTAGTCACCATCAAAACTAAAAATGGACTAATGCAACGTCCAATCGTAAAGCTTTCCATTTTACCAGTTCATGAAAATCAAGACGACGATTCAAACCAACTGACTCCAGCTGAAAATAATCAAAAAACCCTGCAGCCCAAATCAAGTAAGTCCCCGAACAAGAAGAAAAATTATAATTTGGTCTCCCTAACAAATGCTTTGTTATTGTTTTTCCTGACAATAATGTCTCCTGCTCAATGTTCGTACAATGTGACCCCGCTACAGAATAGCAGTCTTTATTTTGATAGCATTACGAACATGCATTTAATCAGAGACGATTGGCGCCTAGTCGTCTACTACGATACGCAACCATATCAAAACGGTAACACGACGCTGACCAAGTACCTAGAATATCTAAATCATGTGTGCATTAATATCAAAGAACAATCACATTGCCGCGAGATAATATTACAACTACAGCACGAGTTCACGGAACTGCAATATTATAATAACATTATAATGCACCAGAAACTAGATACGCATACGCGTCGCCGCCGCCGCCGCGGCCTCATTGATGGTGTGGGATACGTAGCAAACAGCTTGTTCGGCGTTTTAGACCAACGTTTCGCCGAAAAATATGAGAAAGACATTAATCTTATCAGAACTAACCAAAAACACTTAGCATCCCTGTGGAAAAATCAAACCTCTGTAGTTGAAGCTGAATTCAATCTTTTGAAGCGTACCGAGAACGTTATGGATAAACATCATAAGATCATTAACAAGAAGATAAATCAAATGGAAGATGCAATCAATCAAGCAAATATTGCACTTCGAAATATTTCGCTGACTAATGAATTTCTTGGCACAGCATTGATGACAAACAATCTTATACACAGCCTCAAAGACATTCAACAAACATTATTAGATACAATCACTAATATATACAATGGTAAGTTTAACTTTCACCTGCTGACGCCAGACCAATTGACCAAGGAAATGAATATAATAGCAGGACAACTTCCCAGAGACTTATCTCTACCAGTCGACAATTATAATTTTGCTGACATATATAATTTATTACAAGTACGAAGTCGTATTACTTACAATTATATTATATTTGAGATCAAGATTCCGCTCATCAGCAGAGATATGTATGAAATCGTAAAACCTATTCCTATTCCATATGCGTCAGAAGATCATAATCAGAAAACAATCGTACCTATCGCTGAGTACGTCGCCATAAATCTTAGAAAAGACGCTTTCGTGCCACTTTCCGAAAAAGATTTCGACTATTGTTTGAACAAAAAATCAGAAATAATGATGTGTTACCTAAACAAGCCGATTTACCACCTTAAAGAAGATCACAGCCTCTGTAAGAGGCCACCAAATTCAAGAAGTTGCAAAACAAATAATAGTCCATGTTATAATAAATGGACAGAGTTGCAGAAAATAAATACATATTTTTATTATTGCTGCGACGACCGATGTCATTTGAAGCTATTATGCGAAGATCAAGTTACCGTCGTGCACTTGACCGCCGCTGGCCTATTTAACGTCGATCAAGGTTGCGTTATCAAATCAGATGATTTCTGGGTTTACTCACATAAGCAGGAGAGTAGTAGATTGAGCATCAGCTCGAGAATACAAGCGCCAGAAATTTCGCCAATTAACCGTATTATTAATATATCCCTCCCTCACCTGCCTCTACCGAACGTTGAAAATGATAATATGACCCACGATTATAATTTCCAATTACAAGATATTAAACAACAGATAGATATTATGAAGCGCGCTGAGCCCATAGCGGAAAACTATTCTTATCATGATGTCCACCATTATGCGGCGATATACGTGCTGTTCCTGATTGTGGCGGGAGGCGCAGGAGCCCTGGCGTGGCGCCGCTGCCGACGCGCGCCGGCGCCCCTCGCGGCGGCGGAGGCCGCGGGAGTAGCGGTCCCGCAGCCTACACCTCGTCCCAGTTCTGGTGTTCAGTGTAGTGAATATAATAAGGGCAATCAGTGTAGTGTAACCGAATTAAGTGAATTTCCTAACAGTGCGCGGGTGTTAAAGCAAAATAAAAGCACTTCGCCGGTGCTTAGATCAGTATTTAGCATTCCAGATTCAAGTGATTAGAGTTAAGACAAATTGTGATCACCTTGTAAATTCATCGGGTATAAAAAAAAAACCATTAATTGCATGTTAATTATAATCAATATTGTTTTCACCTTGTTATTAGGTTTAAGATCATGAGCTTTCTTCATTTCACCTCATTTCTCGCCTGGGAATATGTACGGTCAACGTACATTTTTATAACTCATCAGTTTGCACTTTGACCTCATTTACCCTTTGTTTCATTAATTACATCAAGTCAGTTAGCAATAGGCCATCAAGAGCGCCGCGCGTACTCATTTAGCATTAACTTATATTTGTAATTAAGTGTTTATATCGAAATATAGTATCTTTTTAAAGTAATCAAACTCTATCAATCTCGGTGTTAACCCGAACACATTACTTAATAAAAACCATATTTCGATTTTTCTTTTTTTGTATAAAATAATATATTTTTAACTTTTAATGATACCAAGATAAGCCAGATACGGTTGCATGTTCATAAATGTGTTTATACTTTATGCGAAGAGTTTTTCCCAACCTAATAAGATACATTTAACTACATGTAATATTCGTTATAATAGACCAGTCTCTTTAACTGGTATCCATCTAAAAATAGTCACAATTTATTTCAGACTTCGTAGCACTAAATCAACAATATCATGTATGTAGGAGGTATATTGGCTAGTCCAGTGATATACTTTTAAATAGGTATTTATGATGACTAAATAATTATAACAACACGCTGACTATAGGTAAAACAGTTTCCGAGCACTTTATAAAAAGCATTTAAAAGATAATTAAAAAAACAATAGAAAGCACTGTTTTAGGTATTATTTCATTACAATTTTATTTAGACATGTCATAATGCACACCTGATTCACCTTCGAATGTTTTCACTCTCACCAATTCATTATTTTGCAACTGTAACAACGATTCGCAATTAACATACAATTGCCGAGATCCTATCATCAACTTTTGCTAAACCTATGAATAGTAAACAGCAAGAGATGTTATCATTACATCATCAGTGCACATTGTATGTTAAGGATCAATGATAAATCTTGGATCTCGATCGTGGATCGACGTTGCGCGAGCGAGCGTGACGCTACTGACACTGCATGATAACTTGCGATATCGTTATTTATTGTTTGTTCAACGATTTTGATTTCGTGTATCAAAATATCGACAGCCTTTTAAGAGTATGGAATTATATTGAGACGATTCAAAGACTGAACCTCGAATTACGAAAGGTCGAATGTTCAAAATTACCCTTTGTTCCCAAAATATCACACTGTAACTGGTTGGGAAAATTTTGTAATTATTCCAGACCAGTCACACTGTGACACGAAAGGCCAACCTAATCTCAGGTAAGTATAGTTTTTTATAATATGGGGTATTCTGACTACTGATATGTCTTAGCTCTGTTTTCAATAAATATAATCAACCGTAGTTCGATAATCCATACATCGGAATTGTACTTGGATTCGATTAAAATTTCGTACTTCGAGATACTGTGATAAAGTCCAGATTATAGTGTTGGTTCAAAATAATGGATGGTAAGTGAGCAACCGATATTTAAAGCGGATTTCGTTAATGAGTATCAAGCGAATTGTTGCATATAAAAAATGCACATGTTATAAAACAAATACAAATGTACTACAAATTGGTAACAAAACCGAATTATGACACTACACAATAACTTACTCAGTCAACTAAAAAGATAAAAAACAAACCTAGGACCCAATTTATGCCCACTACCATTACTCAGCCTTATCCAAACAATCGGCCGTGTTAAGGGTTAATCGATAATGAATCGATTAGCTGTCGATTAGCAGTAATCGAGTGCGTGCTTGAGAACGGTCCGCGCACGTGGCTCTCACCGCGGTTGGGTTACAGGTTGGGAAACAAAGACTGTCGTAAGACGTGTATGCTGGGTTGCGCTGTACAATATCGACACTATCTTTGGTATTAGTTACAGTAAATACATACACTCGACACGCTCGCACGTCACATGTTAGAGAGGTAGGCTGTAGCGATTTATCGCTCGAACTGAAGCAGCCCGACTAGTGAAATACCTCCACCTTACAGAAGACCGCAGCCAAATAACAATTACTTCTGTGTTGTTCTGTTTCTGCGTGTGAGTAAGGTTTCCAGAGCTCCTGGGGGGTGCTACATTAGTAGCAGGGGTCAAGCCTTCAAAGTAAGGGCGACAAGTCCAGTAACAGATTTAATATGCTGTACTAGTCGCCCTTAAGCTAGGACCCCCATTCATTACCACTTAACATCAGATAGGATGAGGTCAATCATGAAGTGCAATATAAAAAAAAAACATGCACTTTATACAACCTTTATGTCGTGGGCTAGAAGCTCATAGCACCGCGCAGTCTCCTCTTGTGACGTGTCTCTCTAAACACTTGACATTCGCGGAATCAATGCGTTGTTTTGTTCCTTAACCCGTGTTGTAGAATTTAAAAAAAAGTAATATCGAACTGTAAATGTAATATCGAACCAGCACGGTAAACGTGATGGTATCCTTAGTTAAGAAAGCGGTAGTAGGTACCAACAGTGAACAAGAAGATTTTAAAAAATTAAACGGCAACTTGACTTCTTCTTTTTCTCTTTGAATTGCCTCTACCTGTTCACGTGAGTTGAGGATTGATACAACTTCGCGACATAACATGGTTGTTGGGTAGCTTTTTGAGGATTTCATGCAGTTTAAGTTCGTTTCGAGGCGCTATTAGGTCTGGAGCAACATTTTTCACGTGGCAAGTGGCTTGACACTCTTAACGAAAAGTTACATTAATGCTGCATTAATTAAAATATATATGACATATGTAAATGGTATAAACAATAACTATTCAAATAACACTCGCATGACTTTTTTCATGAAACATAAATTATTATTTTTTTGTTCAAATAGTCTTAAGTGCCATTCTTCATAAAAGTAGTAATAATTTTCGTCAATAAAATAATTTAGTTCGTAGATAAGTAAGTCATAGTTTTATTTAACACCGGACAAGTTCTAAAAGTCCATTAGTTAAATTTATGTGCCATTTTTATTTTGTTGTACATAACAAGCCACAATTCAAAACACCGACGCGCAATAAATTATAAGTTTCAAAAATAATTACGATCAAAGCACTAAATCTATTAAATCGCCAAAAGACAATGATCGTAATCGATCTAGCAGCGACCTTAACCTTTAAATCGATAAATCCATCAATGGACAATCGAGATCGGTTGGACCGATGAGCGGTCGAGACGGTATCGCATCGCTCGGTTTCCCGCCACTTTCACTGACAGCTGACCTTGACAGCGCGGCCATATTGTATTACGGTAATTAACATCATTTCTGCCAGATTAATTGGTTGTTTATTGGTGGGACGACCTTGGCGGCGGGTTCTCGGGCTGTGGTTGTGTGATTCTACTTGTCTAAGCAGTTATTGTAACTGGAGGAAAATTAATTATGCTCAATGAAGGGCTTCGAAGCGACTGCGTTGCATAAGTTTCTACTTGATGACCCTGACAGTTGGACTCCTACTTTAACTCAGTTGCTTTATACATTTAGATATTGCTAATTGTGTGGTATTTGCAACGAGAAACATTGAGATCAGAGAAAGAGTTGGACATTTCAAACCAAATGTGTTTTAAATAAGTTACTTAAGGAAACTCATTCAAACCAACTCCAGAACAGAAAATGAATTTTTTTGATAAATGAATGTAAGGGCATAACATATTGCGAGCACAAAGAAAGCGAAACGAATAAGTTTCACCTCAAGTTTATCAATAAAAACGTTTGCTGTGTAACGCCAGCTTAAGAGAGAAGGTACATATTTTCTAAATGTGTGAGTTCAACGAAACGTTACCCCAAATGTAACTGCTATTAAACTAAACCATTTCTGGAGGAACCAAGAGCGAACACTCCATGAAGAGTTACATCACAACCGTAATAGTCATAAAACGTTACAACTACGCTATAACTTAGAGTAACCCGCCACTTTCACTAGTATTGACCCTCACGTGTACCGTAGTCCACATGAACCTGTTCTCAAGTCGCTAACCTTAGTTGACGATGAGAATATTGACACTGTAATTATCACACGCTTTCTTCCGAACACTCCATAACTCTATTAAGCCGCCTTAGTTTCTTTTGGCGTAAGGAAGAGGCAATAAAAAATGGGAAATTGCATCACGGACCCTGCGGATGTGGTGTTAACAAATGGCTGAAAGAAATTAAAAGTTAACCAATTAATATGATGCCAATTAGAAGCCTACTTCCTCTGGTTAGAAAGTTAGTGTTCGTTATTCGCTTTGTAATTAATTGTGTTTAGAGTATGAATTGATGACATAAGTGATAAAGATTGTAAGGAAGGTAATATTGCAATCAGTAAAACGTATCAATGCGTTAGTTAAAATTTTAATATAAATGTGTGAGACAACCACGCGAGTATAGTGGTCTCAAACTAAGGTTTTCTCATTTGTATAGTACAGTTCATATTTGACGACGAATACTAACTAGAGACGTCAATCCAGTACACCCAGACCCAAGCCTGGTGTAACTTTCAATCCCTACTAATATTATAAATGCAAAAGTAACCCTGTCTGTCTGTTATGCTTTCCCGCTTAAACCTCTCAACCGATTTTAATGAAATTTGGCACGAACAATCTTTAGACCCCGAGAAAGGACATAGGCTACATTTTATTGCGACAAAAAACCTTGTAGTTCACGCGAATAAAGTCGCGGGCACAGCTAGTATAATATATAATGGAAAAACATAACATACACTGTTCTGATTCTGTGATTAGTAGCTAAAGAATTTGTGATACAGAAATTAGCAAAAACGTACTACAACATTCAGACTCGAGAGAATATAGAATAGTTCACCCAAAGTTCGGAAAAGCGACATGTAAGGATATTTTACTTCAATGTAAGTATATAGAATAAAAAATCTAAGTTACAATACCGCATCGTCAATAAATGAGCCAGGATATCATGATGATTCGATCGTCTCCCAGACCACGTGGCCATCTTCAGACAACCGTGACCACTTTCCCCATCAACAATACATATTCAAATTCGAATAAAAGCGTGTTTATCCTCAACTTTTCCTACGCTCGATTGTTTCAAAGTGCGTTTATTGCGTAATGCGCGCGCGCACACAATTTCGCGAAAAAATTGGGCGAAAGTGTCTTTGTTTTGTCTCGAGCCATTTGAGCGAAATGTGTAAGTCATTATTAGCTTTCGGTTGATTTGCAAGTCACTGCAGTAGAGGGGCTTATTTATGCGCATTTACTTTTTTTATAACGCACTTCAAGATTTATCTCATCCTAACTGATGTTAAGTAGTAATGAGGTCCTAGCTTAAAGGCGACCAGTACAGCATGTTAAAACTGTAACTGGACTTGACGCCCTTGTATGTAGCATTCTCAGGAGCTCTGGAAACCTTACTCACACGCAGGAACACAACAACACCGAAGTGATTGTTATTTGGCTGCGGTCTTCTCTAAGGTATTTCACCGGTTGGGCTGCTCCAGTTCGAGCGAAAAATGGCTATACCCTATCTCTCTTAATCCTACTTGCTAGAGATTCATCATTTTTGTTTAACTTAGTTTTTAATGATTTGGCAGAAACGCTCAAGGTATCGCTTTGGTCCTTAAGTTGAAAGTTGTGCAGCAAGCTACGGAGAGAGCTAAAATCGATGATGATGGAAGAAAGAATTCGCAACGAACGACTGATAAAGAACCAAAGAATGGATGTTACCAAATAATTAATAAACTAAACTAAAATGGCAGTGTGTGAGCCTTATCCCAAGAAGAATTAACTGCTGGGGTAAACGAAGCAGTATAATTTAGGCAGTCTTGTCGCTAGAAAGCGACAACTTACATTGATTAATAAATCCGTATCTTCGCAAAAAAAAACAGTTGGAGGTATACGTGCTCTTGTTGATGCAATTCGGCATTTTATATGCTCAATGTCACTTTTACAATACCAATTGGCCACTTAGCGTCAAAGCAGCGTCAATGGGACCGATGCAGTTGCGCAACGCCCAGTGCGTGCGCATCCGTCTGTCCGTCCGTTCGTCCGACTTCCGCGACGCACGCGATCATAGCAAATTATGCAACTCTTGACAACGCACTTTAGGAGATTTCTTGAATCAAACAGTGAGCTTAGTTCAAAAAATGCGGAGAATCAAACGGTAACTTGAAGCGGGAAATCGTATAACACTTGCAGACTAGGAGCCCATTTTGATTCCAAACTAAAACAGAGGGGCTTTCAAGCATCAAGCATTTTCCGAAGTTCGGGCAGAAAGCGCCAACGAATTTTCCTCGTAAAAAATACCGAAACAAACTTTTTATCTTAAATTCACTCATACACAAAAACATTGATACTTAAACATCGAATATTAGTCGTTTAGAAAAGAAAGAAAGAAAGAAAACACATTTATTGACCACTTGACAGCACAACACGACAAACAAAATTAAAACAAAAACAAAAAACAAAAAGAAGTACAGGAAAAAGTAAAACAGAACAAACATGAAGTAGGTAATTAAAAAAGAAAAACAAACAAAGAAAAATCAAATGGGAAAGTGGTCAACTAGGCCACACCTCAGCTGTATGCTGCAGCGACGCAAGGCTGCTGCAGCGCTGGTATTATGGTTTTAATATATATGCCCGATTTGGAACGTCTGCTTTCATTGTAAGCTCTCTTTTTAAGCATGACATGGCGCCATTGTGTCTGGATTTAAGAGGAGGGATTCTAAGGGCATAGAAGGTGATAATTTCGAATTTTACCTCGCACTCCTCCTGGTTAAAGTTTGGAGTAAGTACTACCATTCGTGGCTATGACTTCCGAGTCTCGCTCTACGTTGCGCCACTGAGCAACATATAGGTATATTTTATATTTGATTATCTTCTAACAGTACCTACCATTCTATAAAATTTTCTCTTTCCATTTTATATTTAAAGAAACTTAGCGGGTTAGCGAGTCAACATTTTAAATGATATTACGACGAATAGAACGGTCTTAAACAATCCCGGATACTGTAAGTGTAGTGTATGTCGAAATGACGTCAATAACATTTTGTTATGAGAAAATGTTAGTTAATATGAGGTACATTTAGATTTACAAGCTTCCCGGACAGATGAAGACAAGCAAGACCAGTCAGCTCGTGACCACAGTTGGTGCCGAACCGAAACGTCAGGCAGTAAGTAGCTCGTATCAAGTAGCATTGTATTAAGTGCAAGTAGCAGCTTCATTGCAGATCTAACTAGCTAACCAGTATCTCAGACTGCTTTAGAAAGGATTTGCCAAGGTCGCTGCCCGCAGTCCAACTTACCTACGTACAGACAGACACGGTCACAGACACGCGTGTTGTTATAGCGGAATGTGCGTGCAATTACGAGCCGCTGAGAACCAGGCTTTATAAGGTTCATGGTTCAAGACTAGAAAGTGAAAATGTGTAGCTTTATCTTAGACAGCCGTTTATGTTTAGTGCTGGAAACAGGTCTCAGCCGAACTATGAGATTTAAAGGGCTATACCATTCAACGACACTTAGTCCAACCGGAGGAACTCATAATCAATTCATTGATTCATGTTGATTACAAGTAGATAACACTTATGCGTCGTCAAAAAGCATATAAACCAAAATTGAAGCTTCACCCGGTTCGAAACATAATTTTACCGAGAAGATTCTGGTAAGAAACTCAATAGTTATCCTAATCTCTACTAAATTTAAGACTAGAGAATTTAGGGAACTAAAAACTCTGAAAATTTAAAAGATACTAGATTTTCTGAAAAAATGCGAGTCAATCAATATATATATTTTCCCTTAGTTTTGCATGAAAATTATTGGAATAATATTTTTTTAACAATATTTGATACTTAATTGAACGATTCCATTTTGTTCGTATCTACGAAATTCATGTTGTTTAATATAATCATCATAGATATTTATTACACTAATCATTTTTATATTTTTGCAATGGCATATTTCTAACAGAATGACGGTGTTCGGTACCAAGAATGAAAAAAAAACAGCTATGCTTTGATAAACTCGCGGAAATCCACTAAAGGAATTCCGAATCGGTTGGTTGAAAACCCAAATCCGTTGCAATGCTAACTGTTCGTTCCCCCAGAACCAATTAAGTAACGATCTTCGTGAACGAAACCCGTAAATCATTTCTGTAATAGATCATAACTGACAAGACCTTTCGTGCAATGTTAGCTGCTGCTGTTGAAGGGCCGTGGGTTCTATTTTGACCAGAGACAAACGTTCATATTAGAGATTGTTGTCTGTGGATGAGTATAATCTTATAAGTAAATAAAAATAAATCCCTATTTCCCTTCTTCACGCCATCACCCGTGAACTGGACGAATTTAACTTTTTTTGTTGTTGTGTTTGATAATATCAGAGAAGGTTCTTATAAAAATAAATGTATATGAAATTTTTCATTTGTTTTCTCCGGCAAGTCAAGGTTAAGGTACAATTTGAGGTGGTAGTATTTTTCCATTGCCAGTTTAATGGTTTAAAATGTCTTGTACGGTGTACTGAGCCTTTTCATACGCCATGTTTTGTCATATACCAAATACCAGTTTATCGACGCAGTCCGTCAAAGGTTTAAAGTTTAACCACAGTAAACAGGTTTCAAATATCACCGGAAACCAGTTGAAAGGTCCCGTGAGTCAGAAACGGCCTCATGTCGTGCTGTGACTAAGTGTTGCCAGGTCCATTGTGTTTTAAATCGGCCCATGAGATGAAAAAAACGGAATTTAGGGTTGGAGATAAGGACAGTAATCAAAAGAAAGAAAGGTAACATTTACTGTCTCAATTTACAAACAAAACGCATAACATAATCTGTCCCAAATATAGATAGATGTGAATGAGACGAAAGGAAAAAAGCTCAGCTAATGTTGTCTCAAGAATGGGTCTTGGGCAGCGCTGGTGTTCAGCTTATCCCTGCCCTCGTGAGATGTTATTCTAGGGAATATTGTAGCTGTCGATTTTGATGGCATAAAGCAAGAGTTTTTAAGTACATGTTTAATTTTTTTCGTTTTAAACTAATACTTAGTGCAAGTATTATATTAATTACCTTGCAATGCGCTAATGATTTGATGTGACGCGGATGTACGCCATGTTGAATTTGACATAGTGATAAATGCTATTTTTTTTTATGAAAAATCTATTTCTTTTTTTGATTAATCGGGATTATTGGCGTCCCGATCAGGTACAAATCGAGACGCGTCACTAGACATGTGATAATAGGGACGTCCCGCGTTAATCGGGACACCTGGCAACACTAGCTGTGACTAATGTACTCGGCTCATAATTCGTTATCAGGGCGAGCTAGTTCACCTACTCAGGAATCCAGTTGAACATTTAGGTAACTAGTATTCAGAATCGTATACGTAACGTTGAGTGCCTTATCTAAGCCAGTAATTCAGTGAGAAAATGATTAGGATCAATTTTATTAAGCATAAATACAGCTTTTGAAAACCACATGCTTTGTAAATAAATAGTTTGTCGCAAATAATAGTTTTGTGGTTAATTCGTTTAGTGGTAATTATTTTTCTTCTTATTTCTGAAACACAAGTGCTTTAGCTACTTACCACAGAATCAGAGCAGCGTATATGACGGCCAATATTTATGTATTTGTTTAATTTTCGCATCCACTTCGCCTCTTCAAAACTAGGCATCCGCCAAAATATACTAACACCCACTGTAAAAATAATTCACTAAAAAGGTTCATGAAATTCAGGCTTTAAATGATTTTAATCGGTTCCAAAAATGGAAGAATGCATGTTTATTTAAACGTTTATACAATAATTACCAGTCTGACATGACTTTCCGAATATTTCTTTCCGTATGTCTGTATATTCCACCATTATTTTAAGTACCAGATGGCCTGGCGACTCCCATCTTTCTGTAGCTCGGATAAAGCGTCTCGCTTCCTCATTCTTAATACGATTGCCAAGGAATGGAATTTACTCCCAAAAACAGTATTATGGGAAGTATGGCTTGGGTACTTTAGTTTTTAGTAGGAATCCGTAAGAAACCAATGATTCTATTTACTGCCGTCAGTTAGATTAATAAAACGTATATTTTGCTTAAAGAAATTAATAAAATTTGCTGATACAGCGCATCAAAGTTCTGTGGGCGTGTTTACGTCACTAATTCGTTAAAAGTGTACGAAGAAGTGACGTCACGCCAAACTTTAACAAATGTCGTATCTTAGCAAATTTATGTTTATACGATAAATATATCCGTTTTGTTTTTTTGGTTACCTAGCTTCTGTACCAATCGCTGATCGATCGAATTGACAGGTTATCAATGAAAACTGATATATAGGTATAAGTATAATACAAAATATAATTATATATTAATTACGTAGGTTAGTATAGTTTATAGCAATTACTTTTAATAATTTTTACAACAGCTTTCCTTTAATGACAATGCGGATGCACAGAAGGAGGTACGGTTATTTCAATAAGTGCATATTAATTATGCACCATAAACTACCGCAAGTTAACTACATGGATGCCTTTTTAAATGAAATTCGTCGTGTTATTAAGTTTTTTGCCCGTAAATTGAGGACATGATACGTAGGACTGAAGCTTCCGGTATTGCAATAATTTGAAATCTTCTTTCTCTGAATTTATTTTTGACTAGCTGTACCCGCGATTTCGTACGCGTGGAATAGGATTTTGAATCTAGTTTTTTTTTAAATAAATGCAGCCAAAATTACTTCTCAGCTACCTGCCAATAAATGTACAGTAAAAATCGGTCAGACAGTCAAAAATGGTAAAAAATGCTATTTTGGTGTATGTACCGTATAAGGGTACATTTATATTCATATTCAAACGGTTATTTCAATATTACAAACTCCAATTTTATTCACACCAACATCAGTAAAACGACACAGCTGGAAAGTCATATTCCTTACCTTGATGACCACCTTGGTTTAGAACTAGATGCATTCAAATGCACTCAACTTGTATTTACACATCTAACAACTGTTAGGTCTGGATACTTACCTGTAATAAAAAAATCGTTATTAGAAAACACTCAATATAAATAATTTTACAAACCGAAACAACATTTTTAGTAGTTGTTTTAACAAAATGCATAAATTAATTGATTATGATTGATTTAAAATAGCTCCATAAAAAATATGAACTTTTTTTATTCCCCAACGCCGTTAAATTATAACCTCTTCGCACTCCACAACATTCCCACGGCCAAAATAACCAGTGACTTGTACGTTATAATCCACATTATAATTGCTTCTTTGTACCCCAGACCGCAGAACTCGTAATCCAGTAGACACATGTTGCGATAAAACGCCACCGCAAACTTTGATAGCCGAATTTCACAAGCAGGCCTCACTCTTGCATTCAAACATTTTGAGATAGACTGAAATGTGTGTGAAAAAACAACAATACAAATAGGATCTCCGATACAAAGCGTGCGTGGTGTAACTTATGATTGCTGGGTTAGTCTTCATCTGATAAGGGCGGGTCAAGTGTGAGCCGGATTTTTAGAACATGTTTCTTTGTTACTTGAGAGCTGGGTTCGTGGCTGGGGTCATCGCGAAACGGACAAACAAAAGGTTTCGTTTTTATACATTAATCTAAAGTTCTAGGGTTAAAACGTGGTATTTGATATTAAATAAATAAAAATAAAATAAAAATAATTTATTCCAGACCAGAGTCCATATAGTGTTAGTAACAATTAATCTTATAATCTATGTTAGTAGACATTAAAATGATTATAGTTAATTTTAGTGTCTTTGGCGAGCTGGACGCGAGTCCAGTGCTGCATAATAGCACTGTCTGCGTCCAGCCTCGCCGCGACCGTCTTCAGGAGGCTGTTGGCGCTGCCCCGCACCCGCCGTATCAAGGACGCTATGCGTTTCCTGATAATAGCCGAGAGGCTGTCAACTTCGCCTGCTGCGAACATGGCCGACGCACTGCAGTGGCGTGGCAGCCCCATCAACCCTCTGAATGCGTTATTGTATTGTGTGCGTAGGGCCCTGTACGCTCCTTGGGTGTAATTTAATATTAAAAAATAATGTTTTGTTTTATGAAAACTCTTAATTCACAATCGAAGTGAATCGATTACGATTATGAGAATAAAAAATTGATCTCGGCCATCGGATCTGACACATTTCATTTTTGGGAATAGACCCCCTGTTTTGCGATTTTATCATTGATAGTTATATACTTCCAGACTATCATCTCATATTTCTACCTCTTTGAAAAAAATTACATGCCCTAAGTCCTTTATTATTTTAGGCACGAAGGCGTAAAATAATGACGGGCAGACAGACACTTGTATATATTTTTGAGAAACGTAATTATATCATTAATTACATTGATTAGTTTTTGTATCTATATATATAAAAGGAGAAACTGACTGACTGACTGACTGACATATCAACGCACAGCCCAAACGGCTAAACGTAGGCACTTGAAATTTGGAAGGGACGTAGCTTAGGTACCGTAGGTGTGCACTAAGAAAGGAATTCCCGAAATTCCCACGGGAACGGGAATTAGCGGGAAAATCCTTTTGTATGAAAAATCTAAACCGCTTAAGTTAGACGCTTGAAATTTGGCATGCAGGTACCTTAGTAAATATAAAGTTTAGTTATGGCTGTATTTTGAGAAATTCCCACGGGAACGGGAGTTAGCGGGAAAAAACTTTTGTATGAAAAAATCTAAACCGCGTAAGTTAGATGATTGAAATTTGACACGCATATACCTTAGTGAATGCAAAGTTAAGTCATGATTGGATTTTCCAAAATTCCCATGGGAACGGGAATAGCGGGAAAAACTTTTGTACCGCGAGTTAGAGGCTTGAAATTTTTTAGTATATGGGTATCTTAGCAAATGTACAGCTTCATGGGAATGGGAAACATCTTTTTCATGAAAAAATACTGCACTAGCGCCAGATTCAGAATAATTGTTATGTTGTTTTTTAATGTATTTTCTCAAAAAAAAAAAAAACTTTTTAAAATTTTTGAATGCAACATTCATTATTATTTACATTCGACACACACCGAGAAAAATACTGAAATGACACAATAACACGCCACGCGGACGAAGTCGCGGGCAAAAGCTAGTATAATATAGTCGTGTAGAAAGTCGTGAGAAAGGTTAAACAAACAAAAATTAAATTAAAAAAATTTAATTTTTGTTTGTTTTCGTTTTGGTTTTAAATCATATGAGTTAAAACTACTAACGCTTGCGTGCTTGGAAAAGGTCTCTAAGGTCCTGGGTTCGTTTCCCGGTCAGGTCAAAATGGAAAAGTAATGGTTTTAAGTGGTCTCTGGGTGTTGTGGTACCTACGGTCGTTATTTCTAATACATGTGACAAAAGTTACCACAGAATCAAAGCAATTATGGGATGTTGTCCAGTATTTATTTCATTACTAGCTGTGCCCGCGACTTCGTTCGCGTGGACTACATCCTTTTATGGTCGGTTTTACCCCTTTCTCCCCTAATATTCGAAACAAAAAGTAGTCTATATTTTAATCCAAGTTTTGAGCTATATTTGTGCCAAATTTCATATCTCTAACTTCAAAAATAAACATTTTTCCATATAAACTTCCAAAGGTGGTATTACCCCCCTCCTCCCCTTATTTTCTAATAAAAAGTAGCCTATGTCCGTTCTTGAGATTCAACGTATACCTATACCAAGTTTCATCAAAATCGGTTGAGAGGTTTAAGCAGGAAAGCGCAACAGACACACAGACAGACAGACAGGCAGACAGACAGACAGACAGAGTTACTTTTGCATTTATAATATTAGTAGGGATTTATATAGTTGATATTTGTGGTAATTATTTTTGCATAAATTGGACTTAACAATATTTTTAAGTTTGTAATTTGAATCTTGCTCTATCTACAACATCAAAACAACAAAGTAGCACACTTACTTGTGGTCCGACCTTTACAAACACAATTACTTACAAATTGAACGATGTATTGCATAAACATTATACTTCGTTTGCACAACGGTAGAACATTCCTCGTAACAATTTAGCACGAACGTTTATTAAACGAAAAAACTCGATAATTTGTTGCTCGGAGGCGACGAAAAAAAGAATAAAAGTCGATAATTGACGATATCGAGGAATACGAAGTGACATTTCGCGTTGCATTATGAATGTAAATAAGGAAATAGTTGGTAATAGTTGCATCCTTTTGTCTTTCTATCATATAGGTAGTTCGTTTATTAATCCTAGAGTTATATAAGTGTTTAAAATTAAATTATTGCTTTGAATTAATTTATTGTTACAATTGAGACACAAACTGCATGTCTTGGTGCACAATTAGTCATAAGTTCAGCGTAATTTGTGTAATGAAAATTACAGAGATTCTTATTGGGATCTTATTTGCAAGTTATAGGTTTAGGTAACTGAAGGATTTTTCTATTAAATTTAACATTACATTTAACAAAGGAATTTTAATTCTATCTTAAACATAAATGATTTTGTTTTATTGAATAGATATTGAACATTATTTGGTAAATTATTCAATCGAATGGTCTTAATCTATGATTTTTACTTCTATAGTGAACAGTGCATCAAGGTACAACTACCAATGTAGGTAGGTACTTGATTTTAAAACGAAATAAATCGATCTCCCCTCCCAAATATTGACTGGAAAAGATTGTTTCCCGCCGAATTGTACTTTAATTTGTCTGTAAAACCATTTTTCAGTGTTTTTTGTGGAATAAGTAATATATATATTTATCTTTTTCCCATCAATATGCAACTCGAAACGCCATTCAATCTCCATCACCAGCGCACATCAACGCAGCTCAAACTTCCAGCTGCTCGTACCAACTAAAAGCGCGATGGTCGTATTAATTACGACGCCTGAACGTTAAATAATCACATCAGCGAGATGTACCGCGCTTAATGAGGCGTCTAATTACGATGATCAATTTGTTATTCACGAGAGGCGACGAGGCGAAGAGTTTTTGACCAGATTATAATTAACTAACTAACCGCCCCGGCTTCGCACGGGTGCAAGAATATATCAATGAAGTTTTCGGGTTTTCTGTACATGAATATGTATCTATTAAACATATAAAACTTCCTCATACATCACTCTATCTATCACGAAAAATCGCATAGAAATCCGTTGCGTAGTTTTAAAGATCTAAGCATCAATAGGAGCATACAGAAAAAGCGATTTTCTTTTATACTGTGTAGTGACTAGCTTTTATTTATTTTGTTATTTTGGGATAAAAAGTATCCTTAATGCTAATCTAGTTACTAACTACCTACTAACTCTTTACACTAATATGATAATTTTTGAATGCATATTAGTAACGCTTTAATACCAAAATATATGAAAGAATTTCGATGAGATTTTGTAGTAATATTCAATTCAATTTTCTTTTATTCATGTAAATTACATCAGTAATATTAATGAAACGTCTTTATAATGCAAATGACGCTACCTAATATAAATAAAGAAGATTTTTTATTAGTTGGGCTTCTATTCATTGAAAACTTGCGATATATAGAATTACTAGCAATAATTGAAAAAGAACAGAGTAATACGGAAGCTTCAATCGTTATTCGAATGCAGCAATGGATTTATGACAAGGCCACGCGAACAATGCAGTGCAACGTTGCACTCGAGTTTAGTTGAAGGTTTGCAGACAAAACACTTGGGTTCACACTCGACATGGGAACATTCAGGCTATATGCAGCTCAAAGCATGAACATTTTTCAACTCGAACCAATAGTTCCCGAGGTTAGCTCGTTATGAATGGATTTCGCTTATTAATGATTTTAAGTGCATATTTTAAAAATGCAGTCTGTAATTCGTGTTAATGCTAAAAATGTCGTCCAAAATGTTTTTAATAAATTCATTATATAAATAATGGACCACATCACATACATCGCTCTGATTCTGTGGTAAGTAGCTTAAGCACTTGTGTTACAGAAATCAAAAACAACGACGGTATCACAACACTCAGAAACCGAGACAATATAGAAAAGATCGTTTCCATATTGACCTGACCGGGGATGGAACCCGGGACCTCAGAGATGGCGCAACGCCAAAGCCAAACCCGCGCGCCTCTCGGCTACGGAGGTCGTCAAATTTTTATGTTAATATCCAAACTTGTAAATAAATTATGTTATTATGGATTTACAGGACTGCTATTTATTTTTATTTATTTATTTATTTAGACTAACCAACATCTGTTTACATTAATAAATAGTATTAATACACAGTTATTTTACTTAAACTAAATGTAACAGATACTTAAAGGTTAGTTCCGCATGCACAAAATCAGGTTTCAGTACCTTACTTAAAAATTAAAAGTTAAGCTTATAAGTTATTCAAATTTAATATGCTAATACAGTTTTTAGTTACCTAGTTAACGGCTAGTGACTTGTTGACGCAGAAGCTCGGTGATGATCTTGTAAAACATACCCTTTGAGTCAAAATTAAAATCAATGGAATGACTAAGCTGATTTACCAATTTAGAGATTCTTGCTAAAGGACAGTTAGCACCTAAGAGTGTTCTGCGCAAGGGTGGACAGAGAGGCGTTATACTCTTGCGTGGGATTCTTGACGGAGCGCGAAATTTAAGGAGTTGAAGAAGCGTAGGGCTATCTATGTTACCTCTAATGAGTTTGAACATAAAAACCAAGTCACTGCGATCCATGCGCATTTCCAGAGTCTCTATGTTAAAGTAACGCAGCCTGGAGTTGTAAGACTGCAGTTCCTTGGTTTTCCTCAGTGAGAATGTGAGATGCCAAAGAAAGCGTTTCTGTACTCGCTCAAGACGTAGTTTGTGAGTGGCGTAATGAGGTCTCCAAACCACGCAACAGTATTCTAATATACTACGTACCAGACTGTTGTAAATTAAAATTTTTGTTCCAATACATTTAAATTCCTTTGTATTTCTTATAACAAAGCCCAGGGCCTTAGATGCTTTACATGTAATAGCTTCGATATGGGGTATAAACGTAACCTTATTGTCAAATAGAACACCCAAATCTTTTACTGTATGATTTTCTTGTATTTTATGGCCCCCTATTTTATAATATGCATTTACTAATTCTTTTTTTCTGGAGAATTTGACATGTAAACACTTCCCAGGATTCAGAAGCATTTTATTTTTTTTACACCACATTGTTAATGCGTTAAGGTCATCCTGTAAGCGTTCTGTGTCTACCGGTCCGTCAATAATGCGTGCAAACTTGAAGTCATCCGCATACATGAAGAACTCAGAGTGTTGGAGGCAGTCTGGGGCATCATTTATAAAAAGATTAAACAACGTGGGTCCTAAGTGCGATCCTTGAGGAACGCGAGATGATATTTTACGTCTAGAGGATTGGGAACCATTAATTACAACATAAAAAGAGCGGTCCCTAAGGTAGGAGTCAAACCAAGATAGCATAGGTCCATGAATGCCATAAATACTAAGTTTACCCATAAGTATTCTGTGTGAGACTCTATCAAATGCCTTAGTAAAATCGGTATATATGACGTCATACTGCTTGCCAGCATCCACTGCCTGTATTAGGGATTCAGTAAAAGCCAAAAGGTTTGTAGTTGTAGATCTCGAACTAACGAAACCGTGCTGCTGGTCTTTTAAAAATAATTTAAGGTGCTTCTGGAGGTGGGGACAAAGCAAGGATTCGAAAATTTTAGCAAAAGACGCGAGAATTGAGATGGGTCTGTAATTGGAAATTACATCGTCTTTTCCTGACTTAAACACCGGTACCACTCTAGCATATTTCCACGATCTAGGGAATATCCCAGAGGACAAAGATTTATTATAAATAATCAATAAAGGTCTTACGAGAGCAGTCGCACAAGATGCGATAAATACAGGAGGTATACCGTCTGGTCCTATTACATAAGCAATTAACATGTTATTATTAATGAAACATTAATGAACCTTTTTTCAAACACTAATTATCATTGCAAATCAATATTTCAATTATATCACCCCATTTCTGTGGCTTGTAGTTTTGTTTCATCTCCTTTCGATCTAGCGTAAGATTAATTATTCACAGTTAGAATGTAAAAGTCGATAACAGAAGAAACATTCGATTCAATTGAACTTTCTAATAAAACGGACATTTAGTTTGATTGATGTACCGCTGCGGAATAAATCGATCGTAATTGTAATATCGGACAATCGATTTAATTAATTGAAAGAATATGATTTGATCACGAATATTCATATAGGAACTTTCGTTCTTGCATCCTGCGAATCAAACTATGTGCGTTTCCGATTATTGAAACATTAATTAACAAGTATTTATTTTATTAGTTCTTGGGGGATGGTTATCGTATTTGTGATAGTTTTCGAAATATTTATCATAGGGTGTTACAAAAATTGAGTCAAAATATCGTAACTTAAACGTTATATCACAGTTTAATTATTGAGATATCGTTAAAATATCAGTTGTTAAACATTACCGTTATAATAACGTTTAAATTTAACAAAATGCAAAACTTTGCGTCTCGAGTTACAATAATAAGAAAACCGTTATTTAAAGGGTACCTAATATTACTGTCGAAACAAACTTAAACCGATCAAAGTCAAAGTCAAAGTCAATATTTTTTTATTCACATAGATTACATTAGTAATACTTATGAATAGTCTCTATATAAAGCAAATGAAGCTACCTCCGGTTCGGAACCTATAACTTAAGAGAAGATACCGGCAAGAAACTCAGTAATTTTTTTTTACAAATGAAAGCTACACTTATTACTAATTTAGATAGATAGATTAGATTTAAATTTATTGTGTTGTACTTGTCACATTGATCGCTTATATCTTCATTGTAGGGAAAATATCGTATGACGCACTCAGATGGCACTTTATTACACTGTTTATTTTTATTTTTTGCGGAGCACTTTCACGTACGTGTTGACTTATTGACAACCGGAACCGGAAAGACGATTTAAAACTGACAGCCGGACCTCTCTGGATGAGAGTAGCAAGGGATGAAAAGCATTGGAAAGATTTAGAGTAGGCCTATACCGAAAGGCACACCGAAGTTAGGGACATATTATAACCCTAAGTTTAGGAATAAAAAGGTTCTATTATTACTTGTCACACTTAAGCGAGGACCTCATTACTTAGCACTTAATATCAGATGGGGTGAGGTCAATTTTAAAGTGTAATATAAACAAAAACTACTATTGGTTACTGCTCTATCGGTAACGTTACCAAGTCCTAACCGCAGGTCCAAACTACGCCATCAAGTGTTCTTCTACAAACACAACAATTAGGCTCAGTGTCTGATTCAATATTTAGTTGATGGTTTGGCCTTATGGGGTTTTGATTATCGTTAAGTCATTTTAAATCAATAATTACTTCAAAGCCTTTTAGTATCTACTTTTAAGTATCAAGTTAGTTTATACATTGAATTTTATTATTTTCTTAAAGAGGGAACTCCTCAGATGTATAATTCTGTGGGACACTCATTTTCATATATTCATTCTTAAAAAGAAGATCGTGATTTTTTATTATTATAATCAAAATATCTATGAGTACAGTCAACATCATTAGTTTGTATACATCTCTTGGTAACGTTACCAAGTCCTAACCGCAGGTCCAAACTACGCCATCAAGTGTTCTTCTACAAACACAATTAGGCTCATTGTCTGTTATTGGCTCACGGAGCGTGACATAACATTTCACAAGCGGGTCGAGGTCGCCAGCTGTCATGTTAATTTCTCTCGGACGTCTTTGTTTCGTCGCATTGTCTGTCTGTTTGTCGACCGCCCACACGTCGCCTACTGACACCCCTGGTATTGTATTGTCCTGATAATGTTGCTTCTATGCCGTTTGCTTGCCGAACTGTGGTACAACTTAATATTTCTATATTTCACTTCAAGATTGACCTCATCCCACCTAAAGTTAAGTGGTAATGAGGTCCTAGCTTAATTTTAACAAGTAGGTACAGCATAATAAAGCTGTTACTAGACTGGTCGCCCTTAACTTGAAGGCTTGACCCCTGCTACTAATGTAGCACCACCCAGGAGCTCTGGAAACCTTACTCACACGCAGGAACACAACCAAATCGAAGTGATTGTTATATTATTTGGCTGCGGTATTTTGTAAGGTATTTCACCAGTTCGAGCGTTAAATCGGTATGGCCGTGCCTCTTTTAAGCCTTTCCTCTCCTCTACCTCTGGTTGTCTTTGTTGTTGGCTGAGGGATGTTAAACTCGATTCCTATAGAATTTCTATCAAAATAGCAATCGACGTCACAATTTTACTTATTAACACACTGACTATTAAATAGTGTCGGTTCATTTTAAAACAATATTTAAATGATAATTTGCAAGAAATCAACGGGGGCGATGTAACTAAAAGTTATCTTTCACGACGTTGATACTTTTAAATTATTTGTAAATGGTGTTTACAACATTAACTAACATTATTATTGTATGTAGCATTATAACTTTCTTACATTCATGGGCATACTGTAAATCAGCAATAAGGTTGAGACATGTCATGCGTGACATGTTAGGTCCCTCGAAAAGCCTCTTTATATCAAGTACCTATCAGGTTAAACACTGCCGCCACAAGATGTTGGATTACCTACATATTCTGACACAAGTCCCATAATGTAAGTATCAATAAAAGGGCTTGAATAACTACTGAAGCTCTTTTCAAATCCAAAATGCGCCAATATTGAACTATCGGGGTTTTAAAAAAAATATCCTAAAGGCCGTTGACTTCTATCACTCCGTTCGGATCAGTGGTCAGTCGCCAATGGTCCACCAGTCTTTTGTCTCGTTACTCAACAGATAAGTGTGGATATTAAAACGGCCGGGTAACGTCCATTACTCGGAGAACCAGAACGATTTCCTCGTCTATTTCTAGTGTAAGCACTTTCTCCGATCGTCGTGACGCAATGCAACAACTCCTTGGACGCCAGTGGATTAGCACGTGTTCGGCTTAAAAGTACCATTAGAAGTGTAACGTTACGAATAATGCCTATTACATGTCTATTGAAGAGAGTAAACAACACAGATACGAGTCGTTAAATAATACATAAAAAAAAAAAACTACTGAGTTTCTTGCCGGTATCTTCTCTTTAGTTATAGGTTCCGAACCGGAGGTAGCTTCATTTGCTTTATACATATAGAGACTATTCATAAGTATTACTAATGTAATCTATGTGAATAAAAAATATTGACTCTGACTTTGATACCGTGCCATACAGCTGTCATCAGTCGTCTGTCAGTCGTTTTTAGCTTACGCCTTACGAGGCGTATAATAAATAAATAAATTATACGTAATTTATTACTATCCGTGACTAAAACGGATGGTTTTTCAAATATTGGTACAGGGCACGATAAAACTATCTTGATTAAAAAAACAGTAGATACTAAAAGGCTTTTAAGTAATCATTGATTTCACAAAACCCACCTACATTTAAAATGACTTAACGTTAATCAAAAACCCATAAGGCCAAACCATCAACTAAATATTGAATCAGAAAATTGCCCGGGAGAAAATGATGTTGCTAATTAATGCACACCTCGCGAAATTACCACATCTAAAGTACATGCAACAACCCAGATTGAAAAGATCAAGACACCCAGTACGTTATGAATGACGAAAACCTACGCAAGCATTTTTTTATAGATTATGAAAAACTAGCTGTGCCCGCGACTTCGTCCGCGTGAAGCACATACTTTCATGATCGGTTTACCCCTGTCTCTAGTAATATTTGAAACAAAAGAAGTCCATATTTTAATTTAAGTTTCGAGCTCAATGTGCCAAATTTGGTCTCTCTTAAAAAATAAAAAATATCCCATATAAACTCTGCAGGGCAGTATAACCCCCATGCCCCCTTATTTTTAAAAACAAAAGTAGCCCATGTCCGTTCTACAGGTTCAACGAATATCTGTACCAAATTTCATCAAAATCGGTTCAGTGGTCAGCGAAAACCGGACTAACAGACAGAGTTATTTTCGCATTTATAGTATTAGTATAGTATGGATAGTATTTTAGCTTAACACTTAATAATCTATGCCGCTTATGAGGACAAGTAAATTTTATCACGCTCATACCATATTAAATAATCAGTGCGTCAGCTGATTGGCTGAAAATAATGATACGGTGTGCCATCAGCCAAGTGAAGCGATGGCTGGCATATACGTCATGCTTGTGAACAGGTGCCACACCTTTGGGGACTGGTATGCTCCAGCTTACCTCTCGAAAGTAAAAACTTACTTGAGTACTTATTTGTTTCATCACTCATCAAAACCAAAACTATATGACTTGGTCCAAAGTGTTCTACACATAGCTATAAGTTAGATACTGCTACTGTAACTTATCTGCTGAGTTTCTTACCGGTGTCTTCTCGGTAGATATAGGTTCCGAACCGGAAGTAGAATCACTTTGCATTGTATTCAATGACGATTCAAAAGTGTTATATGTAACCTACTTGAATAAAGAAATATTTGAGTTTGAGTTTGAATCAACAGTATCGAACCTCTTGTCGTCTCATGTGACAAATTTGACATATTGCGCATTCTAGTACAGTGGTCGTTAAAAAACAGGAGCATTCCATTTGCAATCGCATTCCTGAGACACGACCTTCGGTGGCCTAGGCAGTAATTAAAACTACGGAATAATTACTAAGAACCTACTAAACACTCACTTCTTACAAACGTTTATAAAATTAGCAACTCTCAGATTGTCACAATAAGGATCAGTGTTGATCAAACAAAGCTGCGTTCTTTTTTATGTGTTCAGACTTGTGTGGGTGAACTAATATACAAATAATCACACATCACTATAGGTATTGAACTATCCTAACCGGATCTTTCCAAAATTTGCCAGTGGTAATTGAACTGAAATATAATAAAATTGGATTTGGAACATTTATTTAAAATTAAGAATTTTGTAAAAGGCATGCAGGATTGTAAGCATCGAAACTGCTACGGAAATTTTACAGATAAAGGTTTTTGGATATTTGTAATGAATGATTAGACTAGAAGGCCCTATTATTTCTTAAAGATTGTTCTATTTGTTGTAAGAAGGACATTTCGGTAAAGGACAGTTATGGAAAAAGGCCAATTCGAGAAAGGGGTGTTATGGGAAATTGACATTTCAGGAAGGGGACGCTTTGGGAACAGGGAAATTTTAGGAAAGGGACCTTTTGAATCGTGGGGCATTATGGGAAAAGGACATTATAGACTGGAACCCTTTAAAATGGGGATAGTACCTACCTACGCGTGCGAAGCCGCGACGGGCCGCCAGTCTAAATATATAAAAAGGAGACACTGACTGACTGACATATCAACGCACAGCCTAAACGGCTAAACGTAGGCACTTGAAATTTAGAAGAAACGTAGCTTAGGTACCGTAGAGGTGCACTAAGAAAGGAACTCCCGAAATTCCCACGGGAACGGAAATTAGCGAGAAAATCCTTTTGTATGAAAAATCTAAACCGCTTAAGTTAGGCGCTTGAAAGCATGCCAAAGCGTTGCAACAGGATATTGCGAAATTCCCACGGGAACGGGAATTAGCAGGAAAAAACTGGAAAAACCCTGTAGCCCACGCGAACAAAGTCGCGGGCATAGCTAGTCTCTTATAATCCTGAATAAATCCTCAGGCTTGGAGGCAATTAAATTTTAACCTAGTATGTATAGACATGATCTGCATTTCACTGCACTGCAGGTGACTCGTCGCAATAACGACGTTGCGTTGCAGCAAATGATATGTTGTTACATGTTGCGTTGATTTAATTTCGAGCGCTTTTTGCGTCCTCTCATATGACGTTGCCGAAAGACTGCAAAAACTGTTTTCTCTTGACGATCGAATAGATTGTCACTTTATTGAATTCTTGAAGGATGTGGTCACATTGTGTTGACAGCTTGTCATTATGACATTTACTGGACTAGTTTAGCTCCCTCGTGCTGTGCTACTGAAGCTATGCACCCACATCTCAGTAGGCCTAATACAAAAACGAAATATTACGGATCCTGAATGATTATATGATCCCGAAGGATGTTGAATAGTAATGTTTAATAGTCATAAACGTAATTAATACACTTTGAATGTGAATAAAACCATTTATAAAAAAAATATTGTTTAAGAAAACCACATTTTAACTGCCACATTTTCGATTAATTTTCAAAAACGTTTGTTCGCCGTACCTTGGCCTTTATAGGACAGCTGCATGTCTCATGTCCTCTGTAATGAGCGGAGACTACCCACTCAAACCCCGCCTTATATGAATGTAGTAATTCAAGCCATGTATATTTTTTTTTCCTTTTTTTTTCTTTTTTTTTATATTGCACTTCAAGATTGACCTCATCCCACCTTATGTTAAGTGGTAATGAGGTCCTAGCTTAAGGGTGACAAGTACAGCATAATAAATCTGTTACTGGACTAGTCGCCCTTACCTTGAAGGCTTGACCCCTGCTACTAATGTAGCACCCCCAGGAGCTCTGGAAACCTTACTCACACGCAGGAACACAACAACACAAAAGTGATTGTGTTATTTTTTGTAGTTGATTGTATAAGTCATAGTTTTCAATCAAAGCTCCAGTTTTTAGTCACGATTGGTTATCGTGGTTCTAAATACGAGTACCTTTTAATGAAAGGATGACTTGATTTTAACGATAGACTTTTGCTCAACAAGTTGACATTAAAGAAACTGATAAGGATGGATGCTATAGTACTACTTTATTTATTTCTGTTAACCTATTATTCAGTTAGAAACAGGCTCAGGCGGTCCTACTAAATTTTATAAACATGAAACTTTGTAAGAATGTATTGACGTCTCTAGGTTTGTATGTACGTTTGTTACTCTTTTACGCAAAAAATACTGAGCTGAATTAAATGAAATTTAATCGGTAGAGAAATAAGATCCTAAATTAAAAAAGACGATACTTTATATCTCGAAATAAAGGGGACAACGACGGTATTAAGAACTAGTCCCTACTAATATTATAAATGCGAAAGTAACTCTGTCTGTCTGTTACGCTTTCCCGCTTAAACCTCTCAACTGATTTTAATGAAATTTGGTATAAGTATACGTTGAACCTCAAGAAGGGCCAAAGGCTACTTTTTGTTAAAAAATAAATGGGGGATGGGGTAATACCACCATTGAAAGTTTATATGAGAACATGTTTATTTTTGAAGTTAGAGATATGAAATTTGGCACAGTTATAGCTCCAAAATTTTATTAAAATATAGACTTCGTTGTGTTTCGAATGTAAAGGGATATAGGGGTAAAACCGACAATGAAAGGATGTAGGCCACGCGAACGAAATCGCGGGCACAGCTAGTATTACATAAAGACGCATACAATATAACACAATTTAATTACTTGACTCCGATTAAAAATCGCAAGTTGTTTTCTATTTCTAACAACACGAATTTTACAGCAGATAAAATCATTCAATCACAAGAATAATAACAATCACTTAGTCTTCTCATAGCGCACAATGAGGAAGTAAAACCGTGAGAAAATGGTGAAAACCCGTGGCGCGCGGCTAGCTAGAAAGCGAACTTCGAGCGTGCAGATTCTATTTTATAATTGGATATAAAACGTTTGCCATTCAAATCATTAGATTACGGGTAAGATAAAGTTAATTAATGGTTTTAGAATATGTATAATGAAATATCCATTTTGTTTTCAATACACAAAGGGGTTTTCTCTCGATAATGAAACGAGCAAACGGAAGGTTTCGATTTTGAAGATTTATAAAAGTTCGGGAGTTAAAACGTGATTTTTGATTTGCATAAATAATATTTTTGTTTTATTAAAACACTTAATACGCATTCATAGTGATTGGTTGCGACTGTGTGAATCCATACTAATATTATAAATGCGAAAGTAACTCTGTCTGTCTGTCTGTCTGTTACGCTTTACTGCTTAAACCACTTAACCGATTTTGATGAAATTTGGCATAGGTATACGTTGAACCTCAAGAACGGACATAGGCCACTTTTTGTTAGAAAGTAAGGGGGAGGGGTAATGCCACCTTTGAAAGTTTATATGGGAAAATGTAAATTTTTTAAGTTAGAGATTTGAAAGTTGGCACAAATTTAGCTCTATTAAAATATTAAAATATATACTACTTTTTGTTTTGAATATTAGGGGAGATGGGGGTAAAACTGACCATGAAAGGATGTAGTCTACGCGAACGAAGTCGCGGGCACAGCTAGTCAAAAATAAATACACGTTGTCGGATCTGACATATTACGTTTTTCGGAGTAGACCCTCTAATCGGCGACCACAATGATAGAAATTCATAAAAGTATAAGGCACTAAATCTGATAATTTAATTGTTCTGATCATTATGTTGTAATACCAAGTTTTGTAGGAAAAAAAATAAGAAACTATTTAAACTTGTATTTCCAATATTATATCTAACTAGCCGTTTCGCGTGATTTAGCTTGCATTATTTCAGGATAAAAATATAGGTATATTACTTGCTACCAAATACATATAGATAGACACTTTATTGCAGACTTTGTTACTCTATGATCCAAATCCATGCAGAAGATTTTGCTATCTATATATATGTATATTACGTATTATTTGAATAATTTCCATACTAATATTATAAATGCGAAAGTAACTCTGTCTGTCTGTCTGTCCGTCTGTTATTCTTTCACGCCTAAACGGCTGAACGGATTTTGATGAATATTGGTATAGGTATACGTTGAATCTCAAGAACGGACATAGGCTACTTTTTATTAGAAAATAAGGGGGGATGGGGGTAATACCACCTTTGAAAGTTTATATGGAAAAATGTTTATTTTTGAAGTTAGAGATATGAAATTTGGCACAAATATACCTCGACATTTGGATTAAAATATAGACTACTTTTTGTTTCGAAATATTAGGGGAGAAAGGGGTAAAACCAACCATGAAAGGATGTAGTCCACGCGAACGAAGTCGCGGGCACAGCTAGTATTAACATACTTTTTATCTCGAATTATTGTTATTGAAGGGAAGATAGGGCTTGAGGTAGTCGTTTATCTACTATATAAAAATCAGTCGGGTTT
The DNA here is from genome assembly GCA_037074685.1 of Glyphodes pyloalis. Classification (NCBI taxonomy): domain Eukaryota; kingdom Metazoa; phylum Arthropoda; class Insecta; order Lepidoptera; family Crambidae; genus Glyphodes; species Glyphodes pyloalis. The sequence continues at coordinate 1,314,785 of JAYKKO010000003.1, read as the reverse complement.
TCCTTCCTGACGCTATAACTCCACAACGCACGAACCGATTTCCACGGTTTTGCATTCGTTGGAAAGGTCCGGGCTCCGTGAGGCTTATAGCAAAGAAAATTAAGGAAAAACTTCAACAGAAACGCGGGAAAATCCTCTAAGACTAAATGAAGTTCGCCGGGACCGCTAGTAAAGTTATACAAATCAAACATGTGTTGTAAACAAACGTAATGCATGATCGATTACTGTATGAAAGAATACCCGACTGAAGAGAGTGACAAACTTCAGTTGTAAGAGCAGCACACGCTATACGTGAAGGTCGTGGGTTCGAGATCCGCACCGCAACGGGAAATTATTTTTTTCTGTTTCTTTCAAATATTTGAAGAGAGAGACAGTTAGATTTGAATGACAAAATTGGAAGACGTTTTTTAAATATTTCATTTTATTTGATATATTTGGATTATAATACAATAGTATTCTACTACAAAAAGTAAACCCCATATTGAATAAGAGGGGACTCCCCCTCTTATTCAATATGGGGTTTCATTCCTATACTCATAGGCGAGCAATGTACGGCACGTAATGCACGGCATATTATACTGTTAAATTGATCAAGACTATCTCCTCGGTCTAATGGGCTGTAAACACGAAGGTCAGACAAAAGGAACCAGGAAGGGTTTCCTATTGTTTCAACCGGTGACCTCAACGACCGCTAATTACACTTCACGGATCTTTGGAGATTTACTTCTGCGAGTGAAGAAGATGCAGCGGAACCCATTGTTTTAGAGGATTCTTACGTGATTGGTAATGAGTTATTGACACAATCTCGAAAACAAACACACGTGTGTTTGCACGGCCATTTTTCATCATCTACTGTTTCCTCTGGTTTTCTAGAAGAGATCGCTTTCTATCGTTTAGACCGCTTAAATTACGTTATAATTTGCCTGTAAACTCAATCTCTGTAAATATCTGTGGAATACAATACCTACTTATATTTCTGAACATTCATTTGACAAATATTCCCAAAACCCCTATCTAATGTACAAATTTTAATGGTCAGTTAATGAATGATCGCAAGTCTTTCACTCATAAACTGGGTAATATAAATAAATGAATACGAATGAAACAGATTCTTAATCTATAGCAGATAGAACCATCTCTATACGTTAGTTTACTGAAAACTCTATTCGCATTTAAGTGTTAAAGTAGGTATTTCTTCAAATGTCAATTAGGAAAACGAACGTTTCCATACTGTCTCGACTCTGGGTGTTCCGGTACCAGCGTTGTTTCTGATTTCTGTAACACAAGTGCTTTAGCTACTTACCACGCAATCAGAGCAATGTATGTAATGTTGTCGCATTTTAGTTTAATTATTCTTGGAAATAATTAATTGTTAAACACAACAGATTCACGTTTTTGGACATTCGTGACAATTAATGACATTATAAATTTTCGAAACAAGTGTCCTTCAATCCTAATATTCGAAAATAAGTTACGAAAATCCATATATTTCACATAAAATCTATTTATTACCCTAATCGTCTGCGTAATTTCCGGCCTTTTATATCTTTTCAAAGGCCACGGATGGAGTTTATTCCTAATTATTTATATTTTAGAGTTAATTTTAATAATATGATTGCGTGTGAACTGGTTTATTTACATTGTAGTGTCAGATTAATTGTCCTTTAGAAATTTATAGTGACTGTTTTTCAATCATTAAAATGTCAATCTCCTTACTTGACACGGATGTTTGGTTCAAAGCGAATGACCGATGATGTTAATTTTGTTAGTTTTAATTTATTATTACGCGGCATTTGTTAACTTTAATTAAGAAAACATTGGAATCAACTTTTATGATTATGTTAATTATTATGTTATTATAGTGGTTTCTTTTGCTAATAATGTAGTATCAAAATGTTGTCAAAAGATTTCACTGTGCATAGTTACAACGCAATGTCTCGATCTGGCACGATTCGAGCGTGGGGCTTAAAATGAAGGGAACTCTTCCTCTAGTTGGCGCTGATAATATTCAAATAGCTTTCCTGGTAAGCTCAAATGGGTCTTCAAATCAGGATCATAATCGTAGCGGACCAGGGGCCTACTACCAAAAACTAAATGTAATGTAATAGCAATTTTCAATTTTCACAATCATTACCAATTCACCACGAATTGCGTTTGAAAAAAACAAAACATTATTTACGCAAACCAAAATCTACTTATCACCTCCAAATTTTCCCGATTTTTTGAAGTATCAAAAACGAAATGATTCGTTTGTTCGTTTCGTTTTTCGTTCGGAGGGGGAATGCATTGGCATACTGTACTACTGCCTGAAGGATGCAGAGTGTGTGGGACTTCCCCGCTCTGATAAGAGCGGGAACAACCTACTAAAACCCGGAGGTTTCTCTCATCGCCAAGTAACGACGCTGTAGGAATATAGATAATTCTTTTTTTTTTTATAATGCATTCCAAGATTGACCTCATCCCACCTGATGTTAAGTGGTAATGAGTTCCTAGCTTAAGGGCGAAAAGTATAGTACAGTACAACTGTTACTAGACTTGTCGCCCTTACCTTGAAGGCTTGACCCCTGCTACTAATGTAGCACACGCCAAGAGCTCTGGAAACCTTACCTACTCACACGCAGGAACACAACAACACAGAAGTGATTGTTATTTGGCTGCGGTCTTCTGTAAGGTGGAGGTATTTCACCAGTCGGGCTGCTCCAGTTCGAGCGATAAATCGCTTTGCCCTGCCTCTCTTAAATTCTTCATAACCTAAAGGTACGTATATGTTAGGTTATATAAAAATAATAAATAAAAATATTTTTCACTATAAATCAAAATTTGGGATTGGATATCATTTTATATTTTTAATCAATCGTTACACGTTAACGTTAGAACGAATCATAATCAAAAATTACATTCCTTCTCACAACTCGCACAATTTAGTTACGATTATGAACACTTCGATCTTATCTTTGTAATTATTGCAGACCTTTCTATTACAATCTCTGGACACGCCCGCAATACACAAATTCCGCTCCACTTTTAACAGATCACAAATTATGACATTTCACATCGAGCCGCTTAAATTGTTGCGTAACCGATATAGCGATTAACATTATACAATACGTAATTGTAACCGCAGCATTATAATATCTGTTGCCGAGTATGGTCAGTCTCGGAAATCATTAAATGGGCTATGAATTTGTATTGCATAATTATCTATAACTGCACATCTAAGGACGGCTTGCATGGTCTTTCACTGTCACTACATAAATATATATTAACTAGCTGTGCCCGCGACTTCGTTCGCGTGGACTACATCCTTTTATGGTCGGTTTTACCCCTCTCTCCCCTAATATTCGAAACAAAAAGTCTATATTTTAATCCAAGTTTCGAGCTATATTTGTGCCAAATTTCATATCTCTAACTTCAAAAATAAACATTTTTCCATATAAACTTCCAAAGGTGGTATTACCCCCCTCCCCCCCCCTTATTTTCTAATAAAAAGTAGCCTATGTCCGTTCTTGAGATTCAACGTATACCTATACCAAATTTCATCAAAATCGGTTGAGAGGTTTAAGCAGGAAAGCTTAACAGACACACAGACAGACAGACAGAGTTACTTTCGCATTTATAATATTAGTAGGGATATATAAATAAAAAAATATAAAACAAAGCCCCTTTGAGTGCATAGATCTTTGAAACTATGTAATGGATTTTGATGCGTTTTTAAGAGGTATAGTGATTTAAGAGGAAGGTATATATTTAAATATCATACATATTACAGAACAGAATAGCCGAAAAAATCAATCATATCGTGTATTTTACTATACCATTTAAGACACATTAGAAAATTCAAATACTGAACTTAATAAAGAAAAACTACAAGCAAAGAGTTCAGCATAGCAAAACTTTATCAGACTCTTCTTAAAAACTACACCAATCCGAATTGATCAAGACTGTGTAAACAACAGATAAAATCAACATATTTACATCAATTGTTAGGTGGAGTATTGATAATGATACTCATTAGAGGTGTTGCATTGCAGATACAATGTGCAGATAGACATACGAATACAAACATACACGCCGATTACGCGAAGAGATACAAGACTTGTAAACCACCTGCGCCGTGGGAACGTCGGATAAAAAAGTTATACATGACACAGTAGTATTAATTGTAAAGGGTATATTCTAAGTCAAGCAAATGTTCACAAGCTAGGAAAAACTTTGATTTATGTAAGACTACCCCCAGCTTTGCACTGGTACAGTGACGTGCACTAACTTAAATAGAAAACTCATTCTAAAGTGAACCTTGGTGGTGATGGTGATAAGAGCTCTAGTGTTTACATTTTATTGCTCTTGCCTGTACAAACTGTACTTATATTATAGCGCAGAGTTTGTTTGTTTGAACGCACTTATATCAGAAACTACTGCTTCGAATTAAAACACTATTTTGTGTTAGATAGCCCATTAATTGAGGAAGGCTTTAGGCTATATATCATCACGCTGCGACCAATACACATCTCACACACACACACAGCACAGCACACAGATACACACACAGCGTGGCACAGCGTGAAACCACCACCTCCATCAAGAAACTAGTTAGCTACTCTTCAAAATTTACAAATAAAGAAACATGCAAAAAATCATAAAAATAAAATAATTTATGGCTATAAATCTCAAACAATTTTGTCATTTAAATTGTCTTCTATTTTATACTTTGACTTTGACTTTTCCTGGAATCTTTCTTATTAAGCACTAGGACTACAGCGCATGAAACAGTTAACTCGGCTAGCATGCTAGGCATACTTGTTGATACACATTTAACATGGAAACTCTATCTCGAAAAATTATCCAAAAAATTATCTTCATTCATTTATGCACTAGGACGCCTTAAAAGAATAACTAACTTAAAGACGGCTCCCTCTGCTTACTACGCGTACGCGCACTCGCGTCTGTCGTACGGCATTATATTGTGGGGCAACTCGTGTAGCATCCAGGACATATTCATCCTACAGAAAAAATGCATTCGAATAATAAGTAATATAGCTCAAACAGACTCATGTAAACCTTATTTTAAAAAACTTAACATACTAACAATACCATGTCTTTATATTTTTGAAGCCTGTAAATTCATTAAAAAACACACAAATCTATACTCCCCAGTAAAAATGATCAGACGTAATAATCGCTACGAAAACAAACTCAAAATCCCATTTTCTAAATTAAAACTTTATTCTTCTTCGCCGCATGCAATGTTAATCAAAATTTACAATCATATTCCAAATAATCTTAAACAAATAGAATCAATGCCAATATTTAAGGAGATGTTAAAACAATTTTTAATAACAAAAAGTTACTATAAAATTTCAGACTTTTTTGAGGACAGAATATAATAATTTACCTACAGCCAGCGAGATTTTCCTTCTTAACCGTGCAATATAAAGTTAATAGATTGTTGATATAAAGTTAGTAGATTTATTTAATGTTATCTTAGAGTACCTCCCTAGTTTAAAAAATATATTTTATAAAAACATTATATAGAATCATTGCAACGCCCTCTACAGGGCTTCACATGTACTTAATCTTAAGGGAATCTGTCAACTTACTCCGCAACGCAATAAAGATATTTAATTGTATTGAAAAAATCCGCTAGACATTACGTAATGTAATATTGGTTATTTTTGACATGGCATTTAGTCCTAGCATTTGCAATACGTTAAATTTTACGCATGAAACGACAAAAGTTTATATCCCGTTGATTGGATAGTACACCGTACTCGTATTTTCAGCCAATCAGCAGTTGACGCATTGATTTTGACATTTCATAAGAGCGCGATATAATTTACTCACGTGACGCATGCTAGGCCTGATTGACAGATGTGTCACCATGACAAGATAATCACCAATCACGAAGCAGGGCCTCACGCCCACCTAGTGTCACCTAGCGGATTTTTCATGCACAGTAATCTCCATTGTATTACTTCAACCCACAAATGTATGTTTTCAACACGGAAAATTGCCCTCGCGTCTCGGAAAAAATCGTTTAGTATCACCGCATCTAAGAAACAAACAATACACCGAAACCGCAACGTCGCCCGCCGTTTGATCTAATAATGATAAACACAAAATACAATGCAATACAATGCGTTATTGCACGCCCATTGTGCTGCGGTGATTTTTGCAAACTCTGGCCTCGTTGCCATAATAACTGGTTTCGGTAACAGGGCTGCCAGGTCAATGCTTACAGAGTGGCAAAATTCGTTGAGGAGCCTAATAGAATAGAATAGTAAATGTGTTTATTCATGTAAACTTTTACAAAGGTATTTTAAATCGTCAGATTAAGTTAAACTACCGTCCGTGTTCGGAATGTTGATCCTATCGAGACGAATCGGCAAGAAACTCGATAGTTACTTTTTTTAATACTTTAAATATGGTCACATGCAAATAATTTAGCTTAAGTATTACTACGCATAATTTTTTTTACCTATCTTGTTTAACCATAAGTGCAATGTAACCTATTATGGGAGAAAATAAATAAACAATTCATTCATTCATGTCTAGTGTACATAATAAATGCTATCAAGACCAATCATTTTTGTCATTAATATGGTATTCTATTATACATATATAGCCTCCTTTCATATACGAATTCAATTCAGTTCTACTAACAGTATAAACGCACGAATGGCTGTGTTTTTACCCAGTCGAAAAGCAACTGAATAAATTTAAAAAAAATATGGCACTTTTTTTTATGAAGAACTGACCAGCAATTAAATATTAAAAAGAAACATAAATATTTCATCTCTCTACGTGGGATCCTAACTCACGACCTTCACGTATCGCGCGTGCTGCTCTTCCAGCTAACCGCAAGTTATTGTTTTTGTTCGTAACTAAGGGTACAGACATCAGTACATTTTTTTAAAAGTACACTTGATACATTTTCATCTTCACTAAATTAAAACGGTATGCAATAATTAGCCGTTTTATCTTGATCTTCATCTCTTTATTTTAACGATTCTTCATCTAAGTCTACGATCACGTAAAATACCACTTTACGATAGAACAAGGGTGCTCGGAACTCTATAGCTTTCCAAGGATCCTACGGAGGCCAATACTTTTTGTTTGGAGTTTGATGACTTAAATTGTAATTACTTTCCAAAGGGAGTTGGGAGTTAGTAATGCTTACTAAAATGTCACTGGGGTTACATTCCCTTCAATATGGTTGAGTGAAGCGATGGCTGGCTCATACGTCATGCTTGTGAACAGGTGCCACCTTTGGGGACTGGTCTGCTCCAGCTTTCCTCTTAAAATAAAATAATACTTCATGCTTTTTTCACTCATCAAAATAAAACTATATGACTTGGTCCAAAGTGTTCTACACATAGCTATAAGTTAGATACAGCTACTGTAACTTATCTGCTGAGTTTCTTACCGGTGTCTTCTCGGTAGATATAGGTTCCGAACCGGAAGTAGAATCGCTTTGCATTGTATTCAATGATTCAAAAGTGTTACATGTAACCTACTTGAATAAAGAAATATTTGAGTTTGAGTTTGAGTTTGAATATCCAGGTAAAACTCGTTTCAAGACACAATCAGGTTCGAAGCAAGTTGTTCTAGAGTATAAGTGGTGTGACACTCGATGCGCATTTTAATACTATCCACTTTATATACCTACTATTTTATTTATCAATTTGACGACCTCCGTAGCCGAGAGGCAAGCGTTGCGCCATCTCTGAGGTCCTGGGTTCGACCTCCGGTCGGATCAACATTGGAAACGATTTTTTCTATATTGCCTCGAGTCTGGGTGTTAAGTACCGTCATTGTTTCTGATTTCTGTAATTTGTTGTCCAATATATTTATATCATTGAACACGGATACGTGATGCTCTGTAGCTTGCCGAGGCTTCCATAGCTGCCAATATTCAGTTCAAGCTTGTTTCAAATAACAATCAGGTCTAAAGCAAATTATTTACGTGGACAAGTGATTTGACACTCGATGATTTGACGTTCAAATGCGGTCCACTTTATATTATTTTATTTATCACTCACTATTGAACATTACCGTACAAAAAATATTCTAATGTATTTAAGTATTCACCCTTGAATAAGCTAAAAAAAAACATAAATAACAATAACCACTTTATTGGTTTAACTATGATTTTCCCTCCATTGCCCTCCACTAATTACCCAAATAGATCTTCAAACTGACCTGTACTTAAATATCACTTAGTACTTCACTGAAGATGGCTTTGGGCATTTGCTAGGGCTGCCAAATGAAAATGCATAGTTATGAAGTTTTAGAAAGAAAGAAAGAAAGAAAGAAAAAGTTATAAACTTAACCTCAAACTTCGTGATTCTTAAATTTGTTTTAATTTACTTTAGTTACCGCATTATGCTGTACAATATCTTTTCAATTAGGCTAAGATCAAGTAAATGGTCATCTGATAGGTCATATCCCTTAACAGACAATTACGAGACGAGTTTGAAATCAGCAGTATAAATAAAAGTTTAATTATGAATAAGTAAACGCATCTGTAAGCTATTATTTAAATGAATAAAGTTATTTATAAAAATTAACGGAGACTTTACGCCGCCCTAGCGATCTTTGAATACTTTAAAGAATAAACAAAATTACATTCGTATGTAAATACCGTTAATAATTTAATTTTAATTCAAAATGGTCGTTTTATATTCCAACCACGTTTAAACTAGGTCCAATTTTAAATAAAAAGTTTGTTAATGAACTACAGAACCAGTCAAAACACAATATACTTTGTTGGGTTCGATTTGTTACCAAATTTAAGAAAGAGAAATAAATAAATTTAAATTTTAATAGAGGTAGGGCATAGCGATTTATCGCTCGAACTGGAGCAGTCCGACTGGTAAAATACCTCCACCTTACAGAAGACCGCAGCCAAATAACAATCACTTCTGTGTTGTTGTGTTCCTACGTGTGAGTAAGGTTTCCAGAGCTCCTGGGGGGTGCTACTTTAGTAGCAGGGGTCAAGCCTTTAAGGTAAGGGCGACAAGTCCAGTTACAGATTTTTTTTTTTTTTTTTTTAATCTACGTTTAATTTGGGGCTTTTATCCACAGGGATATGTCAGCCCCATTATATCTTCACAGTTACAAACAACAATCAATATAAAAATAGAACCTTAAAACTTATATTTATTTACATAATTAGGAACGAAATCACTGTTGAATTATTTTAACTAGGTTGCAAAATTTTTTAGCTACATCTGATTTTGGTTTTGACAAAATGTTTTGTATTAGTCCTATGTCTCTTTTATTCAATTTGAATTCTTCAAACAGTGATTTCCTTTCAGCCTCATTTTTGACACACTCCATCAGCAAATGTTGAACATCTTCTATTTTATAACAAGCGCTGCAATTAGGAGAATCTGATTTTTTCATTAAATATGCAAACTTTGCTGACGGATAGTGCCCTGAACGAAGCCGTAATGCAGTTTTTATATAGTTTCTACTCAAGGCAATGTCATCGAACCAAGGTATACGCAAAGGTTCATCCTGAATGGACTTATACCATGTACCTTTATCTATAGACACCATATCAAAATGCTGTTTCCATTTTTGAAAACATTTTTTTTAAATCTATGTACATATTCAAAGTGGTCTGGCACATAATCAAAGGGGTTTCCTCCACTTGCCGCTTCCTTTGCCACAAGATCGGCCTTCTCGTTACCAAAGAGACCAATATGAGCCGGAACCCATTGCAACTTCAACTCAATATTTTTGTTTTTTAACCTATAAATAAGTTTTAAAACATCATAGGCTATCGTTACACCTCTGAGGCCAGAGGCGCAGCGAGCCAAATGTTGTAAAGCGCTTTTACTATCTGTCAGTATAACGAACTTATTAATTTTAATATTATCGGCATACGTTAAAGCTCTCGATATTGCAATAAGTTCCAGCGTCATAATGGACACTTGGCACAATATTTTAACCCCAAAACTTAAATTCATATTATGATCGTACACTCCCACCCCCATACCTTGAGGACTTTTTGAGCCATCAGTAAAAATTTTATGCCAGCCTTTATATTTTTTATGGATTTCTCCCAGAACATTGTTTTTTAATAGATTAGGTTCGTATGCTTGTTTGGATTGTAGAATACTACTAAGATTAATTTTAATACAATCATAGAAATCAATACCGGTTATCCAAATGTCCAAGCTAAACATATTGAGGACTTCAGCTGACGCGTAATCTAAATGGCCCACTTCACTATAAATTTTAGTAAGTAAGGGTTTTTTTTTGTCTCGCCAATAATTATTTTGATCGCTCAAGTTACTCAGTTCGCTCATATCTGAAGCTGTTATGTTATCAGTTATCGAAAAGCATTTCAAAAGATACTTGTAGGCTAGATAAAGCCTGCGTATGAACAATGGTGCTATACTTAATTCGCTTTGCATAACGTGTATAGGAGTGCTTTTAATAAACCCTCCTATCACTCTTAAGGCCTGGTTTTGGAGCTTGTCCAGCTTAGAAACGTGACATTCAGCACTACAATCATATAAAAAGGAGCCATAGTCTATCCGGCTTCTTATAAGTGATATATACAATCGACGTATATGTTTAGTATGCATACCCCATGAGCTACCAGCTAACATTTTTAATATATTTATGAATTTTGTGCACTTGTGAATACTTTCATTGATATGTCTTCTCCACAGAAGGCTCCTGTCTAGCCACATACCTAAATATTTAACGCATTCGATAGAAGTGATTTTTTGTCCATAAATTTTTAATTCAGGCATAATTCGGCGCCGACCTCTACTAAATACACAAAAGCTCGTTTTATGTATTGACAGTGATAAGCCCAGACTCTCTAATTGTTCAACAACAGTGTTCAATGCTATTTGCATGTATCGTTCCATTTTTTTTAAATCATTGTCACTTACAAAAATGACAAAATCATCGGCGTACTGTGATACCATCACGTTTTGTAGCTGATGACAAATTTTATGAGTGACTATATTAAATATTAAGGGAGAGATGGGATCTCCTTGGGCCAAGCCTTTATTAGTGCATCTTGTTATAACGTTATTGTCGTTATCAATGTTAATATTTAAATGTCTTTCGCTAAGAAACGTCCTAATATAGGTACATACCTTAGAGCCAACGTTAATATCATCTAGTATTTTTACAGCTACATCTATAGATAGATTATTATACGCGTTTTCAATATCTAAAAAACACGCCAATGTAGGTATATTCTTAGTAAAACCCAGTTGAATATGAGTCACAAGTCGTGCAAGTGCATCCATACAGGATTGAGCCTTTCTGAACCCTACTGTTGATGGAGACAGGATTTTATTTTTTTCAATGTACCACTCTAAACGTTTCAAGAGCATTAAGTGAAAAATTTTGCATATACAAGACATCAAGGAAATAGGTCTTAATTTGATTTCGCTAGTAACATTATTAGAAGTATTACCGGCTTTAGGAATGGGAATAATGTTAACTTGTCTCCATTGGGTGGGTATAATTCCAGTCATGTATATTTTATTATATAGATTTAATAAAAAAAGTTTAACCCTATCTGGAATATGATAAATCATGGAATAAGAAATATTATCCATTCCCGGCGCCGAGTCTTTTTTTTTTAAACAGCTATTCATTTCCTGGATTGTGAAGTCAGATTCCATTAAGTGATTTTTTGATTTAAAATTTGGTGACACATTCAATGCATAGTCAGGTGATAAAGATTGTAGAAGTTCGCTTTGCTTATTTGCTGGTGCATATATTTTATTTTGTTTGTATCCTTTTATCCATTTAACACGGTTCCACACTTCAGAAGGTGACATTGATTCATTGATAGAGTCACAGAACTTAAACCAACTGGCTGATTTTGCCTCACGTATTAATTTTTGTGTCATTTGTGTTTTTTCCTCAAGTTTTGATAGATTGACCGGTGTTGGATTTCTTCGAAAAGTAGAAAGAGCTAGTCTGCGTTCTGCTACTGCCTTGGATAAGTCGGGATTCCAGTAATTTTTCGGTTTGAATTTATTGTTACAGTATTTAGGATACTTCAGGTAGGGTACATGTTTATCTATTGCATAATAAATTTGCTTTAAAAAGTGATCATAAATATCTTGTATATCATCCGAATTAAAACCTCTGTCGTCGAAAGAATCCGATAAAGATTGTTTATATTCCTCCCAGTCCACATTTTTTAAGTTTCGTTTTTTAATTGGTTTGTACGTATTTTCGATATTAGCTGATATCTTAATTATCATGTGATCGCTACCCAAATTTTCGTTAAAGACTTGCCAAAAAAATTTTATTGCAATGTCTGACGAAGCAAAAGATATATCTGGAGATGTCTGTTGCAGTATTCCATTAACAAGCTTTATTCGTGTATGATCACCATTATTTAAGGAAATGAAACCATTTTCTACCGAAGAGTCTAGGATCTGGCTACCTCTAGAATCTGACTTCACAGACCAGTTCGTATGATGTCCGTTAAAATCACCTGCAACTAAGGTTCTTTGTTTGAACTTTGAAAAGATATCATCCCAATCAGAGGCAGTTGTATGAACAGATGATGGGCAGTATATTCCAATTATATTTTCTATTTCTTTACAGTTAGTTAATTTAATACAAATTACTTCAATAGCTGAATTACTTATATTTATTGATTGTATATGTGACTGAAAAGATTTGTGTACAATTATCGCGACACCGCCATACCCATCCCATCTGTCTGTTCTAAATACATTATAACTACTTACGACTAAATCTGAGTCATTTTCAAGCCAAGATTCACTTATAATAGCAATATGTATATTTTCACGCGCTATAAGATCTGAAAAACTAGTGAGTTTTGGGCGTAAGCTCTGGGAGTTCCACTGAAATAAGTTAATAGTTTTTGTAACATTACGGGGCCTATCCATTAAAAAAATTCAAAATTTTACCTATAGTATCTCCACCTAATATAATATCCATGATAAACGATTTAATGTCTTGAAATATAATTTTACATAAATTTGTACTTTTGACTTCAAAACTAGTATCTTCCATAAAAACCTTCTTAATTTTTAGTAAAAATTTCCTAAATTCAAACTTCTGAGTCAGCTCCTCGTTGCGTTTTTTTGGTAACTCTTCATTCTCACTTTCCCCATTTTCTTGATTCTTGTTATATTCCATAGGTTTTCCAAAGCTTCGCCGTTCTTCCCTTGTGTTGGATGTTTTCTTATTTTTCTTTTTAATATCTTGTATACGAGGTTCTGGCAATAAAACTTGTAGGTTATTATCGACCTGTCTCGTATTTTCATGATGCAATCCCGTGCTTAATACTCGGCTATACGATTTGTTAAAACTATTAGATTTAGCCACTAAAACGGGAGACTCTGGAACCGAAATCTCAGGCCACGCAACATCATTTTCTTGTTTTTCTTCAATGTATAACTGTAATGCTTTCCTATATGCCACCTGTTTTTGACTCATTATACATCGAATATTTTTTTCTTTTAAAAATAAAGGGCATTGTTTATCTAGTGAAATATGAGGTCCTTTACAGTTAATACATTTAACCGTTTTTGAGTCACATATTTTATGATCAGCTCCACATCTCGGACATAACATCTTTTTGGTCGGACAGAACTTTAAAGTGTGCCCAAATTGCCAGCAACCTGAGCACTGTGTGACTGGAAAAACATAGGGTTCAACTCTGAAGGAACATTCATATGCATAAATATTAAGTGGTAAAGTATTGCCTTTGAAACATATCCTTATGGATTCACTATCCACCCATTTTCCATTTTCATCCAGTCGCTTCAGCCTTCTGATAGATATAATCTCTGTATTGGAACAAAATATTTTTATCAGATCTTCTTCACTTATATCAAGATCTACTCCCTTAACAATTCCAAATGACATTGATAGCTCATTGATCATTTGACATCGAAATCCAAGTTCTTTGAATTTTTCAGCTGAAATTAATTTGACAGCGTCTTCTCGATTTTGAAATTGAACAAATAACCTACTCGGACCTTTGTACTTGATTCGATTAATATCTTTAATATTTTCTGATTGAAGGAGTTTAGCCATTGCAATAGGCTTGGGTAAACTTTCAAGTGAAGTTACACAAACCTCGTGAAATGAATTACTGTTATTAGATGTGATTTCTTGGACATTTTGATTATTATTTTTTTCGAGGGTAGTTGATAAACTTCTTAGTAATCGTTTAGGTTTCCTTCTATTCACGGTTATAAATCCATCTTCATCAGCGTTATCATCATCTTCCCTTTGTTTCCTTTTCTCAACTAACTTCTCTGAATCATTATTCAATACATTCGAATTCGAGTCATGCGTTATCACCGAAAGTTCTCGTTCACACTTTTCCAAAACATCAGAATCACTCATTTCGTCCTCACTTGTAGTCTCATTCATTATTATAGTCTATAACAAACGATATAGGTATGTATGAGGAACTAACCACTCGCTACGCTAAGTACACGACTGTTACGCACGGCCGCTCGCGTCGCACTTTCAGTTACAGATTTATTATGCTGTACTTGTCACCCTTAAGCTTGGACCTCATTACCACTTAACATCAGGTGGGATGAGATCAATCTTGAAGTACAAGATAAAAAAAAAAAAAAAAAATTAAGTGCATTTCGTCTTGAATTTACTTCACTTTCCCTCTACACAACCCTAGCCGTTGCAAATGTTAAATCGGAGAGACAGACGGAGGCTGCCCTGGATCCCACGCGAATCATACGTTAATTAATTAGGCAGTTTAAAAAGTTCAACTGCGTCATAATCATGGTAGGCCATTTAACTCGAGATAAATGACTTACTGACCTCCGTAGTCCAGGTAGGGAGTAATACTAATTGAACAGACAAAATCACGTTATACTACACAAATTTGGACTTTACGTCGTGCGCATAAGAACTAATGTCGAACTACAAGTGTTTGCTTATTCCCGGTTCCAATATTTAAAAAATGATCCGTTATAGTTACAGATCGTAATAAATTATACGAGCCGTAAGCTTAAAACGACAGACGGAAGGCTGATGAAAGGCGGTATTGAAAGTAAATTATAGGACGGTATTAAGGACTCATAGTCGGTTGGAGAAAAACGGATATTATTAGAATATTTGTTAAGTTTTTGTCACATTTCTATACTTCGTTTTATAGCATCACCTAAGATCACCATTATAGACCAATTTCGAGAGCTGGTTTTTGGATCTGGTTTCCATAACCACATTATAACTTAATGGTAGGTACCCACAATCCAGTGAATTCTCAAAAAAGTTAAATAAACCCTTTGTATTACGGTGACTGCCCGGATCCCACGAGAACCCTTCGTTAAATTAATTGCATGCTTACTATAAAAGCCTAAAACCATTTAACAGAAGATGCAACTCTGCCGAGCAAATTGCAGAGGTTTTCTACATTTAAGTCAGTTTAATAAGGCAAATGTTTTACAACGTAAATCATAAAATTAGTATCACTTTCGTATATAAATACCGTTCAAAATTTAAAGACTTACTTTTCAAAATGGTCGTTTTATATTCCAACCACGTTTAAACTAGGTCCAATTGTAAATAAAAAGTTTGTTAATGAACTACAGAACCAGTCAAAATACAATAGACTTTGTTGTGTCCGATTTGTTACCAAATTTAAGAAAGAGAACTAAATAAATTTAAATTTTAAGAGAGGTAGGGCATAGCGATTTATCGCTCGAACTGGAGTCGCCCTTAAGCTATGAGATGAGGTCAATCTTGAAGTGTAATATAAAAAAAAGAAAGATGTAGCACATAATACATAAAGATACACACATAAATGTGTGCGTATATTTGTGGATAAGTTTATCATTTTTGAACCCAATCGGATGTTTTATTTTGTAAAGGAGATGATCCGACGGTAGTACCCTAGTTCCGAAATCAGGATAAAGAAAGAGGAAGTCTGTTTTTTAATGAAAATTATTAGATACACTTTTTTTTAGTTAGACCAAGACTTCGTGGCTTAATATCTTTGAGGGACCAGCTAGTCTTTCATAACGTAATCACAGCCGACATCACACGCGCCCAAAGCCGTGGGTCACGCTTGAGGGAAATGCGGGAGGGACTGTCGCAACCGACCCCATTCTCAGAAAACACGGATGCAACTGTACAGGCTGATTTTATTTTCTTAAAAATGACGTAAAATTGATTATGAAATATATAGCTGTAATTTTTCTTACCAAAATAAATTACACAAATTAATTCAATGTAATTGGAGCCAATTTTTTACTAGGCAATATATCGCTAATCCATAGAATACCCCTTCAACTTTCATTTAAAACAAGTTTTCCCAGTAAACCTCGCCATCTAGATATTTATTCCAAATTTTTGGACATTTTAAACCATCCCTGGACCTCAACAATTATTTGAAAACCAACATTAGCTAAATCGATTTAGCTCTCGAGTTTTAGCGAAACTAACGTATAGCAATTCATTTTTATATATAAGATTAAGTACGTCTCAAAATCAAATACCTACATCGATCGAGAAGTAAAATCTTAAGCGATAAGTATAAAGTTCTAAACATATTCGACAGAGGGCACCTACCGGAGGCTAAGATAATGTTAAAAAAAAGGAAAAATTCATCGCCTACGATAACTCGCCGATATCTCAGTTGGAAGAGCGAAGAGAATTACGCGCCACACGTGAAGTCGTGGGTTCGAGCTCTACAACGCAAGTGGAAATTATTTTTTTCTGTTTACAAAAGTTAAATTCTTCAACTACTTTCTTGTAGTGTTATTCGCCCTAGCATGTTAGTAACAACTCTGGTGGCAATTATGAAGGAAAGCAGGGCTAGTTCCACCGCTGGTTTTAACAACACCGATAAATAAGATGAGCTTTAAATACCAATCCGTTTAATAGCACATGATTTACAATTACAGCTCTAACTGCTATAAATAACGATAATGACATAATAATATACCATTCATTACTGGTGTTAATCCGGAACGGTATCCAGTTCGTGCGTATTTAATCGTAACAAGATCCGCCACGGAGACTCGTGACTATCAAATAAACAAACAGCAAATGAACTCTCGACCTAGTGACGAAAATAGGTGAGCCTGTCGTGTGACGGGAACCGAAATAGAAACTTTTTGACGATATGCTGAAGTACTTGGGCTATGCAGTTTTAGTGAACTGTCATCACTGCGACATATCAATTTAAAGTAGATACTTTAACCGGGTTAATTCTTGTTTTTATTTATATTACACTTCAAGCTTAACCTCATCCCACCTGATGTTAAGTGGTAATGAGGCCCTAGGTTAAGGGCGACAAGTACAGCATAATAAATCTGTTATTGGACTTTTCACCCTTACCTTGAAGGCTTAACGCCTGCTACTAGTGTAGCATCCTCCAGGAGCTCTGGAAACCTGACTCACACGCAGGAACACAACAACACAGAAGTGATAGTTATTTGGCTGCGGTCTTCTGTAACGTGGAGGTGTTTCACCAGTTAGGCTACTCCAGTTCGAGCGATAAATTGCTATGCCCTACCTCTGTTTATCCATATGGATCAAAGATACACAGTCATACAGCAGGGAGGCGTAATGGAACGAAAAGCATACCACTTAACATTAGGTGATGGTGATGAGGTTAATCTTGAAGTGTAATATAATTAAAAAATATATATATAATATATATATACGCGTATGATATTTATTCGTAACCACCTTTTGGATCAATTAGAAAATTTGAATCATGTAGGTACCCTATTGTTTCGATTCTATAGCAATAAGAAAACTTGGTCGATTCTACGAGTGGGTCTTTGCTTCGGTTAGATTGTAATTTAATGATACCTATAAATTATCCGAATTTCCTCCACCGTGATGAATCATGATACGTTTTCGCATTATGCGGTTGGCAATATGATAATGAGTGCACCGGTTGTCATAAATCTGCAACGATCTCTTGCAACCCACTCAACTTGCAAATGCGAGTAATTATACGAAATATCTAGAGACAGTTCTCACAGGAACCAATGAAAATGTGTAATTGGTTATCGCCAGTACATAATTCGTTTGATTTGTAAGAATTTGTTATTTACTTAACGTAGGTTTTCTGAGGCAGGATACGCTAAAATTTTGGCATTCTACGCCTTTTATAATGTCATTGGATACAGAAACAGAGATCAGGAATAAAACGACATCTCACTGAATAAGTTTTGATTTTTACCTCGAAATGGTGGTGGTATCTGAACTAACATTATTTTTTACTTAGCTGTGTTTTGGCTGGATGTTTTAAATTCGATGCACGAATGGAAACAACTGGATATATATGTAATAAATGTAATTCTTTATGGAAGTACAGTTTTTATAACATTTATTTATATGGTGTCCGTAGTATTTACCTAACATCACCGTAATGAAGGACTTTGAACGATAAAAAAAATATTATTTGACAAAATCACATTCGTTTTAGATCTTAAATGAAATAAATCAAAATATTTTCATTGAGAAATAACATTTTCATAATTTTATTAACTGGCTAGGTAGTTAACATAAAATATTACATTATTTTTCACCGTAAGGAATCTGTGTTGTGTAAGACTTTCATAAAAATTATCGTACTATTTATATTCAATGAAATTGACGTTGTAGAAAAACATATTTGTAAATGGCATCATATAGTAATCTTCAAATGGAACTAGTGGTACTTGTACTGCAATTTACCCAAAAGCCAGTATATAAATATGTTCTGTACACAGCGTGTATTGCAAATATAACAATAATATTATGTACTAACCCAACGCCGAACAATAAGCGGTCGGCCTTGCGTCTGTCGGTCTGTCCGGGTCAAAAAATAAACAATAATGGCCGTCCAGACCTTACTTCAACGATTGTTCGCTTGTCGATAAATTGTCCAATTTTTCACACAGAGATTAATGCATAGATAACTTGCAAAAACACTGCATAAAATAAAAAGATACCTACACAAATGAAATAATAAAGGCTTAATATGAAGAATATCATAAAATACTATGGAAGCAGAATCATTGCACAGTAATAATTTCTTCTAAAAAAAGATTTTTATAATTTTCTTTTCTTGTGTTACATTTAGTCTTTTATTTTATTAGTTAGCTGTATGTGACCAATAAATGGGTTTCTTTTTTCTTACTTTTGGTTGCGGCTTTTCTCGCATCTTAAACTGCACTTATCTTAAATTTAATCGTGATTTGGTCAGTTATTCTGACGTTAATGAGTTATTAACATAGATCTCCATGAACTTCAAACATATATTTGTGAACTAAGTGTAAGTTACTATAGAATTACATAGCATAGCATATATAGTATACGAGTAGTAGTGTATAGAACAAAAATAATTGTATACAAGTTTTGATAATATATTAAATAGGATTTACTTTTTGAAATTGGTTTAAATGCAAAAAAAGCTTTATGGCTGGATAAAAAAATTAAACTATAAATAAATATTGCTATATTTTATGAACAGACCTGGTAAAACTTCGTTAACGGAAAAGGTAAAAACAATTCCAAACAAAACCGTTACTTTAAAGTTTTGGTTTAAGTTCGGTTTCAATCACTGTTGTAATTTGTAACTTTCACGTTTGACTGAGAATTATTTTTTACTCAGATTTTAATCTATTTAGGTAGTCTAATATAGGTAAAACGATAACGTCCTTGAATACCAAGCGGAGCGAGCCTAGTTAGCAGTCTGCGGGGTCAACTAAACTAAACATATACATATATATATGTTTCCTCAGACACGCTAACGAGTCGGTTTCACTGCGCGCACTTTCGTTGTTTTCACTTTCGTTCGATTCATTTCCAGCCGCCGAGGTAAGTGGTGCATCAACCTGGTGTATATGGCTTTAAACTTAAAGTTAAAGTTTATTAAAAATAATGAACACGTTATAAATTGATCGCCTTACAAAAAATGGTATTACGAATGCACACACAGCACTTGCTTTACTAACGATCAAATATTTTTGGTATAAACAGTGTAATGCTTTTGAAAGTCTTAGACTCTAAAATAAAATGAAAATAGAAAAAAAAACACGTATGAATTGTTGGTACAAATTTAGTTTTCTCCGCTTTGTTCGAAAAGTTGTTAAGGTCGAGTCGAAACGGACAAGAGACTAGACCTTTACTCTTTTCAAAGTTACATACAGGCCTAGCATACGCAATATGTCAAATTTATCGCATGAGATGACAAAAGTTTCGATACCGTTGATTGGTTAAAAGCACACCGCACACGTATTTTAAGCCAATCAGCAGCTGAAGCACTGACTTCAATCGATTTTGACGTTTATTAAGAGCGCGATGAAATTAAGTCGCATGGCGCATGCTAAGCCTGATAGATGATGAAGTATTGGATATACACAAAGTTGATTTAACAAACAGAATCGAACTGGGATATCCTTGATCCATATTTTATTTTTCATTTAAATAATCATCTATGTGGTGGATGACCTTTTTATAAGACTTTTTTTGACTTGATGCTACTTTAATCTATGCATTGGCAATTGTATAATGAGGGAATCTAAATGAACATATATCAAGGTTTATTAATATACATACAGCCATAGTTAAAGAATGATTGAATAACTTTAGTAAGTATTTACTTAAAGACAGGATTTATTGAACTGTTTAAAAGGCACAGTTGAAAACCTTAATAAAATATTGTATAAGAATAAGACTAGCATTAATGTAAGACTTTTTTAGACGAGTATACCTTTAATTTTATATAAATTACACATCATTTTTAGAACTCTTTCCATAGTGCACATACATTTATACTATTTGCAACAGGCGTCATTTTCAAATCAATCGTAGCTCTTCGTAGCATATCGTAAAAGACTTCAACGCGGTACACACAAAAAAATCCGTATACACATTAATTCTCCCCGCAATTTCTATTCAAAAAAGTTTTTACGCCATTTTTTCCCTAATTGTGAGAAAACAGTGCAATTATCATTGTTGTAACAAGTAAAATCGATATAAGTGCGGCTGCGCAGGCGCACCTATTTGCGTAACGTCGAGTCTAGTTCTCACATGTTTTATTGCTCATTGAGCGGTGCTGTCTTACCAGCGGATTATGTTAAGTTTCGCTAACTTTTTCGTCACTTAGATAATAAAGAACTCGTGACTTGTGAAGATGTGTAAGACAGGATTATGATAGAGGGTGCTCAACTATGATTTAGGCAACGAACTCTCTTTGTATTTGATGACTGCATTAAAAGAATGGACGTAAAAAAATAGTAAACTCGACATGTCCTACTAGTAATATAAACGCGAAAGTTCGTTAGAATTTAATATTATCCATTCACGTAAAATCTTTTGAATAGATTAGATAGATTGCTAGATGCTGGCGTTAGACAGACTGGATACATGATTAGAATATAGTATACTTCTTAAATAAATAAAAGAAAACAGCTGACAAACTCTGAGTTAGTTCAAATAAACGAATGTGTTGAACCAGATTCAACGAAGTGCAGGGTGTTTACTCCCAAAACCGAAACATATCGGATTGTGTCTAACACTAACTTTTAAGTCTCACAATCGTATCCAATTCATTTCGAATGGAAATTTCACAAAACGAATTAAAATGTATGCAAAAAATAACCACGTTTTAATCCCCATACTTTCGATTAATCTTTGAAAACGAAACGTTTCGTTTTTCGTTGTAAGCAGATTTAAAATGAAACTCAGCACAAGTGCAGTGCATTCAAAAGTGCATTTAAATATGCGCCTTCGTCCCGGGGTGAACGACCCGGACAGACAATGTCCTTTCTAAGCGACGCAGAGCTAGACTCTGGTAGTTGCCTAACCCCAGGAGACCTTACGAGCCAACTGCGCTACACGAGTTGCCAGAAGGTTGCCTTTAGAAGCTTTTAATTGATAGATAGATAGATATTGTCGTACTTTATGGCACAAAACGTCCAGGAATTAGTTTTACAGACAAATTATAGTAGATTTCAGGCGGTTTTATCGCTTGTAGACAGAGATAGAAAATAGTAGAAAAATGAGTACGGCCGTGACATAATTGCGATTGTATTTATTTAAAAAAATTTAGACTAGTAAAAATAAAGTAACTCTTTCGTTACTTTTTTTTGATGATATTTGCGAGCCTATTATGCCCGTAAATTACCAAACCTGCTCCTGATAATTACGAACTTTACAATAAACAATTATCCAATGTGGTACAGTATTTCTGAGACTACGCGCGTACATACGTTTTCTGATTTCATTTTTATTTGTTTTTTTTTTATGTTAATGATGGCGAACACAAAAATGCAAAAATCAAAGAACAGTTCTTTAAGTTTACTTTTTTTGTACCAACCAAAAAGATACGGTCAGCTTTTGGTTACTTATATAAACTTTTAGAAGTTAAAATCTATTTTGAAAACTATTACTACCGCTTTTGGTAAAGTTTTCGTAAGCTTTTTTTGTATTTTTTTTTATATTTCTGACGCGTCGAAGAGATATTTTTATTTAAAGGGGTTTGTGGATAACGGAACTTGCATTCCGTTAATTAGTTTGATAAATAAGTAAATTATTCTAACGTATTTGTTTTGAATTTAAAAAAAGTTAATTTTCTTAGCATGGTGTTACTGGCAACACCAATCATTAAAGCCACCTTGGGTCTTAAGATATTGAATGTCTGTTTCTGTTATCTAAAGAGCTTTGCTCTTTGCAGACAAACTCTCTTGTGACTTATCGTTGTTAGTTAACTTTTGCCAGTAGTATTGCTTTGTTGCGTTCTAATCTCTCAACTGAGGATTTTTAAAGGTTTAACCTGCAAACGTGTGTGCATACATACCTACTTATTAAAAATGTATGCATTTTATTTTATTTTCATTAAGAAAGCGCGGCTGTACCACATCAACCTAACCCCATCAAAGATCAGTAACGTATTTTCGAGCTTTTAAAGAGTTCACCATCTGAACGGATATTTTAACGGATTTAGGTAAGTCATTGTAATGTAAGGTTTTTTACTAGTAACATTCTTACATTTTAAATGATTCTATATCATAGTACGTTATATACATACGTAAAAAATTATATATACCTACTTAATATGACATAAATATCACAAAATTCAAATATATTTTTTCAATTATTCTGAAAGAGCTTTTTCGTTTCTCTAAAAGGGAAATAACAGATAAAAAGCACTTAAATACTAAACTATTCTAAACACATCACAGCAACAATGGCATAGAAATGTGGTACAGAACCACCTCCGTACCGAGTCGCACTATTCACTTAACACTTAGATACGTCCAGGGTGTTCTGATACCACAAGCCTACGTCACGCGGCCGTGCGAATTTGACACTTACGTAAATTTTGGCGGACATTTTGAGGGTTAACTGTCACTGTCACTCGCGACACAAGCGCATGCGCGGCGGGGTCGCGCGGAGAATGGCGCCCGAGCCTCCGCGCCATGTTTATAAACTCCCCCCCAGTTCCTATAATATTAATTACGATCGATATTTTCACTGCAGCGATCCGATTGATCTGGATCACGCTTCCTAGATCCCTAAATTATGTACAGGGCATTGAGTTCTTTTAGCTAATAGTAAAATAGGATTTGCTATAGCTGACATCTTTAAAATAGTAATTTAAAAATTCATAAATAAATTATCACAGCGCTATTAGTAATCAGACAATTCTAGTGTAATAACTTAGTGAATACATTGTCCAACTGTAGTTTCGCTCTTTCTTTGAAAATCATTATCAACAACGAGTTAAAAATAAATATTTTTTGTTAAAAAGGTTGTGAAGAGAATATTTTATAGGACAAAGGAGACTCACGCCTCAAAAAGTGAGATGTGTTAAAATTAATTAAAGATATAACTCCTATATCTAATAACTGCATTATTGTATCCAAAGTAAGAGATTATTTGGAAAATAACTGTTCTATTCTTACCTCACTCTAATTCAAAAGTGTAGTGATAAATTATTATTCCACGTTAAACACTAAAACGGTTATAAAATACTTTTTGATGCTACGATACTGGACCTGATAAGTGACTTGACTCGATGCGAGTTTGAATGTACGTTATAGATTATTTTAATTATCATTAATTAAACTTCACTACAAATCAGCTTCAAATTTATACCATAAACCTCACGAAGTCCTAATAATATGAGCCCACCATGCTTTTCCTATAACTATGAAAAAAATCTTTGAAGGCACCTTATTTTGACTGGTATCTAATTAATTAACTGTCATTTTATATTATTTCATTCTATATTGTGATCTCTTGTTATCCAATATCATTAATTATTTTGTCACATTCCCTCAAAGGATACTATTACTTGTAACTAGTTCTCACACCTGTCACCACATTCTTGACATGCCTCAGTGACTATAACCACCCATATGACTTAAACATACTTAGTATTTATTTATTTTATAAACTTTATTGCACAAAAAGAAGTACAAAAGGTGGACTTAATGCTAGGAACATTCTTTACCAGTCAACCGTTGGGTCATGCATATAGTTAGTTTATGGGTGCGGTAACAGTAAAAATGTGTGTCAGGATTACAATAAATAATAATAAATCTATCCATACTAGTCCATACTAATATTATAAATGCGAAAGTAACTCTTTCTGTCTGTCTGTCTGTCTGTCTGTCCGTCTGTTATTCTTTCACGCCTAAACGGCTGAACGGATTTTGATGAAATTTGGTATAGGTATACGTTGAATCTCAAGAACGGACATAGGCTATTTTATTAGAAAATAAGGGGGGGCTGGGGGTAATACCACCTTTGAAAGTTTATATGGAAAAATGTTTATTTTTGAAGTTAGAGATATGAAATTTGGCACAAATATAGCTCGAAACTTGGATTAAAATATAGACTACTTTTTGTTTCGAATATTAGGGGGTAAAACCGACCACGAAAGGATGTAGTCCACGCGAACGAAGTCGCGGGCACAGCTAGTATTATATATTTTTAATTTTATTATAATTGGAATCTTGACACCATACACAAATAAATGTAAGGCACCAATGCCATAAAAGATTACTTTATGTTACATCAGCAGTTTCATTTAAATGTTATTTTAAAATGCTCCGACACTATTTAATATGTTGATTAGAAAAGTAGTGACGTCATCGTGTGCTATCTAAGTTATCTTTATAGAAAATCTTTATAGGTATTGTGACAGGTATTTAAAAATATTTCAGTTTACTAGCCAACCAATTTATTATCCAGACAATTTATGACATACATTTATATCCACATAATAGCTTTAAAAGTAAAAGTAAAGTATAAGCCTATTTTATGAATCCTACTTAGCTGTCCATCATACTGGCTTTATCATCATGCTAGACGTTGGTAATCAGAAACTCGAGGTATGTCCGAAAAATACACACTTTGCACGACCCGGAAATCGAACCTAGGACTCCAAAACAATGAACCAGTTCTTTAACCACTAGACCATCGTAGCTTTGGCTATGAATACATACCCTACTAATATTATAAACGCCAAAATTTTGTGAGAATGCATAGATGTCTGCATGTATGTTTCTCTTTCACGCAAAAACCACTAAACTGATTCGAATAAAATTTGGTAGATATTATGGATGAAAAGTATTAATAATAACGCATCGAAATAACGCAGGTGAAGTCACAGACAACAGTTAGTTTAGATATATTTCAATCAGGTATACATAATTCCTCTATTATCAACTTGTAACACGATTTCAACGCAATTTTCTAACCCCTCACCATTTTCATGTCAGCTAAGCTAGTATTACAAGTTTCTGAGAAATGTACAATTCAAAATCACCTTGTATAATTAGGTTATTAACTAAATGAACGCCAAATCATTATTCGGTTCGTATTATTATTTTCCAGTTCCGTCACGCTCGTGACTTATTCTGACAACACTTTTAATATTCATAACTGTTACGTATTAGTAACAAATTAATGAATTTTAATCAGTTTGCCTGTATAGCGTGAGTGTTTAAGGTACAGACAAAAATTAAAATCGAAATGCAAGTGATTACCTTGATTTGATGTTGGCTGTACAACTGTTAACGGTAGCTGATGTCGTTAATTTGGGTTTAATATCTACTGAGGTAGATAGGCCAATATATCTATCCTAAAAATGTAAAATTAAAATTATATGAAGGGATTTTTTTACTAAAAAATGTTTCTTTTTCTACGTTCGGAACTTAACTGTGTATTGGTGTAAAGAATGTTATGAATAATAAAAAACATATTGGACAATACCACATAGATAGCTATAGTATTTGGAAAGTAGCTAAATAAATAAATAATAAATAAATAAATAAATAAATATTGGACAACATCATATACATTGCTCTGATTCTGTGGTAAGTAGCTTAAGCACTTGTGTTACAGAAATCAGAAACAACGACGGTACCACAACACCCAGACCCGAGACAATATGGAAAAGTTCGTTTCCCATATTGACCCGACCGGGGATCGAACCCGGAACCTCAGAGATGGCGCTCGCCTAAGTCAGGCCCGCTCGCCTCTCGGCTACGGAGGTCGTCTAAAGAAGTTGTTACAGAGATCACAAACAACAACGCTAGTATAATCAGCGGGTCTACTCCCATAAACGAAATATGTCGGATCCGACAACGGATAGCACTTTTTAATCCTCATAATCATAACCAATTCACTTCGAATGTAAATTAAGCGTTTTAAAAAACAAAATATTATTTATATTTATTTATTTAAAAAAAACTTTATTGCACAAAAAAAGTACAAAAGGTGGACTTAATGCTAGAAGCATTCTCTACCAGTCAACCGTTGGGTCATGCAGATAGTACGTTTATGGGTGCGGTAACAGTAAAAATGTGAGTATGGATAACAACAAAATTAATAATCATAAATAGCAGAAAATTACACACGAGAAAAGAATATTCATACATAAGTTCATGATAAATAAATATAATAATTAAACAATATAATATAAATATATATATATAAATAAAACAAAGTAATATATATATAAATATATGCAAACAAGTGAATAAATAAAGCAAATCAATTTAGCAAACGAAATTTTATGTAGAGGGGGAGGAATAAAAGAATTCACGAACTTTTAATTTAAAAATTTTTAATTTATACAAATCAAAAACCACGTCTTCGTTTGTTCGTTTCGTTTTTAAGAGTACCCCTCCAGACCCTAGACAATAAAGAGAAGTTCGTTTCCTATATTGACCCGACCGGGAATCGAGACCGGGACCTCAGAGATTGCGCAACGTCTAAGTCTCGCCTCTGGAAAACGAACTGTTCTATATTGTCTTGGTTCTGGGTGTTGTGGTAACGCCGTTATTTCTGTATTGGGAAACACAAGTGTTTGAGCTACTTAACTTTCCACAGAATCAATACAATGTGTGTGTAGTGTGTTATTGTCCGTTATTTGTTTAGTATTAAAGGTGTGAAATTATTATTTTTCTACTTTGTACTACAAAGTTAAATTCAGTTAGCCGGAACTGTGACTAATCCGGCCGTCAGTCGCTGTATCCGGATTCCGGAACAAACAGTCTTATACCGGACCTAATGTACCTACTAGCGCAAGACATAGTGTGGGTAATTTTTCTTAGACATACTACCTATTTGACATATACACATTACATATGCATTGTATCTACGTGCTCCTTTTTTTTTCATTTGGATTTTTGCTTTTTTTCAACCTTAATTCGCAAATGTCAGGAGCCATATTACCAAAAACAAAATAAGGAATTCGTTATAGGACTTAAAGTACAAAAGGCTGACTTGTCTTTTCATAATGAGTACTATTTTTGTGATGTAATATCCTTTTTTTTTTTTTTGACGGGGGGAAATGCTTGATGCATCGTACCGCCACCCTGAGGGAGGGTGGCGGCGTGTGTGGGACTCCCTTCCAACCAACCAACCCGGTGTACCCACTAAAACCCCCCGGTTGAACCCTCATCGCCTAAATGGCGTCGCTGTGGGAAATCGGCTCAGCCTTTGCTTCCACAGCGCCGCCGGCGGAAAAGCCGCTTAAGCGGCTCCGTCTGCTCCCCCCACGGTGTTCGGTTGGAGACTGGGGATGGCCGGTCCAACGGGACCATCCCCACCTCGCAGTGGAGACCGGTGCAATGCCAGCTGAGGTGCCCTCACACCATCAGCCGGCCGGTCCCCACGCGGTAGCTGGGCGCGGTCGTATTGCCGCCGCGCCCTCAGCCGCCTTCTTCGGCGGCAGGCGGGAGCGGATGGGTCGTCCTCCCGCTCCCGCTCTGCGGCCTCCTTCTGCGACATGACGTCTTCGCAGAAGGAGGCCATCCCGTCCCATGCTGTCTCACTCCCGAGCATAGCCTCGACTATGCTGGGGAGTGAGAGGTTCGGCCCCACCAGAGCACGCAAAGTCACGCGCCGCGCGTCAAATGTGGGGCACACCTGCAGTGTGTGCCCCGCTGTGTCCTCCGCCGCGCCACAACTCTGGCACGACGGAGACTGCTCCCGTCCGATGCGGTGCAGGTACTGCCCAAAACAGCCGTGGCCGGACAGCACCTGCACCAAACGGAACGTAAGAAATCCCGACTTGCGCTCGAGCCAGCGAATTATTGCTGGCCCGAGCGCATCAAGAGTCCAGCGGCTCGCCGGACACTCCTCTAGGCTGGTGATGTAATATCCTAAACCAGGGCTACCCAGAACTGATACGATCCGGGGCAAATTCTGATCACAAAATAGATGAAAAGGCTGCACAAAAATATATTTGTAGATAAAATAATAGCGCTTATTAAACTAAGCACGAATGTGACGGAACTCATAAATACACAGCTCTATACTGTGTAAAAGATAGCTTGATCTCTGCGACAGCTGTCAGTTAAATCACGCCTAAGAAGTTCTGAATTTCATAGTAGTACAGACAATACCTGTAAATGTCATTCTTTATGGGCATGCCGACCTACATAATGATGGGCGATGAATCAACGTGACCACTGACTATAAACTATCGGTATTTTAAATAAAACTGAATTTAATTTTTTTTAAGTGTTATTGTATATTTTAATTTTATTATCATAACATTATTTACATAATGATAATATATGCAAACAAGAGTTTATAATAAATATACAAGATTGTTCTAGCGATTCAGATATGGATTTGGAGTTCACTCCTTTACAAGAATAAACTTAATTTATATTCAAATATTCGTTTAATTTAGTAACGTTTGTAATTAAATTAAACCCAATTAAATGTTACTTTAGCATCAATAATAGTAAGAAATGTCGATAATATCTATCGACTTTTTTTATATCATGACCACCCTAGGAATGTCAGTTTGACTTATGTCGCAGAGATCAAGCTATCTTTTACGTAGTATAGTATTAGTGATGAAAGACACTTAGTTCTTTAAGGCCTATTAAAAAGACTAGCCTCCATCTTACAGGACTCGACTCTAAGATGAAGACTAAAGGCTCGATTTTTTATTAATAAGACTTAAACGTTGTATTAAAAGATCTCTTTCATCGTTATCTAGTATTTATACGAAAATGATTTTTGTTTTCTAATTGTTTATTTCTTTTCTCTCTGTAAAAATTCTGCATAAGAATACTTCCGAAGAATTAAAACATATCGCGAGCCGCATATAGATAAGATCACAAAACATTAAACATTTTTCTTTCTATGATCTGAGGATAAGATTAAGGTAAAGAATGTAATCTCGTTCAACAAAAATCCAAAAACTTCTTAATAGTTCGTCAGTTCGAACTAAATCTACACAAATAAACTCGAGTATTCGGCCCGAAGCTCGCTCACGACATCGGAATGAAATCACATGCCAATTGATTAATCGCCTGAGAATTGTTCTCGTAATTAGCACACTGGCATTACGATCAGATTCCATTGTCCAAGTGGTCCGAATGATAGGAAATGAACTATTTCATTTATGTTATCTGACCCGGCTAGAGTGCTCAGTTTTTGATTGAAAGTTCAAGGCGATTGGCAAGGTCAGAAGGTTATAATTCAGTCACCACTAATATTTTTTGCGGTCGATCCAAATAGTTAAGATAAGTAGGTATCACTTTTAATGGATATGAAAAGTTCATTGGCAGTTACTCCATGTTTTTATTAGCCTCCGTAGCCGAGAGGCGAGCGTACCCGACTTTTGCATCGCGCCATCTCTTAAGTTCCGGGTTCGATCCCCGGTCGGGTCAATATGGGAAACGAAGTTTTCTGTATTGTCTCGGGTCTAGGTGATGTGGTACCGTCGTTGTTTCTGATTTCTGTAACACAAGTGCTTTAGCTACTTACCACAGAATCAGAGCATTGTATGTGATGTTGTCCAATATTTATTTATTATTTAATTATTTAATTGCTCTACCTAATCATTGAATTTTTAAAAACTTTATTGAACAAATAAGTACAACAGGTGGATTGAATACTAGGGGCATTCTCTACCAGTAAACGCTTGGGTCATACAGAAAGTCTTAAGTATCCATCAATCAAATATGTCTTTATTCAAGTCGTTTACATAATAGTTTTGAATCGTCATAATTCTATGAAGATTCATAAATTGTAGGTATTCACCTACAATTCAAAATGAAGAGTTTGAAGAGATACTTCTTATCATAGCATATATAACTATAATAGGGACGAAGATTCGGTAAAAAAACAATTATTCTATTTATGAAGACGTAGATTTTCTTCAAAAAATATAAACAAGAATAGATAAAGGCATCAAACTTCAGTGGAGTGGTATTTTTACGTCTCTCTTTCGTAAAAAGTGTACAAAACCAACTTCGCGCTAAACATTAACGCAATGTGTATGAGTAAAGTTTTGTTTACGAGATAATATAAAAAATATGTATCTTATATTCTCAGTACTCTAACTGTTAGGCCAAATATAATTTCCACCCTATATTTATGGCGACGCGTCGTCATAAATATGACGTTCGTAGCCGAGAGGCGAGTGGGCCGGTCTATTTCTGATGTCCCGGATTCGATCCCCGCCTGGGTCAGCATGGACAACGAACTTTTCTATATTTTCTTGGGTCTGAGTGTTGTGCAGTCGTTGTTTCTGATGTCTGTAACTCAAGTGCTTAATCTACTTACCAAAGAATCAGAGTTATCTATGTGATATTGTCCTATTTTTTTATTTTTATTTCTAGCATGATAAAGATCTAGCAGACGAATAAAAAGTATACCTATCTGTTCATACGATTCCCATTTTCAAAATAGCTGATAAATTTAAAATCCTAAAACCACAAATAGAGATGCATTCACAGTCTTTTGTGTTTTTTTTTTAAAGATGTCCTCTCGCAATGGTCTCATTGCGGTATATTCTAGACTCAATTCCCAGTTAATCAAGAAGTGTGTCAAATCAAATAATCCGCCCACATTAGCACTCTTACCACGACATCGTTCAAGTAGCTGCGCGGGTGCAGTTACAACAACTTCGCCCGACGAATGCTAAGCGCTTTGTTTTACATCACCCGTACAGATAACCTACAACTTTGTAGCAAGAGATCGAAACTCTGAATAATTTTTAAGAGAGGCAGGGTACAGCGATTTATAGCTCGAACTGGAGCAGCCCGACTGATGAAATACCACCACCTTACAGAAGACCATAGCCAAATAACAATCACTTCGGTGATGTTGTGTTCCTGCGTGTGAGTAAGGTTTCACCAGTTCAGTAACAGCTTTATTATGCTGTACTTGTCGCCCTTAAGCTAGGACCTCATTACCACTTATAAAAATAGGTAAAAAAACTTTTTAAGTTAAACGGTTTTATGTTAAACATACATTGCAATGTTTAAGATAAATGTACTAAAAACCAAAAAATAATAAAATAGATACAGTCTTGGGAATTATAAACATATGCATAGACTAGACTAAAATAAAACCGTGGGGCACGTCAATTGTGTGATAAGTAGGGCTAGAATGTGGAAACAAGCTAGCAAGCTCGATTATAAGCAAGTTTTAGGGTTTCATAGTGGTGAGCGAGTAGTACTTTTATCATATGTTTTGTCGATTAAAGACAAACTACGAATCAAATCTTCAAGTGTAATATAAAAAAAAGAATAAAAAAAAGACAAAATTAATAACCCAATGAATAATACAGTCTTAAGTTCAGCAATTATGTTCTAATATTTTAGAGTATCTAGTAGGTAATAGTATAAGTTATAATTAAACTATCTGTAGCCCGTGACTTCATTCACATTCTCCGGGATAAAGATAATCCATTCTAGATGATATTTCTAATACCTAATCTGTTCGGATACCAAGCTTTATACAAATCTGACCAGTAGTTTTTGAGTTGAGAGAGAGAGTAGAAATTAGAAGAATTGCTATAGTTGTACCAGTTCTCTGAAACTCTACTTATACGAGCAAAGAACTGCTCCATAAACCCTGAATGCCCTAGCGACTTGCCCATTGAACGAAATGCGTTGCTCTGATTGGTTGACGCCGGGACCTTGACATGCGCACGCGGCGAAAGTGAATGAAAAGCCGCCGACTGATCTATTTCACTGGTCGTCGGGTAGGGGTTTATACGAATCACATCGTTATATTGTTTTAAATATCAGAATCGATGATCAATAATTTGTGGACCGTAAGAAGTCAAGCCTCCATAACCGTGTCGTTTATCAGCGGAAATCTTGACCAATATGCCTAGCATGCGCAATACGTCAAAAATTATCACATGAAACGACAAAAGTTTCAATAATGTTGATTGGCTAGTGGCACACCGCACTCGTCGTCAGCCAATCAGCAGCTGATGCATCGATTTTGACAAGATAGAGTTAACACGCATGGCACATCCTAAGCACGATTTAAAATCTACCAAGCCTAGCAAGCGCAACCCGACTTAATTTTATCGCGCTCGTAACAAACATCAAAATCAATTGAAGTCAGTTCGTCAGCTGCTGATTGGCTGAAAATACGAGTGCGGTGTGATATGAGCTAATCAACAGTATCAAAAATTTTGTCGTTTCATGCGATTAATTTAACGTATTGCACATACTAGGCCTGATGAAGTAAAGTTATTTGTAATAATCTCAATTGACTAACCAGCCAACGTCCCTAATGTAAGTTTTTTATTTTTTAAACAAGTCTAAACTTCCGCCACAGCCTTTTGTTAAAACAAATCATTCCATTTACACCGGAAACGCCGCCATTTGTCTACACTTAAGATATAAAACAGGCCACTTAAGCCTTTTGTGAGACAATTACCCCAATTAAGGCCTGTGGTCTATGGATAAGTGTGAGAGGCCTGGCAAGGTCGTCAATGTCCGTCTGTCTGTCGTGCGTCACCGACTTTGAAAATAGGATATAATGTAAGTACTTAATTGTTTAATATCTCTGCTGTCTGTATAGACAATCAAGGATTTGCTTCTCGCTTTTATTTAATAGCAGAATGTTTAATTTTTCTTATTATTTTTCTCATCTTACTTCAACCATGCTTAAGAATAGATATTGGTACGATAACTGATGTTTAGAGACGATATGAGATTAAAAAAAACTTGCAGGATTAAAACCAACATGTAGGTATAGGCTTTAATGGTGTCTTTGGGCCAAACAATCAATCAACACGATCTTTATTCGTAGTATCTTTAGTAGTATAGTAGATTTCATTTTGTGCAAAATAACACAACGAAATTCATACCGAAAAGATAACATGGGTAAACTAATTAAATTTAAGATAGGTAGGGCATAGCTTTTCATCGCTCGAACTGGAGCAGCCCGTCTGGTAAAATACCTCCACCTTACAGAAGACCGCAGCCAAATAACAATCACTTCTGTGTTGTTGTGTTCCTGCGTGTGAGTAAGGTTTCCAGAGCTCCTGGGGGTGCTACATTAGTAGCTGGGGTCAAGCCTACAAGGTAAGGGCGACAAGTCCAGTAACAGATTTATTATGCTGTACTTGTCATCCTTAAGCTAGGACCTCATTACCACTTAACATCAGATGGGATGAGGTCAATCTTGAAGTGCAATATAAAAAAAAAATAATAAAAATATGTTTCAGTAGCGTTATCAAACTTATTACTGTTAGTGAAATGGACTGCAACTGAAATTAGTTTAATTTTTTTAGCGTGTGTGGCGCCTCTGTCGTTTTTCGGTAATGATCGAGTTGTAGCCGCACTTTCGAATTAAATATACATTTTAAGACTTTCGCGTTCCATTTTAAACATTTAAAATAATTTAACGGGTCAAAACGCGACACCATTTTTATTTAGTAGTTAATACGAACTACTTACTGCCCGACGTTTCGGTTAGGTTGCACCAACCGTGGTCACGAGCTGACTGGTCTTGCTCGCCTTCGTCTGTTCGGGGGAGCTTGCAAATCTTCATCCACCCGCACATTGTCACATAACAAAATGTTATTGAAGTCACTTCGACACACTACACTGACAGTATCCGGAATTGTTTTAGATCGTTCTAATCGCGGTAAACATTTATTAATCACTGGATTCCATGCTGATGATAACTTAAATCCGTCTTCTCTATTGAAATTTTTGTACTTTTTGATTTCAATAGCTTCACGTACTATCCTAGTATGGTAGTGGCGATCGGTCGAGAGGATTTTAGGGTCGTGCAACTCCATCCAATGATTAACTCCCATTTCTAACAGATGTTCTGCTACCGCGGATTTATTAGTCTGACGATTTTTGACTGCCGTAATATGTTCTTTTACTCGTTCAGCTATTGTCCGCTTAGTTTGTCCAATGTAAGAACTACCACAACTGCAATCAATTTTATAAACTCCCGGCGTTTGAAAAGGAATAACATCCTTCGGCGTTCGCAGTAATCTTGACATTTTGCATAACGGTTTATATACAGTCTTGATGGAGTTTTTTCTAAGTACTGTTCCAATTTTATCCGTTACGCCTTTTATGTACGGCAAAAACGCTGCTTGTCGACTGACTTCAGGACACTTTCCTTTTGATTTCCACCTTCTTGGTTTCCTCGACACTTCATACCCGTTTCGTCTGAGTACCTCCTGAACATGCGTGAGCTCCGCCTGTAAATGTTCAGGGTCACAAAGGTTATGCGCTCTGTTAGTAAGAGACGTCACAACAGATTGAAGATGTCGTGGGTGATGATGCGAAGAAGCGTGCAAATATTTGTCAGTGTGCGTAGGTTTCCTGTATACAGAGTGTGCCAGCGTACCATCATCTTTAACACTCACTTGTAAATCAAGAAATGCCAACGATCTGTTCCTTTCCATTTCATAGGTAAACTTTACTTTCGCGTGGATAGAATTTAGATGATTTAGATATAGATCTACTTCCTGTTGACCACCGTTGATTATACAAAAAATATCATCAACGTACCTCCTCCAGAGTTTCACAGTACACGGTCCAGTGGCGAGGGCTGTTTCTTCAAAATGTTCCATCCAGATGTTAGCTATCACCGGGGCTAAAGGACTACCCATGGCAACACCATCAATCTGAAGGTAGTACTGGTTTCTGAATAAAAGGTAATTTCCGTCTAAACAATTTTCTATCAGATCTATATATTCTTTAGGCAACTCACTATCGCAAAGTTTACTCTTGATTATATCGAGGCACTCCTTAAGAGGGACATTCGTAAAAAGTGACTCAACGTCGAAACTCACCATTGTGTCACCAGGTTCCAACCTAATACTCCTTATGATGTCCCTGAAGTGGTAAGAATCTTTCACAAAAGACGGTGTGTGTCCAATTATCGGCTGCAGTACTCCAGCAACATGTTTCGCCAAGTCGTAGGTGGGTGAATCAATTTGACTTACGATTGGTCTCAATGGAATGTTGCTTTTGTGTATTTTCGGCAAGCCATACAACTTGGGCGGTTGCACAGTTTTTGGTCTATGTAAATGAAAGTACTCGTCTTCTGTAAAAATATCTCTGTGTTGATGGATTAGGGCACGAATGCGTTTTGTTACTCTGGCTGTGGGGTTATATGATACAGGTTTGTAAACATTTGTATCTGACAACAAACTCCTTATTTTGTCCACGTAATTTTCAGTATTGATTACCACAGTGGCGTTTCCCTTATCGGCCCTTAACACCAAAACATTATCGTTACTTCTCAACGATCTTAGTGCTAGACGCTCTTCCGTGGTAAAAACGTCGGGCAGTAAGTAGTTCGTATTAACTACTAAATAAAAATGGTGTCGCGTTTTGACCCGTTAAATTATTTTAAATTTCGAATTAAATGATCAAATCTATACTATTCTGATAAACCTAACAATTTAGTTAGTTTAGAAAGTACAAGACCTAGTATAATTCAAAAAATATTTTTGTGTAGGATAGTTCCTTTATCAAGGATGACTAAAAGGCTGTATACATTACGCTACTACTAAGAGAGAAGAACCGATGGAAAATGTGGAAAAACAAGGAAAGAACGCTGAGGACGCCGCGACAGGGCGCTAGTTCCAAATAAAAGTACATTTGATTTTGACCATAACTACGCATTCATCTCTCATTAGTACGCGTATTTAATTAGTTGTATAGGATATAATGTTGGTAAACCAAGCCAAGCAAGGATCAAATAAACAAATAACTCCTTTATTGTTATGAATGTAAAAACCAGAATTCGGATTTGAATTTGGAAACTAAATTTTATCTCTCTCTTAGCTTAAGCGATTGGTCAGAGGCGAAATATAGTCTATTCGAATCGGAACCGTTTTTGACGTTTATGAATCTGCCCCCAAGGTCTTGTAAAACAAAGCGGTTCGAATTTGGAACGCATGAATCATGACTATAAATTAAAAAAGTATTTGCATATCACATTTCATATCGTTTTTAAAGCTTGCCAAATAGAATTGCGTCTATGGAAATATTATTTTTAGCATACTTTGGGTAGATTATTGCATTTATATCGTGGGCGTTAAATTTGACAAGACTAGGCTAGTTCTGTAATTTTAGGATGTATTAAAACTGTTAGTGGAACTTCTAAGTTTTGCAACTAAAACTGATGGCCGGAAACCTCACACTTCTAGCCATAGACGTTATTATCTCACCAAGATGTGGCGCCACACCGATATTATACTTCCCACCCTCACAATGCTTTAGGTAAAACTAATCGCGGCAGCGACTTTGTTGATAGAATCCTTTAAATAGTTGATTTGGACAAAATTGTAATGATTAGGATACTTGTTTTGCAAACGATACTCATACAAATTGTTGTAATTTATTGCAATTAGATATTAGTTCATAAGCGCACGATTTAAAGGCGGTCCAAAGTCCAATAGTCTGACGTGTTTTGTTGGTCTGTATATACAACATTGCTTAAAAAAAATGTCGCAACAGCGTCTGTATAAATATACGCTATAATATAAAAAACATTCGAAATATTTAAGGTACATTTTTTACGCCACAATATTTGTTGTTTTATTTTAAATATTGAACTGCAATTAAATTAATAAATCAATATTGGACAACATCACATACATTGCTCTGATATTGTGGTATTGTGTTACATAAATCAGAAAAAACGACGGTACGACAACACCCAGACTCCGCTATAACATTATCTCTACCTATTTATATAAAGTATTTCATATTCAAGACTTGCTTCAATATTTTTAAACTTATAATATTTTAAATTTATAAATTCTGACTTTCCATTAATTAAGTATCTTAAGCATCACGAGTTAAAAATATAAGTATTAGAAAAAATAAAATTTGTTTTTTTTTTAATATATTCCTTTTAACTCGGGCAAAGCACTAGTGTTTAAAATAGCTTTGAGTTTGATGTTATGGCTGTAAGGTATTAATTCTTTGTGTCGCAAAACAGTTCGAGTCATAATAAATGTTTTGTTAATTCGTCTGAGTCTCGGCGAGCGCTTCCCACGCCTCTGGTCGTGCTCAAAGCCGAATCGTGAGCAGATTTTACACGAAAAACTTCGCCACATACAAATATTTAAGCGTATCTATACTTACTAATATTATTAAGTTGACGAGCTTGCCTGTTTGTTTGAACGCGTGAATCTCAGCAAGTACTGGATCAAATTGAAATCATATTTTTGTCCTGTAGGCCTAGCATGCGCAATACGTCAAATTTATCGCATGAAAAATTCGATACTGTTGATGTACAGCCAATCAGCAGATGACGCAGACTTCAATCGATTTTCACGTTTGTTAAAAGCGCTTTAAAATTTAGTCACGTGGCGTGCTAGGCCTGCTGGAAAGTCAATTTATCAAGGAAGGTTTTGGGCGCTTTATAACATTCCGCTATGACCAATAGGAGCGAAGAATCAGGGGAAAATAAAATAAACCGGGATAGAACGCGTGGGAAGTCGGAGAGGGCCGCCAGTCAAATATAAAATGTAGTTTGGGTTTCATACACGTATATGAAGTATTGCTTTAACTAATATGTAATAATGTTATTAATATAACATCATTTAAAAATAAAAGCTGGAAAACCAACCAAAATCTGATCTTACCGAGCTTATCACCAATGTAAAAAGCCATTGCTTGCCGCGGCTTCGTTTGCGTGGACTTAGTTTTTAGTAAAACAAATAGCATACAGAAGTATAAGCTAAGCTTAGTATAGTCGCCGTCAATTATTTGCTATCATCTGCTCTGACATTATAGACATAATGAATGTTCAGATATTAATGGTAACTAGTAGTGTAGAGAACTTATTTGACGTTAGAAACTGTTCCAACGTAAGTATTTGGTCACTTTGTCTGCTCTAATATATCTGACGGTGATTGTACATTCAGCTTTGGTGAAAGACGCTCTCCAATGGTAAAATAATTTTTGAAAGAGGTACGTTAGTTTTTGAGTTTATTCGTCACAAACACACACACAAAAATACAAATCATTCCTCTTTGTAGGTAATATTGGTGTACCTATCTAGATAAAATTATCTAGGCTAAATATATTTCCAACCAAACATTCACAAAACATCCCGCCAGAATTTAGATTTCATAACATTAGGTAGGTGTAGTAACTTTACTTAATGATATACTCGTACATACATGTGTATCAAATTAAATTGTCATACAATCATGATATGAAATAGGTATGTAGGTAAGTAGTATAACATTACATTCTTAAAAGTACGAATATAGTTTACGCTTCCTACAGAAAATGATATTAGATATATCTATAGGCATGAAAAAAAATATACCTACTCCTGTTACTCAGCATGACAAAAGTAAATTTCAAAATAATATGAGACGTCTAACGACCTTCATAATATCAGATGACAAAGATGAGAAAACTTTATAATATGTCAAACTGTATTTAAAAAAAAAAGAAAATGTTCATTATTTCGATTTTTGCAGCCGGCCAGTTACAAAATCGCAAAACATTTGTAGCAGTTGGCGCCAAAACCGGTGAACGCAGGACAGATGTCAAACAAACAAGTAAATCGAGGCAAAGGCATTTCTTATTCAGCCAGTGGACTCTTACGATACGTTCCAAAACCCGAAACGAATAAGACCGCCGCGGGCAGAATGGCAAGTGAAATGTTACCACTTTTTAAATGCATCCAAACTTGTTTATTTTGAACGTTAACACCTTTATTTTACGGTCTATTTTGAAAGCAGATTTATAGGTTACTGGCCAGGCTAGTGTTGCCACAACGCGGGCTGTTCCAGATATGTCAAGGACTGTAGTTTTGCAAAAATACTTTCTTTCATTACGCATCCTTATCTTGCTAAGCTTTACTCGCAACGCGGGGTAAAGAGCCGTGTGATTGAGACATAGTAACGCAGGCATTTATTTAATTACGTTAAGTTGTTAATTAGTTACTTAATAGCTGACGACACGTTCGCTACGATGGTGTGGACTGAATAGTAACTTTAAGTTGTGGTCCTTCCCATGGGCAATTTACTTAATGACGATTATTAATTGTGAAATCCCAATCTTTAATCTGTAATTAATCTCCATAGAGGTAATTCTTAATATCGTAAGATAAACTTTTAAAACATTAGAATCAAAAAATACTTTATCGCTTAGAAAATAAACTAGGTGTGAACTAGGGTTTCTCTAAAACCAGACGACGGATACTAACTGGAGACCTCCCAGCACACTCAGATCCAAGCTTATCGTTTCCCAAATTGACCTGACTGAGAATCGAACCCGGTACCTTTCTTCGTTTTGGGCGTCTAACCACTGCATTATAATTAGAAAGAAAGAAATAATAATAGGGCGTGACAAATTCTTATGTGAAACGACATAAAGCATATTATGAGTGTTGTCGATCTATAGTTGATAAATAAAATTTTCTGTTTGGTCCAGTCCAGAGACTAAACAAGAACAGTAGAATTACCAAAAATTAAATGACGTGTTTCTTTTAACATTAATAATTTACTTATATATTTGTTGAAGCAAAAACTATGTACGTGTTCATTCAAACTCAAACTCAAACTTAAATATTTCTTTATTCAAGTAGGTTACATGTAACACTTTTGAATCGTCATTGAATACAATGCAAAGTGATTCTACTTCCGGTTCGGAACCTATATCTACCGAGAAGACACCGGTAAGAAACTCAGCAGATCATTTACAGTATCAGTATCTAACTTATTGCTATGTGTAGCTCACTTTGGACCAAGTCATATAGTTTTGGTTTTGATGAGTGATGAAACAAATAAGTACTCAAATAAGTTTTTACTTTCGAGAGGTAAGCTAGAGCAGACCAGTCCCCAAAGGTGGCACCTTTTCACAAGCATGACGTATTCATTGTATTTTGAAAATCTAACCGACGAACTAGATAGATATACATAGAACTGTCTTTTACGCAGTCACAATCCTTATTAAAAAAATACTACAATTGCTAATTATTTACAAATTGAAGTCCACACATGAACTAAACACGCTAAAGATAAATGTGGAATTAACTTAGCCAATCAGACAAAGCAGCTCGGCAACGCAACCATAGCTAACATTGAAACTATAGACTATGGGCAGAACAAATGCCTGCAATACTTTCTTGTCTGCGGGTTGCATCAAAACAAATTCATGAGCGCCAGGGCCGGATTCAAGAAGTAATACTTGTAAGTCAAAAAATACTCGAACAAATTATTAAAGAGAAGACTATAAATGACAAAAATGTTTGGACTTAATATCACTATTTATGTACACTAGACCTAAGCTATATTGTATAGAATATGTTTTTACATGTTTCCATATTGGTAAATTTGGAAAAGGGGAACTATCGAGTTTTTTGCCGGTTCTTCTCGATAGCATCAACATCCCGAACACGGCCGTAGTTTAACAATCTGACGATTCATAAATTATTTTGTAAAAGTTTAAATTAATAAAGAATATTTCTATTCTTTTCATTTTCGTTCGCCGTTCGAGTATGACACTCTAAGCAGTGTAAGATGCGCCATACGATTAAATTTAATGGGGCTCTTTTAGAATATCAACGATATATCGATAAAATTCAGTACATACAGTACGTATTGAGTGAAAACATCAATACCCTTCATGCGAGAAAATATTGTTAAATGTTTTGTGAAATGTTTTACCGTACACAAGTTCTTCGGATATGCCAAATGTGTGCTGTGCCTGCCTTTATTGTTGTATGTTGAGTTTAACTGAAAAACTATGTTTCTGAAATTAAAGTAAAAAGATTGATATCCAAAATTTTATTTTCACAAACTGAGCACGATCGAGTAAAAGCATTTCTTCCACTGTGAATGACATCCACGAAACGCACCTAGTAAGTGGATTTTGTTATTCCTATCAATAAACCTAATAAAGACTTTATGGTTAAAAAATAATACAAATACAATAAAAATTCTTCTTCGAAATATCCCTTGATACGTCCAGGGCAGACCACAGCGGTTCGCATTGTTCCATTCGGAAACAATCGCGGGAACAAACAGAGATGCGCGCTAAGTGCGCGTGCGCAGGACCACTCGCGTTACGGTCGATGCTGAATTAGACGCTAGACTGATCTGATGGAAAATTAAGTAAGGTTATTTGAGTTCAATATAGGCAATTAACTGGATAGACTGGGTAGGCCCAATAAAAATATTCAAATCAAATCAACCAAATTAAATATTTCTTTATTCAAGTAACACGTAACAAAAATCGTCATTGAATACATTGCAAACTGATTCTACTTCCGGTTCGAAACCTATATCTATCGAGAAGACACCGGTAAGAAACTCATCAGATCAGTTACAATAGCAGTATCTAACTTACTATGTCTAGACCACTTTGGACCAAGTCATATAGTTTTGTTTTGATGAGTAAATAAAGCATTAAGTATTTCTTTTAAGGGGAAAGAGTGAGCAGACCAGTCCCCAAAGGTGGCCATCGCTTCACTCAACCATATATAAGGCAATGTGACGACCCGCCACATAGCGTCACCACCCCAGTGATGTTTTAGTAAGCATGACTAACTCCCAACTCCCTTTTCATCCATTCGTGATATTTCTTTCCATAAGCGATGATGCGGGAGCGTTGTAGTGGAGTAGTCTCTGAATCAAATTGGGTAATGAAACAGTAAAAAACAAAAATTTAAGGATGTTTATCTCACAATCTACTGCCGCGCGGCC
This sequence comes from Glyphodes pyloalis, assembly GCA_037074685.1. NCBI lineage: Eukaryota > Metazoa > Arthropoda > Insecta > Lepidoptera > Crambidae > Glyphodes > Glyphodes pyloalis. The sequence continues at coordinate 1,272,337 of JAYKKO010000003.1, read as the reverse complement.
ATAGTAACTATACGGAGCTAGGCGGTTGTACCTCATTGAAAGTCACAATAAAACGTGGTATAAAACTATTATAAATAGTTCTATTGCTCATTCAGATCAAACAGTTGCCAGGTTTCGCTTAAATTAAAGTTAGGATATAGATATTAGGCTTTTTTATAAGGTGCTATTGCCCTGTCCATAACGAGAATAGCAAGCGTACAGTATGACCATTGTAAGATAACGAGGCGATCCTTCACACGCAGCCCGCCCTGCGCGCGCGCAGCCTTCCACGACTACACTTACCTACATGTATACATATAAATAAAATTAGGGTGTATGTCATATGGAAATAAACGGTTTTTACTACATGCATATACATTTATACTCTACATACATCTTTTTTTTACAATTTTCGTCTGTCTGATTGTCTGGCTGTTTGTAGCGGCTAATCTCTGAAACGGCTAGACCAATTTCAACGGGACTTTTACTGGTAGCTGATGTTATAAACACCCAGACCAGAAATAATAATAAAGAAAAGTTCCATATTGGCCTGACCAGGAATCGAACCCACAACCCCAGCCACGGGCACTCGACATTAACAACTAAATGATATCTCTGAGATCCCGGGTTTTGATCCCCAGTCGGCTCAATATGTGAATTTTATCTATATTGTCTCGGGTCTGGGTATTGTGGTACCGTCGTTGATTCTGATTTCTTTAACACAAGCGCTTAAGCTGTAATAACAGAATCAAAGCAATGCATGTTATGCTGACCAATATATTTATCATTCAGTACAGTCGTCATCTAAATATATAAATCCAATTTAAATAATCTATTTATAACGAATAAAGTCCGGCTTGAGCAAAAACTCTTTTGAATCAGATAATTCAATTTGCAATAAGAATGAGCAAAGGTTAGGTAGGCACGACAAATACTCGTTAATTATTTGTCTTTTGTGGTAAAGCAACGTTTCATTGTAAAAACGCGAATAGGCCGACTTGAAGGATTAAAAATAGGTAAAAACTGCGTTAAAATGCTTATACCATAACGTTGAAACTTTCAATTAGTCTTTTCGCGTTTGAAGTAGTGAAACAAAGCAAGAACCGTGCGATTCAAATAAGGTTCAATTCAATTCAAATCTTTATTAAGTTTCCATTCTTAAGGCTAAAGGCATTGGACGGTCATTGGAGTGATTCTAAATAATGTACATGCATTTTATTTACTCTGATCAGTAGTACATGTATTTCTTCATTCAAGTAAGTTACATATAACACTTTCTAATCGTCATTAAATACAATGCAAAGTGACTCTAGTTGCGGTTTGGAACCTATATCTACCGAGAAGATGCCGGTAAGAAACTCAGTAGATTTGTTACAGTAGCATTATCTAACCTGTTGGTATATGTAATCACTTTGGACCAAGTCATAATATATATTAGAAATAGAAAAACGTTTGTTTTGAAATTCCGTGGTTTTCAAACATTTCTGCAACGAATGTACCACGGGCCGATAAGTATGTAGTTCTAAACATATTCGGCAGAGGGCACTTACCGAAAGGCTAACGGTTGATACAGCAGAAAAATTTCATCGCCTACAATAACTTGCGGTTAGCTCAGTTGGTAAGAGCAGCACGCGCGATACGTGAAGGTCGTGGGATCAATTCCCGCACCGCAAGGGGAGATAAAAATTTTCTGTTTCTAATATTTAAAGTTCGCTAGTACGGCGTATAGTACTATAAAAATAATAAAATCGATGAAGTCATAATATAGTTTTTTTTTTGATGAGTAAAGAAAAATTTTGTATTTATTTTTAAAAGGGAGAGGGAGCAGACCAGTCATTAGATAGAGACAAAAAATACACTCCACAAATGTAAAAGAATATCAATAGGGGTAGGCAGTCACATGCAAACCAAGCCGTGTGCGAATACATACTTATATTATTAAAATGCTTGTACTTATTCATTTTCAGTTCCTAAAATCCATGAAATTATAATACCTCTGTCCCTTTATAAGATCGTTTTAATTCAAGACACTAAGTATGGTATTTTAAAAGCGCCATATTTATTTTATGGTAACGTATCTACTTATTCAATATATAATTTTATCAGCTTAGAAATTATGAGGTAGCAGATTAATTTACATAAACACAAATCGTAGTCCTCCATTTTGCTATAATGTAGGTAAACCGATAAAAGCGAAATCACTACAATTTTTTTTCACAATCCTTACTTCTTATTTATTATTATTTTTTTTTATATTACACTTCAGGATTGACCTCATCCCACCTGATGTTAAGTGGTAATGAGGTCCTAGCTTAAGGGTGATAAGTACAGCATAATAAATCTGTTACTGGACTTGTCGCCCTTTCCTTGAAGGCTTGACCCCTGCTACTAATGTAGCACCCCCCAGGAGCTATGGAAACCTAACTCACACGCAGAAACAACAACACCGAAGAGATTGTTATTTGGCTGCGGTCTTCTGTAAGGTGGAGGTATTTCACCAGTCGGGCTGCTCCAGTTCGAGCGATAAATCGATATGGCCTACCTCTCTTTAGTTAAAAAACCTTTTAACGGTAAATAATTTCGTTTGTATTTTATTAACCCTTACAATAGAGGCGGAAAAACAAATACCTATTTAAAAGTATTTTCCAACTCCAAAGACCTAAATAACCAACGCAAAACCAGCCCTTGAAAAGTATTTCACCAACTCCAACCCACAGGAAAAACTAGACAAACAACGAAATCTACAATTCAATTTATTCAGCGAGGGTACTCCAAATACCCAAGAGAGTGTAACAGACAGTAAAATAATAGTTTAAGCATAATTTAAACAATTAAATGTGCCACAAGTGATTATGTACAGTTAAAAGCTCGTCAGGCATTACTTTTTACGTATCGCCCTTAAGTCTCAGAATAAGAACAGAAAATATTTTTATTCGTGTAAATTACATCAATATTATTTATCAAAACGTCTATAAAACAAATGAAACTACCTCCGGTTCTGAACCTAACCACAGAGAAGATACCAGCAAAAAACTCTGCACACTCTACAATTTTCCGGCCAATTTTGATAGGACTTACACTGGCCGATAGCTGATGTAATTTATGATGTAACTTAGGCTAATTTTCTTTTCATAATTTTAAAATAGAACCATGAATCATACATTTGTAAGTTTGTTAATAAAAAAACCTCTACAAGTGGGTGCATAAAGTAAAAAGCGTCTACGCTCTGCCAGGCACGGCGTACACTTGCCCACACGCATTTTATACTCTAAATACCATGTAGTTTACGGATGTAATGCGATTAATTACATTTATTTAATAAATTATATCATGATTCATAACCGTTGTTTTGTATTGCGTAATCTTGCAGGCAATACAATATTTTTACTTTCGTCCAATTAGGAATTCAAACATGACAAGATGAGGAGTATTTAATTAGGAACTAGAATGAACACTTTACGACTAATTATGTCCGGCACTTTTATTGTTTTTATTGCTTACAATTAAACTTTATGTTTCAATATAAATCGTATGTTGTGAATAAACTAAAATGAATGTTGATATTTTTCCACTAAACTTTAATGAAGTTCCTGTTCATAGCCCGTTTAATAGATACATAAAGGAAATTAACACTCAATATCCCTAAGTCAATATGTTTTGCAGGTATTATTGAGTATTCGATCAATTTTACTCGATTTTTTTTTATCGGGTCTAGCATGCGCCACGCGACTAAATTTGATGGCGTTCTTAACAAACGTCAAAATCGATTGAAGTCAGCTGCCGGTTGACCGAAAATACGAGTGCGGTGTGCTATTAACCAATACAACCAAACAGTATCGAAACTTTTGTTATCATGTGAGAAATTTGACGTATTGCGCATGCTACCTATATAATGCTTCACATCGCACAAGCTAACTTAAAAAAATACGCGCAATGTGTGAAGGTCGTGGGTTCTTATCCCACTCCGTAAGGGAGATGACATTTTTGTTCCGTTGAAACAATTGTATTCGATCGTTTTTCACCAACTCAACACGGATATTTTTATACTATGCTTTGAACGCGCTAATCTCAAGAACCAGTTCGAACTGAAACATTATTTTTGTGTTTGATTGTCCATTTATTGAGGAAGTCTTTAGGCTATAACATCACCCATATCCCACCCTCTCCTTCCTTCACAGAACCACAAGAGCCGGCCAACGATGTCATCGCATCACCGTGGATAATATTCCATCACGAACAAAAAAGTTTGGTAACTCCTATCTTTGCCGGACCATAAAGAAGTGGAACTCGTTGCCGGCTCATGTGTTCCCTCCTTCCTTTGACATGGATTCCTTCAAAAGGAGCGTGAAGAATCTTGCGGGCCAGTATGACGATGCTTACGGATAGGATATTTCGATATCAAATCCGTTGTCATCGCGATGTGGGCTCCTCTCTTGCTTACCATCAGGCTGGGAGGAACCAATATACTGCGCTACTATAAAAATATAAAAAACAATACGCTGCGATAAAACCCAAGAATCAGTGGAAAATGTAGGATACATGTACGCGTGCAAAGTCACTCCGGGTGGCTACTTCTGAAATATAAGGGAAATATAATCGTATGCAAAGTCAATGTCCACGCTAGTCATCCTAAGTAGCGGCCTCTATCAAATCAGATTAGGAACAATACTCACCGGAGACCATGACACCCGACCTTTGCTCTAAACTTAAACAATAGAAATAGAAATAGAAATAGAAAATGTCTTTATTCATGTAAACTTTTACAAAAGCATTTATGAATCGTCAAGTCAAGTAAACTACCACCGTGTTCGGAATGTTGATTCTATCGAGAAGAACCGGCAAGAAACTCGATAGTTACTCTTTTCAAAAACTGACAGATATGGTAGGTATAAATAAAGCAAAAAAAAAAAAATGTATTAACAATATAGCTTATGTCTAATGTACATATTTAATGCTATCAAGTCCAAACATCTTTGTCGTTAAGAAAGTCCTCTATTTTATAATAGCCTTTTTTCATTAAACATTTTTTTATCAGAGACTTAAATCTATGCATAGGTAATGCAGTGATATTTTCTGGCAGCTTATTGAAAAGCTTCAGACTTAACCCCACAAAAGAATTACTAATTTTATGAAGTCTTAGATGTGGAACAGCAAGCTTATGTTTATTTCTTGTGTTGAAATTATGGCATTCTGATTTCTTAGTGAAAGAATGTAAGTTTTTGCGTACGTAAACAATACAGTCAAAAATGTATTGTGAAGCTACTGTTAAAATATTGATTTTTTTGAATAATTCTTTAAGCGAGTCTCTTGTTCTAAGACCGTATATAGCGCGTATGGCTCTCTTTTGCAATACAAAAATAGTCTGCACATCAGCTGCAGAACCCCATAGTAAAATCCCATACGACATAACACTATGAAAGTAACTAAAATAAACTAATCTTGCCGTTTCAACATCAGTCAAGCTACGTATTTTTCTTACTGCATATGCAGCTGAACTAAGTCTCCCTGCCAGGGTAGCAATATGAGAACCCCACTGTAGTTTACAATCAATAGTGATGCCAAGAAATACTGTAGAATTAATCATTTCTAGAGGTTCACCACTTATATATAGATTTGTTTTCACTTGTCTTACGTTTGGCATCGAAAATTTTACACATTTTGTTTTCTTAGTATTCAGTAATAGGTTATTTATTGTGAACCATTGTAGTATTTGAGATAGACTATTATTCACATCGTCAAATGTTTTTTTTTGTCTGTCAACTTTAAAAATAAGTGAAGTATCATCAGCAAATAATACTATCTCACAGAGATCTTCTGAAATGTACGGAAGATCATTTATATAAATAAGAAAAAGTAAAGGTCCCAATATTGAACCCTGGGGCACGCCTATAGATAGGGGTGCACCGGAAGAGGTAGTTCCGTTTACGCTTACTTTTTGAATTCTGTCATGCAAGTATGACTGTAGTAAATTAAGCGAATTGTTCGTAACACCATAATGTCGCAACTTCATCAGCAATGTTTGATGATCAACGCAATCAAAGGCTTTAGACAAGTCGCAAAAAACTCCTATCGCATCCTGTTTGTTTTTCCAGGCGTCAAAAATATGCTTGACAAGTGCAACTCCCGCATCGGTAGTGGACTTGCCTTTAGTGAAACCGTATTGCTTACTGTGAAGGAGACCATTAGTAGTAAAATGTGTTAATAACTGATTGAATATAATTTTTTCGTAAATTTTGCTAAGTGCTGGTAGTATAGAAATTGGCCTAAAATTCGAGGGGTCATTATTATCACCTGACTTAAATAAAGGAATGATTTTACTTGATTTCATCAAATTAGGAAACTGACCAGCATCAATACATTTGTTAAATATGTAAGCTAAATGGGGTGCAATTTCGTGAATTATATTTTTGAGAATATCTACAGAAATTCCCCATAAATCCTCAGTTTTTTTCATGTTCATGGTTTTAAAATTCTTTACAATTTCAGCAGGACAGACATAACTAAAACTAAAAACGTTCTGACACTCGTCCACTTGCGATTTCAGGAGCGCCTCAGCCAGATGAGGGTTGGAGTTTAAACTACTAGTTGTGGAGATTGGTATTTTAGAAAAATATGACTCAAATGCATTTGCCACGTCAGAGTCATTATCAATTTTGGTATTATCTATTTTGAGAGAGATCTTGTTATTTTGTAATTGATTTTTGCAAGTCTCTTTGTTAATGATATTCCACGTGGCTTTACTTTTGTTAGAAGCAGATACAATCTTTCCTTTTAAATACTTTGATTTTGCTAATGCACATACCTGCTTAAATAACTTAGAGTATCTTCTAACATAATCTATAATTAAAGGATTATTTGAGTTAGCTTTAATTTCGTATAATTCAAATAATCTTCTTCTACTTTTATAAATACCTGGAGTAGCCCAGTTACTAAATTTAGATTTTTTGTTATGATCAATTTTAACAGTTTTTTTTATAAATGTACTGTTAAATTCATTTTCAACTATATTGAATAATTTTCCATAAAGTTGATCAACTTCATTTCCAATTAAATTAAGATGGGATGCTTTGATACCGACATTGTCCTTAAATTTATTTACTCTGGATGCAGTGACTGGTCTACAAACAAAACTTGACAAAGCCGCAACAAATCGGTGCTCAAACATAGCCATCTGCCCGCTATGATCTGAAGTTATAAAATTTAGAATTATTTTTTCCATAGCAACACAATTACAAAAAATATTATCTAAGCATGAGCTGTTGTTGGAGTAATTCTAGTAGGTTCAGTAAAAAGCTGTTGTAAATTAAATGACTTAAAAAGATTTAGAAACCTAATAGATTGTTGTGTAGTATCTAATATATTTACATTGAAATCTCCACATACAATTACTTTTTTATTTGATAAACAAACTTTTTTTAAAACTTCTTCCATGACAGATTCAAAGTTCAGGTAATTCGAGGAGGGGGGTCTGTACACAGATAATATAATATATTGCTCTAATTCTACACATGCTAATTCCACTGTTCTTTCTACTGACATAGCGACAACATCTTTACGTTCTTTAAACTTAAGGGTATTGTGTAATAGTATGAGGGATCCGCCTCTTATGGCGGAACTTCTAGAAAACGAACTACTAAGTTTATAATTTGGAATGCTGATAATTAATTCATGCTGTTTTAACCAGTGTTCGGTAATACATAAAACTTGAACATGGTTTTCTTCTAAAAATAATTCTAGTTCTAATTCCTTGCCAGAAAGTCCCTGAATGTTTTGATGAATGACCTTGAAGCAATTATGTTCGTCCTTCTTTAACATGCTAGAGTGATCCTCTATTGTCTCAAAATTACATTTAAATTATTTGGAACGAGTTCCAATGTCTGACTAAATATAGTCTCAATATTATAAGCTAGTAAACTAGCTAATTGTTTATTAATTTTATTAGGCAAATGAAAACTTTTGCCAGTCAAAAGTAAATTTTTATTTATAAATTTATTTGTGTCAAAAAACTCAAGATTATTTGAATTATTGCATGTCAAGTTGTAAAATAAAGTATTCAACTTGTGAATACTATCATTTTGGTCAAAACTGTAACGTTTGGAGAATGGTAAGGCACACAAAATAATTTTCTTTATGTCAAGTGTTACTAACAATGAAATTCCTTTTAAAATATCTTTCTTAGAAATATCTAATCCATTTCCAATCATTATTATTAAAATTGTGTTTTTATTAAAGTTACATTTTTCTACATATTTACAAATTTCTAAAAATGGTGCCTCAGGTAAACAATGATTAGTAACCTTACAGTCTAATTTTCGATTCAGAAGAGAACCATAGCCAACTCCAATACTGTCAGAGAATAATAAAACATTATTTTTATTATTATTAGATCCAGAACAATCATTTATAGATGCTATAAGCGGCTGGCTGTCATCTGCCTGGTGCTGGTCTGGAGAGCATGCATCCGAATTGCATTTGCAGGAATCTATTGTACGGATAAACTCATCAATTTGAGCCTGGGCAGAGTTGTATAATAACGAGAATAACTGACCATTTATGTACTGTCTACACTCATTCGCATTTGATTCGGTGTCTTACAGAGGTGGTATATCACAGGCCCGGATCTAGGTCAAACCTAGGGCTCTTGCCAGGACGAGAAAGTCAAGTCAAATTCAAATATTTATTTATTTACGTAGGTTACATATCGACGGCAATGTGCCAATACCTCCTAACTTAATTTTTATGAGAAATCATTTTATCTGACCTAATTGTGAACTAAATAAATCTTTTATTATTTGAGCACTTATAGTTAGGCACATGACTGCGCATCACTGTCGATACAGTACTTTTGAATCGCCATTGAAAACAATGCAAAGTTCTGCTGCCAGTTCGGAACCTATATCTACCGAGTTTTCGTTTTAGTGAGTATGACTTACTCCCAACTCAAAAATATAGCATCTTGTCTAGTCCCTATTAGTAAAATAGAGAAATGAAAATAATCTCATTCATGTAACCTCAATCAATCATTTATAAATCGTTAGTATGAACGGGTAGGAAACTCGATACTTACTCGATACAAAATAACATAACTTTATTATACGTAGAAAATTAATTTTACCATTAAACTGAATTTAATGTATATAAGTAAGATATGTTTAGTTAACAAAAGGTATATAGTTCAGGTTTGGGTCGGTATTGCAGCCCTCATTCATGTGACCCTCGACTCTCCTTTACTTTGCGCCACTGCATAAGACTTCATACAAATACGAGTAGATCCGTAAACGAATATGCCGTTGACCGTACCTACAATACATTCGCTTAATAACAACTACAGTTTTAATAATTTACCTATAGACAACAACTCGAGAGATGTAATCACACCGCACCTTGAACTTTGCGGCTAATAACTAAATGTGGGCAGCATTTCCATCATCCACAGCCAATTATGTAATCGATCAATTAATCGATTCACGGTTTCCGCAACATAAAGCACCACTCTTCCTGCCACTCCTCTTGAGGGGTGACCTTGCCATTCAATTAGGTATTTGGAGAAGTTGCCTTATGCCCAGGTCCAATATTTGAAAAACGAGTAATATAATAATACGAGGCGTAAGCTTAAAACGACCGACAGATGATTGGTGACAGCTGATATGGAAAGTAACTTTGGGAATAGAATTAACGACTCGTAGAAAAACGGATAGTAATTTTTGAAACATTACGAATCGTATAATATTCGAACCGGGCATTAAAGAACTTAGTACGTCTCTGGTTACTGGTGTCATTAATTGTAAGATGTTTTTTGAGACTGTTAGATAATTGGTGGAGAGTTGGTGGAGAGTAAATCAAAGGAAAAGCACTGTCGATCCAATTTCAGCCAATCATCAGTAGACCCATTCTTCTCAACAGAACCAACGTCGAGGCGCTGGTAGGAAAAAATAATTGACATGCAAAGGAATTTGTCGTAAATCCACTCGCAAAAATAAATCATTTCATTTCATTGATTTTGACATTTCATATGAGCACGATAAAATTTACTCGCGTAGCGCATCTAGGCCTGTAAGACTGTGTAAGCGTTCATCAAAAGTACCGCTATTCGGCTATTTGGTAGTGTTGCCATGCAATCGATTAATAATAAGTGATAGTGCCAATGGGGTCCAAATAATTTTAAAAACGATTAGACTATCGATAGTATCGATATCATGTTTTGAAGCAATACTATCGATTCAATTGATAATATCGACCTAATCGATTTAATTATCGTATTGCCACAGTTAAGTATTCAACATTGTTACAGTTAAGTATTCAACTTTAATATGCCATTGAGTCCAAAATGTCTAAAGACATAATATGAAAAACGATAATATCTAAAAGTAATTGCAGATTAATCGATTGCAATAAAATATTTGATATAAGCGATAGTATTGGATCGATTTAATCGATGTATACAATCAATAATCCCATCGGTTATTAGATTACCTAATTAGGGCGGTCACAACCGAATAAACGATAATTAATCGATTTTCCAGTAGCACTAGTAAGAAGAATAGCTCGTATTTAAATTTCTTACTAATCAGTGTGTTCAGTGGCTTCGCACGCCAGCTCATATACTTGATAAGGATCGTTCCATTAGTTTCCGCTCGAAGAACTGATAGCAGAGGTGACGCACGACCGCAATTGTGTCGTAATGCCTTAATTATTGCAAGTAGATCAAATTCTAATCAGATCCACCTTGACATTATGCTCAGGCAGAAAAGATGGCAATGTCCTTTTGCGTTTGTAGATCACTTTGTAATGAGGTAGTGACGAATGAGAGGCTTGGGCCGAAGGAACTCAATTATGAGGTCAACCCTCAAGTTAGTAAGAAATAAGAGAGGTAGGGCATGGCGATTTATCGCTCGAACTGGAGAAGCCTGACTGGTGGAATACCTCCACCTTACAGAAGACCGCAGTCAAATAACAATCACTTCGGTGCTGTTGTGTTTCCTCGTGTGAGTAAGTTTTCCAGAGCTCCTGACGGGTGCTACATTAGAAGCAGCGGCCAAGCCTTCAAGGTAAAGGCGACAAGTCCAGTAACAGCTTTATTACGCTGTACTGGTCGCCCTTAAGCTAGGACCTCATTACCACTTAATATCAGGTGGGATGAGGTCAATCTTGAAGTGTGGAATAAAAAAAATAGCTTAGATCACCGCGCAGTCTTTTTATTGACGTGTCTCTCTAAACACTGGATATCGGAATCACTGCATTGTTTCTGAACGCGGGATAGAGTCGTTTTGTGTATTAAGTAATTATGAGAAATAACTTATTTATTTAAAAAAATCTTTATTGCACGAAAAAGTACAACATGTGGACTTAATCCTATGAACATTCTGTATGTAGGTACAAGTTAACCCTGATCAGAAATCATGCAGAGAATTTGTTTATGAATTCGGTAACGATAAAAATGTGCGTAAGGAATTAAAAAAATATAGTTTTTTGGCTTCTCAGTACCAGACACGTCTTGATTTATTTCCTCAGTCTACCACTACGTATTAAAGAGGTTAAACTGCTTAACTCTTGCCAAAAGGCGTAAAAAAAATACTACGAGTGTGTAATTATTATCACACACCACATTAAAGTTCAAGTAACCGCAGCCTTAGCCGGCCAGTTTATCCAATCTAACATTGAATAAGTACGCTAATCGGTGCACAACTGGTTGTCCAAAATTAACCTTTAGCGCCGAACAAAGCAGCAGTTGTCAAAACGTGAGTAATAGCGGCGCACGCGCACAAAAGATAATATTAATAACGCCTTAAAGCCACCTTGACCTAACGCGCAATACAAATATGAATACAGTCTGGAAGTTGGGAAAATACATCAAAAAGGTAAGTAGACCCATTCATTTATTTTTAAACTGCACAAGAAACAATCTACCAGTGCGTGACCGAAAATCTTCTACAACGATTAAATAAATTTAAATCAATAAATTAAATATTGGACAACATCACATACTTACATTGCTCTGATTCTGTGGTAAGTAGCTAAAGCACTTGTGTTACAGAAATCAGAAACAACGACGGTACCACAACACCCAGACCCGAGACAATATAGAAAAGTTCGTTTCCCATATTGACCCGACCGGGGATCGAACCCGGAACCTCAGAGATGGCGCGACACCAAATACCGGTACGCTTGCCACTCGGCTACGGAGGTCGTCAAACGATTATTGCAAATATTGATGTAGAGCCTCGCTCCAGCGCAGCAAATTATGATCGAAAAATATTGTGTGTATGTACGGATATTTGTTGCTCTTTCACGCTAAAAGCACTTAATGGTTTTAAGTGAAATATAGTAGCTAAATAGATGAGCTACTAGAATAAGTTATACCACTACAGTGTTGGGCTCAAGTTCATTTGTTCCCAGAGCAAGTAAACTTCTGAATCGTTATGGAGAGTCAACTGATATTCATGCTGTAGGTCTCAACGCTTTTCGAAAGCACCTAAACGATGCCATTGTAATGCGATTTGTAATTTATAATTTAGTTTAAATATAATATTTTGCTTTAATGTTTAGGATTTTTTTTCTGATATGTGCCTGTGGTATTTACCTCTAATTAATTGTGCATTAAGCTTAAAATGATTTACTGTAAACTATTACCATGTATAATTGTAACAATTGTTGGTAAACCTATTAAATAAATAAATAAAATAAAGTGAACGAATTCGTTGAAAACGACTAATACCTAACAAGTAATGAAACCGCTTGTTCAATGACGCTTTTCTTTTATCTTCGCGGAGCCTCGATATTAAAGAAGATAATTCTTTAGCATAGACTATGTACCGCAAAAACTTAAACATTTAGCTTCGCTTTACTTGTTGTTACGTAATGGTATCGTTACCTCCGTTTCTTTCAACCTTCCAGACTCAAACTACATTTAGGTTGTGCCTAACGCGTGAGCATTTGCCAGAATTGCCGTCCGGCTCGCCATCATCGGTCAGTTCCTTGATAATTTTGATTGACTTTTCAGTTCCTAGTAAAGAATTTTATGGAGTTAATGCCATACTAAGAATTCAAGGGTGCTTCTATGTGTAGAAAGGATGTAGAGTTTTGGTCCAAGCACAGGCGAATAATATAACTTTTACAACAAAAAATAAAAAACCAATAATTAGGTTTTGAGGTTAAGGAGAAAAAGTGGAAATGCAAAATTTGTTGATCTTTTTATTCCCCGCAACTTTGCCATTTAACTTTTTTCGAGTGGGCTTGAACTTTATGCGAAAATCGAGATTAACCGATGTGTGTGTGTGTGTGTGTGTGATCGCTTTCTTCAATTCCCTTAAAGTTTCTCGTAGCTTTGTGCACCAGCTTTCTCCACTTGTTCCGGTTGTCGGCTGTCCTTAGGGCGGTTACAACGGGAAGTCTAGTGATCGTCGTTACTTGGTCTCACCAGCGACTAGGAGACAGGCCGCGGGGTCTCTTCCCCTCTACTTTGCCCACCACAACCAACTTGTCAAGGTTGTCCGGTTGTCGGCGAGCGATGTGACCAAAATAGCTCAAGATTCTTTGGTAACAAATTGTTGATAGTCTTCGACTTATTCGTCCTTCTGGCGGTCCATGGTATGCGGAGCATCCGCCTTCAGCACCACATCTCAAAGGCGTCAATTTTTTTCCTTTCTATCAAGCGTATCGTCCGTGATTCTAAGCTGTAGTTTCAACGGCTTCGACCCTGGTCTAAGCAGTGAAGACTGAATTAAAATATTATGTTTGGAACCTCCTTAGCTTATAACAGCAAATCATAAACTGTCATCTAACATCTCATGACAAAGACGGTGTCACCCAACTCCGGCAAGATGTGAACTCAAAATCGAAAGTGACCCACAAAAATAATATATTCTCATTAAAAATGGGTTCTTGACTTAAAAAATATGCAACAAGATCATGTCAAACCTGGCGGCCTCGGTCAAGGGGCGATGGAAAGCTCCTCATCCCCAACCACAGAAAAAACGAAGGTGATGTATACAATACATTATGAATATGAAAGAAAGAAAGAACGAAAATGCATTAAGTGACAATTACAAAAAAAACACAATACAAGACAGTCTTCACCAAACATACACAATACAAGTAAGTCAGACAGAAAACATAAATTGTCATGTGAGGCCAACTTGGGTTCCACCTCAGCAAATTCTGCTAGGGCATGTATAATAACACCGCAGCAGCGCTGGTATTCTGGTGGGAATCAACTGCCTGAAAAAATAACAGCTAGTTCCCCTCAGATAAATAAAATAAATAAAAATGCACAATGTGTGATTGTCTGGCTGGATTACACCAATCACCTGGTCTCAAACTAAGGTTTTCCCTTGTACTATGAGTACCAGACGACAGATACTAACTGGGGGCGTCATCCCAGCACACCCAGACAGTAGTCTATATTTTAATCCAAGTTTCGAGCTATATTTGTGCCAAATTTCATATCTCTAACTTCAAAAATAAACATTTTTCCATATAAACTTTCAAAGGTGGTATTACCCCCATCCCCCTCTTACTTTCTAATAAAAAGTAGCCTATGTCCGTTCTTGAGATTCAACGTATACCTATACCAAATTTCATCAAAATCCGTTCAGCCGTTTAGGCGTGAAAGAGTAACAGACGGACAGACAGACAGAGTTACTTTCGCATTTATAATATAAGTATGGATTTAATGTAGATGACCGCCATTTGAAGATACTCTCGTGCACTAGACAGATTAACACGTTCCCGAGTACTTCCAGGCTGGTCACCCTGCGGAAGTACTTACTGATGAGAGGTTGTAAAGAAAGCGACGTCTCCCCGTACGAGCTCCAGCTGTGCAACATCGTGGCATGGACCGGGGTGCTGGTCATCACCGCCGTCATACTGAGGTCGCTGTACCTGCTGTACCTGAAGCCAGAGGGCACGTGACCTCGACCTCACTGATGTAAGTGCCTTGTTCAACACTCCATAGACCCAGAAGGTCTACTCCCAAAAACGAAATATGTCTGATCCGATGACGGCTATCTATTTTTTATTCTTTTAATCGTAATTAACTCGCAGCGAACGCGACTACAGCGTTTTAAAAAAAAGAAAAGTATTATTTATGGAAATCAAAAAACCATGTTTTAGCTCGCGAACTTTTGATTAATCTTCAAAAACGAATCCATTCGTTTGTTCGTATCATTTTTGGGAATAGACCTACAGGATTTAGATAAGTTTATGTCGAATGACACTGGTATTAAAGAAAAATAAGTTGTCAAACGTTACAAACGCTTAACGTCAGGAATGATAGGCTGCAGACGTGGACTATGGTTCAGGCGACTAGGAGCATCTATGTATTTATTTATTTAAACTTTAAAGAGTGGCATTCTCTATAATTCAATCCCACAGCTTTTAATAGAAAGAGCGAAACATATTAGGAAGATGCACTTATTGTTGTAAAGATACTTCCTTACAATCGCGTTTATAATTATGTAGGATTAATTGAATAGCAGGGTCTGTTATACATATATAGTTTACATCTTAAGTTTCCTTTTACTTAGAATTTAAGATTATCACGTTCCTTAATTAACTTAAAAAATAAGTTATCGGGTGACGACGCAATAACATTGGTCATCCGTTAACTTTTTTTAAATTTATAATTTACATACCTTGCTTCCCAGATAAAACATTTAAAAATGGGTTAACATTGGTCATCCGTTAACTTTCCTTGTTTTCCAGATAAGGATAACACTATTATGCCCAATTCCCCTAAAAAACGGATAAATGTTTTGGTTCGGACGCAAGCAAACCCGTTTCTACCGCATCAAGAGGTCCATGTACATGATGACCCGCGGCAAGAGGGGCTTCGATCCCACCAGCATCCAGCTGTACCAGGTAACTCAAGTTAGTCGAGGTCTCATCGACTTTTTACTTTCCAAAAGGGTCTCAAGTTCCTGTATGGCAGAGGGCCCCACCCTATTTAAAGTAAGACGGCCTTGTTCGTAGTCTCTTTCCTCAGTTCATCCCGGGGACTGCTTATTAGCGGCTATCCCGCCCCGGCGGGAAAATAAATTCTTATTTGGGGCCTCTTTGGAAACTAAAAATAGAGAATTAGGTATACTACATTTTTAGGGTTCCGTAGTCAACTAGGAACCCTTATAGTTTCGCCATGTCTGTCCGTCCGAGGATAATCTCAGAAACCGTTTGCACTAGAAAGCTGAAATTTGGTACAAATATTAATCACGTAAGCAAAGTGCAAAAATAAAAATTAAAAAAAAATGTTTTTTTAGGGTACCCCCCCTACACGTAAATTGGGGAGTGATGTTTTTTACAATTTCAATCCCAACATGTGATATATCGTTGGATATGTATTTAAAAATGAACAGGGGTTTACTAAGATCATTTTTTGATAATTTTAATATTTTGGGAAATAATCGTTCCAAAAGAAAATAAAATTGTGTCCCCCCCCCCCCCTCAAACTTTTGAACCTTAAGTTCAAAAAGTATGAAAAAAATCTAGAATATAGAACTGCATAAAGGCTTTCTAGGAAAATTATTTTGAACCTGATGGGTTTAATAGTTTTTGAAAAAATATTTATTTAACTAAAGTTGTAATTTAAGGATACTTAAGTATTGTGATGCACTGAAAACTCCGGAACCCTACACTGAGCGTGGCCCGACACGCTTTTGGCCGGTTTTTTTTCTTAGTGTGACTTTTATTATAGGGAATCAAATACAGTATGATATAAATGTCAATGATATTAGAATGCTGCTGGTCTTTTGGTTACTCTAACGGCTTCTTCCATTATATCCTTACTAGCTGTGCCCGCGACTTCGTTCGCGTGGACTACATCCTTTTATGGTCGGTTTTACCCCTTTCTCCCCTAATATTCAAAACAAAAAGTAGTCTATATTTTAATCCAAGTTTCGAGCTATATTTGTGCCAAATTTCATATCTCTAACTTCAAAAATAAACATTTTTCCATATAAACTTCCAAAGGTGGTATAACCTTCTCCCCCCCTTATTTTCTAATAAAAAGTAGCCTATGTCCGTTCTTGAGATTCAACGTATACCTATACCAAATTTCATCAAAATCGGTTGAGAGGTTTAAGCAGGAAAGCGTAACAGACACACAGACAGACAGAGTTACTTTCGCATTTATAATATTAGTAGGGATAGTAAAATTTTTGAACGAATTAGCTTTCTATGCTCATAATTGCTGAATAACCCAGTGGCCCGCTTAAGTTGCGTATATGATCGCCCTCCACTACAATTAATAACTATTAGGCAAAGGAAAATTATTGTAGCAATTTCTACGCTTGGAAGAGTTTCTTCCAAATAACTTGATTTAGGTAATAAACCATTGATGAGAATAAATGTTGAGAGAAATTGTCGGTCGTAGGTAATCACAAACAACGATTATCTTACAACACCCATACCCGAGTCAATGGTGTAGAAAAGTTCATTTCTCACATTGACTCGGCTGCAATTCGAACTCGCGACTTTAGAAACGCCTACGAGGTCCCCTAAGAATGTCGGCTCTGGTCACGTGCCCCGTATGCCCTTGTGACCAGAAGGGTTGGCTCCTGTGCAAATGTCCCTAAAACCTTTCTTGTAGTCCCCTGTAGTAAATAAACTTGTTTTACAGGTAGTGATGCTCACTGGGATACTCTTCGTGGTATTGATCGCACTCCGCAGTCTGTACTTGAAGTTCGCCCACGACACGGATCCCTTCGACCTTTCGTGCGTCTCTGATTTATGGAACCGCTCATGGAGACTGTAATCACAGCCAGTTTTCTCAGGGAACATTTTAGTTAGACTCCTAAAACTGTCGAAGAGTTATCTTTACAGGCAGTGCTAATAAAATATGATAAGATTTTGATTGTTTTTATTTGGTTTTCGATCACAGTGAGCATGTTGCACCTTCTTGATATTTTTAATAACATCACATACATTTTTTAATTTTTCTATGTGAATCACACCACACAAGCGCACTTTAAACTTTATATTTGAAGGTTATGTGTTCGATTATTACATTGCAAGGGGAGACGAAATATATGTATTTGTTTCTTTAAAATATCACATACCTACATTGCTCTGTGGTAAGTAGCTAAAGCGTTATCAGCAAATCAGAAACGACGACCGTAACACAACACCCAGACCTGAGACAATATAGAAAAGTTCGTTATCTATTTTGTCCGGACCGGGAATCAAAGTCTGAAACACACAAATGACACCAAAGTTCGGCACGCTCGCCTCACCTCGCCACGGAGGTCGTCAAAAGATTTAAGTAAATGCTAAAGATCATCAGGCGCTTTTCGCCTACACGTCGTAAAACATGCCGTTGATGTAATAAGTAAGCGTAAAGTACAGATAAAAGTAAGCGTCAGGACACCTGGACCAAGTGAGATATTTTATGTTTGGAGACTATCAATATTCAGTACCTGCTTGATACTATTTCATACCTAAGTTAAAAGCACGCCAGACTACACACGTTGGATTTTGTACCACCCTTTATGTATGTCGTGCACATTCGAACTGCAAGTGATTACCTTGACTTGCTGTCGACCGTACTTTCTTTGCCAACATAAATGGTTAGCAAGAGCTCTAATAACATACCGTCTATTTTTCCCTATTAACCTATACGTACAGTAGGTACCTTTTTAATACCCCGAGCCTAACGCGCAGTTGCGTTTAACGCGACCACATTCCGCACTCTTGCGCAACTAATTATATCATGATCCCTTAGGCGTTTGACGTAAGAAAGAAAGTGATGTCCTTAACCGGAGTGGCGCATGCGTGGAATGATAAGGTCAGTCTAGGAATGTAAGTAGGTGGTCCCGAGAATGTGGCGTCGCGTGACGACTGGTCACAATGAATAAGTGTTGAGTGCTTGGTATTAGGTTGATTCATACTTTTGGAGGCTGAACTGCCGATTAACTGCCTTGCAGCTCAACTAGATCTTTCTCAAATTGCCGATTTATGGATGAACTCCTTACCATTTTAATAGTCATGAACGATGCAGCGATAGAGTAGAAAATAACAATATTTATTTACATGAAACATAGGTACCTACCTACCAACTTATAATTCGACTGAAATTAGGAAATAAGTGAATACTTCACCAAAAAATTAGAATTATCTCTATCAAATAGAATAAGCAAATACTTATCTACCTTTTTAATTGGAAAATAATCAAATACCTACTGGTTACCTTCTAAAACGGCAACCCCTAAAAAGCTATGGAACTCCGAACGAGCCTATTTTGTCGCTGAATTATTTATGACGATAAAGTCTCGTTGATATATGACTTAAAAAGCGAGTTAAAATGGTCACCCATCCGTTGTCCAATCACGGTATGCGGAGCAACCAAATTTATATACATTTATTCAAACTTAGTGCCTGCCCATGACTAAATAGTTGTTACTTTAAAGTAATTATAATTCACGCCAAGACCAAGAGTATTTACTGTCAACAAGTAAACATAATTAAAATGAGGAAAATTATGTTTTTAAATGTATTTTCAATCCTTTTTTGGCTTCCATATTCAGTAAGCCACCAAAACACTACCTGTTTTTTAAGAATGGCAACACCAGCAAGATGCTTATGTCAAGAGTGGTTGTCTGTCAATATGTAGTTATGTCAAATTTTACTGTAATGCTTGTTTGCTAAACATGCGATTTTTTCTATAAATAAATACCTGAATACTATTTATATTGACAAAAACATCACCTAAACACATGTCTAATTAAAAGTGCATAATTTAATAAGGGTATATTTGTATTTCATCTAAAAGGTGAGCTTTTATTTTGATTGATAGTTTACAAGCAATTATAGACTATTAAACGTTATTTGCTATGTTTTTATCCATCTAATTGTAGACAAGCATTTAAATAAAGGTTTGCTCCATTCTGATTTCAAGAATTATGTGTATTATAGACAACAAATAAAAAGTGAAACATAAATTTCAGAAGGAACTTGTTAGAATCATGTCGATGCCACATAGCAGCTCTAGTACGACAAGTTCAAGCACAAAACGCAAAGAAATATACAAGTGAGTACCCTTATTTTATCACATGTTTTAAATTTTATCAAAAAATGTTAGATCTCGAACCACACCAAATCCTAACCACAACTTTCACTAAAAATATTATTTATTTTATTTAAAAACTTTATTGCACAAAAAAAAGTACAACAGGTGGACTTAATGCTGTGGGCATTCTCTACCAGTCAACCTTTGGGTCATGCGGAGAGTTAGTTTATGGGTGCGGTAATAGTAACAAAGTGCATAAGTAATCTAAAAAATAAAATAAAAACATAATACACGAGAATAGTAACTATCAAGCGTTACAAAATTCATTTCGGAAACAATTAAATATACATAGAGACATACATGAATAAATATAATACTAATATATAAAATATGAAGCTATACTTAAATTTACATCATGAGCATATATATACTTATATATACATAAAAATATGTTGTCTAAGAGCTGATGTATTATTCATTATAAATACTTTGACTCTAATTATATTTCTACCCCCTCAAATATTTGCTGA
Organism: Glyphodes pyloalis; assembly: GCA_037074685.1. NCBI lineage: Eukaryota > Metazoa > Arthropoda > Insecta > Lepidoptera > Crambidae > Glyphodes > Glyphodes pyloalis. The sequence goes on along the minus strand of JAYKKO010000003.1, from coordinate 1,251,832 downwards.
CAGATTTGTTTTAATTAGTATCAAAATACTTGTGACAAATTTCACGAATGAGAATGAAATAGAGATTAATTAAAAAACACATTATAGTTAAGGATAACATTTACCAATGCTTTTTGTATTTAATAATTTAGAGATAAAAACCAATTTTACAACTCTTGTTGTATGTAAATAAACAATATATGTTATTCTTATTTTTTTTAAACTATTTGACAGACTAATTAAATATCCTTTCCTTTTATTAAAAAGGCAACTTTTTATGTAGGTATTAAATCAAATTCCAAAATCTATAATATTATCTAAAAGGCCTGTGAAGTCACATTCCCTACAGACTTCTAATGGCTTAATCTGCTCTTGAGTAATTCATCATACAATTATTAAATAAGATATGTTTGTGTGTTTCAGATACCAGGCTCCATGGCCACTGTACTCCATGAACTGGTCAGTGCGACCGGACAAAAGGTTCCGACTGGCACTCGGGAGTTTTGTGGAAGAATACAACAATAAGGTATTGTTGATTAGCAACACTTAGTGAAATCAACATTGGTCGCTGTTCACCAATTTATCAATAGAGCTCTGGATATAAAGACAAACTTTGACTATTTGCTGTACAAAATTAGAAAAAGAAAAAAATATTCAAAAATTTCTTGAATAAAGATCTTTGTAAATTAAATAAATCAGTTACTTTATAGTCTAAGGTCTGTTTAAAAACTAATAGAATTTGTGTTTAAAATAACATTTTAGTAATAATTTAAACTTAGGTTTAAGTACCTAAAAATTTATTTTTTTATTTTTATTAGAACCATATTACAAGTTTTTTGGATGATGTCTAGACATAAACAATATTTTGTAATTACAAACTCAACATCAATGGTCACTTATAAAATAACATTATGTTACAATATCTGTGCAACCCGCTTGACCCTCTGTCAAATATTTTGCCAACAAGAGTCTCCTTGCCTCCTTCTTTAAAAAATCCAAGACTGAGTGGGAAAGTTCTCCACTTTGAATAAAAACTTCACATATTTATCTTGACATGCTGTTTATCGTAATGTATTTATGGACTAGTTTAGTATACTTTGTTATACCCACATTGGTTCATATTTCCATAACACAGATTCTTTTTACTTTGCGGTCCAGTCAAGGCACTTATGTGATATTGTCTGCTATGATTTGTTTGTGTAACCAGGTACAAATCATATCTTTGGATGAGGAGACGAGCGAGTTTAGTGCCAAGAGCACTTTTGACCACCCGTACCCTACAACAAAGATTATGTGGATACCAGACAGCAAAGGAGTGTACCCAGACTTACTTGCCACCAGCGGTTTGTACCAGAAATATCCTACTTATAATATAAACTATATTATGTAAGAGAGGTAGAGCATAGCGATTTATCGCTCGAACTGGAGCAGCCTGACTGGTAAATTAAAAAATAAACATGAAAGTTTGGTCCTAGAGTGTAATTATTACATGGTTTAAAGTTACTATTTAGGTTCTCTCATGGGGCTCAATCTTACTAATATTATAAAGGCAAGTTTGTAAAAAAAATTATGATTTTACTTTTTTACTTTAAAACTACTGCATGGATTTGGTTGAAATTTGATAGCTAGACAGATTTAATACTAAAGTAATATGCAGGATGCTTTTTAACTTGAAATAATGCATACTTGCAGAGCAACCATTAGACATTAAAATAAATATAAACTACAAAACCATAATATTGATAAATTTACCAATACGTACTGTTACAAATGTCACTGAAATTTATGAATGACTGAATCTTTTTTAGAAGTATCATGATTCCGAAAAAAGATCAATAATATAGTAACTCAGGTCTACGTTTAAGTTTTGACAAACTTTAAACACTGTGTATTTTGTTTATATCCTAATGAAAAATCAATAAAAAAAGTGTCATTGTTCTAGCTCCAATATTGATATACCTACTTTACGAAAAGTCGATTGGTAGATAATATTCCTAGCGTTAAGTTCACCTTTTCTATTTTTTTGTGCAATATTCATTCTGAATTTTATCGTCAAAGCTGAACAGTTACTTAAGCATTTCAAAAATTTGATTAAAAAATTTAACCTTCACACTACTCTTTCAGGCGACTACCTCCGAATCTGGCGTGCTGGTGAACCGTACACCTTATTCGAGTGCGTCCTTAACAATAACAAGAACTCTGACTTCTGCGCACCGCTGACCTCCTTCGACTGGAATGAAGTGGACCCCAACTTAATCGGCACGAGCAGCATCGACACCACGTGCACCATATGGGGCCTCGAGACGGGCCAGGTGCTCGGCAGGGTCAACGAGGTCTCGGGGCATGTCAAGACTCAGCTCATCGCGCATGACAAGGTCGGTCAGGGTGTTATGTTCCTGAGTAAGGTTTCCAGCGCTCCTGGGGAGTGCTACATTAGTAGCAGGGGTCAAGCCTTCAAGGTCAGGACGACAATTCCAATAATAGCAATTATTATGCTGTACTTGTAACCCTTAAGCTAGGACCTCATTACCACTTAATATCAGGTGGGTTGAGGTCAATCTTGAAGTGTAATATAAAAAAAACTATATGACTCGGTCCAAAGTGAGCTGCACATAGCTATAAGTTAAAAGCTTCTACTGTAACTAATCTGCTGAGTTCCTTACCAGTGTTTTCCCGGTAGATATAGGTTCCGAAACGGAAGTAGAATCACATTGCATTGTATTCAATGACGATTCAAAAGTGTTTTATGTAACCTACTTAAATAAAGAAATATTTGAGTTAGTATTTTTTGTATCCTAATCTTTTGGTATAACGTTTTAATAAGATTTATTGGCTATTGTAGAGCAGATCTCCTAATACAAGCAAATTGTTTGCTTAAAAGGAGACTCCAAACCTTGTAGCTAATATTATGTAATTTGTATTTTTTTTTTGTATATTTTGTAATGAGATGTTATATGTGTGATGTGTGCAGGAGGTGTACGACATCGCGTTCAGCCGCGCGGGCGGCGGCCGCGACATGTTCGCGTCGGTCGGCGCCGACGGCTCCGTGCGCATGTTCGACCTGAGGCACCTCGAGCACTCCACCATCATCTACGAGGTACACGCGCGGCACTCTAACGTGATCACGTGATCCCTTGATATCCTCTTGATACCCCCTCTCCGCTACCGAAAGACTAGGTGGGGCGTGGTGTTATTATTATTATTACGACTCGCGGTGTCCTTGAAATCAGTATTTGTACCGGCGCTAGCTCACTTTTTTTATGCCACGCCCACCGTGCCTTACTTTACGTGGTGCCATCTTCAAGCGTTAGCAATGCTTTTATTTTTTTTTTCGTTTACTTTCTCTAGTACATTAGTGTAGACAGTACATAATGAGTGCGTGCGTGTCCCGCAGGACCCTGGGCACACGCCGCTGCTGCGCCTGGCGTGGAACAAGCAGGACCCGAACTACCTGGCGACGGTGGCCATGGACGCGTGCGAGGTGATCATCCTGGACGTGCGCGTGCCGTGCACGCCCGTCGCGCGCCTCAACAACCACCGCGCCTGCGTCAACGGCATCGCCTGGGCGCCGCACAGGTGGGGAGCCGACAACTGTAACATTGCGCAATATTTGACACCCCCCCCCCCCCCCTCCCTATGTAACGCAACGTAACGTTTTTCTGTGCTCCGCCTCCCAAAAATTACTAATTAATTACATTCGAGAAATTCCCCGGAAACAGTAGGGAAACCAAAAAGGTTGCTAATTGGGGAGTTTCATTCGTTTATTTTTTGTTGTAACTCATCGTAACGTTTTACAAATCTATAAAATCTATCTATATGATGTGGGAAAATGATATTTTTTTTTAATTAGAGATATGAAATTTGGCACAAATGACCTTCGAAGCTTGGATTAAAAAACCGTTTAAATATGGACTACTTTTTGTTTCGAATATCAGAGGGAATAGAGGTACAACCAACCATGCGCACGCGCACTGTCCGCGTTTTTTCCACATTTTCCACTGATTCATTGCTCGGATGATGTTATGTAGCCTAAGGCCGCCCTCGTTGAAAAGCCAAAAATATTTATTCAGTTCGAACCACTTTAGATTTTCAAACTTAATTACATCTAAAAGATTTTTAAATTTTATCTTCACTTTGATCTACCAAACTTAAAATATTTTAAAGAAACGGAAAACCCGAAGGCTAAGATGATAATATAACAGACAAATTTATCGTCTACGATAACTTGCGCTTAGTTCAATTGGACGAGCAGCACGCGCGATACGGGAAGGTAGTGGGTTCGAATACCACACCGCAAGGTGTAATGAAATATTTTTTGTCTTTATATTGTAATGTCATAGATTTTTATTTCATAGACAAGTTATGAAGGAGTCGTGTTGGCTACATACTTACGCACTACAAAGGGTTATACAATTCTTGTGTTTCTTGAAATAAAATCAAGTTCGCTAGTGTAGGGTGATGCACTATTTATAAAAAAATACATTTTCAAGCACAGAAAAATTTGCAGTAATTGGTTTTACAGACATAATCAAGTACAATTTAGGCGGTCTTATTTCTAGAAAGCAATCTCTTCTCTTTTTTTAGGTAGATGAAGTATTAGATATCAAGTAACGGCTACGGCCGTTCAAAATATTAATTGAGAAATATTAACGTAAAACATAAAAGCCGTCACGTGATTAATAAAAAAAAATACATAATCACAACACAAAAATCACAATATTAAGAGTATATCTAATAGGAACTCGTATTGTTCCAGCTCGTGCCACATCTGTACGGCGGGTGACGACCACCAGGCCCTGATCTGGGACATACAGCAGATGCCGAGGGCCATCGAGGACCCCATCCTCGCGTACACGGCCGCCGAGGGGGAGGTCAACCAGATACAGTGGGGGGCCACTCAGCCGGACTGGATCGCCATCTGCTACAACAGGCACACTGAGATACTGCGCGTCTAGGCGACTAGCCCGAGGTACGGTCAGCAATGGTTTTAAAAAGGTAAGGCATAGCGATTTATCTCTCGAACTGGAGCAGCTCTGTTTTTCATCCTATTGTCTTAAATTAGCAAGACGATAAAATACTCACCACTTCATCGTGTGTAGCATGGGCATCGTGCGTAGCGTGTGTAGCCCAGTGAACGCAAAAACATGGAAAAATGCTGTCATACTAACTTCATTCGAATATCGGCAACAAAACTATACAATAAAGTACCAACATTAGAAAAAAAATTCTAACGCGTTTAGTTCGACAAATAGACAGTTCGTTAGTTACATGATTTCATAGAATGGGATGGAACACGCGCTATAATTGGTCCGCGCCTACGACTCGCTGCGTCTTTGTAAACGGTATTCGTACAAGCGCTAGCTCACTTTTGTAAGCCACGCCGACCGTGCCTTACTTTTCGTGGTGCCATTTTCAAGCGTTAGAAATGCTTCTATGTTCTTTTCGTTCACTGGTGTAGCCTACTTACCTACCTACGTACAGTCGCCGTCAGATATATTTGAGCTGACAAAGTCACCAAATACTTCTGAACAGTTTAAAATGTCAATAAGTTTTATACACACAAGTTACCATTAATATCTGAACATTATTTATTTCATTAATATCTGAGCATATGATAGTCAATAACTCGAGACGACCTCCGTAGCCGAGAGGCGAGCGTGCTGGACTTTGGCGTCGCGCCATCTCAGAGGTTCCGGGTTCGATCCCCGGTCGGGTCAATATGGGAAACGAACTTTTCTATATTGTCTCGAGTCTGGGTGTTGTGGTACCGTCGTTGTTTCTGATTTCTGTAACACAAGTGCTTTTAGCTACTTACCACACGATGTTGTCCAATATTTAATATTTATTTATTTATTTAATAACTTCTAAACACACAACTAACCAATAATATCTGAACACTCATCTCATATCAGTATTTTCTATTTTAATGAATTTAGATGATATGATTTTTATTGGTTTGTTTTGTGTTCAGATGTTATTGACTATCATCTGCTCAGATATTAATGACATAATGAATGTTCAGATATTAATAGTAACTTGTAGTGTCTGTAACTTATTGACATTTGAAACTGTTCAGAGGTATTTCGTCACTTTGCTCCAATGTATCTGACTGCGACTGTACGTCTCACACGTACTAAATACGTGTTGACAGGTGTACTCTACGGCCACGTCACACCATCCCGACGTTTGATGTTTGCCGAGCGCCAAACGGAGAAAGAATTTGGAAAAACCTAGCAACGACCTCGCTTGGATGGTAATTAAGACTGATGGATGTCGAAGGAGTCGTGAAGTAAATACTTTTTAAACACTAGTATCATAAAGAGGGAAGATTTTGTAGTTTCGTGTGTAGGTATGTTTGTAATGAATAAATTCTAAAACTACTGTGCCGAATTAAAAAACTCTTTCGCCATTGGAAAGCGACATTCAGCTGTAACATAAGCTATATTTATTTCTAGAAAAGACTTAAGTGTGAGGCGACCGCTAGTGTCGAATATTTTGGATTATGAAGCTCAAAACAACATTGTAAGAACCAAATCAATTTGTATTGTTTACTTCACGACTTTGAGTATTGACATTGTTTGATGTGTCGAGACCACTCGTATCTGACTTCAAGCTGTCATAGCTTGGGCATCACGATAGGAATATTATATTTAAAACTGAATGAAGATAATCCCTATAGTTGCCCCATGTATGTGTGTATTAAATGTGTTTCGTTCACTTCCACTAACAAATATGGATTTAAGAACAACTAGATATGATAAGGGTCTAGATATGACCCAATTAATAAATTTGTATCGAGCTTAGTTTTTAGTGAGGTAGGGCATAACGATTTAGCGCTCAAACTGGAGCAGCCCGGCTGATGAAATACCTCCTTACAGAAGACCGCAGCCAAATAACAATCACTTCTGTGTTGTTGTGTTCCTGCGTGTGAGTAAGGTTTCTAGATATCCTGGGGGGTGCTACATTAGTAGCAGGGGTCAAGCCTTCAATATAAGAGCGACAAAGCCAGTTACAGATTTATTATGCTGTACTGGTCACCCTTAAGCTAGGACCTCATTACCACTTAACATCAGGTAGGATGAGGTCCATCTTGAAGTGCAATAAAAAAAAACAGCTTCTTAATTCTACGTCCATTTGTACGTCAAGTTAAATACTTGCAGTTCAATTTTAGTTCTTATGCGCCCCACATAAGGACGATACAATGTTTAAAGTGTGCAGTCTGACGTGATTTTGTGTGTACAGTAAATGTTTCCTTTGTCAGTGCAAGTGAACGGTATCTTCAGAGATACAGAAGTGTCTCAAAACTGTTTAGTTGTTATGGATAAGTTTTTTGCAATAATGGTTTGTGATATATCGTCGTCTGTGCTGTGTTGTGTAAGAAGTCGGCCTGTGGCCCTTGCTAATTGAAACAAGAACACAATGTGACTTAAATTATGGCCCAGTTCAATACGGACAAAGGAACGACTTCGCGCGTTTTCAATACACTAATTAAATCCATTTTGATTATGTAGATCTTCAACCGAACGCCGAAACAGTGTGAGTTCCGTCTAAAGCAGCCAAGCTCAAATATATTTCCGTTGTGTAAATTGTTGAGCTATTGACGCGAGTTAAACCGACTGTATAAATAAAATGGATAAAGTACACTAAAATTAAATGGATAATAACAATAATCCATTAGCTTCTGATCAAAGTTTTGTAGGTCGACAGTCCATACAAATTAATGTCCCCGCGTTGACGTACTATAAGTCTGTATATTATTATCAACCAACACAAGCATTTCAAAAAAGGCTTAATGTGTCATGTAATCTAATCTAAACCTTATTTAACTAACGACCTCCGTAGCCGAGAGGCGAGCGGGCCTGACTTTGGCGACCGCCATCTCTGAGGTTCCGGGTTCGATCCCCGGTCGGGTCAATATGGGAAACGAACTTTTCCATATTGTCTCGGGTCTGGGTGTTGTGGTACCGTCGTTGTTTCTGATTACTGTAACACAAGTGCTTAAGCTACTTACCACAGAATTAGAGCAATGTATGTGATGTTGTCCAATATTTATTTATTTAACTAAGATAAGTCTGAAAATTATATAATTTTTGACATAATGCCACGCGACCACGTAATAAATGAGAGTGGAAGAAGCCTTAATAACTATTTGATGCCTTGTTTGTCCGGAGCCATTTTAAGGTCGCACCTGATCTATAAAATATTTGATCGAAGCGATTAGAAATGATTACACAGTACTAGTCTATTGGGCCTCAGATTGAGTATAGCTGTACTAGTTAGACCAGCTGGTGTAATCTGTAAATAATTGTAATTTACAAAATATTTATGTATTTTGTTTAAGCGTGTTAAAGTGACAGTTTTTTCGGATTGCAGAATTTTCTAAGGCTCCCATGTCAGATTTAACTTTGAAGGGCCCAAGGTTACTCTTCGGTGGGGTCCTATCTACACTTGCAGAAATTTAGCAAACATGATACTGTGTGGTGCTACCGAAACATACAAATAAATTCACAACTGTATTCATCTCATTTAATAATAATCGAAAATAAATTTCTTTAAGACTCCTTATAAAAAAAACAATAGTATTTATTAAGTCACAGTTCCGATTGATCTGTTGTAAGTGTATATTGTGTATATTAGGTCTCAAAATTTATATGAATTAAGTATGTAATTCGATTGCGGAAGAATACCTGACAAAATGATTGAGCTGCATTTATAAAAATATTTTCCAAATCACAGTTTGTTACACCTTACTAATGTTGTGTCCCTAAAGATGTACTCTTAGCAAGGACTTAATGCGATAATGTATCTCCCCGAAATTTGTTTGACTATAAAATGTTCTGAATTATTATTTGGATAAAATTGCAAAACTTTGCTGATTGTATTACATTATTTTGCAAAGTGCGTTAACATTGCAGAAGCATCAATTTTATTCCTTGTTTATGTAAAGATCCTTCGTTTTCAGGGTTGTTTTGTGATGTCTGTTTTCCTTTATGTTCCTTGACTCGTAACCAAACATTGAAATGTGTTTGTAAATCTAAATGTTGTTTAAATAATTATTATTAAGACTAGATTATTATTAATTTATACATTAGTAGTAATTAGGTTTCATACATATTATTGAATAAATAAATTATGAAACATATTAAGGCACTTTATTCTTATAATAAATAGAGATTTTAAAAAGGTCTGTACAAACAATTTAAAGTCAGATAATTGAATACAAAATGTAATAAATTATCCAGATTTTTGTCCTAAAGCAAATTCCTCATAAATTTTCAACAAGGAATCAGGTGTTCTAGGTCTGAAGTCTTTCAAGACATGTTCAAAATGTTCCATGGTGACTGCAGGACAGTCGAGGTTCCTCTCCAGCGCTCGCAGCGCAGCTTCGTGGCAAAGAGCCTGCAGCTCAGCACCAGAAAAACCCTCCGTCCTACTAGCAAGGTTGTGTGGGTTGATGTCATCGCTTGTGCTCATCTTATCAAGTTTAAGTTCAAGGATCTGCAGCCTCGTCTCAAAGTCCGGCAAAGGCACGTAGATGAGCCTGTCCAGACGCCCGGGTCGGAGCAATGCCCTGTCAATCTTATCTGGTCGGTTGGTAGCCGCTAAAATAGTCACGGAATTCAGTGGCACCACGCCATCTAACTCGGTCAACAACTGTGCTAACACTCTCTCATGGACCCCCGCCTCCCCGGAACTCCTCTCCCCACCTATCGCGTCCATCTCATCAAAGAATATAATAGATGGAGCCACTTGTCGCGCTTTCGTAAACAAATCTCTTACTGCCCGCTCAGACTCGCCCACCCATTTCGAAAACAGCTCAGGTCCTTTTATTGAGAGGAAATTGAGGCCACTTTCGGTCGCTAAAGCTTTAGCTATCATTGTCTTTGAACAACCAGGGGGACCATAGAGCAGGACGCCGCTCGGAGGCCGTATCCCGAGGCGCAGAAAACTCTCCGCGTGTTTCAGAGGCCATTCTACTGCCTGGCGGAGTTTGAGCTTCAAGTTATCTTGCCCACCAATATCCGACCACCTCACATTTGGTACTTCAATTAACAGCTCTCTCATTGCACTAGGTCTGACTACAGTCAAAGCTGCAACCAAGTCCTCTAATTGGATAACATTACTTCCGCGTTTTATACATTTCATTGAAGCCTGTGTACATAAATTAACTAAGTCAGCTGCAACATAGCCATGTGCTAGATCTGATATTGAATCAATGTCTTGATGAGATATTTTATTGGGTAAGTTCTGTAATAAGCTGAATAAAATCTGTTTTCTCCTAACCCTATCAGGTATTGGTACTTCAATCTCCTTGTCTAGCCTTCCAAACCTTCTAAGCATAGGATCTATTGCATCAGGTTTTCTGGTAGTGGCCAAAATGAAAACTCTGCTACTCTCTAAATGGAGACTGTCTAATAGTGAAACAAATGCAGATGTGACTCTTCTCTCCTGCTCTGTGCTGCCTGATGACCGTTTAGGGCAGATGGTCTCAATTTCATCTACTAATATTATGCTAGGTTCATTCTGAATAGCTTTAGAAAAGAGAGTTTTCATAGTAGACTCGGTTTCACCAAAATATTTACTAAATATTGCTGGGCCATTCAATTCTATGGAATGGCAGTTAAGATTTTCAATCAAGTATTTACATATTGCAGTCTTTCCTATACCAGAATGACCATGGATCAGTAGTCCTCGAGTGGGTTGGAAGGTTGAAGCCAGTACTGGGTCGAAAGATATTTTTACAAGAGTTTTCACCTCATCCAAAATGTCATTAACTCCACCTAAATTAACAGATTTTTTCTTTGTTTTCGGTACTATGTCCTTTTCCATGTTCCACACAGTTTTATCACATAAAACATGCCATGTATCATTCATGTTTGGTGTTTTTTCCTCAGATTTCACATTGATTACTTGTATTTCCAACTTTTTACCAAAATAATAATAAACTAAAACACTACCAATACAAACAAAATGATTATAAAAATGCTGTTTCAAAATGTCACAAATATCATTATCAATTTTATGATTTTTAACTCTGACATTCAAGTATATTGCTTGTGGCACTTCTCCTTGAAGGACTGATACATTTACTTTTTTACTATCACTACACCATGCTCCAGATAGATCTGTAAAAAAAAACAAACATAGTATTTAATATGAATAACTATTTTTCTTATCTTTCAAAATTTAATAAATGCAGGTGAATGGTATCTTTAATATGGAAGAAAAATATTAAGTAGGGGTCATATGAATCAGCAAAATAATAATAATAAAGCCACTTATTCCAATATCAACCGATAGAAGTTAATTATGTTTATATATATTTTTCATAAATTATGTAATGGTGATGTAAACTATGATAGTACTTTTTAAAAATTAAATAATTATTAGGTGGACTGTAATTAAAGGTCGCTTTTGGTTGAAACGTATAATGACAAGTAAGTAAAAACAAAGCAATAGCAATGACATATTAAAAGTAATATAAAAACTATAAAAAGGCTCCTTACAAATAAGTCCGTAACAGTACTGTTAGTTTGTTATATGAGCCCCTATAGTGTTAACACCTTCTGCAAGGTGCAAGTTACTGCTACAATTATATCATCTTTTCTGTGATTTACCAACTTTCTGTTTTCCTGATGGCCCAGTCTAATTTGTAGTATCAGCAAAACAACACCTTTATTTTTATTGTTTTAGGGCAGACTATACCAGACCATATAAAGTATGACAGTCTGATGGAAGATTTGTATGGTATAAATAATAAAAAGATAATATAAATACTACATGTAACATCATTACTTATGGAGTACAATAAATAATATGAATATAAATAGCTATCAAGTCGATACTAGTTATAGCTCTTCATTCTGTATTGTGATAATGGCATGCACAAGTCAAAAATAAAAATATTGAAAGTGTTACAGTTTAAACCCTTGGAAACTTTGGAACTTACCGGCGGCAGGTAATATAACCGCAGCAGGTGCTGACGTCTTTGACGGCCACATGCGCTTGGCCAGCTTAGGGGCGCCTTCCCTGCTCAGCTCCAGAGCGCCGCCTATCACAGCGCCTACCAGCGTCCCCGCTGACGGATGTACCAGCACCGCGTCCCGAGGCACGCCGTCAGTTGGTGCCCCGCCGCGCTGCAGCCACGAATACATCGTGCCATTCTCGACGTAAGGGCACTTAAGCTGATCCTTCGCACAGTTGAGCTCTACGTGAACATTTTTGTCGTTCGAGGTTATGCTGCAGCCGCAACGCTCGCAGTCCACCCATAGTGTTTTCTTCGGTTGCTTTGGAGCCATTCGTTACATTCACTTAAATTGGTTTATTCAGCCGCGGTAAAGACCCGCAGTTATAATGTATTTTCTAAAAATAGCTCGGACAGCAACATTTGTGTTAGGTTATAAGAATGTCAAGATGACGTTTAAAATTGACGAAACGTAATTTCAAATGTTTGTTTTGATCTTAGGTAGGTGCCTAAGCCAAAGCTTGCTAAGGCATCGAGCAACAAAGAAACGCCCTTTTGCAGAGTTTGCGCATTGGGTGAAGGTCTCCAGCCCTCCCCCCAAAAGTTCGATGGATCTTAGGACTTCGCGCATGCCATTGATAGTCCAATGGGAAAACCTTAATAAACTATGTTGATTTTATATTTCCCAATTTATATTTTTTTAAAGTTGCTGATGTCTTTAGCCTATTGAGATTTAAAAATTTAACTGTCAAGTTTCATTATTTGACATAAAAATGACAGCTGTCACCCGTCTTTCTCATTTCGCGTTGATTGTGCCTTTTTTGTGCGAGTAAAATAAAATTAAACTCTACACTCTCACCCAAATGTTTTCATTATTATTATCTAACTGATCAAATCGCCGCGCGGCGGCAGCTTACAGTCATTGTAACATACCGTTGTACATATTATTGTTAAGTAGATAGCTAGAATGACTCTCGCAGAGTTTTTTAGTTGTTCCCTCCTGGCGTTCGGAGCTCCCCTGGCAATGTTCGCATTGACGATAGCGAACGACCCAGTACGCATCATCATCATGATTGCAGCGGCGTTCGGTTGGCTGCTTTCGTTCTTGATATCCTCCTTAGTGTGGTTTGCCGTAGTGCCTTTACGATCGTATCTCGCGTTTGGAATGGTGTTTGCTGTCATTTTTCAGGTATGATTCACCCAGATAGTATTTTATTTAGTAAAATAAAGACTTATTATAGTTAAACATATTGAATACTACCAAAAAAAACTTATTAAACTAGGTTGGAAATTTTCGATAAGAAACCTCAAAGAGTAGGCATAGCATTACATACTATTTCATTTACTTATTCATTAAATTTCACTCATGAAGACGTAAATCAAGTAATCATAATAGTTTTTAGATAACTTACTTACTTTGAAAGTAAACAGAAATATTAAAGTTTAAATCAAATTTACACAGATCGGTTAAAACATGTGTGTTAAATCCTCATTTGAATTTTAGGAAGCGTTTCGTTATGGCATGTACCGGCTGCTTAGAAAGACTGAGGCTGGATTGAAGGAGATCTCAGAGAACCATGAGATTGGCAGCAATAAGCTGGAGATGGCGTATGTTTCAGGGCTAGGCTTTGGGACCATGAGTGGTGCCTTTGCTTTGGTCAATGTGCTTGCAGATTCTGTAAGTACCTCATTTATTTAACAGATTTTATACTTAATGGTTCATGCTTTACCAGTATAATAAGATAAATCATTTATAGATGGTTGCTCAATGGATATGCATTTGTAAACAATAAATAAACAAACAGAAATAAAATAGCCATGTAAACATGTTATGTCGTAGCAACAACTGGTTTAACCGATTCGTTGCGGATGGCACGTATCAGTGTCATCATTATCTTTTGCGTGTGGCGTTAGGCACGGATATGTGTCATTTTAACATCGACAATAACTCCTTCAATTCAGTTTAGGAAAAAATTTAGCCAGAAACAAACTATTTCAATTTTTCACGTATTTTAAGCTCGTAGCCTTCGTTTCTGGATTTAGTAAGATTTTTATAAAAATAGGAGTCACCAACCTTTTTTTAAAATTTGCAGAATTTTCTTTTTTATTAAAAATAAGTTGAGATGTCTGAGGCTCAGCATTTTTTGATTAACTCGTTTTACACTCGGGTTTTTTTGCATAATCGAGCTAATAATATAAGATAGCATAAGACCGCAGCCAAATAACAATCACTTCGGTGTTGTTGTGTTTCTGTGTGTGAGTTAGGTTTCCATGGCTCCTGGGGGGTGCTACATTAGTAGCAGGGGTCAAGCCTTCAAGGTAAGGACGACAAGTCCAGTAACAGATTTATAATGCTGTACTTGTCAACCTTAAGCTAGCACCTCATTACCACTTAACATCAGGTGGGATGAGGTCAATCTTGAAGTGTAACATAAAAAAAACAAAAATTGTATGTTGTCTATAATGAGAAATGTAGGTACTACGTAAGGGATAAAAATGTTCACTTTTAAAAATAAAGTACTTTTTTTATTATACAAGATAACCGTACCTACTAATAAAAAACTTCCTTTTATTATGTTTATTTATGTAAGTTACGAGTTAATGGTCTACAAATAAATTGTTTCTAAATTTAAATACTTTTATTAGAATCAGGTACATATTTATTGTTTGATCAAGGCGTCATTCACCTTAAAAGACTATTTCCGATTTCAACAAGATTAATTAACCTATTAACATAATCGTAAAAATCTAGCTTATACATTTTTTTAAATATCAGTCCTAACTAACATAAATATATAACAAGTCTTACAAAATTATAAAACGCGTCCTTATTTACCTACCTACTAATAACAATGTCATTAGAAAAGACCTTAGCTTCGCAGTGAGCGAGATTAAAAAATTATTGAAACCCTCGGAAGAGTCATTGTCTTATGTTAGTAACTGCTACGAAAATGTAAATGCTGTAAAAATGTATATTTAGGTTGATTGGATCCACTTATCTTGCGTTTCTCAATAAATATTAATACATATCTAAATTCAAACTCTGGTTTCATTTAACTCTTGGTATTCATATGATTTTTTTAATAATTCTAATATTCGCTGCATCTTCATAATTCGCTCGTATGTCATGAATGGCAATAATTCGTTGGAAATCAACTGGCCAAAATATTTACAGCCATGTATGTCCAGTACAGTAGGGACATCACGTTCCTTAGTTTCTACGCTATTTACACTGTCCATTACTAAAGTTTATGTGCATGGTTCACTTTTAACCATTTTTTTTTCTGTGGTAGTCGCACTGTCCATCATATTTTCTTCTGTAATTGTTGCAGTATCTCTAGTTGTTTTTTTTGTCCGGTATTAAATCCTGTTCCCAGTTTCGTGGTAGGTCCCAGTCTTATGAATTTGGTTCTGTCACTTCGTCACTGTCACATTGTGTCTCAATTTCTGTTTCGGGAATGTACCTAATTTCTTTTTCGCCTTAATTCTTAAACAATAAATCCACTATTAATAACAAATATATGGCAGTATGTACTTTTCAAAATGCTTTTTTTACTGACAGTTACAAAAAATTCGGAAAAAAAGTAATGCAATTGCTGATCGATCACCAACAGTTTTCATAGCATAGTTTCTTAGAGTAGCAATTTCTGTTAACGCCATAAATTCAAATTTAATTTATAATTAAATAAAAACTACCTATTATAAATGTTGTGCTCACTTGTAAGTGACATACATATCAGAATTAATATGTTTTTGTAATGTATCAAGCGTAAGTATTCATATGTATTGCTGTTAGTGAGACTTTATAAGTAAAACAATATTTTAGGCCTAATTTAATATTGTATAATCATTAGGAAATGCGAAATATGTTGAAAAGGTTTAGCACAACTGTATTTAAAAAGTCACTTACCTTCCATTTCCAAAATTACACTTATTTCGGCACTTCTAATCACTTAAAACAACGCGCCTGCCCGTTCACGTCAAATTTCAAATGTAAACAAAAAGTATTCAAGCTTTAAACGTTTGAAAAATGGTCAAAACACTGTTTTCTTTTCCGCATGGCGGAAGACACAGATGCGTGTCATCTAATCGTATGGCGCTAGGCACTGATCAGTGTCACGTTATTTTTGCTCGACGCCACAGTTAAAAGTTAGCGAAATTAGCCATCGCAACGAATCGGTTAAAGAGAACAGAATTTAATGTATTTTCATCATAGTAACTATTTCATTATTTTCCAGATTGGGCCTGGAACATTGGGCTTGCACAGTGGAACCGAATACTTCTTTGTAACTAGCGCGGCAATGACACTCTGCATGATCCTTCTCAACACCTTCTGGAGTGTGATATTTTTCAGTGGCTTTGATGAGAAAAATTACCTTAAAATCAGTTGGGTTGTTCTCTCACATTTTTTTGTTTCTTCACTTAGTTTGTTGAATAGGAAAGAGCTTTATGCAGTCACAATATTGCCTTCTTACGTGGTTTTAATAATCACAGGAGTGATTGCATTCAGATGTGCTGGTGGAACTAGCAAAAGCTTTATTGAAAGCTTCACAGCTAGGTCATAGGGCAATAAGATGTGATTAGTTGTTGAACTCTAATTAGTTTAATGCAACATGACACTCATTTGTACAATTGTTGATCAGATGGAGTTGTAAATAGTTTGATAGCAGAGATTATGCCTGTTCTTGATGTCAGCTTAGTCAAATTAGAAGTGTTGTCGTTATAGGTAGCGACATATGAAACATTTGTATGATATCTAGTGGGACCTAATAGAGTCCCATAAAAGGGTTCTTGTAGAATTCCCAGTACTGGGTTTTTATTTATTTTCCTATCATCAAACAAATACTTAGGGTTAGGAAATTCGTGAGATAATTATATCATTTTTCATTTATGGCTGCTAATTTGAGCAAAATAAAGTGAATTATGATATGATGAAGATGATAGAGCATTCCTTTGTCCATTTGATCAGACATTTTGATCTTATCATCTAATTGTAAAAAATCTGAACCTATAAGTAATATACCTGAATACTTCAATGTATAAAGATTAAACAGTATTGTTCATCAAATCTTTACAAAACAAGGAGAAATTTATTTTAGAAAGCCTTAGGTTGCAATAAAATGTGAAGAAACAGGTACTAGACTTAATTGATTTGCTTCAATATTATAAGTATGTACAAAAATAATACACTAATTTCTAGACAATTATTTATTTTATGCCTTAGTTATAAATTACTATAATAAGTGAAAAGAGATCATTCCTTAGTATGTTAATTCTAGTTCTTGTAAATGGACGGAACTGAATTTAATGTCTTAATACTAATACATAGCTAATTGATTTCTGGCGTAATATTAAGACAAATGAAACAATTTTTTTACAAATAAAGTTTTAGAAACACTAGTATTTTTGTTTTTATCCAACTATCTATTGGGTGATACCACAGGAAAGGCATTAGATACAATCTTGAAACATAAAAATACCGTAAATGTATACTAACTACTACAACAATATTCATTTATGTTATATTGTATACTTACTAAAATATCCTGTCTTCTAACATTAAAAATAATAAAACCTACAACACAGAATTCATACTAATAATATTTTATATATATATATATATATATATATAAAATTCATTTAATGCATCCAAAATCAATTATATACAATATTGTACACAAGTTGCCTACCGTGACTTTTACTACAATATTCCTGTTTTTCCACTGATTCTTCGCTCCTATTTGTAGCAGGGTAAAGTATTAACTCCTTGAGCCTTTCTTAATACATGGACTATCCAATGCAAAAATATTATTCAATTTGAAACGGTATTTCCAGATTAACACATTCCAACAAACTCTTCAGCTTTATAATATTAGTATAGATTTTGCAGTGAGGCAAGTGGCTCGTATACACAAATTATTATAAGAGATTAGATAACATTGACTTCTCACTACTAGAGTTACAGTGAACTGAGATAGCGGATTCTTAGTAGCAACAATTGCACAATTTAATGCTGTCATTTTCAGTTGCTTTTACAATAACGCCACCAAAAGGGAAGGTCCAACTAGAGGGTTTTAGTGTGTAGTCCTGCCCTTTTTAGGGCACAGGCAACCACACACACCATCACCACTCTCGAGTGACAGTACGGTGTGTCAAAACGTTTCCCCCGTCACAAAAAGGTAGTTTATCTACTAAACAAAACTAATTTCCACAGTCAATGACACCCTGAAGCGATAAAACATATACACTATTTCCATCTACAGAGCTGGTTCTTGATTCTCTTCAGCAAGCTCTGTCAGCAAAGAGTCTACTGTCCACACTGAGTCTGCTGTTTCCATATCCACTTGTGGTATGTAGGATTTAAGAATATCAAGAGCGGCATCCACACCATCCACCAATCCACTGATGCCTCCTCCCACTTCTGCCAATGTATTCACCGTTTCAATATCTTTATGGTCAGTTCTGAAAATAAGATCTACTGAGAAAAATATTCCTACATTGAATGATGAGGGGACATGATTTACAAAATGAACTCCTCCATCAACAATCAAACCTAATAAACTAGGTCCATAACCCACTGTTTCTTTCTTTACAATAAGAAATGACACGTCAACTATGATTTAAAATCCATTGTCTCTTGTCATACGATTTACTAATAAGGATTTTAAGTGTATAACAATAGCTTCAGAAAGTTCTTAGTGTGTAACTTACACTGGTGGCATTGAGATTTCCTTTTCCAATATGTCCTGTAGGTCGTCCAAATCGGGAATTGTGGGTATATCATCATTGGAATCTGGTGACTTCTTTGGTATGATGTATTCCCTGTAAGTAAGTAACTTTTACACGTACAAATATGCACAGTTTTAATAGATATCTCACGAATGATCATGCATGGTGTTTATAACTTTTATGGTCCACTGAGTAACAACTTCTATCATTAAAAATAATGGAAATATTTCATTGAAGAACAATGATATAGTTGAGATTAGTTTCTAATACTTTGTATCATGTTCATTCATTCATTAAAGCTAAGTTTTGATAATACTTTTCATATTAGATTAACTTGTTTGCGAATATGCAGAAGGTATGCTAACTTTGCTTCAATATGCGTTCCTTCAGCCCACACGCCTACTTTCTTGGGTTCAGGCATATTTGCATTTAAGGAATCGTTCATTTCGTATCCTTATTTGATGAAACTCTTGTAAAATTAAATCCATAAAAATAAAAAGCTTTTTTGTTTTGATTAGTTTCAGCAAGACAAGTTTTGTTTGATGACAATCTGACTGTTGTTTTTTTTTATTTTTTCCATTTTCCATGGCTATGCAGAAGATGCGCTACGTGAGTAAGTTTTGTCGTACTCGTAATAAATGACAAAATCGGTAAAATTCACTGCGTCAGCTACTATTATGGACTTAATTTGGTTACTACTATTTTAAGATTAAGATTATGTTAATAATTTAGTAAGAGCTGTGGATTTTGTGCAAAATAAAATAAAATAAAATTTGGTTGGATTTTATAGGCAAACAGGACGTCAACCGTTTTGAAACATTTGTTCTCATTCTGGAAATGTAACGTATCATGAGTGTTAGTAGGGACTTCTTGTTTTTAAATTTTCATAACAAAAAAGGTTAATATTTAGTTTGTCACATGACTGAAAATACGAGCCAATCGACATTTTTGTCATGTCGTTCAAGAATTTATTGCGATTGTTATAAAGGGTAATCTTTTATTTACTTCAGTCAAAAAATAATATAATTCATCATTATTTGTTCCGTCATCGACATCCGGAATCCATATTGAGTTTAGCCTTCCGTTTTTCTTGTGTTCTTCCGGTCAAGCGAGTCCCTCTCTAGCGTGGCGCCCCCTATACTTGGCACGACTGCTTCCGGTGACAATGTTACGTCATGGATCGTGCCATGCTGCTTTCTCATTATAGCGTCGTTTTTCATAGTGTTCGGACGTATCCAAGCGACTTAGGCGGAAATATTTTAAATTCTTACATTTTGAAATTAATTAAAAAAGTTATTTCCTTTTCGATAATTAGAAGTGATAAATTTAGTGCCTTGAAAATTCACCCTCTCTCGTGCCATGGAGTGTAACAATGCAGAGGAGACACGCGCAGAGAAAAGAGGAAGCAGTGTGCTATCGGAGTCTTCAAGTTCGAGTAGCGAGGAGCCAGATGAGGCGGACGAAATCAACACGGTTATGGACGCTCAACAGATACCTACAAAGAGGGCATGTCACGTAAGTGATTTGAAATTTGAGTTTTTGTCGCAGCAAGTGGTTTTCATAACTAATTTAGTTGCGCAATCACAAGCAAATAATTTTAAAGATAGTCAATCTTCGACTTATGTTGTATCAGTGTCGGGTGACGGGATGAATTTACAACCACCAACGTCTGCGGAGCCAAGCGCAGAAAAGGCCCGGCTTCAAATTTGTGACTATGTAACGTCGTGAAAGATCCTCTTTATCCTAAATCGAACGATAAGATGTTGAAGAGGTTAGAAAATTTACAACTGAGGATTGGAATTCAATTAGATTTTCAGACGCTCAAAAGAGATTTTTGTGCACCCCCGGTTTTATAGAACTTAAAGTAGGTAAATGAAGAGTTAAGACGTTTTGAATCTTCCACGAATGAAGACTATCGTTTATATTTATTGGAGCGTTCTTTTGCTGCTATAAAAAATGCACTGCTTATTCAAAAAGAAGAGTTGCGTAATAGTTTACAAAAATTGATAAACTGGTCTGATGACAAAGAAACTAATCTGACGCCATCAACTCTTTTTGAAAAAGTCGAGCAAATGTTCAATAAGGCATCGGAATTTATGAAAGTAAGTAAGTGACGATATTTTACAAATAACTTATTATACATATTTGCAAAAAATAGGGGGGGGGGGGGGGGGCTCAAAAGCTGTCACTAGCTGCCACCTCGACATGCATAACCTCGATGCAAAAGTGCCTCTACTAGCAACAATTACAAAGGTTGTCAACGTCTAGACCGCCCAATGAAAAAACATTTCGTTTTCAATGCACCCAAAAGAGTAAGTCCAATCAGTTTAAGCGTGGAAAAGACAAAACTACCAACCCTAGACAAGGACACCCCAAAGGTAACCGAAACCGTCGTGCATGATTTGAAATCTTAATGAAAATAAAATTTGACAACGCTAAAAAATTGTCCTGAAATAGTTATAAATAGTCGTATAAGTAAAAAAAATAGTCGCATTTTAGTTTCGGCGTTATAACTAAAAGTGAGGATTATACCTTGAACGTCAAGCTGTAATCCTCATCTCTGGTGCAAGCAAACCGTAAAGTCTATCGATTTGATTTAGGTTCCAAAAAATAGTCTTGAAATAGTCTCAACGACATGCCAAATTTCAGAAATAGTCCTTAAGAGATTCCAGAGATATAAAGGTTCCCTGGTGAGGATTACAGCTTGAACATTTGAAAACTTCAAATTTCTCCAAAACGATTTTCGGTTTCAAATTTGTACTAAAAAATGGTCCTGAAATAGTCGTTTGAAGCGAATGTAAATTTGAGCTGATTTAAGTTGGAAATAAAATGTTTTGATTTTCCCTATATTTCTATGGAGGTACAGTCGTGTAAAAAATGTTTTACTTCGTTTGATGTTAGTGAAATATTCCGCATAACTCTTAATCAGGAAATAGGAAAATATTTACCACTTAGAATTAAGCTTATGAGTCATGGTCATAACTTATGACCTTGACTTACCGGCGAAAACCAATGATCATTTTCGAATATAGCTCGAACCCTATAGATTACAGGAAAAATACTATGAGAAGTACATAGATTAAAAAAAAGGGTTGTTTTGTTAAATTTACGTTTTTTTATTGTTACCTGCCTGTGCCATGTGATGCTTAATTTCAAAAGGTCTGACACATCAGTCTATGAGCAGATTACACATTATTTCATCAACTACGGATTGCCCCACGAAGGGGGGTTTGTGGGGCGAAGAATTAGGGCCAGGAATTTTGGTATTTTTTTAAAAGAGAGAGATGGAAGAGAGGGACAATTATGATATTTCTTTGTTTCTCACACTCAAGTGAAGGCAGTTATTGTGACCTATGAGCCCATCGTACGGAACCCTCTCCACGCGAGTCCTACTCGCACTTGACCAGTTTTTTAGTTTTCTAAGTTCTTTTTTATACTTTGTATGTATTTCAATAAACATTCCCAATTTTTTGAGAAGTAGCACTAATGAGAAGTAGCCCTAATGAGAAGTAGCCAAAATGAGAAGGAGCCAAAATGAGAAGGAGCCAAAATGAGAAGGAGCCAAAATGAGAAGGAGCCAAAATGAGAAGGAGCCAAAATGAGAAGGAGCCAAAATGAGAAGGAGCCAAAATGAGAAGGAGCCAAAATGAGAAGGAGCCAAAATGAGAAGGAGCCAAAATGAGAAGGAGCCAAAATGAGAAGGAGCCAAAATGAGAAGGAGCCAAAATGAGAAGGAGCCAAAATGAGAAGGAGCCAAAATGATAAGTAGCTATAATGAGAAGTAGTCCATTAGCGAGTCGGTTGCCATAATGAGAATTAGCCCTAATGCGTCTGAACCCCGTGATGGTTCGATGCGTGTAATCGACCAATCCCGAAAAACAACAGCGCGCTACACAAAATGGCGCACAGGGCCCAGTATGATAGCGTCGTAATGTTTACTTTTAAATAAATGAAGTGTACTATAACATTTAAATTAAAACGAACGTATGCACGTAGGTGGTCCAACACCAACAGTTATCACTAAGTATGATAATTGTGATCAAAACTAATTGCTGTGATATAAACATTATAATTATGCACTGATAACAGATTTCAACAAGAAAAGTATGTATTTGTAATAAACAAGAATTTAACTATACATTTTTGTTTTTTTTCTGTTTAATTGGCTACTTGACAGTGTTAACAACACAGTATGAAAAGTGTTGGATATGTTATGTGGCTTATTTGTTAAGAAATAATTTTACATTTTTATATTTTAATTAAAAGCATAGTTCGTACTTTATTTTTGCAAAATATAAAAGTTTTTTATCTGTGGAACAAAAGAACCGAAACGGAAACCACCATTGCAATTCGGAAATGACAGCTGTCGGCGAAAATTATTTATTTTAATGTGGCGAAACGACGATTATTTTACCGATTAAATTGAATTATTGTTTCGCTAACCGTATTAAGAATTTATTTCAACATTTTCCGTTTATATAAATTAAGTCGTTCCTATGCGTATCGGTTCGATGTCTAGAACGTTGACGTCATAATTTCAACAGTGACGTGACTTAACGTTTTCGCGCGCTTTATTAATGTGTAACACAAAATCTTATTTTTCTCTGGTTATTTACATTTTTCCAGTTAAATCGAATTGCTTGGGATTTAAAATGAACAGGCGCACATTTCACAATACATTTTCAAAAACTGTCAAGTAGCCAATTAGCATGGCACGATGCATGACGTAACATCGTATCACGTCACTGGAAGCAGTCGTGCCAAGTATAGGGGGCGCCACCGGCGCTAGAGAGGGACTCGCTTGACCGGAAGAGCACAAGAAAAACGGAAGGCTAAACTCAATATGGATTCCGGATATCTCAGGAAAAATAATAAATAAGTTTTATTGTTAGGTAAAACCCTCTATTGCGACTTACGATAGTAGGACTATATATGATAGGTTAAAATATAATAACTATTGAAAAACTCCGAGTAACTAGTAGTAGGCCCTCCAAGGGGTCACATTATTTTGATTGGTTAGTTCGACTCGATTTCCCGTAACGAGTGATTTTTTTAAATTTCAATCAACATGTGATATATCGTTGGATAGGTATTTAAAAATGAACAGGGGTTTAATAAGATCATTTTTTGATTATTTTTATATTTTGGGAAATAATCGCTCCAAAAGAAAATAAAATTGTGTTCCCCCCCTCTAACTTTTGAACCATAAGTTCAAAAAGTATGAAAAAAAATCTAGAATATAGAACTGCATAAAGGCTTTCTAGGAAAATTATTTTGAACCTGATGGGTTTATTAGTTTTTGAAATTTTTGAAAAAAAATTTTTTTTTAACAAATTTCAAACATTAGTTGTAATTTAAGCGTATATATATGCTAGCATTTTTTTTAAATAATATAGCCCATTTTTGTAACTTTCAGTGGGGATACTTAAGAATTGTGATGCACGGAAAACTACGGAACCCTACACTGAGCGTGGCCCGACACGCTTTTGGCCGGTTTTTCTATGCAGAATCGTCTGCTTGCGTCTGCATTTAAGTTGAAAAAAGATAATGGTAAATTGAAAGAAAGTCATTTTAAAATAAATTTTATTTTATTTCTTCATATAATAAAAAATGACAACACTTTTAAAACCGACATTTGTAATGCGATAGCACCTTTATCGACGAATTAAAAACCCCTAATTCATAAATTGTGCTATTTCATCTTTCTATTGCATTGAATACAATAATAGGCGAAATATATTTAATATACCTCTGTTCAAGCATTCATGATTCTAAACATTTAAGGGGTAAAAGCTAATTTGTATGTATTTCTACAAAAACATTTTTATTAGGCCT
The DNA here is from genome assembly GCA_037074685.1 of Glyphodes pyloalis. Classification (NCBI taxonomy): domain Eukaryota; kingdom Metazoa; phylum Arthropoda; class Insecta; order Lepidoptera; family Crambidae; genus Glyphodes; species Glyphodes pyloalis. The sequence continues at coordinate 1,227,324 of JAYKKO010000003.1, read as the reverse complement.
AGCATGCGCAATAGGTACAACAAATTTCTCGCATGAGACAATATAAGTTTCGATACTGTTTATTGGCTAATAGCACACAGAACTCATATTTTTAGCCAATCAGCAGCTGACGCACTGACTTTGACGTTTGATAAGAGCGCGATAAAATTTTATCGTGTGGCGCATGCTTGACCTGTATGATTCTGGTTTTACCGCATGCATTGATGGTCCTACAACCAAGAACATTTTGTAGTATTTGGTACGAAAAGATCATTACAAAAATACAACTAAAGTAACTTAACAAACCTATTATGCACAAAATCTCTTCATCGAATTACCATGTATTACTCAATATTTGACAAATATCTTACATCACTTCCGGAAAACTTTTATCAATGTTATAGAACATACTCTGCCTGGAAGTGCAACGACGCATTTGTCAATAGAATTTGATGTGAAACTACAGACTTCACATTCCTGAAAAAAATACTTTGTTTCTTGTACTTAAATTAATTAGATTGTTGAACTTAAAGTTTTCAATGAAGTTTGTAAAACATACAACAATATATTTGGTAAAACACATTCTAATAAAAATGAATTGCATCATTAAAAGACTAGCAAGCCTTAGTGCCCACAATAGTTTTACATCGATAAACAGGACCAGAAGTATGTGTAATTAACAAATCCTTCATCAAGCATTAGTTATAATAATAATATATAATCAGATCGTGAGTCAATGTCAAATTCTGCTTGAAGGTATATCACTCATTTAACAAACTATTAGCCCAGTCAGCATCAAAGATATTTAATGACATTTGGTACAAAAAGCTTTTGAATAAAATGATATAGTTTCTATAGCCAGTCGTAAAACAGTTATTAACTTTGCTACACTTAGTGCCAAAACTTATCCACTACTGCTGGCATATTTAATAATTATTGGACAATATCAAATACATTGCTCTGATTTTGTGGTAAGCAGCTCAAGCACGGTAATGCATAGTTACAGATCAGAAAAATAATAATAAAGAAAAGTTCGTTTTCCATATTGACCCGACCCAATGGAATTGACCGGGATCGAAACTAAATTCTATTATGTTTCATAAAATACATGTCGCTAAATATCATTTCATTTAAAACCAGCTGACCGTATCTACTCGATTTTAGGGGGAAACACATCAATTCGTAGTTAATTATAAAATCTATCACAAGTTAATTTGGATTTGGAATTCTAGTTTGTAGCGAAGAGCGCCACCTATCTGTTTTATTTTAATAAAATCAATTCCAATTGGAAAACAACACTTTTCATTATTAATTTAAATGGAGCGTATATCAATCTGTTATAACTTCTGTTATAGGTTAATCCGTTTTATATCTATCGTGATGACGTGGTCATGAAAAGTTACGAAGAAAGGTCTTTCATTAAACCAACAATCTATTATCTTTTCCCCATTACATATACCTACTTATTCTACATCTGTCTCTTAACTTTCAATAGATAATATTTTTATTTCGTAGAAATTACTATTTAAAATTAATGTATTAAACAAATGCTTTTAAAAAGCTCGTGGAAGATCCAAGAAAAACATCTACTTCTATGAGTCTGAGAAATATCTCTTCACTTATAATAACTGTTTGTTCATGAATTGATTGTCAATAGAAATTACATGATTTTTTTAGCGCCTGTATTTGTTCTTAGGAACACCTTAGTATTCGGACTTTGATCCTGCACAAAATACGTAAGTCGTTTGATTTACTTTTAAAGTAAAATTTTGGGAATATATAATAGACCAATATTATAGGAATCATTATTCAAATAGTCATTTCTAATCTAAATAGAAATGGTATTGAATAATGATTTCAGTAAGTCCGCTTTTGGTGTTTAAACATTTAGACTTATCCCAGACACTATAAGTAGATGTTTTTTGTAAAAAAAAAACCACTTAAACCCTGTGAAGTTGGTAACCAATTTAAGTGTAAATACATAGTTCAACATATTCTTAAATTAAAATCCTTTAAGACTACTTTCTGACAAAAGTTATACTTAACTTCGTTTTACATCGGGATGTTTGATTTGCCTCCTCTATGCCTAGACAGGTTCGTCTGCAGACGGCGTCGCCAATCAAGTCAATCACCCTGATGATTTGCTCGTCTACCGATATCAATCAGCTACCACAGCCGAGCAAATCACACGCACGCGTCCGCCGATGCCATCTACAGACGAATATGTCTGCGTGGTGAGGAGGCATTATAAATAACAAAAATTCAAATATAGTGCTGGATAAGGAGCGTCAAACTTATTAAAATACTCTATAACTTTAAAAGTCACGTCCACGGAGTACCTTATAATCCGCACAATCCGCCATTATTAACATTGTAGCTTCAAATTCAGATATGATTACAAAAAGCTACTCATATTTAATTTTCGAGTACATATGTGTTTCGAGTGATAAACAAAGCTCAAAAAAAAACAAAAAAAGCGGATGAATTATTCTTCAACAATTAAGAAAAAACAAATCAAATTGAAACTGCAACAACTTTTAAACTTTAATCTGACTTAATAGTGTACCAGTATGTGTGAAAACATTGTTATTTTCACTATGAGAACAAAAGATTTATTTAATGATTCAAACTTAATATAGGTACATAACTCTTGGAGTGTTGCAATATCAAATGCATATCTAAATAATAGAAAATTCTTAAAGATAACCTATTTAAAACTAAAGCAACAGAGTCAAACTCTGAAAGTCGCTAAAAATTCATTTACGAATCAGTGAGTGCGACGCGATGGACAGAAACCAAATCGATTCACTTCTTTGGAGATCAAATATTTACAAATATCAAACAAGACATACTTACAAAACCTTATCAATCAGATACAATAATTTATTTCAAAACAATCTAACTCGGAAGACGAAATTAAATTAACTCACACCTTCGCTTGGAATAAAATCGTGATACATTAAAAAAAATACAACGCTTCACGCTACAGTAGCCAACTTTAACTATTTAAAAAAAACCTCTCCTCTCTCTGTGGGACTCGAACCCGCGACCTTCACGTATCGCGCGTGCTGCTCTTCCAACTGAGCTAACATCAAGTTATCGTAAGCTATTAAATTATCTGCTATATTTACCTCTTGCCCTTTGGTAAGTGCCCTCTGCCGTAATCGTTTAGTAGAACTACATAGTTATCGGCACGTGGTACATGGTACAACCACGCAATGAGGGTGTTTGCGCATAAAAAATCCACTAGATGGCGATACGTAGGCGCGGGGTCCAACTGCTATGTAATTGGTCATTTAAATGTCATGTTGACATGCCTGTCAATGTCATGTAAACCATAACCAATCACGTAGCAGTTGGACCTCACGCCTACGCATCGCCATCTAGTGGTTTTTTTACTTGCGAACGCCCTCATTGGCACACCTTCGCATCTGAATAGATTCGTGGGTTCGAATCCCACACAACAAGGGAAGATTAAATGATTCTCTTTCTTTAAAATATTTCAAATCGTAATACAATGGAATACGGATTGAAATAATCCAGCTTACAGTCGCCACTTGCGTGAGGTTGTAGTACCATGTCACAATCATCTATACACGCACGTATTCATGTATGTATTTCGTTTACCGTAATAATAATAAAGTTTCCAAACGTGGTTCGTTTAATTAGACATTGAGCTTTTGCTGGCAACGACGGAAGCACGTCATCTCTCGCCGGACGAGCGGCATAGAAATAGTTTCGATTATCCGAAACAATCTGGGGACAATAGAGAAAATAAATGACTTATTACTGGGTAACAGGTCTAGCAATAGGGATCTCGACCGGCAGTCTACTGAGATACCTCTCAAAAGACGAGTCCTTCTCCTTGGTGGAGATAAATCAATAAATATTGGACACATATATTGCTTTGATTCTGTGGTAAGTAGCTTAAGCACTTGTGTTACAGAAATCAGAAACAACGACGGTAACACAACACCCAAACCCGAGACAATATAAAAAAGTTCGTTTCCCATATTGATTCGACCGGTGATCGAATCTGGAACCTCAGAGATGGCGCGACACCCAAGTCCGGCACGCTCGCCTCTCGGCTACGGAGGTCGTCAAAGGAGAGGCGGTTAATAGATCGTCTATGAAGATAGCAATCAGTGATGTCACAGTTAAACTGGTGCCGATTACGATATTACTAGTTAGCATAAACTAGACAAAAAGTAATCTGAACTTAGTTTTAGTCTTGTCAAACTATTTTTCTTATTCTCTATGAAACATAAAATGACAGAACAGACGAAAAACGATTTTCACACGAAATAGACTAAAAGTGAAGTTCCTATCTGTACCAAATTTAATCTAAATCTGTTAAGTGGTTTAGGTGTGAAAGCCGGACAGACAAGCAGACAGACAGAGTTACTTTCGCATTTATAATATTGGTATAGATATGAGTTAGTTGTATGGGACTCACCCGGGCAGCGTACGCTCAGGGCTGCAGCAGGTCCTTGGTGGAGAGGCGGTTGAGGCTGTCGGAGAGGTCTCCTCGCTCGTTGAGCAGCAGGCCCGAGAGGTCGCCCGACGTGAACTGCACGTCCTCGTCGCCGTGGTGCGCCAGCAGCGTCGCCAGCGACGGCGTGCTGTGCACTGTCGTGTCCATCTGACGAGACAGACATACTGGGAGGAGGGCACTCAACAAAAAAACATGGGAGAATTTCCCTCGTACTAATTTCAATCAAACATTGGCCCCAATACACACAAATGTACAGCACACAAGCATTAGATACGCAATACAGTAATAAAGTATCGACCCTTGAAAAAACCTTTAAGGCGAATGCGTTTAGGTTGACAACGTTCATCAACGGTAGTGATGAAAGAGACTCAGTTCTTTAAGGCCTATTAAAAAGAAAAAAGACTAATTTCAGTCGTAGTCTTTAAACTTATAACGTAAAAGGCTTAAAAATGTAAAAAGACTAAAAGGACTACAAAGACTAAAAACGCCTTATCGCCTTGGGCTGGCGTGTCATATAGGAAATCGAACGTTTTGATAATTTATGAGTAAAATAAAATTGGGAAACAACAACATTTACGTTTTTTTTTCAAATTAAAGAAAAATTCAATGTGAGATGAGTCATGTTCATGTATTAACACTCAGTTTTGAGTCATTTTAAAAACAACTATAGTCGTTTTAGTTGCTTAGTCGTTTAATACAACGACAAAGTCTTATTAATAATAAATCGAGCCTTTAGTCTTCATCTTAAGAGTAGAGTCCTGTAAGATGGAGGCTAGTCGTTTTAATAGGCTTTAAAGAACTAAGTCTCTTTCATCGCTAGTCAAAGGGGTCGTTAGTTGCTCATAGAATACGCATAGGATGGAACACGCGCTATGATTGGTGTGCGCCTATGGTTCGCTACGGTATTCGTTCCCGGCGCTAGCTCACTTTTTTAAGCCACGTCCACTGTGCCTTACTTTACGTGGTGCCATTTTCAAGCGTTAGAAATGCTTGAATGTTTTTTCCTTCACTGATGGTGTATTTGATAGTCGAGGTCAAATCAATTATTGTTTTGTAATAACAGATATCACTATCCCTTATTACATCGCGGTGACGAGATTTTCCGCCATATCAAGTGAAAGTGTCAGTGTTTAATTTACACCGGATTCTGTACTCAATCCTGAGGGTGTACATGAGCAGGGTCCCGTTCAGGTAACATTGCGGTAGAATACTGAACTTTTATTGACGATTCATAAGGGGTGGTCCATGAATCATGCAATGATTAGTACGGATTCGTGTAAACATGGGGTTTATGGGGACATGTACAGACAGACTAAAGTATGTTAGACTTGTGCACCGGCCTTATGCCGGTGCGCATAAGAACTAATATCGAACCGCGTACGTAAAACATTTTCATATCTTATACAACAGCGTACCTGAGTGTAGATGGGTTGCTGCTGGCCCAGGTCTCCCATAACGGGGTCCATGGTAGACTGCAGGCCGAGCATGCTCGCCTGCAGGCCCGGCAGCATGGTCTGCTGCATGCTCGGCTGCATGGTCTGCTGCATGGTCTGCTGCATGGTGGGCGACACGCTGGGCGGCAGGCCGGTGGGCACGGCGTGCATCATGGCGGGCGACAGCGTGGGCGACACGCTCGGGGCGTGGGGGGAGCGGATGCCCAGATTTTGCATGTGCATACCGGGTGAAGGCTGGGGACGAAAATAGTTGATTAAATTACTATCTTAACTAGCTTAACTGCCCGCAACTTTGCCGTATAATTTCTCTTCCTATCAAATTACCCTTCAGTAGTATTTGCGTGAAAGAATAACATACATCCGGACATCTTTACAAACTTTCCCATTTTTATAATAAGTCGGATAAATCACGCCAAAGTAGGGCGATGATTTGGCAAAAACAATAATTCTCTTAAGTCTGTGTTTTTTTAGATTCTTAAAATTACAATGAAAAGTAAAGTATTATACTAAACAGTGTTTCGTAAAAACTGTTGGAAGGATAAAAAAAATATGTACAATATTTTGTGGTTATCTAACGGAGTATATTATTGAACAGTGTCGCCCACCAAAAAAGAGCGTGCCGATGCATAACCAAGCCGTCACAGTTAACATATAAAAATACCTAAAAAAATTATGCGCAACAAAGCGATACGCTACAATGTTTTCCTTTGACATAGATTCCTTCAAGAATAGAGCGTAAGCGTCTAGAAAGTAGAAGATCTTGCGATACTGGTCGCAAGATCTGCTAAAGGTATTACGGTATCAAATCCGTTGTCATCGCGGTGTGGGGTCCTCTCTCGCTTACCATCAGGCTGCGAGGAGCCATTATCCTGCGCTGTTATAAAAAAAGAATACGCGCGTTGTTCTCTACCAGGATCATAAGGCCGATTAGTGAGAGAGAGCGCGCAACATGTTTCACAGTGCTTATTTATTTTGTTTATTTAAAAACTTTATTACACAAAATAAAAAGTACAAAAGGCGGACTTAATGCTAGAAGCATTATCTACCAGTCAACCGTTGCTTATACTTTTTATTGCTTTTAGGTTAGGTTTAAAGAATTTATTCTCATAAGAAATTTAACATTTGACTTATAATGAGATAACAAATATTAATAAATAATTTTATTTTAGTCGTCGGTACTCGCAGTTATATGCTCCTTAAGCTTGCTTTTAAATGCTTCTATACTCTCACATTTCTTCATGCTATTTGGTAATCTGTTATATAGCTGTGCTCCCTCATACAATATAGTCTTTTTACCGTAGTTAGTCCTCGGAGTAATTAGTGTTAGTTTATTTTGATTTCGCAGATTATGTTTATTGACCTTTATATTCAAATCCAAATTTGATTTAGTGGTATTTGTTAAGATCTTTTTATCAAAATGCATGTGTTGTAAGTGTAAATTTGATGAAGGTTAAATATTTTAGTTTTTTTTAATATTTGTTTGGTAGCAGCACGAAATGGATAGTGGAATAGTACTTTTATTACTTTGTTTTGAGTCCTCTGTAAGGAATTTAAGTTAGATATTGCAGCAGATCCCCAAATCTCTATCAGGTATTCTAGATGTGATTTGACTAAAGTGTTATATATAATTGGTTTTATCCTTTTAGGAATGCAGTGGGCTATCTTACGTAGTGCGCCTAGCAAGGATGTTAATTTGGATTGGACGTGCTCAATGTGCGGTTTCCACATTAATTTATCATCAATAAGTAATCCTAGGTATTTTTATTGGTGAGATATATTTATTAATTCATTGTTTATTCTCAGAGGTTCATATTCAGGAATTACTTTATTTTTAGCAGTTAGGATCATGTAAGATGTCTTTCTCGTATTGATAGTTAATAAGTTCATTAACAACCACTCATTGAGCAAGTCCAAATCTTTTTGAGCATCCGCGATTATTTTGTGGATTGACTGACCAAAATAAAATAAGCACGTATCGTCAGCGTTTAATGTAAGATGTCCAGTCAATCCAATTATTTTTATATTATTCATATATATTAAAAAAAGTAAGGGACCCAATATGGATCCTTGAGGTATACCCACTGAGATATTTTGAGAACTATCCACAAAATTGTCGATTTTAACAATTTGAAATCTGTTGTGTAGATATGACTCAAACATCTTTAAAGCTGAACCACTTATTCCTGCGTCTTTTAATTTTAGAAGTAACTTTTGGTGACTGACAGTGTCAAATGCTTTTTTCAAATCGATAAATATACCCAATGTAATGTCTTTTTTGTCTATGTGAGTTTTGATTTTAGTAACTAGATCTATGGCCGCTGTGAGAGTGCTAGACTTTGGACGAAAACCGTATTGCTCATCGATCAAAAATTGTTTTTGAGTGAGATAAGTGCTTAGTCTGTTATACAAAAGTCTCTCAAATATTTTCGATATAATGGGCAACACCGATATCGGTCTATAATTACTTGGGTCAGTTCTAGAACCAGCTTTATGTATAGGACTAACCTTGGCCTCCTTGAGTGAATCTGGGAAAGTACCGGCTTCAAAACATTTATTAATAGAAACAGCTAATTTTTCAGCAATGAGATCCTTTAGGCATTTAATCGCTTTTGTGGATATTCCATCCAACCCAGTACTCGTATTAGTATCTAAGTTGTCTATAACCTTTTTTATTTCGTCCGTACTACAAGGATTAAGTTCACTTAAAGTTATATCATGAGAGTAGTTGTGACCATACATCAAGACATTTTCGGTGTTAGTGTGATATTTATGCGGTATTTTATTTCCTAGGTCTGGACCAACTGACGAGAAAAAGGAGTTAAACATATTGCAAATTTCTATGCCATCAGTCACCAATCCTGAATTCAATTCTAAACTTGGGGGAGCACAGCTTTTTTTTACTTTATTTACGGCAAGGGTATTAATAATTTCCCACATTTTTTTGGGTTGATTATATGTTTCATGAAATAATGTGTACTAGTATGGTGATGCTAAAGGTATTACGGTATCAAATCCGTTGTCATCGCGATGTGGGGTCCTCTCTCGCTTACCATCAGGCTGCGAGGAGCCATTATCCTGCGCTGTTATAAAAAAAATAATACGCGCGTTGTTCTTTACCAGGATCATAAGGCCGATTAGTGAGAGAGAGCGCGCAACATGTTTCACAGTGCTTCTACTTTTTATTGCTTTTTTAATAGTATTCGTATACTGTACCTGGTGCATACCAAGCTGGGCGTGGTGTGGGCTCAGCATAGTCTGGTGCATGTAGGGCGAGGATGGGTGCGCGAGGCCGGGCGACGTCGCCTGCAGCCCCGGGGAGCCCGCGTTTGGGTCTGGGGACAACACCTGAAGGCAAAGATATGTTAATTGCTGAACCAATTTATTTATCTTCTGAATTTATAGTTATGTAGATATTTGTTTTATATATAAATTATCAATATTATGTAAATCTAAGTATACCTTCATATTTTATATATTATTTTAATTAACTTATATAGTATGTGTATTATTATCCTATATTTAAAAGATACCGTAATGTTATTTTAATGCTTAATTTATTGTTGTTTAAAATGATTTCTTTTTTTTTTCTCCCCTGTTACCGCACCCATATACAAACTATCTGCATGACCCAAGGGTTGACTGGTAGAGAATGCCCCTAGCATTAAGTCCACCTGTTGTACCTATTTGTGCAATAAAGTTTTAAAATAAATAAAAAATAAATAATACATTTGTTCATAAACATTACTGATGTAATTTCATGAGAGGTAGAAGAAGTAGTGTAATTTTCTAAAATCGTAATATCGTAAGACTAGCTCCCAATTGGCTACTTGACAGTGTTAACAATAAAATATGAAAAGTGTTACATACGTTAGATTATTAGTTAAGTAATAATTTAACTTTTTTATTTTTTAATTAAAAGCATATTAAGTATTTTATTTTTGCAAAATAAATTTTACTTTTTTTATCTGTGGAACAAAAGAACCGAAACGGAAACCACCATTGCAAATAGGAAATGACAGCTGTCGGCGAAAATAATTTATTTTAATGTGGCGAAACAATTATTATTTTACCGATTAAATTGAATTATTGTGTCTCTAATCGTATTAAGAATTTATTGAAATATTTTCCGTTTATCTAAATTAAGTCGTTCCTATGCGTATCGGTTCATTGTCTAGGACGTTGACGTAATAATTGCAACAGTGACGAGACTTGGCGTTTTCGCGCGCTTTTTAAAAGTGTTATACAAAATCTTATTTTTCTCTGGTTATTTAGATTATTTCCAGATAAATCGAATTGCTTGGAATATAAAATGAACGGGTGCACATTTTACAATACTTTTTCAAAAACTGTCAAGTAGCCAATTGTAGTGCAATTCATTATGTAAGTTGTTTAGCTATAAGCGTATGCGTATGAAATTGCCAAAAGCGATTTGATTCTTCTGATTTTTGTCTTTAACTTCATTTATTCCCTGAAGCGGGAAGGCGCGCGGATTTTGACGCGAGTGTGTCGCCCTCTAGCGGGTGTTGGTGTTGGTACAAGCGTAGCTCGTGCAGGTGTAGGAGGCGCGTGGTACCTGCAGGAGGCGCGGCTCGGGCTCGCAGGGCGGGCTGGCCCAGCTCAGGGCGTAGGCGCCGGCCTCCGCGCGCCATTGCTGCAACGTACACACCATGAGCCAACAGGCGAGCCGACTGAACATTTGTTCTTAGATTATTTTAAAACATGGGACTCGTATTTTTGCATTTTCCAAGCAATCAAAGAACTACGGCAATATATTAAATTGAACTGTCGCATGACGTCATTTATTACCCACCAGTGACGTAATGAGCCCCCAATCGGCATCTTGTCATCGTTGTATCTAAGTAAGTTTTATTCAATTAGAAAATGAAAAAGTACGTGCGTAGGCCTACTGCCAAAAACGAAAGGGACAAATGAGAAGTTTCTTTTTCGAAGATAAATCATTGTTTATTACAAACAAATCATATAGTTTGTCATCTCTAAATCAGTTGCTATATGAAACATACTGTACTCTAACGAGTACAGTATGTTTCATTACTGTACTTGTCGCCCTTAAGTTAGGACCTCATTACCACTTAACATCAGGTGGGATGAGGTCAATCTTGAAGTGTTATATATATAAAAAAAAGACACTCAATATAATCCTTCAATATAGAAGTTTTGAAATAACTTATAATATTAATTGTAGCTTGTAGACAATATTGAACAAAATTACTAAGAGTTTATAAACCGTCGGCTTCGGCTCCGGCCGCAGGTTATGGCGATTGCCGATTAATCGGCTTCGTTTCGGCCAAAAATCAACCTTCGGTCGGACACTAGTAATATGATTAAAATAAAACGTGATCCAAATTGACAGGATGAGACCGAGAATTAAAATAAAAATGTTTGATTGATCGATTGAAATAGATATTTACAACGAATTTACATAACGAACAACTGATGAAAATCAACGAAACAGAGTTTTATATGATTTTGCTAAGATATGTTACAGGATCTTCTCTGTAACTGGAGGTGGCCTAATTGGATTACATAGACGATTTATTTATAAACATACATTAAAAAAATAATTAGCATGTAAATTTCAAGTTTCAGTGACAATAATGGCGTAAAAGTACATCAAACTGCATTATTTTATTTCGAAGCTTACCTGGTCTCCATAATGAGGGTTGTTCATAGGGTGCGGGGGTGTCCTATCTGTAATCAGAAATACAAAACTTTAATACCAGCAGTTGTCTGCTAAACTTAGTTCACGTTATTATGAGACAATTTCTTTATATTTTTATAGTATCTTGTCTAGCTACCAATCAACCAACAGTAACTAGCTACCAATTACATCCAAATTTATTCAGTCGTTTTTTCGTGTAAGAGTTGCGATACCAACTCCAGTTCAAAATTCTTTCACGTTTATATTAGTAGGACTAGCTATGGCTTGCGACTTAGTTGCCGTTATTACTAAGTTAGTATATGGGTCAGCTATACTTAAAAGTCGATAGACAATTGTTTTCCATTTGAAACAAAAACTAGAATCCATGCATACGTTTATACCCTTCACAAGATTTTGTTTGCATGAATATATTTTATCCCAAAAGTTATAATAACAAATACTTATTAAGAAATTAATCTTACCTCTAGGCTCAGCTTTTATCGCCATATCCGACAGCGATCCTGAAACATAACGAATCACATGAAAAATTTGCCAGAATTTGTTACTTTTTATGCCACCACCGAAAATACGTGCGCTTTTATTTACACTGGTATGTATGTACATATTCGAAACGTGATTAGATATGTCACTGGACAAGAGAACAGCTCTACTAATGACAAAAATGACGTTACCGCTGATTGGCTGAGAGCACACCGCACTCGTGTTTTCAGCCAATAAGCAGCTGAGGCATCGTTTTTGAAGAACTCGATAAAATTTACTCGAATGGCCCTTTCTAAGCTGAATGGCCCATTTGACCATTTACCACACAGAACCAGAATAAAATCAGTAACATATTTTTTATTGCAAATTGATTTTTATACCCTTGACTCAAAAAGAGGGGTGTCACAAGTTTGACATCGATGTCTATCTGTATCTGTCTATGGCATCGTAGCTCTCAAACGGATGGACCGGTTTTTTTATTTGGAAGCTTCTTTGGTGGTCTTTAGTTATGTTTGTTTAATACCAGTCCAGCAGATTAAGAGAATTAGCCCCCGACCACAATGATGTAAAGAATTTATGGATTATGTTTACTCAATTACACGCGTGATATTTTTTTAAGACGTTGTTCCTAATCTTTATAATTGCGTGGGGTTTTTAAATTTAAAATAATTATAATTTATATGTTTTAGTCTCAATCTAACCTAGTACATACTATTTACTTCTACTTGACTATATATTTTTAAAGTTCTATGTAAAAATAAGCTATCCATTCTTGATTATTACCAACATGAAAAAAAAAAAAAAGCATAACATGCAGTCCTAAATAATAATATTACTTTGTCAACCAAGTACAGCTACAAGCAATAGTTTATATTCTTCATAAATGTACCCTTGTAAACCTGTCTTGCTTGTTTGTACCTGTACTTCAAATACACACTATTTACAAAACCGACAATGTAAAGGATTATTATAAACGTACGCATGCAAATTTGTGATAGTAATTTTAACGCTAACATGAATATGTGTGAATAAAACGAAAGTAAACAAAAAGATAAGTTAAAATCTAAACTAAAACAAAATCAAAATAATAAAATACAAACAGCCATGCTACCAAACACATCCGTACCTTCAGTTCTCAATTCAAGGAAATGTTTCTTTGAACATAAATAAAAGACATTTATAATTAGCAATATTAATATAGAATTTCGCGTCACTCAAGCTTCGCTACACAGGTTCCAAAAATGTTTGTATAAAAGTGTAAAAACCTTCAACAGTGGGGCCGCAAAACGGTCAGCTCTCGATTTTCACAAAAATAAAATCCTGAACAGTTTTACGACCCGCGCACTCTCGATTATTATACAGACTTTGGGTATTACAGATTGCTCGCGATGTAAATTCATCTAAAAACTTCAATAAATATCTCATAAAATTCAATGAAAGATATGTTTCGCATCCCACAAAATAGTGCGCTTCAGAACTGTTATAAAATATATAATCTACCTATTTTTCACAAAACAGCGCCGAATATAAATATTAAATTACCAATAAGATTTTTAGCATTGACATAATAAATTTTGTTTAATAAAAGTGTAACAAATAAAACTAATAACATGAAGAAAAAATCAACGACATTTTAAAATATTAGTCTAAAACAATTAACAGCAATAATTTAGAAGTTCATGTCGTTTTCTTCTTAAAAATATTGGTAACGAAAGGTAACATGAAAAATAACGTTTAATTTAGCATAATTTTAAATCTAATCGAATACATTATTTTATAATAAGCCTGAAGATATAAATATAATAATTTGTTAAGCTAATTCCCTACTTGTAACTTTGTATAGGATTTCTTTACAATAATAAACAGCACACATATCCACATTAGCACTCAGGCCAGGACGCGAAATAAAATGTATTTAGGTCAAAAGCACGTCAAACGAGACATTTTGGACTTTACACATTGAATACGATTTATCGTGCATCACGCGTAATAGCGAACATTACATATTTTAAAAGAAACAGAATAATATTCTGTCCGATTTGTTCTTCATTGTACTTTATTACGTGGCCTTAAGAACCAATATTGTACCGCAAATGTTAACCGTGACATTTTTTACACTACGCTGCAGACTTGTGCGCTATGACCCCATAGCGACACGCTCAGCTAAGTAATAATTAACTATTTAAAAGTAATGTGAATATATCGATTCACGATTTTTCTAGATGTAAACAAGCTAGCTTTCGATAAAAAAATGAATGCATTATTCGATTTTTTTAATCCAAAGATAGTTGAGCCTCTAAATAAGTTAAAAAAAATAGTCCAATTACCTTTTTAGAAAACAGAAATTGTATTATACGGTCAACAGCACGTCAGACAATACATGAACTTAGCATCCCCCTTATGCGCTTGCGCATAAGAACTATTATAGAACTTGAAGTGTTTAAGTGCTCAAAATTTTACCTTTTTGATTGTTATAAAAACAACACTGACGCACATTTTATTGTGTTTTTTTCCCTTTTCACGTCTTATCTATCTATTAGAGCATTTCCTATATCATGGTCCAGTTTTCCTAATGCAGTTTTCAAACCATAATAATAATAAATCAGTCACACGACTGACCGTAACTTCATTATCAGCAATCCAGGAAAACACAAATTCAAAACGTTCTTCTAATTCTATTGGCTTAATTAAATACAAAACAAAGAAATTCATTACGTAATCACGTTGACCCATTAATAAATAAAATACACATTCAGTTAGATGAAATGGTAACATATTTTGAATATTTTCATCGGCATGTAAAATAAATGCATCGGCCATTTTTCTATTACTACTTTGTATTCAATGCTGGCAATTACTTTAATATAAATACAAAATTTTACACAAGATGCCTCTAAGCATAATATACGAAAAATCGTTTTTTATTTAATGATAAATTCATAAATAGTGTTGTTCTATTTGCATCGATATTTATTATTGAATACAAGATTATTACAAGTAATCTTTGATTAAAACGGCAACATTCCGATTATTTTAACATTAAAATTAAACGAACGTTACCATTTAATCCTGTTCTCTTACACCAAAATAATGTTAATATATTATATACCTACTTTGTTAGACCATCACCATTTTACCAATTATTTTATCTACCGTACACTTTTAAATAAATAAATAATACTTATAAGGTAGTGTTAGGTGACACATAATATATTTGACGCATCTCGTACATATATATAACTTACATTGTATACATTATTGTTATTAGTTTGCACATATTTGATAACTGTAAGATCCCACATGAATGAACCGATTGTGATGAAGACAATTTTGCGTACATTTGGGCATAGAAAATTCACTATATCATTTCAAATAATTGGTCCAAAATGTATATAAAATTGTCTATAAATGATATTCATATGCATAATCATGTGAGCACACTTACTTTCATCATACTCCTGTAAATTGTACGACAGTTTCTTCGGTCGCTTACGGGCTAGAATAGCGTCTTTATCTAGAACATACCAATTTAGACATTACACAAACAATAATTAATATTGAAAAATGAACTAAATACGTTTACAGTGAACGAGAAGAGATATTACCGCGATTTGGATAGCTTACGGATCTTGGCTGTATAATATAGCTGATTCGAACTTAGGATAATTAATATTATACACTCATCAAAAACGCATACAAATAGTTGAATTTTGATTTTATCGACAATCGCCCATTTAAAGGCACATCACTAAGCAAATGTTTAAATCTTAATCGCGCTCTCAGCTTGATTCTTCGTCCAGTGTAAATGTTAAACACTTCTAATGAACATTAATGATAAGACAGTTTGCTAAATATGGGAGACAACTGAAGATTGCAAGAGACGTCTGCCATTATGTGTCTAGTTATAGCCTCAGAGTTTTCACCTCGTTATCTTTATACGATAAAAAATACCAACAACAAACCCTCGCTCGACAAGTTATAAAGATAATATGTAAACGTATCAAAATGGAAAAGGAATTCTTCGTGTTAGGTCGTCGTCTTTCTTTTTAATCATATTTAAAAGGGTTTTGTGCACAGGATTAATACTTTTTGTACATGTTTGAGCTCAGTTAGCGTCGAACGCAGCTGTTAAATCTAATCCGTCCACAGCTGAAAGTAGGTCTCCTTCGCGCCACATTTCTCTATTTCTGGTTTCCCTCATCCAGTTCCTGCCAGCTCTTCCTCATCAGCCCAGCGGCTTACTGGGCGTCCTACACTACGATGGATCAACGCAGTCTTCAGTCCAAGATTCATCTGCTCCATTGTTATCGATTCTACAGCAGACATGACCAGCCCACTAGCAAGTCAGCATACTACTTCTTCGAGCTATTTCGATAGCTTCCGTCCTTCGAGTATATGTTAGCGAGATTCCGAGCATAGCTATTTCCATAGGACGTTGAGCCACTTTAAACCTTACGGACTAATCCTCATGTGAGCGCCCACGTTTTCAATACAATACATTTTCAAGTATTCCAGAATGCTTGAAAATAAGAAAGTAGTTTTAAAACATGAGTAAAATGCCACGAGGCCAAAACGTCCCATGTACAGTCACGAGCATTAATATGTATACAAACTCATTCTAATGTGAACCTTATGGTAACGTCATAAGAGCTCAAGTGTTTATATTTCATAGCTCGTGACTGTATTTACTGGATAATACAGTAAACGCGAAATATCAAGATACTTTTTGAGCGTTCAAAAACACTGGCGAACGTTTTATAAATAGCCGTAATACTAAGACTAGATTTGTAATAGACTAGAGTTTAGCTTTACAGTAAAATTTCAGCTTAGAAAAATACGAGATTTCATACCTCCTGATTGCGTCAACCCAAGGATTTTATTACACGTTGGGATGGGTTTCGGAGTTATTCACTTAACTTTATTTCTCTTAGCCATAATAATAAAAAAAGAGATTTAGTAAAAGACTATGATATAAATAGCTTTAGCTGCCGAAATTAGCACACGAGACTAGTTCTAACTAGTACCAAGAACTGCGGTACTAGTTCTGTAATCTTTGATTATACAGTCTGTCCCCGTGTTCGGATCCCTATACTAGTTGTAATTAGTATAAGATATAGCTGCCATCAAGAGCACCATACTAGACGAACTAGTAACAAGTACCGCTGTACTACCGCTGTAAAATAGCCCGTATTTACATTTTTAGTGCCGGGTCACCAGTTTAGTTGAACTAGTAGTAGAACTAGTACTAAGGTTCGCTAGCTAACTAGTAGCAATTTAGGTTTGAAACTTCTACTAGCTAGCATAGGCACTATAACGTTACTACAAATATCGTAAGTATAGTACAAAATACTTTCATTTGGATTTAGCTGCCAATTAAAGCACCGTACTAGTCAAACTAGTGTCAAACGGTGGCACTAGTACTAGTTTTGGTTCTGAAACTTGCTGCCATCTACCGGCGAGTAGTAGCAGCTGGTTTCGTCGAACTCCGAGACTGTCGCGTGCGGAGCGACCGCCATATACAAGGCGTAGTGCTCGGCGTCCGTCAGGTCCAAGTCGTCTTGGAGCTTCTTGAAGGCGGACGCGTCCAGCGCCAGGACGCTCTCGGCCACGAGGATGGTGCCGCCGTCCGTCGGAGGCAGCGGGGCCAGGCTGGCCGGCCGGCGGAGGGAGCTCTGGGAGGTGCTCTTGTCCTCCTCCCCGTCTCCGTGGAGGGAGATATGCGTGATGCTGTCCGCGTAACTAAGGTTCGCGGCCGAGGTGTTGTCCTTGAGAGAGGTGTGGGAGACGGACGATTTGAATTTGGAAGGTCGGAGGCCGGAGACGCTGCTGACGGAGCGGCCGACGGGCTTGGCCTTCTTCTCCTTCCGACCCTCGGACTTGACGCTGGGCGCGGGGGACTTCTCCTTCCTGCGGAACAAGCGCGAGAAGAAGGAGCGCTTCTTGACGGGAGGCAGTGCGGGCTCGCTGCGGGCCACGGACAGCTGCTTCAGGCCCTCGGGGTGCCTCGTCACCGGGAGCTGCTTCCCAGGCTTCAGTATGCTATCTACTGACGTCTGGCTAGTTTTGAAGGGCTCCGTCGACGGGACCTTGCGGACGCGTTTGGGGGGGAGGGGAGGCGCTTTGTCGTCGTCCGTGTCGCGCTTGAGGGGGGCGAATTCAATAATGGGGCCGCGGTAGTGTTGGACTTGAACGTCCTCGTACTGGAGGGCCTCGGGTTCCGCGATAGAGATGGGGTTTTTGAACGCGAGCTGGAGGCTCGTGTAGGTGCCGGCGTCGTTGAAGTCTTCGACGTCCTCGGACTGGTTGAGGGAGGTTATGTTTTCGAGCCGCGTGCGGTTCTCCGTGTAAATCTCGTCGAGCTCCGCGACCTGATCGAGGAGGTCGTCGAGGGACCTCTCGTTGGAGTCGGGCATGTCTACATCGGGCTCGGGTCCGGTTGTTCCGTTCTGGAGGGTGGCGGAGCCGCTCTCATCGGAGACGTTGACGCTGAGGCTGTCGCTGGTGGAGCTGACGAGCGCGTCCTTGTCGAGGGGGGGCTTGTTGTTGTTGGTGTCGGAGGGGGGGCGGACGGAGGGCGAGGCGAGCAGCGCGGCGAGGTCGCTGAGGTCGGGCAGCGGCTTGCGGGTACCTTGCGCCTCGGGGAAGTACTCGAAGTTGAACGCGTTGCTCTTCGCGCCGTCCGACAGCCGCTGCAGCTGTATCTGCACCTGTAAGGGGAGGCAGTCTTCAAGGCGGGTCTTTTTGCGGGTAGAAAGCGTTTACCAACTTCCGAAGGTTGACTAATTGGCTACTTGACAGTGTTAACAATAAAATATGAAAAGTGTTAGATATGTTAGCTTATTAGTTAAGTAATCATTTTACATTTTTACTTTTTAATTAAAAGCATAGTTAGTATTTTATTTTTGCAAAATAAATTTTAGTTTTGTTATCTGTGGAACAAAAGAACCGAAACGGAAACCACCATTGCTATTCGGAAATGACAGCTGTCGACGAAAATTATTTATTTTAATGTGGCGATACAATGATTATTTTACCGATTAAATTGAATTATTGTGTCTTTAATCGTATAAAGAATTTATTGAAACATTTTCCGTTTATCTTAATTAAGTCGTTCCTTTGCGTGTCGGTTCGTCGTAAAGGACGTTGACGTCATAATTGCAACAGTGACGCGACTAGGCGTTTTCGCGCGCTTTTTAAATGTGTTACACAAAATCTTATTTTTCTCTGGTTATTTAGATTATTTCCAGATAAATCGAATTGCTTGGGATATAAAATGAACGGGCGCACATTTTACAATACTTTTTCAAAAACTGTCAAGTAGCCAATCACGACAGGCTAGAAATTCTTGCAGATTCTTTAAGATATTTATACAGTATGACCGATGAGTTACTGTCAAAACATCGAGGTGATAATTAGTGATTATTTTTAACGAAAAAATTTACATTCATACGCGTTCACAACTAAAAATGTTTTCGCGACTTCCCGTTATTTTATTTTCAACGTAGGAAGCACAATTTTTTTTAATTCTATAAGTGCTAATTTACTTTATTATGACAAGGATTATTAATTTTACTTTAAAATTTAAATTCAATTGAATCTTTAACACGTAGTAGTTAGTTTTAAAGATGGAAGGTTGGTGCTACAGCAGTCTACTGCTGGTATGCCTATCCAATAGTTGTTTAAGTTATAAGCCGTTCGTTAGTATAGGTCGAGCGGCTGTGTAGTGGTACTGACGGTGACGTGTTCCTTGAGCCGCTGGTCGGCGTAGGCGGGCGTCTTGAGCACGATGGCGAGCTGCTTGTGCACGAACTCGATGTGCGCGCGGTCCTGCCACACCACCGCGCCCTGCTCCTCGCGGTAGAACCATACCTCCGTGTCCTCGCGGGTCACCTGCGACACACCACAGGCACTTAGGACCGGTGCCCACCGAAGCAGAGAGGAGAGGATACGGGAGGAGATGGATTTTAATAAACCAATCAGGTTTCGTTATTTTCACATCTTTTCTTCGCTTAGCATCGATGAAAATGAAATGAATCAAGCGGAGAGAAGAGGAGATGTCTTATTTTTCTATAGAATTTTGCGGCGTGGCAGAGCGGAAAAGTGTCTAGTCGGGCGGCCGGGCGTACGACATTACGTCTTCCTTTCGTAGACAGAGCTTGACTGGTTTCGGTCTCTCACAGCTCACATACCTAAGGTCTAAGGCCTGGTTTCCACCAAAGCAAAAAGGAGAGAGGGAGGGGTAGGTGCTACATTAGTAGCAGCGGTCAAGCCTTCAAGGTAAGGGCGAAGAGTCCAGTAACAGCTATTATTACGCTGTACCTACCTGCCACTCTTAGGCTAGGACCTCATTATCACTTAACATCAGGTGGGATGAAGGCAATCTTAAAAAAACAAAATTAATCAAAAAACTAATTATTATAAAACGCATCACAGTTGGCTGAGAAGTCACTAACTGGTAAATACTAAAAGTGGTTGAAAGCAAGCGGCTTTCATAGAGCGAGGGTTGTGGTACAAACCTTCTCGCATAGCAGTATGACAGTGGTCCCGCCCTTGACGGAGCCGGTGCAGTGCGAGGTGCGCACTATGAGCAGGTCGGACATGGCCTTCTTGTCGTAGATGACCTCGGAGACGACCGGCGCCAGCGACCGCTGCACCTTGTACGCGTCGTCCGTGAGGAACACCTGGAAGCACAGCCGCACCGCGTTCAGGTCGATGCTCTGCGGCTGGCTCCTGTGCCCGTAGCCAGCTGCAAACAACATATTCAAAAATTGTTTAATGAAAAAAGGTTATCATAAAATGAAGGGTACATTACGTCCTTTGTATTTGTTTTAAGTTTATAAACGTTGTCCAAAATTCAGCCTTATTGCCGTGAATACCTGGGACACGGAGCGTTCTAAACGTGTATCTAGTCAAATATCAGAATCGGTTTTATCTCAGTACTGGGAGCGATATTGCCTAATTAGTAAACGAAATTAGTAGCTGCATGTATGAAATGAATGAACGAATGACGTTGATCACATAGATTTGAATATTTTGGACATTCATCATTATAACCGTGAACCCTTCAAATAGAGAACTATATTATTGAAAAAGATGTTTGGACTTGATAGCATTAAATATGTACACTAGGCATAAGCTATATTGTTAATACATTTTTTTGCATGATTTATACCATATGTGTCAGTTTTGCAAAGAGTAACTATCGAGTTTCTTGCCGGTTCTTCTCGATAGAATCAACATTCCGAACACGGCGGTAGTTTACTAAATTGACGATTCATAAATGCTTTTGTGTAAGTTTACATAAATAAATACATTTTCTATTCCATTATATTATATATAACACATTGATACTATTATAAATGTTCACTACGAAGGCTTAGATGTTAATATAACGGATTTTGTTTCAGAGAATTAATTGCCAACAATAACTTGCTGTTTGCACAGTTGGAGAAACAACAGCAAAGAAAAAATATTTATTCCATTATAAATCATTTTGTACATGAAATAAGCAAGGGTTGACCTTTTCTATTAAGTGCAATAAGCCTCTATGTCAGAGAAGGCCACTCGTCTACGTTTATGTTTAGTGACGAAACAAAATAATTTAAATGAGTAAAATAACAAACATAAGAAAACAAGTAAGGGGACAATACATGTTTGTGTTTGTGTGTGTATGTGTGTTTGTCTAAACGAGTTTGTTGGTGAGAAACAATAATTATTAAGTTTACTAATTAATACAAATCTTATTCATTTTAATTTGCACTGATTTTATAAATTTCAATATTATATTTTTTAAATATACCTATTATTAAGTAAAACCACTCTCTTCTACTACGTTGCCGTCAAAGCAACTATCATAAAATATGTAACACTCACTTATGGAGTGCAATATAATAAAGACTATGATCACCGAAACGTCTTATATTAATGAAAAATGTATTCCACTCATAAAAAATCCGTCCTTAATCACGAATAGAGATTCCAATGAAACAGCTGAAGCTACATAGCCCGCAACGGCGGTACGTACGGAACGCACGCACTCGCCCGAAATAGATGCGCACGCGCCGAAAATAGCGCGCGCCATTGTTACCGTGCGCCACGACCGGCCCCGGTAATGTGCTCCCGTTCATTACGGGGTCACGTTATTAGACAACAACAAACATTTGATTAATTCAACCTGTATTTGTATACTAGGGACCCGCCCCGGCTTCGCACGGGTGAATAGTAGGTACTTATGATTTTTATCGTTTTTATGGCCGTAGTAGTATAAGTTAGTTGCTGCCTGCGACTACTTTCGCGTTATTTCAGGATAAAAAGTATACGTTAATCTAATATCTCATCTCCCTTCTTCTCAAATTTTATCAAAATCCTTTCGTTGTACATCCAGACATTATTCAAAAAATATATATATAAATATTGTAAATATTTAGTTAGCACAGTTGGAAGAGAATGATTCGAGATGTGAAGGTCGTGGGTTGAAATCCCAGACTTTGTGGAGAGAATTCCCTTGGGACATTGTATGGTCTTCGTATAAACTGACGTCATATTTTAAATCAAAACTCACTGTTTAACAAAGTTAAGTTTTATAACTCAGACAATAACGAAGATATTTAAAGAATTTCACATTCGTTTACCTATGCTGTCAAAAATTTCAATTAAATTCGTTTACATTCATTATTAGTTACTCACACGGCGTTTATCGAAACGGGATGTAGATAAAGTTCACAAGGTAGGTTCAATAAGTAACTAACTGCAAATAATGGCCAAATGTAACATTAATGAACGATCGTGCCAACTATAAAGACAATCGCTTATATTTTACGTAAAAATTTCATGTGTTCTCATCGTTTTACTGAGGGATTGCATAACCATGATTGAAAATTCAACAAGATAGTATTACTAGTTGTTGTGCCGACGAAGACGGTGGCTGAGAGCGCGACGGCAGTACACCCGCGCTCTTTCACCGCCTGGTGACCAACTAGCTGATAGTGTGAGGGCACCACACCTGGCATTGCATTCACAGTCTCCACTGTGAGGCAGGTATGCTCCAGTGAAACTGCCATCTTCGCTCCTCCTTCAAACTATTCCAAGGGAGATGACGGGGCTACTTAATTAGCGGCTATTCCGCCGATGATGATGAACAGAAGACCTACCGTCTTCTGTTCTCATGGCATCACTATCAAGACGGTGAGGTCCACCGAGGGGTTGTAGTCGGTATTCCTGCCGATGGTGCGTCAATGCATTTGCCCCCGGAAAAGAAAAGAGAGGTAGAGCATAGCGATTTATCGCTTGAACTGGAGCAACCCGTCTATTGGAATACCTCCACCTTACAGAAGACCGCAGCCAAATAACAATCACTTCTGTGTTGTTGTGTTCCTGCGTGTGAGTAAGGTTTTTCAGAGTTCCTGGCGGGGTGCGCTACATTAGTAGCAGGGCTCAAGCCCTCAAGGTAAGGGCGACAAGTCCAGTAACAGCTATTATTATGCTGTACTTATCGGCTTTAAGCTAAGACCTAATTACCACTTCACATCAGGTGGGATGAGATCAATCTCGCCTCAAAAAAAAGATTCGCCCAGTGGGATAGTGGCGTGTACTCACTCTTGAAAGGGTTGACCCTAAGCTCCTGGCGGACCCTCAGCGCGTCGGGGATGTCGCGCCGCTTCACGCACTGTATGCCCAGGTTCTTGAACATCACGTGGCAGGAGTCCTGGTCTCCGTCTGTTTTCACCTTCACCGTGCACACGCCCATCTGGCAGTCTCGTCCCACCAGGTTGTGGGGGTGTGGCCTGTCGACAAAAATGGGATCCTAATGAGATCATAAAGGTCATTCGTTTTTTAGGCTTCCGTGTCCAAAGGGTGTAATACAAATACAAATGTACCTAATACAAATATACAATCCCATACAACAAACGTAATTTTTTTTACCGTTTCTTGCTCTATATTTTAGTTAATACGTTACGGAACCCGTTGGCGCCTTGGTCGAAATTCCTTCCCCCCTTTTGGAAATATTTACCAAACTTGACCTCCGCTTTTTCTATAATTGAAATATACTGATGTTATTTAAAGTCCTTTCCTGTGCTGTAACCTATAATTTGCAATCTGTGGTTCGAATCAAATCGTCTTCAAGGAAAATTATTAAGTGTCATCATAAATCAGTAATCATTAACGAATACTGGCACACTAATCTATTAAACATTTCTTTATTTATTTGAAACAGAAAATTTTTATCTCCCCTTGCGGTAAGTATGTAGTTCTAAACATATTCGGCAGAGGGCACTTACCGGAGGCTAACGGTTGATACAGCAGAAAAATTTCATCGCCTACGATAACTTGCGGTTAGCTCAGATGGAAAAGCGGCACGCGCGATACGTGAAGGTCGTGGGTTCGATTCCCGCACCGCAAGGGGAGATAAAATGTTTCTGTTTCAAATATTTAAAGTTCGGCGTAAAGTACTATAAAAATAATAAGATCGATTAAACATTTCTTTATTTATTTTACGGTATATACAAAGACTTGTGAACATCCCTAAAGCCCTGATAACGCCTAAACGACGCACGGTGTATGGCAGAAATTCTCCTATTTACCGTATAAGTCGGTTACTTAACGAAATTAGCTCTTCCTCTGACGTCTTCTTAAGCTCACTGACCACCTTTAGAAGGGAGATTGCCCGCATTTGGTAGCTACACGAACGCAAACAGCCTTCTAATTCTCTTTCTTTTCAACCTCGTTTTAAGCCCTGTTTCCCGACTCGGATTCTTGCGATCGATGTCATTGTAATATGGACTGTAGTTATTCTCTGATAATTGTTTTTGCATGCGGTGTATACCTCTAAGATACTGTGCATTTAGCCTAGAACTTTAGTTTTTATTTTTTCTTTATGTGCTTGTATGTAATGTAACAGTTGTTGGTAAACCTAGTCTAGTCTCAATTTGAATGAAAATAACATGTAAATTAGCATCCAGCAGTATGCATACTAAATACTCGTACATACGAGCTTGAGTGCGTTTGTAAACATCGACAGTTTCGTAGTCATTACGGTGAAGTAGCGCCGGAAACGTCGTCAGCAGTAACTATGTCCTATTAATATTATAAACGTGAAAGTTTGTTAGAATATATAAATGTTTGAATGCATGTTTGTCAATCTTTCACGCAAATACTTATTCAAATGCAATTTTGTATAGCGACCCGCCCCAGCTTCGCACGGATGGAATGTAAATATTGGCTTTCTATTCTTTATTGCAAATAAAAATCTTTTGAATCACTATATCTATATAAAAAACCGCATAAAAATCCGTTGCGTAGTATTGCCACCGATGGCAACTGGGAATTTTCATTTTCATTAATAGGCGACTGGGAAGTTATTGTCCCCACTTTAGCTTCGCTCTACTTATTCTAAGCCGGCCTCTTATTAGATGATATCATTTAGGCTATAGAAAGTTTTGAAAATTCTAGTTAATTAGGTTTTACAACTTCCCAGCGGCCCCCGGTGCCAAATGGGGATTTTCATTTCCATTTCCCACCGGTAGCAATCCTTGTGGCGGCTAGTGGGAATAAACCAGTGAACGAAAAAACATAGAAGCATTTCTAACGTTTGAAAACAGCATCACGAAAAGGTGGGCGTGGTTTAAAAAAAATGAGCTAGCGACGGAATGCATATCATTTCCAAGAGCCACAGCACTTGTTCCATTCCATTAATTTCCACGAAATGACGTAACTAACGAACCCTCTCTATTTGTTGACCTAAATGCATTAGCCTGTGTTTTTTTTCAAGTGTCAATACTTTATTACTATACTGCGTATCTAATGCTTGTGTGTTTTACATTTGTGTGTGTTTTGGTGCCGATATTCGAATCAAGTTATTATGACGGAAATTCTTCCATGTTTTTTTTGTTCACTGGAATAAACGAGTCAGATGAGATGCAGAGACAAACCCGTGTGTACTCACTTGTATGGCTCCTCCTTGGTGACGCATGACACCACGATGACCATGCAGCCCTTGTAGCCGCAGATCTTGATCGTGGGGTACGTCTTGTTCTCCGCCGAGCTGTTGACGCCGGGAATCGAACCCGCCGACCGCCCCTCGCACTCATATCGAAACCTGTCGACAATTTTCATTAATATAATAAAACTGATCAATAAAAAGAGGATAATAGGCTAGATAAATAAAATTACTGTTTGTATTTTAAAGAAACAGAAAAAATGGTTTTCGCTTGCGGTATGGGGATCGAATCCACGACCTTCACGTAACGCGCGTGCTGCTCTGCCAACTGAGGAGACACATTCGGCAGAGGGCACTTACCGAAGGCACAACAGAAAAATTTCGTGCCAGCGATAATTTGCGGTTAGCTCAGTTGGAAGAGCAGCACGCGCGATACGATCTAAACGTGTTTCTGTCTATTACTAACTACGCAAACCATGAGAGTAAAGATGATTTACTTTTAAATTTAAGTAATTATGTGAAAATTCAGCATATACATAACTAGCTGTGCCCGCGACTTCGTTCGCGTGGACTACATCCTTTCGTGGTCGGTTTTACTCCTGTCTCCCCTAATATTCGAAACAAAAAGTCTATATTATAATCCAAGTTTCGAGCTATATTTGTGCCAAATTTCATATCTCTAACTTCAAAAATAAACATTCTTCCATATAAACTTTCAAAGGTGGTATTACACCCCCCCCCCCCTTATTTTCTAATAAAAAGCCTATGTCCGTTCTTGAGGTTCAACGTATACCTATACCAAATTTCATCAAAATCGGTTGAGAGGTTTAAGCAGGAAAGCGTAACAGACAGACAGACAGACAGACAGAGTTACTTTCGCATTTATAATATTAGTACGGATTAGCTTTTATTATTCTTTCCAAAAGGGTCCAAATTATTGTGTGTTCAATGCGCCCAAATTCTTGTGTTCATTTAGGCCCCAAATCCTTGTCTGCACAGGGGCCTCAAATTCGTGGGTGCCCAAAGGCCCCACGCTGGTTTAAGACGACTTTGAATACACGAGGCACTTGCTTTAAACTCTCAGTTCACGTGTAATAGGGTCACATAGGTATCCAAAAACATAGCAATCAGCATACTGATTACATAACAACATTAATACCGGTAATTGTAAGGAAGTCATTTGGTGTTGTAGTAACGAGTTATAGCGAGTAGCGTAGATCGGTCGTAATACTAGTTTTTTAATCGATGCCCATTACAACTTAATTATGATAATCATCACGATGGCGGAGGGACGTGAAAAGTTAATCCGTTTTTATATTAATCGATTTTGTTTTGCTTCTCTTAACGTTGAAAATAGATTTAGAAATAAATCGATTCTATATTATTACTAATTCGATTTTTTTAAATAAAAAGATATGATAATATGCGTGTTTAGGTTTAACCAATGTAATTTGGCTACATCAAATATAGATTAATATATAAATTTTTTATTTTTCACATAACTAACGCCACTGTCCTAATTAAGTACTAATTTTAATCTGGGTTTGGGAAAAGCGCCATTTTTACAGAGATTTGTTTAGAACATCAGTTTCTGACTAACTATTCAGTGTTCTCAATCCTTATGCTTACTATTTCAAAAACAAAATTGAGTGTTTTTCAATTTTTAAACCAACAGATTATAAAAAAGATTTATTTAAAAGCAATTTTTCCCCTTCAAGTCACATCCCTACGTTAGCGTCTCGCCGCTGCTATATCTTTATTATTTTATTTCTTAGGTTATATCTTTGAGTTCAGTTTTTCTAATTCAATTTTGTGATAAACTACTTCATACATTTGAAACCGATTAGCGCGTATTTACACACAAAGTCGTCAACTTTACATTATTAGTATAGATTGAGTGTGTTGTACTTTTTCGAATACAGTGAAGCGTCGATTATCCGAACGTCGCTTAACCGAACAACCGCTTATCCGAACAGTAGTAACGTGCGGGTCAACCCTCCCCCGCACCCCGCGTTCGTCTTGCGCGCCTCGCAGCCGCCATGCTCGCGCCTCCCGCGTTTCAGTTTTCGCGCACTTGTCGCGACTCGTTTATCTGTTATTGTACTCTATGCAACTACTAAGAAACCGTTAGTCGATAAACTAAATTTTACCGCGTGAATAAATAAATAAATAAATAAATATTGGACAACATCACATACATTGCTCTGATTCTGTGGTAAGTAGCTTAAGCACTTATGTTACAGAAATCAGAAACAACGACGGTACCACAACACCCAGACCCGAGACAATATGGTAAAGTTCGTTTCCCATATTGACCCGACCGGGGATCGAACCCGGAACCTCAGAGATGGCGCTCGCCAAAGTCAGGCCCGCTCGCCTCTCGGCTACAGAGGTCGTCATAATATTTAATTTACCTCTATGTAAATATGTATGGCTTAATCAATATACTTAAAGGTAGTTCGATTATCCGAAAATACCGATTTTCCGAACACCCACGTCCCCCAATTAGTTCGGATAATCGACGTTCTACTGTATAACTCCGCGTGCAAAGTCGCGGGCGACCACTAGTAACAATACACAGATGAACATAGGTATATATCAAAAAGAGGCGTGTCAGCCACTTGAAAATAATAAGATGTATACATTAGTTGAAACGACTACGTGATAAAACACGATCCATTTTATAAGGCTGTTCCCTAGATTCACTCGGAAGGGCATCGAACCCGGATCCTTACACGCTCCGCCAACTCCTAAACCACTCCAATATCAGCGACGTCGGATAGAACATAATAATAATTAATACACAACATTTTTTAATTGTTGCAAGATGTTTTAAATTTACTTGATTCGTTAACTGGAATCCAATGCCAAAATTATTAAGGTTGAATAACAGATTATTGTTTAAATAATATTGTTTTGTTTTTAAAGCATTTACTAAATATTTGCACATGTTAATTAATCATAGAAAAATTATCCTTGCGAATAGAAAACGTTAAAAATCCATTCATATTTTTCTAGATTTTGAAGCACATTTAATTTCATTTAATTTGATGACCTTCGTAGTCGAAAGGCGAGTGGGGGCCAGACTCTGGCGTCACACCATCTCTAAGGTACCGGGTTCAATCCTCGGTGGGTTAACATGGGAAACGAACTTTTCTATATTATCTCGGGTTTGGGTGTTGTGGTGCCGTCGTTGTTTCTGATCTCTGTAAAGTGCTAAAGCTCCTTATAACAAAGTATAAAAAATCTGACTTAAAGTAAAACACTTGAGTGCTCCAAGATACAATAACGAATTATTTCAACCGCAATAAAATGTAACCACTATTTATTATTCATCCAATGCTCGCGCTTGATAAGTTTATTCGATCAAATGCATAATTTATACGCAATAATCCTGATTACATAAAGATCTATTCTCCACATTCAACGTGCTTAAGTGTAAATGATTCTTTTACGTTTTATTGCACGTATTCAAAAGTGCAAAAGGCGGACTTACTACCATTGAGGGAATGCATAGCTGCGTACTGTCACCCGAGGGAGGTGACGGCGTGTGTGGGACTCCCTACCCTTATGCAGACAGGAATACACACTAAAACCTTATCGCCTAGTGGTCATGTCATAGGAACAGAAGGTCTACCACAGCAGGACTTAATATCTAGTGCTATTGACTACCACTTAACTGGCAGGCAGACATTCCTTCTCACGAACGCTCCCCAATTTCGACGCCATCTTACTTTATGCTTCCCAATTTTGGCGCCATCCATTTTATTAAAGGTAAAAAGAAAGTATGCGAATGTTACGTACGTTAGGATATACTTCGTATTAAAAGTACGCGTGTCTGCAAGCGTACCATAGAGGAAAATGCACCACCGCGCTCTGATTGGTCAAATCAATCCTCCGTAATTATCTTGAGATAATACGCCTTTTGGTCATCAATATTACTTCCAAGCATATTTTCCTGCTTTGTTTAAAAACTTGTCTACTCGTAACTAACAGTTTTAAAGGCATTAATAACACGCGTGCTTGATTTATTTGTCCTTAATTTTCAGTGTTATTTACAACTTTTTTCGATTTTGTGGTTTTCAAACATTTCTGCAACGACATTACTGCAATGAGATTAAATATTTCTGTTTCTTTAAAATATTTTAAATTCGCTAATGCGGCGTAAAGCACTATAAAAGTTATTAAAATCGAGTTAGTATTTTATTTTTAAATGTATTGACCCGGTATTTTATTTTGATGGCCCGGTACCGGGTCGCGACCCGGCAAATGGGAACACTAGCCTAGTGCAATCACATTTTCTACTTAGACAATATCAATGACCACTGACTTACAAATAGTATCGACCTTTAGTTTGTCATCGCTATTGTACAAACATTGTATGGCCGTGAGAACTCACGGGAAGATGCTATTTAACGCGGAAAACAACAATTAATGTGGGCACAGAGGGCAAGAGATATTAATGATTACTATCTTTATTGAAAAAGAGTCTGATATGGAAGTCATATCGTCTAAGAATATCTTCTTTCATGGTGTGATGCCAGTTACCTTGTGGTTTTATTGGGAAATTTCGCTTTTTTATTACCATATCGTTTGAATCAGGCCCGTGTAAAAAATAGCCTGCGGGTGTGTTGATTATCAGAATTAAACAGAAGAAAGAATATAGGTTTTTTTGTCATCCCGTTCCATATTAGAGTTAAAGGCGGCGCCCAGCAGTGAAACCAAGTTTATGACTAAATTTATTCTTGATTTGATCATAAACAAATGCTACACGTTTATATTTTTAGTTTATCGTCAAGTTACAAAAGAAAACGATTGAAGATTACGACAGATGCACGTTACCGCCATTTGATTTCTTCGTCACCTGGCCAGTGTCAATGTCACGAGTGCCGCGAGCTTGCGAGATTTACTTATTTTTTTTTTTATTTTTTTGATCATGAAAAGTCATGTGGTACAAACACTTTTAAATCAATTTATGATTTCAATTTAGGAATACGTGCACGGTCGACCACTCGTCATGGTAAAAACTTTCAGTTTGATATTAAGGTACCTGAGGGTATTAAGGCCTAGCTAAGGGAAATTTGTAATAAAATGAAAAATATCCAATATAATCAACAAGTTTTATTATTAATCAGTCATATAGTTCAATTACTACAGAGTTAAAACAAAAAATAGCTTCTCTAGCTTAAAACCAAAACAATATATAACTTTTAAAAAAACACAGTCTGTAGGCCTTATTATACTAGGGTAGGGTAAAAAGGCCTATACTTTAAACTATCTAAAAATCAACTTATACAACGTAAATTGGTATTCTTGAGATCAATAATCATTAATATAAAGCAATAGGAATCAAAGTGGTATTAGAAAATTAAATAAATTGGCTTTATTCACAGCCACCAGGACATTGAAAGTCATCAGTGTCTTCTGCAGTCAAACCGACACACTCTTCGTGGTACCACTTAGAGCAACGTGAACATTTCCGCATTGCGTCTCTTCTATCTTCTTTGCAGGCATGACAGTACCAACTCCCTTGTTTTTGCGATTTCCCTTTGACGGTAGTAGACTTTTTTGCAGATACGACTTTAGTTTTCTTAGGGTTTAAAGCCTATTTAAACTTCGTTCTTTCTTTTCTACCTGTTTCAACATCAGTAAAGTTTTTGTCTTGTTTATTTTTCTTTCTTTTCGTATCTTTCTCTTCTTCACTATTTCTCTTCTCTTGATTATATTTATCAAACAGATCTTTTGTGACTGGAGTACCTCGATAATTAATCTCTCTGCAGATCCTCTTTGTACTGCTCTAACAGCTGCGATCAGATTGTCTTCTGACCACAATGCCCGTTTGGGAGGCATCGTGACCGTAAATACTGAAAACAATGATAAATAAATTTAAAATTAACAACTACGCACGTATCACCCACCAGCAAACATTTAAAAAACGCGCTCCTACTTACATAGCAGTTAAAAAAAAAAGGAGTATAATAAGGCCTACAGTAAAATTTTATAGGCCTTAATATCCGACAACCACATGGTTACAAAAAATAATAATAATATTTTTTATATAACTACAAGTTGTATAATACGGTAGTCTAGGGACAGGCATACGTTAGTGAATAAATGAACTGTCAATAAAGGTTTGAAAATATCATATCTTTAAAATAACTTACGTTTTACTGAAGCCAATTTTTAAAATTCGTGCCGCGCGACCGCCCCGCTGTATGATTTCGACGACACTGGCGGGAGGAGACGCGCAAGCGGTCGCCTGCCGCTTTGCAGCGACTTGTATACGCTCTGAGCTTGTGTGAGTGTTGAGTGAGTGTAACCTTGAGTGTCCGCTACTCTATTTCGTACGTTTTTTGTTACTTAGGCCTTATAACCCGCGGGTACCTTAGTCCTTAATCCGTACGACGTAAGAGCAATGCAAAGTCCAAAGAGTGTTGTACGCTTAAATGTACGCGAGAGTTGACGACAATAAAAGTCGACAAAATTTGAATATTCAATGAGATTTTATTATTTTTATAGTACTATACGCCGTACTAGAGAACTTTAAATATTAGAAACAGAAAAAATTTATCTCCCCTTGCGGTGCGGGAATTGAACCCACGACCTTCACCTATCGCGCGTGCTGCTCTTCCAACTGAGCTAACCGCAAGTTATCGTAGGCGATGAAATTTTTCTGCAGTATCAACCGTTAGCCTCGAGTCAATATAGGAAACGAACTTTTCTATATTGTCTCGGGTCTGGGTGTTGTGGTACCGTTGTTGCTTCTGATTTCTGTAACACAAGTGCTTAAGCTACTTGCCGCAGAATCAGAGAAATGTATGTGATGTTGTCGAATATTTATTTATTTATTTTATTTATAATCCGTCTGTTAGACTATCCAAAAATATGGGACACATTTGCATTTTTCAAAGAACGGCGATATTTTGAATTGAATTGCTGCATGACGACATTGATGCGTACATTTTCAACCCACCAGTGTTCCCACGTAACGAGCCCCCACCACGCAGCTTTGCATCGTTTTACCAAAGTATTGTTTAATTTGACGAATGAAAAAATACGCGTCTTAACTTTTTTTAAATAAATAACAAATTAAAAACATTGCGAAGGTGCATTATAGCGTAGGATACGTATTTTGTCGTCGCTAAAAACACCTACACATCTTATTAACTCGATAAAAGAATGGCGATTTTTTATAGCGGCCATAGTTCCGCTTCTAGTTTATTTACGCAGTGCAGCGGTCGTTGACCCGCGATGCAACCCGCATGCTAGGCAGGTACGTCAGCGTAGCTTCACTCATTGAAGTAGATATAATTTCGACCTATTCATTTCTAAATAGGTATCCATGATAAACAAGCAAGGTTTTAATGTTTTTTTTTTATTTTGTAGATGCCAGTTCTTTTTTTTAACACGCTTTTATTAGCTTCCCTTGTAACTAACTATGTATGTAAGAAAATGTTGGAATCTTAATTTGACCCACTTCCCGGTCTTCGATTATGATGAAATTTTGCACACGCTCTGAATTCTGATGAAAATACATGACTAGCTAAGAAACGTCATTACAAATATGACGGTCTCCAACGTGTTCTTTAGGCTCTAAATTATTATATTTTTCCTCGTACGTCATAGATTACTAGCCGTCGCCCGCGGCTTCGTACGCGCAGAGTTAGTAATTAGAATTAAAAAATATTTTGTTCGTCTCAACTAATTCGTCCTATTAGTTACTGATAGGTTCAAACTAATACATTTACAACCTCCAATATCCCTTATTTTATCCCCATGGGGGTTGAATTTACCAAAATCCTTTTTAAGCGAAAGTCTTATTATAGTAGCTCCAATCTTAAATTTCAGTTCAATAAGTCGAAAATCTAATAAAAATGTGTAGGCAGAGAGATGATGATCTTGTATAGATTAACATATATGTAGTATACTTTTTATCCCGAAACAACGCAGGCAAAGGCGCGGGTAACAGCTAGTAATACATATAAATGTAACTCTAAAATACCTACTATAATATAATATATCTAAGTATATACTATAATATATTATAGTTGATTTAATTACATTAGAGTTGATTTAATTAAAGGTTAATTCCGGTTTACGATTTATGACGTATTAAAAAACTACTTACTCGATCTCGTTCAAACTAATTTTCAGTGGAAGTTTGCATGGTGACGTATATCATATATACATATATATTTTTTTTAGTTTTATCATTAAATTATTTAAAAAGTTAGAGAGAAAGATGTATTCTGATGAACTAGAACAGTTTAAACTGCAATCTTGGCAGATCCTTAATTCTCCACTTGTGACTCATCTCCCTGCGGGACATTTAAATAATGCTCAAATATCAATGACCCTCAATTAGAGACTTCATGAACACCAATCAATTCATAGTGTGATTACATCACTTGCGTTTTTTTCTGCTCATAAATAAATCTTTCATGGTTTTTGGCTACTAACGGCTGGTAGGATAGAAATTAAAAACTTTTTTGGTTGTACCGGCGCACACTGGTCCGGATTTTTAATATGGAAGACTTAGGACCCAATGTCAATATTTCGGGCTGAAAAAAATCATGTGGATAGATAAATGAACGTTCATCAACGTTTGTTCTAGCAGTTTTTATGAAATTGGTTATTTTTGCGAAAAAAAAAACATTGAAAAAAAATTTGTATGGAGAAAAAGTGAAATATTTTTTTTTTTCGAAAAGTTCAAAACTGTTAGCAGTGAAACCTTTTGTGTGTTATTGTATTACACTTATTCGTTAATTCCATATTTTTTTTATTTGCATATACTTGCAGCCTTGGCCAAAATATGCATCGGAACTTTCATTGTATTTATTTCAACTATTTGTGACAATTTAATTTTTTTATTGATTTATAGTCACATAATTTACGCATATTTTCAATATAATAAATTTTAAAATCCATTATTTGTTGACTATGAATGATTTTGAAAAATAGATTACAATTTAATTTAAAAAATCAAAATAATATTTTACTTCTCATGGTTAGCTGTTGCTTAAAGCACAGCTAGTGATCGAATGAGGCATTGCCTGCCTGCTAATATTCTCCTATTCCCTAATATAGCTATCACTTTTATTTTCTACTATTGCTGTCTCTTTCATTCTCTTTTGCTCACTCTTTTTCTTCTTAAGACAAGTGGTGTTCCACGCTTATAAATCAGATAAAATAGACAAGAGCTCTACTGGTAATACAAAATATTTACTTGCAGCTTTGGCGTTTATTTCGTTTATCCTAATATATATTTATTTAAAATCAGTACTTTTGCTTCTTTAAGTGGTTTCGGGAAAGTAAATTCGGTACTAAGATAAAATCCATACTAATATTATTAATGTGAAAGTGACTCTGTCTGTCTGTCTCTCTGTCGCTCAATCACGCCTAAACTACTAAATAAATCTAGTGTCCCAAAGAATATCTATACCAAATTTCATCTATATCGGTTCAGTGGTGCAGCGGTAAATTTAATGTAATGTAAACGACCTTCAATTATTTTTTATTGTACTGCGAGAATTGTGCAATAAACTATTTCTGGTTATTTTGTTATACATTTTGAAGTTGATTTATGAATAACTAGTGGCCATCCGCGACTTCGTCCGCATTAATGTCGGTTATCGCGACGCTATTCACGCGGACGAAGTTTTAAGTAGCATAGGGTATGTATGTAAATGTATTACAAAATAACTAAAAATTGTTTATTGCATAATTCTTGCAGTACAATAAAAAATAAATTGAAGGTCGTTTTCATTACATAAAATTTAATACATTTTTTATCAATTTAGTACATAATAAATAATAATAAAATAAGTAATTAAATTAAAAATAAAGTAATTAACTAAAACTATCTATACATAACATACAAATTAATATAAATAACTTAAAACTACAATAGAAAATAATTGAAGGTTGTTTACATTACATTAAATTTAATACATTTTTCATTAATTTAGTAAATAGGAAATAATAATAAAATAACTAAAATGAAATTAAAACTAAAGTTATTGACTAAAACTATCTATATATAACACGCAAAATAATAGTTATAAATAACTTAAAACTTATTCTAAAGGATCTGGCACATTTTCTGGAGCTTCTTCATCAACTTCAATTTCTTCTTCAACTTCTATTAATTCATCTGATAATATCAACTGCGTAGCTTCTGGAAACATCCTTGATGACTTAAAATTGGTGTATTTAGGTTTCAGATGAGATATATATGGATCTGATGATATCAAAAAATTGTGTATAATGTCTTCATTATTTTGCAGTCTTCCTGTTTTCCTCGTGTGTCGCTCTCTGGTATTTCGAAAGTCCTTATTTCTTGCTTCTCCTGCTTCTTCTGACAAAATTCCGATAGGAAGGCAAGAGAAATGTTTGCATATGTCAGCGCCATGTATCAACATTTTGTGTATGCTGGAAGGCATATTGTACCAGGGGTAGTGATGTACAAAGATCTCAGCAGTCTCCTTGCAGTATTCACGGAAACTATCGATATTGACAGCCTTTCCACAAGATAACACTTGCAATATAACTGCGAAGTGCTTTATCAAATCAGCATCAATCTTCGTTATTTGAGCACTTTTTTTGTATTCCCGAAAAAATCTTCTGGCCGTGTTTCCGTCATTAGTAGTTCCAAAGCCCTGCTTTACAACATCAATCAAAAGTCCCATTTGTTGTTTGAACTCCGATTGCACCATATCCTTCCTTAACTTCTTAAGGTTTTTGTTGTCACCTCGTGCACTCCACATTTTGAAATCTAAATTATATGAAATATGTAAAAGACACTCCATGCTTCGAATCCACATATGGAGTGTTGATAGTCCATATTGATACACATCGTCCCGTACAGGTCTTGAAAACATTTCTGAAAGATTATTCATCTCACTAGGTTTTGCAAGACAAACATTGCACGTAGCTGCAGATGGAGTATCTGTAATAATTGTAGCCACTTTCCCATCAATCATTGTCATGTGCAACTCATGAGTAACTTCCAAGTTTCCGCAACTTGAAATAGTCAAATTTCGTATTTCTTCCTCCATTGCCGCTTGTTCTTGCTTAACAAATTCGGTCGTTTCCTTCGCAAACTGAAATTTAATAGGTCTGCAATAAGATGTTGAAGATGGGTTTGGATTATTCCAAATAACAACATTGCCGCTCTCGAGCTTCAAAGGAACGAGGCTCGTCATGAACACAGAGGAGTCGTCGAATTCTGCCAGTTCACTTCTTTGCTTGTAGTTGCTCTGTGCTGAAGATCCATCGAATCCCCACTTGGAGGTAAGCTTCAAGTTTTCACTGCACATATTTAAATCATCACCAACGACTTGCAGTATTCTTCGAGTTGTCACGTCTAACAGTGCTTGTAGTTTCACCTTCACTAAATGTTCTGATACTTCAATATCTCTGGTATCTGGATAACACCTCTGCTTAGCTTCCAACAACTTGTAGTAAGACGGAAGCTTCAATTGCTGTGACAATGCTGACCGTAAAGTAAGATACTTCCACTTTGACAGATCCAATGATGCAGTAAGGGCCAACGCTTGATCTTCCTGCATAGTGTCCGTCTTCTCGTTTGTTGATAAAAGTGATTCGACAGCTTCAACCTTTTCAGGATTCTTCACAAGGTGATCGATGATGCGAGCAAGACCTTCTTTCCCATTAGACTTTAGCTTCGTGACAAAAGCAAAAGTCAGTTCCTCTTCCGGATAGTCGAGTAATGTACCCGATCGCCTTTTCTTCTGCTTATTCCCCAAGTCTTCAAATGGCTTCCTTGATGCAATGTCTGTAGATGTTCCAATGTCACTAGTCGCCTTCGAAGTAGATGGAATGGGTTGAACAGCTGCTTCTTCTTCTGTAGAACGAGGATCCAAATTTTCGGTCCCTTCAAAAATTTCGGTGAGATTTACTGATTCACATTCAGGCCACTTAATTCTTGTTTCCAACCAGTTCATATGCTTCTTCATGAATGTTTTTTGCACCCTGTGTGCCTCGGTCCATCGACGATTTAAGTTCACAGTAAAAGATCTTGCAAAATTCAATAATTTTTCTGAATCTTCTTGCGAAATTTCAAGCAAAACGCAATCCAAAATTGCTTGATGCAGTCGTTTGTAATCCTTGAGGTCCTCTTGTCGCAGAAACACGTAAATGTCCAGGTTAGTGCCAAATCCAGCAATGATCAAGTTGCTAGATTATTCACGTTAAAATTTCCAGGTATGTTGACTCTTCAAGGGTTGAATGTCTAATGACGCTCCAACATGAGCTCCCGTCTGTTTTATTTGATTCATAAGCGCTCAACTAGCAAGGGTTTCAAGGAGCGAAAGAGAGAGAAGTATGGAATGAAAGAGATAGCGATAGTAGGAAATGAAAGAGATAGCAATATTAGGGAATGGGAGGGGAATATTAGCAGGCAATGCCTCATTCGATCACTAACTGCGCTTTGAGCAACAGCTAACCACTAAGAAGTAAAATATTATTTTGATTTTTAAAATTTAATTGTAATCTATTTTTCAAAATCATTAATGGATTTTAAAATTTATTATATTGAAAATATGCGTAAATTATGTGACTATAAATCAATAAAAAAATTAAATTGTCACAAATAGTTGAAATAAATACAATGAAAGTTCCGATGCATATTTTGGCCAAGGCTGCAAGTATATGCAAATAAAAAAAATATGGAATTAACGAATAAGTGTAATACAATAACACACAAAAGGTTTCACTGCTAACAGTTTTGAACTTTTCGAAAAAAAAAAAAATTTCACTTTTTCTCCATACAAATTTTTTTTCAATGTTTTTTTTTTCGCAAAAATAACCAATTTCATAAAAACTGCTAGAACAAACGTTTATGAACGTTCATTTATCTATCCACATGATTTTTTTCAGCCCGAAATATTGACATTGGGTCCTAAGTCTTCCATATTAAAAATCCGGACCAGTGTGCGGCGTCGATTGGCTGTTTCTCCCTCCACTCAAAATATACAAAATGTTGATATTTTTTTGTAAAATGGCGCAGATTGGGATCTTTCACAACTACAAGGCTTTCTTAGTGGTGGTTTAGGTAGGTCCACAATGCAAATGGCATCGCGCTACAATGCTAAACCTAGAAGTGTGCCGCGTAGCAAAAAAGTTTGGGGATCCCTGCCTTAAACTATAAGTATTTTATTGCGTAGAGTGTTTCTAAATGTTTAACTTATTTGTTATTGCAGTTTCATTGGTTGGGTGCAGCTTGGTTCACTCATCGAGAATGAGAGTCATCCGCTGGTGCTGTAGTATTACCGTCATTGTGGTACGGCGAACAGCTCATCAAGGCAAACACTTGCAGTTCGATTTTAAATCTTACACTCCCGAAATAAGGGCGGTACAGTGTGACTGAATCTTTGATCCACAAACAAAACATACACTTGGGGCAACACAGCCCAACCGTAGAAAACAAAAACTTTCTAGAATCGACCCGGCTAAAGCATTACTTTAAATTTGTGGCGAGTCACAATAGATCTGATAGGTCGCAGTGACAACAGTTCACTAGAACTACAACCCAGTACCTTAAAAATAAAAACGGTACAAATTCCAAATTGTACAGTATGTGTGCTTTCGTAAAATATGCGATATCTAAAAAATGGAAAATAATCATAAAATATGGAATCCTTCAAAAGGAGCGTGAAGAACTTGCGGGCCAGTATGGCGATGCTAACGGATAAGA
This sequence comes from Glyphodes pyloalis, assembly GCA_037074685.1. NCBI lineage: Eukaryota > Metazoa > Arthropoda > Insecta > Lepidoptera > Crambidae > Glyphodes > Glyphodes pyloalis. The sequence continues at coordinate 1,187,583 of JAYKKO010000003.1, read as the reverse complement.
TATAACGGTATCAAATCCGTTATGGGATCCTCTCTTGTTTACCATCAGGCTGGGAGAAGCTAATATTGTGTTTCAATAAAAAAGATCTATTCTCGTCTGCTTCTGATTAGCTTAGGACTCGTAATCACTCCCACCTCGATTCGGTCAAATGTGGACGTTTACGTAACACCGCTTACGATAATCAAAATAGTTATTTACAGTGCAAACATTCGAATCAAAGCAAACAAGCTAAACTTCACATCTGGCAGTAACCGCTGCTTCTAATAATATCAGGTCGCGATGCTGCATTACATTCATATGTACATACAAACGCAAAGCTGACTATATACCGGCCTTTATCTTACGCATAAGAACTGAAATCGAACAGCATTTGTTTACATTGACGTGCTGTTGACCGCACACTTTAATATTTGGTTACGGTTCTCAATCTTTGACGACATCATTTACCAAGAGGCAAGCGGGATTTGGCGTCGAGCAATCTCTGATTTCCCGGGTTCGATTTCGGTCGGGTTAATATGGAAAACGAGCTTTTCTATATCGTCTCAGGTTTGGATGTTTTGGACCTTCGTTGTTTTTAACACCAGTGCTTTTGCTACTAACCACAGAATTAGGGCAATGTGTGATGTTGTCCAATATTTCACATTTATTTACGTCGCGTGACGTCATTAGTATATGTACATTTTACCCATCAGTGACTTAACGAGCCCTATAGCCAATTTGGCGATTTATCTAAGTATTTTTTTCTTTTTTTAGCAAATGAAAAAATACGTGTCTAATAATTGTTTAATAACTATTTAACGAACTAAAATAATCTCGCTTTTTCAACCCAAGACGGTTCCATATTCTGCTCGAATTGATAGTGTGCCGACCTACGACATGATCTACAAGTCGACACAAATACAGCGTCAGCAGAATTGGCGTAGTAAACAACGCTCCATACGTAATGCGTGACATCGATATCCTACATCGCGATATCAGAGTTTTCGTCGCCACTAAGTATATATACAACAAACCAAGAATGGTAGTTGGGCCTTGGTCCCCGAGCAGATAACACCTAGCTCGGCGGAAGTACTTCCACTTTTAGTAAAGAACATACGTTCCTTACATTGGTGACCCCGACTGAGCTGAACATCAGCAGCCTTTGAAGAACGGAGCCTTCGCATCAGGCCATGTCTCCATACCCTCAACAGCCAGCTTAGCCACGACAAGAGCACCGGACCACCTCAGCTGACAAAGCTACCTGGTTCCGGGCCCGTGTAATGAAGCAGGCCATCGCAGCCCTACGACCGAGTCATTGGTCCACACCGGCGTAGCAGCAGCTGCCTCCCTGCAACTACACGCATCGGGCACGTGCTTGGACTCCAAAGGGGGGGAGTACTGTGCCGACCTACGACATGACCTACAAGTCGACACAAATACAGCGTCAGCAGAATTGGCGTAGTAAACAACGCTCCATACGTAATGCGTGACATCGATATCCTACATCGCGATATCAGAGTTTTCGTCGCCACTAAGTATATATACAACAAACCAAGAATGGTAGTTGGGCCTTGGTCCCCGAGCAGATAACACCTAGCTCGGCGGAAGTACTTCCACTTTTAGTAAAGAACATACGTTCCTTACAATAGTTTCGGAGAATTCGGAGATTACCGTATTCAAACTAATCAAGTTTGTTTTTATTAGAAGAGATAAATGTCAGACCGCTTCGTAATAATATGACACGAAGTAGCACTTGAGATGTGTAATCAGTTATCAACAAATGTGTTTATACACACTTACTTATACAGATTTATAAGCAGACGCAGAATAAATAAAATAGTTCAACCAATTAACGTTTTTCATAACCTTTAAACAGGCAATGGGAAAATAGTTACTACCTCAAAATGAACCTTATTAATAGTCAATAGTCAAATCTAGTTATTCATATAGATTACAACAGTAACACTGATTAATCGTCTCTAAATGAATCAAATGATTCTACCTCCGGCTCGGAACCTGCGTATAACTACCGAGAAAATACCGACAAAAAAATTGGTAATTTTTACCAAATAAAAAGCTGAACTTATTACTAATTTAGCACCAAGATGTACAGTTAGTTGGTCAAAATATACATTGTTAATTAAATTAAGTTTAGGAGTTAATGTGCAATATTCAAATACACCATTTTATACATTTTGGCCTACATGCGTCAGTGTACCTTGAATTACCGGCGAAAACCGATGAAAAACGTCGATATTCAAAGCCTGGTGAAGAGTTAAGACTCTTTGCACAATAATAATAAGGTTTAACCCCCAAATCAAAAAGAGACAAATCTTAGTTTCCGAATTAGAATCCATTTTAGTTGTTTTGTGAATAATGTTGCTCCATTGAGGAAACATGCCTAAGACTGAGACTATAATTAGAGTATTTGGGGCAGGCCTACAAACACAGTATACTTATATTAGGATGGCTCGTATTAGACATGACGATTCACTTTTGTAATAATCGATTCAAATTGGACGTACAAGTATCGATTCTTCATTAAATCGAGCATTGAAAGTTGAATTTTCGAATAATCACGACAATTTTAAACATGTCTAATTACTAAATTTACCGTAAAATTTACCGTAAAATCGGACCGATTCGGTAAGTTCAATGTTCATAATTGTTTTAATCGCGTAAGTTACAATAGTAATATTTTTGAAACGTCTATATAATGCAAATCACGCTACCTCCGGTTCGAAACCTATAACTTACCGAGAAAATACCGACAAGAAACTCTGTAGGTTTTATTACAAATAAAGCTGAACTTATAATGAATTAAAAACTAAGATATACAGTGTGGTTGTCAAATATAAAAATACATAAATTATGAGGATCGATTCATTGAATATAAACCGACGTGAAAATCGATTACGTTACTCCAAACAATCGATTTAAAATCGACACGCCAAGTTCGTATTGATACACACAAATTACACAAGCAGTACGATTATTTGTTTAAACCTCGCGATTTTTGTACGATTCAGTAAATGGATGGTATTTAATTTTCCTCATTCAACTACAAAGATCGCTGGACAACTACATACACAGTAGGTATCAACGCGTAACGTGTGGGCTGTGAGTTGTGAAACAATATGGGTGCAAGCAACAACAAACTTACACTGTAACAACAAACTTACACTCTAACAACAATGTTGTAAATGTTAGTTACATCAGACCAACATAACTGATGGATGCAACAGTCAGTTTCCGAAATAATCCTACTAATATTACAACCGCCAAAATTTGTAAAAAAGTATGGATGTATGTTTTACTCTTTCACGGAAAAACTACTTAACATATGTGTACGAAATTTGCTAGGAAGAGAGACAACGAGACGAAATCTCGGAACAGCTAATATACTCGTATAATAATAATATATGTATCATATAACATCGCATACATAGACCTGCTTCCAATGTAGCAGTACACAGACATACACATCACATTTCAAGCAAAAAATAATTCGAAATCAGTTCACAAACCACGGAGTTATAAATAAAAAATAAAAATAAAAATAGTTTATTTCAGGCAACTTGGCTCATACAAAGTGTGTTAGTATTAAGGATAGAACTTATCAAAATTAGTGTTAGGTTAGTAATTAATTATTAAAAAGATAAATTATACGAAAGATAATTGTTTAAGTTACCCTTCGCATCATACAGGTCCAGATAGGTGATGTGTATCTGTCTGCCACAGTTATGCCCGAAAAATATACATTTATATGTATATACGGTCGAATTGAGAACCTCCTCTTTTTTTTTAATTAAAGAAACGAAATCGAATTTATTCGATTCATACGTTTGAGAGCTACAATGCAAGACAAAGACACACAGACAGACACGGTTTAAAAATAAAGTCACCGGTGTGACCCACCTGTCATTAGGCCGATATAAGATGACGCCGACATAATACTTCAAGCAAACAAGTAATAAATAAGTAATACGGCGTCACTTTCCGCCAACCGTGACCTTTCTTTGTATGGGACTACATGCAAAACAAGACATATCTTTTTTTAGGCGCTTTGCAGACGAAACAGTATTTATTTTAAGTTCAATAGATAGATTGCCAAAAGATATAACACACGTAGGTATTTATTATTTTAATATGTAAAGTTTACATGTCATTACTAGGAAATTTAGTAATTGTTTACAATGTAAACAATACAATTAACGTTGCGGCATTGCGTTAACATTTAACTCGACTTCACCAATTCGCACAGTTATGCATAATGACCCATATTAATGGAGGGGTGTGCAAAACATGAGTAATCTGACATTTTGTGGTGGCGGCCATCTTGGGCAGATTTCTATGAAACATAGTTAAGAACACTACCGAATATTTCACCTTTCAAAGAAAATCTAAATCTACGATCTCTAGCTACGATGCCATGGACAGAAACACACACAGATACATACACGTCAAACACGATTAAAAATGGCTCCGTCTGCAGAGCGTCTTACACTCTACAACTCCAGCAACTACGAACTACGAACGGAAATAATTATTCTCGGTTTTTATGCGGGCTTCCTGATCTAAAGGGGTTTACACGGTGAAAGCGGTTTCATTGTTTCCACCTGACCAAACATGACAGAATTCAAACTGCAAGATCAAAAACTATAATAAAATTCGAGCATTTTGTATACCAAATATAATGAGGCAAGTGGCCAAATGGCCTAAGAGTAGGATTAACGACTAATATCAAAGATTAACGTGCCTCCCGAAGCATGCAGATGCTCGTAATGTCACTAAATTTCATAGGCATGGTCACCCATCCCGTGCTAGTTTGCAGCGTAACTTTCGGCATCATTTCCTAACTATTGTTGCTATCGCGCCTCGAGCTCCTCAGCATTTTATTGCATTACAAAAATTTTCAACATGGGTTTTATTTATTTAAAATTTATTTCACGAATTTAAAAAGTTCACCGCACTCGTAATTCCAACCAATCAGAAGCTGACACGTCTATTTTGATATTTGTTAACAGCGCGATAAAATGTATTCGCTTTGCGCATTCTATCCTAGAACTCCTAGTTGTACTACCTACTAGTAGAACTTCTTTAGATTTCCTATGCAGATTGCAATCCGTGACGACAAAAACTTTTAAAACACTCCTAAATAGATTCGATGCATTTAAAAGGTAAGTCATCAAAAAACAATATGGCAGATATAGCACAAAGTGTACTATTTTACGATATTTTAACCTACAATTATTTGTGAATGGTGTCAACACTGCAATACGAGATATTTTCATTCCGGCATATCTTTTGGCGCTTACCACCTTACGGTTCTCGCGCGGCCATTACGCACCAAGATTTTCCTCGTGCACACTTTTTATGACGCCAATCGTAATTGTATATTTGTTCCTATCGTATTGTTAACATTTTAATAAGCAATCGGCGCTTCGGTTTGTATACGGTACCTACATTATTTTGTGGCGACATTATTATTTACACCATTAACTACTGACTTATTAAATAACTTAGTCCAAAGTAAACTACACAATAAGTTAGATCCTGCTACTGTAACTAATTTGCGGAGTTTCTTACCGATTTTTTCTCGAAATATGTAGGTTCTGAACCGGCAGTAGAATTATTTTGCATTGTTTTAATGACGATCTAAAAGTGTTATATGTAACCTACTTAAATAAAGAAGTATTTGAGTGAGTTTTAGTTTGACTTTTGGCCGTAGTTCACGCTCAAGACTGTTTGGGAACTCATCTACATCCAGTGAGGGCCCGACCATCCCTACTAATATTATAAATGCGAAAGTAACTCCGTCTGTTTGTACGCTTTCCCGCTTAAATCTCTCAACCGATTTGGATGACATTTGGTATAGGTATACGTTGAACCTGAGGAACGGACATAGGCTACTTTTTATTAGAAAATAAGTGGGGGAGGGGGGGAATACCACCTTTGAAAGTTTATATGGGAAAATGTTTATATTTTTAAATTAGAGATATAAATTTGGCAGAAATATAACTCGAAACTTGAATTAAAATTTAGACTACTTTTTGTTTCGAATATTAGGGGAATTAGGAAAGATAGGGGTAAAACCATGAAAGCATGTAGTCCACGCGAACGAAGTCGCGAGTACAGCTAGTTTTATATATAATATTATTGATACAAGTTTAGTAATAGATAGTGTAGTTTAGTCAGCATTAGCATAAACAGGTAACACATATTTTTCACAGGTCCTTCTACGCGTGCTAAAAAATTGCACCTTGGGGACCTTAGAAGGAAGCAAATAAATCTACCATTACAGTTATGGAAATATAAGGACAATGATGGCTTGTTTAATTTATGTGCTAACAGCGACCTCTGCACCGAGTTTTGCGTAATATTTCCCATTGCTTATTTCCCTTTGTTTGCTCCCATAGAAAGCGTCAGTCTTGGCACTGACACACTGACTACTGAACAGCGCGCGTCACAATCAAACACTATAAGCCGTCCCCTATTCCGGCCCTACTTCCTTAGCCGTAGGATCCTTTTCGCGTTACCGGCACGTGGCAGGTAGCTTTTCTCCCCAAACGTATTGTAAGTCACCGAGCTCCAATAGCAGCCCGAGCTGAGGTTCGAGCCACTTTAGGGGGCGCCCTCTGGTTATTTATAAAATTACTTCTACCAATCTCCCCGGAAAGATCGATGAAGATGATAAGACTTCGTATCCATCATCGATAGGCAAGTAAAAAAGTTCCCTAATCGCACATAAACCCCTCCTTCTCGGGCAGTCGGGTAAAATGTGGTCTTAAAATGGACGTTAGGGGTGAGAGCCATCCCCTTCCCTGCAATCTCGGCTATCTACAGCCATTATTCGGTTCCCGGGTTCGATCCCCGGTCCCGCCAATATGAAAAACGAACTTTTCCATATTGTCTCGGGTCTGGGTGTTGTGGTACCGTCGTTGTTTCTGATTTCTGTAACACAACTTAAGCTACTTACCGCAGAATCAGAGCAATGTATGTGATGTTATCCAATATTTATTTATATTTATATTATCATCATTAGTCAGCTTGGAAAAATATAGTGGGTTGAACGGGATTGAAAACCATGTTGTTTTGTTGTCGTCTAACAATGTCAAAACTGGATTACACGCTTTTTACGAGGCATCGACAAAAAACTTCGCTCGGGGATTTCGAGAACCAGTATAATTATATTACGTTCCGACCTCAGTAACTCGTTTCGTAACAGCACGTATTTTTGGATCCGATCACGCACGAGACGCACAGTTTTTGAAAATCAAAATACCCAAATGGCTTGGTAAGCCCGACTGACGATGGGGTTCTTTTAAATGATCACTCTTTCTGGTAATAATTATACTCGTACTGTGTATGTATATATGTATATGGATTTTTCAAATATCAAATCACTTTTTGAATCGCTACATATAAACTTGAAGTGTTCAATTACTTTAAAAAAATATTGTCACATGGCTAATAATGATGTTTAAATTAAAAATTTTTTTGGGAATAGATTAAATAATATAATTTTTACCTTAGTAATTGATTTTAGTAAATAATTATGTTTAGATTTTTTGCTTTAGCAGGAGGTAAATGTATTTTGATTGTATGTACGTATGACTGTACGTGTGTGTAGATTTCTCTGTTTCCTGCTACGCCCCGAGCAGTCCGAAGGATATTGGCTTAAGAGTTATCAACTTGCAATGAAAATAAACCCCATAAATAACCCCATAGTCAATGAATTTGTCAATTGCTGAACCAACTATCATCTGAATTCATAGTTATGTGTTTATTTTCATATATAAATTATCAAAATTATGTAAATATAAGTATACCTTTATATTTTAAATATATATTCTATTTAATTTAAATAGTATGTGTCTCATCATTGTATATTTAAAACATACCGTAATGTTATTTTAAATGCTTAATTTGTTTGTTGTTTATAATGATTTCTTTTTTTTCTCCGCTATTACCGCACCCATATACAAACTATCTGCATGACCCAAAGGTTGACTGGTCGAGAATTCCCCTAGCATTAAGTCCACCTGTTGTACTTATTTGTGCAATAAAGTTTTTAAATAAAAAAAAATAAAATCAAAAAGAAACATTTCACAGTTCGTAACCTGAATATGGAGACCGGCAGATATCTTTTTAAAAATGGCCTCTCTTTCTTGGCTGCGAAAGAATTAAATTTTTTATCGGTTAAATTGTTGGATTTTCTTTTTACTTCGAATTCGCAGTAATGTTTTTGTATTTCATTTTTCAATATTTATTACTTATTTACATTAGATACACTGACATATTACAGTCAATAGTACATATGTCACCGTAAGATTGTAAAAACCGTTAGATTACAATCTATCTCGCGAGATTGTAAACTGTCGACAGATTGTGAACCGTAACTTGGGATTGCAATTTAACGGATTATTTTTCGCTGTATTGTAATCTATCGAAGTGAAACCGTTAAATTGTAATCTGTTCGGCGTCAAACTGTCAACTGTCCGAAAGCTCTTCCTGATTGGTCTGTTTATTGTATGAGCGACCAATCACGACCAACCTTTTATGTCCCCGTAAAGTTAGGAATGAAATTCAAATCAAATCATTTCTTTTATTTAAAAAAATAGAGATGTCGTTTAAATAAATTAAATGCACTTCAAAAAATCTTCAAGTATTTATTTACTAGGTAATCAATAATCCTGACATACTTTGCGAAATAATTGTACCGCAATATTTCTTCTTCAAACACTCAAAATTTTAATTGAAAATTACAACAAAATGAAACAATTATTTTGTCTTTTAACACAAATTAAAATTGGAAAATTTTAAGAAACTCTTATAAACAAATATTTAGTCCTTTAAACATACCATAAATTAATTGTATAAAAACAACAAACGATTACAAACAAATATGGCGAATGCCGGGGCGGCGGGGGGCACATAACTCTCAATCAGCGCGCGAGATGCATTTCGTTCTAGGTACGTCAGTTCACAATTTGACCGATTCCCATCGATAGATTACTATATAGCGAAAAATAATGCGTTAAATTGCAATCATAATGTTACGGTTCACAATCTGTCGACAGTTTACAATCTCGCGAGATAGATTGTAATCTAACGATTTTTACAATCTTACGGTGACACATACAAACATAGCTTAACTTAAAGACTAGACTATAATCCATCAATCGTATAGCATTACAATTTTCGTGCGTGAAATATTAGGGAGGATATCCCACTAATAACTATACTAATATTATAGAACTCAAGTTTGTTTGAACACGCTTAACTCAGAAACTACTGATTTGAATTTTTTAATAATAATAATAATCAGTTTATTGCTCAGACACATTAAAAAACAAATACAGAATGCAATTATTTAAAAGTAAAAATTTGAGCAAAAGGCAATGGTTCAGCTTGTGCTGACGCAGGACAGAGATCCTGCGAAGCGCTGATTTTCAGCCATGCCTTCTTCTCGAGGTGGTAGGTGAGAGGCATGCGGGTATGAGGGTCACTAAAAGCTATTGTTACAATAATAGAGATGATAAAACAAAAGAAACAAAAAGAAGAGAAAAATTTAAAGAATATGTTTGCGTTGGACAGTCCATTCTTTAACGAAGGCTTTAGACTATTCGTCATCACGTTGCTACCGATAGGAGCGAAGAATCAGTGAAAAGTTAAAAAAAAAAACGGGGATAGTACGCGTGCGAAGCCACCCCGGGCCACTTGTTATGAATATAACAGCTTACGAAACATTTACCAACATGTAACTTCCAGCAATACGATTATTATTTCCCATTCGTTTTGACCTCATTTTCCCCTTAAGATCCAGTACAGAAATCGGGTTTTCCTTATAGTAAATTGTGGATACGTTTATGAATGATGTGTGCTTTGGTTGCTCACAGGAGTCACAGGACGAAACAACAAATTACTCACGCTTGCTACGCAAATGTCTTGTATTTATGTTTATCCCGAGGACAATTATTTAATTAGTTTCCCTCAAATACTTTTGTTTTTGTAATTAGCACCAGGACTTGGCGTGACACGAATAAACTTCATTCGTGACGCGAGAGACGATTACATTAATCCCATAAAAAACGCATACCTATATGAAGGAGAGTTAAGTTCAATATTATGAAATACTTGAATAGCAAGTGGCGCGTTTGTCATTCTCTTTTAATATTATGAATAACACATAATTTAATCTGTTTCACACTTAGTTATATTTATATATATTTCTTCTAGGTACCAGCCTCTTAGTGCTGGTAACCTTAATGTAACTAACTTTATCAAGTTTATGAATCTAATTATTATTAGATTACCTACAATATCTGTCGTTATTCCAAGGGAAGTTGCGAGCCATTCCCAATACAAGTATCATTAAGACTACTTACGGAAAAGACTCTGCAAAAACATTGTAACAAAGGTATTGGAAATAAAGATATTTTTATTTATTTATTTATGTTATATGCGTCAGTCGTCTACTTTACCGGAAAAAGAAGTGAGATCTAAATGGGTGCCAAGTTAAATGGTCCTGCTTGAAATGTATTTACAACATAAAAACCGTTTATCAAGCAACTTGGTATATTGAAGTCTTAAGTCTGAGTTAGCTGTGAGTTAGTGAATAAAATAATGCCTTTAGGACGCTAATATCTAAAAATCCCTTTTGATGATTACGGTATGTGTCTATGATATTTTGGACATACTTAAGTCAAATACTTTATGATAAAAAATGGGGGTCAAAAGTGGCTCCAAATGGTACATGTAATATAAAACGGCCTGCTTGAACTTTTAAAATAATATAAAAATGTAAGGTGGCCCCCATACAATAACCGTGATATTTGCTCGTTTTTTTTTATTTAATAGACTAGCGGTCCCGGCGAACTTCGTTTCGCCTTAGAGGATTTTCCCGCTTTTCTGTTGAAATTTTTCCTGCATTTTCTTTGCTATAAACCTCGGAAATCGGTTCGTGGGTTCTGTAGTTATAGCGTCAGGAAGGAAAATCCGACTTATTTTTATATAGTAGACAACACAACACGTTGCCGCTTGAAATATTTTTAGACATTAAATATATATATATATTTAAAAAATATATAAAAATATTTAAAGAGGGCTCTCATACAACAGACAGATTGTTTTGTCGTTTTTATCGATAATGGTACGGAAACCGTTCTTGCGCACAACCGATTCGAACTTGGCCAGACATGATTGTTTTGTCGTTCTGGTACGAAAACCGTTCATTTAAACTTGGTCGATTTATACTGACCTGAGCGACTTGGGCGCTGGCTGCTCGATGATGAACGCGTAGGGCGCCGGCGCCTGCGCCATGGTGTCGCGCGGCAGCGCCTCCGCTGCGCCCGCGCCGAACGTCGGGTCGTTCGCAGATATCACCTCAACTGCAACACGAAATTAATATGACAATCTGATTGTTAACCTGGAGTACCCAAACTTTTGATTGGTTTTCTCCGGTAACTCAACGTTATAAGGTTCAATTTGAGCTGGTAACTATTTTTCCATTGCCTGTTAAAGGGTATAGGGTTTAATATTCTTACTTCATCTATACGATATATGCTTATTTATATTGCACTTCAAGATTGACCTCATCCCACCTGATGTTAAAGTAATGCGGTCATAGCTTGAGGGCGATACAGCACAGCATAGATAGACACATAGTAGGTACACCTTATTGCACAAAAACTCTACAATAAGTTTTGCAGATTAATTATAATACAATTTAGGTGGTCTTATCGTTAAGAAGCATCTCTTCCAGACAACCTAAAGATAGAGGAAATAGTAGATGACGCGAAATGGATACGGGATAAAAAATCTGTTACTGGACTTGTCGCCCTACTTTGAAGGCTTGACCCCTGCTACTAATGTAGCACCCCCCAGGAGCGCTGGAAACCTTGCTCACACGCAGGAACACAACAACTTACACCGGAGTGACTGTTATTTGGCTGCGGTCTTCTGTAAGGTGGAGGGAATAATTATGGCAATGTGCCATAATCCTTAAGGTATTTAGAATTTAGAAACTTTGTGAGTTTATAACTCACGTACAGTTAAAAGCACGTAAGAAAACACACTTTGGACATTGTACATCCCTTATGCCGCCCGCATAAGAATTAATATCGAGCTGCAAGTATACCTTGACGTACTGTCGACCGTTTATGAAGGATTTATATTTTACATTTGACAGGTCACATCACATGTCACGCTGTATTCAATAAAAAGGAAAGTTAAGTAATGCTTAACTTATTTCTGTAAACACTAGTATGACGAACTTGATAAATAACGATTTGTGAATGGCAAGATGCGAAAATGACGAGTTGCGAAAATGACGAAATGCGAAAATGACGAAATGGGAAAATTACGAGTAGCGAACATGACGAGATGCGAAAATTAATACTGAACTTAAGAGCGTTCATCCGTTTGAATCGCGCTGGCGTCAAAATTTACGATTTTCACCGGATCATAAAATAATGTAGTGTTTAATTTTTAAACAATACGTTAATATCATATTAGGTATACGTTCACAATCTAGTATTTGGTTTAAAAATATTTTTAAATATCAGAATAGTTTTCCAACTAGAACAGTTTTTAAACAGGTCCGTTTTTAACTAAGTGTTCGAGCGTCCACGAAGATCCCAGATATCAATAAAACCAAATGCAAAAAGATTAGAAAAAATATTACCTATCAAAAATTCAGGTTATAAATTACTTTTTGGTTAAAAAAAAACCTCAATTTAAGAAAACTTTCATTCAAAATAACTGTAATCAAACGAGACAATTTTAGGAAATTTTCCATGATATTAGCGTGTTCCTTATGGTGAAAATGTAAGACATTTTTATTTTTTATTGGACTTAGCATATGAAATCGTTAATTGTTTAAAATTCTGTAGAATTTTTTTTCAATAAATTGTATTTTTTATTTTACTAAGAATTTATTTAGTACTGCTATATAATCGATGCGAGGACGCGCCAGCGCTTAGTCGCGGCCGAGGCCTTTCAGAGGGAGGATGTATGTCGCTTGTCGCTCACGCCGCGCCGCTCCGCGTTCGTATTTTTTTTACTGCAACTGGCTCAGTTTGATACTTTGAAGTTTTGATTCATCGAAAAGTGTAAAAACTTTGGTGAGTACATTAAATGGAGTTAAAGTAACGTAAAATGTTATTAAATTGGACTGGTATATGTTTTAATGTTATAATGTTTTTCAGAGATGGGAAATAAAACGCTACCCTATGGAAGTAAAAAAAGAAAAAGTTACGAAAATTGGAAAAAGGCTATTGAAACTAAAAGGTGAGTGGACAGTTACTAGTAAGTTACCTACTTTTATATGAATGGCGCTAGAGGTTATACTTATGACTTTACATATGTAATCCCTTTTCATCCATCGTATTGTAAGATGAAATGGAGATCTTTGTATAGATTTATTGAATTACAAATTCATATTTTGAAAAAAAAAAAAATTAAATTCCGTTTACAGCATATAATCTCTAATTGGCCTAATCACATTTATTGTTGAATTTTTACATTTTATTTAGCTTGGATACCTATCGCGACTCTTACCAATTAAGAAAATTACACCATTCTGAAAGTAATCCATTTACATCCGAGTAAGTCCAGCGCCTTTAGTAAAAAATTTGCTTTACTCTTATTCCTTAGAGCACGTCCCTAGTATTCAACACGGAAAAGTTAACGAAAAAGTAGCCATAGAACAATTGCAAACACAAGAAAACATCACAATACAAAAATGCGGATTGTTTGTGGACGAGGACTTATTTTTCTTGGGTGTGTATTGTTAATTCTTTTAGATCAGGTTTAATTTTCTTTTAAAGTTGGTTTTTGACGCAGTCTCATTCCTTATTTTACTACTGTTACATGTTTTAGTTTTTATATTTCTGTTGTGCACTACTGATATTATACTCATACAAGTTCCTACATCTTTTTATTTGCACATTAACCATTTTCTGTGGTGTAAGCCCCGCAAGGTCCCAGCTCCGTTATACGGTAAAGGAAAACATCGTGATAAAACATGCATACACCTGCGGAGAAAAAACAGCCAACTCCCTCGTTAATACCCCTAGATTAAATAACCGACCCCAAACAAAAACATGATAAGGCTAGGGCAATAATGATAAATAAATATATTATTTTCAATAAAAAAACACTGTTAATACAGGTGCTTCTCCAGATGGGCTGATCGAAGACGATGGGGTTGTGGAAATTAAATGCCCTAGCTCAGCGTTTGGATTAGACGCAGACGTCGCTATCAGCCAAAAGAAAATTAAATTTTGGAAATCGGACGGGTCTATAAACACGCGCAATGATTGGTTCTTCCAAATACAAGGACAGCTGCACATAACTAAAAGAAAATATTGTTTATTTGCCGTATGGACAGGACAAGATTTTAAAATGAAGACGGAAAGAATCGTCAGGGACGAGAAGTTTTGGGAAGACAACATGAGGAAACGATTAGAAAATTTCTACATTAAATGCCTATTGCCGGAAATAGTTGATCCCCGAAAAGCAAGATCTATGAAACTCAGGGACAATTCATATTAATTGATTACTTATGTAACGAGGCATTCGTCCTCTTTCCAGTTTTATGACTGACAACCTTTCTTACTAGCAGTTTTCAATTTCATTTTAAATTAATTTTCAAATTTAGATTTCTTACGTTCTGATTTTGTCTTTTTTTCTGCGGGACTCGGTTCTGATTTCGGACAGTAATCTTGTCCTAGTTATTATCTACCAGTTTTGTTAACTATAATTCCTACTAATATTATAAATGCGAAAGTAACTCTGTCTGTCTGTCTGTTACGCTTTCCCGCTTAAACCTCTCAACCGATTTTAATGAAATTTGGTATAGGTATACGTTGAACCTCAAGAACGGACATAGGGTACTTTTTGTTAGAAAGTAAGGGGGGGGGGGGATGGCACCTTGTTTGTATGGGAAAATGTTTATGACCTGGACTGAATTCTGTGTTTTGCCAGTTAAATTAATTTTGAAAAACGTCTACAACATCCTTCGTTTCGTCCCTTGTAATAGCTAGGTTTGACGTCAAAAAGAGTATTGTAAAAACCAATTTTGAATAAAGATTATAATATTTCTATTTGTACATTAAATAAAATTGTATTATTTTTGTGTTGCCCTAAATTAACAATTTAATTTATAAAGAAAATAAATGTCCACTAAAAACTAAAAAAAATTCTTTTCATTAAACTAGCGAAAGTATCAAGGTGACTCATTCCGCGTAAACATTTCGCTGTACTCTCTCCTACACCCGCCGTGCATGTGTGCGTGCCGACCTGTAGCTGTGGTAGTAAATTTTCCTGAACGCGAGGCGCGACGCGTCGGTGTAACGCTCTTAAGATGGAACGGGCTATTTATTAGAAAGACGGAGCACGAAGATGCTCGTGATTGTTAACTGCTGCTGATGCTTAACTTTCAGTTTCTTATGTTCACGAACGGTCGATAAATTATCTTTCACCAATGGGCATTGATAGCGTTGGCACGACACCTTTGGAATGAGGCCAAGGTGGTTCCCAGACTACCCAGTGTCACCGATCAAAATATACCTATCAGTTTAGCTGTTCCCGTCTCGATATGTAACACATCATACAATCCTATTTAATATTATAAACGCGAAAGTTTGTTAGAATGGGTGGATATGTTTTTCTACACTTTTAGGCAAAAACTATACGGATTTGGATGAAATTTGATAAAATGACATATTAGATTAACATCTAGGATAAATTTTATCCCGAAATATCGCAGGCAAAAAATAAGGCATTCACTAAAATAATTTGTTTTATAAGTAGATTTTTAAAATTTGTATAGTCCGGCGTGTGTACGTTTACGTATCGCGTAAAGGTCGTGGGTTCGAATCAAAGTCAAACTATGTTAATCACACGTTATTGTAGGTCATGAACCGACAGCTTAAACGTTATTTTACCAGTTAAATAACTTGCGATTGAAATCATAAAAATCAGTACGTAAATTACGAAATTATCCGCGAATACACATTAAAAAAACATAGCAATTGAGAAACCTCCCTCTTTTGAAGTGGTTAAAAATAAAGTTGTACTGCGAATGTCAATGTCATCATATGTTGTCAAAACTGACGTCTATTTGAAGTTTTCTACTACAATACCCTTATAGCCAAAACAACCGGTTAACGAGTATTCATAAATACAAAACAAACCAGTTACGTTAACACTTGGTAATTAATTCAATAAATACCACTAACGGCGACGGGTACGATTCGTGACGTAATATTAGCACGCTTCGTGACGTCACAAACATCAACGACGATCATAAAGTGTCGCGTATCGTATCGTACAGTCAGCAGCACATCAGGGTACACTTGTAATTCGATATTACATTTTATGCCATCGACATAAGTACGGTGTGAATTCCTAAGCGTTTTTTGGCGTGCTTATGACTGTAAATCATATCACTTATCATACAAAACGACACAACTTGGCCATTAGCGACACGTGTCCCAAAAATATAACATTATCGTACTAATTACATCTGGTTAATGGATTTCAGTTTATTTAATATGCTTTTAAAGAAAAGATTTACAATATCACGGCAATTATGCGCCATAAAACAGATATTAAAAGTATTTACTAGTGGGAAGACGCAATTAAGTATTATTTGTTCTTCGAGCCCCGAGTTTTCTTTCAATAGAATAGGCGTGATGTTATATTTCTGAATGTAATGATATTAATATGCAATTAATTGTGTTTCAGGTAAATGGTGATCATAAACGTCTTGTATATTCGATATTTAGATTACACTAGCGGTCCCGGCAAACTTCGTTTCGCTTTAGAGGATATTCCCGCTTTTGTGTTGAAATTTTTCCTGAATAATCTTTGCTATAAACCTCACGGAGCCCGAGACCTTTCCAACGAATGCAAAACCGTGGAAATCGGTTCGTGCGTTCTGGAGTTATAGCGTCAGGAAGGAAAACCCGACTTATTTTTATATAGTAGATTTCCGCGATTCATCGATGATCTCTGAATTTTTTATACCTGAAGATAGGAATCCCACACTGCAAGGGAAGATGAAATTTTTCTATTTCTTTAAAATAGCAAATACGGTTTAATGTAATACTTACAAACATCACTCAGGTGGGCGCTCTGGTCCCCGGCATTATGAACTACGACCGCATCTGGTGCCACGCCTGCAAGACAAGAAAACATTAGGACAAGCAAGCAAACATACACACAACATTGAAACAGTGAAAATGTGCACCTTTGCATGGGACATTAAATGTATATTCTACCGACTACCAGAAGCCAAATATGTCGGATCCGATGACGTATATCAACTTTTGTTTCTCATAATCGTAACTAAGTTTCTTTGATTGCAAATAAAGCGCTTTAAGCTCCCGAAATTTCGATTAATCTTCAAAAACGAAACCTTTCGTTTGTGCGTTTCGTTTTTGGTAAGCCTACTGATTCTAGGATGATATTAGGGATAACAAAGCTTATCCTTAAAATTGTTTATTGTATATCGTGCATATGAAATTTTAACAGATTCAGACGATTAAAAAAGTGTCTTAAATTTTAGGTATATACTTAAATAAGATTCTGTACTGTCAAACCTAATATGGGATGAACTCAACTCATTGATGACTTAAATCAAGTTATTTATCGGAAGTCAACATTGAAATGTCAGGGTCCTAAGTTGACTCAATAGTTTCATGGCCGTACTTAAATAATGCAACTGCTATTGAAAATGACATAATAATACAAAATCACCTTATATCAGAAGAAACTTTTTAGTTAAGAGAAAATAAAATTAAAGAGAAAATAGTGTCTTCACACATTTCACAAACACATTGGAATGAAATAATGATGCTGTAGAAACCCATACAGGTGTAAAACCACATGCAAAGTTTCTAATTATAGGAAAGCTAATCAGAACCAAGACAGAAATGCTAAAAGTTGGCATACTAATGTCGACGCTACAATGGCAAATCAAAGTAGAAAATAATAATTTGCAAAGCAGAAATCCAAGACTTCCTATACGAAGATAAGATAAACGAGGGTTGCTCCCTGCGCTACACCGCTAATAGCTTAAAAACAAATACCTAATACAAAATGTTTGTATTGATGTATATTACCAACTGGAAAGTTCGAGTAAGTAAGTGTAGAGTTTCTTGCCGGTTCTTCTCGACATGATCTATATTCCGAACACGGCGCGGCGGTAGAATACTTTATTTGTACTGACGATTCATAAGTGCTTTTGTAAAGCTTACACGAATAAAGATGATTCTATTCTATTATATGGCAAAATCTATTTATGACGTCCTACTTTTAAAACCTTTTTAATAGGAGTTAGTGATATATTTTCAAGATCTAAAATTATGTACGAATTCTATTAAATAATTTCCAAGATTTTTCTGATTTCGGTGCATAAACGGGATGCCTAAACAACGTAACAGGAAAATTCGAATGCAAACGAAACAAGCAACTGAGATATCGACCCCAGCTCTGGTATAGATTGATAAGACCTATATTTACCTATGTAGAGAATCGCGCCAACTTGGAACAATTGTAATAATTAACAGGTAATTTTTCAATATACTTGGATTAGCGCCTGTCCAGGCCTAAGCTTACGATACCAATGGTCAATTTACAAAGTTACAACCGTTTATATTCATCAGTAGTCCAAGTTGGGTTTTTAGAAGGCTCGACTACGCCGGTAGAATCCAACTGTCTGCGGGTATAGTAAAATGGACTGGGTTTTCCAGGTTTCTGAATATTGCAGGCGTCAAGTTTTCATATTTATCGGGCTTCAAAAAAAGATATAATACATTTTTTTTTATTTATTTTTTTATTTAAAAAACTGGCAGCTTTGTGTGAATTGCAGTAACAGCAAATAATACCTGCAAAAACTGTCAACAACGTGCGGAATGTGACTTGGACGGAAAAATGGAAAGTCTTCGTCTCAATAAAAATGTAAGTAGTGTATTACGTCTCTTTACTAATGTCATGAAGAGTTTGTATGTTTGAAAGAGCTAATAATCTCAGCGACTACAGTGTAGAATTAAAAAAAATAATGTGTTGAGTAGTCCATTTATCGAGGAAGGCTTTAGGCTAAATAACATCACGCTACGACCAATAGGAGCGAAAAACTACTGGAATATGTGGAAAAAACGGGGATAGAACGCGTGGGAAGCCGCGGCGGGCTGCTAGTCTATACTAATTAAAGCTGAAGAGTTTGTTTGTTTGACCGCGCTAATCTTACGAACTTAAGGTTCGAATTGAAAAATCCTTATTGTGTTGGGTAGTCCATTTATCAAGGAAGGCTTTAGGCCATAAAACGGACTTAGTCCGCGTGCGAAGCCGCGGCAATCTAGTAGATATTTAACACGTTAGTGAATTCGTTTTATGCCTGGTTCCAATATTTGAAAAACGATTCGTTCTAGTTACGTATAGTAATAAATTATACGTGGCGTAGGCTGAAAACGGCCGACAGACGACTGATGACAGCTGGTATGGAAAGTAATTATGGAACGGTATTAACGACTCCTAGTCGGTTGAAGAAAAATGGATAGTAATTTTCGACACATTACGAATCGTAAAATATTGAGACCGTGTATTAGGCATGTATGGTACGCGCCTCTTGTGACGGAAACCGTTCCGCGGACCCGGATCGCTCTCGAACTTCGAAGTTTGAACACTTTTTATAACTTCGGGTAGCAAACCTTTTCGAATCAACGGGCAATTTTCCTCTTTAAATCTTAAACCGTCAGTCGTGTTAATTAATTTTGCTGATGTGCTCCGAATTTGTATTCTATACCAATGGTTTACCACCCTTGTCCTAGGGTTAAGATGGTGCACTAGTTAGCTCTTTAATGCTAGCAGTGAAAAATTGGCAGAATCCAATAAAATTCACACCATAATTTATAGTTAATTTGTTTCTAAGTTGCCTATATCCAATTTTGTAGTTCGTGTCGTAATTAGTTGGACAGAGACACTAGTTGCGTATCTTCTTCTTAATATGTAAAAATGAGTCCCTATTTTATTTTATTTTATTTTATTTATTTATTGGAAAACACAACAGACTACAATCATCATTGCATAAACAGACATTCCAACTTAACTTATAAACAGAACTGTAGTCCTAAACGTGTTTACACATATATTATAACAAATCGCTTGGTGAGCAAACAAACTTTTTCAATACAATTAATTTAAATTAAGTACATATATAATTATTTTAAGTTATGTTAGTAAATACAACAGTTTAGTCAATAATTTTGATTTTACAAGTTAGTTTAATTACAAAGAAAGATAATAATAACATTATTTAAATAAAACTTAAGTTAAATAATAATATAAAGATAAATTTAGATTATAGTAGTATTACACAATGTCAAGTTAATTCATAATGTCAACAATGATAAAATAAAGTAAAAATAAAAATAAAAATACAATTTAAGGAGCACGAAACACTAGGATTCCTTCAGGAGATCCAGCAGGACCTTGCGGAAATTACTTATTTTAGAATCAAATAAGTCCAAATCTGGACAACATTTGCTGTACTCCTCATACAACCGACAAATTCGCAGCATAGGTTGGTTATGGGAAACATTATTGTGGCATGTCGGTAAATAAAATGTCTTAGGTCTGCGATAGTTAACCTTAGTGTTTAAACTAAGCATGTGTACTAGCTCGGGACTATCTACGGCGGAGTTAGTAATTTTGTGTAGCTGCAGTAAATCCAGGAGTATACGCCGATTGCGAAGGGACACAATTCCATATTTTTTGAGTCTTTGCGCATAAGACGGGTTATTATTATCGCGACTACCACAGCGATAATTCAAGAGACGGGTAAACCGAGACTGGATTGACTCAATCCGGTCAGAGTGAGTCACATAATGAGGGTTCCATATTACCGACCCATATTCCAATATGCTGCGCGCCAAACTGTTAAATAATGTGATAAGGCTTTGTGGTTTCTTAAAGTGTTTGGTTTGACGCGTTATGAAGCCAAGCAGCTTACTGGATTTTTTATTTGCCTTGGTCACGCCATCAGGCTTGTACGTCTGGACCGATTTCAACTTTATCTTTTTGTTATTGTCGCGAGATGTTTCTTATGAAAATTTATATGTATATAATTCAATAGTCGTCGTTGAGAAAGAGCAACTCATTCGAGTTCAATAGTTAGTTAAATAAATAACCAATAGTTGTATATAAATATAAAAATAAGTCGGTTTTCCTTCCTGACGCTATAACTCCAGAACACTCAACATTCTTTGGAAAGGTCTCGGGCTCCGTGAGGTTTATAGCATAGAAAATTCAGAAAAATTTTCAACAGAAAAGCGGGAAAATCCTCTAAGGCGAAACGAAGTTCGCCGGGACCGCTAGTTTTGTATATAAATAAACATATATTGGACATCACATTATATTGCCTCGGTTCTGTAGTAAGTTCTTAAGTTAAAGAAAACAGATACAACGACGGTACCACAACACCCAGATCCGAGATGATATAGATATTTCGTTTATAATATAGATATTCGTTTCCCATTTATTGACAAGACCGGGAATCAAACTCAAATAAATCTGAGGTCCTAAGATGGCGCAACGCAATATCGGGCCAGCTCGCCTCTCGGCTACGGAAATCCCTACTATCCCTACTAATATTATAAATGCGAAAGTAACTCTGTCTGTCTGTTACGCTTTCCTGCTTAAACCTCTCAACCGATTTTAATTAAATTTGGTATAGGTATACGTTGAATCTCAAGAACGGACATAGGCTACTTTTTATTAGAAAATAAGGGGGGAGAGGGGTAATACCACATTTGAAAGTTTATATGGAAAAATGTTTATTTTTGAAGTTAGAGATATGAAATTTGGCACAATTATAACTCGAAACTTGGATTAAAATATAGACTACTTTTTGTTTCGAATATTAGGGGAGAAAGGGGTAAAACCGACCATGAAAGGATGTAGTCCACGCGAACGAAGTCGCGGGCACAGCTAGTCGTCTATATATTATATGAGTATCTAATTTAACTAATGGAATTATTATTATCAGCAGATATAGTTCCCTTATAGACTATGTTAAATTTATGAACAATAAGCAAGAAAAGGTATGATCATTATAGAATTCTAGTGAATCTATTTGCATAAGTGAATTATTTCAAACCAATGTGCTCATATAGTCAGAATGTTTTCCTACATTGTAAGGCAAATGTTTCTTTGTTTGCATGTAGGTATAGACAATCCAGCGATGCAGGACAGGCTTATGGCATTTGAACGTATACCATTTTTAGTGCAACATTTGATTATATCATATGAAGAGTTTGGTTGTTCGAACGCGAATCGCAGCCAAATAGGTAACAATCACTTCTGTGTTGTTGTGTTCCTGCGTGAGTAAAGTTTAAAGAGCTCCTGGGGGGTGCTACATTAGTAACATGGGTCAAGCCTTAAGGTAAGGGCGACAAGTCTAGCAAAAGATTTATAATGCTGTACTTGTCGCCCTTAAACTAGGATCTCATTACCACGGGACCGGAGATGCCAGGCGTGGGGTAAGCCTGGCGTCCGTTACCTCGGTCCCGAGGGGGTGGGGCGTGTCAAGTGGCCTGATATGCTCCAGCTGCGTATTGCGCGAGCGAGGTGGGCCGCTGTGGTTGGAGCCAGTGTAGAATCCACAAGGAATCCCGACTCCCCTACAACTGCGCAGCGTTAGCCACCAAGGGGGTTTTAGTTGGTGCGAGCTCGACACACAACTCTCTGTTCCTCGCTGAGAGTGACGGTGCGGTAGGCATTTCCCTCTCGACAAAAAAAATGGACCTCATTACCACTTAACATCAGGGGGATGAGGGCAATCTTTAAGTGTGATATATAGAAAATCTCACTAGCAACTGGTTCAAATTGAATACATTCATATCTATCTATTTTAGAGCAGCAGTTAATTATTTTCTTAAGAGATAATGATTTTTTTGTTCGATAGTACTTTAAGCGAGGAAGTATTTAGGCTATTGTCATCACGCTGCAACCAATAGGCGCAAATAATCAGCGTAGAATGTAGAAAAGGTTGGAATGGTACATGCGAAGCCCGATAGTTCCTGAGATGAGAGCATTCAAACAATCAAACAATCTCTTCAGCTTTATGATATTATTATAGATCTAGCTACCAGTTCAAAGGGGAAGTCTAAAATATACCTTAGGTTTTATTACATAAAGTGAAAGATCGCGGGGCTAATGCTCCGAATGCGGCCTTGCTATTTGAACATGCCAATGTCAAACTTACGGCTAGGAAGGAAGGCTTATATTGGCTTATACAGGCCTAGCATGCGCCACACGACTAAATTTTATCGCCTGCTTAACAAACGTCAAAATCGATTGAAGTCACTGCGTCAGCTGCTGATTGGCTGAACGAGTGTAAAAATAACATATCTATAGGATATTTTTTTCCAAAAATAACGCAAACAAAGTCACAGGTAACAGTTAGTTTAACCAAATTCACATCAGACATCACATCAAATATATTGATCATTTCCCATTTTAAAGTAGCTTAAGTTATAGAAACCAGAACCTCCAACGGTAGGAAAATACATAACTTAAATACATTTCTAAACACCCAGACACAGAAGAAAATTTTCAGCATTTTGATAAACTGATTGTTATCTATTTTGACATTTTAAAACAGTTCGATAATATTTAATCTTATGCGCGCAACCCGAAGCGGCTAAGATTTAAAAAAGGAGGACGAAAAGAAAATAAGAATTCAAGGTTAGGTTCAATCAGGAAGTTTCTGTCGTACTAGGCTAGGCCAACAATATTTGTTTTATTGATCATATATATATTCAGAGATTGTGTAATATGAATAAAAATGACTCATCATAATAACATTATATTCTAATCGAAACAAACATTAATGGATTTAATAACTATTGTGTTGTATTGACTCCATAATCTAATATAATACCTCCCTTACATGATCACAAAATTATTTAAGTGCGAAATTATATGTACTGTCGTCAATCATACTAATATTATAAAGAGGAAAGATTTGTACCTATTTTTGTATGTTTGTAATGAATAGGCTCAAAAAGTACTGGGCCGATTTAAAACATTCTTTCACCAATAGAATGCTACATTCTTCCAATTTGACATAGGCTACAAAATTAGGGGTCCTTGGTAAAATTGCGCGGGAAAATCCTCTAAGGCGAAACGAAGTTCGCCGGGACCGCTCGCGCTAGTAGGACATAAAGGTAAACACTTGCAATTCAATATTGGATCCTATTCTTAATACTTAAGGGTGGTTCAATGTCCAAAGTGTATTATAGATTTATACATTCTTTTATAGTGCTTCACGGCGCACTAGCGTACTTTAAATATTTAAAAGAAACAGAAAAAAAAACATCTCCCCTTGCGGTGCGGTACTCAAACCCACGACCTTCACGTATCGCGCGTGCTGCTCTTCCAACTGAGCTAACCGCAAGTTATCGTAGGCGATGAATTTTTCTGGTGTATCAACCGTTAGCCTCCGGTAAGTGCCCTCTGCCCAATATGTTTAGAACAACATACTTATCATGTGTTCGACCCCCACACAGCAAGGAGGGATGAAATTTTTCTGATTCTTTAAAATATACACATAGTATGTATGACGTGCTTTTGGGCGTACTACATTATATTAGATAGATGCACTTCATTCCACACAAAAATTTACAGGAATTGGTATTACAGACGTATTCAAGTACAATTTAGTCTTATTGCTTGAAAGCCATCTCCTCCAGACAACCTTTAAGTATAGTAAATAGCAGATACCGATATATTTGTCAACTATTAGTTTAATTATTTTAATGAAACATAAACATTTTATCTCCCCTTACGGTGCGGGATTCGAACCCAAGTATCGCGCGTGCTGCTCTTCCAACTGAGCTAACCGCAAGTTATCGTAGGCGTTGAATTTTTCTGTTGTTTTCTGTGAATATGATTAATTTTGGTGTAATCAGATGTAACACGTTAAAAGTTAACCTTCAAATACCGGCCAATATCTATAAATGTATGAGTAATGAGTCATGTTTATGCAGACTTGCTCGGACGAGCTGTTGTATCTAAGTGTACGCTGATTACACAGGAGTCACAAATACAATTACCCTCTTTATTGTTTTATTAATGCCGTCGCGGTGAGAAGAACAAAATCTTGAGCTAGGTACTCACCAATGCCCGATACCAATATTTTACAATTCGTAATTTGTTAAAAATGACTATCCGTTTCCAGTATTTGAAAAACGAATCGTTTAGTTACGGATAGTAATAAATTATACGAGGCGTAAACTAAAAACGAGCGACGGGCGACTAGTGACAGCTGGTATGTTAAGTAAATTTGAAATTAGAATTAACTACTCGTAGTAAAACGGATAGTCATTTCTGACACGCTACGAACCGTAAAATATTGGAACCGGGCATCAAAGATATCAAAACGATCATGTGACGGGCACATGCGCGTGCGACTAGACGCCGTCTGTCGCGCTGCGTGGGCGCAGCTCGCGGTCGAATTGGACTAAAGAAAGGAATTTTCTTCGGCTTCCGGTATTTCTGTCCAACGTGGCAAGGTTAATCTTCTTGTTTCTTATGTAACACGCATTTTTATTGTGAACGCCAGAATCAGAACTAATGTTGCACAAAATGAAGATGGTCAAAGACATAATAAAGATTCAGATACACGAAATGAAAGTGATAAAAGAAAAAACAAAGATCTAGATCCAAATAATCAAAATGATAAAAGAAAGAATAAAGATCCACAAATTGAAAATAACAATAGAAGTAATAAAGGTTCAAATGTACAAAATGAAAATGATAAAAAAATAATAAAGATCCAGAATGCAAGGTATAAGAATTTTACCGAAGTAGTTGACTTACTGAAACTTCGAGTGTGTAGATGAAAAAAACGGAAATGACATGAAATTTGTTCTTGTTGTATGGGAGCCCTCTTAAAAATATTGTTTTTAATACTTGTTGTTATTATATCATCTGTAAAGATTTCACTTTAAATAAATAGATACAACGTATAGATAGACAGGTACACATACATTTCTCAGTTTAGGTAACTAGTTAAACTTTTGTTACAGAAATCAGAAACAACGCTACTAAAATGCTCTGGGCATAGTAGAAAGAGAAAAGTAGGTAAACTAGCGCCATCTAGCGCCCCGACCGAACGATAACTGCCTATACCCCTAGGGCTGTCAGTGAAAACTTTCGACACCTATTGTTATGTTTATTTCCCCGTATGGTATGCAAAGCACCAGGGATCTTCAAGAAGGTTGTAAAAAAGTTTTTACAGGGGTCGGCAATGCGCGCGTGATGCCTCTGGTGTTACAAGCGTCCATAGGCTACGGTAACTGTATAGTAGGTAGCATACCTATGCCAACGATTTGATTGCCAACATCACGATATGAGAAAAAACGAAGTGTCTTTACATATTTTTTTGTGAATAGACCAGGGGCCGACTACAATTTTTATTTAACATTGTCATGATGGCAGTTTGGTGACTTAAAAAAAATAATGTACAGCCGTGTTACCAAGAGCTAGCACGTTCAATACATTGACAAATTGCGCTTGTGTAGTGTCTGTGAATAAGCGCGCCACGTGACATTACATTGTCAAGTTCAGTTAATGAGTTGCTGATGCAGACTGAGGTACACAAAAACTCATTTTTATTCTAAGAACAAGTATGATTTGCATGTTTTGTCATATTGGAATATTAATAAACAACATATAAAACCACTGAATGATATTGCATATACATATCTTTCTATGACAGCAACTTCTGTGAAGTCGGAGAGGGTATTTTCAGGAATGGGCAACATCATTTATGATCGGAGAAGTTCGCTGCAGTCTGACGCTGATGTTCTGCTTTTTAAATCAAAACTCTAAAATCAACGAATAGTTTATATTTTTTTTGTCACAGTAGCACGTGTTAAGACTTCATACATATATTTTACGTTTTTCTATTAAATAAATATTAAAAATACAATTTTGTCACTTTTTGTAATGTTTTATAATGTTATGGTAAATTTATGATTTAGAAGATCGGTTATGTCAAATTCACCGGTGATTTTCTCCGGTGCCATAATTTCGCTCCGGTGCAAAGCCCTACGCCCGACTGAGGTGACTCTGAAAGATTGTGAATATTTGTCAGTGGCGGGGCGAGCACACATAGTAGCCACGCTCCGTGCGTTTGTTGGAGGATTACATACTTCTCTTTATATACTCTGACCAGTGACAATAAAGAAAGGTTAAATTTTCACATTGACTTAACCGGGATCGGACTCGAAACCTCAAGATAGCTCACTTGCCTCTCGACAATTGAGGTCGTAGATAACTCTCATGGCACACAACCTCACTGACAGATCTATAGATAGCAGACAGACAGATAGACGAGGTTTAGTAATATGGTTGGTTATTTTAGGTATGGTTACTGACGTGCGCTGGAAAGAACCCCGTATTTTTTATAGTTATTTCGCACAAATTTCAAATAAAAACCACGTATTAAACACAAACCAAAATCCTGCTCGCAACAATTAAGCAAATGCGATAGTTATCTCAACGATCACAGCTTACAAAATAAATACTCTGTATCTTTGCATAACAAGTTTTATAATTGTAGCACGGATAATTCACTTCAATTTTCCTAACAAAAACTATTGCACGTGTCCAATTTCCGGTTCTAAAGTGGCAGGCAGGTTTTTCCCCGTACTTTTTGGCCAAGTATCGAGTACAGCGGGTAACTGTTACGCTACGTCTGATGACAGTTAGGATACGTCACCGTGACGTGTGGCCGCTAACTTGTGCCGGGTTTTCCTAAGTTTGCAAAACATTGACTATTGAACTAACACTATTACGCGGACTTTCTGCTTTGGAATTCTCGTTTCACTTTCACTAAATTATACGATGAAAACTACGAAATTTAAACGCACAGTTATAAGAATGTTAACTTTAACAACTTTCGCGTACCATTTAAACATTTAAAATAAGTTAACGGGTCAAAACGCGACACCATTTTTATTTAGTAGTTAATACGAACTACTTTCTGGCCGATGTTTCGGTAAGGTTGCACCAACCGTGCTCACGAGCTGACTATTAATATTAAGTACTAAATAAAATAGTGTCGCGTTTTGACCCGTTAATTTATTTTAAATGTAGAACCCTGGTGCACCCGGCAGAAGGGTGTCGGCGGGGCGGAATGATTCGCGATGATGATGAGACGGGTCATAAACGTAATCGTATCGTAAGCGTTTGAGAGTTCCGTACCCAGTCCGCATCCCAACAACGGTGATAGCTAGACATTTGAAATGTTTTACTTATGTATTTCCATTGCCACTATACAACTTGAGGCAATTCATTAAAAAGTTATACTCAAACCAACAATTGAATTTACTAATCTTATGAAGTCTGCTTTTAGGGACAGCAAGCTTGTGTTAATTAATCACGTGTTATGTAACGCGATATAGGTACTGTGATTACTGTTTGTTTCCTTATTGCCTTGAAGTAATTTTGCGCACATTTTTATAAAATACACGGTTTATCGCGTGTTCTTTAATAATCATCGACGTTTGCCTCGTTACCATTTATTTACGTCCGGGTCCAATTCTGTACGATTCGTTATGTGTCAAAAATGACATCCGTTTTTGTACGAGTGGTTAATTCAAATTTCAAATTAACTTTCCATATGAGCTGTCATCAGTCGTCCGTCGGACGTTTTTAGGTTACGCCTCGTGTAATTTATTACTATTCGTAACAAGAACTATTCGTTTTTCAAATATTTTAACCGGGCATAATTTAATACAAAATATATTTGACCAAATCCTAGAATTGGCTACTTGACAGTTTTTGAAAAAGTATTGCAAAATGTGCGCCCGTTCATTTTATATCCCAAGCAATTCGATTTATCTGGAAAAAATGTAAATAACCAGAGAAAAATAAGATTTTGTGTAACACATTTAAAAAGCGCGCAAAAACGCCAAGTCATGTCACTGTTGAAATTATGACGTCAACGTTGTAGACAACGAACCGATACGCATAGGAACGACTTCATTTAGATAAACGGAAAATGTTTCAATAAATTCTTAATACGATTAAAGACCGATTAAATTGAATTATTGAATTCAATTTATTCGGTAAAATAATCATTGTTTCGCCACATTAAAATAAATTATTTTCGCCGACAGCTGTCATTTCCGAATTGCAATGGTGGTTTCCGTTTCGGTTCTTTTGTTCCACAGATAAAAAAAGTAAAATTTATTTTGCAAAATTAAAATACTAACTATGCTTTTAATTATAAAATAAAAATGTAAAATTATTACTTTACTAATAAGCTAACATATCTAACACTTTTCATATTTTATTGTTAACACTGTCAAGTAGCCAATTCTAATTTCTATCGTTGATTTTAATTGCAGTATCCACATGGATTGTCTGTATTTTATTCTGCAGGTTAGGCATCGTTCACACCAAACGTATTGTCTGCCGCCGACTGTGATTATGCTCACTGTCTGCCCCAGTGTGACAACGGACTACGTAATAGCGTATAGTCGGTTCGGTGTGAACGACAGGTACAAAATATATAAATGGAACTATGTAACGCGCGCTCACAATCACCGGCAGACAATACGGCACGTTTGGTGTGAACGATGCTTTAACCTCCAAAATAGTCGTTGGGCACATAATATTTTTAATCTGTAAACATTTGGTAGTTACTCTACTGCAGGTCCACTGTGTTGCTGTGTTCCTGCTTGTAAATAAGGTTTCCAGAGCTCCTGGGGGGTGTTTCATTAGTAGCCGGGGTCAAGCCTTCAAGGTAAGTGCGACAAGTCCAGTAACAGATTTATTATGCTGTACTGGTCGGCCTTAAGCACATTACCACTTAACACCAGGCGGGATGAGGTCAATCTTGAAGTGCAAGATAAAAAAAAACTATGATTGAAATCAAGTCGTCGTGTCTATAATGCTTATTTTCTAAAAACATACATATTTTTGTATAAATGGACTCTTTCACGTTTCGTACACGTTTAAAAACAACGCAGTACATAATCCCGCCAATGTCAAGTATCAATGTCGAAAAACATAATTAAGTCGACTCGTAAACGGAACCCCGGCTGATACCATAATTAGAGACCATTGCTATAACGATATTTGACAAAAAATATATACATTTTAAAGTCTCCTCTGAATATCAATAATTAACACACTTAGACATGTTTTAGATATTGGGCTACAAAAAGAAAGTACTTTTAATGTAATATTTTTTCCTGATATTGTACTTTTTAGGCAGTTTAAATATCATTGTAAATAAAAAATAACGCACATAGATAAATGATTGAGTGTTACACTACATTTTTATCGCATACGATACAATACAGCCTATGACTACATCACAATGTTTAACAATGACTAAATATAGTGGTTTTGTTGCATGAGAGCTCCTGCGACAAAGCAATTGCCGCCCGCTTAATGGTAAACTGCTACTGTAGCCTAGGCATGCTAACAACACCATATATGTATAGATATGTTGATATTTGTAGCATTCGCGTGTAATGTAACGTGTGCAGACTCGAGCATTACGACAGTGAACGAGCGTTACAATGCGCACTTTGTAATTAGGTATACAAAATGTGTTAACAACAGTGAAGGAGGACCGTGCATTACAATGCGCACTTTGTAATGACACAATGAATTAATATTGCCAACTCAGCACAATGACCGCTTCTTCTGACATTATGGAAACATGATGGCATCAACTATATCAGAACGCTCGCAAATTTAACTAAGTGTTACATTACACGAGAACGTTCGGCCAGGGAGGTAGTATTGTAATGTAATGCTCAAAGTCGCATCTGTAATGTTACATTAGACGTGAATGCTCCCGGTGAGAGAGCACCTTAAAACTACTGAATGTTTTTGAATGAAATTTGGTAGGTTTGATAAGATATACAAACAATACTTTTTATCCCGAAATAAATCGTCAGCGAATACCGAAACAGCTAATTTAGTACTTTAGTAAATTACGTATTTTAAACTTAATTGTAATGAAGCGGCCGATTTTGGCAAAGGCGACTAATCTCTTTGAGATCAATTAATTAAGTAGCACTCATAGTTCTCAAACGTCTGCGCAATGCACAAATGCATTCTCTCTACCTCGTTCACTACACTACCTCGTCGGCGAGGACCCACCACGCGACCCCCCCTAGCAGTAGGGCCTCTATCGCCATACCGACACGTGCCTGGACGCCCTCCAAGGTACGTTAGGCTACCATCTCTCAACTACGGCCCGAGCCCCACCACGGGGCACCCTCTTTCAATTTTTAGGGGTGTGAGCCCACCGCTCCCACGAAAGTCTGAGAAGATGAAAAGCCATCATCAGTTAGTCAGTAAGGAAAGAAAAATCTTCCTTCACTCTCATGATCTGATAGGACGGCAGACTACACGTCTAGAAAGACAACAGTTGCAAGACAGACTACTTATGCACATACCTTTATTATAGCTGTCCATAATGAAAATGTATCCCAACTGGAAAACATACAAAGATATATCGCAGAAATCAAATTACGACCCCTGGGTCGCGACCAAAGTCGGTAGAAAAATGCGTCACCGACCTTCTTTATTAAATAAATGTTACATTAACAAAAGTCTTAAGCAGCAAACAAGCACGAAATCTGTTTTCACTATCGCATAAGGTGAAGGGGTGAAATAAGATACAGTTTATAATCTTCAAATTAATACACATATAGTGTATGTACATGCGACATTACATACTTAATATTTCGAATTAAAATGGAGTTCTACATTGTCTCTTTATTTTATTTTAGGGTTTCGTACCAAAAGGGTGAAAACAGGACCCTATTACTGAGATTTGACGCTGTCCGTCTGTCCGTCGGTCAGTCACCAGGCTGTATCTCGCGAACAGTGATAGGTGGGCAATTAAAATTTTCACATATCTATTTCTATAACTCAATCTAAAAATAAAATAAAACAAAAAGTCAAGGACGGCTCGCATACAACAAACGTAATTTTTTTTGCCGTTTCTTGGTCCATTATAATAAAGGAGACAGGTTCACTCTTAAACTATTCAGATAATATTTAATTTTATGGTCTCTTAGTTAATTAAAATAAAATAAATAATACGGGGGGCTCCCATACAACAAATCCGTTTTTTGCCTATTTTTGTTTGATAACAATAAATAGTGAGCCACAAGCCACTAGCACCCACTTGAAGCGTTCAATGGATTTTGTGCAGTTACTGTTGTTTACATAATCAATGGTACGGAACCCTTCGTGCCAGAGTCCGACTCGCAGTTGGGTTTCTTAAGAATCTATCCTTACTAATATTATAAATCGAAAAGTGAGTTTGTTTTTTGGTTCCGCTTTCACGCCGTAACTACTGAACCGATTGCTTTGATATTTTGCAGCGTCAATTCGAATATAAACATGTAAATTTAGAAGATAAATGATACGATAATGCATTCCCGAAAATGAGGAATTCCCGAGGGATGACGTACAATTGGTTTTATCGTCTAAACTGTTACTTCGCGCTTCTTAGATATTTAATTCCACGCGGGCGAAGCCGCGGGCGGAAAGCTAGTCTACAAATAAAATAAGTGTCATTGCTATTACAACTAAAAATGCTATCGCATTTTGATCCATTATCTTTGTTCAAAATGGACTAAGTAACTGAATAATATGCAAAGGATAAAGAAAATAATGTAAATTGATAAATTAAATGAGATATTACTTAATTTTTTTATTATTATATTTATTATTTGTAGTCAATCCTACTAACTGGTAACGCGAATTGCATGTTTTTTGATCTGTTTGCAATAATAACAGTCATTCAAATACCTAAATTATAAGAAGCTGAAACTAAAGTGACACAAAAACTTCTCAATGTTTTATCAATGATTTAACATTTCTGATTTCTAGGTAGGAGCATGTTCTGTAGTAAACAAACTTGTAACATCTATGCATATACATATATATATATATAATAAAATTGGAAAGTCAGTTTGTAATATTGAAACTTCTTTTTAGTACATTCATATGCATAATATAGGGTCAATACACCAAACTAACATTTTTCAAAATGTACTAATCTCTGACTTGGCTTGACTGATTTTGATGTAATAAGTAGTAACTTATGCTACTTTATTTTATAACAATAACAAAATCCACTCGAACGATGTTGCGGGCACAGCTCAACAGTCAAGGCCGTCTTAAACTGGACTGGGGCTCTTGGGGCACACAAGAATTTGGGGCCTTTTCGGAAAGTAAACGAAGCTATTATACTAACAATTTTAATAAATATGATCATTTATTATACTTAGGTGCATTATTAAATACCCTATTATAATGCTATGATTGTCGTTAAGATTAAAAGAATTACGCTGGTTTTATTGGTTACAATTACCAAATGGTTTCTATCGGAATTTATTTTCAGCATAATTTTAAATTTTATTATCATCTCCAAAAAAGTGTAATGTGCCCGACCAAGTTTGCGAATGTGTGTGAGAAATGTCGGTCCTTCGGGCCCCCTGATAAGAGCCCTGGGCACGGGCCTTTAATGCCCTTAAATGGTGATGATGGTTATGCAGCTAGTTTGAAATATTTTTTTAAAAAGAAAGTCATTTTTATAAGTCAATAACAAATAGTTACACAACAACGTTACAGAGAAACGAAGTTATTATTAGGTGCTTATTTCAGAAATGAGATTTTGAAATAAACTTAAGTCTTACTTGACATGCAGGTCATTTTTATATGAAGTTATCTAGCATCAAATAAGACTCTTCTGATGCAAAACAAGTGTCTAAAATTAATGAAGACTTGTAGAGTGTAGCTGTACCTACTATTTTATATTTAAACTAATATTGTAACTTTGAGATTATTTGTGACAAACAGGCATATAGTCACTGTTTGTCACAAATAATCTCAAAGTTAAGTAGACCAATTTCCAAAATACTAACATCATTGTTTTGCATTAAATAGTAAAACAGAGAGTGAGAATGAGTTAAAGCCAGTGCTAATTTATTACTTCTAATGTTTATGGGTTTGGGTTAACTAAGTTTCTACCAGAGTCACACCTATCACACCAAAAAGTTGAGTGAATCAAAAGATGGCTCACATGTCATGCTGTGAAACAGTGCCCCTTTGGGGACTGGCTTGCTCTAGCTTACCTTCAAAAGTAAATACTTACATAGGTACTTTATTGCTTTTTTACTCATAAAAAAATTATATGACTCACTCAAAGCAAGACACTTTTACTGTGTTTTATTACCGGATCTACTCGGTAGACGCAGGTTCCGAACCAAAATAAAGACACATTGCGTTGTATTAAATAACGATTGAAATGGGTTATTTGTAACATACATAAATAATAAAGATATAATTAATTTGATTTAAAACAATTGTTTATTTCAAGCTTAAAATGTGGAACTACTTAATTATTTTCAAATCTCTACAAGAAAGGAAGACTAAGGTAAATGTTTTGACTTCGTAAGGGGTTGCATCAGTGAATGTAGATGACCTTATACTCTGAATAGTGTTTTGAATGATGGGACTACTTACAACTATTAAGAGTTTATGATCTGAACGCATCATGAGAGCGTAATTTAATTTTTAACTAATACTTTTACCACAATTATGACTACCAATATTTTAACTGACTAAATACCAGTTATTTTAAATGCTGTTAAAATTGTGAACACAGCAAAAGAAAATTTTTTTTGTAAAACATTGAAATATAAATCTAGAACATTAATAAGAGTATTTTAAAAGTAAGGGAGTACTTAAAGAGATAAAAGAAATTGCTTTTTGGCTTCACACAAGAGTCAAAAAATATTATGACCTCACCTCATAATATGTAACAGAACCAAATGGTAATAAGAGATTCACAAATTTGAATACAAAGTGAAATGCTTTTACATTCATTTAATTATTCAAACCTAGGTATAACTATCTTGATATTTAATAGGTTATTTGAAACTTTACTGCACAAAACAGTACAACAGGTGACATAATGCTAGTAGCATTCTCTTCTCTACTTGTCTGTTAATTTAATTTGCCTGACCCAAAGGTCTGCATGGGACAGCTCCATCACAATCTACAAATGCATTATTATTATTATTATTACTAAAAAATTTAACAGGTGACTCTTTACTCAGCCAATTATAGTTATGATTTCTGGTAAGTCCATTAGATAATGGGTCAAATTATCACAAAATTCATCACTTTACATTTAAGATTTAGATTAGAGAAGTAAATAATATAAAACATTACTTATTAGACAAATATGACTGCAAGTTTAGCATAGGCAAGATATAATAAATACCAGAGTTACATTAACTACATTTCTATTGGAAGCATACTACACCACTCTCCATGAACAGTGTGCGGCTAGTTTTAGGTATTTTTAGAACTACACTCAACCACTGAACTAACACAGCAAGCTATTACTGGCTGGAAATGTACTGCAGCACACCAGACTGTGAGTGAGCTGTAACTGTGATACCAATTCCCAGGCTAGAGTTTATTAAAAATTAATTACGTGCAGGGTGCGAAGCGCCAGTGTCAACTTTGTCAACTAGTTAGCCCAGACACATGCAGTCTCTCACATGGGTTACCTCCGCCGATGTCCATGGCACTAACAGTACGGACACCTCACAGCGGTCCTTCCGCACGCGATAATATCAAAACGCACATATTTTCAACTTCGCCATAACTTGTACATTCGCACTTCCCAGATTCAGAATCCTTGCTCAGTGAACTTTGTAAGCACTCTACACCACTGTTATGGTAAACTCGATTCGAATTAGAAAACAAAAATAACACACACGATCAACTTCACAAATTGTAAACTAAAAACATACCTTCACAGGCATGAACGATCCTTTAATAACTGTCTTCGCTCGTCCAAAGAACTAGTTATCAAGGTCTCGTCTCGATCGCTGCAAACGCGCTTCCAAGAATCGGTCACAGGTTATATTGTGATTGTGGACGCGTTTATTAATAAAATCTACTCGAATAACAACAAACTGATACTGTTCGTCACCGCAATTATCAAGATTTTTAACCTTAAAACACTAATGAAGCAAAGTTACACTACTTCTTCGACGAGTGAATGTCAAAAAACTGATGATAAATTTTATTTGTGTGCGTGAAAGCCGAACGTCACACTTCGACGGACTGACTGCGATTGGCCGGAGGCATGTCACATGGCCAATTGTGACGTATGCGGACATTGCGCATGCGCGCAATGAATTTAAAACTTTTTACACAAGAGTGAGTGAAACGGAACGTTGCGCGCTAGCTCTGTTTCATATGGTTAAAAATAAACAATAATCTCTCCTTTTATATGGTTTTTATGGTTTATGTAGCGTTTAGTAAATAAATCACCTAGATTTTACTAAAACGTATAACTAATAACATTTTTATTTAGAATAAGGTTCGCAGGAGGAAAAAGATCACACGGTTGGTTGTGAGAAAGACTACGCGCGTTTTCTATACTACCTAGGTACCTACCAAGTACCTAGGCACTTTATAGAGGAAAGATTTGTACTTTGGCTTTCATAACGAATAAACTTAAAAATTACCGGACTGATGAAAAACATTAACAATTTGAAACCTACACTATTAAATATGTAGGTAAAGGAAAATTAAGTAGTCTCTTACATAATATAGCCCAATAAGTAAAATATGCCTAAAACAATATTTTAATGGAGTTTTAAATTTTAATGATAAAATAAAATAATGACTACGACTTTGTACACATGTTTGCTACATCAAACGTGTCGGGCCACGCTCAGTGTAGGGTTTCGTAGTTTTCAGTGCATCACAATAAGCAGATACATTGAGAATACAAAAAATATGTAACACAATTTTATTTTCTTTTGGAGCGATTATTTCCCAAAATATTAAATTTATCAAAAAATGATCTTAGTAAACCCCGGTTCATTTTTAAATACCTATCCACCGATATATGACATGTTGGGATTGCAATAAAAACAAATCACTCCCCAATTTACGTGTAGGGAAGTTGAGAGATAAATTCGTAAACTGAGATCAAATCGAATAAAACAGTTAAGTACAGACCTACCAAAGGCTTGCCAACATTGAGGATTAAATGTGTCTACGCCAATTGGGTCCCAAAAGGTACGAGTATATTTAAAAACGTAACGATGACTCACGAATGTCTCAGAGGGTGGAAGGCTGCTGAATAACTTCAGCGCGTGGGAGGCAGTTCTCATTGATCCCATTTCAGCGAGGGGTTTAAGAATGAGTCACCGGGCTGCGCGAGGCGAGCCGCGTAGTGCGTAACAAACAACGGGTAGGTAGCTAATAAATTAAAGAATGAACGGACGATGAATGAACGAAATTTAAGAACGAAGCATACGTGAATATTTCGGTTTTTTGAAGCATAGACTAACTTTTTTTATTAATCTTTTTACCTTTTAAGATTTTTTTTTTTAAATGTTATCCAAAGCGGGTTCCGTTAATTAATTATGCCTTCTGTCAATTTTATACCTAACTAGCTACCCGCCCCAACTTTGCACGGGTGCAAGTGTAACAAATGAAGTTTCCGGCTTTTCTGTACATTCATATGTATGGATTAAACCTTCCTCATACATCACTACTCAAAAAACAATCGCATGAATTCCGATGCGTAGTTTTAAAGATCTACACGACTTTGTTTTATAGGTTGGTACTATGTAGTGATAGAGGAAAAGGTGGTAATGTGACCCCCCACTTTGTTTTTGAGGGTTTATTTCTAAAATAAAGGAATTAAAAACATGAAATGAAAAATATTGGGTTCACTATTTATTTGTGCGTTCACATTTTACTATAAAATAAAATAAACTCGCTAAACAAAATTCAAATTATCATTTATTCTTAAGTAATCAAATTTTGCATCTCGAGATTAACTGATGGTTATGTGGCCCCCTGGGGGTCACATTAAATGTATTGGCACCTAACGACCGAAGGCACAAATATAATAGTCCCCTTTTGAACCTGCACAGGCGGCATGAGCTCATAATTCAAACTCTGACACTGTATCCATTTCTCTTCAGATCAGTCATTGGTATAAATAGTTTCGCAAAACATACAGGGTACATTTTCGTTGTCAGAAACCCTTCTCAGGTATATGTTATCAAAATTGACGTTTTTTTCGTTACTGTCGGTACTACTGCTGGGTGTCACATCTCTCTTGCGCCGTACACTAACTCCACTAGTGCTTGCTCTATCATAATTATGTCTGACACCTTGTCTACGTCCGCGACCACGTCCTCGTCCGCACCGTCTTACACGAGTTTCTGCTACTTGCAATGCTTCGGTTAATTGGTTTTTATTTCATTTGTTCAGGGTTTTTTGTTTCTTTTTCGAAAATGGAGATAATACGCTTTGTTTAGGCATCTGAAACCACAAAATAAAAACATGTAAATGCTAAACAAGTCTTATTTGTAATGTGGCCCCCGGGGTCATGATACAACCAATGTCGGGGGGCCAAATTAGAGTTAATCAAAATATTTTGATATTAAATCTAAAACATTATGAAATAGTATAAATGCATATTTACCTTATAAATACTGTAGACCACAGTGTCACGACACAATGTTCAAAACCACAGAAAATTTGATCAATTTTTTTACCAATTAAGGAATAAAACTCACAGTAGTAAAAAAAGTTTAGCGGGTGCGAGTTTCTACTTGTTCAAATGAGAAACGAACGCAACCGCCCCAAGCGGATTTATAGGGTATTAAATCAATAGTACACTAAAATGATCTCGTTGGGCCAAAATAATACTAGATGTCGTTGTGGGAACTAACTAATATTGAAGGGGGCCAATATACCTGCGGGGGTCACATTACCACCTTCTCCTCTACATAATTATTTATGAAGTGAAATAATAGGTAATGTCAACAGAATTAGGTATGTACTTATTAATTTATCTTTAAATAAATGTTACAAGTAGATAGTCAATACATACTAGCTAAACTACTTAACTCCCCTAATTATGTCGTGATTAGTACCTGCTTTAATAATCTACCTATCTACTTAATTGTAAATCTAATATTAGTAATACTCATCACGTTATCATCAACTCATATGAATAGGTAGGTAGATACCGTCCATTTTTATTGATTATTTAGTTTCGCTTGGGCAATATATTTATTGAATTTATTGAAACAATAAACTAGGGAAGGTAGAATTACCTTTTATTACTGGGAAACCTGTTTGATTTACTACGTCGATCTCACAAATAAGTTTTGAATATCTAGTTTTCATGGTCACTTACCTAACTTTTATTCTTGGTCATTAAGATTACCTACTCGGTATTTACCTACCTACTTACCAAACTGTGTAAAACTCAATTGATTTTAATAAAATAACATGTAACTTATCAATTTATGTGGTTCATTAAAGTTGGAACATGAAAAAAGTAAACAAAATCGTTTCAAACATGCTCTTCGACTGTTAACTTAATAATTTACTTGTAATTAGTACCTACCTATAAAAGGTACGCACGATCAAGATGGGAAGGAAAACAACTTCGAAACTTGATTCATAAACTTCGCAGTAAACAATAAACATAATTGTTTATTAGTTCATCCGTGGGACTCAATAAAATATAGATATTACGTAAATCTTTAAATGGTCTCTAAACAGGCTTTAAAAACTTGATTTTGTTACTAAATCGTAACTTACGACTTTGATTCCGTAAATGCGTAGCTTAAAAAACAACCTAACATTCATAAATCCCTCGCGTTGACAATTAAAAAAAAAGTATTAGGCATTTTAAAAAAATAACTTCATGCACAAATAATTAAAAAAAAATACACACTGATAAAAAGAGGCACAGAATCCATGAAAATCCTTCCCAGTCCACACTCCGCGAGCGTAAACGCCATCTGTCGGCCTATAGCGGCGCGGCGCACGCTTCGAGACCGTCGCATCCTCCACACAAATTATGTTATAGTCTGTGGCATTACTCCACGAGATCACCTCCACGGCACGACCACGACACAACTGCCCGGCCACACAGTCACATGTACACTACACTATCGTCCATCACCGCTATATTTTAAAGGTATCATGACTAAGCTATCATCAGACACATTATTGCTCTCAGCCTTCCTCAAAAGTATCTGTATATATAGTTAGTGGTTTGGGTGGCATGTTCGCATCTCTTCTTTTTAAACCTACAATTAAATGAGGCTCTGGGGGGCTACACTCAAAAACGAAAGGAACAAACGTTTCGTTTCGTTTTTAAAGATTAAAAGATAAGAAGTTTTTAAAGTTTGGGAATGAAAATGGAGAACCAATTTCATAGGCACCATTTTACTATTTTGGGCGACAGAAATACTGCCTGAGCCACAAGTTGTCCAAGCCCTGTGGCTTATTAAATTTGTTCCTAACCTTTTATAGGTATAGGTATTTTTTTGAGGCGCGATTAAACAGAAACCATTAAAATGTGGTTTTTGATTTGCAAAAACAATATTTTGTTTTTAAGACGCCTAATTCGCATTAAAAGTGAATTGGGTACGATTATGAGAATTATAAATTGCTATTCGTCTTCGGAACCGATATATTTCGTTTTTAGGAGTAAGTGTAAGGGGATAAAGAGGACTTCCTTATTATTAACAACGTTAGCGTTAAGTGCATATATGATATCAAACTATGTACTTGTCATAGTGTAGGTAATAGGCATGTAACAAAGTAGCATGTCACTACATATGAATCAAGAGTCGAAGGCACAGTGCTTAAATGCTCCTTAAGGGTACTTATTTCACTCGTAAAGACTGTGTTTATTAACTATTACCTACTTTTTTGACGACCTCCGTAGCCGAGAGGCGAGCGGGCCTGACTTTGGCGACCGCCATCTCTGAGGTTCCGGGTTCGATCCCCGGTCGGGTCAATATGGGAAACTAACTTTTCCATATTGTCTCGGGTCTGGGTGTTGTGGTACCGTCGTTGTTTCTGATTTTCTGTAACACAAGTGCTTAAGCTACTTACCACAGAATATCGTTTCACTCGTAGTCGACGATACAATAAAATACGGTTTTTACAATCACCTTATATGACTTCAGGCGCGTAGAACGTGCGAACCCTACTTGATCACAACTCCAAACCAACAACTCCAACACCTATCCAGAACGGAAAACCGCAATTGTTGCCCGGGAACTTAGCTATTCTCCGACGAATTAGCGCGCAGTATCGACAGTGTACGTCCGATCAATATCGTACAGATTAATCATTAGCTAAAACTAAATTTTAATATATTATTGATATCCTCCTTAAGGAATAAAGGTCAATTTAAAGAGTCTACGGAGGTCCGGATGTCTGTTTTTTACTTTTTTATTCAAAAACTACTGAACATGTGTATTTGCTTGAGATATAGTAGGAAGAGAGATGACATACTAAATATACTTTTTATCCTGAAAGGACGCGGGCAATAAAGCTCGTTATTCAAATTTACAAGTATTTATCTATTGTATTTATTCATGCCTATACGAAAGTTACCTACTCTACTATCAAGGCTAAGTAGAGTTATTCAATCAGGTATCTGCGGTGGTTCTGAACCCAGGACCCCGTAGTGTCTCCTTATCGGTGCAGTGGATGCACAGTGGAGTTTGTGTGGGCGGGAGCCCCGCATAACCATGTCTCTACTTAAAAAAAACATGCATACAACCATGACTCTACTTCAAATAAGCTGCTAAAGCAATATAATTTAACTACAGCTAGAATAGATGACCTTCATGACATTTGGTCACTTAATAACCGAGTTGGGATTAGCCTCAATACTTGTGGGCACTGGGCATCAATTCAGTAGGGAAGATGGGCCTGCTCGTAGACGAATTGGCATCACGCATTCCGTAGTTGAGACGAAGCTTGTGTCTAGCAATGGGACATATACGTATGGGCTGAAATTGCTGATGCCGTAAAAGTTTTTGATAAGTACATAATTATACTTTCAATGGTCGTTAGTTATTTTTGCGTGAGTCACAGGGCTCGCCGCCGGCGGCGGGGTGGCGGCGCCACAGTCGCGTTGCGTGCGGCGCCTACCCGCGTTTGAAATCAAACCGCCATTTACATCGCCCCTGCACCCTATACTAAATTATTCACAATTACGCAATACAGTTTATTCAACCTTTTTTTATAACACCGTTTATTGACGACTTCATATTGTTTTCGTGCACTAAATCACAACAGTAGCGGTATCTACTAATTAGTAAATTGGCTCTAAATAAGATTTTCATATTACATTGAATACAAAATTTCTTCATACTCTTTCGCGTTGTATTACGCATGTATACGCAATTTATCAATACAATACCTACGTAGAATATTTGTCGTTTTTACGTTGCATGACACTTATCAAAATTATCCCCCTTATAAAATACAAAATCAATACATTTTCAATGTAACGACATGAACGGTCACCAGCAAATACTTTCAGTTAATAAGTTCTTATGCCTTACGACAAAAGGTCAGTACTCCAAAGTGTACCTTATACACCCTACAGTACATATAGTATAGTATAGCACCCTACAGTTTGGCGCGTTTTAAATTGCATATGCAACATTACAAAAGAGTGCGGTCAATCTGTCTTCGCAAACCAAAGGGTGGAATTTGAACGTTTTTGAAATATGTTCAGCAAGATTCTTTTATTTTTTTTTAATAAATTATCATTAACAGACAGCCAGACAGTGAGTCTGTCTGCCCGCCTGTATGTCTGCCATAGCTCGATCCAAAATAACCAACATAAGACAACGGTAGACTAAACAATCAAAATGTGGGGCCGCCCGCTTTTAACGAAGATCACACTGATCAAAGGATGTCTGTTTGGTTGTCAAAGAAACGAGTCAAACAGCCTGGCCGCCATATTGGATTTTAGTAATGACGTTTTTTAATATAATATATAGCTAGTCATGTATTGTCATCAGAACTCAGAGCGTGTGCAAAATTTCATCCCGATCGAAGACCAGGAAGTAGATCAAATTAAGATTCTAATTTTTCTTAGATACATAGTTACAAGTGAAGCTAATAAAAGCATGTTTAAAAGGAGTTAATTTTTGCTCCCTGCTTACCGAAACTCGACAATCCTTATCTAATAGCGAATTAACTGACTTTATTTTTTATGTTTTTAATATTCCATACAGACATTTTTACCGTTACCGCACCTATAAACTAACTATCTGCATCATGATGACACAAGGGTTACCTGATAGAGAATGATCACAGCGTTAAATCCACCTTTTGATTTTTTTTGAGCAATAAATTTATGACAATTGCATGAGAAACAAGTGTGGTGGCTTTAAAAAGGGTTCACAAGTTATGTAATGAGTAATGTGCTTACACAGTAGGGGTTGCCGACACATTCCCTTTTAAATTCAGTGCCCAAATTTAAAATAATGCGTTTACATTACGTTACGTTGTCCTACATGTGCAATGCGAAGCGAGTGAGAGGCGTTACTATTAAAGTACAGTCATTTTACAGACTAAAGCACGCCAGACTATGCGCTGTGGATTTTGTACCGCCCTTATGTCGTGCGCGTAAGAACTATTATCGAAATGCAAGTGTTTACCTTGACATTCTGTCCTTCGTACATCACTTTAGTTGTTACCTACGCTCTCTACAAATATGTCCTCAGAAACTATTTATTCAAGAATTTCATGTGAATATAGCTGGATAAAAAGACCAAATCACTCACGGTAAATATAATACAAATACGCTGTAGGATGTTTATGTTGTTTTTACAGGTATATTTACAATTAAAACGGATAGGATGTAAAAAAACAAGTACCATATCTCTTAAATCATTTAACCTTGGACACCCGATAAGAGACAATAAAAATTATTAAAAAAAAAGAAACTGAACAGGTACCTCTTGGCACAATTATGTTAACATTTATGTTAAACCCTGATCCCGGAGACGAACTGTTTTGTGGGATTCTGTCTTTTTATAAACTTATTTGGTGTGTTTAACAAATAAATAATTAAGTAACAAGTCTTAAAACCCCCGTCCTGATAGCAGGAATATAGGACCAAGTACCTACATATAGAAGTCGGCAGTCCGGCTTGAGGTCCGATGGCAGAACGGTAAAGGTGTAACATTTTTCAAAATCTACCTTAAG
This sequence comes from Glyphodes pyloalis, assembly GCA_037074685.1. Classification (NCBI taxonomy): domain Eukaryota; kingdom Metazoa; phylum Arthropoda; class Insecta; order Lepidoptera; family Crambidae; genus Glyphodes; species Glyphodes pyloalis. Next base: position 1,143,450 of record JAYKKO010000003.1, on the reverse strand, counting down.
GCGTTCATTGAAATATTGTACTGGCCATAAACAAACATCACGATCACATTCACTCCATCGCGCAGGTGGGACTCGGGCGCGTGTGTATGCGTCACAGGCGAGGGCGCGACGCCGGCGCCCCCGCGACTGGCGCCGCGCCGCCTCGCCGTCGCGCGACCGACGACGCCGCGGGACCAGCGCTGCACGCGACGACGCAGCCTAACGGCGCGCCGCGACCGGCGGGCAACAAACTCAACGATTTGTCGCACGTCGAATTTCTCACATGAGAAGAGAAAAGTTTCGACACTGTTGGCTGTGTGGTTGGCTGATATCCTGTTAGTCGCACGTCAAATTTCTCACATGATAGGAGAAAAGTTTCGTCAATATTATTGGATTCCAATAGGACGTGCGACAAATCATACTCTCACATGAGACGAGAAAAGTTTCGACATTGTTGGCTTATAGCCTGATGTGGCGTACGTCAAATTTCTCACATGAGGCGAGAAACGTTTCGACACTGTTGGCTTATAGCCTGATTTGACGCACGTCAAAGTTCTCGCATGAGACGAGAAAGGTTCGACACAGTTGATTGGCTGATAGCACACCACACTCGTAGACAATCAGCAGCGATATTGTAAATTTTGACATGCATTAAAAGTGCGATAAAATTTACTAGCGTGGCGTATCCGTTTGTATTAAAATCGGTAAAAGGAAAAAAAAACCTGCGGTTAAATGTATCAGTAGTTGTTTTAAAAAAATATATTGCTTCACGCCGCGCTGGCTAACTTTTAATATTTAATTAAAAGAAAGAGAAAAATATCTGTTAGTAGAATATATATTTTTGTAATTTCTTTATTTTTAATTTTTCTGTAAAAAAATCCATATATTCGCGAACTAGAATGTAACAGATACACGTAAGTTAACACTCGATGCCCGTAATATATTATTCACGTTATAAGTTATATTATATTAGTTAGCACACGTTAACGATTTGTGTAAAATTAAAACTTTTTTGCAAACAATGACATGTAGTTTTTTAGTCCAACCATAGATCAGAGGATCTCAATCTCATATTACTATGCACTTTACTTTATTGATTCTCGACCTGCAATGGGATTCTGTTTTTACATTTCCTGAAACAAAATACATATTAAATAGAGTTAATTTAGACATGTATGTACTTATACATCTCGTGAATCATATTTATTAAATTTGTGTCGAACTAAATGAAACATTTCATGCGATGCAATAGGTACACTTTGTCAATGCCAAAATTTTAAGATGCAAGACACCATTTTTAACCAGTCTTGATAAATTCTTATTTACGTGGTATTATAAAACAACTGAAAATATTTTGAACAGATATAAAAGTGTATGCTAACAGCGATTAAATAGTTTTCAATTAACTTAGAGGCTTGATTCGTAAAAAAAATAAGGCTCAAACCTTAAAAACGACCGCGCGCGGCGTCCCTAACAGTCGCCAACCTTAAATTATTCCGTCGCGATTACGCACAACACGGCTAGTTTTTAGGGTTCCCTTCGTAATGTGTGAGAAAGTAGGGAGCCATCATCACGTGCACCGGGAATGCATGATTGCAAAGAGCTGCTTAATTATGGACGGTTGTTCTGGGAAACATTACCCCTACGTGTCGTATGAACAGACGATACCTCAAGGTAAACACTTGCAGATCGAAACTAGTTCTGATGCCCACTATATATGTATAAGAGAGGCAGGGCAAAGCGATTCATTGCTCGAACTGGAGCAGCCCGACTGGTGAAATACCTCCACCTTACAGAAGACCGCAGCCAAATAACAATGACTCCGGTGTGGTTGTGTTACTGCATGTGATGTAGCTCTTGGGGGGTGCTACATTAGTACCAGGGCTAAAGCGTTCAAGGTAGGGGCGACAAGTATAGTTAACAGTTTTACTATGCTATAATGTTTGTCAGCTAATATGGAAAGTAAATTTGAAATTAGAATTAACGAAACGTAGAAAAAAAAATCATTTTGGACACGTCATTACGAAATGTTTTAACATTGGACCCGGAGGTAAACGACCAAAGCGCAAACGGTCCCGGGTTCGATTGCCGATCAGGTCGATTTGGTAAACGAACTTTGCTACATTGTCTTGGATCTGCGTGTGCTAAGATAACGCCCCCAGTACACGTCGTCTAGTAATCATAGGAGAGGCGAAAACCTTAGTTTATAGAGACCAGTAATGGTGTGGTTGTCTAGCGCATTTATTTATTTATTTATAAGGGCGGTGCAAAGTCCAAAGTATGTAGTCTAAAAATCACCCTTTTTTATGAGAAGAGTAGGTACGGTTTACACGGTACATCATATAAATACGAGTATAATGCCGTTATAAGGTTCACACTCTCAAATGTACAAGGCTATAGTATTGTTCACTTTGTACACAATAAAAACATTATCCAATACGCATTTCATTATTGTTATGTATAAAAATGCATCGCTGTTCTTTAGTCTCGTTAAAATATGACAACGGCTAGACCGATTTGGGTAATGTTGGTTTTGCAATTATTAATTATAAGGTTTTTTAAACCTTCCTTCACTTTTCAAACATTTGAAAAAAAGGCGGCACGAGGTTTCGGGACAACTAGTCACTACATAGTATAAAACTACTCGCTTTTTCTGAATGCCCCTATGTATGCTTAGTTATTTAAAACTACGGATCAGATTTTTATGCGTTTTTTTATAGATAGTGATGTATGAGTAACGTGACCATTTCTTTTTTTTTGTCGTAGCGGGACTTCTGCGAAATTATGTAATATAAAAAGTTGTTAGTGTTTTACAAGTGTTTCATTATACAATATTCATATTCATTTATTCACTTAATTTATAACCGATGTACATATTTAATACATTTTTGAGCAGATGTTAATGCTAGGTCACAAATTCACCTTTTCAAGGTATTAGTGATAACTCTGATAACATAATAATTTCTAACAGTGCAATTTAAGAGGAAAAAAAAAAAAGAAAAACAAGAAATTCTAGATATGCTTACAAACTAAAGTCATACTAATTGTCAGTTATATTATTGTTGCATCAATTCAATTCAAAATTGGTCATCAAAGTACTCTTTGATGCAATAATATGCCTTACCCATTAAAAAGTCCTTCAGTTCACCATCAAACTTATAACCTTGGAGGGCTTTGATGTAGTTTGGAAGGTGATTATAAATTTTTATAGTCATATAATATGGTCCGTTTCTATAAATGTCAAGGTGTGGTTCCGGCAAAACTAAATTATTTGCACGACGTGAATTACATTTCCCGGGTAAATCCCCTATTAATTTGAAATTTGGGGATATTTCCTGACTTGGCGACTTGATTCAAGTATGTACAGGCATGTTACTGTTAGGATTTTTAACTGTACGAATAACAGCCTACACGATTCTCGCGGTGCTGTTAGGGTTATAATCCTGAGACATCGTTTCTGGAGTATGAGCACGGCTTGAACATTTGTAGCGTTGCCCCACAGTGGTATTCCGTACCGAATCCAAGCTGCGGCGTGGCTGTGGTACGCGATAAGCGCGCATTCTGCGTTTGTACTCTTGCGGAGTTCCCTTAGCGCATATGAGAATTGGCTAAGTTTACTCACTACAGAGTCCACATGACTCTTCCAGCTTAGGGTTGCGTCCATTGATATTCCCAGTAATTTAAAAGAGCTAACTTGCTCGATGGTTTTCCCTTCTAGAGTTAAGCTAAATGTCATCCCTGTTCTTTGATACGGCCGGAATTGCATGAGTTTAGTTTTTTCGAGGTTAAGTACCAATCCTATATTCTTTAAATATTGTTACGAGCTTCGGGTTCGTGACAATAAAAACAGCCGATAAAAATTACCAAAAGTCACACTTTAATTGAACGCCACTAATTACAACCTTAAAACGCACTAATTAAAACAACAATCGCTCCCAAGTCCCACTTCAAAATCGCTTTCGAAGTAATCACTTGTATCGCTAATTCAATACTGTCCCGGTCGCGGTGAATCCCGGCCTTTTATATTGCCGCGACCGTTCCCGAACCTTCCAACGCAGAAACATCCGGAACATTCGTGCGCAGTGCGGCCTTGAACGGCCGTACGCTCGGTCAAGGTCATTGTTCTAGTAAATTCTGGCGTACGCGTCTCGACTCTCTGTAGTCCCGCCTTTCCACACTAGATGGCGCTGTTTACATCGATCGTGGCGCGTAACACTGCCCCCTCCTAAGACATGCTCGTCCCGAGCATTATCGGCTCCATAATAACGCGCCAATCTCTCCGCATGGACAATCTTAGGAGTGCCTCTTGCACCTTTCTGTTTCCGGTAGGTTACGTCATTGCCCCCAGTCCCAATCCGGTACGGTCCCTCCCATCTAGACTGAAGCCCAGGAGATCTCCCTCTGCTGTGGACTGGATTGCGCAACCTCACCTTTGGACCTTCGTCGAACACTCTACTGTTTACTTTGCGGTCACAAAGGGGTTTCATCTTTCCCGACATTTTCTGGCCCGATTGTCTGACGTTCACACCAATGTCATTTATTTTGTACCGCCAGTTATTCGCATAATCGATTATACTGCCTGGAGCATCAGGTGGTATTCTGATGATCAGGTCTGCCGGTAGCCGTAGCTCTCTTTCTGCAATTCGCTTAAGGCAACTGGATCGAAGATGGCCCCTTTCCCCACAGCCGTAGCATCTAGGGCGGTATCCTTTATTGCAGTGCCGAACTGTAGCCGCTACAACCTCCCTGACGCGATGGAATCGATGATCCTGTCGCACAGCTTCCACCTCCAGTGCATGGGCTAAGGCATCTTTAAGCGTCCCGTGGTGCCCGAGTCTGACAGCAGCTCTAACTTCAATGTCGCGGATGCCATCGATGAACGCCTGCACAAGGTTCCCATCAATAAGCGCGGGTACGGACTGGTATGCTTTACGCACCAGCTTCTCCACTTCAAGGGCCCACTGCTGCAGCTTTTCACTACTGCGTTGCACGCGGTCCCTGAGCTGTGCGCGAAACACGTGTTCCAGGTGAGCGTCGCCATATCGAGCCTCCAGTGCCTCAAGGAGCTGCTCGTAAGTCACTTCCTTACCGAGAGCTTCCAAGACAGATAAGGCCTGGTCACGAAGGCCTAGGGTGAGGGCAGTCATGGCCTGGTTTTTATTCCAGCCGTTCGCTTTCATGACTGCCTCAAACTGGATTTTGTAGGCCGACCATGAAGAAGTTCCGTCGAACGGTGGCACTTTGAATCCACGTAGCGAAGGTGTAGTAGCTACGGGAGCTGCGATTGCTTCTCCAAGTTTAAGACAATCCAGCGTTTTCTTAACGTCTGCCATCACGGTCTTCTTCACATCAGCCACTACGTTGTCAAACCGATTATTGACCTGGTCGATCCGGATTTCAGCATCCGACAGGCGGTTGTCATGTTGAGCAACCTTATCCTTCATCTCCTTTATGTCTTTCCCGAAGGTAGCGTGAAGGTCCTTCAGAAGAAGCATCTGCTCCTCTTGGCGACGAGCCTGTTCCTCCTGGCGGCGAGCCTGTTCCTCCTTGTCCCGCTGAAGCTGTTCTTCCAATCGACGAGCCTGTTCCTCCTGGCGGCGAGCCTGTTCCTCCTTGTCCCGCTTAAGCTGTTCTTCCAACCGACGAGCCTGTTCCTCCTGTCGGCGAGCCTGTTCCTCCTGTCGGCGAGCCTGTTCCTCCTGTCGGCGAGCCTGTTCCTCTTTGTCCCGTTTAAGCTGTTCTTCCAGCCGACGAGACTGCTCCTGCAGCATCATCATCAGGGCAGCAAGGTCTGGTGCTGCCGATGCTGCTGGTGTTTCTGTGGACGGGCCAGCCTCCGTGGTTAATAACTGGCTCTCCGACTCCTGTGGCAAAGCTCCACCAAAACGTCTCTGGTCCGTCTCCAGTTGGCGTTGACTCCGGGTACGGATACCCTCCGTGTCGTCCTTAGGTAAAATCGGCATAATTTAAATCCCACTTCTGACACCAATTGTTACGAGCTTCGGGTTCGTGACAATAAAAACAGCCGATAAAAATTACCAAAAGTCACACTTTAATTGAACGCCACTAATTACAACCTTAAAACGCACTAATTAAAACAACAATCGCTCCCAAGTCCCACTTCAAAATCGCTTTCGAAGTAATCACTTGTATCGCTAATTCAATACTGTCCCGGTCGCGGTGAATCCCGGCCTTTTATATTGCCGCGACCGTTCCCGAACCTTCCAACGCAGAAACATCCGGAACATTCGTGCGCAGTGCGGCCTTGAACGGCCGTACGCTCGGTCAAGGTCATTGTTCCAGTAAATTCTGGCGTACGCGTCTCGACTCTCTGTAGTCCCGCCTTTCCACACTAGATGGCGCTGTTTACATCGATCGTGGCGCGTAACAATATGTTATTATTTTGGAAAGAGACTCCGTAAGTATGTCATTTAATTGACTTATGTTACTATAGTTACATGGTATGATGAGGGTTGCGTCATCTGCCAACATAATAACCTTATGGTTTACCGCACAAGGGAGATCATTGATGTATGCTAAAAATAGCAAACATCCCAGCACACTTCCTTGTGGAATTGACCCGGAGACGACTTCTACAGAAGAGTTGTACAGGTTTAGTTCGCAGCTCGATTTATTATAGTGGGGTACTTGAACTATGTAGTTGCTTTCTACTCGTTAAATATGAAGTTAGCCACTTTTTGGCCTGTCCGCGTATTCCTAACGAGTGTAATTTATTTAAGAGGACTTCATGGATTACTCTGTCGTAGGCTTTGGTCATATCCATGAATACTGCAATAGCGCACTCTTTGTTATTCAATATGTTCAATATTTCGATAGTGCAGCTATAGACAGCCGAGGTTGTAAGGTGGTTTCTACGGAATCCATGTTGGTCTTTACTAAAAACGTTATATTTTTCCAGAAAATTATAGATTTTATTACATATTATCTTTTCGAACAATTTTGAAATTACTGGTAACAGGGCAATAGGACGGTAGTTTGCAGGGTCTTGCCTATCTCCCTTCTTAAATATGGGTTTAATTACTGCAAGTTTAAGATTTTCTGGGAATGTTCCCTCCTTATAGGATTGGTTTATTAAGAATGTCAACGGGTGCACGAGTTCGTCTACACAATGGACTAAGATTGTAGCCGGGACTTCATCATATCCACAAGTATTATTCCGCTTTAGTCCCAATATAGCCTTCCTCACTTCTACTTCGTTTACATTGCCCATAAAAAAGGAATTAGGCAGGGAGTTTTCGGTATGCTTGATACTAATATAGACTTACTCAAAAGGGTCTCGCCGGGTTTCCATATGAAATCTGCACTGGCGTCTTTTTTGACATTGGTGCCTTTAATATGTTGCTAGTAGTTTAAAATAATTTTTGGCCAATTATCAAACCCCTCACTCCATTCGTTTTTGGAAAATGAGGGTTGCAACCCCTAACTTCAAAATTATTTTTCTACGAAACTATGATAGATATTCGCATAAAACCAACGCGACATGAAAGCTCTTAATTAGCTTTACATTCCCTATTTTTTTTATAATTTTTTAAATAACTATAGGGCTGCAAAAAAATATTGAAAAAATAGGGGTGGTTTTTAGTAGTTATTTCTTGAGGTACCCCGACCAAAAAAAAAACCGTATAATCAGTACGTATCCAACTATAATATGTAATAATTACATAGATGTGAGATAGATGGAACATATTCAAAAAAATAAAAATTTTATGTAAGTGGGCACATATTGAATTCTAGCTAATTCATTAAAAGTCACTTAAATTAAAATTAAAACAGTATTTTCCATGAAATATTAATCTTTTATTTTCCATATAAAAATATTGAAATTATTTAATCTTCGTCACTATTTTCTTCTATAGTTGTAGTCAATGATATTTAAAACCATAGATATGTTATACGTTCATAAAACTAACGAAAAATCTGTGCTGGTCGAGTGCGACTGCACACATGCGCAATTCTTATTAACCACATTCTTAGATGATGTGAAAGGGATGGCTTAATTTAAACCATAAGAACAAAAGAGATAAGTAGTAACTCTCTGTTAGGCACATGAGTCAACTAAATGTCACTTGTTGATCAATCACTGCTCTGCACTGGACACTTGAACAAAGACTAATAAAAACAACGAAACAGAAGGTACAAACTATACGTGTACTCTTTGTCTCTTATTTCATGTCTTTTTATTTCAAATATTTTAGGTAATTCAAAAATAATGTTACTTATTGATTGACATTTCTTAAGAATGACATTAATTATTTATTCGGGATTCGGTTTAATGCGAACGTTCGGTTTTAAAAATAAAACATAACTATAAAGGAAAAACAACTTTTATTACAAAAAAAATAACACATTTGAGAAAATATATACAACTAGCGACCCGCCCCGGCTTCGCACGGGTACTATAGGTACTAAAATATGTATGTATTATACATATAATCCTCGCACTTATTTTGTAACTTTTACTTCCCCTGTACCCCCAATGACGCTTACATGGAGCCTACATCACATGCTGGCTAGCTAAACGCGGTGAACGGCAACCACGCGACTTTTTTCTAATACTTCCATTTTTAAACTCGTGATACCTATCTTCCCAATGAAATGTCCGAATTGAATAATTCAAAAAGTTATATAAAGGTATTGAAGCCGTCTAGAATATAAAGTAATTTATTTTGATAAGGATTATTACCAAAGTACAAATAAAGAGCCTTTTCAAGCGGCGGCATATTAATTATTTTTTTAGAATTAAAACCAAGTTACTGTGACATAACTATAATATTTAGACATAATAATATGCTGTCGCGACACTTTTTGTAGATAATGATGAGTTCTGCAAAGTCGTAGTACACGATTTTGTTCTATCATTAATAGTATTCACAGCGCAATATATAAGGTGAGGATTTTTTTTAATTAACTACCAGAAGTAACAAATTTGCATTCGGTACACAATAATAAATAAACAATACAAAAAGGCTGTGATAATAAAAATAAACACAAGCATGCCGTAGGTATTAAACCAGACATCGCTTCTGTGTTTTCTATTCGTGTAATCTATGACCGAACACATTTTGTCCTTTTCACACTTGTAAAAACAACAATGCACTTTCTCTTTTACCTTTGTGACATTAATTTTAAGTAAAAATATTTAAAATTTTATGATTTATGCATAATTCTTGTTTACTTATATGTGATACGAGATCCCCTTAGCGTTATTAACTTTCTTATCATAGTTTGTACACTTTTGAAACACACACGATGTCATTTTATCCGATTCACAGTCACTGACAGAGACGTCACATTTGTCGTATCGCTTTTCGCAGACTGGGGGTAAGACGTCCCAATTAGGACGTTTTAGCGTCTTCATATTTCGCGCATGGGTAGCATATCTATTATTTTTTAAATATCATTGGTTGTAGTGATATTTGTAACATCAAATATATGTGTTAATATTTCAGCGGGCTTGATGATCTTCGATTTGTAACGGCCATGTGACAAATAATAAATTATTGATGCTACATGTGAGCAACAACCTATAGTCCTATTTCCATTAGCACAATCACAGGTGTATCTCTTTATGCCCTTATAGTTGTTCATATTTGGTTCGTATTCAATAAAACATTGATATGTTTTGCTATTGATGTGTCGAGAACGAATTTTCATCCTTATTATATGATTTTCTTTTAAGTATTCAATATTAATATTGTTGTCACTATCCAGCAGCTCAGCGAGGTAACATACCGCTTGTGACATTTGATATTTTTTTTTTTTTTTGTTAATTTGCTCCTTTAGGAACCGGCTAAGGTCAGAGACCATGCTGCCAAGTCATGAGTAGTAACTATTTATTACAAAATACATATAACACATTTCATTTTGTTACAAATCAAATAATAAATGTAACATTTTGAGTTTTGTATGGATTATATTTTGTTGGTGTAACCTCATTGGAATGTTTTTGATATTCATAAACTTATTTTTTCTACTACTGTAACTTGTCATCTTTCAAATAATAAACAATATCTTGTCATTCTATCAGGTTATGGGCCCAGTTCTGAAAAAACTCGTAAAAATGTATCCAACAAATTTAAATGTAAATAATTGTGTTGAAAAATCGTCAAATTCGTCGGTTGGAGGACTACCAAGTATGGAAAAGCTAGACGGAAGTGCGGACTACAATACTTGGAAGTTTCAGATGGAATTATATCTAATTCATGAAGACCTATGGGAATTTACTGAATCAACACCGGCCACTACAGATATTCCAGGGATGAAAAGGGATCAAAAGGCAAGAGCGAAAATTTGTCTTATGATACAGCCTCAATGCTTAGTTCATGTTCGGCAGGCTAAAACTGCCAAACAGGCATGGGAAGCCTTAAGGAAAGCTTTTGAGGACAAAGGCATAAATAATAGATGTCGGCTGTTATCAAAGCTAGTGGGCTTAAAATTGGAAATGTTCAATTCCCTTAGAGACTATGTTACAAACATAATGTCAGTTGCGCAGCAGCTGAGAGATTTAGACAAGGAGATTGACGATGAATTGCTTGCTGCCCTGATTTTACAAGGCTTAACAGAGGATTTTCGACCACTGAGGATGGCAATAGAAAACTCCAATGTTATACTCACTACTGACTACGTAAAGATGAAATTATTCCAAATGGAAGATGACTACGTTCACCGAGAGATTCCTGCGGCAAGATCAAATGCATTAGTATGTCAGAAACCAAAAGCATACAAGAAAAATAAGAAAACTGAACCAAAGAAAATCAAATGTTTCATTTGTGACGGTCAACATAAAGCAAGAGAGTGCCAACATAATCCAAAAAGAAGCAATGCTGCGGTAGCGCTGGGACTTGGACTTGCGACCATCGAGACTAATGACTGGATTTTGGATTCTGGAGCGTCTTATCACATGACAAGTCAAAAGAATTGTTTGAAAGAGTTCAAGTCATGTGATTCACAGTTGAAGATTGCGTGTGCTAATGGGGATCGAATGTATGGTGAAGGATTTGGAGACGTAGTGAGTGAAGGCCTGATAGTGAGGAATGTCATGTATGTACCTGCTTTACGTACTAACTTATTGAGTGTTAGTAAGATTGTGGAGAGAGGAAACGTGGTAGTATTTACAAAGAGTGGTTGTCAAGTCATGAAAGATGATTGTAAGATTGAGGGGGTAATCTCACATACTGGTGTTCTAGAGAACGGTGTATTTAAACTTAAATCTGTTTTACAGAAACGAGCTTTAGCAGCTGCGGTATGTGACGCTGATATGGAGTTATGGCATCGGAGGATGGCTCATCTTGGCGTGTGCAATTTGAAATTACTTCGTGATATAACAACAGGAATACATTTTTCTGATAAGTATGCAAAACTAGAGTGCGTAGCCTGCTTAACAGGAAAACAAACCAGGAAACCATTTAATAAGAATTCTACTAGTCGAGCAGATCAAATGTTGGGGTTAGTACACACTGATGTGTGCGGTCCTATGAGTGTAGAGTCACTTAGTGGATATAGGTACTATCTAACCTTTATTGACGATAAGACACGTAAAACCTTCATATATTTTCTTAAAAATAAGAGTGAAGTTTTTGAGAAATTTCAAGAATTCAAAACTTTTGCTGAGTTGCAGACTGGATATAAGATAAAAATGTTGCGGTCTGATAATGGTACAGAGTTTGTTAATAAGAGGATGAACAAGTTCCTGAGAGATAACGGAATTGTGCATCAGCTCACTGTAGAATATACACCTGAGCAAAATGGGATCGCTGAACGTGCAAACCGCACTATAACAGAGAAAGCTAGAAGTATGCTGCAAGAATCTGGTTTAGAGAAAAAGTATTGGGCTGAAGCGGTCAATACTGCCGTTTTCTTGAAAAATAGATCACCTACAAAAGCAGTCAGAAACATGACGCCAGAAGAGGCTTGGAGCGGAAAAAAGCCTGATCTGGGCATGATCAGAGTGTTTGGTTGTAGAGCATTTAAGCATATTCCGAAAGTTTTACGAAAAAAATGGGATCCCAAAAGTGAAGAACTAATTCATGTTGGTTATTGTGAAGATTCAAAAGGATACAGGCTGATTGATCCAAAAACTGGAAAATTACACAAAGCCAGAGATGTGGTATTCTTTGAATCAAAGTCTGACAGCAGGGTTAGTAAACAGGAGAAACCACGAGAGATTCAGATTATTCATCTCGATGATGGAACATCTGAAGAACTTAAAGAAAGTCAGTTTAACCCTGAGTTGAGTAATAATTTCGAAGACATTGAGATTGGTAATACACAGGTTAATCCAACAGTATCTGAAGCAGGTGCTGAAGAAAATGAAAATTTTTTGTCCACATCTGATACAGAACAAGAGATAAGCACAGAAGACGAGAGGAGATATCCTTTGAGAAACAGAATTCCGAAAGTTTATCCTGACTTTGTGACTTATCAGGCAATAAAAGGCAATGAAGACCCTTTGACTATAGAAGAAGCTTTGTCTAGAAAAAATGGGAAAATGTGGAGAGCTGCAATTCAGGAGGAGTTGAAGGCTCTAGAAAAGAATAATACGTGGACTTTGGTAAAGCGCCCAGAGAAAAAATGTAACTTAATTGATTCTAAATGGATATTTAGAATAAAAGAAGAGGCGGGAGGAAAGAGATATAAAGCTCGCTTAGTTGCAAGAGGCTTCAGTCAGAGAAGAGGAATCGATTATTCTGAAACGTTTGCGCCGGTAGTCAGACACAGTTCTTTGAGATTGCTTATAGCTATGGCAGCTAGATTGGGACTTTATATAGACCAAATGGATGTAAAAACAGCGTTTTTAAATGGACATCTTGAGGAGGAGGTATATATGAAACTACCTAAAGGTTTCACAGAGAAAGAAGGATACGTTTGTCGTTTGAACAGATCCCTTTATGGGTTGAAGCAGGCGCCTAGGGCGTGGAATAAAAGGCTTCATACGACATTGGAATCAATTGGTTTTCATAGATCCAAAAATGAATCATGTGTTTATTTCAGAGGTGATAAACAGAAGACTATCATTCTTGCTGTGTACGTAGATGATTTGCTAATTTTTTGGAACAATGAGCAAGAAATGTTGAAAGTTAAAATGGAACTTACGGCACAGTTTGAAATGAAGGATTTGGGAAGAGCTAAGCTGATGCTTGGAATAAATATAACACAAGACAAATATGGAATAAGTCTTGATCAAAAGGATTACATAGAGAAATTACTACATGCGTATGGCATGGATGATGCTAAGCCAGTTGCTACACCTTCTGTTCAAGGAACACGACTAGAAAAACCAGGTCCAGACCATGTTTCACCTAATGTACCTTATCAAGAACTGATTGGCTCACTTCTGTATATTGCTATTTGTACGAGACCAGATATAGCACATACGGTGAACAGTCTAAGCCAATTTAATGGGTGTTATGATAATAATCATTGGATAGCAGTAAAGAGAGTGCTTCGGTATCTAAAAGGAACCAAAAATTTAAAACTTAAGTACTCAGGAGGAGCAGTACAAAAGGAATTAATTGTGGGCTATGCAGATGCTGATCATGCTGGAGACAAAGATCGCAGGTCATACTCAGGATCAGTATTTCTGAGTCAAGGAGGAGCTGTTTCCTGGAATAGTCAAAAGCAGAGAACAATCGCACTTTCTACTGCAGAGGCAGAATATGTGTCATTGTCAGAAGCTTCAAAAGAGGCTGTCTTTCTTCGAAGGTTTTTGAGTGAATTATTAAGGAGTTCTTGTGATGCCATACCCCTTTATACGGATAGTCAGTCAGCAATGGCTATTGCCAAGAACCCAGTACACCATCAACGCACTAAGCACATTGATGTGCGCTATCTCTTCGTTAGAGAAGCAATCGAGCAAGGTGAGATTATCCTAGACTATAAGGATACCTCACAAATGGTTGCAGATGGATTAACGAAAAGTTTGTTGCGAGGTAAATTTGAATGGTGTGTAAAAGAAATGGGTTTATGTGTATGAGTGAGAGACGAGTGCAGTGTTTATGAATAAGGAGGAGTGTTGGTGTAACCTCATTGGAATGTTTTTGATATTCATAAACTTATTTTTTCTACTACTGTAACTTGTCATCTTTCAAATAATAAACAATATCTTGTCATTCTATCATATTTTACCAATGGAATGTATAATAAATTTGTACAATGGAATATAAGTGTCATTATTTGAAAGAAGGGCCGTTATGGAGCGCGGTACAGATTGAGAACAACCATAAATTTGAATTAACTCATCCATCAGCACAAGGCGCTGAATGCCGAAAGATGAGCAGTCAAAGAAAATGTGGACCAAAGTTTGCTCTTTTTGTGAGTTACACAATTCACATAATGGACTCTGCACCAATTTTAAACGGAAAAGATGATAGTTCAAATGACAATGACCAAAACGGAGCCTTAAGATGCTGACATAAAACTTCCTAGGCAAGTAAGTAGAACTTTTACAAAACCATGGTCTAGTACTAATGGGGACATTGAATGTTGCATACCACATGCCCTTATTTTCAATCTGAACAGTGAAATTCCAATGTTTTTTCCAAATATCTACAGACCTTTTCTTTAGAAGGGAGACTATATCAGTCCAAGGAATAGAAATATTAAAGTGATTACTAGAATCAGGAATATTGTGTCCATAATTGGTGATGGTTCGGGCTAAGAAATCAGCCCTCTCATTACCAACGACACCAACATGAGAAGGCACCCACATAAATTTGACAGTAATATTTTCTTTGAGTAAATCAAGCCAATCATGTTTGACTTAAGAAATTAAATAGTTAGTATCCGCATGAAATCTATTATTTTTAAGATTTTGTAGAACACTCATGCTATCGCTAACCACTAGCCAATGACAACATCCATTGTTTTTTTGCTTTATGTGCTTTAGTGCAGCAAGTATAGCTACAGCCTCAGCTGTGAATATACTTGTGTTCATATTTATTTTGTGACCTGTGCCTGTTTTAAAAAAACTATCATAAATAGCAAAGGATACACTGTTTTCAGTTTTAGAGCCATCTGTATATACAAATCTATAGCCCATAAACTCTAAAAATTTACTATGTACATCTTCTTTAGTTGACAGATTATGATCAATAATAATATAATTGTCTGGGTCGCGCGCGCCTAACAAGCGGTCGCCGTCTAGTGTTAAAATGTCTGTGAATAAAACTGTCAAATGTGCAAATTGCAATGTTGTTATCTCGGAGGTTCTTGCCTTTATACGAAGCAGGCATGACGTGATGGACAGTGAAAGCTTAATTAGATTGTGCAGTTCGGCTTTTTCTGAGGAGGACATCGACGAAGCTAAAGTGTTACTGTTTAGCTCCACAAAAACAGACCGTAAACTCATATCCCGTCGCAAAGATAAGAAACAAAAAGACCTGGAGGACATAATATCGGTTTTTAAAACAACTGATCCCGATAGACTACCAGTATTTGTTGCATATTTTTTGCATAAATTACCAAGTGTGAGTTTTGACCATATTGATGTCTCGAAATTATTGAGAGACATACTCTTTGTGCGCGGTGAAATAGCAGAAATGAAAGAAAATTACGTGACAAAGAAACAGTTAGACGTTTCCATGCAAAAAGTTGCGAATTCTATAACGAATCCTCTATTTAACCAAAATGTTAACAAAATCAGAGGAGGAGGGTACGCTGCGGATAGCGGACCGTTTGGATTGCCACCGTTATCGGACGACTCTGTGAGTGTATCGCAGGCACAGAGCGACACTGTGCAGCACGGTGCAGATAACACAGAGTTGACGTATCGCTCGCTCGCTTACACTCGCACGGACCAGGCATCGTGCGTCATGATCGACTCGCCCGCTCCTGTCAATTCTACAATATTGGAAACCAGTTTGCTGTTGTCACCGAATGTACCTGTAGATACGGCAAAAAATAAAGTAAATATGGCTAATGTACTAAAAAAAGGTGAATGGACAAAAGATAAACCTGATGACGATTGGGTATTGGTGCAACGAAAGAGATATAGGAACCGCTTTGACGGAAAAACTGGGACAGCGTCGTTAAACTGCACAGGAAACTTTAAAGCAGCAGAAAGTAAAATACCTTTGTTTATATCTAACGTCAATAAAGAGACTACTGAACAGGATATCTGTGAATATGTTAATAAAATGACACAAGAAACTGTCGTTTTGGAAAAAATAAATATGAAGAATGACAGGCCTTATAATGCCTTTAAACTGTTTGTTACGAAACATAAAATGCCCATCTTTCTGGATGATCAGCTATGGCCGGAAGGAATACGGTTTAGACGGTTTATCTACTTCAAAAAGGAAAAGCCTAAAGAAGTGTGTCGATCGAAAGACGAAAAAACAAAAGAAAAATGAATAACACAAATAATATAAAAATCTCAACTTTTAATTGTAAGAATATTATTAGATCTACTGGTTGTGTGCAAAAACTGTGTACGGTTGCAGACATCATTGCGTTGCAGGAGACCTGGCTGCTACCTCACGACGTTACATACCTGGGAAGTATTGACAAGGATTTTGCATACACGGGAAAATCGGCCGTTGACACCTCTGCGGGAATTTTGAAAGGGAGACCATATGGCGGTGTTGGAATATTATATAACAAGACTGTGTTCCCTTCGGTTTCTGTTATAAACTGTCGTAGTGATCGTATCTGTTGTATAAAAATAATGAATAAGGATGCATCTTTTTTAGTATTTTCCTTGTATATGCCCACCGACTGTGCCGATAATTTTGTGGAATATTCGGAGTGTTTGTGTGAAGTGATATCAATAATTGAAAGCGGTGATACGGAAGGTGTGTTTATCCTTGGAGACTACAACGCGCATCCAGGAACCAGGTTTTTCAGTGAGTTACTTACCGTATGTTCTGAACAATCATGGCACTGTGTCGATTGGGAACTCTTACCTCCTGATACACACACTTTCTCAAGTACTGCTAACGGGTCGCTCAGATGGCTGGATCATTGTGTTGTGACCAGTGCAGCTAGATCTCTAGTCTCGAATGCCTCAGTTTTATATGGTGTTTACTCGTCAGATCATATGCCTTTGATGATTCAATGTAATATGAATTTAATTAAATCTAAAATGTCTAATACTAAGAATTTGATTAATAGAAATGTTGTCTGGGGGCAGAGGGATAAGCAACAAACAAAAGAATACTATGATTATTGCAATTCAAAATTAAGATTAATTGATTTCCCTATTGAATGTCGTACTTGTGCAAATGGTTTATGTAATAATCCTGTGCATTGTTTATTGTTAGATAAGATGTATCACAACTTAATCAGTATTCTCAAAGAGGGTACTCAAAAATGTAATGTAAAAGTCAACCATCGCAAAAATAAACAATATATACCTGGATGGAACAAGCACGTTAGCGCCGCTCACCGTGAGGCACGATCACACTATCAAACTTGGCTACTATACGGTAAGCCAAAAAGTGGTTTTGTACATGAAACGATGCGTAAATCGAGGAATAATTTTAAAAGTAAATTAAAATATTGCCAAAATAATCAACAACAAATAAAAATGGACATGATTGCTGAATACCATTCAAAAAAACAGTTTAATGAATTTTGGAAGTCTACAAATAGGCTGAATCACAAATCTGGCCTTCCTGTGAGTGTTGCAGGCGTGCATGAACCTACTGAAATAGCAAATGTGTTCATGAATCATTTTAAAGTTGAGCCACCATCTGTACAGGTGCCCGAGATGGGTGACACTAGAGCCGTCAACACAGAAAATACGTGTTTAACTAACTTCACTGCTAAGGAAGTTCAAAATGTTATTCGCCAAATGGTGAGGGGCAAGTCCCCCGGTCACGACGGTTTGAGTGTCGAACATCTTAGATTTGCAGGTACGCACTTACCACGTGTTCTGGCTATGTTCTTTAGCCTATGTATTAAACATAGTTATTTACCACAGGAACTTACTAGAACTGTTGTTGTACCTGTGATAAAGAACAAAACAGGTGACGCCTCTGATGTTTCAAACTATAGGCCTATATCTCTGGCTACGATTGTATCTAAGGTATTGGACGGTCTGCTTGACAAGATATTATCAAAGAACATAAAAATATACGATAATCAGTTTGGTTTTAGGCCGGGATTGTCAACCGAGAGTGCCATCCTGAGCCTCAAGCAGGTTGTCCACTACTACACAGCCAGAAAAACGCCTGTGTTGGCGTGTTTTCTGGACCTCTCTAAAGCATTTGACCTTGTAAATTACGATATGTTATGGAAAAAACTTTATCATGACACAACACTACCTGGAGAGATTGTATCTGTTTTAAAATACTGGTATGGTAGCCAGAAAAATGTGGTCAGATGGGCGGGAGCCTACTCTGATGTATATGGATTGAGGTGTGGGGTGAGGCAGGGGGGGTTGAGCTCACCCCGCCTCTTTAATTTTTATGTTAATGGGTTGATAGGTGAGCTCAATAGCTCTCATGTAGGATGCTACGTGGACGGGCTATCCATGAACAACATTAGCTATGCTGATGATATGGCGCTTTTGAGTCCGTCTGTTAGCGGTCTGCGGAGGCTTCTGGCTATCTGTGAATCTTATTCCAAGCAGCATGGACTTGTATATAACGCTAGTAAAAGTGAATGGCTTCTTTTTAAATCTAAGACACTAAATTATACCCAGGTGCCAGAAATTATACTCTGTGGATCAGTCTTGAAGCGCGTTCAGAATTTTAAGTACCTGGGTCACTGGCTTACTGAGGATCTGAGAGATAATCTAGACATTGAGAGAGAACGTAGGTCGCTGGCTGTTCGTTGCAACATGTTGGCTCGAAGGTTTGCACGTTGTACTAGGCCAGTCAAGCTAACGCTGTTTAAATCTTACTGCCAAACATTTTACACATGTAGTCTTTGGGTAAATTATGGCCAGCGAGCATACAGCGATCTGCGGGTTCAGTACAACAATGCCTTGAGGATATTGTTGGGGTTGCCTTGGCGGTGTAGTGCGTCCGGAATGTTCGTCGAAGCGCAAACCGATGGTTTTGGTGCTATAATAAGAAAAAGGTGTGCTTCGGCGTTGACGCGTTTACGAGGCAGCACTAGCACTATCCTTAGGGTTTTTGTTGACCGATGGGATTCACCGCTCCTTGACAGATGGGTGAGGACCCATATATATATATAAATAAATAAAGTGTATTTTACTAACATTAGTTCTTAAGAAAAATTGTTACTAACTATGTATGGGCCAAGTAGGCCTGAAATAAATGAATTGAATTGAATTGAATTGAATTGAATTGCAGGGAATTTACTATCAAACTCTCCTTGATAGCATGGAAGTAGAATTGTCCTATGAATTTGTAAAGTGTCAAGGAAATTTATAAATTGGTGAAAGCCCTGAAGTATATACAAAGGATTGCGACCAGAAGAATTTATGAATGAATGTTTTAAATTTACAAACAGGTGATTATTATTTTTACTATACAATTTTAGTAAGAATCTTTCCTTCAGATAAGAGAATCTTATGCTCAAAGGGGGCAGATTACATTCCACTTGCATTACATTAATGGGAGTACTTTTAAATGCTCCAGTAATGAGCCTTAAGTTTTTGTTTTGGATTTTATCTAGGGCATCTACTAACCTACGATCACCAGCAAAACAAAGAAAACCATATTCGAAATGACTACGAATCAATGATTTGTATAAAAGTAACAAAACTTTGGGATCAGCTCCCCAAGACGTTCTACACAATAATTTTAAAAAATTAAACACCCTATTAGCTCTTGTACTAATTAATTCAACATACTTTTTCCAAGCCATATTATGAGTAAAAATTATCCCTAAGAACCTAACTTCACTAGAGACAGGAATGGGGATATTGTTATAATGTACAGGAGGAATTGAGTTGTTCAATTTAGAAAATACAACTATTTTTGATTTTAATGGATTTATGTCAAGATTCAAATAAGAGAAATATGCACACAGACCTTTCAAAGATTTGTTTAATAATTGACTAATATTTGTTAAATTATTTCCAGATGCATAAACAACTAAGTCATCAGCAAATTGAAGATTTTTAACTTCTGAACCCAAAATCATATTTAATCGACGAATATACAAAATAAAAATTAATGGAGATAATATGCCACCTTGACATACGCCAACAGAAGCAAGCCTTGGACCATATAACTGACCGTTATATTTAATGTAAACTTCCCTTTCTGTTAAAAATTTATGGATCCATTGAATTATTTTTTTTTGGAATTGCAATTGTATTTAGTTCTTTACACAGTATATCAATATTGACGCTATTAAATGCACCTGCAACATCAAAGAATACAGCTGCCAGAGTATTTCTTTCATTAAAACTGTTTTGGATATCCAGCTGCAGCTGACAAATACTTTCACGAGCTGATGTCCCTCTTCGAAAGCCAAATTGATTAGATGGTAATATATTATTCTGTTCAATATAGAATTCCAACCTTTGTTTTATAAGCTGTTCAAATACTTTGCCTACACACGAAGTAAGAGCAATAGGTCGATAGGAATCAGGACTTGAGTGCTGTTTGTCCGGTTTTATAATGGGTACTAAACAATCAGACTTCCAAGTTTGCGGAATTTCATTTAACTGCCATAGATTATTTAATATGTTAAGAAACACTTGCAAACCCTTTTCGCTCAACTTTTTAAACATAATGTAAGGCAGACCATCCAGACCAAAGGCACTATCTTTCCTTGAGAAAATAGCAGATATTAGCTCTTGCATTGTAAATGGTTTGGTTAAGAAGTTATTTACAGAATTAGTTTCATTAACTGAAGAGAAATTATATTGATTATTTACAAAGTCCGGTGTATATTTTTGTAGAAAATCTTGAACCCAACTGGCATCCCCATTTTTATAAGTAAATGTGTTATTGAATTTTCGCATATATTTCCAAATTCTCGACAGCGGCGTACATCGGTTAAAAGAGTTGCACAATTGAACCCAACTATTTGTTCTTTCAGTTTTTAATGTTAGTTTTTTAATAGCTTGTAATCTTTTAAATGAAATGTAATTTTCATCCGAAGGATTGTTTTTAAATTTAACATATGCAGATTTAGAGTTTTGAACTGCTTCAGAACATTTTTTATTCCACCAAGGAAGACAGTAATTTTTTGAGAACTTTCCACGAGTGTTTTTATTCAAAGAATTATCAGTAGGGGATCTTGGTGAATTATTATATGGAAGCGAGTTGTCTATTGCTGAATTGAGAATATCACAAAAAAGACTATATGCCCTTAATGGAGCATAGTTATCTGTCTGAAAATCAGAGAGCTGAAAATCTACATTTTGTTCATACATTTTCCAATCGACCATTTTGAAGTTTGGGTAGTTTGGCAAATGTATGCTACTATTATTTACAGAGTTAATATTTACAGAATGATTTAAAAACACTTTTATAATTACAGGAAGATGATAACTTCCAAGAGGATCATTATGCAAAGACCAATCACAAAAGAGTCCAAGAGATGAGGAAACGAATGTCAAATCCAAAGCATTTGGTCGCCACGTCAAAGAACCCACTGTAGTTGGTTCACCAGAGTTTAACAACACCAAATTTTTATCATCGATAATGTCTAAAACATCCCTGCCTCTTATATTATCTGAATGACATCCCCATGCTGTGTGATGTGCATTAAAATCACCAGCGAAGATCATAGGTTCGGGAACAGAATCTATCAAAGATTTAAAATTATTTTTATTAAACGGTGGATTACAATTCGGAGGACAATAAAAGCTAACAATACTAATTTCTTTTTTATTTATCGTAATTCGAACACAAATATTTTGCAAAGAACTATCAGAATGTGTATTTATTTTTTTGTAATTTATACTATTATGTATTAAGATGGCAACTCCATTATGTGTGTTGCCTATGTCATTTCTTTCTATTTTGTATCCTTTTATATTAAAAACTTTAATAGGTGTTAACCAGGTTTCTGAAATAATGGCAATATGTATTTTATTTTGGTAAAGAAATTGTGTTAGTAAAAGTTTATTGCTAATTATGCTCTGAGCATTCCACTGAATAATGTTAAGATCCATTATTTGTTTGTGGCAAAGGAGGTATTTCTAAATGTTTGTTTGAGGCTTTCTTTTATAGATGTGGAATTAATTGGAGTTTCTTTTTGATTTGTCACTAGTTTGGTTATTGTTTGAGTTAAAATGTTCATGAAAATATCTGATTTAGTCAAGTTTTGTATTTGAGTTCCTATATTAGAAATGGTTAGTTGAGGGAATGCATTTTCATTAAATAAATCGGAATACTTCGTAGACAAAGACTTGACTTTAGTTTCTTCAATTTTCATTTTTTTTTGAGGACAAAAATTCGAAATTGCAATATGATTGCCACCGCAGTTGCAACACTTTGCGTTTTTAGGATCTTACATGTCTTATAGTGATGATTTTGCGTACAAATGGAACACACCACGGAGTTTCTACAAAACTTTGCAATGTGCCCAAATTTCATGCATTGCAGACATTGCTTGACGGGTGGAACGTAGACTCTTACCTCATGCCTCCATGAGTCAAGGTAGATGTACTGAGGAAGTTCAGTAGAGGCAAACGTAACCGCGACTGTCTGCGTGGGCTGGTATGTGATATCACCGCCCTCGCTCCTGACACGTCGCATGAAACGCCTCACCTGGATCACGTTCCTGCTGCTGCCAATAAGTGTAAATATCCGTTTATTAGACAATTCCGTAGGGACAGAGGAAAGGACCCCTGTCACCTCAGTATCCCTAGCTGGAATTGACGCCCTCAAACCTAACTCTTCTAGTATTTTTTTATTTTGAAGGAAAACGTTTGCGTTGTTGGAAAGATCAAAGGTAATACCAATTTTATATTTATTCATTGACTTTAAATGTAAAATTCCTGTAACGCAATGTTTGCGAATTGCGTGAGATAGGGCCAATCTATCCTTGTCTGTAAAAGATTTATCATCTGCGCGATTCAAAAACACGATGTACTCGGATTTTTTACTATTTTCTGGGTACTTTCTCGAGTACCCAGGAACTTTAAAGATTTTGTATCTACTGTTTCGATCTTCTTGTTCAGAATCCGAAGTGGAGTCTGTGCTAGCGTTGCCGTGTGACCGCACATCAGGGGGGTCAGATTTTTTTCTTTTCTTTACACCTCCCATCTCCTCTAGAGAACTGTACAAACTTTACAACTATCTATATACACTATTTTTTGTTCACTTTACAAAGAAATATACAAAAACAACTGAGTTTAGATTTTAACAAAAACAAATTAAATTTGGGCGCCTTTCACGTTCGAGGTTCCCGCGCGTTTTTTTTCGACATTTGATATGTTCCTGTAAAGAGTATTTTGAGGTCTTTTTCGGTTAATTCTGGAAAATCTATGAGGCAAGTAAAAGACAGTGTTGTAAAAGGTTTTTTGCAACGATTTAATTTTTTTGCTTCAATTAGATTTTGTAGTGTATTTTGTTGTGTTTCACGTTCCCTTATATAATATTGTAATTTGTTATAATAAATAATTCTGATGTGGTTATATTTGAATAACCACATCAGAATTATTATAAAAGATTGTTAAGGCGTTTATTAATCATAATACAACATTGAAAAAATCTAAACAGACGTCAGGTTAAATCAAGTTTAAGTAACAAAATGAGATTTTTATTTTTTTTAATATGTTCCACCTATCTCACATCTATGTAATTATTACATATTATAGTTGGATACGTACTGATTATACGGTTTTTTTTTGGTCGGGGTACCTCAAGAAATAGCTACTAAAAACCACCCCTATTTTTTTCAATATTTTTTTTGCAGCCCTATAGTTATTTAAAAAATTATAACAAAAATAGGCAATGTAAAGCTAATTAAGAGCTTTCATGTCGCGTTGGTTTTATGCGAATATCTATCATAGTTTCGTAGAAAAATAATTTTGAAGTTAGGGGTTGGAAAATGAGGGTCATTTTCCAAAAACGAATGGAGTTAGGGGTTTGATAATTGGCCAAAAATTATTTTAAACTACTAGCAACATATTAAAGGCACCAATGTCAAAAAAGATGCCAGTGCAGATTTCATATGGAAACCCGGCGAGACCCTTTATCAAAGCAAAATTAGTTGTGGCGTAAATTAATAGTGGCGTAAATTAATAGTGGCGTAAATTAGTAGTGGCGTAAATTAGTAGTGGCGTAAATTAGTAGTGGCGTAAATTAGTAGTGGCGTAAATTAGTAGTGGCGTAAATTAGTAGTGGCGTAAATTAGTAGTGGCGTAAATTAGTAGTGGCGTAAATTCTTGTTTGTAGTTTGATATTTATCGATTGAACAAATTTGTTTTAATAT
The DNA here is from genome assembly GCA_037074685.1 of Glyphodes pyloalis. Taxonomy (NCBI): domain Eukaryota; kingdom Metazoa; phylum Arthropoda; class Insecta; order Lepidoptera; family Crambidae; genus Glyphodes; species Glyphodes pyloalis. The sequence goes on along the minus strand of JAYKKO010000003.1, from coordinate 1,119,141 downwards.
AATGAGTCTGGTTTTTAGATATGAGTGGAAGACATACATTTTAAATGATTATTTGGTCCGTTTACAAAAGCGGGACAATTTCGGTCTCACCGGGGACACCGGGATAGACTGCCTGAAAGCGGGACTGTCCCGCCCAAAGCGGGACGTATGGTCACGTTATGTATGAGGAAGTTTATATGTATAATCCACACATGCTAATGTACAGAAAAGCGGAAAACTTCGTTTGTATTTACTTGCACCCGTGCGAAGCCGGGGCGAGTGGCTAGTTATAAATAAAATAATCCAGGATTGTTCCTAGCTGTCTCGTAGATCTCGTAGTCATAGTGCACTCGGAGCGTAGCGAGTGCTACGAAACTTATCTATTTGGTAGTTCGTAGCTACGGACTGTGGTCTGCTACGGCGAACTACGCCATTTAATGTCCCGGGAACTCTAGGAATCAAGAATTACACTTATAACCCCCGACGCAAAAAAGGGGTGTTACGAGTCGGTCTGTTTGTGTCTTTCGGATTACCTATTCCACTTTGATTACCTAATCAAAGTGGAATAATCCATACAATGGGATGATATACAACGCAAAGTGACTCTGCAATCCATCTATACTAATATATTAATATTATAATTGCGAAAGTAACTCTGTACGTCTGTCTGCTTGTCTGTCCGTTTTTCACGCCTCTTTGATGAAACCGATTTTGATGAAATTTTAAAAAGGTATACTTTGGACCTTTGGAACGGACATAGGCTACTTTTTGTTTTGAAAATAAGAGGAAATGGGGGTAATATCGCCCTTGAAAGTTTATACAAGAAAATGATTATTTTTTAACTTAGAAATATGAAATTTGGCATAAATATAGCTCGAGACTGACATTAAAATATGGATTACTTTTTGTTTCGAATATTAGGGGAGAAAGAGGTAAAACTGACCATTTATATTTATTGCTAGAAAGGATTAAGTCGAAAACGCGGGCGCATACGAAGTCGCAGGCTGCTAGTGAGTCGCAGACGACGGCAGCTGAGAGCGCGACGGCAGTACAGTCGCGCTCTATCACCGCCTGGAGACCGGCCGGCTGATGGTGTGAGGGCACCACAGCTAGCATTACATTCACGGTCTCCACTGCGAGGCGGGGATGGTCTAGTGGATCGGCCATCCACGTTTCTCCCCTAAATCATTCCAGGGGGAGATGAAAGGGCTGCTTAATTAGCGGCCATTCCGCCGGTGATGCTGTGGTAGGTCTTCTGTTCCCATGGCATCACCATAAAGGCGATGAGGTCCACCGGGGAGTTTTAGTGGGTATTCCTGCCCGCATAAGGGCAGGGAGTCCCACTCACGCCGTCACCTCCCTCGGGTGACGGTACGGTGCGTCAATGCATTTCCCTCCGAAAAAAAAAGGCTGCTAGTGAGTTATAGGTAATAAATATATGCAAAAGACTCACCACAAACTCGCATCCTGTGTCCAGCGAGGCGGCGCAGCGCGTCCAGGTCGGGCTTGTGGTCTGCTTCTGGTTCCAATTTCTTCACCATATTCTTGCAGCGTTGCGACAACCTTTAAACATGAGAAACTTATTAAATACACAACTATTTTTAAAGAAGAGTTTTTTCTCTAAATAGATTATTTCATTTTTAAACTTGATACTTGAAGCTTTTTCTTTTAGCCGAGAATACCACACCCAGAAAGATAAGTGTAGGTAAATATGTACATATATTGGACAACATCACATACATTGCTCTGATTCTGTAGTAAGAAGCTAAAGTACTTGTGTAACAGAAATCAGTAACAAAGACGGTACTACAACACCCAGGCCCGAGACAGTATAGAAAAGTTCGTTCTCACATTGACCCGACCGGAGATCGAAAACGGGACCTCAAGAGATGGCGCGACGCCAAACTCCGGTCCGCTCGCCTCTCGGTTTCAAAGTCGTTAACATTTTGTCAAATCTAGACAAAATGCATAGATGTCCGGTTTGTTAATCCATCAACATTTAAAAAAAATGCGCCAGACAATCACACCAATCACCTCGTCTCAAACTAAGGTGTTCCCTTGTACTATGAGCACCAGATGACGAATACTAACTAGGGGCGTCATCCCAACACACCCAGACCCAAGTCAATTTAGAAAAGTTCGTTTTCCAAATTGACTTGACCTGGAATCGAACCCGGGACCTTTCACGCTTTGGCAGCCTACCTTAGCCACTGCGCCACCGAGGTCGTCAAATTGATTCATTGATTCATTGATAGAACAATAAGGTAGGTCCCTTATAAAGTATCTAGACATCCATCCTAAGAACGGTTTTTCGAAACTTCACCCTTAAAAGGGGGCAACCCTTTAAGGGGAGTAATTTCACAATGGGGATAGGGGATTTGTATGAAAGTACTATGTTTTTGAAGTCAGAGACTCGAAAATTACTGTTAAAACAGGAAGCGACTTTGTTTTACACTATGTGGGGATTCAGTGCCTTAAAACCACCACAATTTGTAAAAACCACCGACAGTTAGATATTTGAACTTCCATACCAATATTAAGGGAGTTGTATCAAAAAATGTAATTCGACATTATGTGGCGTCAAACATCCTACTATCACCCCGTACAAAAAAAAAAACAAAATCAAAATCGGTTCATCCACAGAGGCGCTAGGATACCATAGATAGACATAAGGGTGTATCCCAGTTGTCCCCTCTGGCGTTTGTCCCCTTGAGTATTGGTGACCTGCTCGAAGTAAAACAGTTCCATGTTGCCTTTTGATAAACACTAATGAATCTGAACCCGAACTACATGAAGCACTTGCTATTGACATTGTTAGGAATGCACTGATAAGAAATGGAAAATTCCTTAATGCTTTGCTGTCGTGCAACGACCGAGCCGATCAATCATAGTACCTAGCTATATGTATACAAATAAAGTTCATTTTTGCATGTACTATTCCAAGCAAAAACACCCCCTCCAGAAATTCCCTCAAGAAATCCGCCATGGAAAAATGACATTTACGTTCCATGGCATTATGAGCGATCGTGGTAAAATCACGTTGCACCGACAAACTGAGTTGTTTACTTTTAAGTTTACATGTGCGAAAGGGATAGAAACAATACTTTTATAATGGCGGGAGGCGTCATCTTGAACTAAGCTACTTTATGTTTCTATTTTATTTACTGAAATATTTGTTTTTAACTTCTGAGTGAAGTCGGGGGTGTAAAATATAGTTCTTTAATATAAAGAGCCCAGTTTAAAGGTAAGGTAGTTGTTAATTTTACCTATACTTAAAAGTTTATTTTATCCGAGTATAGTTAAATGAAAACATTGTTGTACTCGTTATATTTTACATTAAATAATAAACTATACCTAACATCATGATTTTTCCCTTAATTAACTATTCCTGTTCCTCATTAGACACTCTTCGTCATAATCCGAGCCAGTGGTATATGAAATCTAAAAAGTGCTATATTATTTGTCACTTCTAGCAAAATTATACGGCGACATCTCAAGTGAGGGAGACTGGGACGTCTAAAAATTAAAGTCCCAGTTGTCCCCCTTGTCGCAGGGTAGAGGGGACAACTGGGAGACATTTATAAAAAAATCCCAGTTGTCCCTCAAGGGGACAACGCTAGAGGGGACAACTGGGATACACCCAGACATAACAAAGATCGAGCAACCCCTTTAGCTTATAATTCCCCATCGTATTTGCATCTGACCTCAACTACTCGTAGGCATTGCCAAAGAATAGTAGTTGCCATAAAACGTAAAAAAAACATTCCTCTTTCATGTCAATACTTACCTGTAGATGAATCTGTGGGGCTTGAAGGTGGGCTCCTTGGGCGGGGGCGCGTGGCGCCGCTTCAGGGCAGGCGTGAGGCTCCATTGTGGCGTACTGCAGAAGAATCTGCGACGGTACATCAAGGCAACCTGCAGGATTTCCTGAGATGAGCTTGTTCAAACAAACCAGCCCTTAGCATAGGTTTAAACTTAAAGGTTTATATTAATTATGAGAATTAAAACGATGAAAATAAATTGACATGAAATTATATTAAATAATAAATAAATATTGAACAACATCACATACATTGCTCTGATTCTGTGGTAAGTATTTTAAGCACTTGTGTTACAGAAATCAGAAACAACGACGGTACCACAACACCCAGACCCGTGACAATACAGAAAAGTTCGTTTCCCATATTGACCCGACCGGGGATCGAACCCGAAACTTCAGAGATGGCGCGACGCCAAAGTCCAGCACGCTCGCCTCTCGGCTACGGAGAACGTCAGTATTCAGTCCTCAATTATGTTAAGAAAGAATAGTATGACTACTGAGCTTCTTGCGGAATCCTTCTCGGTAGAATTAGGTTCCGAAACAGCGCACAGTTACTTGTATTGTAACCAATATAAGCTGAACTGCTGTCTTAGCCAAGACGATAAAAGTTATCTCTAACAACCCACACTGATAAGTTAATTAAATGATCTATGACACAACTAAACAAAATAACTTAATATGACTTACCACTCATTATTAGCTCACATGAAAACACTACACAACAAAATAAAAATAAAACACCGCTTTTGTATACTTAAGTCAATTTATAACCCAATCATATTACTTTCGTTGTCATAATTAAATTTTACGATAAATACTGGCAACTAAACTGTGCTCAGCGTACGATTAAACTGTAGATGTAGTGATAGATGCCAGACTGTATTTTAACTTGCTATCGCTCAAGTATCATTTCCCGCTACGTATAGGCTGATACAAAACGATTGGCTATTTAATTAAATACAATTTTGTAATAAAGACTTGCCCTGCTTTATTAGTCCACTGAATTCTCTCAAACTCAATTTCAAATATTTCTTTATTCAAGTAGGTTACATGTAACACTTTTGAATCGTCATTGAATACAATGCAAAGTGATTGTACTTCCGGTTCGGAACCTATATCTACCGAGAAGACACCAGTAAGAAACTCAGCAGATAAGTTACAGTAGCAGTATCTAACTTATAACTATGTGTAGAACACTTTGGACCACTCCAATTGAAGGATTTTGAAGGAAAATTGAAGGATTGTTAATCGAATTTTCGCTAAAATTCTAATCATTTCGCGAAAATTAGAGTTAATTAGACAACGGCGATTTTGCTGAAATTAGCCAGAGGCTAATTGCGCGAGAATGGATTTTGCTTGCTGGTTACTTCTAATTAATATTTATTGGTGGTTTTAGTTTAGGCATAGATTATCTTAATTAAATATAAACTGTAAGATGAGGTATTCCCCACTTTTTAAACCCCTTTATCTGGGATCAGGTTTTTGCAAAAACCCTAGACATTATTATAAAGAAGTTCGATTGTTGCAAAACCTATATAGATTGTACGGATAGTTTGAAAAATTAATCGGTTAAATTTTAATTTCAAAGAACCGAAAAATCGAATAATTGCTTTCCGTTCTAAATACACATGGGTATTCCACACTTTTCTTAACCAAATAAATATAGTTGCCTACATGAACGGAATTGAGTAACTTCTGACACATTAGACAAACAAATAGTTTAGGTACATTCACAAGTATTTACCAAATACAATGTTTTTTTATTATTTTGTATTTCACACTTAAGTATTTTTGTTATTTTTTATCTAAATGCTTAGTGTTTACCAAAATACAAATATAACGATTACTCGAATGTTTCAAATGAAACATCTTGTATATTACGCTGCTAATAAGAAGACGTGTTAAACCCAAGAATCAATTGCCAAGCAAAAATATTAAAATAAAACCATTGAAAAAAAACCTAGTAAATAAGAACGTTTAATTGCTTTTGACTAGATCAAACCAAGTACTAAGAACACATCTAACCTTAGATATGAGGTCCATCAACACTAATATGATAGAGAGAATGTTGAAAACTACTTAAAAGTTAGTGTATTCTTTTAACGAATTATTTTAATCAAATAAACTAGTATATAAACAGTCTTTGGAGTCATAATTCCTCAACCTATCAACATAAGTGACATGAGATATTTTTATCACAATAAAATCATGACTTTTGCGGCTATTACTGTTTATTATTTTTTTATTATTATTATAATTGAATAAATAAATAACTTACTCTGGTTTAGTCCCTGAAAAATCTTCGATAATTGTAGACTTCCTTAAAGTTAGCAAATGTTCTCTAAAATGGTATCTTTGAAGCAATTTTCCTTATTGAATTAAGCAGTTTAAAACAAAACCACATCACTCATAGAAACTTAAAACTAAAAAAATAACATAATAAATAACCCCTGTTTATTCAAGTTCAAACTATTATTTGTTCCTTTTACGCATATTTAATAGGATTTTTTAATGTTAGTCAATGAGCTGTGTAGGCAACTTACAAGAAAAATGTTGTTTGTGCAAGATATACAAACTTAGGTAGTGATATGTTATCGATTTTAATTTCTTGTAATTGCAAGCTTTTAACTACGCTTGTCAAGAACATACCTACAGGTCAAATTTGATAACTTCGGAGTCGCAGTATGAATATCAAATATTTACTTATTCAAGTTACAAACGATATCAGTTTTTTATACTCATAGGTAGGTATAATACAATGCATATGACTGCATCCGGTTCGGAACTTACCTATATCTAGATACCGGAAAGAAGATGCCGGTTAGACACTCAACAGATTTATTGCAATATCTAACTTATTGCATATCCACTTTGAACCGACCTGAGTAGGTTTATTTGATGAGTGGCGAATCAATTAAGTACAAGTACATATATATTTTTGAAAGGTAAGCCGGACCAAACCAGGTCATAAAGTTGGCACCTGTTCTTAAACATGACGTATGTGCCAGCCATTGCTTCACTCACCGTGAGCATGACTACTTCATCTCCCCTTATCATGTAGCTAAAATTAAATGGTTAAACTAACCTCTGGTCTAACTAACTGCGGACCTGGAGAACGAAGCACTCACGTACTTTTTGTCCAGATAATTGTAACATTATTTCATTAGATAGATTTTTGAATTAGAAATTTCTAAGAATGCTCGTACCTGTAAGTATTAAGTAAACAAATATACTAGTGGTCGGCTCCGGCTTTGCACTGGTAAACCGTTTTTTTATAACTTTGTTTTGAGTCTTATTTTTTTTTAATATAACGTAGCCTATGTCGCCCAGGTGAAGTGATGCTACTTTAAAAGCATTTCTTCAAATCGATTCTGATTTTCAGAGAAGCTTTATAATATTAGCATACATACTAACACCATTCACTAAATTTGTGTTGTTTATAAATACTTAAACCTCACCGACAGCAAAAACTTTTTGGGGCGCAACCTTACCGACAACAAGAAAGACAGAAATTCAAATCGAGGAACATCAAGGTCGCCCCGATTGTCAAAAGTTTACATCAATCAAACGGATTGCCCCAGTGATTGCTTTGAGATAATTTACACGTTTTAAGTTACAAAATGCCCGAAGGTTTCGCTAAGATCCCGCAGAGCGCGTCACCGGTAGCGCGCGCGGGGGCGGGAGACATCTCTGAGAGGGAGCTGAGCCGGGAACGGAGCACCCTCCACGCCACTCCACCTACGTAAGTTTCATGGCTAAAAGCCCTAGGATTTTACCACGAGCAAATGTAGAGCGTCTGAGTAAGCTGCGACAGGCTAAATTCCCTGAATTACAAAGAGTAAGTAGTACTTAGTAGCGTAGTGTAGGGGGACCGTGGACCAGGGCATATAAGAGGTGAAGGCTAGCATAAACCAGATGGAGCGAGAGTAGCTCTGCTCCTTTGGGTAAAGGCGCCGAAATGTATGAATGAAAGAAATTAAACTAAGAGGAAAGACCATAAATTCAGAGGTCCGTGGTCTTGTATTACTTATATAACAAAGTTAAAAAAAGCCTAATTAAACTTTGATCATAAATATCGAATCGGGCAGGGCCAATGCTTCTGACAGTGTCTATCCGTTCACTGTTGATTAATGAACTTGAGTAGTAGGTAGGTACTATACATTACGACTACTCAAGCCCTTTTATATAGCATAGGGATATGTGTCAAAAATATGTAATCCGATACTTTATAGTCGATCCTGAACAGATTTCTATTAAACATAGCTAAGAACACTCCTGACCTATCCACCATTCAAACAAAATCAAAATCGGTTCATCGGGTTGAGAACCATTTGCACTACCCCCAAAAACTCGGTGTAGATGATAAGGCTTTGAAGCGATTATCAAAAGTCAGGTAGGAAAAAAACCTCATAATCTTTTACCCTTTCGCTTTTGTACCAGGGTTGAAAATAATGAATTATCATATTACTACTTCAGCCGCGTCCAACCGGCGCACCCCAAGAAGCAGCTGTTCTCAACGCCAGTGAACAAGTTCACCGGAGTCCAGCGCGCGCCCAGCTCCAACCTGGAGCGCATCAGGAGCTGTCTGGAGCAGTACCGCGCGCAGACACCAGCGAGGCCCCGCCCAGTCTGCCCGAAGGCTGTTTCCATGGAAGACCTCACACCCACCAAGAGGGTTAGGAATGAGAGGTGAGTGCTGGGACTCTTAGTCACCTTCCATAAACCATTCCATAAATCAATATTGACTACTCTATCTTTCACGGAAGAAATATAAAGTAGCATAGTCAATATCAAAAATCGTTTTTAGAACATTTCCGACTACAGCCGAGAGGCGAGCGGGCCGGACTTTGGCGATACGCCATCTCTGAGGTCCTGGGTTCGATCCCCGGTCGGGTCAATGTGGGAAACGAACTTTTCTATATTGTCTCGCATCTGGGTGTCGTGGTACTATCGTTGTTTCTGATTTCTGTGATACAAGTGCTTACGCTACTTACAGCAATGTATGTGATTTTAACCAATATTTATTTATTTATTATCTTAACGCGAAAGAAGATGCCGGAGATTGTGTTGATGACTGTATTGAATCTTTTTGCCCGACATTGTGCAAGAGTGTAACCTCGGGTCACAGGCACTGAGCTGGTTCAAAACAACAGTTTTCCCATACTTGCGTCATGTCGTGTGTCGATTTGATTCACTTGCGGTTAGGCTGTGTTATCTCTCTGTTGGGTAACGTATCTCCACGCCAGCTTTGACAACGTGGAACGATAGGTACTTGGTTAGCGAGAAGCAAATGCAATCACGGATAATTATATCCGATCAACATTGAGCATAAATAAATGTTATGGCCAAGCAGATTTGTCACTTAATCTGTTTGGAATCGTAATAATTGTTAGCGAAATATAATTTAGCACACAAATAAAAATAATAATGGACCCTATTTCGAATATACATATGTTATTTACTAGCTGTTAGTGTAGGGATAAAAAAAAAAAAAAATACGCAGGAGGCTGCGTGCAAGGCGGCAATTTGCCCGCTTAGTTTTTTTTTTTTCTCGTCTTTTCAAATCAGCAATCGACTTAATTTAGTCATAATCTGATGTGTTCTCTTTGTTGACTCTAATATGTGGCCAATGCTCCAGTGAACATTATGCCAGTCTCAATCACTAGTCTAGGGCTAGAATCTGTTTTCTCTTAAGTCTCGTTACATCCTCTTTACCATCTAATAGATTTTTGGCAAGTATATTGCTGTGTTCCTTAAGCCTTTTTAGATATTTTATACTATAAGCATTGAGTGTTTCCTTTATAGTATCTATTTCCAGGTGTTCGTGTATTTCAGAATTTCTGACAAACCAGGGAGCACGGGATATGGTCCTTAGGGCAATGTTTTGAAATCTCTGTAGTATTTCTAATGCCATATGTCCATATTGGTTTAATAATGACTTTGTATATTAGGAGTTAATTATGCAGAGATAATTGTGATTTGCGTCCAACAAGCCAGGATATATTCCTAAGGTTTAGCTTTGCTTCATTTCGCTTAGTCTTTATGTGGTTTGCCCATGTCAGTCTTCTATCCAGAGACATACCAAGATATTTCACACAGTTACTTGTTGGCAGTATTTTGCCTCCCAGATGTACAGGTGCACATTCTCCTCTTCTAAGAGTGAAAGTAACTTGTGTAGATTTGGTAGCACTGCATTTTATCCTCCATCTGCATAGCCATGAATCTATTTTATCCAGCTGGATTTGGAGTTTCTGAGATGCTTTCACTGGGTCCTCGTCACTAGCAAGACATGCTGTATAATCTGCATATGTGGCAGTCTCTACATCATTTGTGTTCGGAAGATCTGAAGTGTATATTGTGTACAGCACAGGGCCAAGTACAGATCCCTATGGTACTGAGGCTTGGACACTTCGCAGGTTAGAAGTTTCTTCTTCATACTTTACTTGGAATTTTCGCTCCTCTAAGTATGACCTAAGGATCATATAAAATGAGTTTGGTAAAAGTGTTTTGAGTTTGTACAATAGCCCTCCATGCCAGACCCTGTCAAATGCCTGCTGAATGTCTATAAAAGCTGCAGAGCAGTATTGTTTTTTTTCAAGTGACTGCCTTATCTTATGTACCACCCTATGTACTTGTTCCACAGTTGAATGCCCTTCACGAAAACCAAACTGATGGTCTGGAATTATTTTCTCTACCTCTAATATAGGTTTAAGTCTGGTCAGAAAAATCTTTTCAAAAACCTTTGATATTACTGGGAGTAGGCTAATCGGTCTATATGAACTGAGCTCGCAAGGAGATTTCCCTGGTTTTGCTATCATGCATATCTGTGATACTTTCCATAGTCTCAGATAGTGTTGTACTCGAAATATCGCGTTAAACAACATGTTTAAAAAGACAATTGGTTTCCTTGGCAAGTGCTTGAGTATCTCTGAAGTAATGAGGTCAAACCCTGGTGCCTTTTTATTTTTAAGTCCTCTTATCGTTCTTTGTAGTTCCTTTGGTGTCACTAGTTTTAACGGAAGACTTAATTGTTGGTCACTAGCTAACATCTCATTCAATTCATGGTCAAAGTCTTTCTTATGAGACTCATTTGGAGTGAAGACTTGGCTCAGATGTTCAGCAAACAATTCAGCTTTATCAAGAGCATGCCGGGCCCAAGTTCCTAAGGGTGTTTTTATAGGAGGTAAACATTGCTGTGGTCTTTTAAAATCTTTGGTAACCTTCCACAAAGAATAGTTATCCTTCCTTAGTGCTGACAGAGAGGATATTTTCTTCTCAAAGGTAACGTTTTTGTTGTCATATACCATTTTCCGGAGTTGTCTTGCTGCCCTATTGTAGTTAGCTTTATCTTCGTCCAATCTACTTAACTGCCATCGTCTCCGTAGCTTACGTTTTTCAACAAGCTTAAGGCGAATTTTTAAAGGGATGTTATTTTGAATGTCATTGGGTTCTGAGTATGGAGTTGAGCGCCATGCGGCTTCTTGTATGATATTAGTAATGTAGAAGGTTGCCTCCTCAATATCCTGTTCAGTTTTTAGTTTTACTTTGAGATTAACTTTTCCCTCAATGTATTCAGTAAATGCATTCCAATCTGTTTTAGAGTTGTAAAGTGTCATTTTTGGTTTCTTAAAAATTGGTGTTGCACTTAGTGTAGCTATGATTGGACTATGGTCAGACAGAGTATCAGTTGACGACTTGACATCTAAATATGCATCTGATAGACCTTTTATAATGAAGAAATCTAGTAGGTCTGATGTTCTGATGTTCGATGTGTATCTGTGGGCCAATATGTCGGTTCTCCTGTTGACAGTGAGGTTTGCCCAAGACTATCAATACATTTTTTTAGTTCTCGTCCACGAGTGGTGGTCAGTCTGGATCCCCAGTGCAGGTGTTTGCAGTTCCAGTCCCCCCCCACACACATATTTATGTCCAAGAGTACTGAAATATTGGTTGAGCATATCTTCTTTGATTTTATGTTTTGGTGGGCAGTAGACAGCACTGATATTGATAAAGCCCATTGTCAGACTCACAGTGACTGTAGTGGCTTGTAAAAAATCTTCCCTAAACTTACTATGTAGGTGATGCTTAATATTCTTTTTTATTATTATTGCTGAACCTCCATGTGAAGTATTGCCTGGGTGGTTTGTTGTATATACACAGTAATCCTTATATTTGACAGATTTTTGCTCATTTAGGTGTGTTTCCGATATTAATGCTATATCTATCTTGTTTGCTTTGAGTATTAGTGCAAGTTCGTGTTGATTTGGTATTAAACCATTAATGTTCCAAGCAATTATACGTAGGGATGCCGTTTTTACTTTTTATCCATAAGCTTTGTGATTAGGGTCAGCATTGAGCCCACAAGTGCAATAAGTTGATCTATCTTTTCAGCTTGTTTTCTAATGAGGTCTTCCAAAGTACTCTCCATTTGCCAGGTTATATGTGATCTCTTTTCTGTATCTTCAGGTATTTCTTTACAATGTGTGCGCTGTGACTTGTCTTCGTCAACATTTCTATTTTTAAGGATTTGATTCTTATTGTTCGTGGATGATCGCGGGTATCTTTTAACCACGTCATTGTATCTTTCTGGTCCATAGACTTCGTGATTTTCCTGTGCTGTAGATTGAGGTTCAGGTACGTTGGTCACTGGGAAGTCCCGTATATTTGGTGGTATCTTTTCTTGAGCTACGTAGGGTTGTCTTCTGAAATTCAGTTTTTTTCTTGCCATTATTTCCTTATATACTTGACATCCTTTGTAACTTGCTGGGTGGCTTCCAGAGCATAGAGCACAGATTGCTGGGGTATTTTTATCTATTGTACAGGCGGTTGTCTTGTGCGGACCTGCACATTTTACACACCTGTATGGTCTCATACAATTATTTTTTGTATGACCATATTGTTGGCAGCGTGTACACTGGACTATTGTATTTTGTCGTTTTGGATCTTCTATTATTACTGCTTGGTGATATATGTGAGTTATTTCTTTTACTAATTTGTTCTTGTCACTGGGATAAATATTTACAAAAAATAGGTTGATTGGCTCTTTTGTACCTTTTCTACGGGCAGTAACTATTTCGCCCTTAACTTTGTTCCCTGTGGCTTCTATGGCTTCAATAATTGCATCTTTTGGTGTACTTGAATGTAGTTTTTTGATAACAATTCTTGGACATCTCTCTTCTTTATGTGTAAAAGTATGTTCGATCAAGCCTTTGCTACGAATATGATCTATTATAATTTTGTATTTTTCGATAGATTTTGTGGATATAACTAGCTGATTCCTTGATATAACCTTATAAGTTTTCACTTACCACTTTTTCAATGAATTCTGTCAGTTTTGTAAGGTCATCAATACCATAAAGGATTATAGCTGGGGGTTTTGTGACATTTTTCTTTAAGTTGGCTGTGTCAGCATCACCGTCTACTGCCAGAAGTGAGAAGCTATTTGATATTGTCATATCTTCTTGATAACTGTGGTCTAAGTTAATGCCACGGACCTTATTTATAGCTTTGTCACGTGAAACTTTTGTTTTAGGCAATTTCGACGTTTTATTTTGTTCTTCCTCATTCGGCGAGCGGGTTCTCTTTTGGTTCATTTCTGGTATTCTTTGCCAGGTAATGTTTGTATTGTCATTTTCTTGTTCATTGTCCTTATGAAGTGCTTGATTAACAATTGTTTGTTCTCGTTGGACTTGAAGGACATCACTGAGTGAAGATGACCTAGTTCTATTAAATAGTCCAGGATGGAAAAGCTGCTGAGTTAAAACTTTATGCTGCTTTGCTGAAGTAGGTTCCGCTTGGCGTGGCAAAATTTTGCCCCCCCCAGAATACGAGGGGCAGCCTGAGCATAGCTCAGGGAGGGATTCTCCGTCTCGGTCGGTACCCTCCTGGGGTAGTTTCTCTTGTAATCTTGCTTCCATGCTGTAGTTTATGTTGTTTTTAATTTCAGGGTTTTCTCCCCTACTGATACCTCCTAACTTTACTCGAGTCATTTTAGGGAGTGTTTAGTTCCCAAGGCTCGCTGTAGCCTCTTCTAACCAATTGCTTGATTAGGTGTATGGTTATACCGCCGTTGCTCGGTCGCCAGAGCCTCGTCTGTTGTCTAGCAGGGAGCACCACAGCAGCCAATTAGCTGCTGCCACCATACGGTGCGGGCAGGTGAGGTTGACAGTAGGGCCGGATAAGATGGTATTTCCGTTCTCCCCTTACCCCCCTTCTCCCCTTACCCCCCTTCTCCCCTTGCCCGCTTAGTAATAATTAATTTCTCCTGGCGGGGACCAGCTGGACGTGGGTGTGGGGATACCCCGTTCGCCCCCCCCCCCATTCCAGGAGGGCGAGTTGGAGTCTAAAGACCACTCCGTCTGGCACCGTTGTTTTGGCTGTTACCATTATTCCGTGGCATCAACCAAAGGTGATGAGAGCGTGGGGGGAGTTTTTTGTTCGGGTAGTTCCCGCCCCTTTTAAGGTAGGGGAGTCCCTTACACGCCGTTGCCGTCCCCAAGGCAGCGGTACGGTACGAATATGCATTTTCTTCCCCATAAAAAAGGGATAACAAATATAATATATGCTAGTCCAGAGCGTCGTCTCTCTTTCTACCAAATTACAGTTATTAAATTGGATTTCTACAAGTGTCATGCCGCATGCCGCCAGCTCGCTTCGGAGCATCATTTTCCCATTGCATTGATGCAACACAGTCAGTTATGTCCTCGTTATTTTCCTGTCTTATCACTAGTTCCTACGTTGCGCTCACCACGTGGGGGAATATAACGTCACCATGACGTCACAGACAAATAGGTATACGTGTACCTTGGAAATCAAGCAGCATCTGAGCAAAACACGTTATTAGGCTACTAATTTGGTAGCCTTTTTTGCAAATTTAATTGGCTTTGGTTTCTGATCTATTTCTATCTTAATATAGATCTAATTATGACGCTACGAGCTGTTGCCCGCGACTTCGCCCGAGTCGGGATAAAAAGTATACTAGGTATATGTTAATCTAGGATATCATCCCTCCTACGAAATTTCATTCAAATCCGTTCAGTAGTTTTTGCGTGAAAGAGTAACAAACGTACAGGTAGACTTCCAAACTAGACTACTTCCTTTGGGATCACATACATATATATATGTATACTAATCTTGTGAAGCGAAAAAGAAGAGTTTGTTTATTTTTTTGTTTGAAAGCGTTAATCAGGAACTACTGGTAGATAGATAGATAGATATACTTTATTGCACAAAAACTTTACAGAAATAGGTTTTACAGATTGATTATAGTACAATTTAGGCGGTCTTATCGCTAGAAAGCGATCTCTTCCAGACAACCTTAAGGTAGAGGAAATAGTAGATGGCAATGATGGTTCGAGTTTTAAATAATGTTTGTGTTGGATACTTCATTTATCGAGGCAGTCTTTAGATAACAACTCGCTACGACCAATAGGAGCCCAGAATCAGTGGAACAAAATGGAAAAGTATTCGTGCAGTGTGGTATAGCACTCGTGCGAAGCCGCGATGGGTCGCTAGGATTGTAATAATAAATATAAATAAAGAAATAAATATAGTGCGAGGTGAGAGCCGAAGCGCCTTCGTTCGAAAAGGCATCCCAGGAAAAGGAGGTCATCATAGACGGTTAGTTTGACGACCTCGGTGGCGCAGTGGCTAAGGTAGGCGGCCAAAGCGCGAAAGGTCTTGGGTTCGATTCTTGGTCAAATCAATTTCGAAAACGAACTTTTCAAAATTGACTTGGGTCTGGGTATGCTGGGATGACGCCCCAGTTAGTATCCGTCGTCTGGTGCCTATAGTAAATAATAAATAAATATTGGACAACATCACATACATTGCTCTGATTCTGTGGAAAGTAGCTAAAGCACTTGTGTTACAGAAATCAGAAACAATGCCGGTGCCACAACACCCAGACCCGAGACAATATAGAAAAATTTGTTTCCCATACTGACCCGACCCGGAATCGAACCCGGAACCTCAGAGATGGCGCGACGCCAAAGTCCGGCACGCTCGCCTCTCGGCTACGGAGGTCGTCATCGTGATCTACTAGGTATCGTTTAAAAAGGGCTACCTTTTGCGCCAGAAACGGAGGAAGGAACGTGGAGCTGGTGCGGTCCCCGGGGCCGCGGTCGGCGGCGGAGGAGCAGGCGGCGCTGAAGGTGTGCCGCTTCCTGGTGGTGAGCGCGTGGCGCCGCAGGCGAGACGAGGTCCGGTGCCTGAGGAAGACGCTGGAGTTCCAGGTAATAACGCTGGAAAGGCGACACGAAATACAACAAAAGCGCTATTTCGTCTTTGCCAGCAAAGACCAGCGTCGCGATTTCCCCTAGTAGTAGGAATCTAATAACCTCGGCTCGGGTTGCTGTTGGGACTTGGTAACTTACAGCATATCAAGGTAACATTTACAGTTGATAGCAGTTCTTATGCCCACGATATAAAAAGGGCAATGAAAAGTTCAAAGTCTCACGTGCTTTTGTCTGTACCTACGTTTGGAGAAAAAAGTCCCGGCACGTGCCTGAGACCCGGTACCCGGTAAATCTAACGGTCAGTGGGAAAGAATTAAATTAAATGATTGAAATGTAATATATTGGTTGAAATGAAATGAAATAACATGATAGAAATTAAATGATCGAAATTAAATAAATAGGCCGTTAGGTACTTGTTTGTTCTTTATGTTGTAAAAATTCGTGTAAAAGAGACGGAAAGCCAATACTTATATCACTGTTGATTCAAACACTAATTTTTTTCAACTTTTCATAATGAAAAATGTATATTAAGACCACTAAGCGTGTGTAAACATATAAGCGCCCGTGCGAGAGAGCAGGAAACATGCGCTGGCGCGTGCGTGCGAAAGAGAACACTATATACGTCGCGTGCGCACGGTGTGAGGTCGCGTGCCGATGCGTCACTGTTCACACGCCATTTTCCTCTTGTTTTGGGTTTTGGGATTCGTGTTAAGTGGGGCTAGATGCAGCACACTTTTGTCGGAAGCTAACTCCTTACGGACATGAAATTAGTAATTTATTATGTTGTTTTTGATATTGCCAGTAATGACGTCACTTTAATCAAGTTTTTTTTGTCTAACGGATAGTAGCTTAATTGTAACTTCCAAAATACTGGACCAAATTGGAAAATTCTTTTACAGTTATGCAAATAATAGTCAGGAGAAGGTTTATTAAAAAAATTAAGACTTACCGCATGCGTATCCGCGTCGGCCGCTAGTAAAGTCAGTTGCTTTAGTTTTCTAAATAACTCGCTACCTTCCTTATGTTCCCAATTTCTTATTTGACATTCGAGTGTTCTTTATCTGTACGTTTGCCCTGAACGGGATTCCAATCGCGTAGATTAATAACAAATACCACTTAATAAAATAGTAAATAGAATAATTAAATATTTAAATGAAACATAAACATGTCATCTCCCCTTGCGATGTGGGATTGATCTTACGACCTTCACTGATGTTTTTTTTAATATTTACGCAAGGCTATTGCGCCGCGTGAAGCACTAAAAAAAACTTTTTGAAATCTCTGGTTTATGCCGTGATATTGCTTCTTTTTCTTGCAAAGCGTATTAAATAAACGGGAATGCATTAGACACATGTACTAAGTGCGATAGAGATTTATTTTTTATAGGATACATCATGAACTATTTTACTGACAAATTTCTCGAATAAAGTTTTTTTTTTTAATTTAAGGGTTTAAAAATGTTATTGCTTCTTCGATAAATAGTGCAACAGTAACCCAATTTGTGATGATAGAATAATTCATCACCAGTATCAAATCCGTTGTCATAGCGATGTGGGTTCCTCTCTTGCTTACCATCATGCTGAAAGGAGGCAATATGAACTACTATAAAAAAAGTTTTTTTATATTGCACCACCTGATGTTACGTGGTAATGAGGTCCAAGCTTAAGGGTGATAAGAAGAGCATAATAAAGTTGTTACTGGACTTGTCGCCATTACCTTGAAGACTTGACCCCTGGCACTACTGCTACTAATGTAGCACCTCCCCCCCTCCCCCTTAGCTCTGAAAAACTTACTGATACACAGGCACACAATAACACTGAAGTGAGTGCTATTTGGCTGCGGTCTTCTGTAAGGTGGAGATATTTCACCGGTCAGGCTGCTTTAGTTCGAGCGACAAATCGCTAAAACCTACCTCATTAAATATCTATAGTCTTAGTAGGTATATCAAAGTATAATCAAATTTGGCAGGTGTCCAGCTCGGAGCGGCTGCGCATCCAGGTGTCGACGCTGAAGTCGCTGCTGGACTCTGACAACGCGAAGGTTCGCCTGGCCATGCGCGAGCTGGACCGGCTCAAGCAGCTGGTGCGGGATAAGGACATTGAGAAGGCCTTGTTGGAGAGGGTACTTACCACATTTGTTTAGATTTAGAAAATTTAATTACTTACCTGTTACTTTATTAACTAACTAACTACAATGTTAAAAACTTTCTATAGCCTAAGTGATATTATCAAATAAGGGGCAGGTTTTGAATTAATTATTTCATGCTTCATTATTCTACGACGGAAAGCAATGTACAGCGAAGTTTAAATTGGGGACAATCGCTTCCCAGTCACCACCGGTGGCAATTGTGATTTTTCATTCCGATATGCCACCCCTAATAGACGATTGAAAAATAGCAGGTGAATAAAGGTATGTCATCAAAACTAGATACTGTCATTGTAAACAGAGTGCCCTGCTGATTGCATTATTAACGTTCAGGTCACAAAAACTGGGCAGGGCTTACGATTGATTTTTACCAACGAAAAAATATGTATTTACACAACCTTAGCGCTGAAAATAAAGTAGCATTTGCGCTGCATAATACTATCACACTAAAAGAAACATACAAAACTACAGCTTCACTTAACTGTAAAACATATCCGTAAACAATTGCATTCACTCAGGAAAATGCACAATGAAAACGCTCGGTGTCCGCTGACCGTGACCTCCAGATATTAATACGCGAGCCGTAGATATCTCGCGTCACATTACAATTATCCGACTCTGGGCAGCGCGCGATTCTGGAAAACTAAACGACTAAAACCCAGCGTGAGTCATTCTGGGAGAACGCGCTGTCATCGAGCGAAGCCTTACGAACCGGCGACGAAATAAACACTATTTATTAAATAATCTTTCTTAGGGCCACGGCAGACGTCAGCGATTGGCGATTTTAAAACTGAGTCGATACTGCATTGCTTTTTGGCTACTCTGTGCGTAAGATGCAGTATTAGAGAATCGTAGCGCATTGAGGGATACCTACGACATTACGATATCGTCCCTTTAGACACGGTGTTCGTGGAACGTTGAGTTTCTTTTATGTAAGACCGACCAGCAATTAGCCTCTATCCGTAGCTGGGCATTAACTCGTTAATCCGTTAATCGTTAATTAACGAAGTTAACATTTTGAGTAACGGATTAACTTTTAAGTTAACTTGAAAAACTGTTAACGGACTCATTAACTTCCGTTAATAATATTGAAGTCCGTTAATCGTTAATCCAATGCCTACTATCCACCGCATGGCACCGCAAGTGAAATACGAGTGCGTGTGAGAAAGCTGCGAATAGATTTACCCACAACGGAACAGAGCAGGTATATGCGTTTAGGGTGATGTTTGTGTGTGCGTTTGTGCAAAGTAATGTTGCCACCTATCTTCTAAACTAATAATCCGATTTAATGCTGTTTTCAATAACGGGTTTGTGTTTGATGACTTCACGTTCTTAGACAGGTGTTATGACTGTAACGCACTAGGGGGTGCCACAATATTAGTGTAAAACAATGTTGCAATATAATCAAAATGAAAATCGATTATCCGGCAACACTAACGTGGTAGCTTAAACGCATGTTCCCAAATAATAAAAATTACATATGTAACTCACTACAATATTAGTGCAAAATAATATGGTAATAATATTAAAACAAATTGTCCCATTTTAAAAAAA
This sequence comes from Glyphodes pyloalis, assembly GCA_037074685.1. NCBI lineage: Eukaryota > Metazoa > Arthropoda > Insecta > Lepidoptera > Crambidae > Glyphodes > Glyphodes pyloalis. The sequence goes on along the minus strand of JAYKKO010000003.1, from coordinate 1,099,407 downwards.
TATTATTGTTTCGAAGAGTATTGGGGGCTGCCATTAACCCAGCAAAAGCTTTTCTAGTGACGTGAATACAATTATTGAAGAATTGTAGAGGTTTAACTATGACATAAAATACACTTATGAGTATGATTACATTTTTGTTGAAATTTCATATAGGAAAGGCAGCCCCTGACGGATATTCCTCGGTTATGTATTATGGTAAAATTATTATCGCTACATTTACTCGTAAGTATATCTTCGAAAAACAGACACGTTAGGAAAAAACTGTCAACATCGATATTCATTGTCAGATCAACCCTTTTTTAGAAAGTATTTTTACGTCCATTATAATATTTCGTTACATAATAATTGGGTAAAGTCGGGGGTTTTGAGTTATTTTTCTTCGATTTTTACCGTCGAGGGTTTTTTTTCAAAATGTTTAATGTTCATTTGATTTCGACATGTCATTAATTACTTAGAGTCGGTGTTTAGTTAGAATGACGACTGCTGTGTTTGTTTTAAAGAAGGGAGCGTTCAAGATTACGGAACGCAATTTTTTAAGATTTTTTTTCTTTGCTGGATTTCGGATTCCATTATATTTTAACGGATTAACGATTAACGAAGCTAACTGTTTGATTAACGGTGCCCAGCTATGCCTCTATCTCACTTAATGTTAATAAAGAAATACAGACGCACCGAGCGCATTCCAATCCTTAGCAGTGCATACGAGAAAAAACTAGGCAGACCGCTTTGTGTGCACGAAGTTTGTGTGGAGTTTTAACAACGAAAGGGTTAAGCCCACCCCCCCCCCCCCGCGCCTTAGGGCGGAAATAAGATAGAGAAATTAATTTAGTCAACTCGTGCGCACATCCTCCAATAAGCTGCCGTGTACAGCTTCCAAAGCGACCAAATCACCGCGTTGGATTTTAAAAACTGCTTTGAGTATCTAAATCGTTTGTCGCTAAGCTAAAAGTAGCACGTCTGCTGAGGCCCTAAAATTGTAAGTAAGTAAACCGCAGAATTATGAATTGGTCGGTTGATATTCTCAGTTCGATCGCAATGTTGGAAAATGTGTGCATACTTTTGATTATGATTCAATATGAGGATAAATTGTATAACCTTTTTTATTGATTTTTAATAACTCCAATGTCAATGTGATCTCAATGGGCATAGTAAGCGATGTTTCAGGAAATATACATATAATGTAGTCCTAATTTCTGTTACTATTTGATTTCAATTGAAAACACCAAAGGAGTGAAAAATATTTTATTTAATTGCTTTGAGATTTAGTTATCTTCTCGTGAAGGACTTTGAAGTTCGGTCTAGATTGCCTTAAAATTCGTGTGATGCTATCCAACACGACCACGGAGGATTATCTTAATTATATACGCCATTATTATTTGTACGTAGGTAAAACTAAATAAAATTACATTTTGTGGCTGTACATACGTACGGCGAAATATTTTTCATCATTTTAATGATATAGGAACAATCATCACAACAAAGATAATCCTCCGTGGTTGTGTTGGATAGCATCACACTAAAATTTAAACGTCAATAAAATTCATCAAATAAAAAAATTTGTTCTTTTCATAAGTTTCACACTTTACCTGATTACACATCTACTGAGTTTCTTGCCGATATCTCCAGTAGGTAGAAATAATATGTTTCGAACTGTAATGTAAGGAACGTATGTTCTTTACTAAAAGTGGAAGTACTTCCGCCGAGCTAGGTGTTATCTGCTCGGGGACCAAGGCCCAACTACCATTCTTGGTTTGTTGTATATATACTTAGTGGCGACGAAAACTCTGATATCGCGATGTAGGATATCGATGTCATGCATTACGTATGGAGCGTTGTTTACTACGCCAATTCTGCTGACGCTGTATTTGTGTCGACTTGTAGGTCATGTCGTAGGTCGGCACAGTACTCCCCCCCTTTTGGAGTCCAAGCACGTGCCCGATGCGTGTAGTTGCAGGGAGGCAGCTGCTGCTACGCCGGTGTGGACCAATGACTCGGTCGTAGGGCTGCGATGGCCTGCTTCATTACACGGGCCCGGAACCAGGTGGGTTTGTCAGCTGAGGTGGTCCGGTGCTCTTGTCGTGGCTAAGCTGGCTGTTGCGGGTATGGAGACATGGCCTGATGCAAAGGCTCCGTTCTTGAAAGGCTGCTGATGTTCAGCTCAGTCGGGGTCACCAATGTAAGGAACGTATGTTCTTTACTAAAAGTGGAAGTACTTCCGCCGAGCTAGGTGTTATCTGCTCGGGGACCAAGGCCCAACTACCATTCTTGGTTTGTTGTATATATACTTAGTGGCGACGAAAACTCTGATATCGCGATGTAGGATATCGATGTCATGCATTACGTATGGAGCGTTGTTTACTACGCCAATTCTGCTGACGCTGTATTTGTGTCGACTTGTAGGTCATGTCGTAGGTCGGCACAGAACCAATTCTTAGGTACGCTTTGTTTCATATTCAACAATGATTCAAAGGTGTCATGATGTAGGTAGGAATTGTTTGAGGTACCTACACTTTGAACAGTACCTATAGCAGACCAACATACAAACAGACAAAATATGGACTCATGACTATTACGAGGTATCCAGATAATTGAAGGTTGATTTTTTAATTGTCAGATAAAATTAACAAGACGATTAAGTGCCTAAAGACTGTTTGAATTAAGAATTTCATTAAGTACAAATAGAAAAGCGTAGCTAATTTTAAATAGGTATTAAAAAAACAGAAAAAAATTATCTCCCCTTGCGCTGCTGCGGGACTCAAATCTACGACCTTCACGTATCATGCGTGCTGCTCTTCCAAATTAAATGAAAATTTTCTGTTTCTTTAAATTAAGTAATTTTATTACGGAATATTATGTTAACATTTAAAATAAGTCTTATTTTACTATTATTTCTTATCTGACAATTGAACAACTAGCCTTTGTTGTCTTCATATTTGTCCTAAAGGATATAAATAAAATAATTGATATTATCCCTTTTATGCAACAGGAGAAAACAGCGCTGGAGCGCGACGTATGCGCAGCTCAAGATCAGGCTTCAGAGATGAGCATCGGTAGGTTTATTTCATACTAGCTCTGCCCGCGACTTCATTTACGTGGATTACATACTTTCATGGTCGGTTTTACCCCTACCTTCCCCTATATTCAAAACAAAAAGTAACCTATATTTGAATCCAAGTTTCGAGCTATATTTGTGCCAAATTTCATATCTCTAACTTAAAAAATAAACATTTTCCCATATTGGTAAACTTTCACATTCTCTCTTATTTTCAAACAAAAAGTAGCCATGTCCGTTCTAGAGGCTATAACATAGGTATACCAAATTTCATCAAAATCAGTTCGGTGGTTTAGGCTTGAAAGCCGGACAGACAGACAGAGAGACACAGTTACTTTCGCAGTTATAATATTAGTATATTAGTATAATACGCATCGAGAAATCCCAACTACTGGAGTTTTATTGTTTTCCAAATAACCCCACAAAAAACTCGGCTTAAGGTATAATCGAATTACATTAAAATAGTTAACATTGAAACTATAGTCAACTGGGCTACGGCTATCATTGAAATTAAATCAAACACAACCGAGACAATATACTTAGAAAAGTTTGTTTCTGAACTGACCCTATCGGGAAACGAACCCGGAACTTCAGCGTTGACGGGACGCCAAAGTCCGGCACGCTTGCCACTTTGATACGAAGGTAGTCCCGTGAGGGAAACTTCCCTTTATAAGTAGCTCCTTTAGTGACCCATCCTAATTTAAGCAACGTAATAGCGATTTTTCGCTTAAACAGGAACAGCCCGACTGGTGATTTTCGTCCACCTTAGGTCGCAGCCAAAAAACAATCACTTCGGTGTTGTTGTGTTCCTGTGTGTGAGTACGGTTTCCAGAGCTCCTGGGGGACGCTACATTAAATAGGAGGGTCAAGCCTTCAAGGTAACGGCGACAAGTTCAGTAACAGCTTTATTATGCTGTACTTGTCGCCCTTAAGCTAGGACCTTATTCCGCGGAAACGGTTTAGCACCTACAGCCGTTCCCGCCAGTCCCCCGACCATCCAGGGGGGACTGGTGACGCCGCCCCGTAGGGTCAGCAATTCCGCCGACGGTGCTGTGGCAATCATGGGTTGCCCGATATCCCATGGCGTCGTCAATAGGCGATGAGAAGGTAGAGAGGGTTTTTAGTTCGGGTAGTTCCCCCTTCTGGGCGGGAGAGTCCCACATACGTCGCTGTCGTCCCCACGGCGGCAGTATGGTGCGCAAAGGCATTTTCCCTCCCATTACCACTTAACATCAGGCGGGATGAGGTGAATTTCGAAGTGTAATATAAAAAAAATGGTTGAAGTTGGTACTTGAATGTGTCACTGCAGGCTGGAGGAACTGCCGCAACGAGCTGGACGGAGTGCGCGTGGCGGCGGCGGCGGAGGCGGCGCAAAGGGTCGCGGCGCAGAAGCAGCGGGACGCGGCCTACCACAGGGTGAGTGAGCCACGCCCGTGGAGGACACTGGAGGGCAGTCGGAGAGGACGGGTGGTCAACCCTTTTCAACCTCTTGACGCAAAAATTACGGGGTCTTATAAGTTTGAATTGCCTGTTTGTTAGGGTTCTTTAGGGGATCCCGTATGGATGGTCTGTCTGTCTGTCCGTATGTCACAGCCACTACGAGAACTATTCAAAGTCGCATGACATCATTAGAATCCTCTAATTACCTAAACCTACGTTTTTTACCTCCCAGTGGACAAGCCGTCGCATCCGCGCGACTTGGCAACGTTTTATTCCTGATTTTTTTAATTTGCCAAATAAAGTGCCTGTTTAATACTTTTTTAATAACTATTTTACGGATTAAAAACAATCTGGTATTTTATTATCCAGTCCTATTTCCTATTCTGGCGGTACTATAGCTAGAAAGCTAAGTAACACCTACATTGGCGACCTCCGTAGTCGATAGGCGTGCGGGCCAGACTTTGTCAGGTCAGGTCATGGGAAACGAATTTTCTATTTTGTCTCGGGTCTGGGTGTTGTGTTACCGTCGTTATTTCTGATTTCTGTAACACAAGTGCTTAAGCTACTTACCACAGAATTGGAGCAATGTAGGTATGTGATGTTGTCCAATATTTATTGATCAAGGTAAGTACCTATATGGTAACTTGCATTACAGTTAAAGATAATGGAAATGGAGCTGGCCCAACACGCGGCTCTGCTGACATCGGCTGAAGAGGAGGCGGCCGTGCTGCGGAGGGAGGCAGACGAGAGGCAGACGCAGCTGGAGGCGACCAGCGAGCAGCTGCGGCTGGAGCAAGAGTTAGTAATGCAAAACTAGAATAGAATAGAATAGATTGACACCCATATCAAGGGGGGTACCTATATTTCAAATAGCCTGTCCGCCATCTTGCACGTCCACCATATTGGATTTCAGTCACGTGACTATTTTGCTCTTATTTTTGACAGCAAACCCTTTCATTTGATACCAATATTATGAGATTGGATTTCAAAGAGCCAGTCCGCCATCTTAGGGAGGGATTTTGGATTTGTAATAACTTTTCTTAGCTAGTCATGTCCTCTCATCAAAAGTCAGAACGTGAGCAATATTTCATCATAATCGAAAATCGGGAAGTGGGTTAAATTAAGAGTACAAGTGAAGCTATTAAAAGCGTGTTATAAAAAACACTTACTGTTTCTTCTCTTCGCTTAGCAATAACTTAGACACTGTTACTGTAACTAATCTTCTGAGTTCCTTTTTGGTATCTTCTCGGTAGATATTGCAGTATAAACTCTTTTTACTCAAAAAGATGTGAAAACTATAAAATAGAACAGTTGCGACGGCAACAAGTTGATTTTTTTACCTTGTCAAATATAACGCTTATTTATCCATTACTAGTTGCGTATCGTAGTAGTTGTACCCAGTACGTAATTTCTTTTATCACAAACCGTATCTTTATTTCGCGGGCAGGGGTGGGCAGGATTAGGTGAATGCCTCGTGGCGCCCCTGTCTTCTCTGAAGTTAATGCACATTTTAAACAACTGCCAGGGGGCGCCCCATAGTGGGGCTCGGGCCTCGGATATCGGCTTGGGCTGTTTTTGGGAGATGATAACCTAAGGGGGGGCTGCGTCGCGCGTCCTCACCGACAAGAATGGTATAGCGGTCTTTGTGGACTGTTAGGTGTCGGGAGCTGTTTGGCTTCGGCCATGGCGACCGTAATGGCGTCGTCAAGGTCTAGGACTTTCCTAGGCCTACGTTTACGGAGGCGAGCTACGGATGTGACATAACCCACGTGGCTGTCCCTCAGGGCGCGGTCGCGGTGCGCGCGCGCGGCGGCGGCGGCGGCGCAGGAGGCGCGCGCGCGGCGCGGGGCGGAGCAGCAGCTGCGCGGGGAGCTGCGCCGCCTCCACCACGCGCTCGCACTCGCCACGGAGCAGCTGGGCTGGTGGCCGCGCCCGCTCACCAAGTAAGCACGACCATCATACCAGACATTGCAAACCGGGTTCCCTTTAATGCCCGGTTACAATATTTTTAAAACGATCCATTCTAGTTACTGGTAGTATTTAATAAATTATACGAGGTGTAATCTAAAAACGACAGACGGACGACTGATGACACCTGTTATGGTACGGTATTAACGACGCGTAGTCGGTTGGAAATAAAATAATTTTTGACATATTACGAATCGCAAAATATTGAAACCGGGCATTATTAGTCATCCACCGGGCACTATCTACAAGTTGGGGCTTCCGTGGCGCAGTTTTCGTACCAACGTGCCCGGTACGAATAGCGGGGCCCGGTGGATGTCTCCCGGCCCGGGTCTAAAGAGGGACCGGCCAGGCCCGGTTTACCTACAATCTCTACATTCTTCCATCCTACTAGTATTAAATACCTGAAAGTTTGTAATAATGCATGGATCCCACCCTCACGCATGAAAAATTCGCTAGGGTGGGATCCAACTACTTTGCGACTGGTGATTTAAATGTCATGTTAACATATCTGTCAAAGTCGTGTAAACAATAAACAATCGCGTAATAGTTGGACCCAACGCCTACGTATCGTAATCTATTGGATTTTTCATACGCCAACCGCATTGATTTGAATTAAATTTGATACTAGATATTAATCAAGGATACTTTTATCCCGAAATAACGCGAACGAAGTCGCGCACTAAAGCTAGTACATATTTACATACTTGATACCTTGATATATTTTTTTTAACGTTCCGTGCTTCTGCCTGAGTATGATGCTTTTAAAAGAATTAGTAAGTTCTTTCACAATACTTATCGCTAAACAAATGTGCTTTTAAATATCTAAATTATTGCCAGGGTTATCAGAGAAATCTGACGTGACGTATGTCATACGATGACGAAAGTCATACTAATGTCGTGTTAGTTACACTATTTATAACTCAAAAACGGCTGAACAGATTCAGCTGAAAATTGGAGTGGAGGTAGTTCAGAAACAGGAAAAGGACATAGGATACTTATTTTTTTAAGTCTGCTCATTTATTGCCTCGAAACCGAAACAAAGTTCGCCGGGTAATCTAGTTTCTTCATATAGAAATCTTTTTCCTTTTCGCAAGACGGAGATATTTGCTTTTACTTGTCAATTATAGGACCAACTTAAATTATATTAAATGACCAAAATATTTAGGCTAATTACTGAATTTCTTGCTTGATTCTTCTCTGTAGAATTAGGTTTCGAACCGGCTGTAGTTTCAATTTTGATTTGTGTTAATTTTGACGATGCATAAGTGTTACTTGTAACCAACATGAATAAATGAATTGATTATGATTACCATGTATACTCCTGTTGTCAGAATGCTGGGCGTGGCTCGGTCGTGGTGGCGCCGGCCGATGTCGCTGCCCGAGGCGCTGCTGTGGGCCGTCATCCCGGCGCGCCACGGCTGCTAGCGGACGCTGCACCCGCGGAGTTCCGATGACGAGTTGGCGCAGGCGAGACATCCCTCGCTATTGCATTTAGTACCGATCAACGGAGGTACAGCCACGAGAACAATCAAATGTAAACATATAGGCTGTTTTCACGTGAGTGTAAGGTTCACTCTAGAGTGGGGTTGTAGACACAGCGGCGGCCTTACCCATTACGAGGCTCCGGGCTCGAGAATTAATGTGCGTGATGCGCAAGTAGGTCTGGTTGTTGGGTGTCATACCTATTATTTGAAAATTATAATAATAATTATAATTTTACATTGAAAGATGTTAAATTTGAAAATCAATGGTTGCGGTTTTTACTAAGATCGAAATATTTTTTTCATTTGCTTGTGTTGTTGCGCGAAGCCCCTAAAAGAGCGAGTCCAGGCGGCCCCTGTTCGCCACCTCTTAAGGTCGACGCTGTGAACACATTAATGCATGAGACTGTAGGCAATTTCAATCGTAGGCCCTCACATGCTCGTTAGATGCGATATATTTGAACTTTTTACTGTCTACTGCAAATCACAATGCATTGTACGGTTGAAAGCAGAAAGTGTTACCTTGTACTGTCTAGGTAGGTACCTGATGGCAAAACTCAGTCCTCCAAGTTTTCTCATGATTTGTCAGTAGATTGTAAGTCAGTATTTTGTTATTTGTGAGAATGGACTCGCGTATAAAATGCGAACTGTTTTTGCCGTTGACTCATCTGAGCGGAGCCTTTTAGGAATGTAACTTTACACGATGCCACGGCAGCTAGGAGTTTCTATCACTAATGGCATATCTGTTCTCACTGAACATTATTTGGAGCTGATTTGAACTTTTTTTACTACGTACCTACTGTCAGCGTCGATTAGTTAGTGTCATTAATTTGAATTACTTACATTTCAAATTTGGTCTTATTGAGCGATTGTCCTGCTGAAAGCAATTTGAAAACTTTGCTTGCACCGATATTATTGACTTTTTAATGAAGATGTTCGCATACGAAAAATCTACTAGATGGCAATACGTAGGCGTGGGGTCCAACTGTTACGTGATTGGTTGTTGTTTACATGACATTTACGGACATGTCACCATGACATTTACATCACCAATCAAATAACAGTTTGACCCCACGTCTACGTATCGCCATCTAGTGGATATTTTATGCGCGAAAACCCTCATTGCGTCTAATTTATTTGAATACATAAACTATTTGACTTTGACAAGTAAAAAGGTACAAGAAACTTTAGCACGAATAAAACGGATAATGAATAGCATTACGTTATGAGAAAATGGAACGTAAACTGTAGTAGCGCCATAGCGGTGACTTGCAGAACTACTGTAATTGCCATTAAAAACTGTCAAAACAACCTGTCCATACTAAGCTCAAGTTTTTAACAGTTTTTTTACAATACTTAGTAGGAGTCTGAGTCACTCATTTTCTGTGGGAATTAAATAGCAAATACCAAAAATAATGTTCAGTGACAAAAATGTAGGTAATTTGTAAGGTGAGTATTTTACACTAATGTTTTATTTATTTTTAAGTTGCTATAGGAATTATAATTTAGATAAGTCTTTAGGCAGGGTGTTCGCATATTTGTGGTTACTTTTATATGGTAAGTATTTTTAATTATGTAAGTTGCTATTAGATTTAATAATAATAAACGTTATTTCGTGTTGTAATTATTAGTTTTATTTATAAATTAACTGTTAAGTAAGTAGATTATGTAGGTAAGGGCTTTACAATAATTTGTAAAAAAACAACGTCATTTATATCGTATAATTTATTTCAGTCTTAAAATTCTAATCAACAATTCTACTATAAAATATCATCTCTACTTCTGGAATGTTTGCTATAGTGTTTAAATCAGAAGAAAAATTAAACTGCGTGCGCTTGACTCGCGCGAGTGCTAGCTCTCAGTAATCCAATCAAATCGGAGCACTTATCGAATCTCGTGACTTAGACAAATCAAAACGCAAAGTTTGACAACTGTCACTTGCTTATACGAGTTGAAAAAAGATCTTGAAAAAAGATCTTGATTTTGTTCTACTTAATAAATATTCCGTATTATTAACGTAAAATAGATTTTTAACAGACTTTCAGGTGCGTCTTAACCTAGCGATTGACCATGTAGCGAGAGATGTGTTTTCGTAGCGGGGCCCCCTGAGCTAGTTGGTCAAAGACCAACATAAGCATTGCCAATAGTGTTATAGTCTAGCTCAGGGGGCCCTGCTAGGAAGGAACACATTCCTTGATCGAGGTTTCCAACGTCCTTACTTAAGCCACTATCAAAGAAAAGTCTTTTGTAACAAGTCTCTCCGAGAGACACACGTAGATCACCGTAAGTATTAAGTGAGCGGTCGTTGACTCGCGCGATTTGTGATAGCATATCGACTTTATACCATAAACGCACTAGACCGGTACAGTTGGGCAAAGGGAATACTGGCTCACGCTTAAAAAAAAATAGCTAGCGGCCATATAGGATTCCACTGATTCTTCGCTCTCATTGATCGCAGAGTCATGTTACATTTAACAGAACAGCTTTACACGTCATATGGACTTTCCAACACAAACATACTTTTTTAATTCGAACCAGTAGCTTCTGGGACTGTCGCGTTCAAACAAACCGTTCAGCTGTATAACGTTAGTATAGATTGGATTTACAAATTTACAGTGTCCGTAGCAGCAACATTTAAAGGCAAAAGAAGTTGCTGTTTATTTGTGCTCTTGAATAATTTACTACCAAAATTACTGCGTAGGTACAGTGAGCCAGGATAGAATTTTAAAGTAGATACATACGGTCGCCTGCAAAACATCTCTGAACGATATTAACATCAAAAATAAAAGGCGTCAATCATCGCATCGAAATCTCACCAGAAATCACATTTTAAACTATTTGCCATTTTGTACTCATTGTGTACAGTCAGCATCAAATAGTGACAGTCAGGGCATTCAAATAATTAGACCCAACCAAAATATAAATAATGTCGATGCAAACCTAGTTTCCATAACTTTGTCAACATAGTCGCTCAATAGGTCGAAACATTAAATATGATATTATTAACTTTTTAGTTGCGTCTAATTATTATTTGAATACTTAACTATTCGACGTTGGCTGTAGATACGTATAAGCTATGAGCTATTTAAAAAACGGTTTTCAGTTTTGATGACAAAATTACTAATTTATCTACAGGTAAACTTTAAAAACCGTAAGATCTGAAGCTAAACCCCGAGATGTTATGCACGCGACTGTACTTCATTGCTAAGCTAATATTTTTTATCGATTTTAGGTCGTTTAACAATAAAATTTAAGAAATCTCTTCAGTTTCCTTATAAAATACTTAATAGACGAGTATAAATAAGTATTGCTCTATGGAATAGAAAATATTAATACGCTATTTGGACTACGGGGTTCACGTTCATAGCACTTTGATCGTCAATTATAGAAAGGAAAGTTTAAACAATGCGGGGTGCATTTTTTTGCACGCTAAGAGTATTTACAATAATTTAGCAGTAATAACAACTGGTGGACAGTGTAAGTAGCATGAGCATTGCTGAACAACAGTAGGTATATACAGTCGCCGTCAGATATATCGGAGCAGACAAAGTGACCAAATACTAAAAATAAAAAAGTTAAAATGTCAAAAAGTTCCATACACCACAAGTTACCATTAATATCTGAACATTCATTACTTCAATAATAACTGAGCAGATGCTAGTCAATAATTTCTATACACACAACTTACCAATAATATCTGAACACTCATAGCTAAATGAGACACATGACGTGCGTGACACATATTGACGTTATGAGATGTTATTGGCATCTGACGTAAAGATTTTTTTTTAATAGGTATTTTTCGTAGTTGTTTTTGTTCACGATTTTTATCATACCTACATAATTTTATGATTCAATTCTTAGAAACGTCTTTCTAGCTGTAAGTTTAAAATCTATATTCAATAATAAGTAATTAAAATGAATTCACAGTCTACATTTACTATCGCAGCGGAAATTGAATAGATAGCCCCTCAGAGGTCAAAGCCTTAATTGAAACATCTAAGATAACGTGTGTGTTGACCAAACATACTGATAAAGAATTACCTTGAATCACTCGAGCAGTTTCCCCACCAATGAATCAAGAACTTGGGCCTTTTGGGCCCATAAACAACAAACGAAATTTTGCGTCCCCAGATTTATAAAAAAAATATTAGATACGAATAATGGCAGTGGTTTCTATTTCATTCATCATATAAAACGATTCAGGAATTTGTAGAAATGACATTTAAAAAATTGCGCCCTTGAAAACCATTTTACCAACTAAAAGATACCATAGTATAAGAACTGTAGATCAACGCCTAGTATTAAAACGGATACAATATTTACCACTATATTTAAAATTCAGATACGTTCGTGTTAGCAAATCAAAAAATGCACAAAATATAGATATTAATATGTTTATGAAAATGCAAATGGCCTGACTGGCCATTTGGGAATTACCTTTGTAATCGGAATAACAATGTCTTTGAAACACGAAATTGTAACCACGATTTGAACACTACCTTTACAATAACAAAAATGAATCAAAACAGTTTTAATAATATTATCAGTATGTATTGGTCGTGCGGTATTACGATTATATATTAGAAACAGAAAAAAATTATCTCCCCTTGCGGTGCGGGAATCGAACCCACGACCTTCAAGTATCGCGCATGCTGCTCTTACCAACTGAGCTAACCGCAAGTTATCGTAGGCGATGAAATGTTTCTGCTGTATCAACCGTTAGCCTCCGGTTACGATTATATACCGGGTAAGCCTTGCGCGTGACTTCGCGTCGGTAGCTTCAATGTAGCGGCGACGGTCAACGGAATTAAGATTAAGTACGTTGTTGATAATCCAATAGGGAATCTTACTAAAATTTGGTTTAATCCGGCTGTTGGACTAGTCTAGTTTCCACCTTATCAAAAAAGAAGAGCAAAACATTGACTTGAATTTTCGCGTGACGTCATTAGTGGTTTTTTTACCCACCAGGCACGCCAATAGCCCCCACCCCGCAACTTGGCATCGTTTTATCTAAGTATTTTTTAAATAGTGGCTTAAATTTTGGTTTGTATTCTTTTTGGTTGCCTAAAAAAATGGCCGCAATTAGATACATTCAATTTTTTTTAACATCTATTTTGATAGTATAAACTGTAATCATACGACTTTTAATAAATTCACTTTAAAGAAAGAAAAGCCGTAAATAATAGAAATAAAGATAAGACAATATAATTTTTGCCGACTAAGATAAAAAGTCGAAAAACAAGAAATAAGTAATCCTCATTGTTTATATATTTTCATTAGTTTTCAGAAATCTTCAAAAATAACGTTCAAATTTGGGCAAAAATATCATTACACTTCTAGATAAAGAAGCGAAACTTTTAAAACCACTGCTGGTATTCGTATTTAGTTTACTTACGGCTTTTAAACAAAAGTATGTAATCAGTAAATTCTGGGGCAATTGACACTTGAAAAGTGTTCAATAAAAATAAAATTTAAACTACGATAAACCCGAATTATCACATTTGAAAATAAGTTAATAAATATTAATGTAACATAATTAGGTACTTCTAAAACTAAGAACTTACAAGTAATTACATAATATATCTACTTATAATTACAGCTTAGGCTTAGCAATACTAAACAATTTTTATTTTTAACATAAATATATAGATACTTAAGTAATCTCATTCATTAATATTTAAATTTGGTGTCAGAATCTTGAAATACTTTGTTAAAAATTAGTACAAGGTCTTAGTAAAATAATGCAGTAGTAGTAACCTCATAAAGTTATTTTAAAATTAATACAAATAACAAATCGTAATCTCATAAGTAATGTCAAAAATAATGGTAACATTTATTGAACTTATCTTAAATGTAAATAATCGAATAGAAGTTTAGTAATGGCATAAAACTTCTACAACAAAATGTAAATACTGTGGGATCGATTCATCGTTTTTATCATCGTGTAATTCTTAAGTGATTTCATTTTAATCTATCACAACAATGTCCAACACAATGAAAACATTTTTTTATTATTCAAAGTAAGCCACGATATCACCCTATCACTCGTGCGGGAAGGCGGAGCAGGTATTAGCTTAACGACCATTTTAGAGTTCATGTATATACACTCGCCATCAGATATATTGGAATAGACAAACGGATTAAATACTTCTGAACAGTTTCAAGTGTCAATAAGTTCCATACACTTTAAACTACCATTAAAATCTGAACATTCATCACTTCATTAATAAATGAACAGATGCTGGTCAATAATTTTTATCCACACCATTGACTAGATAATAATATCTAATCATCAGAATAAATAATACTAAAATGGGATGAGTGTTCACATATTAATGTTAGCTTAGTGTATAGAACTTATTGACGTTTAAAACTGTTCAGAAGTATTTGGTCAGTTTCTCTGCTCCAACATATTTGACGGCGACTGTACATGAACTATTTATTTGTTACAATAAAGTAATAATTGAAAAATAGTCGATTATTTAGCGCTAAAAATCGATTTTCCGATTAATCGATATTTTAAATCGACAGGCCCTGTAGATGTGCTGCCGCGCGGACACGACCGATCGGCCGACATGCGCTCACGCATATTATTGTCAACGTCATCAATTCCTAGCGACGGCGTTTGGCAGGATTCGTGACTACTCTACACCGAACCTTTTATGACTAGCGAGAGATCACATTAAAACCAACCCATGCTTCCCAAACATTAAGACTATTATGCATTGACGTTATAAACACACATTTTAGTTTAAAATAATCATACTTCTTGGTCTTTACATAAAGCCAGCCAATTCAAACGACCCCATTTGAAAGACTACAAAAAGCTCTTACTCTGCTAAAATGTTATTTATATTTAAAAAAGTTATATGACAAGCATATCGCATTAAGAAGTAAGTACGCGTTATAGTAGGCAAGTAAAAGGAAATGCTGGTATAAGGCATTGTATGTGGCTTGAAGTCATAGACAAATAGGATAAATCATTATTAAGTGCACAAAATTTTTTAGATCTCTTGCAGATCACCTACATGCCATTATTATTAATTATTCCTCAAAGATCACATACTTGAATGGACAATCCGTAGACACCACGAGCTGGATTAGGTACAGTCATGACCAACTATATATAAAACTTCAAGTCTTATGACGCTGCCATAAGATTAAATTTAGAATGAAGTTGTATACATAAAGTGCACTTGACTGTACTCATGGCACTTGTTTCGCATTTGTAGGTGCGTTCTTAGCAGTGAAGAAGAATTAAGCGCATTTTTAAGCGACGACTCTGGTACAAAAAAGATTCAAAGGAATAGTATTTTAAGTATTAACAATGTAAAATATTAAATATTAAAGATTTAGAACTTGTTATGAGACGGATGTTTAACGTAGGCCATTTCTATAACATTATTTAAACATTCGAACAATACAATAGTAACTTTAATTAAAGAGTGATCCCACTTTATATTTTAAGTAAAGGCGCAAACACACAAACACACACGCAGAATAAATAACATGTCAATCTGTACACATTGGTAAATAAATTATAAACTTTGGTTTAAATAAATTCAAAAAGCATTGAGATGAACAAATACTTAAGTAACTAAAAATAAATGAGTAAAGTATTTCTACATTTAGTAAATTGTCGTAGTAATCACTATGTCACGTCATTTGTGTTCAAGCAACTGGTAACAAACTTGAAGGAAAATTATCTTTAATGCCACTAAATTGAATCGAATTCGCAACACGCAAATTTTGACTAGCCAAATATGACACGAAAAAATATTTTTTTCCTTTGGTTTAGTTCATAATCTTGACATTGTTTCACTTTTTACCCCTTTTAAGCAATATTAAAACCAGCTGATCTATCAAACCTTTTAGACCAATACTTGTGATCCCGTAACGATTTAGAACCGGGAGTCCTACAACCAAAAACAAAATACATACTATATCTAGCAATTTTTATCCTCATAATCTTAACCCATTCACTTCGAGTGCCAATAGATCGTTTTCAAGAAACAAAATATTACTTATGCAACACGTTTTTCCACTTCCAAAAACGAACAATGTCGGATCGGATAGCAGAAAGCCATTTTTAATTCTCATATTCGTAACCAACTTAATCTTTTTCTTTCTTTCATGATCGTAACTTAGAATGCGACTAAAGCGTTTTAAAAAAAAACATAATTTAACCAACCAAAAAAAAACCACGTTTTTATTCCTGAACTCTCGACTAATGTTCAGAATCGAAACCTTTCGATTGTTCGTTTCGAGTTTAAAAGTAGACCTGGAGTTTACTCCTTGGGGATGGTTTTAATATGCATACATTATATTTTGTTTTTTGAGACGCTTAGTTCGTTTTTAAAGGGATAGTTCGTTGTTAGGCTTAGGCCGCACTACGGTTAAACCGCCGCGCATTTTAACCGCCTGATTTAGTTTTTTTTTGCTGAGACTGATTTTAAAACCGCGTTTTGTTACAGAATTTTTAGTGGAAAAAACCGCAACAAAAGTCCATAGAACGTAATATTGGCGTCGCGGTTTTTAGCGGTGCGTGCGTTTCGGACGGTTTCGCGGTTTCACGATTTATCGCTTGCGGGGAAAAACCGTAGTGCGGCCTTAGCCTTATACGGATCCGATATAGTTCGTTTTTTGGAGTAGAGGTATTTCTGATCTGCAGCCTTTGCGGCGGGCGTAACTATTCACAGAAATCAAATTGGGAAACTATGTTTTGTCTCTGCCATAAACGTTTGGACAGAGACAAAATATAGACTTTCCGTGTCGCAATCGTTTCTGGCGTTTTTGAATCGGCCTCTGGGTGTGTTTCAAGGAGTTTGCGAGATGAGTTGCAACCATCTGTGTAAAGGATTAGGATTTTAGGCCGTAGTTTGTTTTGGAGAAGTTATAAAATGTGTAAAACCAGCTTTTCTAAGAAGAAAGAAAGCTAAACTATTAGATTGGTCAACCGTTTACCGTGCTCACGTATTCATTCATATACTTAGGCACTAGTCATTATGAATTTCTTTTAGCGTACCCCTCTAAGGGTTTTATAGACTCAAATATCCACGTTTCAACTGACACGTGATTGGTTAATTTTGACATGACATTTCATGTCTTTTTTTGTGGCATTTAAGTTTCTTTAACGAAGTGTAGTTCCTGCCAATATCACGTAAGAATAGATTCAACATCATGATCAAACACGGGGGATTTATTGGAGGGAATACCCATTTAAGCTCGTTTCAAGGCGCAATCGGTCTTGAAGCAAGTGGCTTGATGATCGAAGCAAGTTTGTAGATTATTGTATTGATCACTTACTATCCAGCGAAACAAAACAAAAGCAAAGAAATCGTACATAAAACCACTAAAATGGATCCATTATAATTTTGACTCCATTACCCTCCACTGAACCCCGATATAAGGATTATAATCGCATTGACAGTTGTCAAGAAAAGGAACGGTGACACCGTTCAGAAAAAATTAAGGTATTAATATTGTAAAAGTGGACTTTACAAAACATTGGCCCAATTTTTTTTCTTGCAAATTATCTTCAAATGCACCGACGCTATTTAATGACAGACTACTGGCATAACATATAAGTATTTTTGACGTCTATGAAGAAATTGTGTATGACAGATATAAAAAAGTATCTCAATTGACTAAAAAGTCATTAACTTTTCTACTTATTATCACAAAGCAGTTGTACTGCTATTTGGATATTTGTTTCTAAAAAACCATAATTTACAAGCGGGGTATGCGACTTCCGCTTTATCTTAACATTATGCGGGTGGTATGGACAGCCGCCATTAAGTTAATGTTAAAGAGTACTCACTATTAACAGGCATACTGCAAGGGGTACGCGTACCCACTTTTTTTACAGCCACATCCTAGATATAGGCGTAACTCACTGCCCTTGGGGTACGCGTACCCCACTTTGTAAAGGCTGTCTAGATCATGCCGAAGCCCTCGCCGCCCTCGTTGATGGCCCACAGCAAGGCCTTGACGAGCTGGTCGTAGCTGTCGTAGTCCGGGAGGCAGAGCTGGTTGAAGCACGTGTGCGCGGTGGGCAGCGCGCCGAAGTTCGGCGCCGGCGTGATCTGGAAGCGCGGGTTCAGCTCCTGCGCACGACATACAATTACTCATTTCTGCTCCCTTTTGTACTTGCCTGATAGAGTAAGGCTTTAATGATTGTGCAATACAGATAAATTAACTAAAGAGACGTAGATTTTACAGCTAGGCAATTTTCGACGCAATCAGAAACAGACAACCAAATTTTGCTGCAGCCGGCCGACGAGACGGGTCTCGTGATATAGAAGCCAGTTCAGTTTTAACAATAGGGTGCTTCTAAAATGTATTTTTTTTTCTATTTTTGTAAAAAATCTTAATGCGATTCACAGAATATCTACGTACCAAGTTTCAACAGTACTAATAGGGTTTATACATAGTTTCGGAAAAAACATGGCACAACTGATTCGTCTCTGGTCGGGTCAATATGGAAAACGGTCATTTCTATATTGTCTTAGATTCGGGTGTAGTGGTACTGTTGTTGTTTCTAATTTCTGTAACACAAGCGCTCCCTCGGGGGGTTTTAGTGGGTACCTGTCCTTCTTAGGACAGGAGAGTTCCACAGAGGTAAGAGAGGTAAGGCATAGTGATTTATCGCTCGAACTGGAGCAGCCTGACTGGTGAAACACCTCCACCTCACAGAAGACCACAGTCAAATAATAATCACTTCGGTGTTGTCGTGTTCCTGCGTGTGAGTAAGGTTTCTAGACCTCCGGGGGGTGCTACACATTAGTAGCAAGGGTCAAGCCTTCAATGTAAGGGCGACAAGTATACTATTGCTGGACTTGTCGCTTAAGCTCCCTCAGGTGAGGTGCGCCTAGCATCTCCCCGACCTGGAAGCCGCCGGGCGGCAGCTGGCTGCAGCCGGTCGTGAACTGCAGCAGGCGCGCCCGCTCGGGCGGCGTGAAGCTGTGCACGGCGGCCCACAGCCAGCCCAGCAGCCGCTCCCAGTCGCGGCGTCAACAAAGTAGTCAGAGGCAGGCGTGACCTGGAAGCCGCCGGGCGGCAGCTGGCTGCAGCCGGTCGTGAACTGCAGCAGGCGCGCCCGCTCGGGCGGCGTGAAGCTGTGCACGGCGGCCCACAGCCAGCCCAGCAGCCGCTCCCAGTCGCGGCGTCAACAAAGTAGTCAGAGGCAGGCGTGACCTGGAAGCCGCCGGGCGGCAGCTGGCTGCAGCCGGTCGTGAACTGCAGCAGGCGCGCCCGCTCGGGCGGCGTGAAGCTGTGCACGGCGGCCCACAGCCAGCCCAGCAGCCGCTCCCAGTCGCGGCGTCAACAAAGTAGTCAGAGGCAGGCGTGACCTGGAAGCCGCCGGGCGGCAGCTGGCTGCAGCCGGTCGTGAACTGCAGCAGGCGCGCCCGCTCGGGCGGCGTGAAGCTGTGCACGGCGGCCCACAGCCAGCCCAGCAGCCGCTCCCAGTCGCGGCGTCAACAAAGTAGTCAGAGGCAGGCGTGACCTGGAAGCCGCCGGGCGGCAGCTGGCTGCAGCCGGTCGTGAACTGCAGCAGGCGCGCCCGCTCGGGCGGCGTGAAGCTGTGCACGGCGGCCCACAGCCAGCCCAGCAGCCGCTCCCAGTCGCGGCGTCAACAAAGTAGTCAGAGGCAGGCGTGACCTGGAAGCCGCCGGGCGGCAGCTGGCTGCAGCCGGTCGTGAACTGCAGCAGGCGCGCCCGCTCGGGCGGCGTGAAGCTGTGCACGGCGGCCCACAGCCAGCCCAGCAGCCGCTCCCAGTCGCGGCGTCAACAAAGTAGTCAGAGGCAGGCGTGACCTGGAAGCCGCCGGGCGGCAGCTGGCTGCAGCCGGTCGTGAACTGCAGCAGGCGCGCCCGCTCGGGCGGCGTGAAGCTGTGCACGGCGGCCCACAGCCAGCCCAGCAGCCGCTCCCAGTCGCGGCGTCAACAAAGTAGTCAGAGGCAGGCGTGACCTGGAAGCCGCCGGGCGGCAGCTGGCTGCAGCCGGTCGTGAACTGCAGCAGGCGCGCCCGCTCGGGCGGCGTGAAGCTGTGCACGGCGGCCCACAGCCAGCCCAGCAGCCGCTCCCAGTCGCGGCGTCAACAAAGTAGTCAGAGGCAGGCGTGACCTGGAAGCCGCCGGGCGGCAGCTGGCTGCAGCCGGTCGTGAACTGCAGCAGGCGCGCCCGCTCGGGCGGCGTGAAGCTGTGCACGGCGGCCCACAGCCAGCCCAGCAGCCGCTCCCAGTCGCGGCGTCAACAAAGTAGTCAGAGGCAGGCGTGACCTGGAAGCCGCCGGGCGGCAGCTGGCTGCAGCCGGTCGTGAACTGCAGCAGGCGCGCCCGCTCGGGCGGCGTGAAGCTGTGCACGGCGGCCCACAGCCAGCCCAGCAGCCGCTCCCAGTCGCGGCGTCAACAAAGTAGTCAGAGGCAGGCGTGACCTGGAAGCCGCCGGGCGGCAGCTGGCTGCAGCCGGTCGTGAACTGCAGCAGGCGCGCCCGCTCGGGCGGCGTGAAGCTGTGCACGGCGGCCCACAGCCAGCCCAGCAGCCGCTCCCAGTCGCGGCGTCAACAAAGTAGTCAGAGGCAGGCGTGACCTGGAAGCCGCCGGGCGGCAGCTGGCTGCAGCCGGTCGTGAACTGCAGCAGGCGCGCCCGCTCGGGCGGCGTGAAGCTGTGCACGGCGGCCCACAGCCAGCCCAGCAGCCGCTCCCAGTCGCGGCGTCAACAAAGTAGTCAGAGGCAGGCGTGACCTGGAAGCCGCCGGGCGGCAGCTGGCTGCAGCCGGTCGTGAACTGCAGCAGGCGCGCCCGCTCGGGCGGCGTGAAGCTGTGCACGGCGGCCCACAGCCAGCCCAGCAGCCGCTCCCAGTCGCGGCGTCAACAAAGTAGTCAGAGGCAGGCGTGACCTGGAAGCCGCCGGGCGGCAGCTGGCTGCAGCCGGTCGTGAACTGCAGCAGGCGCGCCCGCTCGGGCGGCGTGAAGCTGTGCACGGCGGCCCACAGCCAGCCCAGCAGCCGCTCCCAGTCGCGGCGTCAACAAAGTAGTCAGAGGCAGGCGTGACCTGGAAGCCGCCGGGCGGCAGCTGGCTGCAGCCGGTCGTGAACTGCAGCAGGCGCGCCCGCTCGGGCGGCGTGAAGCTGTGCACGGCGGCCCACAGCCAGCCCAGCAGCCGCTCCCAGTCGCGGCGTCAACAAAGTAGTCAGAGGCAGGCGTGACCTGGAAGCCGCCGGGCGGCAGCTGGCTGCAGCCGGTCGTGAACTGCAGCAGGCGCGCCCGCTCGGGCGGCGTGAAGCTGTGCACGGCGGCCCACAGCCAGCCCAGCAGCCGCTCCCAGTCGCGGCCGCCGCCCGCCGCCAGTGCGTGCGCGCGCCAGTCCGACACGCTGAGCTCGCCCGACCCGCACACCAGCAGCTCCAGCTCCGTCTCGTCGAACGCCGCTGCACAACAGACACGCACACCGGTCAACTAGTGGATGGGGCACCGATGACGTTCGGTCTACTTCCCGAATACGAAACGAACAAAAGAAAGGTATTACTCAATACTCAATCATTAATGCTGCTATTCGCTGGGTGCACAATGAAAGCGTCAAATATACCTCATCTACCAAATATGATCCAAATCAGTAATTTTAGCGTAAAAAAAATAACGAACCATATAACGATAATAATATTAGTGGTTCAAAATTAAAACATTACGTAAAACATATTAATATGATGTCAAAAGGTTTGAAAAGTGAAAATAAAAACCGGCAGGTTGTCGGGCAGGAGCAGCTGCAGGCCGCGCATGAAGGCGCCGGTCTCGGCCCGGCGGCGTACGTACCGAGCAGGTTGTCGGGCACGAGCAGCTGCAGGCCGCGCAGGAAGGCGCCGGTCTCGGCCCGGCGGCGTACGTACCGAGCAGGTTGTCGGGCACGAGCAGCTGCAGGCCGCGCAGGAAGGCGCCGGTCTCGGCCCGGCGGCGTACGTACCGAGCAGGTTGTCGGGCACGAGCAGCTGCAGGCCGCGCAGGAAGGCGCCGGTCTCGGCCCGGCGGCGTACGTACCGAGCAGGTTGTCGGGCACGAGCAGCTGCAGGCCGCGCAGGAAGGCGCCGGTCTCGGCCCGGCGGCGTACGTACCGAGCAGGTTGTCGGGCACGAGCAGCTGCAGGCCGCGCAGGAAGGCGCCGGTCTCGGCCCGGCGGCGTACGTACCGAGCAGGTTGTCGGGCACGAGCAGCTGCAGGCCGCGCAGGAAGGCGCCGGTCTCGGCCCGGCGGCGTACGTACCGAGCAGGTTGTCGGGCACGAGCAGCTGCAGGCCGCGCAGGAAGGCGCCGGTCTCGGCCCGGCGGCGTACGTACCGAGCAGGTTGTCGGGCACGAGCAGCTGCAGGCCGCGCAGGAAGGCGCCGGTCTCGGCCCGGCGGCGTACGTACCGAGCAGGTTGTCGGGCACGAGCAGCTGCAGGCCGCGCAGGAAGGCGCCGGTCTCGGCCCGGCAGCGCAAGGCCAGCCTCCACTGCGCGAGCAGGTCCACGTACTGCAGCTTCGTGCTGTTGCGGACCTGATACACATACACAACACTAATGTAGTGATGCACAATAGGTACGATGATGTAGCTTCCAACTTCCGGGTCTAGTGCTCGGGTTCGTTCAAAGGACTCGCCTTTTTTATATTTTCCTGGACGACGGGCTCGGTATCCTATTTTTTATCTTTCTATACGGATAGGAAGTAAGATTTACCAGTATCAATGTATCATGAAAATTAAATTAAATGACACCATACCATGTTAAGCAAAGATTGTTTCAAAACATTCTTCAATAACGAAAATTTTAATCTAAACAGCGTAACTAAACGCCCCCACATCTCTCATCGCGTATAATGGTCGTAGAATACATATATCAACTACGGTCGACAGCGCATCGCCTCACCGTCGACAAAGATTCAACCAAAAGTAAGCAATAAACCAAACGACCAGCTGGTCCGAGTGAACTCAGCTACGGAAAGGCGACGTGCTTACGGCTCAACGTAGCCGAGGCGATGTCGTTGACGCTTGGTTGAAGCGCGTCACCAAGCGACCAGCTGCTCTTTGACCACTAGCCGTGGCGCCGGGTCAGTATTCGAACATTCGAACGTGAAGTGTCGTAAGACAAAGTTCAACGCCTGAGGTGAGACGTAAGCGCAGGAATATCGGGTCGTGAGCGTGTTTCCAGGTGAAACTATTTTTTTGGGTATTTTAAAGAAACAGAAAAAATTTATCTCCCCTTGCGGTGCGGGAATCGAAACCACAACCTTCACGTATCGCGCGTGCTGCTCTTACAACTAAGCTAACCGCAAGTTATCGTAGGCGATGACATTTTTCTGGTGTATCAACCGTTTGCCTACGGTAAGCGCCCTCTGCCGAATATGTTTAGAACTACATACTTATTTTTTTGCGTATGCATTGCAGTGGGGAGTTCCATACAAAGAATACTTCAAGCCCAAGTTGATACGTTCACGTTACGTTTACGAGTTGATATGTGTGCGAGGACGGTTCTAGGTCCCACTAGGAGCTAAATGTAGTCAGTTACCCTGATGGTGCTCCCGTTGGGCAGCAGGTCGTGCGTGCAGACGAGCCGGCCCTGCGAGTCGTAGACGTCGTCCGCGAAGAATATCTCGGGCACGCCCTCCCCCGCGTCCAGGTCCGTCTCCAGCACGTACTTTATCTTCGTGAGGTACAGCTCGGGGTCGTCTTGCTCGAAGTACTGTCAAAATTATTAACTAAGACTGTGTACGCGTGGAATTAGCAAAAATCCTTCTTTAACAAAAATATAGCCATTGTCACTCAAGGTGCTACCTTCGCCTTTAGTGACATAGGCTATATTTTTCTTGAAGCGAAAGTATTTTCAAAATCGGCTCAGTAGTTTTTACACACAAACATTATTACAATTCTTTCATCTTTATAATATTAGTGTAGACACGTTAAAAAATGATAATTGCAGTTGCTTTAGAGCAGCGGTTCCCAAAATTAATTAGTCAACTGCGCACTTTGAGAATAAATTATTTTATAGCGCGGTAAGCGCTGGCTTCCACTAGCGACACCGATGATTTTTATTAATCTTGGATATTACAAGAGAGGAATTGGCAATTTTTTTAAGATGTAGGTTTATTATGAGATGTACATTATTATATTACGAGGGAAGTAACCAAACTATAATTGCCTAAAGTGCCAATACTCCAAAGTGTCAATACCATAAAGTTTAGTTACTTTTTTTTCCGGGTCTCTTACTGCCCCCTTTTTAGACCTGCAGTGCAAACACTTTGGAAAAGGCTGCTCTAGAGCATAATAAAGTAGATGACTGATAATGTATGATGAGGCAAACATTTAGTTTTTCAAAAATTTAACACCCATTTTTTGTCTTTTATCTTATAAACAAGAATTTATTAAGATACATTGCCTTACAATTTAGTTCGACGTCACCGATTCCCACAGTTTTTACAAATTCATGACGAAGTCGCCACTTCATATCATCCATTTTTATTTATTTGTTTAAGCAAGAAATACTTAGTTATATTTTCAAAATGCAATGAAAACGAACTGACGAACTTCAATTTAGTTCGTCAGTTATATTTAATGTAATCATTAGTTTTCATCAATTTAAAAATACATTATTTTGAATAACTCAAATTTTGAATCGATCTATTTGTGTTGGTGTGAATATGAAATAAATACTTAAAATATGAACATAACTTACACTTCGC
This sequence comes from Glyphodes pyloalis, assembly GCA_037074685.1. Lineage (NCBI taxonomy): Eukaryota > Metazoa > Arthropoda > Insecta > Lepidoptera > Crambidae > Glyphodes > Glyphodes pyloalis. The sequence continues at coordinate 1,074,753 of JAYKKO010000003.1, read as the reverse complement.
TTTTTTTTTCTTGAATAAATTACTTTACATTTTCCCCCGTTTACTTTGTCTAAGAACAAATTTGACATCAACCTTTTTAATTTTTTTTTTAGATGGCGTTACACTTTTGTAACCAAAAATAGAAATGAAGTTGAATATTTTTTTAAAAGACGCATATAGCAAAAACACTTAAGTACAGTACAAGGAACAGTGCACGCGTACCTTGTAGTGCACGCGCAGGCCGATGATCTGCGCGAGGAAGGAGCGCGTGAGGCGCGCGCGCACGAACTGCCGGTACGAGCCGCCCAGCGCGCACTCGTACAGGCACTTGCCCACCACCTTGCCCGCCAGCTCGAAGTGCTTCAGCTGCCGGACAAACTCGAAATAAACCACTTCTGTAGTCAAGTATATTACATAAAACACTTTTTTATCGTCATCGAATACAATGCAGGTTCGTAAACTATATCTACAGAGAAAATACCGGTAAGAAAGATTAGTTACAGTAGCATTATCTAACTCAATGCTATGTGTAGCTCACTTTTGACCAAGTCGATATAGTTTTGTTTTGATGAGTGAAGAAGCAATTAAGTATTTACTTTCGAGAGGTAAGCTACAGCAAACCAGTTCCGGACGGTGGCACCTATTCACAAGCATAACGTATGTGCTAGCCTTCGCTTTGAAAGTAACGACCCGTAGCGCCACCGTCCCTGATCCACTGGAGCGCCCCCGCCTCGCTGTGGAGGCCTTGAATGCAATGCTGATTTCTTTTATTATATTGCACTTTAAAATTGACCTCATCCCACTTGATGTCAAGTGGTAATGAGGTCCTAGCTGAGGGGAAACAAGTACAGCGCATAATAAATTTGTTACTGGACTTGTCGCCCTTACCATGAAGGCTTGACCCCTGCTACTAATGTAGCACCCCGCAGGAACACAGAAGTGATTGTTATTTGGCTGCGGTCTTCTTTAAATTTCTTCAGCATCTTCATCATCGAGGAAATAAGTGCGGTACCTTGAGATGAGGCGGGCGATCGGGGTTGGGGTGCACCAGGCCGCCGCACGCGTCGTGGAAGGAGACGAACAGACCGAGCTTGGCGTCGAACAGCTGCGCGCACAGCAGGGAGAACCACTCGCGCCTGACGCCGCCCCAGTCCACCCCTGCCGAATACGTATTTATAAATATTAAGTATAAATAAACTAGCGGCCGCCCGCAACTTCGTACTGTTACATCCCTAGTTACTACACAAATACCGGTTACTTAATAAATAAATAAATATTGGACAACATCACATACATTGCTATGATCTTGTGTTATAAGCACTTTGCTTGCACTGTTGCACTTGTGTTACAGAAATCAAAAACAACGACGGTACCACAACACCCAGACCCGAGACAATATAGAAAAGTTCGTTTCCCCATTGACCCGACCGGGCAGCGAATCCCAAGATGACGCGACGCCAAAGTCCGGCCTCTCAGCTACGGAGGTCGTAACGTAACTTACCTTGTTCCCCTTGGAAGGTGACGTCAAAGTTCTTGCACCAGTCGGCGACGGTGAAGTGCCTGGTGGCCTTGAGGCTCGACCTGAGCAGCTCCTGGCGGAGCACGCGGATGGCGACCTTATCGTGAGGGTGCCGCGCGTGCAGCTTGCGCAGCTCGCTGTAGAAGTAGTCCTGCTTGTTCTGTCGAGTTTACATCAAACATTTCTTTATCCAAGTAGGTTGCATAATCGTCATGTCACTGCGCGTGCAAAGCCGCGCAAGTGAGGTTCGTGAATACCGCGAATCGGCTTTTGTACGATATTACAGTGAATAAAACTGGGTATCCGTAGCCGAGAGTCGAGCGGGCCGAACTTTGGCGTCGCGACACTTCTGAGGTCGCGGGTTCAATATGGGAAATGAACTTTTCTACATTGTCTCGGGTCTGTGTGTTGCGGTACTGTCTTTGTTTGATTCGTGTAACACAAGTGCTAAAGCTACTTACCACAGTATCATAGTAATGTATGTGATGTTAGGTTAAAAGTTAAGCATTTGTGTTAACAAACACGACGGTACCACAACACCTAGACCCAATAGAGAAAAGTTATTTATTTATTTATATGCTAATCACATGGTACATAAGGTGTTACAATTCAGGAAGTACATTGGACACATGACACCTTGTTGGGCACTGCAATAGAGATTTATAAATGAATTATTAACTATCTGTGTCGACCTACGACATTACCTACAAGTCGACACATATCTATATATCTATTTCTAAATATGTATCTATTTAAGATTTATCATCAAAACAATCTTTCAGAGTAGTTTCGTTGAAATAAGTTCGTTTTCCATAATGTCCCGACTTGGGCTGGTCTCGGCTACGGATGTCGTCAGTAGTAGTATCTGTGGGGGCGGCGGTGACCTTGAAGGTGTCCTCCCCGCCGCAGTTGGCGCGCAGCAGCTGCGTGTAGGTGGCGGCGATGAGGTCGCGCTCGGCCGCCCACAGGCGCAGCGCGGGCTGCGCGCCGTCCTCCACGCTGAACAACCCGCCCGGGCCTGCGCCGCCCGCCCGCGGCATCAGCACCAGCTGCAACACGCCCCTACACGTCACTACACGTCACTACATGTCGCGCAGCTGCTGCGTGTAGGTGGCGGCGATGAGGTCGCGCTCGGCCGCCCACAGGCGCAGCGCGGGCTGCGCGCCGTCCTCCACGCTGAACAACCCGCCCGGGCCTGCGCCGCCCGCCCGCGGCATCAGCACCAGCTGCAACACGCCCCTACACGTCACTACACGTCACTACATGTCGCGCAGCTGCTGCGTGTAGGTGGCGGCGATGAGGTCGCGCTCGGCCGCCCACAGGCGCAGCGCGGGCTGCGCGCCGTCCTCCACGCTGAACAACCCGCCCGGGCCTGCGCCGCCCGCCCGCGGCATCAGCACCAGCTGCAACACGCCCCTACACGTCACTACACGTCACTACATGTCGCGCAGCTGCTGCGTGTAGGTGGCGGCGATGAGGTCGCGCTCGGCCGCCCACAGGCGCAGCGCGGGCTGCGCGCCGTCCTCCACGCTGAACAACCCGCCCGGGCCTGCGCCGCCCGCCCGCGGCATCAGCACCAGCTGCAACACGCCCCTACACGTCACTACACGTCACTACATGTCGCGCAGCTGCTGCGTGTAGGTGGCGGCGATGAGGTCGCGCTCGGCCGCCCACAGGCGCAGCGCGGGCTGCGCGCCGTCCTCCACGCTGAACAACCCGCCCGGGCCTGCGCCGCCCGCCCGCGGCATCAGCACCAGCTGCAACACGCCCCTACACGTCACTACACGTCACTACATGTCGCGCAGCTGCTGCGTGTAGGTGGCGGCGATGAGGTCGCGCTCGGCCGCCCACAGGCGCAGCGCGGGCTGCGCGCCGTCCTCCACGCTGAACAACCCGCCCGGGCCTGCGCCGCCCGCCCGCGGCATCAGCACCAGCTGCAACACGCCCCTACACGTCACTACACGTCACTACATGTCGCGCAGCTGCTGCGTGTAGGTGGCGGCGATGAGGTCGCGCTCGGCCGCCCACAGGCGCAGCGCGGGCTGCGCGCCGTCCTCCACGCTGAACAACCCGCCCGGGCCTGCGCCGCCCGCCCGCGGCATCAGCACCAGCTGCAACACGCCCCTACACGTCACTACACGTCACTACATGTCGCGCAGCTGCTGCGTGTAGGTGGCGGCGATGAGGTCGCGCTCGGCCGCCCACAGGCGCAGCGCGGGCTGCGCGCCGTCCTCCACGCTGAACAACCCGCCCGGGCCTGCGCCGCCCGCCCGCGGCATCAGCACCAGCTGCAACACGCCCCTACACGTCACTACACGTCACTACATGTCGCGCAGCTGCTGCGTGTAGGTGGCGGCGATGAGGTCGCGCTCGGCCGCCCACAGGCGCAGCGCGGGCTGCGCGCCGTCCTCCACGCTGAACAACCCGCCCGGGCCTGCGCCGCCCGCCCGCGGCATCAGCACCAGCTGCAACACGCCACTACACGTCGCTACATGTCGCCAAATATCGCTACACAACAGCAGGCCACTCGATAATCAGACGGACTACAAAGAAGACCTCTCTCAAATTCACGCCGAAACCGCAAACTTAAGGCGCTTTCAATTTAGACGTTTCGTCTCGGACCGCTGCAGTGCCGAAGCGGTACGTTTGTCGTACGGCGTACAGATGGTTTAATGACCGTTTTCATACAAAACGCTCGGTGTGTTACGGGATTCAACAATATAGAATATGCTAAGTTCGCAAGTAATATTAATTAACTTAGAAACCATGTCTGACCCTGACGTCATAATCAAGGCTTTGCGCTTATTACCCGAATTTGATGGGAACCCCAACGTGCTTACAAGATTTGTGAGATTTTGTGATCAACTTGTGGTGGTCTCCTATGGTGGTCAAGCATATACCTAGGGCGAACTTTTTCTAATAAACGGGATACTTAATAAGATCACGGGTCCTGCCGCCAGGACTATCAATTCCAACGGAATTCCTGAGAGTTGTACTGGCATAAAAAGTGTTTTAATTAACAATTTTACCGATCAACGCGATGAAACAACCCTCTATAACGACCTAGCTTCGCAAACCTAAGGGAGCAATACTCCACAAGAATTTTATGATAAATGTAGAAGAGACGACAATCCAGGCTAAACGGGATTTTTATAAGAAACTTACAATGCAGTCATTTGTGCGCGGACTAAAGGAGCCTCTAGGTTCTCGTATAAGGTGCATGCGCCCCGACACGATAGAAAAGGCACTGGAATATGTACAGGAAGAGCTAAATACGTTGTATTTACAAAGTCGCAATGAAGGTTTACCTAAAATTGTGCATAACGCGTCCAACTATAGGCAGCTCATACATATGCCAATGCCTAATAATGCTTTTGCTACTCCAAGACCATTCGTTTTCCCTCAGAAATTAGCGAATGTCCAAGCTCCACCCCTTCGTTTTAATTATAATTTCTTACCCAAGCCCCAGCTTCTTCATCAACCCATGCGTATGCCCACCTAATTACAATCCACAAAGTGGTGTATTCAGAATGCCAAACAGACCTAATTATAATTTTCACACTAACTCTTAACACCCCTAAGCCTATGAGCGGCGTTAGCCATTTTATGCCACGAGTCTTACCCCCATCTGGACATGACTGGAGAAAACATGGTAATCCACCACCTACTAACTACTTTAAGACTCGCGACGTGAACGTAAATGAGTGTTCACCCTATGAGGATTACTATTACGAGGACTGTTATAACACTGACCCTTACTATATTCCGCATGAATCATATAACGGCTACGAATATGATGGTTTGGTTCCATATCATTATGAGGAAGCACCACAATCTGAAACGTGGCCTGGTCATGTAGAGGAGCCAGCTCAGCCCTCTACTTCCTCTCAGAACGATAATCAGGATTTTCAAGTAGACCGGAACTCAAAAAACTTAAAATAGAAGTCAATCTTCAAACACAGAGACAACTGCCATATATTTTTATAACTCATCCACCTCTGAAGTTACTAATCGATACAGGGGCTAACCAATCTTTTTTAAGTCCTGATGCTATAAGTAAATTTTATTCTGACGTACCGTTAAATCATGATCCGTTCGAAGTAACCAACATACACGGAACTAGTAGAAGCAAACATTCAATAACACTACCCTGTTTCAAAGAGTTTAAAAACGAAAATGATATTGTAACACAACGTCCCAACATCTGCGAGTCTGACGCATCACACAGCGTGGACCAGGCTTCCCCTCGCCGCCCGCGCCGCGCACCACCTCGGTTCATATAAAAGAGCCAGCAGGCCGGCCACTTGCTAGTCTACGTTTGGTACGCCCGAGAGCAATACTCTGCATCGACTTAGGTCGGTCTCTGCGTTCTCCCGTGCGTTGCTGAACCTAGGCTACCCGCCCTTGTATTGTTAAGGCCCGTGTTGTCTTCGTTAGCGAACTACACGACGCTTTCGCAATATAAGTGCACCAACCCGCCGCTTTATAATATAGTAGAATCCACCCTATTAATTTGTTTGTATATTTTAAAAGTAGTAATATCGTTTTATGATACTGTAATAAAACTTTCTTTTATTCAGTTATCTTTCGTTCATATTTATCTCCCTACACACCACCCCCTGTTACAATATTAAATTTTTCATCTATAAATTCCACGACTATTTCGACGGCCTGATTGGACTCGACTTACTGACACAATGGGAAGCGACAATCGACTTAAAGAATAGAAGACTTAATACGCAAACCAGTACTAATCCTATTGGAATGTATAACTCGAGAAACGTCAACCTTTATGAAAACATAATACCAGCTGGATCTTCCAAATTAATAAGATTACCAATAAATATATCAAACAGTGAAGCGATAATTAATGAACAGACCTTATGTAACTGTATCATTTCAGAATGCTTAACTAATGTTCGTAATAGCCGTGGTTTCTTAGAAGTAACTAACCCAACAAACAATGACATTATATTCTCATTAGACCGCCCAGCTGAGGCAGAGTCATTTAATACCGAATCGTTCGATGTTAAGTACACGAGCACCGAACAAGCCGATAGTCTGCGTATTAACAATTTCTAAATTAAGAACGGAACATCTAAACCCGGAAGAAAAAACAAATCTAGTAATTCTTTGTTCTCAATACGCCGATATATTTTACCTAGATGGCGAACCATTGACTTTTAGCAACAAAATTAAACACTCAATTAAAACATCCGATGAAATGCCTATTTATACAAAAAGTTACCGTTATCCCTTCGTACATCGTGACGAAGTCCGAGAACAAATCGCGAAAATGTTAGATCAGGGAATTATACGTCCTTCTGACTCTGCGTGGAGTTCACCAATTTGGATAGTGCCTAAAAAGATTGACGCCTCCGGGAAACAGAAATGGAGATTGGGTACTTCAGAAAATTAAATGAAAAAACAATCGACGACAAATACCCAATTCCAAATATAACAGACGTCCTAGATAAATTAGGTAAATGCCAATATTTCACAACCCTCGATTTAGCAAGTGGTTTTTATCAAGTCCAAATGAACCCTGATGACATTCACAAAACCGCGTTTAATGTGGAGAACGGGCACTTTGAGTTTTTAAGAATGCCCATGGGTCTTAAGAATTCTCCATCAACCTTTCAGAGGGTGATGGATAATGTCCTAAGAGGGCTCCAAAACGTCATCTGTTTAGTTTACTTGGATGACATTATAGTATTCAGCACTAGTCTCCAGGAACATGTAATAAACCTGGAGAGGGTATTCCAGAGACTTAGGGAATCTAATTTCAAAATCCAGATGGATAAATCTGAGTTTTTGAAATTAGAAACAGCATACCTAGGACATGTTATAAGTAGGGAAGGGATAAAACCTAACCCCGATAAAATTAAGGCTATAGAAAACTAACTAACCTTTAACACAATGTTTAAAAAAGAACAAGGCTATAACTTTAGATCCAAATTATATTAACAGTTTTGAAAAATGTAAGAGATTGCTCACTAACGATCCCATACTACAATACCCCGATTTTACTCGTGAATTTAATTTAACAACCGACGCTTCAAATTTTGCTATTGGTGCCAATCTCTCACAAGGGCCAGTAGGTTCAGACAAGCCGATCGCTCGCTTACGCTTCTCGCACACTTAACGATAGCGAGACAAACTATAGTACTATTGAAAAAGAATTACTAGCTATAGTTTGGGCCACCAAATACTTCCGGCCATACCTATTTGGGCGAAGATTTAAAGTGATCACAGATCATAAACCACTTCAATGGCTTATGACTCTAAAAGAGCCAAACTCCAGGCTTACGAGATGGCGTCTGAAGCTTAGTGAATATAATTATACCATCATTAACAAAACGGGAAAATCAAATACAAATGCGGATGCTCTATCTAGGGTTCAAATAAATAACGAAGAAACTAGTTCTATGTCAGTAAATCCTTCTGAACGACCTCCCAATATAGATATTAACTCTGACACTGCTACTGTGCACACTGACCTGGAGAACCCATACTAGAGGTCCCTATAACAGATGGCCCCTTAAATAAATTCCACCGTCAATTATGTTTAACCATAGTAGGAGGCATAAAGAAACGAACAACCATAACTAAACCTTTTGATACCCACACCCGTATTACAGCTCAAATATCAGAATATAACCTTGAGGAAGACGTAGTAAATATAGTTAAAGAATATCTGAATCCAAAAGTAAAGACCGCTATAATGATAACTCCTCCTTTAGGTATGTATAAAATAGTTCCTATATTACAAGACAAATTCAAAAATTCTTCTATGAACTTAGTTATAGCTAAAGTAGAGTTGGAAAACGTTAAGGAATATCTGCGACAACAAGATATCATAAGGCATTATCACGAAGGAAAAACTAATCATAGAGGAATTAATTAATGTTACTTATCTCTTTCCCATTTATTATTACTGGCCAAAGTTAAAAGAACACGTAACTAAGTTTATAAATGAATGTACCATCTGTGGGCAAGCCAAGTATGATCGAAATCCTATACGTCCACAATTCAACCTAGTACCTCCAGCTACTAGACCCTTCGAAATTGTCCATATGGATCTATTTACAGTCCAAGGTGAAAAGTATGTTACTCTAATGGACGTCTTCTCTAAATACGGACAAGCCTACCATCTTAGGGATGGCACAGCTGTCAGCGTTATTCAGGCCCTATTACAATATTCTACCCATCATGGGTTACCTCTAACAATTATCACCGATCAAGGTACTGAATTTACAAACCAGATGTTTGCCGAATTCACTAGAGTACATAGAATCACCCACCATAAAACTCTGGCTAATTCACCCAATGATAATGGAAACATTGAAAGATTTCACTCCACACTATTAGAACACTTGCGAATACTACGCCTTAAAAATAAAGACGAAGCCGTGATTAATCTAATGCCATATGTAATTATAGCATATAACAGCTCCATCCATAGCTCCACTTAATGCAAACCATACGATATTATTAACGGACACTTTGACCCTAGAGACCCAGTAGATATAGATACAACGGGACACCTTATGCAACAATATATTCATACGCACAGGGAACAAATGAAAGTAGTGTTCAATTCAATAAACGAATCAAGTTTAGCTAACCGTACTGCTATTATTGAAAGACATAATAAGACCCGTGAACCAGAACAGGAATACCAGCCCCAACAACAAGTCTTTATTTCTAACCCCCTAGCAAGCAGACAGAAAATAGCCCCACGTTATACACAAGATAGAGTCTTAGCCGACTTACCGATACACATTTATACTTCCAAGAAAAGAGGTCCTATTGCCAAATCTAGACTAAAACGTGTACCAAATAGCGCAAAATTGTTGCAGGATAATGCTGACATTGACGCTGACACTGGGACAGGCTCAGGAAATACGACTTGAGAGTTTGAACGACGGACCAGGACTTTTACCGTTTAAACTTGGACCTATGAATCTTGTGACTCAACACCACAGTTTCCTCCATTATATAGAATTAGATGATATTCGTAATAAAATTAGTTTAGTTCAAGGGCAAATAAGAGAACTAGAAGATAAAGTTACTAATGCAACCTATTCTTTATTAGAAATACAAATTGAACATCTTAAGTCTAAATTGAATAAGATTACTTATCAACTAGAAAGTTTCGAGCCTCACCGATCAAAGCGAGGTCTCAGACGGTTTGGGATCCGTTATCAAATCATTAACCGGGAATCTTGATTACACTGATGCCGTAAAATATAGTAATGCCATAAAAATACTCCAGGAAAACCAAGGGAAAATAAACTCTCAGATAAACAATCACATTAGTCTTAGCCGACGACCTCCGTAGCCGAGAGGCGAGCGGGCCGGACTTGGGCGTCGCGCTATCTCTGAGGTTCCGGGTTCGATCCCCGGTCGGGTCAATATGGAAAACGAACTTTTCTATATTGTCTCGGGTCTGGGTGTTGTGGTACCTTCGTCGTTTCTGATTTCTGTAACACAAGTGCTTAAGCTATTTACCACAGGATCAGAGCAATGTATGTGATGTTGTCCAATATTTTTATTTATTTAGCAAACACTGGATGAAACAACATACAAGCATTATTGAAAGCATAGTCCAGAATCAAGTAAAGATTAACGATACGCTACATATAACAAAGCAAAGCAAAGAATACAAAATTATCTCAACTTATTAATGTTATTTCAGATAATGTAAATGACTTATCTCACGAGTTCGAAAGAATAGAACATGTCCTTGCTTTCACACACACTTCCGGTACCCATCATTCGATGATAGGAATAAAAACCTTAAGAGAAATGTTAGATAGTCTAGTAAATTATTATGGTAAAAATCAAATATCAGACCTAGAACTTAGGGAATACTACGATATAATAGAGACAGGATCATTCTATTCAGACATGCAAATAGTTATAGTCTTTAAAGTACCAATCATCTCACCCCATACCTATGAACTTTATAAACTTCCCATAGCACCTAATAAATCCAATCGAGCCATTATCCCACCTTATCCCTTAGTAGCAACCTTCGAGGATCTTTACGTGTACATTGAGGCTGAATGCCCGAAGTATAGCACTCGGTATCTTTGTAATGAGAAATTAAATCAACGCATAAGATCAAGCCCAGATTGTATTCAAGAACTCCTCCAGCATCAGCGACTTAATGAGAATTGCGAACTAACTCAGTTAACCATAAAAAGAGAATCTATACAAAGATTAGATGATCGTCATTATGTAGCTGTTTTTCCAGAATCCACACAAGTTCAACTTTTCTGCGAGCGCAACGACTACCAGATGTTGAAAGGCAGCTACCTCATTACAATCCCATCAAAATGCTCATTAAAGACGAAAGATTCTGCAGTATACAATGCCAACGACAAGATCGAAGGACAGCCTGTGAAGATACTGAATATATCAGATAACGAAATACCAGACGATGCTCCTCTAACTTCTATAACACTCTCATCAGTCAATCTCAACGATCTGCGGACTATTCAAGACAAGATATCATCCCAGAGTACATTGCAACTTCAAAAGATTCCTGCAGATTCATTCTATCATACCACAGTACCATTATATATATTACTGTTAAGTGTAGGTGCACTCGCTATCATCTTGCTATGTAAAAGATATGCGACGTGAACCTGAATCACCACCAGTAATTCAAGGAAGTCCCTACACATATTCAACACCGGGACCCAGTAGCATAAAGAAACCGCATCCAGCAATATTTTTGAAACTCGCCCAAAAATAGTTGCTGTTCTTCGGGAGGGAGATGTTACGGGATTCAACAATATGGAATATGCTAAGTTCGCAAGTACAACGGTCAACAGTGCACACGGCTCCAATAGCTGAATTGGCAATGCATCAATGACCCCAATTTACGCTGCTGGCGGAATATGATGACTCCGCGCCTCGTGCCCATCACCGCGGCCTACGTGACCGGACGGAAACAGACACTTCGATACTTACTTCGGTTGGGTCAACATTCTTTGTAATAATCATAGTACATAATTTTATTGTAACTCAATTTAGAGAATTAAATTACTTTTACATTTTAAATTCGTTTTTTTGAGTCCTCCGGCTGAGGCAAACGTAATTGGTGCAGCAACGTTTGTTATTGTGTTTAAAAATTCAATTATGGTATTGTGTTAATTTCATTTCTAACTAACGAAATAAAAATCTGATTTTCAGAACAACGCTACACAGCCAATTAATGATTGGATGAAACACCCTTCTTATTTATGTTTACAAAGTATTTCAGATAGTCTTATCTTTGACTCAACACATCTCTGTCTACAAGTATTACAGTTCTTTAAGTACCGACCTTAGTGGAGGGACAGAGGCGGAAGGAGGTGATCCTCTTGGGTATGAACTTGAATATGTAGTCCTTGACGATGAGCTGCTTGGGGCTGAGGCAGCAGAGCACGCGGCGCGGCTTGCCCTCCGCCAGCCGCGCCTCGTAGCACACGCTGTGCCGCCGCGACGACAGGTTGCGCTGCACCGTCGCCGTGTCGCTCGCTGCACACAAGGAGACACCACACGTCTATAGCACACGCAAGTGCTACTGTTTGTATAAGACACACACAAACACATCGTATGCTCAATGACGTATGCGGTCGATGATATATTACTTTTTTTTTAAATTGCACTGCAAGATTGACTCATCCCTCCTGAAGTTAAGTGGTAATGAGGTCCTAGATTAAGGGCGACAGGTACAACACAATAAATATGTTACTGGACTTGTCGCCCCTACCTTGAAGGCTTGACTAACGTAGCACCCCCCAGGAGCTCTGGAAACTTTACTCACACGCAGGAACACAATAGCACGAAAGTGATTGTTATTTGGCTGAGGTCTTCTGTAAGGTGGAGGTATTTCACCAGTCAGGCTACTCCAGTTCAAGCCCTACATCTCTTAAATAAATAACTTAGACTTAGTGCTTTCTCCGCTTACCAGTGAGTACAATGCAGTCGAACTCCCCGTTCATGAGCAGGGTCCCGTCGAAGTAGACGGCGGCGCGGTAAATCCCCGCCGCCTCGAAGCACATCGACAACGTCACTCGCTGGTTCACCGAGTCGTACGCGAACGTCGCCGACTCTGACAGCTTCTCGTCTATTTCACCACCCAGCAGTTGTATCTTTACTGAGAAGCCCTGGGAAGAAGAATCTTCATTTAGCATAGAGCCACGCCCTACTCGCCCTTTAGTGTGTAAATATAGGGTGACCACTGATAATAACCAGGGTCGTTACATTTGGGCCTCCTATCCAAATGTACGGCATAATGCTGAGTGGATCACCTTTTTGGCACATTGTACACTTAAAACTATGTATTTATCTTTGTAATTGCTGTTAAATGTTTTGTGCCAAATTTTTTTTTTCATTTGTTGTTTTACAAATTTATTATAAATTTATTATATTCCTTAAAATATAGTCAAAATATTTTAAAGAAACAGTAAAATTTTATCTCCCCTTGTGGTGCGGGACTTGAACTCATGACCATCATGTATCGCGCGTGCTGCTCTTCCAACTGTGTTAACCGCAAGTTATCGTAGGCGATGCATTTTCTACTGTATCAACCTTGCGATTAGCTCAGTTGGAAGAGCATCACGCCCCTTACGTGAAGGACGTGGGTTCGAGTCCCACACGCAAGGGGAGATGATATTTTTTTGTTTCTTTAAAATATTTGAAGTTTTCTAGTACGTCGTCATCTGAGATCCCGGGTTCGATTTCCGGTCAAATATGGGAAGCGAACTGTTCAACATTGTCTCGGCTCTGGGTGTTGTGGTACCGTCGTTTATTTTGTAACACAAGCGCTTAAGCCATTTAGCAAAGAATCAGAGCGACGTATGTGATGTTGTTGACCAATATTTATAGAGACGCGCCGGCGGCGGCTCCCGCTGCTGCAGATTCGTTTACTCCATGCCATGGTGAAGCAATCTGTATTTTTAGTAGGCCATGTGAGGTAGGTCTTAAGATTGGCTATTAATACAGCATCAAATACATTATTGCATTAGGGTTAGCCTGTAAGCAGTATGTACTATGTGTGTGTGTAGCGTCTCACGTGCGCGTCGGGGTGCGGCAGCGGCGCCGGGTTGTCGAGCTGGTCGCGCGGGAGCACGTGCAGCGCGCGCGCGTGCCCGGCCGCGCACACCAGCGCCGCGTGCGCGCGCCCCACGCGCGACAGCCGCGCGCACACCGCGCCCGCGCAGAAGCGGCGCCGGAACGGGCTGCCGCACACGCCCGCGCCGCCTGCCACCGACCAACAAACAAACAAACAAACAAACATCTTTACTTTCGAAACAATTCACTCGCACTAAACTAATTGGCCACTTGATAGTTTTTGAAAAAGTATTGTGTAATGTGCGCCCGTTCATTTTATATCCCAAGCAATTCGAGTTATCTCGAAAAATGTAAATTATCAGAAAAATATAAAATGTTATGTATCACATTTCAAAAGTGCGTAACAGTTGAAGTTTATGACATCACCGCTCAACAAACTTAACCGATACGAGTCTGAATGGTTTTCTAGCCTTAAGATAGGTACAATAAATTTTATGAAATTATCGAATTTTAAATAAATCCAAAATCCCTACTAATATTATAAATGCGAAAATAACTCTGTGTGTCTGTCTGTCTGTTTGTTACGCTTTCCTGCTTAAACCTCTCAACCGATTTTGATGAAATTTGGTATAAGTATACGTTGAACCTCAAGAACGGACATAGGCTACTTTTTATTAGAAAAATAAGGGGGGGATGGGGGTAATACCATTTTTGAAAGTTTATATGGTAAAAAAATTTTTTTTAAAGTTAGAGATATGAAATTTGGCACAAATATAGCTCGAAACTTGGATTAAAATATAGACTACTTTTTGTTTCGAATATTAGGGGAGAAAGGGGAAAAACCGACCATGAAAGGATGTAGTCCACGCGAACGAAGTCGCGGGCACAGCTAGTGTTTAAATAAATCCTAAATATTAGCGCCACAATAATTCGAAAAAATCAGTAAAATCGTCATCGTTTCGTCACATTTAAAAAATAATATTCGCCTACAGCTGTCATTTGCCAATTGAAGTGTGTAGTGACGTCACACAAATGGTAACTTTAAAAATCTAAGCATACATAGGGTGTTAAAGACTCTTTTAATAGATAAAACCTCACTTATTTAAACTCCTTTTTGTTACATGTCATTCATACAAACGAAACAATCTAATGTCTTTAATGTCAATTAATCTCTCATCATCTCAGTTCAAGTTACATTATTTGTGGTTTAATTTAAAAACTCAAACTCAAACTCAAATATTTCTTTATTCAAGTAGGTTACATATAACACTTTTGAATCGTCATTGAATACAATGCAAAGTGATTCTACTTCCGGTTCGGAACCTATATCTACCGAGAAGACACCGGTAAGAAACTCAGCAGATCATTTACAGTATCAGTATCTAACTTATTGCTATGTGTAGCTCACTTTGGACCAAGTCATATAGTTTTGGTTTTGATGAGTGATGAAACAAATAAGTACTCAAGTAAGTTTTTACTTTCGAGAGGTAAGCTGGAGCAGACCAGTCCCCAAAGGTGGCACCTGTTCACAAGCATGACGTATGTGCCAGCCATCGCTTCACTCAACCATATTGTAGGGAATGTAACGACCCGCCACATAGCGCCACCACCCCAGTGACATTTTAGTGAGCATGACTATTCCATCTCCCCATAATTTTTAAGTATTTATTATCTAAATTAAATTCATCAAACAACTATAGGACCTGGTGCACGAAGTAGTAACCTACATTTTGATTAAGATTTAAAAAAAAAAGAAATAAATCTATTATACCTAGTTCATAATTATACATAATTCACAAATATACATTTTATGTCCATAATAGATATTTTTAACAATATCAATGTCATTATGTAGAATAAAAGATTGCATTATCATGATGTCAACGAAATTAAATTTTAAGAAAAGAAAAATAAATACATATTTAATAACATGTGCAGGCAAGTTAAATAGTGTTAGGCCATATATCTTTATCGTTAAGGAAATCATCTACTTTATAATAGCCCTTCTTTATAAGTAATTTTTTTATCTGTAACTTAAACTTGTGTATAGGTAAGTCAACAAGAATTTGCGGCAATTTATTAAACAATTTTATGCTTAATCCAATAAATGAATTACCAGTTTTGTGGAGTCTACGATTTGGAACAGCAAGCTTATGTTTATTCCTGGTATTAAAGCTATGTACATCAGATTTTTTAGGAAGGATGTTCAAATTTTTGTGAACATGCATTACACAGTCGAGAATATATTGTGATGCGACTGTTAAGATGTTTATCTCCTTAAATCGCATTCGCAGGGAGTCACGTGGTCCAAGCCTGTAGATAGATCTTATAGCCCTCTTCTGTAGGACAAAAATAGTCTCAATATCGGCTGCAGACCCCCATAGGAGCAGACCATAAGACATTACGCTGTGAAAATAGCTAAAATAAACCAATCTAGCTGTTTCCACATCAGTCAAATCCCTTATTTTCCTCACTGCATACGCGGCTGAGCTAAGTCTTGCCGCCAGAGTAACTATGTGAGGATACCATTGAAGCTTAGAGTCCAAAGTGACGCCAAGGAATACTGTCGAGTTGATAACCTCTATAGGCTCATCACTCATTTTAATCACAGCATTAACTTGTCTCACATTGGGCATTGAGAACTTTACACATTTGGTTTTCTTGGCATTAAGTGATAGATTGTTTGTTCCAAACCATTGTGTAACTTTAGAGAGGGCATTATTAACATCATCAAAATTTTGTTGCTGTCGATTAATTTTAAAAATTAACGATGTATCATCCGCAAATAAAACTGTATCACACAAGTTTTTCGTAAAAAAAGGGAGATCATTTACGTATATCAAAAAAAGCAAAGGTCCTAATATGGAGCCTTGGGGAACTCCCATGCTTAAGGGGGTACCGGATGAATTGACTCCATTTACATTGACTTTCTGTGTTCTGTCCGATAGATATGACAGAATCAAACTTAATGAATTTTTCGAAACACCATAATGCTGTAGCTTCATTATCAGCGTTTGATGATCAACGCAATCAAACGCCTTTGATAAATCGCAGAAAACCCCAACCGCATCTCGTCTGCTCTCCCACGCATCAAACACATGCTTAATGAGTGCTACTCCTGCATCAGTTGTGGATTTGCCTTTTGAAAATCCATATTGATTTTTATGCATTAAGTTGTTAATTGAAAAATGGGACAACAGCTGCTGGAACATAATTTTTTCAAAAATTTTACTGAATGCAGGTAAAATTGATATTGGTCTAAAATTTGATGGATTACTTTTATCGCCCGATTTGAATAATGGTATAATTTTGCTAAATTTCATTAAGTTTGGAAAAATACCATCATCAATGCATTTATTAAATATTAAGACTAAGTGTGGGGCAGTACAGTTTATTATATGTTTTAGTATATCTGTCGAGAGTCCCCACAAATCTTCAGTCTTTTTCATATTTAACTCCTTAAAAGCCTTGATAACATCCTGAAAGTTAATATACTCAAAGCGAAATGGAATTTTACACTCATCCACATGAGTTTTAAGGAGGGTATTTGCAAGATATGGGTTTGAGGGTAATCCACATGTTGTCGCAATCGGTACATTCGAAAAGAATGTTTCAAATGCCATTGCCACTTCCGTATCAGAATTAAGAGTGACGTCATTGACTTTAAGAGAAAACTTGTGATCTTGTGTTTTATTATTACAAGTCTCTTTATTAATTATTTGCCATGTAGCTTTGCTTTTATTTGTGGCTCTCAGTATTTTTGTCTTCAAAAAGTTGGACTTTGCAATAGCGCATATCTTTTTGAATAACTTTGAATAATTTCTAACATATTCTATAATTAATGGGTCATTAGAATGCGCTTTTATTTCGTACAGTTCGAAAAGTCTGCGTCTACTTTTCAGTATGCCTAGTGTGGCCCAATCACTGAATTTAGTTTTGGATGTGTTGATTTTTATGTTTTTTTTAGTAAAAACATCGTTGAATTCATTATTAACTACATAAAACAACTTTTCATATAAACAATCAACACTACTTGCAGAATCAAATTTAATTAGAGGTACTTTATTGGAAATGTTAATTTTAAACTTTTCGACACGTCTCGTGGTAATAGGTCTACAAACAACAAGTGAAGGTTTTGATACATTATGGTGTTCGAATGCAGCTATCTGACCACTATGATCCGAGTTAATAAAATGTATGATGGATTTTTCCATTGCTCTTATTTTTCCCTATAATTGTAACTCCGTTAGTACAACAGTTCAGAGTTTAACATAGGGACATACAAAAAAATCGTCATTGTTTAATACTATGTAGTGATAGTGATGTAGTGCGTACCAATAGTGACGGATATGATGTACATTCCGGCGATGCGCACGGTAAACTTGACCCGCGCCGTGTTCGCCTGCGCCGGGTCGCCGGACCCGAGCTCTATCACCGGAGTTATCTGCCGACAAAGTCACACGTTCGCTTAATAAACTAGTAAGGCGGGTGCCACTCGCTACAGACAACAGCGAGGCGCCTTTAAGCGAGGACGTTCAACGACGTTGAAAAGCGTGACGATCTCGACATTTCATTGCATTGGAAATATGCCCTTCCCCGCATGCCACTCAGGGTGTACCACAAATATTTTGTAGTCACCAAATGTGTCACTATTAAATCTTCTTCCTCTGAAGATTTGACGTCGTGCCGTAATAAAACAAAATATTAGACTTCCCAATAGACCCCTATAGCCTCGCCTTTTCTACAACATTTGAGAATCTTTTACACAACGCCTCGACGCCCTTTGTCCCACGACAAAGAACAGTATTCAATGCTTGAAACCGGTACAGAGTCAAACTTATTAACTAGACTAGGTACAGTCGCCGTCAGATATATTGGAGCAGATAAAGTGACTAAATACTTCTGAGCACTTAAAAATGTCAATAAGTTCCATACACCACAAGTTACCATTAATATCTGAACATTCATTACTTCAGTAATATCTGAGCAAATGCTAGTCAATAATTTCTATACACTCAACTAACCAATAATATCTGAACACTCATCTACACAGGTTAAATGAGACACATGACGTGCGTGACACATATTGACGTTATGAGTGTTCAGATATTATTGGCATCTGCTCAGATATTATTGAAGTAGTGAATGTTCAGATATTAATGGTAACTTGTTGTGTATGGAACTTATTGACATTTTTAACTGTTCAGAACAATTTGGTCACTTTGTCTGCTACAATATATCTGACGGCGACTGTACACCCTTTCCCAACTCTATGCTTTACCTTCCGCGTTCCATGGGAAATGATGACGGTGAGTTCGTCGGTGTCACAAATAGGGTACGGCTGCCCGTTCCGTTGGAAGCAGAGCACCGTGAAGCACATAGTCTCGCCCACCACCTGCGGCTCCTGCCACCCCCAGTCCACCCTGCAGCTCGGAGGGTGCAGGTACTTCCCGGTCACGTACTGTAGCAGGGAGTGCTTGGCCTCCGGTGCGAGGGAGGGCTGGGTCATCGCTGCGAGGGTCACCAGCCCGCAGACAGATACTGACACTACCAGCATGCCTCCTGAAAATGCAATATTACTATTGAAGGTTTCAAATGCAACCTTATCCACTTTGGATGCGCAACACGAGAATTTTAATGTCAAATTCGATGCGTCAGCTGCCTCATATTTTGCCTTTGATTGACTGAAAATACGATTTTTAACCGACTTCAAAAAAAAGGAGGAGGTTCTCAATTCTATAAACTAAAACTGGTTTGATAAACTAGTACTCTCGTTGAAACGCGTCAACGAGCACGAATCACAAGATACTGTTTCAATATTACAATCGCTTAAGGCAGCCCTCAATGTTGAAGTAATCTATGGATGCCAGCTTTTGCACCTGAAACGCTACTCGCCATGCCATAAGTGCATATTTTATTATTCTATAAAAATAAACAACGCATTAGTATAAATATCTTGATTAGCTATTAATGGTAAGGCACTGTTTATTGATGTATCTTTTTGAAAATCTGAGAACTTTCATACTGCATTCCATCCGAATAACTTCAAAAACGGTAAAGTTTAAAACTTTAAAACGAGGACGTTTCAAATTCAAATTATCTTTATTGCACTTTATCACATATTATTTTTTATTATTTATAAAAAATAATATGTGATAATATTTACCCCCTTCGTAAATTGAGTAAATAATAATACAACAAAAATACGCTCCCCTACGCTATAAAAAGAACGTCTGGAAAATATCAAGTTTCTAACCCCTATAGTTTAGGTCCAGCGTTGATCTATCAAGATCATTCAGTCAGTCAGCTGCTATAATGTAAATTGTCGGAAGTGGACCTTCTGTTACAATTTTTCATTCTATGCTTCAGTGTACACAGCGCATCCTGTCTCATCTCTCATCTCATATCTATCACAAGTCTTATAAGCCAACTACTCACCCCATGTCCACGCGTCCTGGTGCTTGCTGTTCTTGACGACGGCGCTCCATAGGTCTGCCTTTAGGGTCTGAAGCGCCTCCTTGCCCGTGGGCAGGCTCTGTCGCGCAGCGGACCATGTCCCAAAGTCCTTGGCCTCCAGCACGTGCCGCGCGGTGGAGTCTTCTAACCAGTATACGTCTTCAAGGGACGACACGTCTAGGCTCAGCAACCTGGAAAGAAGAAAATAAAATTTGTCAAGAGGTGCCGATCTATCGCAGCCAAATACGTGAGGGGCGCGATTTCAAACATTCTCTCACGAGTCATCGCGACCCCACCTTTCTCTTTTTTGAGGGGGAGGGGGGGTCTGATGAAATACCTTGGCGTACCGTACAGTGGCGTGAATGGGGCTTCTACCCTAACTAAAAACCCCACCCACCTTCGACCCAAACCCGACCTAGCACAATACAGGCACGCGACGATTAGTTCCGACACGGAACGACCCACGACGAGAGGGTTCACACAAACACGCTCCTCTTTCACTCCACCTGATTCGAGAACAGACATCATTTCCTATGACCATCATTTCTTTTTAACCGATATCAAAAAAAGGAGGAGGATGAGGTATATATTTTGTCATCAAACTTTGTGTGTAGTATGGTCAGAAAAACTATAACAACGATCGAGTTGAAAGCTACAGATCCCCAATGTCAGGTAGTACTAGTAAAAGTTGTTTATATTTAACATACCAAATCCTACTTCAAAACGAAAAACCGCCACCCAACCCTGCCCAAGGAGAATACTTCTCACTGCCATCGGCAAGACTAATGTACCATACCCCTGGGTTGATAAACGAGCATCACTCGCGGATTATCGCAGCCTAATCGCGCGAGAGGGGTTAACGTGCACCTACGCTACGTGAACTTTGTACCGCCCTTATATTGCGGGCATAAGAACTAAAATCGTACTGCAAGTGATCACTTAGTGATGTACTGTTCACGTACTAGTATGAATCTATTCGCTAATCTAATCTAAATATATAAAAGGAGAAACTGACTGACTGACTGACATATCAACGCACAGCCTAAACGGCTAAACGTATGCACTTGAAATTTGGAAGGGACGTAGCTTACGTACCGTAGAGGTGCACTAAGAAAGAAATTCCCGAAATTCCCACGGGAACGGGAATTAGCGGGACAATCCTTTTGTATGAAAAATCTAAACCGCTTAAGTTAAACGCTTGAAATTTGGCATGCAGGTACCTTAGTAAACATAAAGCTTGGTTGCAACAGGATATTGGAAAATTCCCACGTAAACGGCTGTTAGCGGGAAAAAACTGGAAAACCCTGTAGTCCACGCGAACGAATTCGCGAGCACAGCTAGTTATCATATACAAGCGTTATTTTAACTGGCTTCAGTCGGTGCGAGCCTGACACACCACTCCCTGTTCCCCGCAGAGAGTGACGGTGCGGTAGGTATTTAACTGGCTTCAGTCGGTGCGAGCCCGACACACCACTCCCTGTTCCCCGCAGAGAGTGACGGTGCGGTAGGTATTTTAACTGGCTTCAGTCGGTGCGAGCCCGACACACCACTCCCTGTTCCCCGCAGAGAGTGACGGTGCGGTAGGTATTTAACTGGCTTCAGTCGGTGCGAGCCTGACACACCACTCCCTGTTCCCCGCAGAGAGTGACGGTGCGGTAGGTATTTTAACTGGCTTCAGTCGGTGCGAGCCCGACACACCACTCCCTGTTCCCCGCAGAGAGTGACGGTGCGGTAGGTATTTAACTGGCTTCAGTCGGTGCGAGCCCGACACACCACTCCCTGTTCCCCGCAGAGAGTGACGGTGCGGTAGGTATTTTAACTGGCTTCAGTCGGTGCGAGCCTGACACACCACTCCCTGTTCCCCGCAGAGAGTGACGGTGCGGTAGGTATTTTAACTGGCTTCAGTCGGTGCGAGCCCGACACACCACTCCCTGTTCCCCGCAGAGAGTGACGGTGCGGTAGGTATTTAACTGGCTTCAGTCGGTGCGAGCCCGACACACCACTCCCTGTTCCCCGCAGAGAGTGACGGTGCGGTAGGTATTTAACTGGCTTCAGTCGGTGCGAGCCCGACACACCACTCCCTGTTCCCCGCAGAGAGTGACGGTGCGGTAGGTATTTAACTGGCTTCAGTCGGTGCGAGCCCGACACACCACTCCCTGTTCCCCGCAGAGAGTGACGGTGCGGTAGGTATTTAACTGGCTTCAGTCGGTGCGAGCCCGACACACCACTCCCTGTTCCCCGCAGAGAGTGACGGTGCGGTAGGTATTTAACTGGCTTCAGTCGGTGCGAGCCTGACACACCACTCCCTGTTCCCCGCAGAGAGTGACGGTGCGGTAGGTATTTTAACTGGCTTCAGTCGGTGCGAGCCTGACACACCACTCCCTGTTCCCCGCAGAGAGTGACGGTGCGGTAGGTATTTTAACTGGCTTCAGTCGGTGCGAGCCCGACACACCACTCCCTGTTCCCCGCAGAGAGTGACGGTGCGGTAGGTATTTTAACTGGCTTCAGTCGGTGCGAGCCCGACACACCACTCCCTGTTCCCCGCAGAGAGTGACGGTGCGGTAGGTATTTAACTGGCTTCAGTCGGTGCGAGCCCGACACACCACTCCCTGTTCCCCGCAGAGAGTGACGGTGCGGTAGGTATTTAACTGGCTTCAGTCGGTGCGAGCCCGACACACCACTCCCTGTTCCCCGCAGAGAGTGACGGTGCGGTAGGTATTTAACTGGCTTCAGTCGGTGCGAGCCCGACACACCACTCCCTGTTCCCCGCAGAGAGTGACGGTGCGGTAGGTATTTAACTGGCTTCAGTCGGTGCGAGCCCGACACACCACTCCCTGTTCCCCGCAGAGAGTGACGGTGCGGTAGGCATTTCCCCCACGAGAAAAAAAAGAGCGTGGATTTGGTCCGTCCGGGCCATACATTCGTGTTACTACCGTTGGTTCTGGTTCCCAATACTAGTGCTTAGCACTAGCTTCACGCAGCTATTAAGTTCAAAGCTAACATGATTACCACACGACAGTACCACAGAGTCAGAGCAGTGCATGTATGTAGGTATATTTTGTCCCTTTTAACTGGCTTTACTCATAAAGTTCAGTCAGAGTACTACTCATTAAAAAATCCCAAAGCCGATAGGGTCACATAGATAAAATAAATACCAACGTAGTAAAACCTGACTTGGCACCACTTGGCATTATCCGCCAAACCAAACGCTGGGTGGCCCGCCAAACGCTATTTGGCCTCTGGCAATGAACTATCTCGCCGACAATCCCGGCGCTTCCAGACATATTTTTAAGATTCAGTAGCAAACCTCATTTTCTCAAACCTAACCCCGAGCTGACTCCTAACACGAGCGGTTTTTATAGAAGAAACTACCAATTCCAGCAAGTATTCCGTATTCTCCTTCTACGTTTCATAATCATAATAATCATAATCATAATCATAATCATTTATTCATTCATAAACATAGGTAAGTTTATACAGTGGTGTTAGGGTTAGAAATAATTATATGCACAGCTATGTTTCGCCTTATTGGCATGTGAATAACAATTTTAAAATTATTTTTATGTATATATCACAAACAATTAAAATTATATAAAACAATAATAGTCAGTACAGTACAATTCATAATAAATGTCAACTAATACAGGGAATAACAAATGTCAAGCAATATAAGAAAAATAAATGTCAATAAATAGGTACGCATTATAATGTGTTAATCTAAGTCATTATTGAATTAAATTATTTATCATTTAAAAATATTCGAATGTCATAATACGTCTTTTCAATAAGGAAGTTATTTAACATGACTTTGAAACAGTTATTATCTTTCACTGACCTAATGGATAAAGGAATTTTATTGTATATAGATGGCGCCATACAATTTACACTTATTTTTCGGAGAAAAGGTTTACATTTATGAGTCACTCTTAGTGTGCCTTCGCGACGACTTCCAGTAGGGCAAGTCACAAAGTAATGAGGGTTGTTCCTAACAAAGTTTGCAATTTCACTTATGTATATAGATGGCACAGTAAGAATTCTATAATTACGAAAGTAGGATTTACATGAACTATCTTGCATAATACCAAACATGGATCGCAGACATCTTTTTTGTGCTTTAAATACCATATATTTGTTAGTACTATTGCCCCAAAACATAATGCCATATCTTAGAATTGACCCGACATACCCGTGATAAGCTGATAAAAGTGTATTAGTATTAGCAATGTTTCTCAATTTATACAGAGCATATGAGAATTGGTTTAATTTTTTTACTAACTGATCTACGTGGGTTTTCCATGACAACTTATTATCTATAGTCAATCCTAAAAATCTTGTGGAATCAACTTCTTTTATTGAATTACCTAAGCATTTAATGTGAAAATTTAAAGGATGGTTATTTCTTAGCCTAAAATTTATTACATTTGTCTTATCTATATTTATTTTCAAGTTATTTAATGTAAGCCAATTTACTAAATTGGATAAAGTATCATTAATGTCCTTTTCAATATCGTTCGAATTATCATAGGTAAATAAGATAGTACTGTCATCAGCAAATAAAGTCATTAGGTGGTTGGTGACCTTAGGGAGGTCATTAATGTAGACACTGAACAGAAGAGGACCCAGCACACTACCTTGTGGAACTCCATAGAGCACTGACCTCTGTTTTGATGCATAACTAGTGTCGATACCGGTTTTTGGACTAGTTCTGTTTATGTGCGTAATTTGGCTTCTATTGCTTAAATATGATTGTATTAGTTTGAGCACGTTACCTCTAACGCCATATCTCTCTAGTTTATTCAGCAATGTTATATGATGAACGTTGTCGAATGCTTTGGACATGTCCATAAATAAAGCTATAGTCGGTTTTTTACTGTCAACATTGGCTATGGTTCTTTCCATAAACTCGTGTATTGCCATATTTATTGATTTGTTTTTCCGAAAGCCATATTGATGTTTAGTAAATAGATTATTGGTTTCGAAGAATTTGTATAATTTATCGTAAATTACATTTTCAATGATTTTGGAAAATATTGAGATTAGAGCTATAGGGCGATAGTTCTTCAAGATTTTTTTGTCATTTTTTTTAAATATTGGAACAGTTATCGTGAGTTTCAATCTATCTGGGAATATTCCTTGTTCTATGCATAAGTTCACAATGTAGCTGATAGTCGGTGCTATGGTGTTTGCAACCAACTTTATAATTTTTGTAGAAATATCATCATACCCTACGCTATTAGTATTTTTAAGTGATTTTATAATGTTAATTATGTCAGTAGTTGAAGTTGGAGATAGAAACATTGAATTTAATTGATTATGAACAATATAATTTAATTTAGGCATGTCATTATGATTAACTTTTACAGAATCGATAAAGAAGTCATTAAATGTATTTGCTATTTTTGTCGGTTCGGTTATTTCAATGTCATCACAGATAATACTAGATATATTGCCTCTTGGAATATTACTGTTATATTTGTTTATTACTTTCCAAGTAGCCTTGGATTTGCTCTTAGCCCGATTAATATAGTGCTCGTTTTGAGCCTTTTGAGTAAGGTTAATAATTTTTTTGAATCTTTTTGAATAATTTATAAATGATTTTTTATTTATTGTTGTTGGAGATAAGCGATATTTCCACAGCAAATTACGTCGTCTTTTACTGCACAATTTGATACCTTTTGAGATCCATTTAGGTTTCTGTCTTGAAGAGATTTGTACTCTTATCTTAGGGAAACAAAGGTTATAAAATAGAGTAAAATATTCGTGAAAAGTATTAAATGCATTATCTGCATTAT
This sequence comes from Glyphodes pyloalis, assembly GCA_037074685.1. Lineage (NCBI taxonomy): Eukaryota > Metazoa > Arthropoda > Insecta > Lepidoptera > Crambidae > Glyphodes > Glyphodes pyloalis. Next base: position 1,048,935 of record JAYKKO010000003.1, on the reverse strand, counting down.
CAGTTTCATATACTTCAGTGAATTTTAGGCTCTCAATGCAATTTTTAAATTTCCGTATATTATCAAAAGAAAAGTCTCGTCGAAATGCATACCAGTATTTTAATATACATGTTGTTTTTACAGGGACTTTAATAGTTTGAGCCGTATGGTCAGATAATGCTAACTCGGTTATCTTACCTGTTGCGCCGCGAATATTGTGTATAATATTATCCAAACAAGTTTTGCTTCGCAATCGGGTAGGCTCATTAAATTGCATAATAAGGTCATACTTAGATAAAATATTTGTAAAATTTCTAGTCAATTTGTTATTTTTCAAAATGTCAATATTAAAGTCACCACATATTATTAATTTATATTTTTTTATGTCAGTAAGAAAAGCTAGGATCTCATCAAGTTTATCAAGGAATAGATTAACTAAGTCTGATCTTGTTCGTGGAGGTCTATAAATACATGCTATTAGTATTCTATGCTGCGCCAGTTTTACAGCTGAACATTCAATAACGTCACAAACCGATTTTCCAACTATAGCAGTAACATTTTCAAATTCGAGTGGATTCTGAATAAGGATGCAAGAGCCCCCATTGTGTTTTTTCCTGCAAAAGTATGATGCTAGTTTATAATTTGTAACATGAAGACGCTGTAAGTCACTTCCGGTCATGTTGTGTTCAGTTATACATAAAATGTCTATTGGATGTCCTTCGTCCTTGATAGTTTCTAAGTTAACCATTAGTGAGTTGGATTTAGAAATGAGACCGTCTATATTTTGATGTAGTATATGTAAAAATTTAATCACGAAATAAATTATTCGATGTACTACAATTACTGGCGTTATGATAGTTTTCAGTGCCTTTCTTAGAGCTGCTTACAGTGATTGAGTTGGTAAGAGGGAATTGTATAAGGTCTATTCTTATATTTTTCATAATAGTTTGATATAGGTCTATGAATCCGAGATTGTTTATTCTACCTGTAAAATTTGAAAACATTTCGTAAGTCAAACCTTTGTTTGAATCAAAGAAATACACGTGTTTGTTATTTAGCAATTCTCTATATAGCAGTCCATTAAATGATTCAATTTTAAAGTTGTACATGGGCGCTCCAAGTATATATGTCGGTGCACATATTATTATATTGGTGTCAATTATTTCATTAATTAATTTTAAAATCGTTTTAACTAATTCCTTAGAGTTACAGCCATCCTTAAAATCAATTTCCCCCAGTATAATTATACAATAATCATTCATATTAAAATCAGTCAGTTTATGTTTTAAATTTGCAAACAATTGCTCAATTTTAGTGTTAGGCGTTAGATAACGGCAAAAGTTAAAATCTTCAGAAAAAGTTTCTTCTACTGTTTGCAAGGTCCCTGAGTAATGTCTGTTACTTAATATACATAATTTCCTTTTAATTATGCCATGTGTGTCTTTTTGAAGATCTTTGTTAGTTGCAGGAGTGGGAGGTATATGAGACGATTCACAGTAGACCGAGTTGTTAACACAGTTGGCTTGTTTTGCTTCAGCTTCTGAGGATAGAAATAAACTTGTAGATGTGGTGTCCCGCTTATTTTTTTTCTTTTTTCTCCCAGTCACGGGTGTACCCTTAATTTGGTCCTCTATCCTCACTTTCTTGTAGTTTTCGATTGTTTTTAGGCTTTTATTTAAATTTGTTTGTAGGCGATAATTTTCACTATGGAGGTTTTCTATCTCTTGGTGTGCACTGCTCAGTTGTTGCACAGTATTTTCTAATTGTTCAGTCAATAATTTAATTTTTCCACACAGTTCATCAATATTTAAAGATTCATTAAGCGAGCTATTTGGTAGGCTCATCATTGTAGTGTCAAATAAGGACTCCTTAGATAGATCTGTTAATGAGGAGGATTTTGCTGGAAGATTGTTTCGATGTTTTGTCTTAGGAGTTACGTTTTCTATGTGGTCAGTTTTTGTGTTATCATTATTTGAATTATCGTGACAGGTAGTTTCATCTTGACTTATGTTTTGATGAGTGGGTAAAGATTTTTTTTGTCGTTGTGTCACATTGTTTTGTGAAGAATTGAGTTTACGTTTGCTATGGATGCATTGTTTACATTTCCAAGTACGCTTACCCTCGACACTCATAAGTCGGAATAGTTTTTCGGAGACGCCTGCACAACCGAAGTCATATCGCTTGTCGCAGATAGAACACAGGATAGAATCTTTTACTTTTACGGATTCTTTGCATCTACTACATTGTATTGCCATTTTTGTGGTTATTTTAAGAATAAATTGTTTCTTCCAAAAAGTCGTCTGAATATGTGAAGATTTGAACCGGGGACCTGCTGCTTGTTTAAGACGAGAGTCAAAACCAATACGCCAAATGTCGCATAACAAAACTGGCGTAAATTTTATCCACTTGTAGCTGAGGATTGATTACACTTGCTTCAAAGTAGAATGTGTTTTAAACATTTCACATTAGATGTCGTTACTGTCATAGTCTTAATATGTTATGTCATCGAGTTCAAAGTAGATTTCTTGGTAGGTACTTGGTGAAGAGTTTAAGTAGCCGATCGTTATACCACTTTAATTATTAGTCACTACTTTGTTGTGTTTTTAAGTTCTCTAATATCACTCATAGTTTTTATTTTGTTAGAAACATTTTCATTATGAATTTCACTCAGTAAGTATAGCTAATTAGAGATAAAAGTTCACTATTCCACTTCAATGTTTATGTCACTATGTTTGAAGAATGTTAACACTAACACTACCACAGTTTATTTGATGCCGGTTTGTTAATTGTATGCACTTATTAAGTCTTAATAATAACATTTACTAATTTTAATGATAAAAAGTATACGGAGCCTATGTTTACAGTTTCGTGTGTTATTTTTATATTGCACTTTAAGATTGACCTCTTCCTAGCTGATGTTAAGTGGTGACGAGTTCCTAGCTTAAGAGCGACCAGTAGAGCATTATAAATCTGTTACTGGACTTGTCGCCCTAACCTTGAAGGCTTGACCTCTGCTACTAATGTAGCACCCCCTAGGACCTCTAGAAACCTTATTTACACGCAGGAACACAACAATACCGAAGTGATTGTTATTTAGCTGCGGTCTTCTGTAAGGCGGAGGTTTTTCACCAGTCGGGCTGCTCCAGTTCGAGCGATAATTCGTTCGTGTTCGTGGACGCCGGGCATACTGACTCTATGATAAGTAGCTCAAGCACTTGTGTTACAGAACTCAAAAACAACGACTGCACCACAACACCCAGACCCGAGAAACAAAAAAGTTCGTGTTCCATATTGACCCCCTACCGACATGGAGCGTCGGCAACATCCGACCAGCTCGCCTCTCGGCTACGAATGTCGTCATAACACTTGAGGTCTTATGACGTTACTCTAGAGTTTACTTTCGAAAGGGGTTGTATACAAATTAGTTCGTGCACGTTACTGTAATTAAGTAATGACATATTATCTCTTTAACGACCGATTTTAACGAATTGGTCAAATTGCTAGTCACAAGAATTGTAAAATTTAAAATATTTAAACGGTAGAATTGAGAATCGCCTCCATTTTTTTGAAGTCGGTTAAAAAGCATCAGTGCTCGGTAACGCCATTACCTTCCGTATTTTCGTAATCTCGTCGCATTGCCGTTCCAGTAAAATAAGTAAACAAATAAAGTCCTTAACTTTCAGTGGGGAGCGCTCGACTTTTCAATATCCCAGTAAACTGTAATCAAACATGATGCGGCAGAATGCAGTAGTGCTAATGGTCACCTAGTGCTGTTACGCTACGCCTATATAAAATAAAGTACTATGCGTTTCACTGAACCCGAAGAAAAATAGTAAAAGCATCTGGGTGTTGGCTGCTTCATTGTTTACAAAATTTCTATATATGAAAAAAAGACGGGGTATAGTCTTAATTTAAATTGTTTTTTTTATTTATATAAATACACTAGCGGCTCACCGCTATCTCCGTTTTTAACACGCTTTTATTAGCTCGGGTTGTATGTATCTTTGTATGTAACGGAATCTTTGAATCTTAATTTGACCCACTTCCCGGTCTTTGATTAAGATGAAATTTTGCACACGCTCTGAGTTCTGATGACAATACATGACTAGCTAAGAAACGTCATTACAAATCCAATATGGCGGCCTCCCCAAGATGGCGAACTGACTGTTTGAAATGCACTTCCATGATATGGGTATCAAAAGAAAGGGTTTGCTGTCAGGAATACGAAAAAAATAGTCACGTGATTCAAATCCAATATGGCGGGCGTCCAAGATAACGGACAGGCTATTTGAAATGCACCCCTATGATATGGGTATTAAATGAAAGGGTTTGCTGAATGGGATACGAAAAAGAATTATATAATTATTGATACATGAGAAAACTAAAAGGTAGAAAATAAAAATAATAGTTTAAAAAACTAAAAAACACGCTTTTAGCTCGCACTAAAAATTACAAAATAATTCAGACATTTAAGAAAGAAAGCGTGGAGCGTTTTGTCCAAAAAGAGTAAAGATAACATAAACGCTCCACGCTTTCTTTCTTAAATGTCTGAATTATTTTGTAATTTTTAGTGCGAGCTAAAAGCGTGTTTTTTAGTTTTTTAATTTACACATTTTCCTCTCAACCTTCGCTTCTAATGTTAGCCTAAATCCTTCCTCGATGAATGTACTATCCTTTACAAAAAAAAATCAATTCGAAAGTAGTTCCTGAGATTAGCGCATTCAAACAAACTCTTTATCTTTATAATATTTGTATAGATTTGGGCGGTCTTGTCGCTAGAAAGCAATCCCTTTCAGACTACCTTCAGGTAGCGGAAATAGTAGACGACGAGAAATGGGGCTGCCGTGCAAATTCTTTAATTGAGAAAATATTCATAGAAAAAACAGCTAAGTTAATACCATATTGTTATTACCAACGTGTTAATATATATGTCGTGTGCAATTATCTATGTCAGTTACATATACCTACCTTTCTTAAGAATTGTGCGTAAGTAATCTAAAAACAACAATAAACTAAACATCATAAATAACACTAAGGTAATCTTCTTATATATAAAAATGAATCGCTGTTCGTTAGTCTCGCTAAAACTCGAGAACAGCTAGACCGATTTGGCTAATCTTGGTTCTGAAATAATTGTGGAGGTCCAGGGAAGGTTTAAAAGGTTAGAAACTAAAAAAATAGGCGTTACCAAGTTCGCCGGGACAACTAGTAATAATTAAATAAACATAAACATACACGATTTTTAAAAATATACATTCAAAATCTGAAAATGTACACATATATTTACACTAATATGTATCTATGCATACAAAAAAAATATTCAGCAATTGACTCATTTATGACTAAGATTTATGAATTAGCGACAGAAATATAGGTTGACTGGTAGAGAATGCTCCTAGCATTAAGTACACCTTTTGTACTTTTTTTTGTGCAATAAAATTTTTATATAAATAAATGAAATAAATATTCACGGATTTTAATTTACTTCATTCCCTTATTCAGGTATGGACAAGTATCGGAGGGCAGAGTGTTCCAAAGCAGGAAAGCTTGCACAGTAATTGACTTGAAGATATACCTTTGACGTCGAGGAATGGAATCCTGGGGCTCAGTAATTTCGGAGGTAATTCAATGCAAAGGAAGTTAGATTTTTTTTGTAATCTTTATTAATAATAATATTTAACTATTGACTATTAAAGAAACAATAAAATATTTCCTCTTTATAACATTACTACAGAAAATCAGATTCACATTTTTGCAGGAAACAGATAGAAATGACACAAAGAGCCCGCAGGAACCATTACATTATGACGTGCACGAACGTAGCTGGAAAGCCCGAACATTAAATTAATCAAGAAAATGGAAAACTGCTAGCTCCGTGTCACAGGAGCGAAACGTGCGTTGCTTCAAACTTGATTTGATCAAAACTGGTGTTTGAAAAGTAGCAAACTTGGATCGGGTAGGTACTCAACCAATTATTTGTCCAGTCAAAAGCTTTTATTATGTTGCACGGCCGTACCCATTTCTCGCAATCTACTATTTCATCTACCTTAAGGTTGTCTGGAAGAGACCGCTTTCTAGCGATAAGACCGTCTAAATTGTACTATAATCAATCTGTAAAACCTATTTCTGTAAAGTTTTGTGCAATAAATTATAACTATCTATCTATCTTTTTATTTGTATAGATTACATCAGTAACAATTGGCTACTTGACAGTGTTAACAATAAAATATGAAAAGTGTTAGATATGTTAGCTTATTAGTAAAGTAATAATTTTACATTTTTATTTTATAATTAAAAGCATAGTTAGTATTTTAATTTTGCAAAATAAATTTTACTTTTTTTATCTGTGGAACAAAAGAACCGAAACGGAAACCACCATTGCAATTCGGAAATGACAGCTGTCGGCGAAAATAATTTATTTTAATGTGGCGAAACAATGATTATTTTACCGATTAAATTGAATTATTGTGTCTTTAATCGTATTAAGAATTTATTGAAACATTTTCCGTTTATCTAAATGAAGTCGTTCCTATGCGTATCGGTTCGTTGTCTACAACGTTGACGTCATAATTTCAACATTGACATGACTTGGCGTTTTTGCGCGTTTTTTAAATGTGTTACACAAAATCTTATTTTTCTCTGGTTATTTACATTTTTTTCAGATAAATCGAATTGCTTGGGATATAAAATGAACGGGCGCACATTTTGCAATACTTTTTTAAAAACTGTCAAGTAGCCAATTATGAATCGTCTTGACATAAACACTTTGCTTACACTGCGACCTACATTTTGGCGCGCGCTGATAACTTATTTGTTTTAAAATTATAACTATAATTATTTTTATAACTAGTACGCCACTAACTGTTCGACCAGACACTACTCAAGGAGAGATTTGCCACCCTATTTACTTGTAACTAACTCTTCAATATACTTCTTTCAACCACGGCGGTCTTTCTCTTCGGCGTGCTCATCTAACTACTACAACTACTTCTTACTACTACAATCCTGTACGGCGTTCCGTGGTCTACTAAGCGGGTACAATAACACAAAAACATTTTTTCAATTCAAACCAGTTATTCTTGAGATTAGTGCGTTTACAAACAAACTCCTTAACTTTATTATATTAGCAAGTACACATGTAGATATGTAAGTATATATTGTGGCACAGTCAACATCATTAATTCGTATACACCTCAATACCGTGTCACATTAAGCGTCCGTGTGTCTGAGTAAGTCAAATAAACAGTTAGCTAAATGTGACAAGGTACTGAGTTGTTACCAGCTTTGATTCTGGTTTCGATAACACAAGTGCTTTAGTTACTTTAGGATTAGGTCAATGTATGTGATGTTGTCTATTATATATTACTCCGTTCTGAGTTTGTTTATCAGAACTTTCGTAACTTAGTCGAGACAAATGTACGCCAAGATAGCGAAAGCGCGTCGTGACACTTTGAATTGCGAAATAAATCTTGCCCTCAGGCTTTTTGCCCCGAACTCATATTACAACTCTCGAATATTGTATCTTCCCATGGCCGGTAATTCATAACTGAGCAGAAGAGAAAATGTAGAAAACTTAACTAAGGAAACTTGGATGGTAGTTTTGTTTATTCTACAAGGTTATGGAGAGCCTTCTATTCAGACTCTGCATAGCCTTGCAAGTCGACACAAATTCTGCTGACGCTGTATTTGTGTCGACTTGTAGGTAATGTCGTAGGTCGGCACAAGAAGCAATCAAAAACAATTTCGGATGCTGTCAGTGTAGTGTGTGAAGTGACTTCAATAACATTTTGCTATGCAAGAATGAGCAGGGGATGAAGATTTGCAAGCTCCCCGAACAGACGAAAACAAGCAAGATCAGTCAGCTCGTGGGCACGGTTGGTGTAACCTAACCGAAACGTCGGGCAGTAAGTAGTTCATATTAACTACTAAAAAATTTTGTCGCGTTTTGACCCGTTAACTCATTTTAAATGTTTAGGCTTATATTTTTCTGAAAGCTCGATGAAGATGACAAGACTTTACCACCATCATCCATGGTCAGTTAGGCACAAACAGTAAATTAACTTTTTCTCCTGAAAGGGCTTTTTTTCTGCTAAATTTGAAATGATGGCAATAGAAAACTATCTTGCTTCACCCGAGATCGCTTGCGACTAGTTTAAAATAAATCATAGGGCTTGTTTTTATTGACCTTAGGTTCTTATTTGGTATTACTCCTATTGAATCATAATATTTTATTTCGTAAATAGGAGAATGCTATAAATAGCCTACCAAATGTATATAATTGTATATGAGAACATACATCAAATCTTCATTTCTTAGTGTCACTCGTTCCTATGTTCGTAATAACAGATATCAACTTTCTATTCACATGAAATGTAAAGAAAATTCCTAAGAAAAACAACAAAGAGACTTTAATTTAACTTCCCTGTTCCACGAGCGACGTCATAGTTTGTTGAGAAATTCTGAAAAGTAGTTTGAGTTTAAAGCCATCCTTTATCTTTGAAACATTGGATATGCCTTGCCTAGGACTACCTCTTTGTTTGAAGTAAAAAATTTGAAAGTAATCTGGAATTATTGTCGATTAGATTTTCCAGTAAAATCTAGCCTTTTTTAAATTTATTATGTGGTATCCAGTAGTAGATAAGAAATCTATAATTCGAGGAGGGACTCCCTAGAGGTAGTCAATAAATAAAAATACATGTCAACAATGATCTCCTTAAAAGTTAAATTAGGAACTCTGCCTATTTACATTTTTAAAATTTAAAAACTTTATTGCACAAAAAAAAAGTACAAAAGGTGGACTTAATGCTAGGAGCATTCTCTACCAGTCAACCGTTGGGGTCATGCACATAGTTCGTTTATGGGTGGGGTACAGTCAGCGTCATATAGTTCGTGATACTCAGGGTACTCTAATAAATAGACGCAACTAAAAGTCAATAATATCGGTACACACAAAGTTTTCTTATTGTTGTCAACAGTTTTGTCGCTCAAAAGTTCGACACACTCAAAATGTCATATAAATCGGCTCAGTCAAACTACCATAAATATGGTTACAGTCTTCCCGCCAATGGTATCCAAACATTCTAAGTGTTCAAAAATAGGAAACACATTAGAAAAATAAACCTTACTGCTATACTTTTTAAATATTATTTTCCTCATCAATTAGTTTCAAAAAATGTAAACACAAAGTGAAAGCGATAGAAACTACTGCGGTTCTTTTCATTTTAAGCCCGACGTCATAGACTTCTCTTTTGTTTTGTATAGAACTTCAGAATTTCTTGCATAGCCATTTACGATATCTGGGGGCACGGCAGTGGGGAGGACCAAGTCAAGCAAAAAAAACCGGCACGGCCGCACCATCCTTTTCAGGCCATTTTCGATCCCCTATAGCTTCCTTGTAGACAAAACTAGAAACTCAGTACGGACGATATGTCTCAAGGTATGTAAAAAAAATATAAGTAATAAACAGCTAAATAGATGTTAACCTCAATGATAATGAATATGAGTTATTAGGTATATTTCGTATTTAATTTTACTCGTGTACCTAACTGAAATGAACACATTCCGTATTAACGATAAACTGAGCAGTTCTGGTAAAGCTACTTTCGAACGTAACAAAAGACGTAAAAAATCCAAATCGCATAATAAACCTATTTTGGCTATTTCACTGCACTGTCTCTAATATTGCACTTCACATTGATACGACTGATGGGTAGTTGATGGTTAGTTGACATACACTGACAGATAATCGAATTCAAACACTAAATCTAGTGTGAAAATCATCAGCCAGCATGAAATGAGGTTTCATGCTGGCGTATTTTTCTAATGTGTTTCATATTTTTGAACACTTAGAACGTTTGGATACCATTGGCGGGAAGACTGTAACCATATTTATGGCAGTTAGACTGAGCCGATTTAAATGACATTTTAGGTGTGTCGACCTTTTGAGCGACAAAACTGTTGACAACAATAAGAAAACTTTGTGTGTACCGATATTATTGATTTTTTAGTTGCGTCTATTTATTAGAGTACCCTGAGTATCACGAACTATATGACGCTGACTGTAACAGTAAAAATGTGAGTATGGATAACAACAAAATTAATAATCATAAATAGCATAAATTAAACACGAGAATAGAATATTCACCGTATCCCGTTCTTAAAAGTTTATCTCTAACTTTCGGCAGTCATCAAAATCCTCTTGGAATATTTAAGAAAAGTACGCATATGAATTTAGGATAAAGAATCCTCAAAGAATCCTCTAAGGAGAGAGGTGTGAAGTGTCTCGACCGTCAAGACAAAGTGAAAAGCCCTTTGTGACAAATCATCTCAACATATCTTAAGGCATTGGTATGGTATTGAAAGCGCGGATTTAGGGTTCTGTAACCAAACACTTAAACGGAACCCAATCACTCAGTATCCGCTGTCGATCTGTCTGTCTGTCCGCCTATTATTACCACTATTACTCCAAGAATCCTATAGGTACAGAGGTGTAAAATGTTTCGAGCGTCAAGACGAACTGAAAAGTCCTTTGAGACAAATTCTTGTGACAATATTCTGTAATCAAAGACTTAAACGGAGCCCAATTACTAAGACTCCGCTGTCTGAAATAATGCAAAAGCTAATATGATAATATTTAGAGGCTTTGGTTTTAGTATCATGGTTTTAGCGTCATAGAGTATTAGTTAGTAGTGGTAGAATAACTATTATCTTACATTTTACTTTATTTATCCACCATTAGCTTATACATGTTTACATATATTTATAGTAATAGTAGGTTGGTAGGTGTTTAGTTTATTGCTATTTATTATTATTTAATTTGCTGTAATCCATACACGAATTCTTACTGTTACCGCACCCATAAACTAACTATCTGCATAAACCTAGGGCTGGGCTGGTAGATAATGCTCCTAGCATTCGTACTTTTTTTGACAATGAAGTAAAGAAATAAATAAATTTGAAAAATTAAAATACTAGGAGACCAGAGATTGCGAGAACTTATCTCGCATCACATTAGTCCTATAGTGTCGGATGTTTGCAGAGTCCGCTCGCAGGGCGCTTGTTCAAACCAAACTTCCCTTCGCCAACAACTAACAATGCCGGTGACACTTCGTTAGCTCAATTTAGTTCTTCGTTTGTTTTCACAGTTCGTTTTCTATTTCAGTGATTCTTTCCTTCTTTCACTGCCCCGTATTATTTATTTAACCACGTATTAATAATGAAAGACAGGGAATTCCCGTATTTATTCAGTCAATCGCGCTAAATCAATCGACTTGTTACACTGAGCGATTGGTCTTTGTTTTTGTTTACAAACCTGGAATTTACATATCTGAAAAACAATTGCATACTTAAATCCTACCCAATTAAAACAAGGATTTAAAAGTTTTCCGGTGAATACTTAAACGGACATACAAGGTTGCAGCGATTTTGCCATCATCACTGATTTAATACTTCCAATCTTACTTCTGAAGCCAACTCAGTCCGCGCGGAATAGTTTTTTTTAATTTTGCATATTAATATGAACAAATTTAATTTCTACAATATTATAATATACAAATGTATTTATTGATTGACGCACCACACCAGGACACACTGTCTTATCCAGTACAGCCGGCACACCAGGGGGCACATATTTTTGTAAGGAGGGACACGCTCTAGCTATCCCATGATAAGATGATCGGCTAGACGCAGCCGGCCGAGCACAATCAGCCCAGTATTCACCGTTACAACCAGTATACGATATTGTACCCAATATATACAAGTGATAGGAATTACCTATTACACTCCTAATTACATCAGCAAACTACCTGTCCTGAAAGTCCTGTCAAAATCAGACAAACCGTTTCAGCTGAAGTCCAGACAGGAGAAAAACTTAGATTGAGACAATAGAATAGAATAGAATAGAAAATGTCTTTATTCATGTAAACTTTTACAAAAGCATTTATGAATCGTCAAGTCAAATAAACTACCACCATGTTCGGAATGTTGATTCTATCGAGAAGAACCGGCAAAAAACTCGATAGTTACTCTTTTCAAAAACTGACACATATGGTAGGTATAAATCATGCAAAAAAATAAATAAAAATGTATTAACAATATAGCTTATGTCTAATGTACATATTCTCTCATAACTCCAATACTGTCTGAGAATAATAAAAAAATATTTTTATTATTGTTAGATCCAGAACAATCATTTATAGACGCTATAAGTGGCTGGCTGTCATCAGCCTGGTGCTGGTCTGGAGAGCATGCATCCGAGTTGCATTTGCAGGAATCTATTGTACGGACAAACTCAGTAATTTGAGCCTGGACAGAGTTGTAATTCCCAGTCATGCTCTCCAGGCATTCGTGGAGCCGTGAGATGTCAGCCTGCAACTCAACAACATGATTTCAACTGTGACTGAACAACAAGTTGATTATGTCATGGTCTGGTGCATTTTATTCCTAATAGAGTGGATATCAACCCACCAATGGAATATCTAATATCTTCTAACATTAAAGCCACACGTTTGTTATTCACAAAAAAACGGATACGAATTCTTGTCCTGAAACTATGCTCTCTCTGTCTTGTTCTGTGGGTGTCACATTCGGAGACTGATCTGGAGTAAGTTTACCTCCCAAAAGTAAAACTTGATATTTGTTCTTTAATTAAACAATATATATATGACTCAATCCTGATAGGTCTACTAATAGCAATAAGTTAGACACTACCTACTATAACTAACCTTCAGGGTTTCTTAAATTCTTACCGATTTCTTCTCGATAAATAGGTTCCGAACCGACTTTAGGTTCACTTTAAATTATATTAATTGACAATTCAAAAGTGTTATAGTGATAACCTACTTAAATTAATAAATATTTCATTGATATGGACAGACACAAAATTTAGACTTTCAAAATCGTTTCCGAAGTTTGTGAATAAGGCAGCAGATCTAACTAACGAAATACTACTTTACTCAGCGTCTCGCATCGTGTACCAATAAATAAAAGGTCGCGCTGGTCTCAAGTCACCCTTACTAACGCGAGTCAACTCGGCATTGAATAACTAAGTGAGGGAATTATTCACGACCTCACACCTCATGGGACACTCGTGCGGTCACCATGACACGTGTGTTAGAAGCCTACTGACCCACCTCTCTTGATTTTATGATGTGCCAGTAACGTCGTCTAAAAAGAAAAAAAGAAAGAAAATATACCAAACCCGACAGGTAACTTCTCTGTGGATTTTCGTTAACCAGGTGGTCTAAGTTCTTTCTCTTTATAGAAGCCAAAATCGTCTACTAAGTTTGAGGTCTTTTTCTTAATAGAAGCCAAATCGTGGGAACAAGGAAAAGGGAAAAGGGGACCCGCTCTAAGTAGAGCGGCGACTACCCACTAAAACCACACCTCTCATTATCACCTATTAATAGCGCTATGGGAATACAGTTCAACTATGTCGGCCACAGCAGCCATATCAGCTTGAACTCATCTTCGAAACTTGGAAGACCTGATGTGGTCACCTTGTCTGTGTAATTCCTTCTTTTATTCGGTATACTGTAATTCTAAATGTCGACGTGACGCAATTGTTTAAACTCTTTCCGTGTAATGGTTAGAGAGCGTTGGGCTCCAACACTCAGAAGTCGTGGGTTCCAATCCTGTTAGGAAGACTTTTACTTTAATCATCAATATCAATATTGATTGTTCATTAAAAATTATGCTTGGCACGGTACGGTCAAGTGGTCTTGTTAACTATAACGCAAACAGGTCTGGTCTTCTTTGAAAGGGCTGCGCAGGTCGGCAATATCTCCAGTATAATAAGCATGATTGTTAAATGAGGATAACATTCATATCAGTCACCTTAGTCTATATAAAAGCACAGCCGGTAAACATGCTAAAAGAGGAAATATCACATTATAGAATGTGATTTGGATGAAAAGAAAATAATTGCTTGAACAGGCTCAGGGCCGTGTTAATTTATATACGAATATGTAATAACCAGCAGCTTTTAAACCCAACCTCGCACCTTTGAACAAAAGCCAAATGGATCATCAACACGACAGGTAATTTGCGAGCGACAAGGTCACAGCCCACCGACTAAAATGGCGGATTGTAAAACAAAGGGCGAATGACCCAGCTCCTCCCTGCTCGATGAACTGTCACTGGACAATATCCATTACAGACATTGACATACGGGTGTGGTGCCGGCAAAAGATATTCTCAAGCTCACCGCGCATTTTATGTTAAAATAACGTCTCTCTAAACACTTGACATAGGCGGAATTTCGCGTCTCAATTCTCAAGCTCGTTTAACTGTGCTATCGATTCCGATTAATACGGAAAATACAAGATTTCTAACTCGGATAAACAAATATAGGATTTTTTAAACATATCAATTGGGATATTGAAATCATTCTCAAATTAGTTATCAATGCCGTAACATAGGATTGTTACATCGACAATATTGATTTCTTTCGAATCTACTGTCTATAAATAGGCAGTGAGTTCATAAGTAAAATTGTGACGTCACAGATTGCTATCTTCATAAAAATCAATAAATAAAATTGTTTTAACAGGTATTTCAATTGACTAGCCAGTCAACGGAGTTATCAACTTAAGCAGATAAATCCAACATGGAATGTGTCATTATTTTACACGTGCGGCGTACAACTTCCATTACAAAATTCGTTTTCGTGTACGGATTTTTTTTTTTATATTGCACTTCAAGATTGACCTCATCCCACCTGATGTTAAGTGGTAATGAGGTCCTGGCTTAAGGGTGACAAGTACAGCATAATAAATCTATTACTGGACTTGTCACCCTTACCTTGAAGTCTTGACCCCTGCTACTAACGTAGCACCCCCCAGGAGCTCTGGAAACTTTACTCACACGCAGGAACACAACAACACAAAAGTGATTGTTATTTGGCTGCGGTCTTCTGTAAGATGGAGGTATTTCACCAGTCGGGCTGCTCCAGTTCGAGCGATAAATCGCTATGCCCCACCTCTCTTATAATGTGCGGAATAAGTATGTAATACTAGCGACCACAACAGGCTTCGCACGGGTGCTATGTAAGTAGATACTAATAAACTTTCTGTACGTATTAATATAAACCTACACCATGATTCACTCTGTATTAAAAACCCGTATCACAATGTCTTGCGTAATTTTAATGATCTAAATAAACAAAGAGGGCAAACAGCGACAAAAGGTAAACACTTAAAGTTCGAGATTAGTTCTTATGCGCACAGCATAAGGGCGATGCTAATAAAAAATACAGAAATTGGTTTTACAGACATATTGAAGTACAATTTAGGACTTCTACTTGCTAGAAAACAATCACTTCCAGACAATTTTTAGGCAGAGGAAATAGTAAATATCGAGAATCGGGTACGACCGTTCAAAATATAAATTGAGAACATAGCATGATAAATTAATTTGACGCATACATTTTCGAAAACAACTCCTACTCTACGTTTGAATAACATAAAATGTATCAGGTAAATATATATCATGAACATATATCGCTTGCAATAAAGCAAACGAGATCTTTTCTGCCTCCGAATACCGTATACAACGTAACAAGGGAGCTTAATTCAAATTACATGCAATTACGCCCTCCGGGGATTCTGCGATGTCATTTGAAACGAATGTGTGTCTGTAGCTCATGTCTCCTCTACACGTAGACAGATCCGTCTGCAGATGGCATCGGCTGACGCGTCCGCCGACTTGTAGAGCGTGTGATTTGCTCGTCTGTGGTAGCTGTTTGTTATCGGCAGACGAGCAAATCGCCCAATCTACACGTCGGCGGACGCGGTCACGTGTAGAGGGCTGATTGACTTGACTGGCGATGCCATCTGCAGACGAATCTGTCTACGTGATCACATTTAATGTTCAGCGTGGTGCGCGAGTTTTTCAATAGAGAAGTTTAATAGGAAGTTAAAAATACTAGATTGTGTTAAGTTCACAAAAAAGTTAAAATTATTAAAAAAATATTAGACACGTATTTTTTAATTTGACAAAAGTTATAGGTAACTAGTTGTTGTCCACGCCTTCACCTGCTTTATTTTGGGTTAAAAAGTATCTTATATGTCAATTTAGTGAGTCATCTCTCTTCCGACAAAATTTTATCCAAATCCCTTCAGTAGTTTCGGCGTGAAAGAGTAACAAACATACGTGCATCTACATAGATATCCACTGAGACTTTCGAGACAACGTTTAGCATTAATAATGGTACATGTAATTCCAGTTTATTATTTTTCATTTCAAACAATTTAGAAAACTTTCGTAGTTTTGTCCGTGTTTTCATGCATTAAAAAACTGCAGCAATATCATTAGAACAAAAAACTAAATTTCGCCGCTGTCAACAATGACTAAACTCAGGTGATAGATCGGACGGTGTAACGAAACCGGAAGACCCTGATTGGAATCCAAGTGGATTAATTTTTGCATCTTTTTCAAGAACCCTTCATCAAGGCTTTTAATTGGCATATAGGTATTAAATAAACGTTTTATTAGATACAAAAAAATATATACTAGGTATTTTCTATTTACCCAGGTACAGTCAAAAGCGCGTCGGGCTGCACATTTTGGACATTGCAACGCCTTTATGTTGTGGGCACAAGAACCAATATTGAACTACAACTGTTTATTTTAATGCGATGTCGGCCCTACTTCCTATTTAGAAGAATTCCGAATTTTGGAACAGCGACTATTAGTGTTAAAGCCATGATTACTTTGGAAGTCGCATATAGTTTTATACATTCATTATAGTTTAACAAACTGACTGTCCTCTTTGCATGTAACGATCTCCCCTCAAATTAAACACAACACGATAAACCTTAGCCGTAACGCCGTGATCAAAATAGCATCGATGCGACCGCAGCGGGGCGAGCGAGCCGGCCCGCTGACCTAGTTGCCACAATGCAAGCCAGGTGAGTAGTTATTGATGGAAGGCTTTGTTCGGTCTCACCAGACGAGTGCTTGTTAAAACCGCAGACACCGAGCTCGAGCAAAAAATTGCTGCTAGAAACGTTAAAATTGACTATGAGCTAACAGCGTGTACAATTTCAGTGTTCCTAAACTAAAGGTTACCCCTAAATTTCCCATGTTAAGTGGCGATGAGGTCCATCTTGAAGTGCAATAAAAAAAATAAGGGCGGCAAGTACAGCATAATAATATCCTTTACTGGACTTGTAGCCCTTACCTTGAAGCCTTGATCTAATGTAACACCTGCTACTAATGTAACACCCCCTCATTACCTCTGGTAACCTTACTTACACGCAGGAACACAATAACACCGAAATTATTGTCAGTTGGCGGCGGTCTTCTGTAAGGTGGAGGTATTTCACCCGTTGGGCTGCTCCAGTTCGAGCAATAAATCGCTATGCTCTACCTCTAGCAAAAAATTGCTACAAGAAACGTTTAAATTGACTATAAGCTAACAGTGTGTACAATTACAGTGTGAGAGAAACCTAAAGATGGTATCTTTCACTTATGTTGCGTGCAAAACAATAAGAATTGGTATCTGTATGAAAGATCATCATATAAAGTCTTTACTTTCGTCTAGCTGATATACTTCCATAAAACATAACCAATCAATCCACCATCATTCAGACAATTTAGTTTTATCTTAACCGTATATAAATATAAAGAAAATTTGGCAGATTCAATCAAAATAATACTACAGAAATTAAGTAACCCTAATAAAGGTAATATTACCACGTTGGGCGCCATTATATTAACATCATAAATTAATTTTAGCGCTAGCAATAAACGGAGGCCTGCACCAGATACTGGCCTTTATTCTTTCTTCTTTTATTTGATGGATGAATGCTTGTTAGCTACAAAATTATAAAGTTGGTGAAAAAGATACAAAGAGTCCAATCTAAACTTTCTTTATAAAATTTAGTTAGTACACCAAAGCAAAACGCCTTTGTGAGACGTATTCTTAAAATCCTTACGTAACACTTAAATAATAATAAATCTTGTCTAAATATAAAGATGTACCTACCTTTAACAGCAGACTGTTCAAGTGTTTTAAGTAATACCATGTTGGGCGCCAAAGTAAGGTATAAACGATTTCAACAATATTAATAGTACTTTACGCCGCACTAGCGAAGAAGTTTTTCTGTTTCATTTAAATATCGTGTAAACGATGTAAATATTACGTATAGGTGAACGCGGTTTTTGCAGTTGTATAAAATACATGAAATTGATGTAAAATGCCTTAGAAAAAAGTTACTTTAGATATTTTTAGAAAAATGTGCACAAAATTTTAATTATTATGCTTTTAAATAAAAAAAGGATGCTAAATAATAACAAAGACCTAAGGGATTCTCCATCCAATACAGGGTTCAAGAGATAAAGATTTCAATGCTCGTTGTTATGAAGCGCGAGGGGGTGGAAGCAATGAATATCAAAACGGTTGAGCTCGTTAAAGAGCCAGTGAAACGTGATTGTATTTCTTTCGTAAATTTTTTATACTCTCACACTGGCTTGTTTGACTGCGACGCGAAATCCATTTTACTTTGAATCAGTGAAGCTTTTGTGTGCTTTGTATAATAAAGAAACTGATCAGATAGGCTTATATAAGTCCTTCAGAACCGAAGAAAGACAAAAAGGTTATTTGTCAAGCATTTTTAAATGTGAATTTCAATATTTCAATATTATTACGTATATACTTTACAAAAGAAACTTCGACACTGGTTTCAAAGTGCTTTTACTTAGAAAGCTATCACAGTATTAATTAACGTCGAACACTATCTCGTATAAATCTTAATATTCAACTTCTGCGAGAAAGCGGTCTTAATATCGTCGACCGCCATAAATCAATTATAATAACGTGACTTCAATGGTAATGACTTCATAGATATTATATTAACTATTATCGGCATAATGAATACTTTTGACCTTGAAATCAAATTAGCTATCACATTTTCTCTGGTAACTTGTAAATATATTGCTAGAACTAAATTATTTTCACCTCGTGATACCTAGAAAACATGCTAGTAGCAATCTTACAGAGCAATCAGCCAACTGAATACGAATCTTTTCAGTTCCAAAAGTACGAACTCGTTCGAGCGGAACATATGCCTTCATGCATATCTAATAAAATTACCATTCTCCAAAAGCACAGTACGTGCTACGTATCGATGTCAACAATAGAACGATAACGATTATTCTCGAATGCGAACGTCAACGGTGACAGCCGCGTCGGAATAAATCGTTACGCAACGAAAGTGCTGAACAAATATTTTCATTTTACAAATACTGTTCTTTTAATCTCTTTATCAGCGTTAAAACAACTACTTAGTTGTGTCCAACAACGTATTTGTAATTAAATTTAAATTGTAATTCAGTCAAATCCCAACATAAAAAAAGAAAACTCATTTTTACATACTTTTAAAAAGCAAAAAATATAAGTTGTTAGCATGACAGTGTAATGTAACAACATTTTTCCCTCAATATTGCAGTTGCATGACAAAGGTGGCACCCAACGTGGTGTTCCTTTAAGCTTCATCGCAAGCTCCATGAAAATAAGAGTAGATTTTTAAAAGCAGATATAATTACTAATATTATTAACGCGAAAGTTTATAACAATGTATGGATGCGATATAGATATTAACTGCGACTCTTTTATGGCTAAACTAGCTACCCGCCTCAGCTTCACACGGGTGCAAGTAAATACAAATGAAATTTCCGGCTTTTCTGTACATGAATATGTATGGATTATACATATAAACCGTCCTCATACATCACTCTATCTATTTTAAAAAATCGCATAAAAGTTTAAAGATGTAAGCAAACGTAAGGACATATAGGAAAAGCGACTTTATTTTATACTACGATATGAAGATAATATGTTACGTACTTAGTGTATGCGTGCTGCAGTCGATGCGTGGCGAGCCACTGACGCAACACCAGCCGCTGCTGCAGCACGAGCGCCGCGCGCCGGAGCCGCCTCTCCTCCGCCGCCGGCAGCTCCGGCAGCCGGTCCAGCTGGTCCGGCGACCCGCATCCCGATAGCGTCGATATACCTAAACACGACTCTAATTAGTTCATATACTACAGTTTGACGTCATAGCACTTGAATACAGAAGTCGTGTTTTGTCATCCAACAAAAAAAATGTCAATCCAAGTCTTTGGTCTCAACAAATTCAAATGTGTATTTATTCAATTTCGTTGCATTTTACACTTTTGAACCGTCATTTAACAAAATACATAACAACATGTATGTCTATGTATACCTATGAATAGTTCAAATTATGATATTTATAGTGTATTGTTTATAAATCGTTGTTGTAAACGAACATTTTCACTCTCACCATGCCAACAAAAAACTCTCAGCATTATGAAATGAAATGAAATTATTTATTCCTGCAAGTGGATTTACAATAAATTCTTATGCACGTAAATTATTTTTGCCTACCAGCGCCTCGACGTTGGTTCTGTTGAGAAGAAGAGCCGCAGCAAACTTAACAGATATCCTCTTTTAAAATAAATAATAAAAATAAAAATGTAGCATTAAACATTTTTAATTAACAATAAAGTTTATCTAGATAATTTATTAATTTCACCTGTTGTACTTTTTTGTTCAACAAAGTTTTTTATTAATAATAAATTAATTTTACTACCGAACCGATAAGATAATGGCAATAAAGTCTATAAATGTTTTTTTTTTATATTAGCGCAGTATATTGGCTCCTCCCAGCCTGATGGAAAGCAAGGGAGGAACCCACATCACGATGACATCGAATTTGGTACCGAAATATCCTATCTATTAGCATCGCCATACTGGCGAGATGTTTCTTCACGCTTCTTTTGAAGGAATCCATGTCAAAGGAAGGAGGAAACACATGAGCCGGCAACGAGTTCCACTTCTTTATGGTCCGACAAAGATAGGAGTTATGTGTTAAAGTATGTAGTTGTATCTAACTTACTTTCGACCAAGTCACATACTTTTGGTTTGATTAGTGTAAATTCAAACAAGTACCAAGTAAGTTAACCTTTAAGGTGTAAACTGAAGCACATTTCTTAGGTCAAAAACAAAATTTAAAATGGAGATACCAATAGATATTAACTCAAAAATACTTTTTCAAAATCTGCAAACATTTCGTAATAGGTACAAGCAAAGGATTTGCGATGACGAAGGTTGACGTACAGATATAATGGTACCAACCTCCTGACCCTCAGCTAAAAATAATGTGAAACGAATTCGCTCGTCATTCTATTTCAATATGAAAAGTGTAGAATGATCTCGAAAAAGCCGACGCAGCGATAGGAATCCGTTCTGGCATAAAAAGCGTGGGAGATTTATTTAGTTACGATGTGAGGGTTTTGCAATTTTTTGGATCTTGTAATTTATCTATAATAAAACTTTTTACGGCAAGAGTGAATCCAAAACTCCCACATCATAAAGCTTACTCACATAATGTAAAACTGTCTCGTCATTTATATTCAATAAAATAACAATGGCGCCCAACGTGGGGTTCCCACATGACCAAGGTCTTGACATTCAAGTATTTCTAAATAATTTACCATAAGCTTGACAGTCGGTTTGTTTGTAACTTGTTGCTTGGCAACTGGCGCCCTTGACCCTGGCCGCGCCGCAGACATGTCTGACTTCTTACAAGAGAACCCGATATGTTGGCTAGATTATTGCAGCACGGAACATACACATTACGTAAGGGAGGTATAATATTCCGCCATTTATGTTACAAACCAAAGTCTGATTATAACATAAATGGTGGAATATTATGCCTCTTTATAAAAGGTATGGCATATTATAGTTACTTAGAAATTTATTTCATTAGAATAGTTAGTTTTTCATTTTGGTGACGTTATCCATCACAACCATAATTATATTAAAAAGAAAGAGATATTATAAAGAAAGAATATATCATGTCTTACATTAGGATGCGCAAACTATGTTGAAAGATTTAAACACTTCTTTAGGATTACACCTTTCCAATAATGTCAATCAAATGTTGAAATTTTCAAGTTGAAATCGGTTGAACGGGATGAAAAATATCTTATGTCCTTTGCCTGGTTTTAAACATTGAGTTATAAATAGTTTGATGACCTTCGTAGCCGCGAGGCGAGTGGGCCGAACTTTGGCGTCGCGTCATCTCTGAGGCCCCGGGTTCGATCCCCGTTCGGGTCAATATGGGAAACTAACTTTTCTATATTGTCTCGGGTCTGGGAGTTTTGTTAATGTCATTGTTTAGGATTTCTGTAACAAAAGTGCTTAAGCTAATTATCACAGAATCAGAGCAATGTATGTGATGAAGTCCAATATTTATTTATTTAGTGTAACTAACACGACTTTCTTTAATAGATATAGATGTGATCATAATGTCCACCAAATACTTCAGTACAAGAACCTTTAGCAAACTCCATTTCGCTAAAACGGGGCCATTTTTCTCTTGCATTCGACGTAGCGTTTGTTTCTCAGCCAGACCGCATTCCTTTCGAGTCCCATTTTTCATACTTCAACTACAGCCCTCAAAGGCATTTCTACAATATTTCACGTCGTATTGAAACGCGGCTTAACACATGAATTCGCAGCTCGTGCAGAATGAACGATGACAAACGGTTGGAAGAATAAAAATATAAGTAGGTAAACATTTGGAACTACTTCGCGATCATAAAACGATACACGCTAAGACGTAACCTTAATCGGATGTACAGGTCGAGTTAAGCTGCTAAACAGAATAAAATAATCAAACGATTGATAATAGCCCCGCGCAAATTTCGGATGTAGGCATTACGGAAATAATAAATCTCGAAATAAGTCTGATAGAAACAAAAATACTAAACAGGAGCATTTAGCCATAGAATATGAAAATGATAAGAGAGGTGGGACATAGCGATTTATCGCTCGAACTGGAGAAGCCCGACTGGTGAAATATCTCCACCTTACAGAACACCGCAGCCAAATAACAATCACTTCTATGTTGTTGTGTTCCTGCGTGTGAGTAAGGTTTCCAGAGCTCCTGGGGGGTGCTACATTAGTAGCAGGGTTCAAGCCTTCAAGGTAAGGGCTTCAAGTACAGTAACAGATTTATTATGCTGTACTTGTCACCCTTAAGCTAGGACCTCATTGCCACTTAACATCAGGTGGTATGAGGTCAATCTTAAAGTACAAGCCCAAAAAAAAAGCCCAAGAATAAAGCACACAAGACTAAATTAATAAATATTGTTTTTTAATAATGAAAGTTTTAGTTTCACTAGGGATTATATTGAGCGATTACACGGCGATATCGATATCTTGGCGTGTACGCGTACCTCCGTTACGATATTACCGTTATTCATAAGTATAAACCGCCGCGACCGCCCGAAAGCTCGTCAAAACCACGCCACGAGATCGCTTTTACCACAAATTTGTTTTCGTTTTCTTCATTTAAAAAAATAGACTCCTACAGGAAAAAACCCTAGCTATTGTGCTGAAAAAGCAATTTAATTGAAAATGGAACCAATGCCAAATGCGCGGCAGAGAGTGAGGTATATTACCGCGGCTAAATCGAGTCGACAAAAATTGCTAGTGCGAAAGATCTCTCAACTGGTTATGAAAACTTGAAAATAAAATTTCATTGTCAAACATTTTGAGATGTACCTAGTCAGAATTAAGATCCTTCAATATTAATCAACATTTAGTTCAGCAAACAAGAATCACTTCGAATGCCTTGAAACTTTTAAATTACGTCAGAAGTTAACAAAGAAAGTAGCGGTAAACAAAGCCATAACTCGCGCAATCTCCACCTGCACCAAGGAGGTGATTATGCAAAGGCGAATGCAGCTCTAACTCCACCCCGGCTGAGTCACGCACGCTACGGTTTAATCTAACTTAACCCGCTCAAATCAGACCGACTAAGTTTCAACGGCATGCGAGCTCCGCGATTATTTCGCGATTTGATGTCGGTGATAAATTGAAATTGCTTTCGTGTGAATATAATTACATCATTTTTAGTGTGGCACGTCACCTGTGATTTATAGCTGGAAGCATAAGAAGGTAAAACTATGTTTTCAAGATTTCACAGTAAAATACAATTTATTTTTCAATTGATTCTCTGCGGATAATTGTAATATATCATACTGGCTGCTTTAATCCTCGTAATTCCAGTGTCATTGTCCATATTGGCACCTAATGCTATCCATCAATCCTGACGACCCCTTCTCAACTTTAAGCTACAACACGTTCCGATTTGCTCCAGTTTTTACGAATTTGCCACCCATTATTTTAAATCAGTAAATTTAGGAACTTTTCTGCAGAAAGAAAAAAAATTATACAAATTTGTACAAAAAAGCGTAAATTATGAAATATCATACCTAAAGATAAAATACCCTTCATTTCAGCACCATTGTCCCTGTTAATATCAAATGTCGCCATCAACCTTGCTCATTTGAAAATATGCCAACAGATCACAGACTCACGCCCCGTCCCACAGGAGTACATTATGTAAATCAAAGCTCTCGAGGTCAGAGGAAACAATAAAATAACGCCACGGATTCTCTGAACATTACGCTCTAATTCAAAGGACGCATTTTGATTTATTTCCGAATCATTCCTTGGCTTAATTAGATCTCCCTATGAAGGTTAAACGATTCCGCCCACGCTAAGTTGGAGTCTTTACAGCCTGCCGCACCGGCGTTTTAGAAGCAAAGTTGGTAATGACGTATAAACAATTAATGGACATTACTTCGGAGTACAACAGTGCGAAGCGATCAAAAATTCGAGACTCTTAATTTTACTTGCAAGCATTTTTAGATTACTTAATTCGGACTGGAGAAAATCGTTCACTATTGTGAAAATTCGTCAAATTCGTCGATTAAAGTTTAGATAATGCTGATTGGTTAATGTCAAAATCAAAACCAAGACGCGCTGATTTGTTTTCGGTTTTGACATTTGTTGATGTTTTTTTTTGTTTCTTTCGGAACCGGCTAAGAGACCATGCTGCCAAGTCATTAGTAGTATGACAGTTGTTGAGAGCGCTATAATTATAATTTACTCGCGTCGCGCATCCTAAGAAAAAAGCTTTTTTTTTTTGCCAAATTGGGAAACTTCCTCCTTTTTATGAAGTCAAGTTAAATGTTCAGGATCATATTTTACTAAAAAAGTTGTGACTAGCAACAGTGACATAGGTAGGCGTGGTGTGTATCTAAATATATAAAAGGAGAAACTGACTGACTGACTGACTGACTGACATATCAACGCACAGCCTAAACGGCTTAACGTAGGCACTTGAAATTTGGAAGAGACGTAGCTTAGATACCGTAGAGGTGCACTAAGAAATAAATTCCCGAAATTCCCACGGGAACAGGAATTAGCGGGAAAATCATTTTGTATGAAAAATCGAAACAATTTTTGCAGGTGCCTTAGTAAACTTAAAGCTTAGTTGCAATAGGATATTGCAAAATTCCCACGGGAACGGGAGTTAGCGGGAAAAAACTGGAAAATCCCTGTAGTCCACGCGAACGAAGTCGCGGGCACAGCTAGTAATGGATAAAACTTTAGATGAGCAATTTGTTCCACCGAAAGTCTCCATAAACTTCGACCAGTTTGAGTTTGTAACGGTTCCCCGGCCGGTCGTAGGAGTTCATCGGAATTAGCAGAGCGTATTTACGGTTCTGCCATAGCGTGTAATCGGGATTAGCTTACCAGACTTATTTATTAACCAGGGATTCGGTCAACAAAGTCTTAATTATTCTCGACAATATGAAAGCCTGGAAAAGTACCTACCTACTTGTTTGTATGATCAATGCATATTTTGCGGCTGAAACGTACCCTTTCCTTGAAACGATTTCACTGACGAAATCATTGGCCTCCACTGAATCCCTGGGAAGCTGAAAACCGTATGCTATCGTAAAATCTTAAACGCAGCGGTAGTCTATAAGGCCAGCTACTCCCATATAAAGAAATAAATTATCTAAACTAATATTTTAAGCTTGAGATTTTGTTTGCTTGTTTGAACGCGCTAATCTTTTTTTTTTTATATTGCACTTCAAGATTGACCTCATCCCACCTGATGTTAAGTGGTAATGAGGTCCTAGCTTAAGGGTGACAAGTACAGCCTAATAAATATGTTACCGGACTTGTCGCCCTTGCCTTGAATAATACCTTACCTTTAATCTCCGGATCTATTTGTTCGAATTGAATTATTATTTTTGTGTTGTATAGTGCATTTATCGAGGAAATTTATAACATTACGCTACGAGCAAAAGGAGCGAAGAATCAATAGAAAATTTGGAAAAAAACGGGTTAATATGCGTGCCAAGCGGCGGTGTCCCGCTTCTGCGGTTATTAAACAACTTACTCAATTGAAACATTAAGATGTAGTTTAAGTTCTTAGTCGTGTCTTAAGAACTTAACTTAAACTATGTGCCGACCTACCACATCCCTACTAATATTATAAATGCGAAAGTAACTCTGTCTGTCTGTCTGTCTGTCTGTCTGTTACGCTTTCCTGCTTAAACCTCTCAACCGATTTTGATGAAATTTGGTATAGGTATACGTTGAATCTCAAGAACGGACATAGGCTACTTTTTATTAGAAAATAAGGGGGGGAGGGGGGTAATACCACCTTTGAAAGTTTATATGGAAAAATGTTTATTTTTGAAGTTAGTGATATGAAATTTGGCACAAATATAGCTCGAAACTTGGATTAAAATATAGATTACTTTTTGTTTCGAATATTAGAGGAGAAAGGGGTAAACCATGAAAGGATGTAGTCCACGCGAACGAAGTCGCGGGCGCAGCTAGTTACCTATAAGACGACACAAATACAGCATCAGCAAAATTGTCATAAGTAAACAACGCTCCATACGTAATGCACGATTAGCCAATCAACCCATCGATCCTACATCGCGATGTTAGATTCATCGTCGCCACAAACTATATATACAACAAACCAAGATTGGTAGTTGGGCCTTGGTCCCCGAGCACATAACACCTAGCTTGGCGGAAGTACTTCCATTTTTAGTATAGAACATAATTTCCTTACAAGTTCCATTTAAAACATAAATTCAGTTATAATACATTCTAGTGCCGAATATAGCTACTCACACTGTGGGTGTGGGAGAAGATTTGAACTGGTCTCAATTTTAAATAGCTAGCGACAACTTTTACATTTTGCGCAAAGATTAGGGTCGTAAACCAAGGGTTCAACTTCGTTTCGTTGATCCCACGAATAACGAAAACGAATCACCCTGTACCCATCATCCCTTAGGCACTTTATTAAATCGCGACTCGACTGGCTTTTCTGTCGAAACATTGTTTTTGCACGTCGAGATGTAAATGGCTGAATTATGCAAATCAAAGCTATTAGATACGCTTTCTTTTATTCAATTAACGGTTATTCTTAGCTGCACTTTTGACTTTCTCAAGTATGAAACACAGATTCATAATCCAATATTGTATTAAAAAATTAAACCTACGTTTTAGAAGGATTTGTACCTATTGATCTTTTGAAAGTCCCACTATCACATCCATTGAACCAATGTCAAAGTAAATAGCCTTAGTTAGTAATAAAAACCAGAACCAATCGTCCTGCATACCAAAATACATCCAGTCAAATCTGAACCATGAGTCCCCCCAGAAACGTGTCCTCTCGACTTGTAACATGTTCAATGAAAAGGAAAATACGACCTTAAAGGATGGAAGGCAGACACATTTTGTATCCAGTTCTTCGAGGATTGAAACGTAAGTTCAGAACTGAGTCCAGACTAAACGAAGGATTTGTCTCCAACACCAATCTCTAAAGCGTCTATCTTGTTTCTCTTGAAGGCCATGTTTAGGCACCATCAAGAAGAAATATGGGAAACGTTAGGGCCCGAAAGTCTTGTATAAGTGGTCTTAATGTTCTTACTGTTTCTTCATACCTGGTGAACTGGAGAACCTGGTGGTAGCCATTTGCCATTATTCGATATCAGTGTTCCAAGATAGACTTATGGTTGAACAACGTGACGATTCGCAAGTACAGACACTACACAGTATAAATTTCATAAAGACCTGTTAAAGCCAGCCAGCTTATACATGTATGACCTACGGTTTGTGATCTTGAACTGTGGACATCTGGCCCCATGCATGTTTATTGTCTACAATGTACGGAAACAACGCACTTCCATGTTTTGATTTTTCTCCATGGTTCGTTCACAACTTTTCAAGTCTGAGCGTAACTTTTAATATCGTTTCTGACTTCCGTCGCTATTTACGAAGTTTATATGAATTCGAAGGGAATATAAATTTTTTCTGTAATCGGTTAGCGACGAGTTCTTGAGTTTTGAGTTTTTTTTTGATACACTTTATGAAAAGTTTGAATTGAATTTTCTATCTGGATGATATGTATTTCCATCATTTATACCTCTGCAAAAACCGCATTGCATTGGAAAACCATCAGACTACACGAGATTAGCCCTGCTTTTGCAGTTAGAACTCATTACTCTGAATTAAAACTGAATACAATCTGAATTTTGTTCTTTTCTATTGTAATATTTGAAAGCGTAAAAAACTTCGTACATTACTTAAAACTTTGTTTAATTACCCGTTTTTCATTTTAAGTAATGTAGAATATGAAAAAGAACTACCTAACTATAAAACGTGTCATTTGATGTTCTCATATAAGTAGGTATTGTTTTTAATCCAAGTTTAACATTTTGAATTAGGTCCAAGCGAGATTCCATTTCCAGGATTAAAATTAGTTCTAAATATACTATAATGAATCTTAATGCAATCTTTTGCCATTAAACCAGATAGATTTTCACCAAATGCAACTACTACAGTAATTCTACCTGCTAAGTCAACATTTCCTTAAACTTGGTAGACTTACAGCCAATTCCGCATTGCTAAGATTCAATTTACTAGACGAGAGTGACCTTGTGTCCTCGAATACGTTCACTCGAATCCTCCGATGCTGCCGAATGTGCTGATTCAATTGAACTCGATCGCTGCCTGATTTTTGAGCACAATCCGTCCTTTTTTCTCCGTCATTAGAGTGCCAAAGAAATGCTTCAACAGATTATTTTTTTGTATTGAAGTTGATTTTTTAGTTTCTCTTCGCAACAACATCTTTGTGTTGCTGCCGCTATAGTTGAATTTAACTTCCATTGCGTTATCAACGAGCGATTGAGGTTTTGAGAGTCTTTGCTCTTCTCAGAGCGGGGAAATCCCACACACGCCACTACTTTTTCCCTAGGCAGCGATACAGCGCGTTAATGCATTTCCCCTTATAAATGAAGGCAATATGTTTTTGGATTAAAACACGAGCATAATAAAATAGCCCAGTCATATTAGGGCTTTCACCTCGGAATGAAAGATAATAAGCTGCAAATTGGTATGAACCTTTGTTTTGTCATTCTAAATATTGTCTCAAAAGTCACAATCGTTATCGTGTCCGCGTCTCAAGATATTCAAGGTCAAAGGTCACAAAAATCGGTTTTTCGCGAATATCTGGCTTCCTATCGGTTAAATGAGATTTGCATTTATTATAAAAGTTGTAGGCTATAAAATTCCCTACAACTTTTGTTTAAACTTTTTTTTCATACGACCAACCGTTTTGAAGGTAGAGCGCGAAGAGTGCACATCGTACAGTCATATACGGCCTAATGCAAGGTCAAGCGTTGCGTTGCGTGTTAATCATTTCCGCTACACGCAATTCATCAAATTTACAAAACTAAATAAACCTGTACAACTGTCAACACTTCCACCAACAAGTGTATCAGCTCATCAACACATAAAACGTGTCTACTACCAGATTCAAACGTGGTTAGGGAAGGACTTAGAACCTCAAGAATGGGGCTGGATTATTATTAGGGGTACTTGGGGCTATGCAGTTCAGTGAACTGTGGTCACTGCGACCTTTTAGATCTATTGTGACTCGCCACCAGTTAGAGTAACTCCGTTAGCCGGGTCGATTCTAGGAAGTCTAGTATTTTCCTAGCTTTCAGGGTTTTTAATTCATCCGGTTGGGCTATATGTCGTCCCAGGTGGATGCTTCGTTTGTGGATCAGAGATTCACAGTCGCACAGGAGGTGAACAGGTGTTTCCTTTTCCTCCTTGCAGAATCTGCATTCATCAGAGTCACTCAGCTTCATATGAAACTGGTGTCTTTTTAGTTTGCAGTGTCCAGTCAAGGCTCTAACTAGCGCACTGGCCCTAGGCCTGCTAAGTTGTAGCAGTTCTTCGGTCCATTTGCGCGAGTAGCCAACTATGAGTGTTTTTGAGTGTTCTAAGCCTGGTTGATTTATCCAGTATTTTTCCGACTCGACTTTTAGTTTTTCTTTTAGTAGTTGCATAGCTTGGTTCTTTGAAATGCCACAGAATGGTTCTGGTCCAAACTGTTGGCTTTGCGCCCCAGCTTTAGCAAGTTGCTTGGGGCTTGGGGCTGGATGCTTGAAAATGAAATCCTGGAGCCCATACGAACGTTATTACCTCCAGCACCAGCCGAACTACTAAACGTAATATTTTGCAATTGCAAAAATGGTTGTGGTTCCCGCTGTGGATGAAGAAAATCAGGGCTTCAATGTTCTTTAGCTTGCGGCCAGTGCAACGGACAAGCTTGCCTCAACGCTTCACTGTATCCAAGTAATCCCGATGAAGAAAATACATATGATCCCGATATTCTGGAAGGTTTGGAGATGAACATGACAATGAATCGAACATTTTTGAGCGACAAGAAGAAGAAGACGACGAAGAAGAAGAAGATAATTAGCTTCCATTTCCAATTTCATTACAATTAAAATCAACAAAGATACTTTTGATATTTGAACTCACATTTTGATAAATGTATATTATGCCGTATTTAATAATAAATAAAAATATGTGTAAAATATATACTCTTACTATCATTTTAACTTAAAATAAAACTAAAATATATAATCCAGAATTAATAATATTTTATACTTAAATAGTTAAATATGAATAATTATATATAAATAATCAAGTTACTTACTTTAATTAAATATAAATAATTAATAGTTAGTACATAAATAATGGGCATTGTTTAATAATTATAATTTCCAAGTAAATAATTGACTTTATAACGTACTGATAACCATAACTCACGCTTGACCTTGCATTAGGCCGTATATGACTGTACGATGTGCACTCTTCGCGTTCTACCTTCAAAACGGTAGGTCGTATGAAAAAAAAGTTTAAACAAAAGTTGTAGGGAATTTTATAGCCTACAACTTTTATAATAAATGCAAATCTCATTTAACCGATAGGAAGCCAGATATTCGCGAAAAACCGATTTTTGTGACCTTTGACCTTGAATATCTTGAGACGCGGACACGATAACGATTGTGACTTTTGAGAAAATATTTAGAATGACAAAACAAAGGTTCATACCAATTTGCAGCTTATTATCTTTCATTCCGAGGTTGACCCCATTTTTTACCTAATATGACTGGGCTAAAAAGAGAATAGTTGATCATGAAATAAATTAGTATATCCTGGATCCGTGTTCTGTTCGGTGATGGCGGTCTGCCGTCCCATCAAATTATGAAAGGAAAAAATAAAACCGGTCAAGATGAGTGGGACTCGCGCACGAAGGGCTCCGTACCATTGAAGTTTATTGTATGGAGTTGCCCAGCGGCGTGCGTACTAAGTGGACGTGTTGTCATTTTGTAATAAAAATTGTGTTTTTGCATCATACAAATTCAACCTCTAACAAGAAAGACTTTAAAGTAACCTTTTAATTAATGAGCTGAAAGTCGATTGCAACGTTTGACTCCTGTGCCAAATATCTACGAGTGAGTCAAGTCGCCGTTACCGCTCTTCACCACTTCGGGGAAACGAGACGTCCTCTGATTTTGTATCCCGCTTGCTTCGTTGATTACCTACTCCACAACACACGTGAGTAACCATAACAAGGATCTAAAATGATACGCTCACCGAGTGGATATGGCACTTGCACTAAACTTGGCGGCTCGCAACCGAATTTAGCGAGATCGGCATTGGATGACGAACTTGAGACCTCTCCCTACATAACGCGCAGAAATAAGCGTAAACAAACGGATGATAATTTGTGTATCAGTAATGAGTTAACGGAAATCAGAAAGCAAATGACTGAAATGATGGCCCTTATTACTTCCTCTAGCAATGCACAGAATGAAAATATTAAACAACTCTGTCAAACTGTAACCACAATGAAGGACGATCTGAAAACTATCAGTGGTACTATGGCACAAATTTCTTCGGACCAGATACAACTTAGGAATGAATTAGAGGACCTAAAAGCAAATACTGAAAATACAAAGAAAAATATTCAAGCACTGGAATCTGAAATTGCCACACTTAAAAAAACCAGCCTGCCACCTCCTGTTAATGAAACGAACCTAGATTATGAGAACCTTATCTCTGAAATGCAAGAACGAAATCTACGAGCCAAAAATATAATAATTGTAGGGATTGAGGAAAGCAGTTTGAGTAATTCTACTGAACGACGCGAATCAGATAAAAAAGAGGTTCTTAAAATAACCAAATCCATACAGTCAAATTGTCCCGAACCTGAGAAAATTATCCGTCTTGGAAAGTTTAAGTCAGAAAAAAATCGTCCCATAAAAGTAATCTATAAATCTGAAGATTCAGCTATAACACTACTGCGTGCTAAGAACAATAAAGAATGTAACATAAAGATATATTCCGATCAAACGGTTCATCAACGAAAATACTTAAACAACTTAAAAAGCAAGCTTGCAGCTCGTACAGAAAAAGGCGAAACGAACCTACAGATCAAATACATAAAAGGGCTCCCAAAAATAGTTCAGTCTTACGAACCAAATCCAATTCATGATATTGTGGACAACCAACGAGAACCTACAACCCTTAATACTTCATCAACTTTTTTGTAAGAAAAGATACGACATACCAGCTAGCTGACACATATACGAATATAAAACAGACAAAGAAATCTCTTCGTTGTTTCTACGCCAATGCACGAAGTATAGTCAAACCTGGTAAATTGGACGAACTGAGATGTATAATGAGCTCTTTTAAAGAAACTATACACATCGTCGTCTTATCAGAAACATGGATTAAAAGTACAGATGAAGCAACATCAATCCAAATACCTTGTTATACGCACTATTTTAATTACAGACCACACAGTAGAGGTGGTGGTGTCTCTATCTTCGTTCACAATAATCTTAAGCATAACCTCATTGAAGAACTTTGTGAAGATGACAACCATTACTTATGGGTCCATGTATCCAAATTTTCGCTTAATATTGGTGCAATATATAAGCCAGAAAGATCAAACTCAGACAATTTTCTAGAAACCTACTCCCTTCAATTACAGAAAATGAATAGAGCAGTTATATTCGGAGACTTTAACATTGATTTATTAAAATCCACATCTACCAAAAGAAAATATACGAATATGTATAAGGAAAAAGGTTACAAAATACTAAATAACGTTGAACAAGAATACTGTACCCGAGAAACTGCAACAACTAAAACAATACTGGACCATGTTTGCACTAACTTAAAGAATAATAACTACCACCTGGCTATAACCGACTCATCTATGTCAGATCATAAAAATATTTACTTCGAGATAAAGCAGTACGAACCCCCACCTATAATAAAAGTCAGATACACTTCAACAGATTATAATAAATTACACCAACATATCAAGAATACGGACTTCCAAGAAGTTAACTCTTATGATGAAATTTACTCTAAGCTGAGATCTGCTATAGAAATAAGTAAAACTGTTAAAAATAAAATTCTTAATCCTCCTAAACAGGATTGGATTAAAAAGGAAATCATACAAGGCCTAGAACAAAGAAACAGACTATGGCAAGTATATAAAAAGGACCCTTCGAATAAAGAATCGGAAGAAACATTTAAAGAAGAAAAAACAAAGATTGCTAAAACTATACAAAAAACAAAATCCACATACTACAATAAATTATTCACAGAAACGGTTAATAAACCACGCAAAATGTGGAAATTGATAAGTGAACTATCTTGTAACAAAAAAAAGAATACAACTTTTCCAGAAAAACTCATCATAGATTCGAAGACCATAATAGAAAAGAATGAAATTTGTGAAAAATTCAATACCTACTTTTCTACCATCGGAAATATGTTAGCTAATGAAATACCAGAAAGGTACCACAGACATAACAATACTACGGATTTACGAGCAGATCAAGAAAACAAATTGGACGGAATAGCGCCTACCACAACGGATGAAGTAATCAAAATTATAGATAGTCTTGACCCCAATACTAGTTGCGGCATAGATGAAATCAGTACAAAGTCCCTTAAATGTATGAAAAATGTAATCGCAAGTACGCTTACGAAGTGTATCAACAAGTGTTTTGAACTAGATACTTTTCCCGATGATCTAAAAATTGCTAAGGTTATTCCTATTTACAAGTCTGGACCCAAATGGGACCCCTGTAATTATCGACCGATATCAGTACTTCCAATAATATCAAAAATATTTGAGAAAATTCTTCATTCGCGCCTCGAAAATTACCTAAACTCAATCAAATTCTTCTATAAACAACAATACGGATTCCGACAAAAATCAAATACTCTTGCAGCAACCATTGATTTGATTACAAAAATTAAACAAAAAATTGATCAAAAACATATTGTCCTAGGCATCTTTATCGATCTGAAAAAAGCGTTCGATACTGTCAGCCACAAAATATTATTAGATAAGCTATACCACATTGGTGTTCAAGGAAAGGCACATAGAATTTTTGACTCCTATTTGAAGAATCGAATGCAATTAGTTAAAATAGACGAAACACAAAGTAGTCCACAGCTAATTAGATGTGGAGTCCCTCAGGGCTCCATCTTAGGGCCACTTTTGTTTCTTATTTACGTCAACGACATTCATAAAATCAATCTGGCTGGAGATATTACTCTATATGCTGATGACACAAGTATTTTCTACTATGGGCATTCCGTTGATTTGATTATGTCTCAAGCTCAATCAGATTTAAATACTCTAAATGACTGGTTCCAATACAACTTGCTAACTATTAACGGATCTAAAACAAATTATGTTATCTTTTCTGCCAAAAATAAAAATACTGATACCACTATGGAACTTAAAATCAATGATCAGATAATAACAAAAAAAACAAAAGAAAAGTACCTCGGGCTAGTATTAGACAGCCACCTTACCTGGAAGCCACACATAGAAAATATCAGGTCTAAATTAGTACAATTAACTGGCATGCTACATAGAAATGTAAAATGTTTTCCTAAAAACGTACGTTATCTAATCTATAACTCGCTTGTAAAACCACACATTGATTATTTAGTTGAAATTTGGGGTACAGCTGCAAAAAACAATATAAGCTTAATACAATCAAAACAAAATAAATTAATCAAAACTCTATTTAATTATAAATTCCGAACACCAACAAACAAATTATATAACGAAACACAAATTATGGACATAAGACAAACATATGTATATTCCACATGCATACTTATAAGAAAAATACTAAATAAAGAAATAAACACCAATATTAGCTTCACAAAAAAATTTCAAATACAAAAAATCAAACTACGTAGTTCTAATAACTTAGTACTTCCAAAACATAGAACAAATTTTGGCAAAAAAAACATTGAATACGAGGGTGCCCAATTGTATAATAAGCTCCCAAGTTATGTAAAAAATGCTAAAACGCTGACCAGTTTCAAAAAATTACTTAAATCACATATCAAAACGAATAAATTCTCATCTTACTAAAAACTAAATAAAAACTTAATTACACATATTTTAACATCAAATAATGTCGATATAAGTATATTACACATCAAAAACAATAAACAATCTAATATATAAAATATTTTCACATAGCAATAACAAACTTAAAATATATTTAATATTACTACTTTTAATTTAAATATAAAATTATGTATAAAGCGGAAGTCTTAAATGTAAAAATATAATAACAATAACCAAACTTCTATCATATTTTGAGCATACTATCAAAATAGGTGAATATAACATTTTTGGTTTTTATTGTATATCAGAACATAATTACAAACACATAATGGATACAAACACCTATATTATTAAAGCAATACAAATAAAAAATAATCACAAAACTAAATTAAATATTACATATAAATAAAGCACCATTCGCTTACTTATCAATAAAATAAAAAATTAACCATAAAATCCACTTATCATCCAGTATACCTTTGAATAAACCAAACTAATTTATGCCGCATCTGGGAACGGGACGTTTCTTTATGCATCCATGTTTTCGACGATACCGCCGAATGCAGAAACAAATTGTTAACGGAAGGCAGTACGTAAATTACAAAGACAATGTTTATAAAATTACCCTTCATTCTTCTAATATTATCCGCTCGTTACGCTGATTGTAAACTAGTTATAAGTTGTCAATACTGTTTCTCAGTAAGTGAATACCTTGTAATTCTCATGAGAAATAAAGTTCTTTAACCATATTATGGGAGCCTCATTAATTTATTTTTTAGTATTTGTTATTGCAGCGGCATTAGAAATACAATTGTGTTTGCATTGTGAAAGGTTCAAAGATCCTGTTATAGCGGTTCTTGAGATACATACTGGTGACAGACAGGCAGACGGACGAATAGCGATGTCCCGGGTCCTGTTTTTACCCCTTGGGTACCTTGCAAATATGGGTATCGTGCCGCGATCCTTCGAGCACATTAATTAAAACATGGCAACACTATGCAAAATGGTATAGTTAGGTGTTTAACGCAGCAGGGCGCGTAGCATGATGCCAAATATATAATGCGATAACTGCTTTATTTTGCTGCACCCAGATGTGCTGTGCACTTTATTAAGTCGCAAAAAAGATCACGCCAGCGACCACACAATAAATATTTGCTCACTAAATGAGCTTTCACGGCTGTAAATACTGCGGCAGACTGCAGAGTTGACATCAGACCTTAAATAAATTAAAAACTTATTAAAACAAGCTTTTATTTAAGTGACCTAAAAGATGAAAAGAAACTTTTAATTAAATCAAGCTAAAGGAATTATAATATTGTGCTATGTATTTTTCAATTGTATAAAAGTTTGTCGCTAGTTGTACCTTTAGGTACACATATAACTATTGTTATGGCACAATATTTAATGACTTGACAAAATCTCTATTAATAAAATCAATCGTGGTTTAGTCTCGCTAAAACTCAAGAACGGACAGATCGATTTAGCAAATTTTGGTTTTAATACATGTCTAGGGAAGGTTTAAAAGGTGAGAAACTTTGAAAAAAAAAAAGTAAATTTCTAGAAGAAACTTAGGATCAGTAGCACCAACTTAACTTACAACGGTTCTCAAATCGAAAACAAAAACATGGAATATGTCCTATCCTTCTGTACCGTTAAACTTGATTTGGTGCAACTTACCTTAATTGTCAAGTAGAAACTCAATTTGAAGCAAGTCTTTGGGTCAGTTGCTCTAATTTAACTTTTACGGATACGATTAGACGGATGTCAAATTGCACAAAATGTATGTAAAGAGATGTCACAGTCTGGACTGCAATGAAATCACATGTCACTCTGAATTACATGCCTGTTATCGTCTACTGATGGATATAGGCCTCTTCAACAACAAGCCACTAAGCACGGTCATCAGCTCTCGTTGCCAACCTTTGATAGCCACTTTGCGTGTACCCTCATTCCATCGAACTGGAAGGTAATTTTTTGAGGACGGGGGAATAAGTTTGCAATCATCCACTCCCGTAGGGACTACAGCAGCGGGTATGGGACTCCCCAGCTCCGTAGGAGCGAAGACTACCGGAACTAACTCCTCCGCCTCCCCCCTCCCTATCTTCTCACCGCCTTGTATTACGGCGCCAGTATCCATACGGCGCCATGCGAAAGCTGGAGACCCATAACTGCCACAACGAGCTGGAGGTTCCTACCCTATGTTTACGCCGAAGAACCGCCAAGATAAAAATATCAAATCTTGCACAAATGCCAAACACTAAGCTTTTATCCGAGGCCAAAGCTGACAACCAAGGTCGTTTAGAACTGAAAAATATAGGTGTACGCCAGTTTTCCAGTTTAAGTCCGCCATATTGATTTCTGCTGACGTCACTTAGCCCATGACACCTCACACTCCTAATCCGGTCGTGCGTTCATGCTACAGGATAATAACAAAGCGCATTTCATAATTGTATACCCATTCACTTTCTTACACCGGTGCACCGGTAAGAAAGTGAATGGGTAATCTTCTCTGTAGGTATAAGTTCCGAATCGGAGGTAGATTAATTTGGTTATACCTGTAGTTTCCATAAATAAAAAAGTTCTTGTTTCAGAGTACACATATAATAATACTAATAAATCTGACATTCTAACTCCTACAAAAAGCTATAATTTTTAAAAGGTACCTGCCGAAATTGTACGATAGTTTGTTTCCGTCAATAAATCTCCATTATCGTATTGCGAAAGTTGAAAATCCACATAAATGGGAAAACACTTAACAATATAAAAAAGTTCAGCAATATATGCTGGTCAAAGGCCACATCTTATCAAATGGAACGGGCTCCACCACGCGAGCTTAGTGCATGCAGAGTGGTGGAGGTGCGTGTCGAAGTGTATTGCCCGGTTCCAATATTTTACGATTCGTAATGTGTCTATTTATTTATTTATTTAATGTCAAAAATGACTATCCGTTTTTCTCCAACCGAAATATAGAACAGGGCAGAAGTGACTTTACTGTCAGATGTACTCAAGCCGCCAAATGGCAGTAACTAACACCAGAAGTTTCTGATAAATGTCACTTAATCCTGTCGTAGCGGCCACCCATCCCATACCGAACCGCGATGTATACAGCTTAACCATCGGTATCATTGCCGGTGAATTACCATCGCGCTAGGAACACCTCCATACGTAGATACGGAATAGAAACACTAATCTGCTCCTTCTGTAAAGTCGGTAAAAAATAGCAATTTACGTTTGCAAAGATGCAAGTGCAACGCATCGACCGGTACCCTGCCCCAGATATAGGTCATTGACCCACATGTGGCCGAGCAAATATCCCATGTCAACTCTGTACGGCCTACCAAACAGAGCCCAAATGTAACAGCTATGTCATTCATTCATATAAAGACAGTTCGACATGCAAATTTAGCAGCTCCTTCCCACAGCACATAATCCCGACCTATTTTAGGGTCATTGACATATTTCTGTGTGACTAAATCTACGTATCAACCGTTTTGAATCAACTGGTAGATACAGTATTTATAATATAGCTGATAGTGTAACTAACGAGAAAACAAAGAGTTACGTGCCCATCATTTTAATCTTACTACTAGTAGCTTAGGTATTTAATATTTTTTATGAATTGGTGATATGCAAAAGCTTAATAGAAGCCTCATTAGTTAATAGATTTTACATGAACAGTCTTCTCAATACTGGAATTTCCAGCTCCTGTGTTACAATATTTG
The DNA here is from genome assembly GCA_037074685.1 of Glyphodes pyloalis. Lineage (NCBI taxonomy): Eukaryota > Metazoa > Arthropoda > Insecta > Lepidoptera > Crambidae > Glyphodes > Glyphodes pyloalis. The sequence goes on along the minus strand of JAYKKO010000003.1, from coordinate 1,009,562 downwards.
CAAATGTATATGTCGCAGGCATTTTTAATAAATCCGCCGTTTACATACGGCGTCGTCAGTTTAAAAACTAATGCTGGTTTGTAAAATGCCGAAGACAAAATGTAATTATGCATAATGACGAGGCAAATTGAAGTAAAGCTTGACAAAGCTAGGGTGACTATAACATTTGATTTGCAAAGGACAGTATTATTAAAGTTTATAAAATTAATGTAATTATGCATAATGACGAGGCAAATTGAAGTAAAGCTTGACAAAGCTAGGGTGACTATAACATTTGATTTGCAAAGGACAGTATTATTAAAGTTTATAAAATTAACGAACTTCAGTTTAATAATGTTAAAAAATATGGAATGTTTCAAATATATATTATATTAAATCCCTAGTAAATGACTCTCCTACTGTTTTATTTTTTACTGAATATTTATTACAAACTAGCTGTCCCGGCGAACTTCGTAACGCCTTTTTTTTCTTAACTTTTAAACCTTCCCTGGACCTCCACAATTATTACAAAACCAACATTAGCCAAATTGGTCTAGCCGTTCTCGAGTTTTAGCGAGACTAACGAACAGCGATTCATTTTTATATATAAGAAGATGAGCTAGAGGTTTTTGTCACTAACCTAACCTAACCTAACCAATGGAATCGTTAATTACTTCAATTAACCTTAGGTTAAGTAAATGACGTTGAATAAAAGTAATTTTTGTTACTTGGATATTTTAATGAAGTATTAAAAGAGAACTTAATTTGTCCAAACAGTGTTTTATTCATGGTCACCCCAAAACTACAACCAATTGTTATCATTTTGCCTGATTTTGCATTCGGCATATTACATAACAGCGAGCGTTTTTAAACAGACGACGCCATTAGTAAACGGCGGATTTACTCAAATTGCCTGCGACATATATATACTTTATAAATTTTAAAGTCTTTTATATAAGAACAAAGTGATTTCATTCCCTCCTGTAGATACATCCATTAGGAGTGGAGATAGCAATTCTTGTACATTGGCTATATGACGTACTAGCTGTTGCCCGCGTCTTCGTTCGCGTCACATTAGTATTAAAAGTATCCAATATATTTATCTAGTATTTAATCTACTACTCTACCTAATTTTTAAAAAATCCACTTAGTACTTTTGAGTGAAAGGACAACACAAATCCAGACTTCTACATATACATTCATATCATTCATAACACAACAGGCAAATAATAAACTTCTTTTTTGGTCAGTTTTAAAGATTGAATTTGTATTATCTAAACTAGGCTAGATGAAGTTAATGTGATGAACAAAGCACAAAATACCCCTAAGTAGATGCCTGACTACAAAGTAAAACTCATTACATGCAAATTAGTTTCATCCTTTGCACTTCCCTGATGCAGTACATTATACCAACTGAGAGAGAACTAAGATTAGTAAATAAGGCAGCTGTTATTTCCCAATGGCACATAAGATCTCTCGTTTATGTGCCGCAACCAACAGACCAAAGCAACCCAAATGCACTCATGTATAACATACGAATTGTCATTCCCTCCACGACGCATCCACCTGTAGGCTACAGGCTGTACCGCCCGCGCCCGGTCACAGGTCATCGACATTCTTCTTAGCCTAATCAAACCGAAGTTATCTCAAGTCCTAAGTCAGTAAACAGATTTTCCCGGCAAGTATAGTCACGAACGACGAAATGTGAACACTCTAGCTCTTAAATCGTTATTATAAGGTTCAGTTTAGAATGAAATATGTATGTTAGTGCAGGCAACTGTAGAAGATAGTCCTCCGTGCAAAAAGTCATGTTCAATTAAACATGGGTGTACTCTCTTTGTTCGCTGACAGCTGGCTGCGGAGTTACAAGGTTTAAACGAGCGTCGTGGATGCAAATGAAACCCTTCCCAGCAGCGAGCGTGCCGGGCCATCTGGGGCCTGCCTTCTGGACGAGCCACTTAGAGGTAATAATGTGGACTTTATTAAATCTGGCACAGTACTGAAATTTAACTGCATTATAATATTTAAGAAATTAAAAAAAACTATAATTAATATTTAATGATATCAATGCAATATCCATACTAAAATTATAAATGTGAAAGTAGCTCGTGTCTGTCTGTTTATCTGTCCGGCTTTCACGCCTAAACCACTGAACCGATTTTGATAAAATTTGGTATAGATGTACGTTGAACCTCTAGGGACATAGGCTACTTTTTGTTTCGAAAATAAGGGGGCCCCGTGTTAATATCGCCCTTGAAAGTTTATATTGGAAAATGTTTATTTTTAACGTTATAGATATGAAATTTGGCAATATAGCTCGAAACTTGGATTAAAATATGGACTACTTTTTTGTGATTAAATGAAAATACATTCATGGTCGGTATATGAAAAATTCTGTAGTCCAAGCGAACGAAATCGCGGGCACAGCAAGTTTAAAATAAGTTAACGTGTCAGAACGCGATAAAGATTTAAGTACTTAATACGAAGGTCACGACAACGCATTTTCGGCCTTCCTCTTGGACAGGCGTCCATCTTCTTGGCGTGACGACCTGGACCGTTTTTCTCAAGGTTGACAAGACCTGGCTCCAGATAGAGAACGCTGGAAGTGTATGTTAGAGGCCTTTGCCCAGCAGTGGGACAACTTATAGGCTACTGATTGTCTGCTCGCTTGCACACCATATTTTTAAGTTCTCGGTCCTAATTGTCCGGTGTAGACGAAAACGCTATCTGCAGCCATCATTACTGAGTCAGTTAGGGAATAAAAGGATTTAGCAGTTTCAAAAACACAACAACTTCAGTACAACATAATTATACTGTAAAGTCCAGCCACAAACCATTTCACATGGATAATACTTGAAGATACTTAGACCTGTCTTTTCCATGACATACTAAAACCCCTAATCTCCGGCGTATCGTTTCAACTTAAGCAAGCAAATGCCATGATATCTGGCTTATATTTAGACAGCGCAAACGACGTGCAATTTATTCCCAAATCGCTGACAATACAGTCCCAGCCAAGTCGTGTCGCTCTCGGTCCAGAGACATCCCGTAACGAATAACGGATGAAACGTTTTAAATCCCGACAAAAGCCACATTTCTGTGAGAAAAGACAGCTATTCTTGCGAAAGCGCGCTACGAGTAAACAAACCATATTATTTTTTGTTGCTTTTTTGGTTTCCGTAACCAAATGGCGAAAAACGGAACCCTTATGGATTCGCCATGTCTGTCTGTCCGTCCGTATGTCACATATCCACTTCTTTCCGTAACTTTAAGACCTTTAAAAGGCTTCATATTTTGTTACTTGCGGCTACGGAACTCTTCATGGGCGAGTCCGATTCGCGCTTGGCCGGTTTTTAATGAAATAGAAGTCTCCGTCTCTTACCACTTATTTCTCTTGTATGGAAGACATTTCCACTGACATCGAATGAGTTTTAAATTTAATTATTTAATGTTTTTTCATGAACTGAAACCTTTGTGCTGAAGTATGAATGTCTAAGCTATATGACGTCTACAACCTATGGGCTCTCTCTGTTTTTCTTGCCATTTTATTCGTCATTTTATTTGTCCGTTTTTTAAATGTTTTAAATATAGTTTTAATTCACTTTGAATTGCCTTTACTTATTTCATCACTTTGCTTCATCATCATCATCATATCAGTCGAAGAACTTCCACTGCTCAACATCCCTACTAATATCCTACTTACTATTATAAAGGCGAAAGTTTGTAAGTATGGATGTATGGATGTTTGTTACTCTTTCACGCAAAAACTACAGAACGGATTTGGATACAATTTGGTAGGAAGACAGATGACATACTAGATTAACATATAGGATACTTTTTATCCCGAAATAACGCGGGCGAAGTCGCGGGCAACAGCTAGTAATATTATAAATGCGAAAGTAACTCTGTCTGTCTGTCTGTTACGCTTTCCCGCTTAAACCTCTCAACCGATTTTGATGAAATTTGGCATAGGTATACGTTGAACCTCAAGAACGGACATAGGCTACTTTTTGTTAGAAAGTTTATACGGGGAGATAGGGGTAAAACCGACCATGAAAGGATGTAGTCCACGCGAACGAAGTCGCGGGCACAGCTAGTAGTATAATAAAGTGCTTAAAACAATGGAGATCGCCATTGTTACGTGGTATACTACTCGTAATGTCGGGTTTAATTTACTACATTAGGCCAGCAAATACTTAAAATTCCAGGGCGTATCAGCGCATGTTTTATAGCCTAGGCTTTTGGTACATTTTAGTAATTAGGTTAATGGCAGCATTACCGCTGTTACTCTGTTTTAACTTCTTATGGTTTTTTTTATTATTTAAAATTACTTTTTCCAACTACACAATCTGAAATATGATAGGAAATCCTATTATTAGCGATGCTATAATTATGTCAGTAAATTTGAAAAATGATATTTTTAAACACTGTTGGTTTACTGAATAATCACCAAACGCCTTTTAATTCACCTTGATACGTTTGCTAAAAACGTTCTCTTAAGCCTTTTTCTAAGGTGGGCGACTCTCATCGTTTGAATTATGGCGAAATAGATAAACTACAAAGGTCACAGCTATTCTTGGCACAGCTTTCAAAGCTCGATTGATTCAGGTAGAACATTCTGGAAAAGAAAGTATTTGCAATAGCCAATAGGTCACAATAACAGATGCATAGATTGACTTACCTATGTATAGATTTAAGGTCCATATTAAATCATGTTTAATGCGAAAAGGATATTATAAACTTGATGAATATTTAAAAGATAAACATGACATGATTGTCTGCTCGCTCGCACACCATAGTTTTTAGTTATCTAGCTCTAAAATTGTAAAGATTAGGATAACTACTGAGTTTCTTGCTTGATTCTTCTCGGTAGAACTAGGTTCCGAACCGGCTATAGCTTCAATTTTGGTTTGTATTCATTTTAACGATGCATAAGTGTTACTTGTAACTTACAGTTTGAGTTTGAGTTTGACATGATTGTATTCATTCAATAAATGAATTGACTTTGACTTTGATGCATCTATTCTGATGTTGGGAGGCTGTCACCCTGACTCGAGTCGAGCCTGGCATTAATCATGCAACCATTCAGATAACCAGTGGGGTGGATCCACCTGTCCGTCCGTCCGGTGAATGCATCCATTGCTAATGAGATAGTGCAACTTCAGTAGCAACTGGGATTTAATAATATGGAGGACAATGTCCGTCACAGGCTTAGCTTGGAAAGTTACTATTTTTTTCCATATGTTATGTTGAATGTCGGAGACATCCAATGCTGCTACACTATGTTAAGTAATATGACTATGTGATGGTTCTATATAATAATATGATAAACGCCAACGTTTGTAAGAATGTCTGGTTATTTGTTTGTTACTCTTACACGCAAAAATTACTAATTGAGTAGAAAAAGCACATTTATTTAGCCACTCATCCTAGCAATTCGTTGCCAGTCTAGTTCTCACTAATAACTGCAACAAAGCTATGAAGACAAAGAAGATATTTTGAACACAGTATCTACATTTCCTGCAAATGATAATACTGCAGCACTTCATGTTCCGGCAATTAAACATTCATCGGCCCCATCCATTCCAGATGCGAAGCGAAGTAAAGGCCTGTCTTCCTCAGCCGGAGAAAGCTATTCATTCTTAACAATGCAATTTGCAACATTACATTTAGTGAGGTAACTTATCCACTGACATTTACGAGACAGGGACAATTAAACATTCATCCGATCCATCCGTTAGGGATAGGAACCAAAGAGGAAGCGACCGCTGTGCGCTTGTCTGAACGAATCGTTGATAACAATGATCTGAAGATTGACATATTTTTTCCCAGGGGGAAGCTCATTGACGCGCCTTACCAACCGAGGGAGGTGACGGCGTGTGTGGTACTCCCTGCCCTGACAAAGGTGATTCTACCCACTAAAAGCCCCCGGTGGATTTCATCGCTTTAATGGTGATGCAATGGGGACAGAAAACCAATCACAACACCGTCGGACTGAAGAGTAACCTGCTCAAAATAGACATTGACAATTGCTTTAATTCATAACTACGTGACAATTTGCAGGCATGTGTCATTTAGAGTGTGCAAAAAAAAAATCAAGATCAATAAATGCAAAAGATCATATACACACAACTGCAGGGTCCGCTATGTAAATTAAATCTGTAATATCTTCGAAAAAGTTATTAGCAACAAGTTGAATTAGCCTATAGCTATTTGCATTTTTAGTAACATAAAGTATCATGCTACGTCATTCATCAACAATAAAGTACCCTATATCTCACACCTTGAGTCTACAAGGCATTAGCTGTTTTTAAAGGTGTTCTGAACATTACTAAAAAAACTTTAACGACTTCCTATACAAAATTAGATCATATATTTGACCAAATATGTACTGAAAGACCATAAATACAACGTCAGATGTAAAAAAACACTTGGTTAAAGGATGTTATCAAATTCATCCTATGCGCCACATAAATGCTCTTAAATTTGTGTCAGTAAGTGAACAAAGTTATGGAATCAGAAAGGTTACGTTTTAGTGTCCCCGGGGAGCGGCGAGAGACGATGACTGGGCAGCGAATGTAATCAACAATCCGGGTGACATAGGACACAACATTGCAGAACTCGTTAAAAAAATATTGCATCTACGTCAGTTACGATTAGAAATATAAGAAATAGAAATAGAAAAATATTAACATATTCAGTGTAAACATAAAATTAGTTATGCTTGTGTTTAAAGTTATTTCTAAAAGACTTGTCAACGTTACAGGAGACCCAAAGGCTGGCTGCTACCTCGCCCAGCGTCTTTCAATCGCCATTCAGCGAGGTAATGCAGCCAGCATTTTGGGTACCTTACCACAGGGACCATCTCTGTTTATATAATATTGTGCCGACCTACGACATGACCTACAAGTCGACACAAATACAGCGTCAGCAGAATTGGCGTAGTAAACAACGCTCCATACGTAATGCATGACATCGATATCCTACATCGCGATATCAGAGTTTTCGTCGCCACTAAGTATATATACAACGAACCAAGATTGGTAGTTGGGCCTTGGTCCCCGAGCAGATAACACCTAGCTCGGCGGAAGTACTTCCACTTTTAGTAAAGAACATACGTTCCTTACATTGGTGACCCCGACTGAGCTGAACATCAGCAGCCTTTGAAGAACGGAGCCTTCGCATCAGGCCATGTCTCCATACCCTCAACAGCCAGCTTAGCCACGACAAGAGCACCGGACCACCTCAGCTGACAAAGCCACCTGGTTCCGGGCCCGTGTAATGAAGCAGGCCATCGCAGCCCTACGACCGAGTCATTGGTCCACACCGGCGTAGCAGCAGCTGCCTCCCTGCAACTACACGCATCGGGCACGTGCTTGGACTCCAAAGGGGGGGAGTACTGTGCCGACCTACGACATGACCTACAAGTCGACACAAATACAGCGTCAGCAGAATTGGCGTAGTAAACAACGCTCCATACGTAATGCATGACATCGATATCCTACATCGCGATATCAGAGTTTTCGTCGCCACTAAGTATATATACAACGAACCAAGATTGGTAGTTGGGCCTTGGTCCTCGAGCAGATAACACCTAGCTCGGCGGAAGTACTTCCACTTTTAGTAAAGAACATACGTTCCTTACAATATATTGAATTATCCTATTTGTCAATCTAGCACTTCATCTCTCTTCCTACTAAATTAAATCCAAATCCGTTCAGTAATTTTTGCATGAAAGAGTATCAAACATCCATCATACACAAAGACATAAAGACAATGAAAGATTAGAGAAGTCTCAAAAATCAAATTAAGGGGAAATTTAAAAATCCCTATTTTTAAACTTTGACATAGGCAATGCCCCTGCACTGCGTTGTTGCTATATCAATCAATCATTGATGATGACATCAATGATCTGATTGTGAAATTAAAAAAAAAATACACGGACGTCTCAAATATTAGGTCCAAGTAGTGGGCAAGTTTTAAAGAAGGTATTATATAATAAAAATAATGAAAACATTTCACACACTTGAAATGTTTTCATTATTTTTATTATTTTTTTTAATTCTTTAATATTGTAACACTTGTGTAATGATTAAGGTTAGTTTAAGTGAATACTTATTTGTTAAGGAAGAGTGGCTTTCTCTGACACAGGTGCTTAGGTACTTAATAGAGGAAGTCAACACATGAAATGTAACTTAAAAACTTGAAATGAATAAACATTTTTATTTTTTATTTTTATTTATTTTTATTATAAAATAAAAAAATCCAAATAATACAAATTTGGAGCAGTTTTTGTTAAAAACATTTTCATAAACGCGAATTGTAAGGAGGCCATTGAATTACATTCACGTGGCTTCTTAAAATATTGACTTCAATGACGTCACTCCTATCCAACTGTTATTAGGAGCGTTTTGGGCAAGTCCAAAGACGTGATTGAATAAAAACGCGATATTTTGAAAGGCTTTAATGCAGCGCAATTCAGCAATATTTTGAATTAATATTAAATAAATTTATGCTACTTCCCTTTCAACGAAAATATAAAGGCAAAGAAAACAACTAAAAGACTTTAATTTACGTACAAAATAATTTCAAAAACATCCTTATTTCTAAACAGGGATGACCTAAATCTCAGGATATTTTTAGACATGAGCACACTCCGGTTGTTGTATTGTTTGATTAATTGGAAGTGCCTTCATCTCCCCGAAAGTGCGGAAAATGAAAATTCTTCGCAACCATTTATTTATTTACCTTCATTAACAGTCAGGTTAATGAAGGTAAAACGATATTTTTAGCCATACCATAAGGATTAATGACAGCAAATTCTGTTTCTATACTAATATAATAAAACTGAAGATGTTATTTGTTTTAGGGACTAATGGTTCGAATTGAAAAAAATATTGTTGTGTTGGATAGTCCAATTATCGAGGAGGCTTTAGGCTATACAACATCATCAACGAAGAATCAGTGGAAATATGACAAAAACGAGGATAGTACGCGTGCGTGTTTCATCACTCATCAAAACAAAACTATACGACTTGGTCCAAAGTGAGCTACACATAGCAATAAGTTAGATACTGCTACTGTAACTGATCTGTTGAGTTTCTTACCCGTGTCTTCTCTATAGACATATGTTCCGAACTGGAAGAAGAATCACTGTGCATTGTATTCAACGACGATTTAAAAGTGTTACATGTAACCTAACTGAATAAAGAAATATTTGAGCTTGAGCGAAGCGGGCCGTTAGTAGGTAATAGGGAAGTGGGCGGTGAGCCCCCAGATAGGAATTAATGGACCATTTTCGCCCTTGGTCGGAATATCCGGTCGTTATCGATACATCATTATAGTCGAGTGAAATTTAATTTCGCTAAAGCATCTTGGAACTGGACGATAACGAGTTCAAAATCAGCAGTATCATGGCTTGGTTAGGTGTAAAGCAATTAGCGCGACCGTGACTAAATACAAAAAAAATAAGGAAAAATTCATTAATCTCTAAAGGCAACAAATCAGGACATAAAATTGAAGGGTAAGGAATGTGCATGATATCAACGTTTTGGTTATATGTAAACACCAGATACACCCAGTTATTTAGGAATAAAAAGTATCCTGCAAGGAAGGCCGGGGTGTCCCTTCCCCACACCCACGACCAGACCAGCTGGTCCCCGCCAGGAGGCACCATGCGGGCAAATTACAGTCTTACGCGCAGCCTCCTGCGTCCTCTAATGGCCGGAGCTAGACGGTCATTTTCCCGATCCCTCTCCATGGTCTCTTTCTGCAAAATTGCGGTTTCGCAGAAAGAAGCGACGGCCATCCAGGCCTCCACGCGCTCGACCATCGCGCCTACCACTTCTGAAGGCCCGAGGTCAGCTCCAACTACTGCTATCAACACATTTACCCTGGACCAAGTGAAAAATAGCACTTAAAAGTAAATATGGCACTAATCGGTTCATCTTATCTATACTAATACTCCACGAGAAGATTGATACTCCATTTATGTAGGAAGGCTTTAGGGTATAGGTATACCATCACATTGCGAATAAAAGGAGCGTACTAGTGGAAAATGTATCGAGATCGGGGAATGGGGACCAAATTACGAAAAGACTGTTAATAATAATAGTTGACGACGTCCGTAGCCGAGAGGCGAGCGGGCCTGACTTTGGCGAGCGCCATCTCTGAGGTTCCGGGTTCGATCCCCGGTCGGGTCAATATGGGAAACGAACTTTTCTATATTGTCTCGGGTCTGGGTGTTGTGGTACCGTCGTTGTTTATGATTTCTGTAACACAAGTGCTTAAGCTACTTACCACAGAATGTATGTGACAGAGCAATGTATGTGATGTTGTCCAATATTTATTAAAATTTTATTAATAGTGTTACGCGCCACGATTAACGTTCTTAGTAACCAGCGCCATCTAGTGTGGAAAGGCGGGACTATAGAGAGTCGAGACGCGTACGCCAGAATTTACTAGAACAATGACCTTGACCGAGCGTACGGCCGTTCAAGGCCGCACTGCGCGCGAATGTTCCGGATGTTTCTGCGTTGGAAGGTTCGGGAACGGCCGCGGCAATATAAAAGGCCGCGATTCACCGCGACCGGGACAGTATTGAATTAGCGATACAAGTGATTACTTCGAAAGCGAGTTTGAAGTGCGACTTGGGAGCGATTGTTGTTTTAATTAGTGCGTTTTAAGGTTGTAATTAGTGGCGTTCAATTAAAGTGTGACTTTTGGTAATTTTTATCGGCTGTTTTTATTGTCACGAACCCGAAGCTCGTAACAATTGGTGTCAGAAGTGGGATTTAAATTATGCCGATTTTACCTAAGGACGACACGGAGGGTATCCGTACCCGGAGTCAACGCCAACAGGAGACGGACCAGAGACGTTTTGGTGGAGCTTTGCCGCAGGAATCGGGGAGCCAGTTATTAACCACGGAGGCTGGCCCGTCCACAGCAACACCAGCAACATCGGCAGCACCAGACCTTGCTGCTCTGATGATGATGCTGCAGGAGCAGTCTCGCCGACAGGAGGAACAGGCTCGCCGACAGGAGGAACAGGCTCGTCGGTTGGAAGAACAGCTTCAGCGGGAGAAGGAGGAACAGGCCCGCCGACTGGAAGAACTGCTCAAGCAGGACAAGGAGGAACAGGCACGGCGGATGGCAGACCAGAGGCAGCAGGACAAGGAGGAACAGGCTCGCCGCCAGGAAGAGCAGATGCTTCTTTTGAAGGACCTTCATGCCTCTTTCGGGAAAGACATGAAAGAGGTGAAGGACAAGGTTGCTCAACACGACAACCGCCTGTCGGAAGCTGAAATCAGGATCGACCAAGTGAAGAATCGGGTTGACGACGTGGTAGAGGATGTAAAGAAAAAGCTGGATTGCCTCAAATTTGGGGAAGCACTCGCGGCTCCTGTAGCTACAACACCTTCACTGCGTGGATTCAAAGTGCCACCGTTCGACGGAACTTCTTCCTGGTCGGCCTACAAAATCCAGTTTGAGGCAGTTATGAAAGCGAACGGCTGGAATAAAAACCAGGCCATGACTGCCCTCACCCTAGGCCTTCGTGACCAGGCCTTATCTGTCTTGGAAGCTCTCGGTAAGGAAGTGACTTACGAGCAGCTACTTGAGGCATTGGAGGCTCGATATGGCGACGCTCACTTGGAACACGTGTTTCGCGCACAGCTTAAGGACCGCGTGCAACGCAGCAGCGAAAACTTGCAGCAGTGGGCCCTTGAAGTGGAGAAGCTGGTGCGTAAAGCTTACCAGTCCGTACCAGCGCTTATCGATGGGAACCTGGTGCAGGCGTTCATCGACGGCATCCGCGACATTGAAGTTAGAGCTGCTGTGAGGCTCGGGCACCATGGGACGCTTAAGGACGCCTTGGCCCATGCACTGGAGGTGGAAGCTGTGCGGCAGGATCATCGTTCCCATCGCATTAGGGAGGTTGCAGCGGCTACAGTTCGCGACCGCAATAAAGGATACAGCCCTAGGTGCTACGGCTGTGGGGAGAAGGGCCACCTTCGATCCAGTTGCCCTAAGCGAACTACAGAAGGAGAAGATGGCAGTGCAGCTAAGAGCACCGCACAGCGTCAGCAGCAGGGAAACGAGTAATAGCCAGGACTGCGGGGCGGGTGCTGGCTGAGGTTCAAAGAGCCCCAAGGGTTTCGATCAAACAAACCCAAGACGGGAACAGCCTAGTCATCCAGGGCGAGGTAAACGGAACGCCGTGTAAGCTGACTATAGACACTGGAGCCTCTCGCACGGTTGTTAGTTCCCAAATTATGAGACGGTCCCTTGGGGACTCTGCATACAACCGAGAACACATTAATTTGGTAACAGCCACCGGTCAGCGCATACCCGTCCATGGAGAGAAGAAGATGGGACTGAAGCTAGGCAACAGAAGCTACCTGCATAGTGTCATTGTGGCGGATATAATGGACGATTGCATCCTGGGCCTTGACTTTATGAGGAAGAATAGTTGCGAAATTGACGTCAAGCAAGGTGTTCTGAAATGTGGACAAGAGGAACTTTTCGTGGAAGGCGCGTTACCAGGGAATGTATACAGCCTTAAAAAAATTGTTCTTCCGCCGAGATCGGAAACGATTGTGCCGGTTAGTCTTCCTCGGAATCCTGGGCAAACTCAACGTTGTGTACTTGTGGAAAGGGTAGAAAATGACCTTCCATGGAAAGTGGCACGCACTTTGGTTAGAGCCACCGACATCTCAGGGGTACGTGTGCTAAACCTTTGTGACCAGGAACAGGTTATAGAAAAAGGCACATTAGTTGGTACTTGCGAGGAAGTGGATTGGTTGCGTCGATGCCAACAGCAATCGACCGGGACCGTCAGCAAAGATACACAAACGAGAGTGACCACACTTTTAGAAGACTGCCGCAGCGCTCTGTCCCAAAATGAAATGGTCAAGGCGAAACAAATGTTGCTCAAGTATGCCAACGTTTTCTCGTCAAACGATGCTGACATCGGAAGGACTGGCTTAGTTCAACACAAAATTAACACAGGAGAAGAATTGCCTATCCGTCAGCGGCCTAGGAGATTGCCCGTAGCACGTGAAAAGGACGTGGAAACCATGATTGAGGGAATGGTGAAGGATGGTGTTATTGAACCTTCATCCAGTCCATGGTGTTCACCTGTAGTGCTGGTAAGAAAGAAAGACGGTAGCATGAGGTTTTGTGTTGACTATCGTCGTCTGAACGATGTTACAAAGAAAGACAGCTATCCTTTGCCAAGAATTGATGACACGCTGGACATGCTTACTGGAGTAAAGTGGTTTAGCACGCTGGATTTAAAAAGTGGTTACTGGCAAGTTGAAATTGATCCTAAAGACAAGGAGAAGACTGCATTCTCGACAGGAAAGGGTCTGTGGCAATTCAAAGTCATGCCGTTTGGATTGTGCAACGCTCCGGCAACGTTTGAAAGGTTGATGGAACTTGTACTTACCGGTCTGATTGGCGATGCCTGTCTAGTCTACTTGGATGACATAATCATCGTAGGCCGTACGTTTGAAGAACATCTTCTAAATCTGGAACGCGTGCTCATGAAGATCCAGAGTGCCAACCTCAAGTTAAGCCCGAAGAAGTGTTTACTATTCAAACGGCAAGTTAGCTTTTTGGGATATGTAGTGTCTGAAGAAGGTATCAGCACGGATCCAGAGAAAATCGCTGCTGTAAAGGATTGGCCAATCCCAAAAGACAAGACGCAGGTCAGAGCATTCCTTGGTTTGTGTTCCTACTATCGGCGTTTTGTTAAGAACTTTGCAGATATAGCAAAACCCCTGCATAAGCTAACAGAGGAGAAGCGACATTTCTGCTGGGATGGAAGTTGTGACATCGCATTCCAGGAGCTAAAGGACCGTCTGTGCAAAACACCTATTTTGGGATACCCTGATGTGAGTAAGGAATTCATAGTTGACACAGACGCAAGTGACATAGGACTTGGCGGTGTATTATCCCAGCGGAATGGCGATCAAGAAATTGTGATAGCTTACTTCAGCAAGTCTTTGTCGAAACCTGAAAGGAACTATTGTGTTACGAGACGAGAACTGCTTGCTGTGGTAAAGTCGTTGCCGCACTTTAGCAAATATCTTCTGGGGCGGAAATTCCACATACGAACTGACCATGCTGCACTGAAATGGCTTTTACAGTTCAAGAATCCGGAAGGACAAGTTGCGAGATGGATTGAATTACTGCAGGAATACGACTTTGTGGTGGAACATCGCAGCGGAAAATCTCATGGTAACGCAGATGCATTGTCAAGAAGGCCTTGTCCTGAAGACTGCAAGCATTGTACCAGGCAAGAAAGTAAAGAAGTTGTTCCTGTAAGGATGCTCAAGACAGACCTTAGCAACGAGTGGAAGGAAAGCCTACAACGTGCACAGCAGGAGGATGCGGACATCAAGCCGATTCTAGAGTGGATGAAGGCCGGAGTTCCTAAGCCTAGGTGGAGCGACGTCTCAGCGATGAGTTCGATCACAAAGAGCTATTGGGCCCAATGGGACAGCTTGGTGATTCAGGATGGAGTTCTGTGCCGTAGATGGGAAAATGCTCGTGGAGACAGCTGTCATCTGCAAATGGTTGTCCCCAAAGGTCAAGTACCGGATGTTCTACAGCTGTACCATAATGGTTGTTCAGGAGGTCATCTGGGAGTAAAACGGACACTACTAAAGATACGAGAACGGTTCTACTGGGTCTACTGTCGGGACGATGTCGAGGACTGGTGTCGCAAATGTACAAGTTGTGCGGCTGTAAAGGGACCTCAGACTCGTAGTAGAGGTGCATTGAAGCTGTACAATGTGGGCGCACCATGGGAGAGGATAGCCCTTGACGTTGCGGGGCCGTTCCCGGAAAGTGAAAGTGGTAACAAATATTTCATGGTTGTGATGGATTACTTCACTAAGTGGCCGGAAGTCTTCGCCATTCCAAATCAAGAGGCCTCGACAGTTGCTGATAAGTTAGTTTATGAAGTCTTCTGTCGTTTTGGAGTTCCCTTGGAAATCCACAGTGATCAAGGAAGGAATTTTGAGTCCCAAATATTCCAGGAAACTTGTCGAGTTATGGGAACTCATAAAACAAGAACAACTTCTTACCACCCACAGTCGGATGGAATGGTGGAACGATTTAATCAGACACTAGAGAGGTACTTGGCAAAAGTTGTGGAAAATCGGCAACGAGATTGGGACAAGCACATACAACCATTTTTGCTGTCATATCGTAGCGCTGTTCACGAAAGTACATCGGTAACACCAGCGTTCGCAAACTTTGGAAGAGAACTACGACTGCCTGCAGACATGATCACCGGAATACCACCTGATTCCCCATGCAGTATAACAGATTATGCAAATAACTTACGGAACAAGATGAATGACATTTGTGAGCACGTGAGACAATCGGGCCAGCAAATGTCTGAAAGAATGAAAACCCGCTATGACCGCAAAATGAACAGTAAAGAGTTTGACGAAGGTTCACTAGTGTGGTTGCACAATCCAATCCGCAGCAAGGGGAAATCTCCTAAGCTTCAGGCGAAATGGGAAGGGCCGTATCGAATTGTGACTAAGATCAATGACGTAACCTACCGGATACAAAAAGGTGCGAGGGGTACTCCTAAGATCGTCCATGTGGATCGATTGGCGCGTTATTATGGAGCCGAAAATGCTCGGGACGAGCATGTCTTAGGAGGGGGCAGTGTTACGCGCCACGATTAACGTTCTTAGTAACCAGCGCCATCTAGTGTGGAAAGGCGGGACTATAGAGAGTCGAGACGCGTACGCCAGAATTTACTAGAACAATGACCTTGACCGAGCGTACGGCCGTTCAAGGCCGCACTGCGCGCGAATGTTCCGGATGTTTCTGCGTTGGAAGGTTCGGGAACGGCCGCGGCAATATAAAAGGCCGCGATTCACCGCGACCGGGACAGTATTGAATTAGCGATACAAGTGATTACTTCGAAAGCGATTTTGAAGTGCGACTTGGGAGCGATTGTTGTTTTAATTAGTGCGTTTTAAGGTTGTAATTAGTGGCGTTCAATTAAAGTGTGACTTTTGGTAATTTTTATCGGCTGTTTTTATTGTCACGAACCCGAAGCTCGTAACAATAGTAAATAATAATGAGTTCCATGCTTCCCCAAAAAAATATATTTATCTCTATCAAATAGAAGCAAGGATTGATCTATCTACGCTTTTAGTTGGTTGATAATGTACGCCATCTTGACTGTAATCGGTCAGGTGGATATTACACTTTTGGCAGGTACACGTGTATAGATGGATATTACACTTTTGGCAGGTACACGTGTATAGAGCTCAGAGTTTCCCCCTGATGCGGGGTGCATCCATAATCTCCCACAGCACAATACCCGCATTAGTGCCGGAGTGCACCGCAATTACTTGCACACGGCCTAGGGGTGGCGACATAGATTCGACTTATGAAAGTAGTGATACCTAACGTATTAAACTAGAGGAAAAATTAAAGGATCAAAACAATCCAAATCTGAAGGTTTTTAACACACTACATTCATTGAAAATGGTCGTACTAAATTTTTAAAATTAGCATTTCTAAGCTTGATGTTTCTAGTTTTGCGATTTCACGATCAATTTTTTTTCTCTATCTTCTTTATGTATTAAAGAATTATGATCGTATAAACACCATAGAACTATTTATGGATGTTCTATGTTTGTTACTCATTCACGCAAAAACCACTAAACGGATTTCGATAAAATTTGATAGGAAGAGGCATATACTAGATTAACATAATAGGATTTTTTTATACGGTTCATAAGTGCTTTTGTAAAGCTTACATGAATAAAGATGTTTTCTATTTTATTATATCCTTATCCCGAAATAACGCAGGCGAAGTCATGGGCAACGGCTAGTAGATTTATATTGTTTATTAGCTGTTGACCGCGAAGATTAAAAAAACTACTAAGTTTCTTGCCGGTATCTTCTCTTTAGTTACAGGTTGCGAATCGGAGGTAGCTTCATTTGCTTTATATAGAGACTATTCATAAGTATTACTAATGTAATCTATGTGAATAAAAAAGATTGACTTTGACTTTGACTTTAATGTATCCCATATGTTATTCTAAATCTGTAAATGGAAAAAAAAAAGAAAAATTATTTATTCGTGTAAATGTTCGTTTACAAAAGCAATTATGAATCGTCATCTAATCGGCCTAACAACAAAATTTCATCCAAATCTATTCAGTGGTTTTTGATTGAAGAGTAACGAAAATCTTTAAATACATACTTTAACGTTTTAATATTAGTAGGATATCCGGTACAATTGAGGGCTAGTACAAAATACATGATCACTTACATGACAAAAATGCATAGAATTTCCCACTTCATGTGCCTAGGATAGTAAAATATTGTTATTTTTGAAACGAGGAAGTGTCGAGTTTCTTGCCGGTTCTTCTCGACATCAACAACATTCCGAACACGGCGATAGAACAATGAGTTTGTACTGGCGATTTAATAGTGCTTTTGTAAAACTTAACTTAATAAAGATATTTTGTATCCTATTCTATATCTCTTTTGTATTGATTCGCCTCCCCTCTGCCTGAGCACACCACACGAGGCGTTCCCTCCGGTTGATTTCATCTGCATTATGTTTCACATGACAGGTAGGTATGCTGCATTCTCATGAACCACTATGGCCCGATGGTTTAACTAGTATTTGAACGACGAAAGACGACGAATGTGCAGAATGCATTTTACTATTTAAAGTGATTTGAGATACATATCTCAAATCACTTATTATTATTTTTGAATTCTGCAATGAAATAAATAGCAATAAATGTGATTATCTTTGTCTTTCTAGTATGGGTTTAATTTATCGTTCTACTAAAAGTAGTAGAACGATAAATTAAACCAAATTAAAATTAAATGATACATCTATAACGTATTAGGATATGTAAAGACATATTCTAATACGTTATAGATGTATCATTTCAAGTAACTTATTGTTTGATATTATATGTAATCACGACAAAAAAAAATCTTATTAGGTTATCAATATTTTTTATAAGAAAAAGCCTTTTCTCTGTAATTCAATGTTGTATTTGCTGACCCTGCTAGTAATTAAAGAAAACATCGAAAAAACATCGATGTATCGCCCTAAAACGTCGATGTTTTCAACATCGATGTTGCACTTTAAAAAACATCGATGTTCCAGTATCGATGTTTTTTATGAACGATGTTGCGTCCCTAAACAGAAGATGCCGACGAGAATTCAAATAAAATGATACGATGCGTAAGCTAAAAACGACCGACGTACGTCTGATGACAGCTGGCATAGAAATTAAATTATGGAACGGTATCAACGACTCATTTTTGACACGATACGAATCGTAAAATATTGGAACCGGTTATTAGTCTATCTATGTACGGCCCGCGCTGTGTTTTTAATCTTCTTCAGAAGAACATTTTTATCCATTCCTTTTAATATTATATTTGGAGAAAAGTAATAAACAATTTAATTCGTATTCTTATGAATACTAGAACTGTGTATATATGAGTTCAGATAGTAGCGTCTTATTCACGGTCAAGCGCGGTATTTTTTTTCTTCTAATATATTTTTATGTCTCCAATCTATTTAGTAATTTGAATACGCCCGAGATCATATTTGGTATGGACAGCCCTGGTATAGATAACGAACAAGACTTAAATGAAGGGATTAAGATACTGAAAGCCCTCCCTTTCAATCTTGCCCTGAATAAGGAACAAAGTAACCAGTTAATGCCCCTTCTAAACTTATTCAGCGATCGTAGAAATAGCAAGAATAGTATGATATCGTGTGTACGAAGGATCTGGATTTTAAACTTCAATTTCGGAGATATCCTCAGAAAACTTAAATTCCAAAAAACGTTTATGTGTACTTCGGGAAAAGATCCATAACTGTCTATTGCTCAAAATTTTAATGAAGAGGGCTGAAACCTTGGATATTTAGTTTATTCACCTCATTCACCCCTCTTCTCATCTCACACCTCATTTAATAGGCATTGTTAAGGCACTCATTTTCATAGGTCAGTTTTTATCAAATTATTCAAGTTTAATCAGGAAAAAATGGTATTAGTGGTTTAATTCTCAGTTTTCTTCCTCTTCTTATTCATTGTTTTCTGGGTGGTTTTCCATAATACGCTTAAAAGTTATTTATACATTAAATTCCTTTATTGTACCTACACCCGTAGTTGTGCCAACGAAGTTTTATATAAAAGCTTTTTAAAAAAACTTAATGAAAAAGTTTCGCTGAACGATATTGTGTTTTGAAAATGCCAAGGCTAAACTGTTGTAAACTTTCCTAATTTCGACACAATAACATGCTTATCCTGTTTGTCGGAATGATTAATCGTGTGTTACTGTAGCTTTACTTGTTTTCTTGTTTTACTTAAATATCGAATATTACTCGCTCAGTCGTTTTTATTGAATCTGATGTTAATTTGAATCTTAAAAAAGCTCTTGAAGTTGTTATAATAGTTACCTGAGAAATGTGAGACGCTGGACAACATGGATAGTCCAGAGTGCCGACTGTGGGAGGGATGAATCATCCCTATGGAGCATATCTCGGAGTCCTCAAACTGCCACATGCCTGGTTCGAAACTAATGTCCAGCTTTTGTATTTGAAAACCGAGAAACATCAATGATTTACTAACGCTTTCACCACATCGGATTGTCCTTTCGTAAAGTTATTTACATCGAATACAAAGGACTACCACTTTTGCCAATAAATATTTAGTTAAGTACAATTGTTTTCTGTAAAACCGATGACGCGAAGTTCATTTGCGAATGAATGGATTTATTATATATTATTTATCACATGAAGATTTAAAGCGATCATATTTAGTGATGTGCTGAGATATGCATGGGTGAAGGACGTGCGCACGGCGCGGAGGCTGCGGCGCGACTGAGCGCCCCACCACCCACCGCGTCGGCTCAGAGTGGGGGTGGGCGGCTACAAAGGGGAGACGACACCGCCTAGCGGTGCCCGCGGGGTATCAGCGTTCTACATCTATTGATATGATTTAATTTTTGTTTAGTGTCAACGCTGATAATAATATGAAGTTAAAGATTGTTAATAACATGCGCGGAAATGTTCATAAAAGTCACCGTTAACGTTAAACTATGATCGATTTTACAGTAATATGATCAGAATCTTTAAATAATTTTCGACGTCGATTCCGCATTTAATTTATATTAATAAAACATGATTGAGAACCTTTTTCAGTCGACAATAACTACGACGCATGATGACGTAAATAAATTGGACGATAATATAATTATTCACAAATATCTCATACATACGCCCCCCCCCCCCCCCCCGGTTTTTCGTACTTACGTTGTCTTTACAAATCAATTACAAAAGCAGGAACTAAAGGAGCATAGTGACTTGTGCTAATTAACGATTTAAAATAAATTTGAGGACTTACAAATTGAGACCTTTCATTCTACACTTTACACATAAATTAGCAGCTTTTAATTTGATAGGTTTTCATTACTCTGAGGTTTAAAGATTTCATGATAACTTATTGAATAACATAAAAAATAATATGCAAATAAATTATTTTTGTGCTCCATTATCATACTGAGTACACTGAAGGAGCCATAATGTTAGACTGACAGTGAGGTTTTTAATGTCTGACACATGGATGTAATGGGAACTAACACATTATCATACTGAGTACACTGAAGGAGCCATAATGTTAGACTGACAGTGAGGTTTTTAATGTCTGACACATGGATGTAATGGGAACTAACACATTATCATACTGAGTACACTGAAGGAGCCATAATGTTAGACTGACAGTGAGGTTTTTAATGTCTGACACATGGATGTAATGGGAACTAACACATTATCATACTGAGTACACTGAAGGAGCCATAATGTTAGACTGACAGTGAGGTTTTTAATGTCTGACACATGGATGTAATGGGAACTAACACATTATCATACTGAGTACACTGAAGGAGCCATAATGTTAGACTGACAGTGAGGTTTTTAATGTCTGACACATGGATGTAATGGGAACTAACACATTATCATACTGAGTACACTGAAGGAGCCATAATGTTAGACTGACAGTGAGGTTTTTAATGTCTGACACATGGATGTAATGGGAACTAACACATTATCATACTGAGTACACTGAAGGAGCCATAATGTTAGACTGACAGTGAGGTTTTTAATGTCTGACACATGGATGTAATGGGAACTAACACATTATCATACTGAGTACACTGAAGGAGCCATAATGTTAGACTGACAGTGAGGTTTTTAATGTCTGACACATGGATGTAATGGGAACTAACACATTATCATACTGAGTACACTGAAGGAGCCATAATGTTAGACTGACAGTGAGGTTTTTAATGTCTGACACATGGATGTAATGGGAACTAACACATTATCATACTGAGTACACTGAAGGAGCCATAATGTTAGACTGACAGTGAGGTTTTTAATGTCTGACACATGGATGTAATGGGAACTAACACATTATCATACTGAGTACACTGAAGGAGCCATAATGTTAGACTGACAGTGAGGTTTTTAATGTCTGACACATGGATGTAATGGGAACTAACACATTATCATACTGAGTACACTGTAGGAGCCATAATGTTAGACTGACAGTGAGGTTTTTAATGTCTGACACATGGATGTAATGGGAACTAACACATTATCATACTGAGTACACTGAAGGAGCCATAATGTTAGACTGACAGTGAGGTTTTTAATGTCTGACACATGGATGTAATGGGAACTAACACATTATCATACTGAGTACACTGAAGGAGCCATAATGTTAGACTGACAGTGAGGTTTTTAATGTCTGACACATGGATGTAATGGGAACTAACACATTATCATACTGAGTACACTGAAGGAGCCATAATGTTAGACTGACAGTGAGGTTTTTAATGTCTGACACATGGATGTAATGGGAACTAACACATTATCATACTGAGTACACTGAAGGAGCCATAATGTTAGACTGACAGTGAGGTTTTTAATGTCTGACACATGGATGTAATGGGAACTAACACATTATCATACTGAGTACACTGAAGGAGCCATAATGTTAGACTGACAGTGAGGTTTTTAATGTCTGACACATGGATGTAATGGGAACTAACACATTATCATACTGAGTACACTGAAGGAGCCATAATGTTAGACTGACAGTAAGGTTTTTAATGTCTGACACATGGATGTAATGGGAACTAACACATTATCATACTGAGTACACTGAAGGAGCCATAATGTTAGACTGACAGTGAGGTTTTTAATGTCTGACACATGGATGTAATGGGAACTAACACATTATCATACTGAGTACACTGAAGGAGCCATAATGTTAGACTGACAGTGAGGTTTTTAATGTCTGACACATGGATGTAATGGGAACTAACACATTATCATACTGAGTACACTGAAGGAGCCATAATGTTAGACTGACAGTGAGGTTTTTAATGTCTGACACATGGATGTAATGGGAACTAACACATTATCATACTGAGTACACTGAAGGAGCCATAATGTTAGACTGACAGTGAGGTTTTTAATGTCTGACACATGGATGTAATGGGAACTAACACATTATCATACTGAGTACAATGAAGGAGCCATAATGTTAGACTGACAGTGAGGTTTTTAATGTCTGACACATGGATGTAATGGGAACTAACACATTATCATACTGAGTACACTGAAGGAGCCATAATGTTAGACTGACAGTGAGGTTTTTAATGTCTGACACATGGATGTAATGGGAACTAACACATTATCATACTGAGTACACTGAAGGAGCCATAATGTTAGACTGACAGTGAGGTTTTTAATGTCTGACACATGGATGTAATGGGAACTAACACATTATCATACTGAGTACACTGAAGGAGCCATAATGTTAGACTGACAGTGAGGTTTTTAATGTCTGACACATGGATGTAATGGGAACTAACACATTATCATACTGAGTACACTGAAGGAGCCATAATGTTAGACTGACAGTGAGGTTTTTAATGTCTGACACATGGATGTAATGGGAACTAACACATTATCATACTGAGTACACTGAAGGAGCCATAATGTTAGACTGACAGTGAGGTTTTTAATGTCTGACACATGGATGTAATGGGAACTAACACATTATCATACTGAGTACACTGAAGGAGCCATAATGTTAGACTGACAGTGAGGTTTTTAATGTCTGACACATGGATGTAATGGGAACTAACACATTATCATACTGAGTACACTGAAGGAGCCATAATGTTAGACTGACAGTGAGGTTTTTAATGTCTGACACATGGATGTAATGGGAACTAACACATTATCATACTGAGTACACTGAAGGAGCCATAATGTTAGACTGACAGTGAGGTTTTTAATGTCTGACACATGGATGTAATGGGAACTAACACATTATCATACTGAGTACACTGAAGGAGCCATAATGTTAGACTGACAGTGAGGTTTTTAATGTCTGACACATGGATGTAATGGGAACTAACACATTATCATACTGAGTACACTGAAGGAGCCATAATGTTAGACTGACAGTGAGGTTTTTAATGTCTGACACATGGATGTAATGGGAACTAACACATTATCATACTGAGTACACTGAAGGAGCCATAATGTTAGACTGACAGTGAGGTTTTTAATGTCTGACACATGGATGTAATGGGAACTAACACATTATTTTTGTTGACAGTACTGATAAATGTATAATTCTAAAATAAAAACTGTATTTATGTTGCCCGGCCGTACCCATTTCTCACCATCTACTATTTCCTCTACCTTAAGATTGTCTGGAAGAGAGAAGAGATTTTGTGCAATAAAGTATATCTATCAATCTAATGTATTGATCGAAATTGAGGAATCTTCAAAAATAATTACTAACACAAATATGTACTAAATTCATATATATATTTACTTTTAATTCAGAAAAATTGTAACGGATCGGATCTCAGATTTTGATAGTTCAGACAGATATAAATATTCTTCAATTGTAAGAAATCTGTGGCTTATTTTATTATAATTTGCATTGCACTAGTCAGTACACTTTTAGAAAAACAAAAAAAACTTAAAGCAACAAGCCGAGATCACTGGCTGCTTTACATTATTTTTAAAGAAACATATTTTGTATATTTTGGCCACAAACAGTCTCTATAAAAAATTACAAAAAATTTGGCAATTTATCTCTTCTTGCAGTTTGGGATTCCAATCAACAACATTCATGTGTCACACCTGCTCTTCCACCTTTAACTAGTAGCAAAATGATTTTTTTTTATAATAAATTAAATAAACTCAAAATAGGCATAGAAAACACCAAACTCATTGGCAAACATACTCATAAAAAATATATAGGTATACAGTTGATTGTTTTTAGGTTATAATTTGTGTTTTCTGACTACCAGTATGTAACTTTGCAAAAGACATCAATAATTTATTATGTTTGAATAAATACTGCATAACTACCATGTTTAAACAAATATTTGCACACCTCAATAAGATGAAACATGAGCAAATTAAAAGATAAAAATGTTTAAAGTAATTCAAATATATTATCTAAGTGGAACTTTAATTGCCATCTTTTAAACTCTTATCCAACTATCTAAGTAATATTATAAAAGTGTCCATTTGTAACAATGTATGTATGGAGCTTCATGGGTATTTTTTCCAACTATGGAAGCAACAGTAAGCAGTCTATGAAATTAAAATTACTTGGATGAAGAATGGATTGGCTTATCTCTTCTCACAACTATGGCAAGTCAATACTGAAAAAGTTATACATCGAGTGTATAACTTTTTCAGCCGTAATTAAGATTATAGTATAATTTGACAAATTTCAGCATAATATTATAGTTTATACATAACTAGGATTAATTAAACGCGACTTACTGGCCCTAATATAAACGGTAACTGTTCCTCACACTCATAATACCTAAGAAGAGCATATTTTGGTTTCAAATAAAGTTAAAAAATCATTTTTTAGGTTACACAATCTACATAAAAAGTCTCAATCAGGTTACATCGACAGGTCTTAAAACAACGCTTGATAGCCCAAAAACTTAACTCTCAAGATAGATAATATACTAAATTTTCTAAACACTCACCATATTCCCTGAATACCTTCTTATATTCCCCAAGTTCGTTTTGATCCAACCACTCATCGACTAACGCACTCTCGTCCTCAAAAATCTCCGTCAAGACAGCCCGGCTTAGGTACACGATCACAAAGAGAAACAAAGTTGTGCCACAGTAGTTAACTTGCTGATACATTATTGTTTACAGTCACATCATTTCAGAATTTTGAATAATTTCGCTAAAATAAACAAGGACGGCCGAGGTTTGTTTTGGTTGACATTTTATTGACGTTTTGCGTTTCGTTTCACAGGTTTCTTAAATTTTTTGTTCCGTTTGAGGGAAAATAAATATTTATGTAGATTTATACAAACCGCATTTTTATGATGACTACAGGATTTAGATTTTTATTTTAATAAATTAAATTTTTCTTCAATAAAAGTTACTTTATATTACATCAGCTTCCTACCAGTAAAAGTCTGGATTAGCTGGAACAAACAGCCAGACTAAAATTGTAAAAAATGTTATTCTGTATATTTACCGTTTAAGTATTCATATGCATGTAGTAAAAAGCGGTTATTTTAATATCCTACACTCCAATTTGATTTATATTTATAGATTGGTCGTTATTGACATTTTAGAACTAGCTAGCTTAATTCGCTACATCTGTCCATATAGGTACCTACGTTAATTAGATAAGGTAACTATGAACACAAGTGGTGTACAAGAGCCAAGATTGAAAACATCAGTTTAAGTACAAGTGTGGTTTTATTGCATTAAGGAAACACTATTGATATGATTGCATGACTTTACTCCTATTAATACCACGTTCGAGGTCTATGTGCTGGCTGTATTAACTTCTACATAAAGCTATACCTTTTATTTCCATTTCGAATCTTACCTGAAAGGACGCACTATCACTGGTTTTGTTAACCAATGAGGCAATGACCTACAAGTTTTCAAATGGTGATTATATTGGTAGCAATTAAAAGTTATCTGTTTCTGTGCAATATATTTTATTTTATGAAGTTTTTTTTGTACATTTGATAAAATATACTATGGGAAGGTACACCAAACTTTATAGTCTAAAATTGATAACATTAAATCAACAGATCATTGCAATAGGACAAGTATTATATAAGTGTCCTAGTTTATACATAGACAGATCAATAGGTTTGCATGTTGCATGTTCGCGTTAATAACGCAACTATAAAGGCACCAATAAAACAACAAAAGAGAATCATAAAAGTCTATTAAATTGTTAAATTTTCATCATATCACAAGGTGAGCTTTAACAGTCTAGGATCTGTGTAAAGCTGTACATACATCACATGTGTGTGGGATCTTAAAAGCTAACTTTGGGTTAAAGATATGTGAGCAAATTACTTCTTGATCTTAAGTTTGTCTGCGAGCGAGCAAGAAAGTCCTGTGCCATCTGGCTCTACGTTCAACTCTTCAATCTTGCTGTCATTCACCACCATGGAGAATCTCTTGGACCGGAATCCTCCTAGAGGAGGCAATTCTGTTCCAAGATCTAAGGCTTTGATGAAGGCTCCCTTGGGGTCTGCTAGCATTCGGACCTGGAAAATTTAAATACCTCGTTTTACTTACCATACAAACCTCATGTTTATTGTCTCACTTAAAATAGTAAAATTAGTTTATCTAGCTTATAAAAAGGAATTACCAAAATGTATGTATGTATTAATATATGGTAATGATCCTCAGAAATACTAGACTAAATTCTATAATATTTGTAATTGTCAGAACATACTATGTAAAAAAAGAATATAATTAAATACTACTTAAATATGCATTTTATTTAATCTTACATATTGATATTTATGTTTAATTCAAAGTTACCCATAGTGTTCGTTAATTGTCTAATTATTTTTTATTTTATTTTTTTATTCCTACTGCATGACCCATGGTCAACTGGTAGAGAATGCTCCTAGTATTAAATCCACTTTTTGTGTGAGTAAGTTTTCAAATAAATTAATCTGATAAAATATCCTAACTCTCCGCATGACCCAAAGGTTGACTGGTAGAGAATGCCCATAGCATTAAGTCCACCTGTTGTACTTTTTTTGTGCAATAAAGTTTTTAAATAAATAAATAAATAATAAATATACAAGTTAAAATAACCATTCTACATAAGCACAATTATAATTGGCTTGTGACCTTGAAATAAACAACTTGAACGGACAGTCGCTTCCTACATCAGGAGATCGCTAATTTATTTTTGATTGAAATAAACAATCAAGCTCTAGCTGAATAATTCAATCAACCATTGGAGTCATTCAGACTACAAGATTTGATGATGAACAATCTATGCATTTCAAATGTTTGTCAACAAATGACCTAGACCATTTCAACAGTTGGACTTCATAAATTGAGTTTTATTAGGAGGTTTTTTTCACTCACACACCTATGATGACTGTGTACTATCAAGACAATTGCCTTTAAAATGCAGCTTAATCCAGTATTACTGATTAAAAACATTGAAATTTTTGGAAAAAACTTCCAAACTTAGGCCATTACTGCCACTGCCTGCAACTTTGTTCCAGTATTTCTGAATAAAAAGTATGATACTTGTTATGTTTGTTGTTCTATATAATTTTATCCAAATCTATTTAGTTGTTGATACATTAGGATAACAAAACAAATACATATAGTACATTGATTTTTTTTTCTTAAATGGACTTTATCCTGCATTCAAGTTAATATTTACTAACTTCCACATTTATACTTGTAGTAGGATATTCCATAATAACAACAGTTAAATAAGCAACTCCACACTGTTAACATTTATAAAGTTTCAGCATTTATAAGTAAGCTAACAAGTCAGTAGTCAAGTGTATAATTTAACTATCAAATGAGGTTGAAGGTCAGTAAACAAAGTGCCATAATGATATTCTCACAAGTCCAATGCTTGTTACTGAGGATAAAGGTCATAGACAATCAATACTTATTAAGGTTTACTTATGAAGATAATAAAAATGAGATAGTAAAATTACCTATTGTCATTTTAAAAAATGTTGAAAACCATTAGCTCAGATGTTAAAATATCAATTTTCGACTCAGAAACATGAGGACTTAATTTCAAAACTGTTTGTACTTTGACAATATGATATACCTAGATTACCCTCCAATAAGGCTAAATAAATAGACAGTATTCGTTTTAGAATTAATACAACTAAATATAATGTGAATAATGGCTCACCTTTCCCTTGGTGTTATGTGCAGCTCCCCAAGCAGACATGACATAGGGGTCGTTGACCGAGACACACACGATCTCGGAGATCCCCTCGGACTTCAACTTGTCTGCATTCTGGACATATCCCGGCAGATGGGTCTTCGAACACCCCGGTGTAAATGCACCTGGCACGCCAAAAACTACCACTTTCTTCCCCGCCGTTAGCTCACAAGTGTTTACTTTGTTAGCCGGTGAGTCCTCGAAGAGGTCCAGGGCAGGGATCTGATCTCCAACCTACAAAATATGACCAAAAATAAGACTCCAGTTACATAATTTCAATAAAAACAACAAAACCGAATTACCTTGACGGGCGCCATGGCTAACGATGTGGTGTGTACTGAGCGGCTTGTCGCTTGCTTCGTGACTGCTGCAATACTTCGAATAATTGATCGGTACGGTAGAAACATTTGTAATTGCGGTATTTTTATTTTTTAACGCTTAGTATCGATCCAATCAACAGATTCGCATATGACAGATATAACCTTGAATTCCACAGACTACTTATAGCAAGGAAAAAAAATATAAAACTGTCATGGCTACGAATAACTTTAATTATGGCTAGCTTAGAATAAGGATATAATATATCTATGATGGCTAGCCCTGGATAGCCTTAGATTAAGGAAACTGTAAAAATATGGCTGTAACTGCCGCTGTGAGGTATAAAAGTTTGAAGAAAGAAATTTCATTTTTGAGAACCTGTCTAAATCTAAGAGTCTTGGTGCTTTCTAAACAAATTTTCGTTAAAAGTATTTTGTCTTGTCTATGACATCTGTTGCCCATCAATATTGCAAGAAACATAAAAAACTTCCAAATCACTTAGTATATAATTATTAATGGGATTTCTCAAAATTAAAATCGACGGATATGATATGTGATATTAGACAATACAGCTCAATGTTTAGTATGATTTATTTTGTTTTACTACTTTTCTTATTTGTAAATACTTTAATTATAGATAATTTTTGTCCAATAATTCAATCGTAAACTTTACATTAAAACAGGAAAATATTGTTTCGGTAAAGAGGGAAATCGGAGATTTTTTCACTTTTACTATATATTATTTATTACTTGTGGACTTGTAACTATTGGACCCTGATAATCTATGACTAAAACTAAAATAACAACAGTTAGGTACATGCTTCCATCTAAACATGAGGTCCATGGTCCGAGGCATTATTTGCATTTTTTTTTGTCGAGGAGGAAATGCCTACCGCACCGTTACTCTCTGCGGGGAGCACTGTGGACACACTCACGCTTCAGGTCTCTCTTCGAGAGCCTGATGGAGTCCCGAGACCCACCGGCCGCGGAGGACAGGGAGGCTGGCAAACGCATTACCACATCCTCCTCTTCCTCCGCGGCCCCACACGACGAGATTCGCACCTCGCGGAGGACTTGCGAGTTTGCCATAGAGAGCCACCTGCTCGGCTCATCTCGGGAGCCGTCTTAAATAACTTATCATTTATGGCTTTAATTAAAATATCTCCCACTTGGAAGATGTTTTCATCCCCTTCCCAGGTCATTCCTTATTTCTGAAACGAAAGTAGATAGATAGGCTTGCAACACCGGTTGTCTATGGTTATTTGACAGCTTTCTTCCATCTTCCATCAGGCATTTCGTTTTCGTACACGGTTGCTTGTTTAATTTCTTTTTATATTTCGTATTATCTCATGTTTTAGATATGAAAGTGTTTGGTGTTAATGTTATGAAAGTAAGGCGTTAAGTGTTTCGTGCTCCACTTGGACTGCATCATGGAAGTTCCATCAATGGACACTATTTACCAGGCCATTAGTGCCTTGTATGATAACCCCAATGCTAGTGAAAAAGAAAAGGCATCTCTATGGCTTGGGGATGTGCAGAAATCCGTAAGCTAAACCACTTTTTAATACAAAACTTAAATTTATAAATAAACTCCTTAAATGCCTTAATTCGAACGGTTTAAAGACTTTCTACAACACCATTCGGAAACTATTTTTAAAGTGATTGTGATAAAAGTACATTATTTCATGTGGTATTTTTTCAGATTCACTCATGGAAAATAGCGGATGAGTTGCTTCAACAGAAAAAAGATGTTCATTCATGCTACTTTGCTGCTCAGACCATGAGATCAAAAGTACAGCATAACTTGTCAGAGTTGCCATCTGATGCGCAGATATCGTTAAGAGATTCGTTGGTGGCGCATCTGGAGAGGACCTCTCCAGAGACCAGCGCTGCTATCCTCACACAGCTCTGCCTGGCACTGGCTGACTTAGCTCTTCAAATGCCAGCATGGCAAAATTGCATTAATGACCTAATTAAATCATTCTCAAACAAAAATGACTATGCCCTATTAGAAATACTAACTGTGCTGCCACAGGAAATTGACTCCTCAAACTTGAAGCTCGGTGAAAATAGGCGTGATGACATCAAGTTAGAACTAAGGTCAAATTCTCATATAGTTAACTTATTTTTAAAAGAAAGTATTGTTAATTCTCCAAATGTAGCATTGAAAATAATTAAATGTTTAACGTCATGGATAATAGTTAGAGCTGTGAATATACAAGAGATACCGCAGAATGCAGTAATTGGGTTTAGTTTACAAGTTTTAAGAGATCATAATTCTGCTAATGTTTTACATGACGCTGCTTGCGATTGTATTTGTGCATTGCTAAATTGTTTAAAGGAAAGTGAAAATACTGAAGATGTTGAAAAGTTGTTGTTTGAGAGTGTGTCGGCTCTAGAAGAGAGTTATCACATGGCTGTAGCCCATGAGGATGAGGAGAAGGCTGCAAACTATGCGAGGGTGTTTACGGAGCTGGCAGAATCTTTTCTGAAGAAAATAGTAAATGCAGCTGCTAATGGGAATACTCATTTTGCTATTAGATCATTGGAATTAGCTCTTGTCTGTATTGGACATCATGATTATGAGGTAATATAACAATTTGTTTAAATATCAAATCATTCACTCTATTTTACAAATGTTATGCTGGCTGGGTGTATTGTAATATGGCTAATGTGTAGCACATGTGTTTCACTTATAATACTGTAATCAAGTTGATCTTTCTGATATATTAAAATATGTTTCTAATTACAACTATTATCTTAAATATGTTTTACATCTTACAGGTTCTTATAAATTTGTTTTAATAAGGTTTAAAATTTGTTATAACATGTATTATCCAAAACTAGAAATGTTTTTCATATAGCTTATCTCTTTGAATAAACTTTGTAGAAGGATATACCTTTGAAAAAGAAGTAATATTTATAAAGACCAATGCATTGAATAATATGTGGATTGTAGTTCAGCCTATAGGTACCTGTGATTGGTGAACAACCTTTGGTGATCAATCCACATCATTGAGCACAAAGGTTGCATTACAGTCATCTATATTAGGAACTATCAACAGGATCTATGAATTTAGAAAGAATGAAACATTTATTACTAAAATATATTAACACATCCATAAAAGAACCACATAACAATATAGGATTAAATTGGAGAAGTGAAAAAAATATAGTGTTTTTGGAATGGTGTGCAAATTACAGAATCAGAAACTATGACTATACCTCAAAACCTAGATGCAAGACTATATAGAAAACATCGTTTTCCATATCTGCTCCGATTGGGAATCGAATCCAGGGTTTAAGAGATGTCCCGATCCTAATGTCTGTCCCAATGATGTACGCTTTCTAAAATTCGTCCTTTACATTAAGTTCTAAGTAATTTACATCTTAGTTAAAATAACTATTGTCTTACTTACAGGTAGCAGAAATTACATTCAACCTTTGGTACAAACTGTCTGATGAGTTGTACAACCGGGATTACGCGCCGCTGACAGACGTGTTTAAGCCGCACGTCACGCGGCTGATCGAGGCTCTGGCGCGGCACTGCCAGTGCGAGCCTGACCACACTCAGCTGCCAGACGAGGGCGACGAGTTCTTTGTGAGTAGACAACAGCCTAATCTCGATAACATTGACCATATGGCGATAACAAAAAGTACAAACAAAATCATGTCAGACTACACACTTTGGAATTTGCACCACCCTTATGTAGTGTGCATTAGATCTATTATCGAAGTGCAATTGTTTACTTTGACGTGTTTGGATAACAACAGCCACATATAGATAACAACAACCATTAGGAATATCATTTAGATTCAATTGCATTTGCTTGCAATATCATTATTTCAAATATTGTCATCTCGTTAAAAATGTTAATCAATCAAAACAATTATCGTGCAGTATTTTTTTATTTATACTTGTTATTGCAATCTGTCTAGTGAGACATTGAACAATACTTATACGTGCAGGTCCAGTGACTGCGTCGTGTTTAGTAATCTATCTCTTGTATGTTTAGTCGTCTACTTTTTTTGCATGTATGTTATATTGTTGGGCAGGATTTCCGCATCAAGGTGATGGGTCTGATCAAGGACGTGGTGTTCATCGTGGGCTCGAGCAGCGTGTTCCGGCAAATGTTCGCGGCTCTCCACGCTGACATTTCCTGGGAGCAGACAGAGGCGGCGCTTTTCGTGATGCAAGCTGTCGCCAAGAATATCCTGCCGTGAGTAACTGTCATGCTGTTTGTTTTTAAATATCTTATATCTTAAAAACTTTCAAGACTATACCGTCAGCGTGAAGAGGTAATCAAAGATTTTATGATTATTCATCGCAATTCGCAGGTAATACGCTTAGGCCAATGCTTTCGTAAAAGTTTACTTGAATAAAGACACTTTCTATTTTAATAGGAGAAAAAGCTTATAATTTGAAACCAGTCGAAAGCGCTCCCTCATTAAAACGAGAATTCGCAGATAATACGCTCAGGTCATTAGGAAAAAAACCTAACAATTTCAAACCTATTTCTATTTACAATAACACGGGAATCTGAACCTCCCGACTCCTGACTGCTAAGTGAACTAAATATCTAATCAGTCAGTCAGTCGCTTGTGGGCTTCATACCTGGGTATGAGCACACTTTGTTTGTTATTATACTTTTCGTAAAGTAAATGGTTATACTATATTAATTACGATATAAGTTCTAGTATGCACTACGTAAGTATACCGAAGTTTTGCACCGTTTCCAACTTTAACTTATTGTAAATTTGTCATGTAAGTTAGTGGAACAAATAAATTTTCTTTTAAACCTAAAAATGTTGTAATTAAAGTTAGTAGCTTAACCATGTCTAACTATTTGGAACTATACCCAAAACTAAGGGATAAATCTTCTTGCCGCCTTAAGATAAGGACAGTCGATTAAAGTTAACTCGTAACCACGGGTTTATGGTTACTGTCCGAAAACTAACTTAAAGGGATCTAAGTTTGACCTAACTTCTAAAATTTTTACACAGGTATGAAAAAAGACCATGGACTATTAAGCTACGCATTTCCTTACAGTGAAGAATATGAATACGTCCCGAAGGTGGTAGAAGCGATACTCTCAATGCCCGAGAACACGCACCCTGCTGTGCGGAAGACCTGCATACTGCTATTGGGAGAGCTCTGCGAGTGGATCGAGAAGCACCCTGAAGCGTTGGAGCCCTGTTTGCGGGTGCTCGTCGGCGCCCTGCAGGATGAGAAATTGGCGTATGCCGCTGCTATAGCGTTACAGGTCAGTAGAATGTGCGATCCGCCCTGGCTTAGCACGGATACAATGTAAATACTTAGGAATGCTTTTCTATTCCACATTAAAAAAAAATCCTTCCTCTTGATACACACTATGTAATAAACAAAACCGCATCAAAGAATATTAAGGGACATACAGAAAAAGCGACTTTGTTTCATACTAAGTAGTGAAAAATAATCCTAACTGGAAGAGGTACCTCGTACAAACAGAAATTAGTAAAATTGTAATGTGAAGGCGGACGAACTCCTTAGTGATCCTGCGTGGATCTTTGTCATTAGTACAGTCTTCCACTCTGTAGTATCTTTTTTTTTCAAAAGACAACTTAACAAGTGTCTTAAATTTGTGCAAAGGTAAATCAACAATAACTTGAAGCAATTTATTAAAAAAAAGTCATAAGTCAACTAACAAATGAATAAGCAACCTTATGTCGTGTGCGTTTAGGGACAGCAAGCTTGTGTTTATTTCTAGTATTAATGCTTTTGGTGTCTGATGTTTTATGAAAAGTATGCAAGTTTTTGTCTCCACATCAGTCAGTTGCCCTATCATCCTAACAGTATATGCCGCTACTACTCGGTCTTTCAGCCAGGGAAGTTATATGAGGAGACCATTGTAATTTAGAATCTGAAGTTATGTCAAGAAATATAGTTGAGTTAAGTAGTTCTATTTGTTCTTCATTTATTTTTATTATAGTGTTGACCTGCTTTACATACGTTATTGAAAACTTTACGCATTTAGTTTTTCTGGCATTAAGTAAAAGGTTTGTAAACCTTTGTTTGTTTGTTTGTTCCTTGTAAACCAATTTAGGCCTGGCCGAGATCAAAATTAATGTCATGAAAATTTTCATTCTGTCTATTAATTTTGAAAATCATAGAAGTATTATCGGCAAATAACACTATCTGACATACATCTTTGGTAAAGAACGGCAGGTCATTTATATGTATCAATAATAGCAAAGGTTACAATATTGAGCCCTGGGGCATTCCCATGAAAGGAGCACCGGACGAATTAACACTGTTCACACTGACGTTTTGAGTTCGGTCAAACTTAATTAGATCAAGTGAATTGTTCGAAACACCATAATGGTGAAATTTTAAAATCAAGATTTGGTGATCGACGCAATAAAACGCCTTTAATAAATCACAAAAACCACCCACGATATCCTGCTTGTTGTCCTATGCATCAAACAAATGAATAATGATGATGATTAATATAATGATTTTTCGTAAGGTGACGTCTCAACGGCCTAGTGGTTTAAGTACCTGGCCCCGATCTCGGGTAGGATTCTCGGGTCGCGTAAAGAGTGTTTCGGATGTTTTGAGCATAGATCGTGACGGTGGTCATCAACTCCTCTCGGCTGGCATAGTGATCCATCTAGAACCCATCCCAATGATGGCTCGATTGCCATGATGGAGGCTTGAGGCCTACAGGGGGGCATTAAATAGTTAAGGAGTGTAAAGCGCGCACCGTAGTGATGTATGTGTGTTGTGTGTTGGGTAGAACATCTGCAAGTGCTGCCGGCTGCAGGCGACGTCGCACGCGGCGGCGCTGCTGGAGGCGGCTCGCGGGGCGCACGACATGAGGCTCGCGCTGTCGGCCGCCGCCGCGCTGGCCCGCGCACTGGCGCACGCCCTCGGCGCGTTGCCGCCCGACCAGGTCAGTGCTGCCCGTAGCGATGAGTGTGTGGTCGGAAGAGTAATCACGCGCCTGAGCTCCTCGACCCTGTGTCTGAGTAGCATTGTGTCATCAAGGTATATGAAACTAAATACTGTAAATAATTAAAAAACTAATATTGTAAATATTTCAAGTACTTTTAGCTCAAAATCGATGTTCAGCTTCTTTTAAACTGATTGCTATCTAGATTTAATTAAACATTTTAATATATACTGCTTTGAATACTATCAGTAAAGTTTTCAGGGATTAATTTGTATTTGGTGGAATTCCCTGACGATATCCGATGCACATGTATTTTTTTTCTAATTTTAAAAATATAATAATGGAGCTCTCTTAGTATCATGTTATTATTACAATGAAATATGTGGTGTATGTGGTAATTTTTCCCATGATCACTTACCTTAACCCAAATAAGTAAATATGTATGCTGAAGTAAAAGAAGAACACAGATGTAACGGTAATAAACAACTTAGCCCATTTGAAATTCCACAGCTAAGCGTAGCTATGCGCGAAGCAGTATCGATTCAATTGGCGCCTCTAGCAGAGCTGGTCAAATCAGACAAGGAACTGAAGAAGGGAACCACGACCGACCCGGTGATGTGGTTGGACCAGATAGCGCCATTGTTCCGCGATGTGGACGCTAGTGCGAGCGGCTCTGAGGACTCCCATCCGTGTTTGCCTGCGCTCGCCGACGCTTGGCCCGTCATCAGGGATGTTATGCACAAGTTAGTGCCTTATTTATTTTTTTAATTTTTGACATTCCAGACCAGGTAGCGTGATTTGACTCGCGATGGGCTCGCTAGCGGCAGGACTCCCATACGTGTTTTGTCCGCGTTAGCCGCGTTGATCTATTTTTACATATATTTTGGTATCCGAATGATAGCGTCATTTGGATTATAAAATAAAAGAACTTTAAATCGACAAGTCCTCAACCTGGTTAAACAGTCTTTTTCTCAAAAAATCCATAAATAAGCATTAAATTATTATTAATCAGGAACATCCGCTACACATTTATTCAGTAAGCTATTCTACTTTATACGACGGATATGAACCAATACCTCCTCATAATTGCATTTAAAAAATATATACTTACGAGCTTATTATTTAGACCGTAATATATTAATTAACGAATTTTGACGCAGGTAGTTAATAGATAAAAAAAGAGATCAAAAACAACAATGGACCTAATAAAGATCCCTGGGGCACTCCCACAGTAGTGGTGCGCGCGAAGAGTTAGTTCCATTAATATTTACTTTTCATGTTCGCCCAGTAAGGTATGCCTCTATCAGATTTAATGCATCACATGCAACACCATATTGTTCCAACAATTAATAAAATTTTATGGGCAACGCAATCGAATGCCTAAGATAAATCACAACATATCAAAAAATATAAAAAACAAAATAGGTGTTGTCAACTGTCGATAACAATGAGTGTGTGTGCACCAGGTACGCCATGGACGGGCGCGTGATGGAGCGCTCGTGCCGCGCGCTGCGCTTCGCCGTGCGCTGCGTGGGCGCGCACGCCGCCGCCCTGCTGCCGCCGCTCGCGCGCGACAT
This sequence comes from Glyphodes pyloalis, assembly GCA_037074685.1. Taxonomy (NCBI): domain Eukaryota; kingdom Metazoa; phylum Arthropoda; class Insecta; order Lepidoptera; family Crambidae; genus Glyphodes; species Glyphodes pyloalis. The sequence continues at coordinate 972,416 of JAYKKO010000003.1, read as the reverse complement.
GGCCAACCTCTACCAGGTGCCCTAGCAACAACTACTACACTCTTGTTTCATTTAACACTTTTGTGTTTCATCTAAAATAAGTTAACGGATAAAAACCTGCCTACTATTTTTAGTAGTTAATACGAACTACTTAGTACCCAACGTTTTGCCTAGGTTGCACCAACCGTTATCACGAGTAGAAATTCACCAAAACACAGTTCTAGTATTCATACGAGTTAAATATTTTTTACTTTTTATCAAAAAAGAAAAAATATCTTCCGAAAAGGGTTAAAAATACACCGCAGGCCGCACATGGAAAGACTAAGGGTTGCATGCGGCCGGCGAGTTAAAATTGGGACAGCTCTTACTGCTTCTACCCTTTATGTAAAAATAAGGTAAACAAAGTCACTGACCAAAGCTAATGTAACACGATTTGAACTTGCAGGCGCACGCGCACTCGTGCCTCCTGTACCTGGCGTCGGTGCTGCTGGACGAGCTGGCGAGCACACCCGCCTGCGTGCCCGAGCTGATCACGCTGCTGCAGGCGCTCATGCCGCACGCCTTCCAGCTGCTGCAGCCGCAGAACGGGCTCAGGGACAACCCGGACACCGTCGATGATCTGTTCAGACTGTGCATCAGGTCAGTACTGTCAGTGCCCGAGCTGCTCATCTACTTTGTATCTGCTGAACTGTAAGGTCACATTCCCTAAAGTGGGTTTCATTATGTATGAAGTGTACCTTATTAGTTTTGTGCGCATGTCAGGTTCCTGCAGCGCATCCCGCTGGAGTTCCTCGGCTGCGGCGCGGCCGGGGCCGTCGTGTCGTGCGCAAGGCTGGCCTGCGCCCTGGACCACCGCGAGGCCAACTCCTCCGTCATGAAGTTCCTCTACGACCTGGCCGCCGCCGCCAACCGCGCCAACGAACAGGTTAAGGGTGAGTCACTCGCTTGCCTCTTTGTAATATATGTGTCGGGGTTCGTGTTATATCTCATCTAATCATACGTAGCAAAAGAAGGGGGAGGGGGGGGGGGTCTCGGCAAATATAAGGCAATTTTCTGATTTAAACAAAAAAAAAACAATTTGGGTCCATTTTATCCAGATAGAATATGGTCATAAAAAAATTAAGTGCGGATGGCACGTATCGTAATGTTGCCTTAACAATCTGAACTTTAATATAATAAGAGGTTGTGTTTCGTCGCCAGCTCTCGCGTCCAACCTGGTGTCGACGTACGGCGAGGAGCTGACATTCGCGCTGGTGGAGGCGAGCGTGGTGCACCTGCACTCGTACATGCTGGCCGAGGTGGCCGAGGTGCTGCTGGAGCTGCTGCTGTGGCAGCGAGCACGAGGCCTGGACTGGCTGCAGCCGGCGCTGCAGCGGCTGCCCAAGGACGGCACCGCCGTCGCCACCGACCAGCAGTGCTGGCAGTTCCACCAGTACGCGCGGAGGTACACCACCTGCTTGGTTTCCTACCAAGCCTATCTTGATCCCCTTTTTTTGTCGGAGGGAAAATGCCTTTGCGTGCCATACCGCATGTGTGGGACTCCCTCGCCCGGGGGCGGGGACTACCCTAATTAAAAACCCTCCCCACCATCTCGTCGCCTATTGACGGCGCCATGGGATATCGGGCGACCCATGACGGTCATAGCGTGACAGGCATCATGATCAACTTGCGGGGGAGCGCACAGATCGAATCGAAATTATATGACTCGGTCCAAAGTGAGCTACACATAGAGATATACGACGGACCGGACTTTGGCGTCGCGCCATCTCTTGTCAGGTCCCGTGTTCGATTGTCTCGGGTCTGGGTGTTATGGTACCATTAGCTACTTATCACAAAATATGTAATGTTGTCCCAATAGGTGTTTATAACTAATAATTTTTTAATTGCAGTTTGAGTAATTTTATCTTTTTCATTATTGTTTCAGAGCAGAAAAATGCAAAGAAATGACACGATTGCTGCGCGACTTCGCGCGCCTCTACAGATAGACTGACACGACGCGGTGACGCACCGACAGACATTCAGAACATTTACATAGAACAATGTTGTTGATCATATTGAAATTTATTAATCACTAGCGCAGAAAACGTAGTTTGCAGATTGCATTGTTTTCAGAAGTGTAGCTTTAGCGTAGTTCGACTAAAGACACATTTTAACTAGAAATCTCATATCAAGATGAACATTTATTAATGAGGAGTCGTTGTTTCGTGGACCGTCTCGGTCGTCGGAATTCAAACGCATCGTTTTCGAAATATTGTATAGATTTATTTTGAAAATAAACCAGAACGAGTCAACCTTAATGATTTAGGTAAGTATGACACTTTCTATTGATGAAAATATATTTTGTTATTATTATACTCTCTTTTATTTGAAATGTGATAACTTGCATTGAATTGTAAATATTTATTACAAATGTTTACTTTTACACCTGCCTTTCTTTTAACTCTGGTCCGATTATTGAACTTAGTGCTATATTATGGTATTTTTGTCAAATGGTCAAATTTTTTGGTAAGTACTTCAAAACGTCACTAAAGATAGAGATTAATTCATACATTTAATTTTTCCGCGTGAAATGAAATGACTCGTGATTAATAAAAGTGTGACGATGTATAATGAATGCCTTCAAAAAGTTGACACATTTTAAAAAAATGCATTGATGCTGATATGAGCTGTTAGACTTAACTTAAAAGCAGGTTCCATGTTTTCTTAGGTAAAATTAACTTAAGGATAGGAAATCATCTAATTAAAATTAGTTAATTTTATACGGCATAATCTTTGTCTACTTCTGCCAGTTTTAAACGAAGTGCGACTTTGATTCTCTACAGCTTTACGAATTTCAGATACATACAGGTCTGAACCAAGTTGTTCGCATGGACAAATGGCTTCACACTCGATGCGCGTTTGAATGCTGTTCACTCTCTATTGAATTATGCACTAAAAGTCACGAAATAATTAATAAAAACTAGAGATGAAACGGATAGTTGTTTTGCCGGATACCGGATACCGAATATCCGGCCAACCTTAAGGCCGGATATCCGGCCGAACATAGTCGCGTGGCGACTCGTTTCGTTACACGAGTGAATCAGTAACTAAGCGATCGGGTGGATTCGGCTGACTTCGGGCCCTTTCGTTTATGAGTGACATTAGTTGAATGAATGAATTTTTGTTGTTAGAAGACAAGCGCAACCGTCTGATGCCTCAAATTGGTATTTATTCATCATAATTTGCCCTTAGTGCAGTTTGAGTATTAATAATGTGTTTAGTTATTAAAAATTCATGATTATTTAAGTTAAATAAAGTTCCTTCAGTCTTTATGTCGTATTAATTTGAAATTCGGTATCCGGCCGGATACTGAACTACTATCCGGTATCCGGCCGGATAGGCCGGATACCGGATAGTTACCGGATATCCGTTTCATCTCTAATAAAAACCAATAAATCGGACTGACCATGCTTCCTTCAATACCCATTACCCTTCGTTGTGTTCTAATGGTCGCTTCGACGTTTCGAGTAAATTATAAACAGTTTCAAAACTCTTAGGAGAATAAAAAATTAAACATTCTTATTTATAACTTAATTTAAGTATATACTTTTATAAGGAGTTTAAATTCTATAATGTTTAATACAAAACATAATTACTGGATATATAACTACATATGTTAGTTGATATCACTTCTTTTTACTGTTTTTAGGGCTTGATAAAGTAACGAAACTGACGCGTCGCGGGGCCTTGGGGCTGGCCGCCGTCGCCGCCGCCTGCCGCGCGTCCCTCACCGTCGCCTGCTGCAGGAACTTGCTCGACTCCTTACACGGTCCAGTCTTGGGAGATTCCATCTTCTTCTCCTGCTTAGGGGTTCCTTTCTCCGTCTCCAGTGAGACCTGACTCTTTTGCTCATTCGGGGACTGACTCTGAGACTCATCGTAAACCAGTTTCATGTCCTCGCTGTCCTCTATTTCGATAACAGTCGAGGGCTGCGCTTGTTCCACATCCATCGACTCACCTTTAGGTTTAATGATGTCACTGCTCGAGTTGTCTGACCAGGATGGCATGGCCACTTCCTCGAGTACATCTATCTTGACTGGAGTCTTCTCCTGATTTATTTCGATTTTTTGTTTCTTTGGCGACTTTTGCGATGGCGTTTTGAATTTGATAAAGGAATCAATTTTTTGAATACTGCTTGTCGGTTTCGTTTCTTCTGTTTTCTCCTTTGGTGTTTCTGGTTTAAGAGGTTCCTTGTTATGTTGGTCTTCAACTTCCATTGGTTCTGTGAGAATAAATTAAAACTGAAAGCAATTGTATAGACTGCAATAAAGTATAGATCAATAATCTTTTACAGCTCATGTCGGTATTTGAAACGAGTAGAACGATTGTGAAAGTAACTGGGATGTGATTACAAAATAATATGCAGACAAAAATACTATTAATAGTGAAAATATAATCTTTTATTTTTTCAAAAAACAGGCGTTTAAGAAAAAGTGTCCATTCTGCTCACGAAATGATTGAAAATTGCATGTATGGTATTAGTGTAAACTGACGCCTTGCCAAGTATTTCTCTGTTGACTAAAGGCTTTGAGGCGTTAGAAAGCCTGGCATTAATTAGATTTAAAAAATCTTTTATTACTAAAACTCGACAACGGGTAACCCGATTCGGCAACTGTTCGTTGTTAAATATATGTGGAGGTCCATGGAAGGATTAATAGGTTAAACAATTTTGTAAAAAAATAGGCGTTACGACGTTTGCCGGGACAACGGTATAATATTATTTATATGTGCTGTAGATTTTAATAGAAAAAAACTGAGCTTCAAACAAAAAAAAAAGAATAGTCTATTGACTATTCTCTTTTTTTTGATGATTTGTTGTTGTAACGTCATGTCTTGTAAAATGTCGCACCTGAAGTCTTCTGATCTTGAGGTAATTCGTCTGGCAGTACCTCGCCCAGTTCGTCTTCCCCGAACGTGATGATGGAGCAGAACCCGTCCGTACTGGACGCCACCAGGGTGCGACCGTCCGGAGACCAGGTTAGGTCGGTCAATCTAAAACCAAGGAATGATTTGATTCAATATTTAATGATTAACTTGTTGGAACAACATGTGAGATGTGGTCTGAAATTAATTATGATTAAACACATGTTTAATAGCAACAAGTACAGTATTAAGTGAAGTCTCATGCGTGTACTGGCGACTGCCTGCGACGTAAGGCATCTGAGATCCCTCCCCCCTCTTAATATATAGTTATTATTAAAAGAAATATGCAATTATTACTTCAATTTCAATTACTAAACTTTCTCATTGTGGTTCTTGAGATACAGTCTAGTGACAGACACAGCAAAGTCTCACTAATAGTGTCCTCACATACAATAATCTAAAACACAGGCATACTAAACCGTGACATCTGAAGCTCTTCCGTTGGATCAGATTATTATTTCATAGGGAAATGAGACAGCAATCATAATATGATGGCCACTCTTAAACAAGTGTTCTGTAGTGACACTGGGCTGCCTGAAATGAAAATTTTCGCCACAATCTGGAGAAGTTATTTTTATAACAAACTAGCTGTGCCCGCGACTTCGTTCGCGTGGACTATATCCTTTCATGGTCGGTTTACCATTTACCCCTATCTCCCGTAATATTCAAAACAAAAAGTAGTCAATATTTGAATCCAAGTTTCGAGCTATATTTGTGCTTAACTCTAACTTAAAAAATAAACATTTTCCCTTATAAAGTTTCAAAGGTGGTATTACCCCCCCCCCCCCCTCTATTTTCTAACAAAAGTAGCCTATGTCCGTTCTTGGTTCAACATATACCTATATCAAATTTCATCAAAATCTGTTAAGAGGTTTAAGCAGGAAAGCGTAACAGACAGAGTTACTTAATATTAAATAGGGATAATCAGTACCTGGTGTAGTGTATGTTAGATATGAGCGCGATAGGCGTCTTCTGCTGCGTGTCGTACAACATGACGGAGCGCTTGGTGGCGACGGCGAGCAGCATGCGGTGCTTGGCCGGGAAGGAGGCCCGGGGCCCGTCCCTCCGCGGGGCGTACAGCCGCGGCGACCAGCGGCTCACCATGGCCGCCTCGCCGCACGGCAGGATGCACGCTGGCCTGCAAACATTATTTAAACCTCAAGACAATCTAACATGAGGGACAAATTCATTAATATTAAAATAAGTCAAAGAATAGAGTAGATACCACCTAGTCTAAATAAAATAAGGGTAGAAAATTATCAGCATGCTTGAGCAGGCTCTAAATATATTAATTACTAGCAGAGTACAAGCTTTGTTTGTATTTAGGGGTAAAAGTATCCTATATGTTGCTTGTCAAAAACTCAAATATAGTGCAAAAGTGTGAAAATATTTATAAAGCAAGCAGTATAATCACTCACACTTTTAAGGAATATCTTGTATAAATATATACAGCATTGATAGGCTTTATATCCAGCTTGCCCTGTTCCGGTTCAATCCTGCCAGCAGGCACCGCTATCAGCAGACCATCAGGACTGAAGTGCAATCTCCGGTAGTATGTCTGTAGAGTGTCATCATGAAACAGCCTGACTTTCACATCATGAAGAGGGTGCTCGGGAGGGAATGGTAGGGTGGCCTTGCTGCTACGTGATACCACCTTTTTGCTTGTCACATCAAATGTTCGAAAAACTCTGTAACACAACAAATATCTTATTAATTCAAGTTTTCAATGTTTATTTATTGCTAGGGCAATCCTTTAAAAGCAACTATTGAAAACAAAATTTATTTGTTAAGTTTACTTACCTGTCTGTACTTGCTGAAGCTAAAAGATGCCCCTGAGGATCCCATGACACACCTTGAACAAACCCTTTGTGGTCAGTGATTATGGAATTGTACCGTCCACGGGACACGTCCCACACCAGCAGTTTATTGTCTACAGACCCAGAAGCAATGTAGAGGGAGTCTGCACTCCAACTAAGGTCTAACACATCTTCCATGTGACCACGAAGTGTCTGCAAACATAAAATATTTCTAATGGAGAATACATTAACTTTTTTAGAATATTAGATTACTATTGATTGTTTTCGATTGAAAATCAAACACAGGACACAGTTAATGGCTGACAAATTTGGGCATCTGCTGTATATTTAACCGTAATGATTAGTTATACCTTGTAAATAACCCATGTTTCTTTGTACTGCTCTTCAATCTGGTCTACATTTAGAGTTGGTTCTTTATCAGTCTTTTGATTCCATACGAATATTATAGATTCATCATCTCCTGATGCGAGTAATTGGCCGTTAGGGGACCATCGGACAACGTTCACGGCTTTTTGATGGCGGGTCAAGTCTGCAGCCACATCTATGTTCGCTGAACCAGTATCACTTGTTGAAATGTACCATATCTGTAAAGCATTTAACATAACGTTCAGATGATATTAAACTCGTCATGATCAGAAAGTATGATTTACATTGAATAAATTCAAATTCTTTACCAAAACATGAGAGTCTGTGCCACCGGTAGCAAGTCGTAAAGGTCCATTAGCCTCTGTTTTAGGCTGAAAATCGACACTTAAAACGGGATCTCTATTATGCCACGATATTTCCGGAATAGAAAACTTCATGACTGTAATTAAATTATAAGTAATATATAATTATAATCTCAATGAATTTGTTGAATTTCACTTCGTTCCACTTTCAGCTTCAGCTGTTCTGTTTTTGTTAACTTCCGTGGCTGTCAGATTTTGGCGCCAATTGTTTTATTCTTTATCAGTTTACATATTAGCATTGGGTGCAGATAGTTTTAGCAGTTATGATCGTCACTGGATTTGCAAAACTATTTGAACCGTGTACAAGATTTCATTTAGAAGTAGCATTATTAAAATTTTAAAAACACTTAATCTATTTGATATATATATAATTTTTCGAAACTCATTAATATAAGAAAATCATAGATATTAATCCTTATTCTAAGATTACAGTTGTCAATGTTATGGCAACATTGCTTGTGCTAATGTCAAAAGTAGTACGAAATTTTTATGTCAAGTTGTCAAAGTCAAACTGATATTTCTTTTTTGACGTTCTTTCAGATCGTGTTGAACAAAAGTCAAAATGGTTGGTGTTTTTTCCTTGAAAATATCTGTATTAATCCTTGATTACAATAACGAAATGATTCTCAAATCACAAGCGAATCAATTTAAGAGTGTTGTTTTTCAAAATGGTGACCATATTTCACGAATTCCAAACATAATTTTCAGGTAAACGTACCAAAACAGCGCAGGACTTACTGCAAAAAATGCAAGTGCCACAAGACCCACAAGGTCTCCCAGTACAAAAAGTCCAAGGAAAGGCATGCTGCCCAAGGTAGAAGACGTTACGACCGTAAGCAGCAGGGTTATGGTGGTCAATCCAAGCCTATCTTCAAGAAAAAGGTAAGCCTTTGATAAAATTATAACCTTTAGCCGGTGCTTCGTCCGTTGTGTTTGGCGGATTGATATCGTTGAAATCTTCAGTTTTAGGCATACAGTTAAGGATTGTGCTTACCTCTTACTTTTTAGAAATATTATACTGTTACTGTTGCCAGAGACTTCGTTCGCGTTATTTTGAGCGTTAATTCGATGTGTTCTAATCAAGTGTCGCATTCTTTAGACATCATTTTTTTGAAACACATTCTTAAATCCTTACATTGTCACCAACTTACACATTTATCTTAGTATCAATTAAATGTTTCAATGAGTACGTATTTTTTTTATTAATGGTAAGAAAATTATTGTATATTTTGTTATAGTAATACTAAGTTCTTTTACTTTCCTTCATAATAATAATGTGGACAGAACTATAACACATTATTTATTTGATCTTCTGTAAAGAGGGATGCTCTAAACTACCCCTATTAAAAGAAATGTTTGGTGAAACAAAACATTTGACTAGACCAAAAGAAAGTACTAATTCTTTTTTATTTTCAGGCGAAAACTACCAAGAAAATTGTCCTGCGTCTTGAGTGTGCCGACTGCAAGGTGCGATCACAGGTTGCGCTGAAGAGATGCAAGCATTTCGAGCTTGGTGGTGACAAGAAGAGGAAGGGACAGATGATCCAGTTCTAGGCTGGTTAATAAATAAGTCTAACTATATGTTGTTTTATTTCTCAATGGAAGTTATTTTGAAATGAGCAGAGCTCAAATTTTAGACAATGTTCTTAAATCTACCTGTAAGCATTATGTATGTAAAATCAACGCTGAGAATTTGCCTTTATAGTGACATAATATTATTTTGAGTTGCTGCTTTTTTATATGATATGTCAAGAAAACCTTTTTTTTTTATTTAGGTATTGTTTTGGTTTCATATCTTTATATTATTACTATTAGAAATATTTTACATATTTACATGCAAAATGATTGAGGATGACTCATTTTTTTAATTAATTAATTATTAAGTAGTTCATTACACTTGCAAATGTTTTAGAACTTAACTAAACATTTAAAAACTGTATCAATTACATAAAAAGTGCGGGGGGGGGGGGGGTTTAGTGAGTGGTCCCAGGTCTTAATTAAAAAACATCAGAATTCATACAAATCCTGTTAGTAACCTCTAAACACAGTTGCACCAACTCGAGATGTGAACAGACTTAGAAAATCTTGTCAAATAAAACATGACTTGAGATAGATTTGAAAACTTCTGATAAAATAAAGCTAGTGCAACTTACACTATTTTAAAATACATTTGTGTGCAGGACGGCTTATGTATATAAAATGTTGTAAATAATGTAAAATGACTTGTACTATTCCAATAAGAAATAAAGATGCTTCATCTATCTCACTCACACACCACACAACTATCTCGCTCACACACCCACGCCTCGCCCGCGCACTCAGCTCCCCCCAATAGTCGCTAGTTGCGCGGGCGAAACTTGTTTATAACACGGTGGGACCGGGCAGTAGCATGCTCGGCTCCACAAGCTCACCACAAGAACAGGAACACTGGAACAGGAACACTGGAACAGGAACACTGGAACAGGAACTCTGGAACTCACAGGAAGCTTTGCACAAAAATAGGTGGTTTCATTTACGGTGGCCCAACTGCATCAAGCGACTGTCGCATCCCTCGACAATCCCAGTTTACAGGTGCCGGTCGGCACATTTTGGTCCATTCGAGCCGGATTCTTCGAGGGATGCCAGTCACAAGATCAAGAACGGGCAAGCGTAGCCCGACGTCCTCCGCCAGAGGGACCTCCGCGACCGAAACCACGTCGACGGAGGTGACCGCCTCGACGCAGGGCACTCCTACAGACAGCACCGGGACTACGCACATCTCGTACACAACGACTGAAACCGCATCGACGGAGCAGCACGCACAAACCAGCGGGGGCACGACCCCCCGCCTCGCCGACGGGAAAACTACAGGGCAACCTCTCCCCCGCCCCACCGATACTACAGCAACGGGGGAAGGTTGCAGGCAGCCCGCAACCACCGCTCAAACAGAAGTCGCATCTCGCCGTTCAAGGAAGTCTGGGAAATCCCGACGCCTCGCCGAAGCAAAGCAAGAGTTACTACGTCTGCAAGTAGAACTCGCCGCCGCACGTGTAGCGGAAATAGCAGCTGAAGAGGACTCCGAAGATGAAGACTCTCTCACGACGCAGGAAGAAACAGTACATCGCGTCACAGATTGGCTTAACGAAAGCCACCTCTCCGTGCTGGCTATCACAAATCAGCCGCACAACCCGCCGCCCACCGACAGCGCCGGCCCGCCTCAACTGGAACCCGGCATCGGCGGCGAAACAGAACAGCAACAGACAACAGAAACACAGCAAGATACCGCCCGCATACCGGCGGGAGAACGCATACCAGCCGCGCCTCGCCACATTACAGCGCAGACACCGCAAGACAAGCAACAGCAACAGTATCCCGCCTCAGCACCGGCGGGAGAGAAGCCAACCGGGATCACCCATCCGCAACTCGTCGACCTTTCCGAGTTAGCGTCGGCCATCGCCACGGCAGCGAGAGCGGGACACAACATACCGCCCCGCCACTCCATCGAGCTGCCGCCATACGCCGGGTCACATCAAGAATGGCTCTCATTCCGCGCCGCATACATCGAAGCTGCGAACGCCTACTCCGAGCAAGAAAACTTAGCACGCCTACGCCGTAGCCTGCGAGGGAGAGCGAGGGAAGCCGTCGAAAACCTCCTCATCCACGGCGCCAAGGCTGATGACGTCATGCAAGTTCTACAAACAAGCTTCGGTCGGCCGGACACCATCGCCAGCGCCGAATTAGACAGACTCGAAGCACTACCACGTCTGTCCGACTCTCCTAGAGATATCTGCATCTTCGCTACGAAATTCGGCAACATCATAGCGTCACTCCGAGCCCTGGGGAAGGTTTACTACCTGTACAACCCGAAGATCACGACAGCGGTAGTGGACAAGCTCACCCCAGCGATGAGGTATCGTTGGTTCGACTTCGCAGCGGAAGACACAACAGAAGAGGCTGATCTCCTAAAACTCGCGCGTTTTCTACGAAGAGAAGCGGACCGGTGCGGGCCTTATGCGAAACCAGAAACAGTTTTCGAAGAAACTACGAAGCGCGCCCTCGTCGCACCGAACAGAAGAATCATACAGAAAACCTACAACACAGAAGAAAGGAAAGAACAAACAGAGTGCCCCGTGTGTGAAAAGCGGGGGCACGCCATAATCAAGTGCAGTCAGTTCATCGAAGCAGACTCCGACTCACGATGGGACTTAGCAAAGGCCAAAGGCTTATGCTTTCGCTGTCTGAAAAGAAGAACAAGAAACCACAACTGCCGAGGCAAGCCGTGCGGAACTGACGACTGCAACAGACTTCACCACAGCATGCTGCACCACGTAAAGAAGCAAACAGAACAGAACCAAACAGAAAAAGTAACCTCAACGTGGTCAGTGAAGACTCAGGCCTACTTGAAGATAATCCCAGTCACAGTCTCCGGGCCTGACGGACAAGTGGACACCTTCGCGCTACTTGACGACGGTTCAACAGTCACGCTCGTCGACGAAGAGATAGCGCAGCTGACAGGCGCAAGCGGGCCTGTCGACCCGCTTTACATCGAAGCGATAACCGACGCCGGTGTTCAAGCGAAACAGTCACGAAGAGTCACCCTAACGCTGCACGGGGAAAACGGCAAACAAGACATCAAGGCGCGCACCCTAGACCACCTGAAACTGTCGGCGCAACGGATCACCAGGGAAGACTTAGCCCGATGCAGTCATGTGGAAGACATCGCGGACAAGCTGACCTATGAGAAGGCGGTACCTAGGCTGCTCATAGGCCAGGACAACTGGCATCTGCTGTTAGCGTCGAAGACAAGAAAAGGGCGACGTCATCAACCCGTCGCCTCCCTCACGCCCCTGGGGTGGGTACTCCACGGCGCACACACGCGCACACTCGGACAGCGCGTACAGTACGTCCATCACGCGACGGACATAGACGAGAACATGGATGAACAGCTGAGACGTCACTTCGCCATCGAGTCACTCACCATCACGCCACAGAAGCCTCGCGACGACCCGGAACAACGGGCGCTCCAACTACTTGAACGCCACACGACTCGCCGGGCCGACGGTCGCTACGAAGCCGCACTCCTCTGGAAGTCTGAAGATGTCAAGATGCCAGACAACTACAGAAACGCATACAACAGGCTACTAAACACAGAGAAGAAAATAGAGGAAGAAGATCGCGACGCGCTCCGATACCTATGGCGGGGAAGTGACAGAGGCGATCAAGAACCTAAACAGTATCGGATGACGTCACTGATATTCGGCGCGACTTCGTCCCCGGCGACGGCGATATTTGTCAAGAACATCAACGCCCAGCGACATCAACAGACTCACCCAGCGGCGTGCGAAGCAATAGAGAAGCACCACTACGTAGACGATTACCTACAGAGTTTCAAGACAACAGAAGAGGCGGTACAAACAGCGAACGACGTGCGAAGAATTCATCGCGAGGCGCACTACGAGTTACGACAATGGGCGTCCAACTCAACAGACGTATTGAAAGCCCTCGGCGAGACGGAAACAACGCACGAAGCGGTCATCGACCTCCACGAAGAAACAAAGATGGAACGCGTCCTAGGGCTCATATGGAAGCCCACCACCGACGAGCTCACCTTCAACCTGGACCTGGCTCGGCTACCTCCCGACGTAATCAACAAGAGCCGACCCACCAAAAGGGAAGTACTTAAAGTCATCATGTCACTCTTCGATCCTCTCGGCTTCGCAGCGCCTACGACCACGAGGGCGAAACAGATATTACAAGAGACGTGGCGCCGCGGCACAGGATGGGACGAACCGATCCAAGAAGACCAAGCTCTGGAATGGCAACAGTGGATGAAGCACCTACAAGCCCTCAGAGACGTCACCATACCACGATGTCTCGTCGTCGTCGTCAGAAGCCAGATGAGAAGATATTCTGGACGGACAGCAAGACCGTCCTCACGTGGCTGAGAACCGGCGCGCGTAGCTACCGACCATACGTCGCACACAGAATAGCAGCGATCGAAGAGCACTCAACAGTAAGCGAGTGGCGGTGGGTACCCACAAAGCTCAACGTCGCCGACGACGCCACGAGAGACGTACCGCAGGACCTCCGGCGCTGGTACCACGGCCCAGACTTCCTACTCGAAAACCCCGCGTCATGGCCCGAGGAGCGATCGACGCCGGTACAGAAAACAGGCGAGGAGAGAACACACACAATAACAGAGAAAACAGCGCCGACTTTGAAAGATTGCATCCCAGACAGCCGCCGGTTCTCAAAGTGGGAAAAGGCCGTCCGAGCCACAGCGCGGGTGCTACAGTTCGTGGAAACCTGCAAGAAAAGAATTGAGAAACCTGCGAGAAAAGCGGACACAGTTAACTACAAAAGGCAGAGAAGAAACGAAGACAAAGATCCCACCTGGCAGCGGTACCCGAAAACCGCACAACAGTCACAGAAAAGAGTATCTACGCCGGTGGCGACCAACTACGAGCCGATCGACGCGCCTACACTCCGCCACGCCGAAACTCTGCTGATAAGGGCGAGTCAACAAGAAGCGTTTCCCGACGAACTACGCAAGTTAAAGCAGGGCAGGCCGATAACTAACAACAGCCGCCTACGCCACCTGGCGGTAGAACTCGTCAACGGCACGCTTATACTGAAAACACGGATCGACGCGGCGGACATAGAAGAGAGCAAGAAGCGGCCACCCATCATCGACGGCGACCATCATACAACTCGTCTCTTCATAGACTACATACACCGACAGCTGCACCACGCCGGTGTGGAATCCACCATCAACGAGTGCCGCCAACAGTACTGGGTCCTGCGACTTCGCCCCACTACAAGGACGATAGTCAACAGATGTCTGCCGTGCCGCATCAAGAGGAGCCTGCCGCCGACACCACCAACCGGAAACCATCCGCCGTCTAGACTGGCGCACCATCAACGACCCTTTACATACACGGGGGTCGACTACTTCGGTCCCCTGTCAGTCACCGTCGGCCGGGCCACACAGAAAAGATACGTGGCTTTGTTTACGTGTCTCACTACGCGCGCAGTACACTTGGAGGTGGCGGCCTCCTTAAGCACAAGCTCGGCGGTCATGGCGCTCCGAAGAATGATTGCGAGGCGGGGACAACCGAACGAGATCTGGTCGGACAACGGAACTAACCTCCGCGGCGCAGCGAAGGAGCTACGACAACAGATAGACACCGCGACGCAAGAAGAGGCCAGCAAAAAGAAAATCAGCTGGCGCTTCATCCCTCCCGGGGCCCCTTTCATGGGTGGGGCCTGGGAGCGACTCGTGCGCAGCATAAAGGAAGCGCTAACCACCGTACTCCACGAGCGCGCGCCCACAGAAGAGGTGCTCGCAACACTCCTGGCCGAGGCGGAATGCACAGTGAACAGCCGCCCCCTCACTCACGTCTCCGTGGACCCCGAGGACCCCGAAGCTATCACTCCCAACCACTTCCTCATGGGAGGCTCCGCGCACACGTCAGCGCCGGGCACGTTCAACGACGCCGAGCTCGTGAAGCACGCCCACTGGCGCGCCTCGCAACGTCTGGCCGACCTTTTCTGGGCCAGATGGCTGCGCGAGTACCTGCCCGAGCTACAGCAGCGGCGGGAGCCCCACGGGAGCGGACCAGCCATCAAAATCGGTGACGTCGTGCTCATAGCGGACGGCACACTCCCTCGCAACGCATGGCCGCGAGGGCGCGTTACCGCTGTGTTCCCGGGGCCCGACGGCGTTGTACGAGCAGTCGACGTGCATACCAGAGGAGGGATCCTACGGAGGGCTACGAAGAAGCTAGTCATCCTGCCTACGGAGCCGCCTGCAACAGAACAGAAGACTGCGACGACTCCAGAGACGACGCACGGCGGGAGAGATGTGCAGGACGGCTTATGTATATAAAATGTTGTAAATAATGTAAAATGACTTGTACTATTCCAATAAGAAATAAAGATGCTTCATCTATCTCACTCACACACCACACAACTATCTCGCTCACACACCCACGCCTCGCCCGCGCACTCAGCTCCCCCCAATAGTCGCTAGTTGCGCGGGCGAAACTTGTTTATAACACGGTGGGACCGGGCAGTAGCATGCTCGGCTCCACAAGCTCACCACAAGAACAGGAACACTGGAACAGGAACACTGGAACAGGAACTCTGGAACTCACAGGAAGCTTTGCACAAAAATAGGTGGTTTCATTTACGGTGGCCCAACTGCATCAAGCGACTGTCGCATCCCTCGACAATCCCAGTTTACAGGTGCCGGTCGGCACAATTTGAAAATATATTTTCCAGACTACTATTACATAGAAGACTTCAAACCAATAGAATAGAAATAAAAGTACATGCAGGCAATGAAATAGTTCAAAGTTAAATAAACTAATATGTAACAAAGTATATTCATTTATTTATTATTTGCTCTAAAATATAAGGATCCAATCCTTCAATAGACACTTTTAACTTAACAGCCTGTAATGGAACTCCTACTTGAACCATCTTGACAAATCTATCATACTCTGGCCTTGCAGGTGAAACCTCAGGTTCAGTCTCTTGAGATTCTTCAATATTGGGGTCTGCTTCAGGTTCTGTAGCTTTTATTTGAGGAGAAACATCTTGAGCTTTGATCTCACTAGCCTCCTTTGTTATGTTCACTTCAGGGATTGATGATAACTGTAAAGTAAGAGTGCATTTGATTTTAAAAATTAAAAAACAATTCAAAATTTACTGAGTCGAAAATTATATAGTGTGGGCGAAACAAATGTACTTACTCTAGCTTCCATTAAAACCATGGCAGCTTCAACCTTTTCTAGCTTCCTTTCAAAGTGCATTAATTTTTGTTCACATCTTTTCACAAAATTATTTAAAAACTGCACTGTGGTGATGACGAAATGATTCACAAATGCCAGCGTACGTTTCTGCTGCAAAGCCGCAACCTAAAAAGATTATTATTATGGTAAATTTTACGTTATCTAAAAAAGATCTCAAGTTATAATCTTCTGGCATAACTTACTGCGGATAAATCTTGTTTCGCAATATCTCTTTGTGTTATAGTTTCTTGCATTGTGGCAAATTCGATTTAAAACATTATTTTTATTTTATTTCAAATCCTCCGTTTTCTAATACGGTAATCCGAAGTAGTGAAAATTATCTTTAATTGATTGGAAAATTAAAGACAAATATTCCAGACAAAAAATGTTTTGTTGTTGATTGACATTGACGGACGACTGTTCTCATCATAGACTAAAGAGTACTTTTTTTTTGTTAATTTGTTCCTTTAGGAACCGGCTAAGGTCAGAGACCATGCTGCCAAGTCATGAGTAGTAAAAATAAAGAGTACTCGTGTCAGTGAAAAAAACTTTTTTTTTCTTTTAGCTTTGCACGACTTATACTTTAGCCAGTGGCAGTAAAAGTTTTGGAAACGAGTTAAGGATTGATTATGATGAAAATTAAGAAACACAGTTCCCTACGATTTGTATTTTTACTTGTATGAAACACAGTTCCTTACGATTTGTATTTTTACTTGTATGAATCCCGCGAAGAGGCGAAGCAGTATGACATGACTCCATATTACTCATGGACTTAGTCAATGAGCAGTATGGAGTCATGATAATCTACTTTTTTACGTTTCAATTTATTTGGCCTATCATATATTTTATAAACTTATCTTATAATTCTGTAAAATCTTATAGTTCTGTCACTGGAACGACCCTGTGACTGGAACACACATACACACTTACTGCATGTTTAAAAAAATAAATGTCAAAACATTTCATTATTATTCTGTGTGCTTCATCACTCACTCACAGGCTTGCCGTGTGCGATTGTGCTTTTTTAAATATTTTCTAGTACATACATAATATTTGTTATTGTTAACTGAAAATGGCTGGAGAAGTAGTAGTAGATGCTTTACCTTATATTGACCAAGGATACGATGACCCAGGAGTCAGAGAAGCGGTTAGTAAATATCATTGTACCATATTTTGGTTTTGTGATTTTGTCTTAGATTATTTATTTCATTTTAATTAATTTCTCAATCGATAGGCTTTGGCTATGGTGGAAGAGGAATGCAGACGTTATAGGCCGACAAAAAATTACTTAGAAAACGCTGGCCCAGAGCCTAGCACAGCGTTCGAAACTGCCGCTCTTCAGCGAGAGATGGAGAGGGTACAGCAGCGTTTACCCATGGAACCGTTGTCAATGAAGAGGTATATAAGTCTACTCTGTGTTTATTTCATGTATCCGAATTAATAGCATTGTACAGATCTAATTGCTATCTGCCAATTATAAAATCTTCACAGATATGAGTTACCACCTCCACCGGCCGGGCGTCTAGGCGAGCCCACAGCTTGGGCAGAGTCAGTGGAGAACTCCCACGCTCAGCTGTCACACCAGGCTATCAGAGTACTCAATTTAGAGCTGCAGCTCAACTACGGCTCGGAGGCGTGGCGGTCATACTTGAACACGCTGCAGGCGCTTGTTACGAGGTCACAGAACATTCATGCACAACTCAGGTATTCAATGCCCCCAATGCAAGACCTTCAAGAGAGGTAGGGCATAGCGATTTATCGCAGAGCAGCCCGACTGGTGAAATACCTCCACCTTACAGAAGACCGCAGCCAAATAACAATCACTTCGGTGTTGTTGTGTTTCTGCGTGTAAGTTAGGTTTAAAAACATTTACAAACACCCATTAATTTATTTATAAACACAATATGTGTGCCCTGGCTGTAAATAAAACTCATAACTTTTGATTAATTCAACTTCATGAGTAGATATATTTTATTGCACAAAAACTTTTCAGAAATAGATTTTACAGATTGATTATGGTACAATTAGGTGGTCTTATCGCTACTAGGAGTACATATTATTATTATTATTTATTTATTTATCTTTTTTGTTCTCCCATTTTGGGGTTATTTTCATCTTCACGGGCTTTTGGCCAAGCAAAAATGAGGGAAGGGTTGGCAAATGGCTAGGTACTAAGATATATCTGAATTATATATATTATTATTATTATTATTTATTTATAAACTTTATCTCTCTATTTGAGGTAATATAAAGAGCACGGGCCTTAGCCAAGCGCAACCTTATTCAATTTTTTTATAAATTAAGAAACTTACGAACTATTCTACACGTATTTAAAACTACAGCTTTTTGAATGAGGATGTATGTGGATGGGTGAATGTCTAGTGTTTGTAAACCTGTGTGCAATTCTTTCGGTATTACTCCTGTCGTCGATATAACAATAGGGACTATTTTAACTGTTGTTACCTGCCACTGTGTTTTTATTTCTATGGAAAGTTCTCGGTATTTTGCAATTTTTTCTGTTTGAGTGGTTTGTAGGTTATGAGTGTTACATATTGCTATGTCTATAATGATTACAGTTATTATTATTATTATTATAGCCTTTATTAACAACAATTGTCATTATTGTCTTGCTTTTCAGCATAGGCCTCCCCAAGAGCTCTCCACAATACTCTTGTCATGTGCTTTTCTCATCCAGGTAGCACCCGCTATTGACTTCATGTCGTCTTCCCATCTAAGACGTTGCCTTCCTCTGTTACGTTTATTTTGTATGGGACACCATTCTGTAACATCTTTGGTCCATTTGTTTCCTTTGTTTCTTATCATATGGCCTGTCCACTTCCATTTTAGTTTCTTAATACAATTTATAACGTCTATTACTTTTGTTTGTTTTCTTATTGTTTTAAGTTTTATTTTGTCTTTCCTTTTTATGTTGAGCATGCTTCTTTCTATGTTACGTTGACATGTTTCTAATTTTTGTGTATTGCGTTTTGTTAGGCTCCATGTTTGACAGCCATATGTTAAGCTTGGTAGGACACAGAAGTTGAAAATTTTTGATTTTGATTTAAGTGGTATCTGGGGGTTTTTCATGATTTCCTTCGAGGACCAGTATCTTTTCCATGCTATGTTTATCCTGTTGTTTACTTCTTTTGATGTGTGGTCTACTGGAGATATTATTTGTCCAAGGTATGAGTAGTCGTCTACATATTCGATGATGGTGTTATTGATTTTTATTGTTGTTTTATCATGATTTGTCATTACTTTTGTCTTTGTAGCATTCATTGAGAGTCCGACTTTTTCACTTTCGTATAGAAGTTGTTCTAGCATCCCTTTTAAAGATTGTGGGTCCTCACAAATCAGTACAAGATCGTCCGCAAATCTCAGATGTATTAATGGTACTCCATTAATATTTATTCCATATTTGTTCCAGTTTATGTTCCTTCCTGAATATGTGTTCAAGGGTTGCTGAGAATAGTTTAGGCGACAGCGGGTCTCCCTGTCTGACTCCTCGTTTGATGTCAAAATATTCTCCTACTCTTTCTGTTCTTACCTTTGCTTTCATATTTCTGTAAATATTACTTATAATCCTAATGTATTTGTTGTTCACTCCTTGTTGTGTTAGAGCTTCCCATATTTTCCCGTGTTTTAGAGAGTCAAACGCCTTGTTATAGTCGATAAATGCCAAATAGTATATTTTTTTATATTCGTTGCATTTCTGAACTACTTGTTTTATAGTATGTATGTCATCAAGAGTGGAGTATCCACTGCGGAATCCCGCTTGTTCCCTGGGTTGATTTTCATCTAATGTCTTTGTTATGCGATCTAGTAATATCTTTGAGAATATTTTATACATATTTGACATAAGGCTAATAGGCCTATAGTTCGTAATGTCGGTTTTTCCTTTCTTATGGATTAGTATTATGGTTGATGTGGTCCATTGATGGGGGATGTTTTCGGTAGTCAGGATTTCATTGAAAAGGTTCGTCAAAGTGGTTAGAGTGAAATCCAAGGAGGAGTACATATTACTGTTTTTCAAATTGACCCATTTGATATGTCTATTATGGTGTGTGTTTATGAACAAGACTTTGTATTGATGAAATGTATGATTCATGTGAATATTACAATTGCTAAGTGGAAGGATTTATATTTCTTGGAAGTTCATGACAAAGAAACTTTTAAACTTCGAAGGTGAGCAGGCCTATCAGAGAATCCAATTCCCTGTCAGATTGATATTATGCTAAACTAACTTTTCTATATAATTATTGTGGTAGCATAGCTGTGACTGATTTCTTTAGCTCCTTACCATAGAATCAGTGCATTGTATTCAGTGATGTTCTCTAATATCCATAAAGGTGAAGTACAAGTTCCTAACAATTTATTCAAACACAAATTTACAAATTTGAAGATTATTAAGGATATCAAATGACTATCTTACACGATGAGCTAACATTGAATTAAACACCCGATTCAAAAATGACATGGTGTTATAAGTTTGATGGGTCTGTCTTTTCGTGTCAGCATTATAGATTCTGAATTGACGAGTCAATTTGGTTGTTGTTATTTTTGTCTGAAAGACGAATTAGTCAGAAATGTTCTCAGCTAAGTTTTATAGAAAACAGTCCAAGAGGAGATTGCCATAAAATGTTGGATTACATATTTTTACATTATTTCCTTAATATAGGTATCAAATAAAAGGGCTCATGTAGTTATATAATATGACAAAGTTCAAATTTATTAGTAGTATTGCTTGGGCCTTTAACTTTTTTATCACTCTTCTCAGAAAACAAATAGCCTCTGTGAACTGGGAGCGCAAACGATCACAGACGGCGAGCGGCGCGCGGCTGCGGGCGCTGCGGCGTCGCTGGGCGCACCTCGTGTCCGACAACTACCGGCTGGAGAGAGCTATCATGCTGCTTGAAATACAAGTACAAAAGGTGAGGAATCCTTTTCCGTCATTTTGTTTATGTGAGTGAACTGGACAAAACATGTCTAGTAGTAAATGCAAACTACTGCCCAATGATTAGGTTGGGTTGCACCAACAGTGGTTGTATTTTATATTTTTTTATATGTTTAAATTCTGTTTGGAACAGATGGATTTTTATAATGACTGTATAGAATATGTTTATCTGTGTGTATTTTGTTTCCATGCGTCAATAAAACAAATTGTTTTTTTTTATGAACACCATGCAAAAGACTATTGAAGAACCCTGAAGTAGAGAAATGTATTACCTGTTGTCTACTTTACCTAATACATATAAGTAATATACAGGTTGGACAACTTTACGATATTAATATTCACATTTTCAGGCTAAAGGACAAGCCACAATCGACGATGGTGACCCAGCAGACTTGGAAGCAGTCAAGCTGTTACCAGACAAACTTAACACTGAAACTGAAAAGGAGGTCCAAAAGAAAATCGAAGATATGTTTGCTGATTAGATGTATAATATATAATTTTATAAACAGTTAAGATATTAAATTAAGTCACATCACCTTGTTGTCTCTATTTATTTTAAACATTAAAAAAAAATGATTTTAAAGTATGTTTACTGGCTCTCTGGCTAGTCAACTTAGATTCTTTTAAATATCTTTAAATTTCGTTTTTTAAAATTTAAAGAGGTATATAGGTGCCTTTTTACAGATCCCTACTCAATTTTCCAATGTAATCAGACCGACTATGATTTCCCCTTCATTATCCACCACGTGCATATGCAGGTAGCAGTATCAGGACCTAATTTATTGCCAGAAGCGAGAGGTCGAAACGTGCAATGTGTCCCCACTCTTTCTAAATTAAATAGGTTTTTTGTGGTTTAAAAACTGTTTATCTGTTAACAAAATACCTAATTTACTTACTTCAGTCCTATTTTGAATAAACTTTTACGATTTTGTCACTTTTCACATTTAATCGTTTTTGTATCACATATGTGTGGGAAGATGTCGATTACGTGAACGCATCTTTTATTTCGTTCGATTGTCATTTGTCGTCATCTGTCAATTTTTATTTGAAAATGGCGGACGATGCATCAAGCAGTAGCGGTTGTGCCGGTAATTTAGTTGATAGCTCAATAAATCAGGATGAGTTGATTATGAAACAACAACGGGAGATAGAAAAAGAGGTAAACTATTTATTATTTTATGTTCCCCATCAATCTATTGTCTGTAAGTTAATTAAAAAAAAGGTTAATTTGGTGACGTGATGTTTGTGTTTGTTTTCCAGATTTCAGAGTCGATACCGCTTGTTGGTGAACTTGAACCCATAACATCACTAGAAAAAGAATACAATGAAGACCCTGTGTACCTCCTAAAAGTAAAAGACTTGTCATCTAAATATAAAAATGTACGAAGAACCCGTCCGGATGGAAACTGCTTTTTCCGGGCCTTTTCTTACGCGTATTTAGAGCACCTTCTTACAGACAAAGCAGAATATGAAAAGTTTTTTGAAATAGCAAAAAACTCCAAAGAAATCCTTCTAGCTTTAGGCTTCTCCCAGTTCACAGTGGAGGACTTCTATGAGACTGTGAGTATGGTTGTTTTGTAGGTTATGTTTTTTTGTTTCGATTGCGCTAATTGTTGCACTAATTATTGCAAACGTCCTTGTCGGGGTAAATATTATGAAAGGGCAGTCTTTGTTTTATGACTCTTTAATAATCTATTAAGATTAAATATTACAACAATCCTTTGTTTTAAATGATATCTCTACTGATTATGCAAGGTTTTGATTGGTTGTTAAGAATTAGGTTAAATTGTTAAAATCAAAACTTACATATTCATTTTCTATCTTGAAAAAAATAACACATAGAGCTATTTATAAATTACGAAATTTGAGTCATTAAACTGTTAAAGAAATTGCAATTTGTTTGTTTGGTCAGTGTATAGTCTTTGTGTCCCAAGCAAGGGACAGTAGATATCTTACTACAGAAAGACTAAATAGCTGTTAAATTTTTATTATTTAACTAAGTGTTGCCTGCAACTCTGTTCACTTTTTGGGATAAAAGGATCATATCGTCGCCGTAGAGTGAAAACCTCTTAAGTGTTTTTGAGCAAACTTTTCAGGAGGTGAAAAAGACCGTCTGGTGAAAAAAATTTGTACTACGTAGATTTTTGTTTTAATTGTTATTGTGAGTAAAACTAAAGCTTGTTCAAACGTCATTAATGTATATTTAAAATCTTTATCCTAAATGAACTGGCGGTAAACTAAGGAACTTATGAGGTTTTCGAAAAAAACTACATGATTTTTGTTCTAATTTACGAGGTTTTCGGAAAAATAACTACAGTTAGAATTTTGAATAATCAACTTTATTTTGGTATCAATCATCACAAAGTAGGCACAATACGTCTCATAACAGTTAACATAAATAATAATAATAGGAATTTACAGCTTCATTTTTAAGATAATTATGGCACAGTAAAGACTGAAGTACTGTTAGTTTTCCTTAGAAATAAAATTGCAAGTTTGTAACACCGGAATATAAAGTGATTGTGAGAAAATAATGTAAAACGATTGTGAGAAAATAATCTTTATACTAAACTACAAGTTTCATTGTTAATACTTATCAATCGCAGAAGTACGTTAGCGATCACAAGCTGCTAATTAACTACGAACTTAAAAATGTCGTTACGAGGTAAACAATCAATAATTTCAATAAAATCTCTAATACGCAACAACAATGCATAATTATGTGTTTAAAACACAAAGATAACTTACCTCTTTAAAGTTACAACAAACAAATCTCCGAAAAAGCACTTTGAACGTCTTTTTTCACGATTTTAACATGCGCCAACCTGTCGTCTCGAGGTAATCACACCAGACTAGTTCACGCGAGAGAATACGAGGTTCTCATTGAACGTCATAGATGTCGCTATTTGTATCAGATAAGCGCATGAGTTAAACTAGAATGTGCGTCGCGAGGTTTTCTTTCAAATAATGTAATAAAAAAAAATGAGCAAAAATGCACACCCGAGGTTTTCACTCTACGGCGACGATATATGCCAATCTAGTATTTCATTAATTTTTTACATATATTATGTTCAGAAGTTTTTGTTTGCATAACAAATTTATACAGGTACATTCTTACAAACTTTCACATTCATAATAATAGTTGTATAGGATAGCAATATTTCTTGATCTTGTAAAGTTATGAAAGTAACAGTTCAATAACTTGCACATGTCATGGTTTCATTACTCATGACAACTATCTGAAACTGTCTGCATTTTCAGATTGCATTTCCATTTATGATTATGTTAAATTTTACAGTTCATGGAAGTAGTACAACGAGTTGGTGAGCAGGCAGGAGGGTCCCCTGATGGCCTAGAACCAGTCCGCACTGAGCTGCATGATAAGTTCAATAAACAGGGTTACTCTGACTACATAGTAGTGTATTTGCGTCTGGTCACATCAGGACAGCTGCAGACGCAGCATGATTTTTACCAGAACTTTATTGAAGGGCCCCGCACTGTGACTGAATTTTGCAGACAGGTAAAGTGTTTTTAAATTTTCCTTGTTTCTTTGTCAGAAGAAAAGTCTATTTTTACAAGTTGGTTCATCTGTGCAAATGCTATTCATTAACTTCTATGGATAAAATATTCAAGTAAAACAGTAAAATGTAGCATGAACAATTTACTCCCAGTTTTTTCAAATGAGTGACACCTCCATTGGACTTTGATTTTCTGTATCATCAATTTGGATTTATTGTTGTAGAAAATATATTTTGAAAATTAGTCAGATTTTCAAAACACAATGAAATTCTTTTATCATCATTTTTATTTTCAGGAGGTTGAACCAATGTATAAAGAGTCCGATCACATTCACATAATAGCCCTAAGTAATGCTCTGAATGTTGGCGTGAGGGTAGAGTACATGGACCGTGGTGAAGGAAGCCAGGTAAGACGAACTGGTTACATTATATGCTTCCTTTGTTATGTTTTCAACTTCAAGAGGATAACCATGCATTTATAGGTTTATTTGAAAGGAGAAACATTTATACCTTCTACTAAATTTACTGGAGCCATCGATTGTGTAATGTTTAATTATTCAACAGAAAATTGTTAAGTTTTGTTTGATTTTCTCAATTAATATCACAAACACTAGAATGAAAAAAGTTAGAAATGGTTTGTTGTCAGAACTGGTGAAATTATTGCATTTTGCATAAATGAAAAAAAAATTAAAAGCCTTTGCTTTATCAAATTCAGGGAAAGGATGAGGATTGTTAATTTTTAGATTGTTAAGATACATTTATTTGAATCATTCCTTGAATATTATAAATCATGCACTTATTTTATATATGTACTAGCTTTAACCGCTACTTTGTTCGCGTGGACTACAGGTTTTTTCCATCTATTTAAAAATACTTTTATGGTTGGTCCTACCCCTATCTCCTGTAATATTCATAACAAAGAGTAGTTCATGTTGTTTTGAGCTATATCTATGCTTAAAAAAAACACCCGTCCCATATAAACTTTCAAGTAGCCTAAGTTCTCTAGAGAACCAACATATACCTATACCAAATTTTATCAAAATCGGTTCAGTGGTTTAGACGTGATAGCCAGACAAACACAGAGTTACTTCTGCATTTATAATATTAGTATAGATTATTATAATAAAATCAATTTCTGATATCAAGGTATGTGTTTCTGTGTGTTACGGTTAATTTATAATTTTTGAAAGAAATGACACAATTCTTCTCTGTGCAGGTGATCGCTCACGTGTTCCCCGAGGGGGCGAAGCCGCTGGTGCACCTGCTGTATCGGCCGGGCCACTACGACATACTCTACGCGTGATCCTGTGCCGACCTCGCATTACTATAATAAACTTATTACCATATTCACATTGGTCTTTTATTTTTATACCAACAAGTAAAGTTGATTTTTGAATAACAAAAGATGTACCTTTCTAATTTAGGTGTGAATTTATGATATCAATATGAGAGAAACACAAAACACCTGAATGCAAGTCCTAGGAAATTAATAATATGCCTTTCACTGTTTGGGACATTTTTGAATGTTCAAACACAATAACCATAATTGTTTTACTATTTTAGGTGCACAAATGATACTATGTGACTACTGTTAACTGCTTTGCAGTCATTTATATGAACATATTATCATCAAAGAGTTAGAAGAGGTATTTTTTGTTGGTGTTTGTTCCTTATCAGGGCTTACAAATATCTTTTCTTTATTAATTCACACGGGTAATATAACTGTAAAATAAAATTCTAAATTGTCTGAAATGAATATAATTACGACAAATATCAAGTACACTTCCATGAGAAGGTCTAATAATAAAAACAAAGGAATGCAATCATAACTGAATAATGAAAAAGTAATTAGTTCTTAAATTAAAACATCATCTGCAGAAATACACACCATCCGATTCACGTTTGGGCTTCATTCCTGCAAAGAATGCTTTGATATCTTCTTCCTTGACAATCTCCTTTCGGTCCTTGAAACTTTTCAGATAATCTAATAGTTTGTCCCTCATTTTATTGTATTCAGTCAAGGCATTTATTTGCTGAGTCCTGTCCAGAGATGTTAGAGCTTCTAAACCTTTCTCATATTGTGAAGTAGCTATTCCATTAGTCTTCTGTCTCCCTAATGCCTCATAAGCTGTCACCGTATCCTCAGGGTCAGTTAGAAACAGCACGCATAAATCTTTATACATAGTCATGCATACATTGCAAGTGCATAGTTTCTGACGGAAGTTGGATGGCCAGAAAGTTGCACCTTTGAATCTTTTCTTGATTCCTTTTGGTTTAACACAACTTGTACCATCAAGCTTAGGTTTTTTGGATGTTACATTTTCTGTTTCTTCTGTGGACAGTTTTCTTTTAATATCATTTGCATTGTTTTCTGTTGTAGCTGTGGAATCATTCAATTCAGAAAGGGTTTCCTCACTAATACCATTTTTTAAAGCTTCTTTCCTATTTTCATCTGTATCATTAGCTTGAGATTCATTTTTGTTATCTTCATTCATTTCTACATCATTCTCTTTGTTATCTTGTTCAGCATTAACCTGAGCATCTGATTCTAAATTACTTTTTGTCTCATCAGTTATAATTGCATCTTGACTTTTATTTTCGTTATTTTCATTGACCTGATCTGTATTGGACAGACTTTGGTCTGTTTCTTCATTTTTGCCATCTGCTGCTGTTATATTTTGTTCTAAATGCTTGTTATTTTCAATTGACTGATCTGCATCTGTCAGATTTGGTTCTGTTTTTTCATTTTTAGCATCTGCTGAAGTTTTATTTTGTTCTAATTGTTCGTTGTCATTGCCACTTTCTATGGAATCTACATTACCAAGTTCATTTTCAAGTTTTTCTATACTCTCAATTATTGAGTTATCATTGCTTTGGTCTCCAGATTCTGCTTGATTTTCAGATAATGTGGGTGCTTCTGTACTCTCATCTTCTTTAAAGCTTTCCTCACTCTTGGTTTTAGTTTCAACTGCATTTTCATTAGTAGTACTAGAATCTACAACTGGGTCATTGTTTTCTGTGTTTTCCGTTTGTTTGTTGTCGCCATGCAAAGTTTGTTCTAACATGTCAGACAAACTCTCTTCTTGTGGAA
Organism: Glyphodes pyloalis; assembly: GCA_037074685.1. Taxonomy (NCBI): domain Eukaryota; kingdom Metazoa; phylum Arthropoda; class Insecta; order Lepidoptera; family Crambidae; genus Glyphodes; species Glyphodes pyloalis. The sequence continues at coordinate 944,593 of JAYKKO010000003.1, read as the reverse complement.
CCTCAGAATCTTCTGTGTTTTTAACACTTTCAGCTTGTTCAGGCACTATATCATTTATTTTATTTTCAGTAGTAGTGTCTGCTAATTCATCAGATTTTGGTGCATCACTATCATTTTTTTTAGTAACTGTTTCAATTTCACTGTTTGTGTCCATACTTGGCATTGCATCATCCAATTCATTTTTATTTTCATTTGTATTTAATTCTTCTTCACATCCATTTACTGTTTCTATCATACCATTACTTTCCCTGAGATTGTTTGCTGAACATGTGTCATTATTGACTGTAAGAATATCAACATCATCAGATACATTGTTTACTGCAATGTCACTGTAGCTATGCAAGAATTCATTCTTGTCCATACAGGCCTTGCAAATCATTTCAGCATAATCACTGGTTGGCATACTAGTTTCTAAGTGCGACGCATGAAGCCAATCTTCACAAATAATGCATTGAATCATGTCATCTTCAAAAGTAGCTTCTGGATCAGGGTATGGTCTATGGCAGGTACAGTAAAGTCCGCTAAAGTTTTGATTATACCTGTTCTCTTCATTCAGATCAGGTTTTGCAGCTACAAACTGACAAGAGTTATTTTTGAATTTAGGGTTACCACAGTCACATCGGAAATTTCTTTTTGTGTACAATTCTATCAGCTCATGGTTTTCATGGCAAGCGAGGCTGCAAGCTAAGCAGACACCAGCTCTCATTGTTTGGTAATTTCTGGCTTCATCACAGCATGTGAGGCAGGCATAGATAGCTTGCCGTTTGATGTAGCCCTGAAAGAAATAAATAAACTGTGAATATTTAAAATTCATTAAAAATTAAACTCGGGTTGCAAAATAAAGTATCCCTTATTAACTTCTGTCCGAGTACATCAAATCACTTTTAAATTAGCATTTAAAACACAAATGTTTCAGTGGATCATGAAACAGGAAATGGACTGGTTTGAGTTATTGTTGATAAGAAAGGAATTGAGAAAGAGAAACTAAAAATACAGAAAAAAACAATTTTCATTGATCCTAAAAACTTCTTGATAGATGTCGTAACAAGTGATCTAGAAGGGTTAATGCAAGAGGTCGTGTATTTTATCCCAATCCCTCTCGGCTTAGATTTGGTAGGGCTGCGCTATGATACAATTAGGACGTCAGAATTCAGGAATTACATGGAATTTCATCATAAACTAACCTCATTAACAACTGAAACGTCAGAACCATCTTCGCATTCATCGTTTCGCCAGCCATTTTGAGCTTGAGATTACGTTAAGAAACACAAAGACAATTATTAATTACCTTGGGAAAGGTGCAGTTTTTATCATCGGAGGCTCCGAGGACTGCATTGGCATCATCTTCGAATTCTTGTTGTTCTTGTAACACGTCCATCATCGTCACAACTTTTTCTTCTTCGCATTCTGCCATGTCGGTATCCTCCGCACTGTTTACGCCGTTCGTGGACATTTTAGAGACTTGAATGTAACAGAGAACAGAAGCAAATTAAAGACAGCAGGTGGTAAAACAATGGCAGGGAATATGCGTACAAAAGCCGGTTTTAAATAGGCGCCAACAGAATTTTGCGACAACAGTAAACTGCTAAACGCGCGAGAACGAGATGAAAAATCATGAATGAATGATTGACTGAATATGAACGAAACGAACGAATGACAATTTAGGGATACCATTACGCAAACAAATTGATCAGGACTGCCGATTAAAATAATTTCAATGCCCAAATTGTATCTCGAATAATAATAATTATTTATTGGCGTTATATTCCTGATAAGTGAACATACATAACAATGTTTCTCAAATATTATTTAATTTTGTTGACATGCATACTCACTCAAACACAAGTATTATACCTACCTGTATGGTTTATTTTTTTAGTAAGGTTTTAACCCTGTGCTTAAACCTGATTCAAACTCGGTCTAGTAATTTTATTAAAGTGAGCAGACAACTACATACATACGGGTTGTATGTTGTCACAAATAATATTAACACATGATTCCTTTTTTTGTATTAAAAATTTTAGGTTTCGCTACTTTGTCCATTCCTTCAAGGGAAATTTTAGGGTTTTGCTATATTAAACATCTACACATATCAACATTAGTTAGTTTAATATCTTCTAAAAAGTTGGTAATGGTTTTCTATGATTAAGTTACAAACATAAAATGCAAAGTTGGCAATCTTGTAAAATGTTTGAGAAACTTTGCCTGCCCTTTTACAACGCAAATAAACCATATCTCCACATGTATATGCCTTACACCACACTAATGTAGTTTTTTATTTATTGAAAAATTTACAGAAATTGGTTTTACAGACATAATTAAGTACAATGAAAATATTAAAAAAAAAAAGAAAAGAGAATACCTACCTATATACAAAATATTTACAAAAGATAGTCCGCTCCAGTGTTTAGGGTGCCCAGAATGCTAGCAATATTTCTTCTTTGAATGGCCAGACTTAAACGTTGGCCGAGGTATTTACCAGCATTCTGGTCACCAGAAACCTCTACGAGGCGAGCGGACAATTCTTTGTATAAAGTTCGGGCCTCTGGACCCCACGGCCCCAAAGTCTCCACTCCAAATGGGGCGAACCGATAGCAGCTGTCGAGGCCCGAGTACTTCAAACGTTTACGGGCCTCCGCCGCGGCAGCGGCTGCCCCCGCGCTCCGAGAGGTGGAGTGGATATGGCTTGGAGCAAAAGTATCAGCACAAGTCGCATCCCAAACCAAAGCTTTGCCTTTACTCCATGGAATGAGCGTCATCCCATCAGGCCTCTTTCCATCATTCCGACAGATACCCAGAGGCTCTAGGACTGCCGGAACTCTGGAAGAGGCAAAGGCTTGACGAAGGATGTCGTTAAGGCAAGCGTGGCGAGGAATGCGACCAGCGCTTCGGGCACATGATAAGCCGTGGAGACCAAGGGGCCCTACTAACTCGCCACAGTTGCAGGTGTGTGTGGCGTTCACTCTCAAGCCGAGACGAAGGGAGACCGAAATGGACAAGGTGACATTGTCCATAACGATTGCCACGTTAGCCGAGGGCAAAGCATGTAGCCAAAACCCAGATTCCCTCTCTGCGACAGCAAGGAGAGGAGCTCGCTCTAAATCACTGCAAGACGAGGAAAGTAGGCCGTCAAAAGTAATCTTGCATAGAAGCTCGTCCCATTGCCGCTGTGAACAGTTTAAATTGGGAGTATTGTTAGGGCAAACGATGGAGCAAGCATTCCGCGCTTCTGCTAGGCAGGCAACCTCAGCATCGCCAAGTGACGGATTAATAATCGTTTTGACGAGGTTTAGCGTGCTGTAAGCAGAAGAGAGGAATGCTGGTAATGCTATGCTGGATGTTTTGCGAGTACTTAGGCCTCCAAAACGAATGGGCAGGGACGTTTGAGTATTTATGTAGCGGCAGATTCGTATCAACATATTTGAAATTATCTCGCCTATTGTGATAATTAGTGATATTTATAAATAAAGGCAAACTCAATAATACGAGCATTGTACCTTTGAATCAAAATCAGAATTATTTTTTAATTAAAACTTCATATTTATTTTAATTTTAATTTTTCATATTAACAAACACCCATAGAAAGCAAATAATCAAATCAAAGGAGAAACGGTACATCCAGATTCTTGCGCCCATTACCAACGTATAAAAAGCCCGCATCTGCGGTTCTAATTTTATGGAAGAAGGTCATGCCTGGCCAATAAAGGCTCCTCAAATAGGCCACGCTGCCAGACTTCTCCAAGGAGAGGCCCCAGCACCCACTGGGTATATCTTGATCTATGGAGTCTAGGAAGTCCATGCTGTAGTTGTAGTCCGGCCTCGTTAACAGGTTGGTGTTCCACCGCTGCTGCGGCTGCCGGATGTGCAAGTAAGACTTGAGGTGTTTCGCCTCAGATCCAGTCAGGCCGTAGTAGTTCTGGTTTATGACAACTACTCCATCCGGCTGCTTGATCAGCTGTCCCCTAGCGCAGATTTCAGCTTCATCGCAGATGTTACTGATGGTAGCAGCGATGCGGCACTCCTCCTTCATGAAACGACATCTATCCGGGTGGTTTTCTTCGACGGATTCGTCTAAAACCTTGATTTTTAGGGACGGATCGCCGCGGAATGGGAAAGATGTGAGTAAAGACAGTAGCTTGTACTTCTTTTTGGGTTTAGGGAGCAGTCCCCAGTATTTGAAATCGGTGGTGTAGAAGTACTTGCGGTCGTTGAGGGCGTCTGTCGTGATCCCAACGGCTATGTGGTAGTCTGCGTCTACGGCGTAAAGCTGGCCCCAGTACTGGATGTGGGTGAAGTGGTTCTCCACCTGCAAGAGCGTCAGGGAGTTCTGGAGGAGCGAGATCAGCTCGCTGGTCAGCATCATCCCGTTCACGTTCACATACTCTCTGTATTCCCATAGTTTGTGCACGTTCATTGTTCCAATAGATTTTAAGGAATAATCCACAGCCTCCTTTATTTACAAAATCAACAGCAGTTCTACAATAAACAATAAAGTCACGTATGACATTTATGTCACTGTTCCATAATTTTAAATCTTTTATTTGATGTTATAAAAAGGTTTCATTGATATTTTACCTCAAGTTAAACAACGTATCGAATCTTGTGTCGCCTTATGCGCCTCAATTAAATAGGCGTTCTGTTAGAGGCACTGTGCTAATGACAAAAGAGGAAGGACTTATGTGATGAAGGTAGGTTTAAGATAACACCAATTTAATCAGTTCGTCTTAGAATCCGGAATGGGAGCAAAATTTTTCAGGCTTTCTTCAAATGTCAAAATCTATAAAATTGTGTATGTCCATTGCTGATTGCATGGAAAGTAGTATTGTTATTTTTGTCACATCAATTAATCAAGACAATTTACTTAATGGTCATGCTAGATTGGGCACGGCTGGACCGTGTAAATAAATTTCAAGTAAAAAATAGATTGAGTAAATTCACATTGGGCAAAATGAACACTTAGTGATGTGGTAGGTAAACCAAATTGCTACACATTTTAATAATAATTTATTTTTATCACAAAATCTTATTCGCATTGAGAATGTAAAAATTCGCAAGGGTCCCCGTAATAGGAGACTTCGCTCTCATGTGACAATTACCGACATCAAATATTTGCTGGCCCTCTGTCGGCCGTAACTCGTAACTTGACCTCTGCAATACCCAGCCTAATTAGAGCTCTAACCTCATAAATAAAACCTGTAAAAAAGTTCTTCTTAAAATGGTTCCTTGCCTACAACTGGATACTCAATTTGCTTATTTTCCCAGATTACGACTGATCGGGTTGCTTGTTTGCAGACTCGTGGGTGATATTTGGCAGAAAATATTACGGGTTTGGAGACGTAAAACATGGGGTTTCGAGTGTCAAAGGTGAGACCGAGGATTTTTATGGAAAACGAAATAACGTTTCCTCAAAGGGAAATGACGCAGTAGATTGAAGTAGGTTATACGATGTATAATAATACAAAGGGAATAAAATACTATTTTTGTGAAGCCTAATAAAATTTAATTTTTAACTTCACCATTCATTTTATGCTACTGCGCCATCTAGTGTTGAGTAGCAGTTTTAAATTTTAATAATTTAATTTTGTCAAAATAAATTTATGGGATAAAATATATTCCGTTACGCTTTGTATAAATTTTAGGTACATAAATTACAAAAATAGGAAAGGTATAAAACTAATTAATAGCGTTTGTAAGACCTTCATTTTGTAACGCTGCTCGCCGACAGATGTCGCTACGTGTCCTAAAATTTAATGTTTCTATCCTTGTAAGTTGTACCAAACCAGTGAGTTTGGTGTCTTGGAGAGTTTCGAGTGGGATCAAAGAGTTGAATACGGAATGTTTAAGCGTAGAATTGCATGTCAAAATGTTTGCAGTATATTTTGCTTTTTCTTCCAGCCGTTGTTACAACAATGTAGTTTTTACGAGTAAAGTATAGATAAACGTTAATAAAATTAAATTATTAGGACATTTCCACATACGGTCATATGACCCCAAAATAAAAGGCTTTAGCATGTTCAAATATAGGGTCGAAGGGTTCGGTACCATTATAGATGAAAACGGCAAAATATTGTCAAGACATAAGACTGCATACTGACGACTAATTTTAGTCGTAGTTTAACCTTATAACGTAAAAAAATAAAAGGACTAAAAACGCCATATCGCCTTGGGCTGGCGTGTCATTTACGAAATTGAACGTTTTGATAATTCATGAGTAAAATAAAATCGGGAAACAACAACATATACATTTTTTCAAATTAAAGACACATTCCATGTAGGGTATGAGTCATGTTCATGTATAATTCACAGGTGTGAGTCCTTTTAAAAAACAACTTTAGTTATTTTAGGCTTTTAGTTTTTTGAAAAAAACTGTAGTCGTTTTTGTTGTTTAGTCTTTTAAAACAACGACTAAGTCTTATTAATAAAAGTCGAACCTTTAGTCTTCATCTTAGAGTAGAGTCCTTTAAGATGGAAGCTAGTCGTTTTAATAGGCGTCTCTTTCATCGCTACTATATGGAAGCCCTTATCACTATTTTTATTTTATTCTTTTTTTTTTGTAGTTAGGTATTTGATGTAACGGCAGCGACAGAATTACATAATTCCGTTTAATTGTCATGGTTAATGAGATACAACTCGGTGTCAAACGGATAGACAGACGGACAATGGAGTCCTAAGGTCCCGTTCTACCCCTTGGGTAAGAAAAAAAAGTTTTCTTATGAACTATTATCATAATTTGTTTAATTAAAAAGTTAGATTTAAGATAATAGAATTTTCGTCTACATATAAGCTATCTAGCTAGGAAAAGGATCAAACATACCTAAACATATATATGTATGTTTATTCAGACGTCCGAACTTTTGCTGTATAATATAAGTGGAATATGAGTCTCTAGCTGCAATAGTGCAAATTCACAACATACTCATAGAAAAAGAAAAGAAAATAATACTCGATTTATTATTCAGATTTACTATCACAAAATATACCAAAAACAAACAAGAGGTTACGTTCGTTTTATTTTTGTAGATTAATCAAAAGTTCGATAATTAAAACATGGTTTTTGATTTCCATAAATGATATACATATATAGTTGATTATTAGTTATATTATTTTATTGGTAGTTGCAGGCCTCCTGGATTCCTTAATGTTTGATTCACTATTTTCATTTAATTAAATAAATATTGGACAACATCACATACATCGCTCTAATTTTGTGGTAAGTAACTAAAGCACTTGTGTTACAGAAATCAGAAATAACGCGGGTACTGCAACTCCCAGACCCGAGACAATATAGAAAACCTCGTTTCCCATATTAACCCGACCGGGGATCGAACCTGGGACCTCAGAGACAGCGCGACGACAAAGTCCAACCCGCTTGCTTCTTGCCTACGAAGGTAGTAAAAAATAGTCTGATTATGTACTTAGGTTTTGAATTCTATTGAATTTTAACGAAAAATACTTAGTGGCATAACGTGATTGTGAATAATAAAATGTAAACTCGAGTGCGATATTCATTGTGATAGCGACACCAAGTGCGACAAAAAACACCGCCCATAGACAATAGACGAGAAGTGACGCACACGTGCGTCAATTAGCCTCTCGTGTCTATGGCAGGGATCAGTAACCTGCAGCCGTTGGGGAAATTTAGGTCCTCTAGCGATTATTTTAAAATCTACATTTTTAGATTGAACAAAGTTTAAAGCGTCTGAATGTCTCTTGTCAATTTTGAACAAATCAGTAGTTCCGCATCTCACCACTTCGGCGCTATTGACGACCTCGGTGGCGCAGTGGCTAAGGTAGGCGACCAAACCGCGAAAGGTCCCGGGTTCGATGCCTGGTCGGGTCCATTTGGAAAACGAACTTTTCTAAATTAAATCGAGTCTGGGTCTGCTGGGATGACGCCCCCAGTTAGTATCCGTCGTCTGGTACTCATAGTACAAGGGAAAACCTTAGTTTGAGACCAGAAGATTGGTGTGATTGTCTGGCGCATTTATTTATTTTTTACTATTTTTTACAATTTTCATACTATTTTCTTACTACGTACTGCGTTGTATTCGAATCGATAAAAGTAATAAGCTCGATCACCCGTACGATAGAACAGCAACATTTAAATACTTATATACTTAAACACCCAGTTACGGTACTAAAACAAATGTTCGTCACTTGTATTTATAACTAGCTGTGTCCGCGAGTTCGTTCGCGTGGATTTCGATGTTTTTTTATAAAATTAAATAATTGTTCTAAAATAAAAGTAGCCTAAGTTACTCCTTATTACATCAGCTACCCACCAGTAAAACTTCCGTCACAATCAGTCCTGCCATTTCAGGGATTAGTCGGAACAAACAGGCGGATAGACAAAAATTCATACTCCAATTTTATTTATAGATTAGAGTTTGCAAACCGGGCCTGGCCGGGTTGTGCCCTTTTAGACATCCATCGGGCATTTTCTACAAGTTGGGGCTTCTGTATGGGGCCTTATACTGGTATGGCGAAGGCCGGTGGATGTCAAAAGTTGGTTTGCAAAACTCTATTTACAATTAGCTAGTCGCAAATTTTGTACGTGCTTAATTTATCTGCAGAATAGTTTAATGTTAAATCGAAATACCACTCACTCATTGACTGATTCACGAGATAACTAAGAAACTAACCTAAAAACTCGAAATTAGGTAACAGGTAGGATTTTTTAATAACTCCGATAAAATATTTTATTCAGATTGGTAGCACACGATTTGAATTAATAAATTTAGTTAGTTTTATGTATCTGTTTTTGCGTGTTTGTGTTTTTTTTAAAGTCGTTTTAATTCAATGTGAATTTATTTGATGATTTTAGTCTTAGCCACAGCCCTCCTAGCTCGTTCCGTTTCAGTGAGCGAGCAGCTTAAATGGGATGAGATTTTACGTCCTTTTTTTAGTTTTTAAAAAAGGTTGGCTACCTCTCTGTCCGCATGCTCGGGCGCGATTCGGCACGCGCGTCCTCCCGCTCCCCCTACTGCCCCCCGAGTCCTCTCCGGCACCGCACGTGCCCAAGGTTGGTACACCCTCGATTGATGGACTCGTTTAGATCAGCTGATAGGGACGGTTCTGATTGAGGAGTTAACTGGCGTAGGCGCGGGATGCTTCTGGCGTAGCGAAATGATGTCGAAATCAGTCAATTGTCAAATATTTTTATTCATATAGATTACATGAGTAATACTTCTGAATCGTCTCTATACAAATTAAATGAAGCTACCTCCGATTCGGAACCTATAAATACCGTAAAGATACCGGAAAGGAACTGCAGTCTTCATTACAAAACAAAAGCTGTACTTAAAACAAATTTTGCAGCAAGACGTACTGGTTGGGTAGTTTGCCCATTGTAAAGCTGTAGTTAATTCAATGGAATGATGTTAAATTATAAGCAAATACAGGACTTATTTTAATAAGTAAATTAAATAAATAAATAAATTACCTACTTGCCAGACATCCAGTCTTTATAAAATAAGGAAAAATTTAAAAAAAGAAAACATCTGTCTCAACTTACAAAACAAAACACCAAATATAATCTGTTCTAAGCATAGATGGATTGTGAATGAGACGAAAAGAAAAAAACTCCCAAAGACGAAATATATCGGAACCGATGACAGATAACAATGATTAATTCGCAACCAATTCCCTTCGAATGCGAATTAGTTAAGCGTTTTAATAAAACAAAATAATATTTATTAAAAACCACGTTTTAATTCGCAAACTTTTTATAAATAATAATAATAAATGCGCCAGACAATCACACCAATCACCTGGTCTCAAACTAAGGTTTTACCTTGTACTATGAGTACCACACGACGGATACTAACTGAGGGTGTCATCCCAGCACACCCAGACTCATGTCAATTTAGAAAAGTTCGTTTTCCAAATTGACCTGACCGGGAAATCGGGGCCGAAATCTTCTAAAACGAAACGTTTTGTTTGGTCGTTACGTTTTTGGGAGTGGATCCTAGTAGATACTAATTAGCGGTCCACACATACTTGTCATGGATATAATATTTTACTCTGTAGTAACCTTAGCTAAAAAACACCCTTTATCATATAATTTCGTTATTTATCAGTCAGTTGGTTAGAGAGTTGTATACTTTTATATTAATGTATTGTATTGTAATATACATCTCGTTTTTTTTTATTGTAGCGCAGTATATTAGCTCCTCCCAGCCTGATGGTAAGCAAGAGAGGAACCCACATCGCGATGACAACGGATTTGATATCAAAATATCCTATCCGTTAGCATCGCCATACTGGCCCGCAAGATGTTTCTTCACGCTCCTTTTGAAGGAATCCATGTCAAAGGAAGGAGTCGTACCTTAAATACGAAAAAAACTATAAAGGTTACAGAAAAGTCTAATAGGTAATACTTTTAAAAGCATTAAGTAGTTAAATTGCGACTGGAAATAACAACGCACCCACGTATTCGTAATCCCTTTGATGTTGAGATCTATATACGATAGCGGGTTGCCTGCTTTTATTAAAAAAACAAAGAGCGAGTCGGATTCGCGCACGTAGGGTTCCGCAGCATTAACTAGGCCAAACAGGAGGTACAGTCAACGGTCCGTCTAGGTAATCACTAGCAGTTCGATATTAGTTCTTTTGCACACGATATAAGGGCGGTGCGAAGCTCAAAGGGTGTGACGTATGTACTTTTGATCGTACACAATTTTTATTGAATATTCAAGTGTACCGTATATACCGGTTACCATATATTGATATCGAGCAAAAATGGCGTGCGATTTATCGCTCGAACTGGTGCAGCCCGACTGGTGAAATACCTTAGACCGTAGCTATATAACAACCACTTCTGTGTTGTTGTGTTCCTGCGTGTGAGTAAAGTTTCTAGAGCTCCTGGGGGGTGCTACATTAGTAGTAGGGGTCAAGTCTTCAAGGTAAAGGCGACACGTCCAACAGACTCACTATGCTGTACTTGTCGCCCTTAAGCTAGGACCTCATTTCCAGCCTCCGGGGAACGTTTTTACCCGGAGGACCTGTCACGTGTGCGCCGGGAGGCGCAGGAAGAGGTGGTCCGGCGTTGGGCGGAGTCCTTACTGGTGACTCCGTCGGGTCGGTGGACCCTAGATGCGCTCGAGCCAGCAATAAATCGCTGGCTCGACCGCAAGTCGGGATTCCTGACGTTCCGCTTGGTGCAGGTGCTGTCCGGCCACGGCTGTTTTGGGCAGTACCTGCACCGCATTGGTCGGGAGCAGTCTCCGTCGTGCCACAGTTGCGGCGCGGCGGAGGACACGCCGGGGCATACACTGCAGGTGTGCCCCGCTTTTGATGCGCAGCGCGCAAGTCTGCGCGCGTTGGTGGGGCCAAATCTCTCACTCCCCAGCATAGTCGAGGCTATGCTCGGGAGTGAGACGGCATGGGTTGGTATGGTCTCCTTCTGCGAAGATGTCATGTCGCAGAAGGAGGCCGCAGAGCGGGAGCGGGAGGACGATCCATCCGCTCCCGCCTGCCGCCGAAGAAGGCGGCTGAGGGCGCGGCGCCAATATGACCGCGCCCAGCTACCGCGTGGGGACTGGCCGGCTGATGGTGTGAGGACACCTCAGTCGGCATTGCACCGGTCCCCACTGCGAGTTGGGGATGGTTCCGTTGGATCGGCCATCCCCATTCTCCCCCCGAACACTGTGGGGGGAGTAGACGGAGCCGCGTAAGCGGCTGTTCCGCCGGCGGTGTTGTGGAAGTAAAGGCTTAGCCGATCCCCCACAGCACCGCCACTAAGGCGATGGAGGTCCAACCGGGGGGTTTTAGTGGGTAGTCCTGCCCTTTTCAGGGCAGGGAGTCCCACACACGCCGTCATCCTCCCTCGGGGTGACGGTACGGGTGCATCAACGCATTTCCCCCCGAAAAAAAAAAAAAAAGGACCTCATTTCCACTTAACATCAGGTGGGATGAGGTAAATGTTGAAGTGTATTATAAAAAAAAGCTGCATTATGTACCTATCTATTTTATTTTAATTTGATCATTCCTCATTAAACTAAAAATGCAACTAATTTTTATGTGATTATTTTAAGTACCGACATATTGCCATTATTGACATCGAGCAAAAAGGGTAAAATATCACATTTGGGAGCCGCCTTAAATATTTTATTTTGTTTTTATTAGAATCTATTTGTTTGATAGCGGCAACAGAAATACATAATTTCTGGAAATATCAATTATCTAGCTATCACGGTTCTTGAGACACAGCCTGGTGGCAGACAGACGGATAGACGGACATAAAAATAAAGTAATAGCGTCTCGTTCGTCTCGTAACGTTATCATTGATTTATGATTATCCCTTTGTGTACTGTACCCTAAAAAAACAAACCGCCTTTACCACCGGACTCTTTCCCGCACTAATGAACAAGTAATACCGCTATGCCTGATGATCAGCCCAGCCCCGTCAATAAAATCAGCACTTCCGAATACACCAGAAAGGGATCACCCATCACGGTGATCGACTTCTTTGATCGAGTCCTTTATACGCGACAAAGGGAGTCCAAATCAGCAAGCTTCGGTTCGCATATGCGCCGTCCGGGAACCATCCATGTTTGACTTGTTTTCAAACGCGCAAAAGTCTATGCGCGTGAGCAATCACAATGCGCACAGCGCAAAACAATGGGACCTTTCCCACAAGCCGCCCTAGGCGCGCCCTGCTCCACCCCTGGGAGTCCCAGCGCCCTTTTAATTCCTAACCTCTAATTGTTTTTGAAAGTTCGCGTTTACCCAAAGGCGCTGTGTAAAAATGTTTTCACTAATGTTGCTATAATAGCCGGATTAATCGTTTGTACAAACATCGGCAACAGTTACCCTCTCCATTTGTTTCTCATGCTGATTTTAGTAACGGAGATATTTTGTTATCTGTTTTGGAACTTTTAAAGCTCAATAATTGTAACGGATGATTGAAACGCCCATTGTTGAAGTTTTTAAGGACAGGTTAGTATTTTGAATGGTTTTGTTATTGAATCAGCTCTACCAAAGACTCGATGAATCTACAAATAATAAAGGGCGAGATATTTTAAGTTAGAAAAAAATTCCTCAATAAAACTCAATATTATGTACTACGTTAAGGTATCATTTTAAATGTTTTCGTTTCATCCTCATCCATCAGTAAATAAATAATAATTTGACGACCTCCGTAGCCGAGAGGCGAGCGTGCCGGACTTTGGCGTCGCGTCATCTCTGAGGTTCCAGGTTCGATCCCCGGTCGGGTCAATATGGGAAACGAACTTTTCTGTATCTGGGTGTTGTGGTACCGTCGTTGTTTCTAATTTCTGTAACACAAGTGCTTTAGCTACTTACCACAGAATCACAGCATTGTATGTGATGTTGTTGTCCAATATTAATTATTCATTATTAATTAATTAAATTCACTGGGTATGGACTTCCACAAGATTTTCCATACTCTTTTTGCCTTTTAAGACACATTAAATGTCTTTTAAGACACGGATGCTAGATCTTTATAAAACATACGGATCAATTAAAATAGAAAGGTTACTCTATAATTAATCAATTGGTATTATTAACATTCAACTCAAATTGTCATCGCACAAAAGTAGATAATTAACCTAAAAAAAATTTTTTCTCACTAATGCACGTTTGCAGTAATTTCTTATTTGCTCTCTGTGGGTTTTGCCGACATGTTAGGTTGAAACTGCATCATATACCTACGTACCTACATAATTCTGACTTTTCTACCTAATGTATTACGGCTGTTCGTATACAAGTGGCTCATATGGCTAAATACTCTTTCCACAATGGTCTAATAACCCTTGTAGAAGCATTATTGACTTGCCCATGCATAGATTTAAGACTCAAATTAAAACATAGCTTATCAAAAAGGCTCACTACACTGTACAAGATTTTTTTAATGATAAAAATATGTGGAATTGTTAAAATGTCCATCTGCACCTAGATAATTTATATTATTAATTCAAATATTTGAATGCCCAATTGTGATGTTTGTAATTTATTTTAAAAGAGGATGTCTGTTGAGTTTGTTGCGGCGCTTCTTCTCAACAGAACCAACGTCGAGGCGGTGGTAGGAAAAAATAATTGAAGTGCAAAAGAATTTATTGTAAATCCACTTGCAGAAATAAATCATTTCATTTCATTTCTGTAATATACGAGGTAGAACTTACCGCTGAAAAGACCGTGCGCCCATACTTCATTATTTTCGGAATACCGACCACCGAATACCCACTGTATTCGGTGGTTATTCCGAGTTCCGAATAAATAGTGAACACTGGGCCAGCCTGGTCTACTACAATAAACGAATGGTTTTGTTTTTGAAGAATAATCGAAAATTCGGGTTAAAACGTGGGTACGATTAATGCCCGGTTCCAATATTTGAAAAACGAATCGTTCTAGTTATAGATAGTAATAAATTATACGAGGCTAAAAACATCCAACATACGACTGATGACAGCTGATATGGGAACTTAATTTGAAATTTGTATTAACGACTCATAGTAACAGATAGTAATTTTTGATACATTACGTATCGTAAGATATAGGAACTGGGCATAAGAGAATTAGAAATTACTATCCGTCATCGGGTACGACATATTTTGTTTTTAGTAGTAGGTTTCCTGTTTCCAGACATGATGATATTTAATATTAGAAACAGATTTTTTTATCTCCCCTTGCGGCGCGGGAATCGAACCCACGACCTTCACGTATCGCGCGTGCTGCTCTTCCAACTGACCAATCCTTCCAAATAAAAAACAGCTCAGTCGCGCGATACGTGAAGGTTGTGGGTTCGATTCCCGTCTGTTTCTAATATTTAAAGTTCGCTAGTACGGCGTAAAGTACAATAAAAATAAAAAATCGATGATGATATTCAACCATAAGGCCTTTAGTTTTTCTTTCCATTGATAATTATCATTTGTTCATTACAATGCTTGAGTATTTATTATGCGTAAACCAAACCAACTCATGCTTTTTAATCATCAGAAGTCAACATAGAAATTCCCTTTTCACCACAAATTCATATCTTCATTAACGGTTAGCTTCACCTCGCATTCTCAATTATATTTCCTTACGCAACGCAACAATTGTTTAATTAAATATAGTGTTAGTAAGATTGTAGTTTCAGAAACAATAAACCACTTTTGTAATTGCCAAACGCGAACAATACCGAACCGTTTCGACGATTAAACCGATTTCAATTTAGCAACTGCATTCTAATCGCCTCTCGAAACCATTGTGATCGATGGAAAAGTAATTCCCACAAACGAATTGCTATATTCAAGTGTTATTCCCACAATTAGGGCGTCGCTTATTCTTAGCGAGTTGGCGGTCGAGTGGGCATCTGACTCTGCACAAAGACGCGGCAAGTCGAGAGGAAACGTCACAAACAAGGGAGGATTGGCGCTATTTGCGTTAAACATGGTGCTTTGTCGCTGCTCGCTCATTTCGCTTTTTTTGCTTAATTGCTTGCGTGTCCGCCATTGTTCCGGTTTCCGACTTCCGAACGGTTTCTCGAGGGTAATAAGCCTGAGAAACGCCCGAAGTTAACTGCTGATTAAATATTCATTTTCTACTCTGTGTTTGACTATTCGTTTTATTTTTAAAGGTGGATAAACTCACAAGGATTATTGTCGAGGAGGCATTGAATCTGAAGCCGTAAGGATAAGTGTGTACTCTTACTTATAATGAGAATTAATGTAACGCTTACAGGGGGCATAACGAAAGTGTAGGGGTTGAATACTTAAGATAATTAAACTTAATAATATTAAAATGGTAAATTTATTCGATTATTTAGTGTCCCACTACAAGGCTGACTCCTATCATTGTAAACAAAACTAGAACTATGCTCGTAAATTCGAAATAAACTTTGCTCGAGCCGGGAATCGTACCCAGGACCCCGAGATTATCTCATTCCAGCGTCCTTGATAAGTTGGAAATACTAGTGTAGATAAGTTTTTTATCGAAGCTATGAAATGCATTTCAATGATGAGAAATTTAAAAAAAAAATTCTTAGCGAATGACTACCATTTCATTTCCGTTTCCCTTTCAAAGCAACACTTTTGATTCATCTATGTGAATCAGTTAAGATATATTTGAATCTATATATTTTGTTTTAATACAGTTAAGATGGATAGAATTCATATGAATATAAAACGACAAATCCTTATTTCTACTAATACGCGTATTCTAATAATATAAACGCGAAAGTTCACGCAAAAACTACTACAGGGATATTAATGAAATTTGATACGAAGATAGATTAAATAGTATATTATCATATAAGATTATACCGACCAGATATTATAGATATTTTATGCCGACTTAACGGGAAGTCGCGGGTTTAGCACATTTTAGTATTCCTTTAACATAGATATTGTTTGCAGACCGCATAATCTTCTTTTCGATGTATAATTGTAAAAAATGGGAACAACAGTGTCATCCCACTGCGCTACGCGTGGCCTGCGCACGCGTCGCTAACGAGAGTTAGTGTTGCCATCCGATGGGGTTGCCAGGGTAATAGGCACCCCGCTGGCTCCACCAAAAAGTCTCAAACCCACCCCAATGTCAAAGCAGTAAGGTTCAATTCAAGATGTGTTTGTGAAATTAGGAAAGCGTGTTAAACTAGGTATGGATCACTAATATTTTGATAATGACGAGTCTATTGTGTGAAAGTGTGCTATGTTTTTGTTTCCAGATTTGCACTCTTTAGGGAGGGCAGCGGGCAAACATGCGAGGATTTGGATAAACAAATAAGCAGTGATTGAGTGGACGGTTGGTGTTTTGAAAATAAATCTTTGTCGTTGAGATGCGAGTGTTTGTAGAGCATAAATGTGTATGAAGGGAGCTGGGTCCCTTTCGACAAGACATAAGCTTCAAATAGTCTGGGAAATCGCAATTTAAATTTAAGTTGATCATTGATAATATTTTTCAAACATTATAATCGTAAAAATGTGTGTATTTCTTATTATTTAACTCTCTATACATTTGACGTATTACTCATCGTAATAGGAATAGACAGATTTGGCCTTAGAAAGCTACTTACCATTTATACTAATATAGCGTGGACTGCATACTTTCGTGATAGGTTTTACCCCTGTCTCGCCTAATATTCGAAACAAAAAGTAGTCTATATTTTAATCCAAGTTTTGAGCTATATTTGTGCTAAATTTCATATATCTAACTTAATAAATAAACATTTTCCCACATAAACTTTCAAAGGTGGTATAACCCCTATTCCCCCCCCCTCTTATTTTCTAACAAAAAGTAGCCTATGTCCGTTCCTTTTTCCTTCCTGACGCTATAACTCCAGAACGCACTTTATAGCAAAGAAAGTTTAGGAAAAATATCTTCAGAAAAGCTGGAAAAACCTCTAAGGCGAAACGAAGTTCGCCGGGACCGCTAGTTTGACATAAAAAGACTAGTGACAAACAGAAACAAACTATTCGACGTGAATAGCCATACGTTTGTCAACTAGTCACACACTATGGAAATTATACAGTTCTACAATTAACGATTTGCTAAGTTACCAGTGCGTATTATTTACTAAGCGAAATCCGTGTGACGAATCTGGGTATTGGAGTGTTAACGTGCTACAGTTATTGTGACAGACAGACGGCTATGCGGTAGGTAGCGTGCATTCACGAGCATGGTAATGTACGTAGTAATATGTATATGTTACATTTTGTGTAACTTTTTACGTCGCTCAAAGATTTTTAAATAAACTAGCTGTCCCGGCGAACTTCGTAACGGCTATTTTTTTAGTTTCTAACCTTTTAAACCTTCCCTGGACTTCCACAATTATTTTAGAACCAAGATTAGCCAAATCGGTCTAGCTGTTCTCGAGTTTTAGCGAGACTAACGAACAGCGATTCATTTTTATATATAAGAAGATGAATATTGGACAACATCACATAAGTACATTGATCTGATTCTGTGGTAAGTAGATAAAGCAGTTTTGTTACAGAAATCAGAAACAACGACGTTATCGCAACACCCAGACCCGAGACAATATTAAAACGATTAATGGAAGTTAATAAATCGTATTTATATAATTATATATAGGTGGGATAGTTGAGGTAAAAAACAAAGCATTTAATAACAAAATTATATATCGCTAAGAAGATATATACATTTTTGTTTACATACATAGAAGAAGACATATAATTTTATCTTAGCGTCTTAAGATTATTTATCTACAATGTCACCGATTATAAAGGAAATTAACTCTTAAATAATCTGTCTTACAGGCCTAGCATGCAAAATCAATTGAAGTTAGTGCGTCAGCTGTTGATTGGCTGAAAATACGAGTGCCGTGTGCTATTAGCCAATCAACAGTATCAATACTTTTGTCGTCTCGAAAATTTGATGTATTGCGCATGCTAGCAGGCACCGACCATAAAGTAAAGTGTAGCCACTGCCCAAAATAAAATTAACTCTAAATTAATAAAAAAAAAACTTTCTCCCCCATATACATATACGAGTGTGCCACCAAGACACATTTGTACATTTTGAGGAGTGTGATGGCCACTCCAGCGGCTTGTATTCTGGTCACGCGTGCACAAATACATTTGAATACGTTTGTTTACTAGTGCCAGAGAGCAGCGTGAGCATTTGACGCGGTTGCTGGCCAGCCTCCGCGGTACCAGTCGGTTCAATGGACGAACCTTGTTTTGTTTACTTTATTTTATTTTATTGACGACCTCCGTAGCTGAGGCGAGCGTGCCGGACTTTGGAGTCGCACCGTCGCGTCAGTGAGGTTCCGGGTTCAATCCCCGATTTTTTACAATTTGCTACATTATTTTATCTAATTACTACACTTTATGTCTTAGTGCAAAACTAGTTATAAGTTCAGCTATATTTGTAATATGAACGACAGAGTTTTTTACCGGGATCTTCTCTGTAAGTTATAGGTTCCGAACCGGAGGTAGCGTCATTTGCATTATATAGACGTTTCATAAATATTACTGGTGTAATTTACATGAATAAAAGAATATTGAATTTGAATTTGAATTTGGTCGGGTCAATATGGGAAACGAACTTTTCTGTATCGTCTCGGGTCTGGGTGTTGGGGTACCGTCGTTGTTTCTAATTTCTGTAACACAAGTGCTTTAGCTACTTACCACAGAATAAGAGCAATGTATGTGATGTTGTCAAATATTTATTGATTTATATTTATTTATTAGGAAGATTTATAGGGCCTCATGTGACCATTTATTGAATGAATGTATGGCTGTTATATTTTGATTAGGTTGAAAATGCAATAATACATGTCCAATATTTCTAAACTGAGTCCCCGTAGACAAGTTATCTGGTATTATTTTCCATCACTCACTGAGTTTCTTACCGGTGTCTTCTCGGTAGATATAGGTTCCGAACCGGAAATAGAATCCCTTTGATGATATTCAATGGCGATACGAAAGTGTTATTATGTAACCTACTAGAATAAAGAAATATTTGATTTCATTGGTTGACTACTGACTTTGTTTAGTAGGTAGTGAACAAATAAACAAGACATAAGTCACTTACAATTTTATATGATAAAAAAGCATATAAATCGAATTGACAATACTTTAAATGGCATTAACTTCCATATAAAATCGTATTGTTTTTCTCGTTTCGGACTCAGATTTTTTGCACTGGGTCATTGACTTCTTGCCGCTGTCGTCAGCTATGAAATTTACAACTACCATCAGTAGTTCGTAACTGTACTCTGGGTGTCTACTCTCATAAACGAAATATGTCGGATCCGACAACGGATGGTAATTTTTAATCCTCATAATCATAAAGAAATCACTTCGAATGCAAATTAAGCGTTTTCAAAAAACAAAATATTATTTATGCAAATCAAAAACCACGTCTTCATTCCCAAACTTTTGAATAATCTTCAAAAACGAAACCTTTCGTTTGTTCGTTTCGTTTTTGAGAGTACCCCCCCAGTTCCATTAAGCAAGGAGGCCGTGAATACCGCGCATACCTTCACCTACTAAACGCACACGCAAACGACACACGTGTTGCCCGACCCAACAATCAATCTCGCCGTCTGTCCGTCTGTCAGTGCCACAAAGAGCTGTTATCTCGACATCACTCGCATTTTTTCTACTGGAACCCGAATAATGAGCGTGTTTCCAAGTTCCAACAATATGTTGCTGCTAATAACTGGCGGTAGGTACGACTTTTTGCGGTAATCTTAGTAGAAGTAATTTTTGTATCATATACAATGAATGTACACCTCGCTTTTTATTTTCTTCAGAATTTAAAAAACAAAATCAAAATTATATTCGATTCTGAAAGTGTATGTATACTTTGTAAAAGTCTTATCGTTTAGGTTGATAAAGAGAAAAAGCATGGTTTTACAATTTAAGATTTCCAAATATGATTTGTAATATTATGAAAACAAAACTATATGACTTGGTCTAAAGTGCACTTTAGACCAAGTCATATAGTTTTGTTTTGCTATGTGCACATAGCAATAAGTTAGATACTGCTACTGTAACCAATCTACTGGGTTTCTCGAGATATAGGTTGAACCGGCAGTAGAGTCATTTTGCATATTTAATTACAATTCAAAAGTATGAAATGTAAAATACTTGAAAAACTAAAATTTTGATTGATTTGATTAATTGGTAATGAAAATAAAGCCTGTCCTCTGCTGCAAACTTTACTGAAACTTACTTACATCACTACATAGTATAAAACAAAGTCGCTTTCTCTGTCCCTATATCCCTTTGTACGCTTAAATCTTTAAAACAACGCAACGGATTTTGATGCGGTTTTTTTGATAGATAGAGTGATTTCAGAGGAAGGTTTTTATCTATACTATATTATATTATAATATTATAAAGATATATAATATTACAAAGAGGAAAGATTTGTTTGTTTGTTAGTAATGAATAGGCTCCGAAACTACTGGACCGATTTCAAAAATTCTTTCACCGTTGGAAAGCTACACTATCCACGGGTGACATAGGCTATATTATATTTTCAAAGAAATTAGGGATCCTTTCTAAAACTCTAATAATGTAACCCAAGGTGACCTGAAAAATTCCTTACATCGCATGCGCTGCAAAAACTATTGATAATAGAACAGAATCATGTACTACGACTTTGCAGAACTCATTATTATCTACAAAAAGTGTCGCGACAGCATATGTCTAAATATTATAGTTATGTCACAATAAGCTGTTTTTTAATCTAAAAATTTAATTAATATGCCGCCGCTTGAAATGGCTCTTTATTTGTACCTTGGTAGTAATCCTTATCAATATAAATTACTTTATATTCAAGACGGCTTCAATACATTTAAATAACTTTTTGAAATATTCAATTCGCACATTTCATTCGGAAGATATCATGAGTTTAATAATGCCAGTATTAGAAAAAAGTCGCGTGGTTGCCGCTCACCGCGCTCAGCTAGCCAGCATGCGATGTAGGCTCCATGTAAGCGTCACTGGGGTACGGGAGGAGTCAATGTAAAAAAAAAGTGCAACATTCATATGTATAATACGTACTTACATATTTTAGTACCTATTGCACCCGTGCGAAGCCGGGGCGGGTCGCTAGTATGTAATAAAGAATAGAAAAGCCAATATTTCTAAGTATTTACATTACATCCGTGCGAAGCCGGGGCGGGTCGCTAGTAATCTATAAAACCAAAAAAATAACGATTGAGACATCTTCTCCCACTGGCTTCACGACGACCGGTACCTACTGTTTTCATTAAATATCTGTATAACTTTAATTCTTTTTTATATCTAGAATAACTTTAATTCTAGAAAATTTAGCTCTGTATGCTTTATTTAAGTACCTTGTATAAGGAAACATTGTTACATTGAAAAGAGTAAGTGTCTAGTTTCTTGCCGGTTTTTCTCGACATCATCAACATTCCGAACACGGTAGAATACTTAATTTGTATTGACGATTTATAAGTGCTTTTGTAAAGCTTACATGAATAAAGATGTTTTCTGTTCATTAATTATAGCGTTTGATACGAAGTCCGGAATCTTGTGTTGCTCGAAGGCTTGTATTGACCCACATCTGTTTCAGTCCGCAAACAATTTATAAAGCCCTGAATACACCGTAACGAGGCTACCGTGACTTTCGGAAACAAATTGTACCAACTCACCAAGAACCTGGTCTGTGGACAAAGAGCAAGTGTCAAAAGCTACTAGTCGCCTACATAAAGACGTAAACAGACGGACAGACATGCTACGGGAGGGATGAAGGGCGCCGCGACATCTGCGGCTGTGACTTGCTGTAGGGTGCATGTACATTAGGTTTTTTAAGGACATTCAGGACGATTAAAAAGTAACGTTCGGGATATTTACGTAAAAGGTATCAAGAAAGATGGCTACAATATTGATATAATTAGTAGCAGGGGTCAAGCTTTCAAGGTAAGGGCGACAAGACAGTAACATATTTATTTCATTTTCATTTTCATTTAAAAACTTTATTGCACAAATAGGTACAACAGGTGGACTTAATGCTAGGGGCATTCTCTACCAGTCAACCCTTGGGTCATGCAGATAGTTTGTATATGGGTGCGGTAACATGGGAGAAAAAAAAGAAATCATTTTAAACAACAATAAATTAAGCATTAAAAATAACATTACGGTATCTTTTAAATATACGATAATAATACACATACTTTATAAATTAATTAGAATATAATATATAAAATATGAAGGTATACTTAGATTTACATAATATTAATAATTTATAGATAAAAACAAATATCTACATAACTATAAATTCAGAAGATAAATAAATTGGTTCAGCAATTGACAAATTCATGACTATCATTACCTACTTGTTAGCGAGAGAGAAGAAGTATTCACGAACTTTATTTTTAAAAATTCCCTTAGTCAGGGATTGTCGGATATCAGCGGGCAGAGCGTTCCAAAGCCGAGCGGCTTGCACAGTGAAAGACTTAGAGAAGAAGTCACTTTATTATGCTGTGCTTGTCGCCCTCAAGCTAAGACCTCATTACCACTTAAGATCAAATAGGATGAGGTCAATCTTAAAGTGTAATATAATAAAAATCCAAACTACGAATCGCTGAACTCGTTTATTCTATTCTATCCTGCGAAAGTTTGCAAAAATGTTTGCATGTTTGTTACTCTTTCACGCATAAACTACTGAACGGAGGAGGATAAAATTAATATAATAAAATAACATATTATAATACTTTTATCTGAAAATAACGCGGGAAAGATACGGCCTAATCTTGATATATTTCTGTGATGAAGATCATGTCAAAGTCCTTGATGGTCAAATGTAAATCCAAAAATTACATACCTAAATAAACGAATTAAGCATCGAATCCTGAGCCTCAGAGATGAAGCGATGCCATAGTCCGGTGCACTTGCCTCTTAGCTATAGTATAGACTCTATACTATAGAGTCCGTTGAAAAAAATCGAATGTGTTTTTTTTATAATATTCGAGCTTTTGAAACTTAAATCCAGTGCACAATTTAGTACTTTTGGTTTTGTTTTAGGCCTTCAGGTTTGAAAAGCTAACAAAAATAAATTGATTGGATTATCCCGCAAAGTCGTGTTACATGGTCATTCTAAGTAAACCCGATCAATTATAGTCATTGTCAGCGCTTTACAATAGTCTTGACAAGTCGTCGCGTCCCGAAGCTTCGTCTTACAGCCCAGCGTTCCTCGCCCACGTCCCCACTTCACTCTCATCTCTACCCCAAGGAGTTAGGGCCTATTTTTCTGGAGCTTCTTCGCACGACAGGTGCGCCAAAATCAGGGCACAACCTCCCACTGGTTCGGTACAAAGCGACAATGGAATCGATCGACCACGCGTCGTAAAGACTTAATTAAATCGTTGCAATGTGGGCAGATGATGTATTCGTCTGCAGCAATTCCTTTGAGGTTTGTTTCCACACATTATGGGGGCTGGTGCCGTGTGAAAGTGGTAAGTGTGGGATAAATGACAATGAGTTCTGATGATTCCTTTGTAGGGGACACCGCCGAAGATGATAGATACTATCTATCTATACATATATATGTGCAATAAAGCATGTATATATAATTATTATTTTATTGCACAGAAAATTTACAGATTTTGGTTTTATAAACATATGAAAGCACAGTTAAGGCGGTTTATAGGGCGGGGGATAATATTGTTGGTGTTTGTGTAGATAAGAAAGAAAGAAAGAAAAGTTTATTTACTGACATGAAACAGTATCCAAAAAACAACAACTTGAAATAAAATTATTTCACTAAAAAGGCAAATACTCAGCATGTAGTTAATTCCAATAATTTAGTTAATTTAATTAATTCAGATGTGTATTATACACAAAATTCTATATTTTTGACCTACATCTACACTAATATTACAAAAAATAAAGTTTTGTATTTTTGTTTGTAAAGACTTAAAAACTATTGGACCGATTTTAAAAATTATGTTGGTGTGGAAGGGTACATTTTTAAGGAGTTACAAAGGTTATATAAATTATATATTTTATAAGAATGTTTTAGAATACTTTGATCATATAACTCAAGCCAAAAACTACATAAAATATTCTACAATCGGTACACTGCATAAACTATTTAAAAGAAAAAAATATGTACTCAAAAGTATGTCTATTGAATAATCAGTAAACATCTCTATTAACATTTTTCATAATTACTAATTAGTGAATAAAGCAAGAAATGATTGCCGACTTCAAGACTTAATTTTACAAAATTAATTAAAAAATTAAATGAATTCCATTGAATGCAAAAGTATTCTTTGATTAACGGGCAATGAAAAAATACTTTTGTGTTCAATGGAATTGGTCAAACAAATCGTACGAAAAGACTGCTTGCTAAAAACATTCGCTTGGACTCCGACCAAGATCGCATCACAGGCATAAACAGATCAACCGACCCTAATCCTTAATCCTCTTTCGTCAATGGCGCCCAAGAATGGACCGCAAATCTGTCACATCGGACAATCGGCCGCAAACGGGCCGTTGATTATTGCATCCTGATCGGCGAGGCTGGGTGTTAACAAAACTTTTAGCAGTCGTTACAGCCGCGAGAATGACCCCCCGCGGGGAGCTGGTAGACTTGAAGTTGTCACAAAAAGTGGACGAAAAAATTGGTAATGGTTGATAGGTTCAGACTGATGGTTCCGTCGAATAATAAATATGTCATATGTTATATTATATAAATAAATGTTGGAGATTTGAAACCAGTCAGTACGTTTATGGGGTTTTATTAATCCCTACTAATATTATAAATGCGAAACTAACTCTGTCTGTCTATTACGCTCTCCCGCTTAAACATTGAACCTCAAGAACGGACATAGGCTACTTTTTGTTAGAAAATAAGGGGGGGGGGATTGGGGTAATACTACCTTAGAAAGTTCATATGGGAAAATGTTTAATTTTTAAGTTAGAGATGTGATACTTTGCATAAATATAGCTTAAAACTTGGTTTAAAATATAGACTACTTTTTGTTTCGAATATTAGGGGAGATAGAGGTAAAACTGACCATGAAAGGATGTAGTCCGCGAACGAAGTCGCGGGCACAGCTAGTATCAATATAAAAATAAAAAAAAATCACCGTACCTACTTCAGAAACAGAAGAGCGCATAACTTCAGAAACACTGTGTGGACAACCGAATCTAGATGCTATTTTATTTATTTTTATTTTACTCTTATGGTTTGAATTTTGAAGTATGTTTTTGATATTCTTTTTGTTTACTTTTCGGTCTTCAATCGCGGTCACTTTCTTCTTTTTATTTTTATTTTTTATTTTTTTATGTTCGTCATGACAAGTTTTGTAAAAAAAAAATTACTAGGATCGTACGCCTGCTATCCAGAAGATGAAGAAAATAAAATAGTGTCGCATTTATCACCGAGAAACTAATTTTAAAATTTTATTTATTTCTTCATCGTTTCTCCATTCAAACCTGTCGGCAAAGCTTGGTGAATTTGATGACGACAAATTTTTGAAGAAGAAAGACCATGTAAAAAAATTCTGCATTTTTGACCCAGTCCATTTCCCTATTGTCTAATGTTCTCGCAGTTTCGACCCGTCATATTTTAAATGTTTAAGTGATATCTCTTTGAACTTACTATGAGTACCAGACAATGGGTACTAACTTGTAGTCGATCCAGCACACCCAGACTCAATTTAGTAAAGTTCATTTCGTAACCAAACCTGATAACCTAACGAGACATTTTCAGAAAAAAATTTTTCCTTTATTTTATTTAAGCTCTTTCTTTAGTTTTGAACAAGTAAATATGTGGTGTAAAACGAATAAAATGTTCTTCAATTCTTTAAAATTTGCGAACTCCAAGTTTTATGTTTTTTTTTAGAATGCCCATTTTAACACCTCACAAAGGATCCCTAAAAATCACAAAAAAACTGTCGAACGGACACGAGTCGCCGACAGATGCACGGACGGTCTCCACCTCATTATTGGGGTCCGTAGTTCTCGAGGGTGCCAAAGGATTAGAGCAATTATTTTTTATTGGGCGTTAAAACTATTTGGCGTACGAATAAAGTGCTCGTAAGCGGTATTTGAACGTGTTTAGGGTGCCCGGAGTTTAGTATTGATGGTAATCACTTTGTCTATAAATGAACCGGTAGTTTACAAACATAATTGGATACAAAAATGATTAAAACAAAAAAAATAATAATCATATACACTAATATTATAAAGAGGAAAGATTTGTACCTATTTTTGTATGTTTGTATGTTTGTAATGAATAGGCTCAAAAAGTACTGGGCCGATTTAAAAAATTATTTCATCAATAGAATGCTACATTCTTCCAATTTGACATAGGCTACAAAATTAGCGATCCTTGGTAAAATTTGAAAAATTTCAACAGAAAAGCGGGAAAAATTCTCTAAGGCGAAACGAAGTTCGCCGGGACCGTTAGAGTTTGTATAAAGAAGATACAATAGGTAAATGTAAAACGCGAAAAATATGTCTATGGAATAGTTTAATGTGTGTAATGGTCTCGATTTCCTGTTGTGGGGGCTCTTCTTTTGTGGAGGCACTGGGATTATAATCCTGATGGCTTTCTCCTAAATTCGGCCTGTTAGCAAGCATAGGAATTCCTTAAGAACAAAAAGCACGTCAGCCTTTACACTTTGTACATAGCACCGCCTTTGTCTCGTGCGCTTAAGAGCTAATTTCGAACTGCAAGTACCTTAACGTGCTTTCGATCATACCTACATGACAAGCTAATAATGTTTGTCCTTACCTAATAATGGGGATAATGACCACGTAAATATTTAATTACAACTATACGCAGCAATAGCAATATGATGATTCTATTGTCTATCCCTACTAATATTATAAATGCGAAAGTAACTCTGTCTATCTGTCTGTTACGTTTCCCCGCTTAAACCTCTCAACCGATTTTGATGAAATTTGGTATAGGTATAGTTTGAACCTCAAGAACGGATATGGGCTACTTTTTGTTAGAAAATGAGGGGGGGGGGGGTAATACCAGCTTTGGAAGTTTATATGGGAAAATGTTTATTTTTTAAGTTAGAGATATGAAATTTGGGACATATATAGCACTCGAAACTTGGATTAAAATTGAGACTACTTTTTGTTTCGAATATAAGGGGAGTTAAGGGTGAAACCGACCATGAAAGGATGTAGTCCACGCGAACGAAGTCGCGGGCACAGCTAGTTAATAATATATCTGCGAATGCCAAAATTAAGAAGCAAACGCACGTAACAATAGATTACGCGAAACGCTGTTTCCTTACAACAATGCGTTTTGCGAAACCTCCATCACACCTCTTGTGTTCACTTTCACAGCAACAAAAAATTCAAATGTCGAACTACAAACAGTTTCATTTACACCAATAAGTAGTTGAAGGTACGTGCCTCGCACCAAAGAGATTTATGTAAACAGCGTGGCTCCGTCAGCTGCCAGATTACGACAAAGGCAAACTCAATTTGAAATTGAACAATAGCCTGCTAATGGCTTTCCAGTGGCGTCTTACAGTTACCAGAAGTGTCGGCACGTACTTTCCACACCTGACGGTGCACGCCACAGACTAACAAACCCGTGAACAAAACCCAATACCCTTCGCCAGTACTACTCCCATAGAATAATAATTCCAATTTAGTTAGGATCCAGGTGCGTTCGAATTCCAAAAACGACAAACACTTTCGGGTTTGAAGGCACTTGAATTTAGAATTTGGAATACAAATTCGTTTTATTTTTTCACAGATGGCCTGTAAAGAGGTTTTAATGTTTTCCAATGAGTCCTATGAATGAAGCACAAATAATTTGACGTCCACCCATTCGCCGCACAAATTGTTGTCGAATAGGGGTGTAGTAATAACGATGAATGAAATCGTTCGCATTGTTTTCAAAACCGTTGCTCAATTGGCGTTAACAAGGGCGTTTTTGAATTTCGAACAACATTTTTATTGTTGGTGATACGGTGCTTTTTGGGGTGGAATATTGAAAACCATTTTCCGAGTGCTCTCGAGTTGGCGCGTCGCGGCGACAATGGAGACAAAAAAGTATCAAAACCGGAAGGTGGAGGGCGGAGGGCTGAGGGCCTGGTGGGGCGCTTCCGGCTCGAGGCCCATCGGGCGCGGCGACAATATTAATCAATATTTCAACAACATTAGCTGGGGCTTCGAGAGTGACGCCACTCAAGATGAGACAGCTACTTGCCTCTTGGATCCGTCTTGTTCTGACGTAGACATTTAATTCCGAGATTATGAGGATGAAACAGATTTCGCTTTGCAAATATATTGTTCTTAATTGTTACCAATTTTACAGTTGCAGAACATCTTTTTGAAGTAAAATTTGTGGAAGTGGTCTAAATAAATGTGTTTTTAGACTACAGACGTGTTACAGTTATGACATGTTAAAAAAGAAACACAGAAAGAACGCTATAATGTAATATCATGAAGAATCATTAAGTCATTTATTTTATTTTTTTAATCTAATGTCTATATATAATCTTCATAATAAAACTAGACGGGGTCTCATGAAGTGTTACATCGCCTTCTGGTAGCCCTTTGGTAGAAACGTTTCCGATGTTTATTAATAAGATAGCTTGCTAATTAGATTTACCAGGCCTAGCGTATTTCGATAGGTAGATAATACATTTAGTTATACTAATTTAAGAGACACGCATACAATTGCTGCAATTTAAAACCAAAAGCTGAGTCTAGACGTCATTCATGTGTGTCGCAGTGATACAATACAATGGCTCAGGGAGAGGTATGCCATTGGCAAACTACGTTGAAAATGCTTTCCACGAGAACCAATGATGTCCAGTTTTCCGAGCCCAACAATCTAACAGTATATAACGCTACGCATTACCGAACATGATTTCGCCGAATCATAGAACTTTGTATGATTCGGCGAAACGATTTTCGGTCAAGCGTAACGTCGGTCGAAAAAGGTTCAATAAAGTGATATGAGCCCAGAGGCAGTTTATGTGTCTAGATCAGTGTTTCCCAATGAATGTTTTGCCATGATCCGGTAATGTTCACACTGCCCTATCGTAACCTATCTAATAATTTTAAACTCAAGCTGGTTCCATTAGATTATATAATACACATTTATAAAAGACAAACATTTTGGTATCGCATTTTGAGTCATTTAAGTCATACCCTAGCTGCTAGGGTATTTCCGAATGCAATCATTTACGTTGCGTCGATGTATAGTAGGTATTATATTTTGAAAACAAGGCGGAAATGTTGCGACCCGGTATTTTATTTTAATGGCCCGGTACCGGGTCACGACCCGGCAAATGGGAAACACTAATCTAGATTATAGTGTTGCTTTTAAAAAAGTGTGTCAACCTCTTTAGCGGGGCATTTTTCGGGGAAAAAAATGATTCTTTTTTTCCAA
Source organism: Glyphodes pyloalis (assembly GCA_037074685.1). Classification (NCBI taxonomy): domain Eukaryota; kingdom Metazoa; phylum Arthropoda; class Insecta; order Lepidoptera; family Crambidae; genus Glyphodes; species Glyphodes pyloalis. The sequence continues at coordinate 914,770 of JAYKKO010000003.1, read as the reverse complement.
AATTAATCATTTTGGAAAAATGCCCCGCTAAAGAGGTTGGGTAGTAGTTACGCCCCAAAACAGCTCCCACTGCGAGAGCTGCGCACGCGCCGCGGGACTCGCCTCTCGTTACCCGCGCATGACTTATGACCGCACGTGATTCAGTTTACAATTAAAATAACGCAATCCCGTTGCTAGGAGCCAGCATATTGAAATACAAATGGAAGTGGTTTAATTGGAAAAGAGGCGGTTTAAATCTGGCCCTTGTTGAATTTGTAATTACTATGAGGAAATTTCGTCTTTCCTATGTATCAATAGGAACTAAAACAAACGGTGTACTAACATTTTCACTTTTGAAATTATTGCACCGTACCATCGCCCGAGGGAGGTGATGGCGTGTGTGGGACTCCCTGCCCTTGTGCGGGCAGGAATACCCACTACTACCCTCCGGTCGACCTCATCGCTCTAATGGTGATACCGTGGAAACAGAAGACCTACCACAGCATCACCAGCCAAATTCTAACCTTAGTGAAATAAACGACGCTTGAATCTCAACAAGTGTGTCAAGGGACAAACAACGTGGAAGCCATAGGCCAATCACATTCGCCTCAAATAAACAGAAGGGAGTAAATTGAACGGGAATAGTATCTGTTCAAGATAAACAAGGAAGCCTGACGAATTACGATGAATGTAAAATGAATTAAACCCGGACCTGAAAACCCCTTGTTTATTGTTTACTGTCGCGATCAGCAACCCTAATACCTACCCAATTTTTTGACCTCATGTACCGATTTAAAACAAATCGAACCTGGCAACACTAACTCTGACGTGCTTCTCCCTGTACATTCGCCGACAGCGTTAAATCCATGGAACTGCCAAAAATAATCCCTGGTGCAAAACAAACGAAACAGATTTTGACAAGGCGGCCCAGGATCGCGCCGTTCGCTCGTAATTGCTTCAATCGCCCCGAAACACGCGCGCTCGTATTTATTTATTTATTTACTTACTATTTACTGGGCAACACTGTAACGAGCGACAAGTAATGGTAGTTTTTTGGTTGTCCTTTTGTCGTTTGATCGCGAGCTTTCATCATTAAAGAATGGCGTGTTTATTAACAGCGGTCGTTATTTTGGAGATGGGTCAATGTTAAAGAGAAATATTTCTTTATCATTCGTCATTAAATATAGGTACACATAAGTGATTCGACTGGTTCTGAGCCTACATCTACCGAAAAGGTACAGGTAAAAAACTCAGTAGATAAGTTACATTTCAACACCAATAAATCCGTTGCGTAGTTTTAAATATACATATGCATACATAGGGACATACAGATAAAAAACTTTGTTACTTATACTATGTACTGATATTGAAGACCAGCTTTCATTCCAAACAGTCCATTAGCAACGGTAAAAATTCGCGATTAGTTGCTGCTAACTTGTTTTAAATACGGTAGAGGGCGTTGCTTGGCTGTCAAGTGACGTGTGTGTTTCACATTTTCAATGATGGCGGCTTGGTGGCTGGTGGCTCGGTACTGCTGACGGTGCCTCGCTCGCAGTATACTGTGAGCCGTGAGTACGTGCCGGGCGCACTGCGGGTGTCGTTAAATATTTGCCCGGGACGACTAAACACGGACCCAGCCGCAGGCGCGTGGAGGAGCTGGGGTGACACGCTTTGGGGAGTGAGCAGGACTGATTTGAAATTGGAAATATTAAAATACTAGCTGATCCGACAGACTTTGGCCTGTCTTAAAGACGACTATTTGATTGTAATTTTTTTTTTATTTAAAAACTTTATTGCACAAAAAAAAAGTACAACAGATGGACTTAATGCTATGGGCATTCTCTACCAGTCAACCTTTGGGTCACCTTTTTTTGTAATATATTTTTTCTTTTTTTACTTTTATAAGAACTTTCTCCTGACAATAAAAAATAAAAAAGTGAAACGGTCCAGTCGTTCACGCGTGATTGCGTGACTAAGGGAAATAGAGATTTATTTTTATACATTAAAGATATGCCTTATTGAAATAAGTAAGTTCATTGAGGCAACAAACAGTGTGTAAATCAAGTACCTTGTGTATGGTGAGTAGGTAGGTACTACTATAAATAGACTTATTGCACCTATGATTAGGTTTTCACAATTTTAATTACTAGTTAATCTATTATATGAAGAGACTCCATCCAACTTTACTTTTTTATAAATCTACATTGACTTACATTACAAGACCCCTTTTAATTCAAACAAAATAATGTAGAGTAGTTCCCATTTAGAGTGGTATAAATTTCGAAACTTTTGACGTGACGACGTCTAATAACTCGATCGTTTAATAACTCGGGCTGCATGCACGAAAAAGATGACGATATTCACTTATTGTCGCGTTCCGCAAGCAAAAGCGCGGCACGAACTAGAGAGAGGCGTGATCGGCCCAAGTGATCGTTCAGCGTTGTCATGTCAAGCTACCGTCCGTAAACAGACTTTACAGATATTAAATTTTTTAAATTCGAACCAGTACTTCCCGAGAAGAAAGCGTTCAAACAAACAAACTCTTCGCTTTATGTATATGTCAGCCATCAACAGCCACAATATTCTCTCGAATAATAATCTCACGAGTGTAGGAGTGTATAAAGCAGCGCTGCCCGGGATCCATACTCGAGACAGCATTAGCTGAGCTTTTTTTCCCTTTGTCTCATTTACAATCCATTTATGTTTGGAACTGATTGTGTTTTGTTTGTAAGTTGAGTCAATAAATGTTTTCTTCCTTATAATATTAGTATAGATTTATTTCTTTAAAGTTCAGGATTATCCGCCATACTACTAAAGCCAGGTCCCTCTACCATAGCCTCAGGCGATTGGCTCAATCGAGTGAGTAGCACGCGCGCGGTCGCCGCGCGCGCGACGTTCGCTGCCCAACACGCGTAATTATGTACTGTTATGTACTGCATATGTACTCTGTGTTGGTAGCGTAGCGAAGCGTATTTGGCAACTTTGAGAAACGTACGCCTGTAGCCATCGCCGTTTTATTGACCCATACTAATATCATGAAGCTCGAGTTTCTTTGTTTGTGTATTTAGTGATCGGCTTGTATATATAATGCTATTGTCACATTGGCAATTTGATTAAAATTTGATGATTAAGATGGCTAATCACTTTTCCCGGTTAGTAGATACGGCTTGGACAAGATAACAAAACAAATAAAATGAAGTGTTTTTTTTTATTAACGTTTTTAAACTTCGAAATTCTTACAGGAAAAAACATGAACAACAAACATTACTATCTAGTTACCTTACGTTTACTTAACTAAAAAAAAATATCAAATGTTTTGGTAGAAATATTAATAGGTAGGGTTTTTAGTTTATATATTTAAAATCAAATGTCTTGCATAAACTTAAGATTTCCAATAATGCAGTAAAAAAAAAAGTTAAATCTTAAATTTGTTAAAAAGCTTTTTGACCTAAAAATATTTATTTATGCAGATTGAGATTTTTTGAGATTTTGAATTGAACGCTTAGAATAGCAGTCACCATTGAAATTGCAATAAAAGAAGCCTTGTACGTCAAAATGATTTTTTTTAATGCACCACGGTCTGTCTAGAATTTATGGATGGGGGTAATACCACCTTTGAAAGTTAATATGGAAAAATGTTTATTTTTGAAGTTAGAGATATGAAATTTGGCACAAATATAGCTCGAAACTTGGATTAAAATATAGACTACTTTTTGTTTCGAATATTAGGGGAGAAAGGGGTAAAACCGACCATGAAAGGATGTAGTCCACGCGAACGAAGTCGCGGGCACAGCTAGTAACATATAAATAAATAAATGCACTAGATAATCACACCAATCACCTGGTCTCAAACTAAGGTTTTTCCTTGTACTATGAGCACCAGACGACGGATGCTAACTAGGGGCGTCATCCCAGCACACCCAGACCCAAGTCAATTTAGAAAATAAACCGTATCAACCGTTAGCCTCCAGTACCATACGTGAAGGTCGTGGGATCGATTCCCGCACCGCAGGGAAGATAAAAAAATTCTGTTTCTAATATTTAAAGTTCGCTAGTACGGCGTAAAGTACGATAAAAATAATAAAATCGATCAATTTAGAAAAGTTCGTTTTCCAAATCGACTTGACCGAGAATCGAACCCGGGACCTTTCGCGCTTCGGCCGCCTACCTTAGCCACTGCGCCACCGGGGTCGTCAATTTAATGTAGGTATAGATCTATTTGCACAAATAATTTGAATTCAGTTCTTTCGTTTATAACATTAGTGAGGTATCTACGATCGAACGTTTGACGACCTCCGTAGCCGAGAGGCGAGCGTGCCGGACTTTGGCGTCGCGCCATCTCTGAGGTTCCGGGTTCGATCCCCGGTCGGGTCAATATGGGAAACGAAATTTTCTGTATTGTCTCGGGTCTGGGTGTTGTGGTACCGTCGTTGTTTCTAGTTTTTGTAACACAAGTGCTTTAGCTACTTACCACAGAATCAGAGTACCTAATGTATGTGATGTTGCCAATACAGTTTTCTTTTAGTGAGTGAAAAAAACATCAAGTATTTATTTTTGATTATAATAGTAGGTATAAGCACAAATAGACATGAAGAGATTGCTCTCTAGCAATAAGACCGCCTAAATTGTACTTGAATATATCTGTAAAACCAATTTCAATATTTTTTCTGTGCAATAAAGTGTATCTGTCTATCTATCTATAGACAATTTAAATTCAGTTCTTTCGTTTATAACCTGAGTGAGGTATCTATGATCGAACATTTGTTCGGCATATCTAACACAATACACAGTCAGATGCAGTTATGGGCAAGGTGCAAGTTGCGTGGGTGGGCGTGACGCGGGGCGTGGCACCCACACAGAGGTCGTGTCGCGTTCTGCTCAACATGTTGTGTTATGTTGATCACGGAAACTTGGAGAGCCTGCATCTAACGCTACTGGATTAGGCGTGAGGAAATATACTCGTTCGTATACCTACCTACTGTCCGCTTTTCACATACCAGAGCTCCTGGGGAGCTACATTAGTTGCAGGGTCAAGCCTTTAAGGTAAGGTCGACAAGTCCAGTAACAGATTTATTATGAAGTACTTGTCATCTTTGTAGGTATGACCTTATTTCATAATAAAAAAAATCTACATAATACCTACTTACTGAATGTACCTACATACTATTTTCCAAACCGGAGGTGGGATTTCATTCATATAGTAGAGACTATTCATAAGGATTACTGATGTAATCGATACATTCAATATGAATAAAAAGTTTTGACTATTGACTGTGATTCACAAAGGTTTTATCATAGTGGCAGTATGTCGACATCGTAATCGATTTAACAACTTGAAATAATAAAATAACCCCCCCACGCGAGTAATACTAACAGTTTGAGAACCCTTAAAACAAAAAGCCACGCTCAAACTTTTTAATCATACGCCAAAAATGCCTGACATATTTATAGAAAAGACCTGAATTCTGAATGAAAAACTTATATTGCGGGATCGATATTAACCAAACATTGCTAAGAACCACCGCACAGCTTTAAAAAACGACCGACTTTGACGACCTCCGAAGCCATCTCTGAGGTTCCGGGTTCGATCCCCGGTCGGGTCAATATGGGAAACGAACTTTTCCATATTGTCTCGGGTCTGGGTGTTGTGGTACCGTCGTTGTTTCTGATTACTGTAACACAAGTGCTTAAGCTACTTAGCACAGAATCTGAGCAATGTATGTGATGTTGTCCAATATTTTAAATATTTTATTTTTAAAAACCGCTTCGAAATAGTCCACATACAGTCAGACATACAGAAATCGGTTTTTAACATAAAACCTTTGCGTCCGGGGTTAAAATAATTTGGGATTGAAATTCCAAGATCACGTAACTTACATTATTTACTTATCAGTAGCAGCAGATAGTGAAGAATTAAATAAATAAAAATATATAAAATACATTAAAAAGTACAATGGTAAATTTACATTATTATCAATTTTATATTTATATTAATTTATATAATTATTGTTCGAATATTTATCTTTCTCAATAACTACCTTTGGATCTGATCCATGTTTTCCTTTGCACCAACATACCTAATTTAAATCACAATCAATTAATTTTATTACAGTAATAAAACGAATAATATATTACCAACAATAGTGCTAACAAAAATCGGCGTCAATTTATTTGATGTGCCGCGCTGACATTTAATTTAAAACAACTAAAGCTGCTTTGCCACCGCATGAAAAATGATTGAGCCGCGTTAAATCACCGAAATAAAGAGTTTGGCAACGCACAGAGCAATTTGTCGACACCCATATTGTACCATTAGCCGCATCTGCTCGTGTTTGAGAAACACGATTAATAATTACGGTCACAGCCCATAAAGAACCGTTCATTAAACGACGCCAAACAACGCGTGAAGAATTACAAAAACTGTTTACGCGCCATGACTGATCGTGTTGATTCAGTTTTTTAGATCCACGCAACCCTTTCTAACATTCCCTTGCACCTCCGAACTGTAACTGTAGCTGTAGTGCTGTTTCAATTACAAAAGCGTTCTGTTTCGTCGGGTTAGAGTTCTGATTAGTGTGTTCGGTTGGATGTGTGGAGCAGCACGTACGGTGGGAGTGGCTTTGGGCCTGGGCGGGCCCGGGGAGGGGCGGGGGCTCGCTCGCCGGCGCTCCTTAGTATCGGAGTGGCGGCTCGCGATGCCGCACCACTATGACTCCTCCGCACAGTTTCGCAATACGAGATCTCCTCCCGGAGGCATCCTCGCGCTCGCCGTCCCCCTCGGACACGGAACTCGACGTCACTGGAACGGAAACACCACCGCCCGGCTCCTCGACGCAGACAGAGGAGAAGAAAAAGAACGAGAAACCAGCTTACAGCTATAACGCGCTGATCATGATGGCGATCCGCAGCAGTCCGGAGAAGAGGCTCACTCTAAACGGTATCTACGAGTACATAATGAAGAACTTCCCGTACTACAAGGAGAACAAGCAGGGCTGGCAGAACTCGATAAGGCACAACTTGAGTTTGAACAAGTGCTTCGTGAAAGTGCCGCGGCATTACGACGATCCGGGGAAAGGGAACTACTGGATGCTGGATCCATCTTCGGATGATGTGTTCATTGGGGGGACCACGGGGAAACTGCGGAGGAGGTCGACGGCGGCTTCGCGGTCGAGGTTAGCGGCGTTCAAGCGAGGAGCGATCCTTCATCCGATGTTCGGGAATCCGTACGCTTCGCTGGTCGGCCTATACCCACCGCTGCTGTCAGTGTACGGGCGGTACGCCCTGCCGAGTCCGCTGCTGAGGCTGCCGCCGCCCCCTCCGACCCCGTACCACCAGCTGTACCGGCGGATCCACGGCCTGGCCCCCTCGGTGAGTCCCCCCATGCCCGACCCGGACGCTGTGAAGCACAGTTGATAGACTGGCGGCCGCTCGCTGGGGTACGCCGGAGTACCCCACCCGAGCAAGGACTGAGTATTCGACTTAGACTGTGATAGGCGAGACGATGAGTGTAATATAATCGATTTAGAATCTGTAAAAAGTGGTATCGCTATTTATTATTAACTTAAGATTCTATTTAATTAATTTAATGTTAAGAGAACTAATACGAGATTAAACGCAATAAAAACTTTTAAAGCATAATGCTTAGATGATTTGGTGGTTTCATTTGTTTCGTTAAAATAAGGCATGAGTTATTGGTGCAGGCTTCAAAAAGTCTTAAACAAATATACATATCTACAGATCAAATATTTTTTGTTTCCATGATTACCTATATGTTTCTAATTGGAAGATTTGTTGTTACAAGTGGATATTTCAATGAAAAAAATACTTTGACATTAACTGTGTTTTGTGTTTAAACTTTATTTTAAACATCTTATGTTTACTAAAGTACCTAAATATGGAACCTATGTGTTTACATAAAAAGAAACTCTTTTCTAGTTTTATTTCACATTGGATTATTAAGAAAATATAATAAAATTAACGTCATAATGTTACGTTTAACACATGTACCTATGTTTAAACTCTTTTGACATTTCAAATATTTTACTGAAACTTTAGATAAACATATCAGAACTTCATATTTAAAAAGGTACACATATTTACTAATCCCATACTGTATTGTCATTTTTTTACCGAAGAAAAAATACACAAGCAATTGAGAATTTGCATGTATTTTTTTTCTACTCTTAGTACCATATAAATATCAGCTTCTTAACCTATTAATTTTATAAGCGTGAAATTGAGTAAGGGTATACGGATATTGTTACTCTTTCAAGTTTTATTACTGAAGAGATTTGATACGACGAAATTTGGTATCTAGGTAAATGGGACGGGCACACACGTCGCTGTCGTCCCCACGGCAGCGATATGGTAATAAAAGTATTTTCCCCATCTCAAAAAAAAAAGGTAAATGGGACGGGAGACATATAGATAATACTTTATAATAATAATAATAATATAATAATAAATTTATTTACCAAAACAGTTACATTTATAAACTTATTTCTAACGGCTTCTGCACTAAGCTTTAAGCTTGTATCGCAGCTGCCAGACACACAGGTTTTAGCTTAACTTAGGAACACCAACTCAAACGGTTCAGCCTGATACAGTCTTGGAATTTTTTTTTTAAATTTAATTGGGATTGAGCTACGTTCTTATTTATAGTTAAAAGCAGTATTTTATAACTTTGTATCCGATGTTGCAGGCAGTATATATATTTAACGAACTACAACTTAGCAGCGTTATTTTAAAAGAAAAGGAAAACACTGTGTGGATTTCATTAAATTCAAGCAGGAGGACTGAAAGAATGTATTTTCTGAGAATCCTTAATGCCAAAAAACCTGCCTTCGGTATTCAAACAATTTGCACTTATAATATTCAGTCAATATTTAACTAATCTTCTTTTACATGAAGACTCGCTTGTTGTTATTGTATCATTCATACATTTATGAAAATTGTAATTATGGCAATTTATATATGACAATTATAATTATATATGGCAATTATAATTGTCATATAGAAATATCATTGTTCTATGGAACAAACTACATTTCATCTAATCTATCAACCCCTACATCATTAAAATTATATTTAAAGTTCATGGTAGTTAGGCAAAATACTTTTGAAACAGGTTCTGAAAATATTATATACTATTCTTATTTGGTCATAATTATTATATGAAACTTACAATCTATACTAATAAAATAAAGATGAAGTGTTTGTTTGTTTGACCGCGCTAATCTTAAGAACTACTGGCTTGAATTGATAATTTATTATTGTGTTGGATAGTATTATTTATCGAGGAAGGCTTTAGGCTATGTAACATTATGCTACGACCAGTAGGAGTGAAGAATCGATGGATAATGTGGAAAAAACGGGGATAGTTTGCGTGCGACGCCGCGACGCGAAGCTAGTATAAATATATAAAGAAAAACAGATCGAGATTTGTTTAAATATCTGTTGAAGCTATTCTTATTTAAGAAGTTAAAAAACCTCTTTGTTTATGCTGGCCACTAATAATTTGCGGTAAAAAAAAATATAAACAAAAAAAGTTGTAATGTCAAACAAATAAAACAGGAAGCATGTAATTAATTGTAAAATTATTAATTCTGAAATATAAATAAGTCCAAGTAAAAGTTTAATTTATTTTCATATCAACTAACACCAGCAAAAACTGTTCTACGTAAGAATGAGTTGGTACAATATCAATAATTTATTATATATATATATAATTATCGCGAATAAAAACGATAGTACGAGAATTATATTAGTTTCACTACTCACCACTGTTGCACTAAATACAACTTCTATACGTTTTTTTACAACGTAAAACTCTGATTCGTTCCTACAGTTTTTATTCGTGCTAACAGAATTTCAATTAAGTAATCAATAAAATGAGTGAGTTAAGTTTTGTATTTATTAAAGTAAAAGACGACCTCTGTTGCCGTGAAGCGAGCGGGAAGGACTTTGGCGGTGCGCCATTTCTGAGGTCCTGGGTTTGACTCTCGGTCGGGTCAATATGGAAAACGAACTTTCCTTTATCGTCACGGGTCTGAGTGTGGTGGTACCGTCATTCACTATGTTCTCTACCTGAAGATTGTCTGGAAGACTTTGCTTTCTAGCAGTAAGACTGTACTTAATTGCACCATGATCTATGTGTAAAACCAATTTCTGTTGGTAAATGATCTGTGTAATAAATTATATTAATTCACCAAAAGTCTAATGGACACATTTTTAAGGGTAACTTTTTCTTCAGATTGTTGTTATTAATGTGCTAATATATGAAGGCATTCGAGATATATTAACTTGAAATGCATACTTAATGAGTTCCTATCATTTTAATCAAGGGTTGCGGAGTTTTTATGTTTGAACGCAATTTTAAATCACATACAAAAGTTCTAGTCATATTTTCGAAGGAATTAATAAAAATTAGCGTCAAAAATATGTAACAGTTTGTGAAAAACAGTTTTGGCCTAATCTGTACTAGTTAACACATAATTTAAGTTTGCAATGTATGGCTGTTGTTATTCCTGAATTTTTAAAAAATAAAAATAAAAAATAGTCACCGGTACTATGGCGCCATTAAAATTTCCATACTATTTTGTTACCGATACAATACTACTGCATTACTACGAACGTGGAATCGGTGGTAGATATAAATATAGCCGAAAGCCTTGCTCAGTAAATTGACAATCTAACACAAAAATATTTTAGTCAATTTGAAGATAGTATAGATAAAAAATTCAAGGAATTCAATTTTAAAACAATCGATTTTAATTATAGATTTCTGTCTGCTATTATGAGTTAATGCTATTCATGTTTAATGATTTCGATATTGTAATTAGTGGCATTCGACTCGTGAGAGATAAATAATAAATAAATAATGGACCACATCACATACATTGATCAGATTCTGTGGTAAGTAGCTTAAGCACTTGTGTTACAGACATCAGAAACAACTACCGTACTACAACACCCAGACCAGAGACAATATAGAAAAGTTCGTTCCCCATATTGACCGGACCAAAGATCGAACCCGGGACCACAGAGATGACGGCACGCCGAAGTCCGGCCCGCTCGCCTCTCGGCTACGAAGGTCGTCAAATAAATAAATAAAATAACAAACATTATATAATTCAGAGAAACATTTAATGTTTTAATCAGGAAACTCTGATTACACCTTAGAATAATATTGGTATCCTGTGCCATTTAAAGAGCTGATTAGCTGCATTTAGTGTATTTTATCCCATTTATAATGCAGTTACGTAAATTCCAATACAAGTCGTATTTTAGCGACATCGTCCCAACATAACGCAATCCGCATTAAATAAACACTTAAGTCCGAACTTAATTGTTAATATCAGCCACTAATCGAACTTGCACGATCGTAAAAAGCAAATTTACGGTTTAAACTAGACCGTTTATTGCGGGTAAATATTGAGTCCTTGATAAAATTAGAATGGTGTAATAACAACGGCCTGTCTAAACGTTTATGATATTTACGAGGCGGGCGACGCCGGGCGTGCGAACTAATGCGGGACGGAAGTTTCATATAAGTATTTTTTTTCTATAATGCACTTCGAGATTGACCTCATCCCATAAAATAGAAAGACGTAGCAGTATTTGCTGAGGTGGATAAATAATAAAATAAAATAATTTGTTTCGGAAACAAAAGTCCATAGATAGATAGATATACTTTATTGCACAAAATCTTTACAGAAATAGGTTTTACAGAAAAATTATAGTACAATTTAGGCATAATTGTGTTAGTGACAAAAGATCTTAAAAGCGATCGATTTTATTATTTTAATAGTACTTTACGCCGTACTAGCGAACTTTAAATATTAGAAACAGATTTTGTTTATCTCCCCTTACGGTGCGGGAATGGGATAAGTAGGTATGTAGTTCTAAACATATTCGGCAGAGGGCACTTACCGGAGGCTAACTGTTGATACAGCAGAAAAATTTCATCGCCTACGATAACTTGCGGTTAGCTCAGTTGGTAAGAGCAGCACGCGCGATACGTGAAGGTCGTGGATTCAATTCCCGCACCGCAAGGGGAGATAAAAATGTTCTGTTTCTAATACTTAAAAACGATGTTAGTGAGTAATAATGATGATGATCATAATTTATTTTAGTGTCTTTGGCGAGTTGGACCTGAGTCCAGTGTCGCATAAAGACACTGTCCGTGTCCAGGCTCGCCGCGACCAGGAGATCAGGAGGCTGTTGGAGCTGGCCCGTACGCGCCGCACCAGGGACGCAATGCGTTTCCTAATGATAGCCGAGAGGCTGTCTACCACACCTGTAGCTAACATCCCCGACGCGCTGCAGTGACGAGGCAGCCCCATCAGTCCCCTGAACGCGTTATTATATTGAGTGCGCAGGGCGCTTTCCGCTTTTAGGGTGTAATTTGTCCAAAGGCTACTCGTGTAAACCAAGTTATAAATAAATAAATAGAGATAATAAATAAATCAATATTGGACAACATCACATATATTGCTCTAATTCTGTAGTAAGAAGCTTATTAAGCACTTGTGTTACAGAAATCCGAAACAACGACGGTACCACAGAACTCAGACCCGAGACAATATGGAAAAGTTCGTTTCGCATATTGACCCGACCGGGGATCGAACCCGGGATCTCAGACATAGCGCGACGAAAGTCCGTCCCGCTTGCGTTTCGGCTACTATCGTGATGTTGTCCAATATTTTTTTTATCAGTTTTATATAAACAAAAAGTATAACTGTCATTCAACATGAAAAAGACTTTAGTTGTTACACTTTAAAGCAGCATTTGTCATACGAAATTTGGGACACCGCAAATCGCCGATTGGCACCACTAATATGTCACGGAACGGAACACGAAAGTTCGCGTTGCCAACGAAAACACGCATCGTAACGCGACACCGTAATCCCGTAATCCGGGCCATCCCTCACGCGACAGAAAACATCTTGCGCTAGAAATATTGTGAAAAGCTGCGCGTACGCATCGCAGCTAAATCATTGCACCGTTTTGTTTTCACGTCGTTAACTTGTAAATTACTGCGAGAGACAATCGGTTTAACAGCGTTTTTTTATGGTTTCTTTCCTGTACAAATGCTAGCGACGATTTTACATTACATTATTTATTATTTGGTTTTACATTACATTAATTGAATTTGATTAAAAAATTATGAAACTAGTTTCTAGTGAAATGTCTGCTGCAATTAATTTCTAATTCGTAATTATAATTATATTGTTAAATTGTGAATTTTTTGAGTCAAAATAGTTTAGTAATTAATTAAGTTTATAATGTGCATACACCTGTAAAGGTAGAAGTTGGAGAACCGAATGTTTAAAGAAGATCTATAAATATGTACCTGATTTCATGCACAATAAAGATTCTGAATTATGAATTAAGAAACGTTCTTGATAATGATATGGTCTGCCACGTGGATGAAACCATGGTCTCTGAGGCCTAGCATGCGCAAGACGTTAAATTTTATTGCGTGAGGTGACAACAGTTTTGATACTGTTGATTGGCTAATAGCACACTCGCACTCGTATTTTCAGCCAATCACTGACGCACTGACTTCAATCGATTTTGATGTTTGTTAAGAGCGCGACAAAATTTAGTCGCGTGGCGTATGCTAGGCCTGTGAATCATTACTACCTACATAGTGCTTAGGATTCCGGGATCTCAGATAGAGATTGCATGTAGTAATTAAATTTTATTTATGACTAGCTGTGCCCGCGACTTCGTTCGCGTGGACAACATCCTTTTATGGTCGGTTTTACCCCTTTCTCCCCTAATATTCGAAACAAAAAGTAGTCTATATTTTAATCCAAGTTTCGAGCTATATTTGTGGCAAATTTCATATCTCTAACTTCAAAAATAAACATTTTTCCATATAAACTTCCAAAGGTGGCATTACCCCCCTCCCCCCTTATTTTCTAATAAAAAGTAGCCTATGTCCGTTCTTGAGATTCAACGTATACCTATACCAAATTTCATCAAAATCGGTTTAGAGGTTTAAGCAGGAAAGCTTAACAGACACACAGACAGACAGACAGAGTTACTTTCGCATTTATAATATTAGTAGGGATTTCTGATATTTTCAATATTTTCATCACTTCCTATGGCTCCAAAGCGAAGTATTGATAGATGTTTTTCCTCAAAACTAGCAACTAACTGGCTTGGTTACCTACTGAGCTTTGATTTTGGTATCCCGAGTTCGGTTCCCGTTTCGAACAAAGAAATAATATATTATGCAGTTTTTAGACACGGCTCGGGTTTGTGTGTTGCATTTGCAGGCCCAGAATGCGCCACTCGAGGAAATTTTATCGCGCTCTTAATTAATGTCAAAATCAATGCGTCAACTGCTGATTGGCTGAAAATACGAGTACGATGTACTATCACCCAATCAACGGAATATAAACTTTTGTTGTCTCACGCGAGAAATTTGACGTATTGCGCATGCTAGGCCTGTTGGAGTTTTTACACACAATAGGTGTGATACATAAACTGGCTGATTCTTTTTTTACCGAAGAGGAATGTTTGACAGGCGCATCTAGCCGTCTATAGATCAACGCGCCACCATTTTGTTTTACCGCTTGTTCCCGCCAACAATTAGCCGGCGATCGTAACTCGCGCTAATCCAGGGCTTACTCTCGGCGACACAAGCTGCGAGCGGGCACTTCTTGTAAATAATTGTAAATCTACGTCAAAACGCAACGACAGATACATATGTCAGAGGATTAACCCGTTTCAACGGTTTATGTGGCGCGGCCGCAGCGAAACAGAGTGCTTCCCGCCGAAACGGAGCGATCTGATAATCCCGTTTAAATATGGTCATGTCGTGTTCTGAGACTCGGAAGCACTAAATACGGTTCGGATTGTTTTTGTTGACGGGTACAATATTGATCCTGTTACACGTAATGATCGGTTCTAGGGATTGCGTGCCTTAAGTGGAATGGATTAACGTTTCCATCTGACTTTGCAGATCTTGTATCTGAGTTAGAGCAATGCACATTACACATTCAAGCATTAACATTTTTAAAAGGAGACTCCTGCCACGGTAGAAGTCGAGGATATTTCATTAGTTTGGTGACCTTTGTTTTCGATAGACAAGCGTGCCGGACTTTGGCATTTAGCCATCTTAAAGGTTCCGGGTTCGATTCCCGATCGGGTCCATATGGAAAGCTATATTTTATGTATTTTCTCGTTTATGGGTATTATGGTTATTGGTGTTGCTTCTCATTTCTATAACGTAAAATTAAAGCAATGATGATGATGGCTTCAGATTTCCTTTGAATGGACTATAGCCGAGGGCTCACATCCCTAACCTATAAAGTCACGTGACTGTTTTAAATTATGAATTTATTGCTAGTCATTTGGTTTGCGGATACTCTTCTACTTGTATTTTAAACAGAAATAAGCATGATAAAATCAATGTTCAGGAAAGTCTGATTTATTCAAATTTTCGGTATGATTATATAGAGCTGTAGATCCTTCTCTTTTTAACGATTTTTTTGTTTTTTCTATCACGCAAAATGTAGGTACTGAATAGATGAAGTCAGCTGAATAAGTAAATAAGTTAATAGATTAACATAAGAACTGATTAATCGATTCAGATCACTTTAATTCTGAAATAAAACGCAAACAAAATAGCAACCAAACCTTAGATTTTTTTTTACATTTTAAGTTCGCCGATGAATTACTTTCGCTACAGGTAAGTCCAAATGTAACCTAAATAAACTTTTAAGATTTCAGATGTTCTCTTTTCACAATTATAATAATATGAAAACTTTCAAAGCGATAAAAAAATTACAATAAACTTTTGAATAGACGACAATTTCGTTCAATAATGGAGATATTAAATTGGAACAAATTGTGTTCCAATTTAATATCTCACTTTAGGAAGTGTGCAATTATAAAGCAGCCATATCAAAATACGTACGATTTTGAATTATGAAAGGACGAAATTACGGAAAAGGACATTCGAAATTAGGTCGTTCAATCCTTTCCGTCCATTGTCGGGATAATCCGTACCGAGAAAGGGCTCACTAGGACCAAAGGACAATGGACATATTTATACATCGACCTTCCAAAGACTCCTTGTTTGTACACATTTAGTTTATTCAATGCGCGTATGTTTATTTGCCCACATTGCTACTAAGCCGAACGGAAGTTTTTCTTCCTTTGTCCACAGCATTTGTGTATGATTATAAGTTTTGCGACCAAAAATATAATAGTTTATGCGATTGTCATTCGGATGTTGTGAATGGTCATTCCGTCGATTCTGAATTTCTTTGACTGATTCGAAGTTTTTACAACAATTCGGCATGGTGAAATAAATCTTTTCTTGCCATTCAACGATAAATAAGCCGTTTTATATTTAAGGTATGGATTTACTCTAAAGCAAGTACGTATAAAAGATTTTCAAACATCATTGAAGCTTTACTAGAAGCTTTTGTTGGACTCATAAAGCATAATTAGTCAATTTTGTTAATTGATTCGAGTTTGACAAACCCCGTGTTTAACAATGCGTGGGTTTAGAAAATTTTGACTATAACAGATGGAAATGGATGGAAAATTTCAATTATGAAAGTCATTTTCGTACATTTTAAACTTGTCGAAGCGTTATTAAAGTTCGCTATATTTAAAAAAAGATCACTGCATTATTTTATGCATAGTTAAAAGTCTCTGATCACAAATGTTCTAATGAAAAAAATACAAAATTGAAGAATATGGGTTCCTCTCTTGCTTACCATCAGGCTATGAGGACCCAATGTCAGTATGTAGGTAGGTATAGCTCAACAGAGTTTTTTGATATTGGCTATATATATATACTGATATATTGATATTAACTAGTGTTACCATGCAAAAAAATAAAATAAAATAGAAGACTATAGTTGACGTAGTTTAACAAAATCTGACAATTCATAAATGCTTTTGTAAATGTTTACATAAAAAAATGAAAATAATAACGGACAACATCACAGACATTGCTCTGATTCTGTGATGAGTAGCTAAAACAGATGTGTTACATAAATAAAAAACGACGACGGTACCACAACACCCAGACCCGAGACAATATACAAAATTGCGATTGACCACATTGACATGAATAAAGGTGCTTTCTATTATCTTCTATTTATTTATTACAGAAAACAAACAGTTATGGTACGGCAAGGGAATTTCAAGCAAAATAACCTACAGTTTTTTCAATTACATAATTTTTATAACATGAAAAAGGTAACATATAAAAATATATAATAACATACCTAACTACATAAAAAACGAAAAACCAACCGATACTTTTTTAAAAGCACTTCGTAAATATTTAATCTCAAAGAGCTATTATGATATTAGGGAATTTTTTAATGACAAGGGTAAATAATTATGTTTATTGGGCAACATACCAGCATACCTAGTCTCACTGTACTAGTTAAGATATATTCAAATTGTTGAGTTGGAAGCAAAGGCGCTTTTGAAAAACTTTTGAAAATTGCCACTTAGACACCTAAATAATTTTATTTTATTGTATTTTAAGATAACTGTGATCTGTTCAAAAATTGCTACACCCTAACAGGGTACATGTATGCTACTTTACTACTTACCATCTTATGTATTACTGTATGTACATGTATGCAAATTGTGCAGGACGGCTTATGTATATAAAATATTGTAAATAATGTAAAATGACTTGTACTATTCCAATAAGAAATAAAGATGCTTCATCTATCTCACTCACACACCACACAACTATCTCGCTCACACACCCACGCCTCGCCCGCGCACTCAGCTCCCCCCAATAGTCGCTAGTTGCGCGGGCGAAACTTGTTTATAACACGGTGGGACCGGGCAGTGGCATGCTCGGCTCCACAAGCTCACCACAGGAACAGGAACACTGGAACAGGAACACTGGAACAGGAACACTGGAACACACAGGAAGCTTTGCACAAAAATAGCTGGTTTCATTTACGGTGGCCCAACTGCATCAAGCGACTGTCGCATCCCTCGACAATCCCAGTTTACAGGTGCCGGTCGGCACATTTTGGTCCATTCGAGCCGGATTCTTCGAGGGATGCCAGTCACAAGATCAAGAACGGGCAAGCGTAGCCCGACGTCCTCCGCCAGAGGGACCTCCGCGACCGAAACCACGTCGACGGAGGTGACCGCCTCGACGCAGGGCACTCCTACAGACAACACCGGGACTACGCACATCTCGTACACAACGACTGAAACCGCATCGACGGAGCAGCACGCACAAACCAGTGGGGGCACGACCCCCCGCCTCGCCGACGGGAAAACTACAGGGCAACCTCTCCCCCGCCCCACCGATACTACAGCAACGGGGGAAGGTTGCAGGCAGCCCGCAACCACCGCTCAAACAGAAGTCGCATCTCGCCGTTCAAGGAAGTCTGGGAAATCCAGACGCCTCGCCGAAGCAAAGCAAGAGTTACTACGTCTGCAAGTAGAACTCGCCGCCGCACGTGTCGCGGAAATAGCAGCTGAAGAGGACTCCGAAGATGAAGACTCTCTCACGACGCAGGAAGAAACAGTACATCGCGTCACAGATTGGCTTAACGAAAGCCACCTCTCCGTGCTGGCTATCACAAATCAGCCGCACAACCCGCCGCCCACCAACAGCGCCGGCCCGCCTCAACTGGAACCCGGCATCGGCGGCGAAACAGAACAGCAACAGACAACAGAAACACAGCAAGATACCGCCCGCATACCGGCGGGAGAACGCATAACAGCCGCGCCTCGTCACATTACAGCGCAGACACCGCAAGACAAGCAACAGCAACAGTATCCCGCCTCAGCACCGGCGGGAGAGAAGCCAACCGGGATCACCCATCCGCAACTCGTCGACCTTTCCGAGTTAGCGTCGGCCATCGCCACGGCAGCGAGAGCGGGACACAACATACCGCCCCGCCACTCCATCGAGCTGCCGCCATACGCCGGGTCACATCAAGAGTGGCTCTCATTCCGCGCCGCATACATCGAAGCTGCGAACGCCTACTCCGAGCAAGAGAACTTAGCACGCCTACGCCGTAGCCTGCGAGGGAGAGCGAGGGAAGCCGTCGAAAACCTCCTCATCCACGGCGCCAAGGCTGATGACGTCATGCAAGTTCTACAAACAAGCTTCGGTCGGCCGGACACCATCGCCAGCGCCGAATTAGACAGACTCGAAGCACTACCACGTCTGTCCGACTCTCCTAGAGATATCTGCATCTTCGCTACGAAATTCGGCAACATCATAGCGTCACTCCGAGCCCTGGGGAAGGTTTACTACCTGTACAACCCGAAGATCACGACAGCGGTAGTGGACAAGCTCACCCCAGCGATGAGGTATCGTTGGTTCGACTTCGCAGCGGAAGACACGACAGAAGAGGCTGATCTCCTAAAACTCGCGCGTTTTCTACGAAGAGAAGCGGACCGGTGCGGGCCTTATGCGAAACCAGAAACAGTTTTCGAAGAAACTACGAAGCGCGCCCTCGTCGCACCGAACAGAAGAATCATACAGAAAACCTACAACACAGAAGAAAGAAAAGAACAAACAGAGTGCCCCGTGTGTGAAAAGCGGGGGCACGCCATAATCAAGTGCAGTCAGTTCATCGAAGCAGACTCCGACTCACGATGGGACTTGGCAAAGGCCAAAGGTTTATGCTTTCGCTGTCTGAAAAGAAGAACAAGAAACCACAACTGCCGAGGCAAGCCATGCGGAACTGACGACTGCAACAGACTTCACCACAGCATGCTGCACCACGTAAAGAAGCAAACAGAACAGAACCAAACAGAAAAAGTAACCTCAACGTGGTCAGTGAAGACTCAGGCCTACTTGAAGATAATCCCAGTCACAGTCTCCGGGCCTGACGGACAAGTGGACACCTTCGCGCTACTTGACGACGGTTCAACAGTCACGCTCGTCGACGAAGAGATAGCGCAGCTGACAGGCGCAAGCGGGCCTGTCGACCCGCTTTACATCGAAGCGATAACCGACGCCGGTGTTCAAGCGAAACAGTCACGAAGAGTCACCCTAACGCTGCACGGGGAAAACGGCAAACAAGACATCAAGGCGCGCACCCTAGACCACCTGAAACTGTCGGCGCAACGGATCACCAGGGAAGACTTAGCCCGATGCAGTTATGTGGAAGACATCGCGGACAAGCTGACCTATGAGAAGGCGGTACCTAGGCTGCTCATAGGCCAGGACAACTGGCATCTGCTGTTAGCGTCGAAGACAAGAAAAGGGCGACGTCATCAACCCGTCGCCTCCCTCACGCCCCTGGGGTGGGTACTCCACGGCGCACATACGCGCACACTCGGACAGCGCGTACAGTACGTCCATCACGCGACGGACATAGACGAGAACATGGATGAACAGCTGAGACGTCACTTCGCCATCGAGTCACTCACCATCACGCCACAGAAGCCTCGCGACGACCCGGAACAACGGGCGCTCCAACTACTTGAACGCCACACGACTCGCCGGGCCGACGGTCGCTACGAAGCCGCACTCCTCTGGAAGTCTGAAGATGTCAAGATGCCAGACAACTACAGAAACGCATACAACAGGCTACTAAACACAGAGAAGAAAATAGACAAGAGCCCCGCCCTCAAAGAAAAATACGAAGCTCACATGAACTCGCTAATAGAAAAGGGGTACGCCGAACCCGCACCGCCACAGATAACACAAAACAGAACTTGGTACCTACCTCACTTCCCAGTCATCAACGCCATGAAACCAGGAAAAATCAGAATCGTCCACGACGCCGCAGCCAAGACAGCGGGGGTCTCGCTGAACGACCACCTCCTCACCGGTCCCGACCTTCTGCAATCTCTACCGGGGGTCCTTATGAAGTTCCGACAACACCCAGTCGCAGTCACCGCTGACATCAAAGAAATGTTCATGCAAGTGAAAATAAAGGAAGAAGATCGCGACGCGCTCCGATACCTATGGCGGGGAAGTGACAGAGGCGATCAAGAACCTAAACAGTATCGGATGACGTCACTGATATTCGGCGCGACTTCGTCCCCGGCGACGGCGATATTTGTCAAGAACATCAACGCCCAGCGACATCAACAGACTCACCCAGCGGCGTGCGAAGCAATAGAGAAGCACCACTACGTAGACGATTACCTACAGAGTTTCAAGACAACAGAAGAGGCGGTACAAACAGCGAACGACGTGCGAAGAATTCATCGCGAGGCGCACTACGAGTTACGACAATGGGCGTCCAACTCAACAGACGTATTGAAAGCCCTCGGCGAGACGGAAACAACGCACGAAGCGGTCATCGACCTCCACGAAGAAACAAAGATGGAACGCGTCCTAGGGCTCATATGGAAGCCCACCACCGACGAGCTCACCTTCAACCTGGACCTGGCTCGGCTACCTCCCGACGTAATCAACAAGAGCCGACCCACCAAAAGGGAAGTACTTAAAGTCATCATGTCACTCTTCGATCCTCTCGGCTTCGCAGCGCCTACGACCACGAGGGCGAAACAGATATTACAAGAGACGTGGCGCCGCGGCACAGGATGGGACGAACCGATCCAAGAAGACCAAGCTCTGGAATGGCAACAGTGGATGAAGCACCTACAAGCCCTCAGAGACGTCACCATACCACGATGTCTCGTCGGGTACAGCGACGCGGTGAGAAGAGAACTGCATGTGTTCGTCGACGCGAGTGAAGCCGCCTACGCCGCCGTCCTCTACTGGCGCATCACAACAGCTGAGGGTACAGTAAAGTTATCACTCGTGCTGGGCAAGGCACGAGTGGCCCCCCTCAAGCTGACATCAATACCGCGCCTCGAGCTACAAGCCGCAGTGATGGGGAGCAGAATGGCTAGCGCGGTCATAAGTGAACACAGTCAGAAGCCAGATGAGAAGATATTCTGGACGGACAGCAAGACCGTCCTCACGTGGCTAAGAACCGGCGCGCGTAGCTACCGACCATACGTCGCACACAGAATAGCAGCGATCGAAGAGCACTCAACAGTAAGCGAGTGGCGGTGGGTACCCACAAAACTCAACGTCGCCGACGACGCCACGAGAGACGTACCGCAGGACCTCCGGCGCTGGTACCACGGCCCAGACTTCCTACTCGAAAACCCCGCGTCATGGCCCGAGGAGCGATCGACGCCGGTACAGAAAACAGGCGAGGAGAGAACACACATAATAACAGAGAAAACAGCGCCGACTTTGAAAGATTGCATCCCAGACAGCCGCCGGTTCTCAAAGTGGGAAAAGGCCGTCCGAGCCACAGCGCGGGTGCTACAGTTCGTGGAAACCTGCAAGAAAAGAATTGAGAAACCTGCGAGAAAAGCGGACACAGTTAACTACAAAAGGCAGAGAAGAAACGAAGACAAAGATCCCACCTGGCAGCGGTACCCGAAAACCGCACAACAGTCACAGAAAAGGGTATCTACGCCGGTGGCGACCAACTACGAGCCGATCGACGCGCCTACACTCCGCCACGCCGAAACTCTGCTGATAAGGGCGAGTCAACAAGAAGCGTTTCCCGACGAACTACGCAAGTTAAAGCAGGGCAGGCCGATAACTAACAACAGCCGCCTACGCCACCTGGCGGTAGAACTCGTCAACGGCACGCTTATACTGAAAACACGGATCGACGCGGCGGACATAGAAGAGAGCAAGAAGCGGCCACCCATCATCGACGGCGACCATCATACAACTCGTCTCTTCATAGACTACATACACCGACAGCTGCACCACGCCGGTGTGGAATCCACCATCAACGAGTGCCGCCAACAGTACTGGGTCCTGCGACTTCGCCCCACTACAAGGACGATAGTCAACAGATGTCTGCCGTGCCGCATCAAGAGGAGCCTGCCGCCGACACCACCAACCGGAAACCATCCGCCGTCTAGACTGGCGCACCATCAACGACCCTTTACATACACGGGGGTCGACTACTTCGGTCCCCTGTCAGTCACCGTCGGCCGGGCCACACAGAAAAGATACGTGGCTTTGTTTACGTGTCTCACTACGCGCGCAGTACACTTGGAGGTGGCGGCCTCCTTAAGCACAAGCTCGGCGGTCATGGCGCTCCGAAGAATGATTGCGAGGCGGGGACAACCGAACGAGATCTGGTCAGACAACGGAACTAACCTCCGCGGCGCAGCGAAGGAGCTACGACAACAGATAGACACCGCGACGCAAGAAGAGGCCAGCAAGAAGAAAATCAGCTGGCGCTTCATCCCTCCCGGGGCCCCTTTCATGGGTGGGGCCTGGGAGCGACTCGTGCGCAGCATAAAGGAAGCGCTAACCACCGTACTCCACGAGCGCGCGCCCACAGAAGAGGTGCTCGCAACACTCCTGGCCGAGGCGGAATGCACAGTGAACAGCCGCCCCCTCACTCACGTCTCCGTGGACCCCGAGGACCCCGAAGCCATCACTCCCAACCACTTCCTCATGGGAGGCTCCGCGCACACGTCAGCGCCGGGCACGTTCAACGACGCCGAGCTCGTCAAGCACGCCCACTGGCGCGCCTCGCAACGTCTGGCCGACCTTTTCTGGGCCAGATGGCTGCGCGAGTACCTGCCCGAGCTACAGCAGCGGCGGGAGCCCCACGGGAGCGGACCAGCCATCAAAATCGGTGACGTCGTTCTCATAGCGGACGGCACACTCCCTCGCAACGCATGGCCGCGAGGGCGCGTTACCGCTGTGTTCCCGGGACCCGACGGCGTTGTACGAGCAGTCGACGTGCATACCAGAGGAGGGATCCTACGGAGGGCTACGAAGAAGCTAGTCATCCTGCCTACGGAGCCGCCTGCAACAGAACAGAAGACTGCGACGACTCCAGAGACGACGCACGGCGGGAGAGATGTGCAGGACGGCTTATGTATATAAAATATTGTAAATAATGTAAAATGACTTGTACTATTCCAATAAGAAATAAAGATGCTTCATCTATCTCACTCACACACCACACAACTATCTCGCTCACACACCCACGCCTCGCCCGCGCACTCAGCTCCCCCCAATAGTCGCTAGTTGCGCGGGCGAAACTTGTTTATAACACGGTGGGACCGGGCAGTGGCATGCTCGGCTCCACAAGCTCACCACAGGAACAGGAACACTGGAACAGGAACACTGGAACAGGAACACTGGAACACACAGGAAGCTTTGCACAAAAATAGCTGGTTTCATTTACGGTGGCCCAACTGCATCAAGCGACTGTCGCATCCCTCGACAATCCCAGTTTACAGGTGCCGGTCGGCACACAAATAAATGAATAAAATAAATAAACATGACTTCTATAAGTCAGTGTACCCCTCGGTTAGGCCGCAGTCTAGGCTAGGATAGGAATTACGTCACAAAGCAACCATCTGCCGGTAATTACTGTACCTGCCGCGGAAGACGCGATCGTCTCGCTGACAGACAGACCGACTCTGGGTCAACAACTCGTGTAATAAACACTCGCTTCGAAGAAACTGTGTTATGAAGGAAGATCAGAGGCGAAGAGTCCATAATGCTGTTTCGTAAACATACAACAACGTGAGTAGTGCGAGCGCTTATCGTAAATAGATTATGTTTGTGGGTGAAATGGTAAAGACGCGACTTTGAATCATCGATATTTTGTTAAATAAAGTTGATATCTAACTAGCTGTGCCCGCGACTTCGTTCGCGTGGACTACATCCTTTTATGGTCGGTTTTACCCCTTTCTCCCCTAATATTCGAAACAAAAAGTAGTCTATATTTTAATCCAAGTTTTGAGCTATATTTGTGCCAAATCTAATATCTCTAACTTCAAAAATAAACACTTTTCCATATAAACTTCCAAAGGTGGTATTACCCCCCTCCCTCCCTTATTTTCTAATAAAAAGTAGCCTATGTCCGTTCATGAAATTCAACATATACCTATACCAAATTTCATCAAAATCGGTTGAGAGGTTTAAGCAGGAAAGAGTAACAGACACACAGACAGACAGACAGAGTTACTTTCGCATTTATAATTTTGTTAGGGATTTTCTTTTTAAATACTGCACTTCAAAATTCAACTGTTTGTGCAACACAAAAAAATGCGTAGTTTGGCTAATTCCAATATTTGAAAAATCCGTTCTAGTTACAAATAGTTATAAATTATACGAGACGTAAGCTAAAAACGACTGACAGACGACTGATGACAGCTGATTTAGAAAGTAAATTATGGAACGGTAATTATATTTGACACATTGCGAATCGTAAAATATTGGAACCGGACATTAATTAATAAAGGATTTAAGAGAGGTAGGGCATAGCGATTTATCGCTCGAACTGGAGCAGCCCGACTGGTGAAATACCTCCACCTTACAGAAGACCGCAGCCAAATAACAATCACTTCTGTGTTGTTGTGTTCCTGCGTGTGAGTAAGGTTTCCAGAGCTCCTGGAGGGTTTTCCATTAGTAGCAGGGTTCAAGCCTTCAAGGTAAGGGCGACAAGTCCAGTAACAGTTTTATGCTGTACTTGTCGACCTTAAGCTAGGATCTCATTACCACTTAACATCAGGTGAGATGAGGTCAAGCTTGAAGTGTAATATACAAAAAAAGAAACCTATCTCATTAAAATATACAGTAACGACATGGCTTATTAATATCTATAGAATCGATTAATATTAAAAATCGACTATTATTCACATCACTGGGCAACGGCGCGTAATTGTGTTTGGGTGTACACCAATCTGTGTCTGTCAACTCGTTAAAACATTTCTATCTTATTACCACTTTCAGTTATATTCTAAGTGTACAGACAAACTTACATCAGACAGCACACTTTGTACTTTGCATCGCCCTTATGACGCGCGCATAAGATCTAATATTGAACTGAAAGTTTATCTTGATGTGCTGTTTACCATACCTACTGTCATTTCTATTTTGCGACCGCCTTAGCTTTGTGGCTAAAGTCAAAGTCTGGGTTCTTTATCGTATTTACAGGAAACTACAACAGGCCTAGTATGCGCTACGCGACAAAATTTTATCGCGCTCTTAATAAACGTCAAAATCGATTGAAGTTAGTGCATCAGATGCTCATTGGCTGAATACGAGTGCGGTGTGCTATTAGCCAATCTACAGTATCGAAACTCTTGTCTCATGCGATAAATATGACGTATTGCGTATGCTAGGCCTACAACAGTTCCGTGCCGAATTTTTCTCGGTAGGACTTGGTTTTGAAATGTTGTCCCAAAGGGAATCGAACCCACGACTTCTGGATCACAAGCCTCAGCTCGTTACCATTCGACCATTGAGGTAGTTTATGGGATTACTAGCGACACGCCGCGGCTTCGCTTGCGTACCTACCATCCCTGTTCTTTCCACATATGTCACTGTTTCTTTGCTCCTATTGGTCTGAAGCTTTTCAATAAGTTGCCAGAAAATATCACTGCATTACCCATAGGTAAGGAGTCTTAAATCTATGCTCTATAACTAATAACTCTGATAAAAAATTGTTTAATGAAAAATGGCTATTATAAAATAGAGGACTATATTAACGACAAAGATGTTTGGACTTGATAGCATTAAATATGTACATTAGACATAAGCTATATTGTTAATATATATTTTTTGTATGATTTTTACCTACCATATGTGTCAGTTTTTGAAAAGAGTAACTATCGAGTTTCTTGCCGGTTCTTCTCGATAGAATCAACATTCCGAACACGGTGGTAGTTTAGTTGACTTGACGATTCATAAATGCTTTTGTAAAAGTTTACATGAATAAAGACATTTTCTATTCTATTCTATATATACTCAAGCCTTCCTCGAGACATATACTATCAAACACTTTAAAGAATGGAAGCCGGGGTATATATAGAATGGATTATATAAACCAAACTAGTGGCTATATAGACCATTCAAAACCTCTTGGATTGAAATTTTATTGCGAAAAAGTACTTCTTATGTATAAAAATTTAAGTAGGTATTAAATATACCTACATAGGCACAAAAGGATGGTACTTAACTATGTATCCTATTGAAGTCAGACACGACTGATTTTTTTTAACTGTCTTTCTGCTGCTTTCTAGCATAAATATTTCCTAACAATGTAATTAACATAAATAGAAATATTTAGGCTTGAGCTGGTATTTAGGAGGTTCCGGCCCCCGAAAGTAGTGTACACCTTCAGCTCACATACCTCCTGATTGAAGCAAAGCTTTCAAAATGGTCGCCGGATAGAGCCACGCGATCGAGCGATACCGTCGCAGTTCACCGCGGATTGTAAGGCGGCGGGCTGGGTGCGCAGACGCAGCGTTTAGCTACAATTAGGTCAGTATTATTATAGAGAAATATAGAACGTACTTCCATATAAAAGTCCTTGAATAAAGAAAAAAAACGAAGCGATATATGGGAACTCGTTTCTGCCTCTAAACCAAACATTTATTAGGTACTTCATGTATGTTACATGCTAGCTATTTTTACCCACTTAATTTTGGGATAATGGGAAAAATATTTATGTGTCCTTTGTATCAAATCTTTATAAATACCGTTATTTTATATGTTGCACTTTAAGAATGACCTCATCCCACCTGATGTTAAGTGGTAATGAGGTCCTAGCTTAAGGGCGACAAGTACAGTATAATAATAGCTGTTACTAATGTAATGGCTTGACCCCTGCTACTAATGTAGCTCTCCCAGGAGTACTGGATATCTTACTCACACGCAGGAACACAACAACACAGAAGTGATTGTTATTTGGCTGCGGTCTTCTTTAAGGTAAGGTATTTTACCAGTCGAGCTGCTCCGGTTCGAGCGATAAATCGCTATGCTCTACCTGTCTTAAATGGATCTTATTTAGATAAAATAAGGTATTTGGATTGGTTGGTGCACTTGCATCGTGCAGTTTTTTCGTGAAATAGTAACAAGTATACATTAAAACATCCATAAATTCTAATAAACTTTCGCGTTAATAATATTTATAGGATTACATTTTTGAATCTTCATTAACCACTGGCTCATCTGACCCTGACCCTGACGTCAGGAGTACTACCTATTATTCTAATGGACCAATCAGATTATCTCGTATAATATATTTTATAAGTAGGTACCGTCAGGTCTGGATCTGAGACAATGAAGAAAAGTTTGTGTTCCATATTGACGTAGCCGGGAATTAAACCCGGGATTTAGGATATCGAGCTACGCCAAAGTTAAACTCGCCCGTCTCAGCTACGACAGTCGTCAAAAAACTAAATTGCTCTAATTGATATACACCTTACTACCATGTCACGTGGATGTTTAAACCGCATGATTGAGTAAGTCAGTTAGACAGTCAGTCACGTAGCGATCCTAGAGCGCCATCTACATATTTATTATTTCATTTTATTTATTTATAAACTTTATTGCACAAAAAAAGTACAATAGGTAGACTTAATGCTAGGAGCAGTCCTCTACCAGTCAACCGTTGGGTCATGCAGATAGTTCATTTATGGGTGTGGTAACAATAAAAATGTGAGTGTGGAAAACAACAAAATTAATAATCATAAATAGCAGAAAATTAAACACGAGAATAGAATATTCATACATAGGTTGTTGATAAATAAATATAATTATTAAACAGTATAATATATATAGATCTAATTTTAGATATACATAATATACAACCTGTAACGGAAAGGGGGTAACAATGTAAAGTAGGTGGATACTATACCTTGTATAGATTCTATATACGAAATCCCGAGTTAAAATAAACACTTTATTGTTTTTATGAAATAAAAAATGATTAACTATAATGACTGACTAAAACGTAAACAAACGCATCACAACACTATTGAGGTCAGCGACCCCAAATCACGTTATCACTTCACGACAATCACTGCGATCCTGAATTTCTCCACCTCCTTCCTCGACATGCGCGCCTAGTACTTTCTTAGAAGATGCGCGAACATTATGCAACATTTGTGGTGTCACTGTACAGAACGCGGGCTTGATGCTTTCTATCATCTCTTCCCTTGACGAGCATGCTACAGCGTACACCTTCCTTTTAAATTAGTCCCACAAGAAGAAGTCCAACGGAGTGAGGTCTGGTGACCGAGCTGGCCATGTGATACGACCTCCTCGCCCAATCCACAGATGGAAACGAGCGTTTTGATGGTTTCGTAAATCTCTTTCTCTAGCTCTCGGTCGGCCATCACGCTGCCGTCGGTTGCTCCGACACAGAGAATCATCTCGAATATTCTTGATTGCTCAAAGACATCACGAAATATCACTAGGCTATCCGTAGTAAGTAGGTAATCCAGAAAGGCAAAAATACAAGATGTTGTCACGGCGACGACAACTCAATGACTTAACTGAATTGTCAAAATGAGAAACGCTAAACCAACAAATTTCAGATGTGATTCAGTAAACACTAAAAGATGAACCACCATTGTGATATTTAAATTAATAGCATAATAGATAGGTACATCCAAGTCTTTCGACGATTCCAACAATACTGTGATAGTGTTGTGCAAGCGTGACTTAGTCAAAATTTTGACTTGTATTTGACTGATATTTCAAAAAATAATATTGAATCAATAAATGCGTGTACACAGCTACAAATGGTCCCATACAGTTTGTAACCGTTAACTGCTTTGGTATTTTTGATATTGTTATACCCTTTCCGTTACACGTTGTATATGTATCTAAAAATAAAACGAAATAATATATATAAATATTAGCAAATAAGTGAATAAATAAAGCAAATCAATTGAGCAAACTAAATTTTATTTAGAGGGGAGGAATAAAAGAATTCACGAACTTTTAATTTAAAATTTCCCTTAGTGAGGGATTGTCAAGTTTCGGTGGGCAGAGCGTTCCAAAGCCGAATCTTAGTCCTAAATATGAGAGTATTGAGGAAGAACAGGGTTTTCAGGCATAGGCGATTCTTGCACTTCAAAAGAAAGCGAACCCTTGTCAAATATAAAGTACTAGCTGTGCCCGCGACTTCGTTCGCGTGGACTACATCCTTTTATGGTCGGTTTTACCCCTTTCTCCCCTAATATTCGAAACAAAAAGTGGTCTATATTTTAATCCAAGTTTCGAGCTATATTTGTGCCAAATTTCATATCTCTAACTTAAAAAATAAACATTTTTCCATATAAACTTCCAAAGGTGGTATTACCCCCCTCCCCCCCTTATTTTCTAATAAAAAGTAGCCTATGTCTGTTCTTAAGATTCAACGTATACCTATACCAAATTTCATCAAAATCGGTTGAGAGGTTTAAGCTGGAAAGCGTAACAGACACACAGACAGACAGACAGACAGACAGACAGAGTTACTTTCGCATTTATAATATTAGTAGGGATGAGGAACACTTTTGATAGAATTAAAAAAAAACTAGTTCCGCTATCGTCACCGCTCCGCTCGCCGCTGACTCTGTGTCTGCAGCCTGGCCGCCGTCACTGCGCGGGCGCACAGACGCCGCGCTATCGACGGCGGTGCTCTTTGATCTCGCCAATTGTCCGTTTGATCTCGCCGCGGCTGGTTCGTGTTCAAAAACTCCTGTAAACACCACTGAACCTGGACTGTTTCGGGAACCCCTGATCGATGGAGGATAAATCGTCGAAAACATGCAAATAACACGATGTTTAACGTACCTGGGTTACAAGGAAACGGTCTACTTCTGAGATAATACTAGTCTAAATACAACAAACTGATAGCAATACGTATGACTCAGTTCCTTTATTTATTTTGACGACCTCGGAGGCGCAGTGGCTAAGGTGGCTAAGGCGCTCAAAGTGCGAAAGGTCCGGAGTTTGATTAGGTCAATTTGGAAAACTATTTCTTTTAAATTGACTTAGTTCTGGGTGTGCTTAGATGCCATCCCCAGTTAGTATCCACCGTCTGGTGCTTATAGTACAAGAGGAAATTCTAGTTTAGAACAGTTGATTGGTGTTTTTTAGCATTTATTAATTATCTACAGTGTGCAAGATTGCGGATTCACAATGCACACACATTTTCTATTGGTGCTTTAAAATCTATAATTGAAACAGTTCCCAAAATCCAGTAACCAGGGCCTGATTTAGAGGAGAGGTAGTGGGGCCACAGAACAGCTTCAAAATGGGGACCTCTACAATGGCAACGTGGGAAATAATATTAAAAGGTCGATAAGACCATGAATTAATAAAAACATTACAAAAGGCAAAATATCGAAGTAAATTGGGATAGTTACGGATTTTTGGGATCTATAAAGCTTGTGTGCGTTCCATAAGCCATAAAACCACTGCAACGGGGGTGGTGACACTATTTGGTGGGTAGTTACATTGCCTATAATATGGTTGAGTGATATGATAAGCGATGGCTGGCACATACATCATGCTTGTGAACAGGTGCCACCTTTGAGGACTGGTAAGCTGGAGCTTGCCTCTTAAAAATAAATACTTAATGTTTCCTCACTCTAAAAAACAAAACTATACTAGGACTTGGTACACATACCTACTATATATACCTACACATAGCAATTAGTTAGAATCGGTTACTACGGTAACTTACTACTACAAACTACTGAGTTTCTTAACAGTCTCTTCTCTGTAAATATAGGCTCCGAACCGGCAGTAGAATCACTTTGCATCGTATTCAATGACGTTTCGATGTTTAAATTACTTTTATAAAATTTAACTAGGTATTACTTTAATTTTATTTCATCTCCACACGTTTGCCCTGACACACAAATATAAAGACCTGTTATTGATAACACTCAGTGCTCCTGATCTTTGCATTTCCCTTGGGTAGATATGGACGTTTCATTCGCGTGCACGCAACCAGCAATTACACAATAAAAAAACCAAACAAACTCTCACTTTCCAAAGGACAAAAGGCATCTTGGATTTCGTTTTCTGTTTTTACGTCACTCCTTCGCTTTGAGAGCGTTTTCCGCAAGAATGCTCCTAGAATCAGATAAACACTGATTGTTTGGTCTAATTGCTGTATCGTTGTACGAATATCGAGTTTCGTGTTTTAAAAATATTTGCGTTCACCACAATGGACGGTAACGTGATATTTTCTAAGCGGCGATTAAGTGTAATTAGTCGAGCGATTGAAGGAGCAAAGGAATGCACGGAGACAAAAAATCTTTGGGTTATTTTTTTGCTTTGTTTTGTATGCGGCTTGTTTGAATGTTGAGAAACCAGATCAGTGTTTTTCTTTCAGTTTAGATGTGCAATGTTTACGAATTTAATGTTCCAAGTTCCCAAAATATTGGTAAATTGGTAGGGAGGCGGAGCTCTTGCTATTTTTCCAAGCAGTGGGACCAGAACACAAGCGTTATCCCAAATTGGCCTCACTTAAGCCTTTTTTAAGTTCTGTCGCGCAAGACCAAGTGGCTCACTTATTAAATAAGCCCCCAACCTATTATTTAGGTAAGGTAAGTAATTTTTTAATGCTCGAGTAATGGCTGGTTTAAATATTTGAAAAATCATCCCTTCTATGTAGTTACGGATAAATTAAACGAGGCGTAGGTACGCCAAAAACCACTGACAGACGACTGATGACAGTCGATATGGAAAGTAAATTACGGAGCGGTATTAACGACTCGCAGTCGACGAATAGTCATTTTTGACACATTACGATTTGTAGAATATTGAACCCGTTCTTAGTAGCAGGGGTCAAGCCTTCAAGGTAAGAGCGACAAGTCCAGTAACAGATTTATTATGCTGTACTTGTCACCCTTAAGCTAGGACCTCATTACGACTTAACACCTGTGGGATGAGGTCAATCTTGAAGTGCAATATAAAAAAAAAACGGTAGACGTATGAGTAAGCACCTTCAGTGGTTTCTTTGAACCTCGGTAGACTGCATATACCGAGCAATATTCAACTGTGATGACAAAGTGCTGCCCCCTATTGTATCATCTGCCCGACTAGAGGTCCAATTACGGGAGTTAACCTCGGCGAGGGGTCACAATCTAATCTAATAAGCGTTGTTGCGCCCGCGCACCGAACGACATAGCGTCTTATTGTGGCTATGTAGGTACGATCGTCGCAGTGTTTAAGTGTGCAGTAGAACTCTCATGTTTAGGGGATAAGACTCATTTTAATGTGCACGCATAAAATTAGACTAGTCACTCAAATTATCATGTCTTGGACTGGAAGTTTGGCAATGTCGAAGGAATTTGTCGTCAATATTGTTACCTGCTGGAAAATCCTTTACTTAATGATGCGACATATCAGAATTTTCATTCCTATTAATATTATAAACGTGATAATCAGTTAGTATGTATGAATGTCCGGATGTCGGAACATACCTATGTTTGTTACTTTTTCACGTAAAAAACTACTGAGCGCATATGAAATTTGAACAGAGATGACATACTAGATTAACACGTAAGGATACTTTTTATCCCATAATAACGCAGGCACAAGATTAGTGAACAAATTGCGCCGACCTACGACATTACCTACAAATCGACACAAATACAGCGTCAACAGCTTGGCGTAGTAAACAACGCTCCATACCTAATGTACGATTGGCCAATCAATAACATCGATCCTACATTGCGATATCAGAGTTTTCGTCGCCACTAACTATATATACAACAAACCAAGATTGGTAGTTGGCGTTTAGGGGTGAGAGCCTTCCGCTCCCCCGCAAGCCCGGTGAAGATGAAAAGGCCATCTGCGGCCATCATCTATAGTCAGTTAGGAAAAAAAAAAAATGGTAGTTGGCGCTTGGTCCCCGAGCAGATTATTAACACCTAGCTTGGCGTAAGTACTTTCACTTTTAGTAAAGAACATTTATTACTTACAAAATTTTAAACAATACTATTGTTTGAGTGTCTCATCGCCAAATCGTTTTTATCACTTTTCATATATAGATTTAAATGAAGAATTATTTCGTAATATGAACAAAATATTAAATAATATGAAAAAAAAACCTTCCAGTTTCATAGAATTGATGTCTAATTTCCATCAAGATATCAATAACTTGCTACCGTGGCAAATCTACTGAGTTTTTGGTCGGTATCTTCTCGGTACATATTAGGTTTTAAAACGGTAGCCAGTTTGATTGAATTGTTATCAATGATAAGTCAAATTGTTATGTAAGCTACGTGAACAAAGATATATTTCATTTGAAGACAAGCTAGGAGTTAAATGTAATAAGATAATTTAGTATTTTTTGATCCCATCCAGGAACAAGTGAAATGTGGTTTCATTTGACTTTCTACGTAAAAATAGACTAAGAACTAGAAAAAAACACCTTTTATTGCTAATTAAAAATGCCTTTCTCTGG
This sequence comes from Glyphodes pyloalis, assembly GCA_037074685.1. NCBI lineage: Eukaryota > Metazoa > Arthropoda > Insecta > Lepidoptera > Crambidae > Glyphodes > Glyphodes pyloalis. Next base: position 880,598 of record JAYKKO010000003.1, on the reverse strand, counting down.
CTGTAATCATTTTCTGTTTGTAAAAGGGTTTCAAATTAGATAATTAACCAAAACGCGCAACCGTTATACATCGTCATAGTTAACGCGTTAAGCTGCCCTCAGTAGCCGAGCAAAACAATTTTTTGTCGGTCAATATTCATAATTGAATGATTTTAAACATCACTCAGAGCGATTAGTTCGCACCCTCGTCCGGCGACAGGGGTTTACAACATTTGGACTTTTGACTAACAATAAAATACGTGACTGACATTTGAAACTGGGCTTTGTCTATGATTTGTCAGCCTACACTTCAGGTTTATCCAATGTTCTCCTATTCAAAGGGAGAATTTTTAATGTTTCTTATTGACTTTAGTTGTTATAATAACATACTTAGAAATTATCACAACAATTAAGTTAAGTTTCAGATACTGAGTGTTTTAATCGAAATCATCCAAGATGAATCAGTTTATAAATAAGCCAAGCAAGAGTTTAAATAGTTTCGGTGTAACAAGGGGCGAAACCGACGGATGGTACGCAATGAATAAAAGCCCAAAGCATTGCCAAAACGTTATATTCAAAAGCACACTAAAATTACATTGCAAGTTATGTAGAGACAAAAATTGGCACTAGGTGTCATATAAGCCATAAAACATCGGTAATCTAATAGTAAGTTTTGCTAAATTATAAAACGAATGAGAGTGTCGCTAACAAGGGGTAAATAAGAAAGCTATAATCAATTTTAATATTTTTTTGTAGTACTTTACGCTGCACTAGCGAAATTTAAATATTTCAAAGAAACAGAAGAAAATCATCTCCCTTGCGGTGCGGGACTCGAACCTGCGACCTTCACGTATCGCGCGTGCTGCTCGTCCAACTGAGCTAACCGCAAGTTACCGTAGGCGATGATTTTTTCTGTTGTATCAACCTGTTAGCCTCCGGTGAGTGCCCTCTGCCGAATATGTTTAGAAGTACATGCTTATCGGGAGATGAAATTTTTCTGTTTCTTTAAAATAAGAAAGCAATAAGTACGTGAAAGGTGCGGTACCTCTGCAGCGTCCAGCCCGCATGCGCTTGCGCAGCTAATGCAGCAATTATGCCAGCTCGCCACGCCATCCGTTTGCGCCCACGCATTCGGACACTATCACTGCCAGGGCCCTGCCAAGTGGCAGTTGTCAAACTATGATATCATTTTGTCAAGTTTAAAACGTAAACCTGAAGAACTCAAGAATAGAATAGCAAGAAGTAGCTTATTACACCGCGCATTCTCTTTTTTTGACGTGTGTTTCTTTACACTTGTTACTGTTGTTTCTAAACGCGGGATATTGTCAATATTTAATTCAATTCAACATACAATATTAAAAATAAAGTTCCGCGATCTTGAAATGTTTTTAAACTTGTCGAAATGATATCGAAGTTCGATAAATGCCGTTTGGATAAAAGGGTTTCAAATTAGATAATGTATCTTTTCTATGGAATTCGGCCAAATTATGGTGCTGTGGGAAACTCGATTTAGGCAGACTACTTTCTGTACAATCAGTAGCTTTAGTTTGCGAACAACTCCTTGTCACATTAAATCACTGTCTATCTGACTTGCCTAGTTACGCAGAGATTTGGTATGACCAGGTACTGAGGTGTATAAGAACTAATGCTGGCTATTCTCAACTCAAACTCAAATATTTCAACTCAAATATTTCTTTATTCAAGTAGGTTACATGTAACACTTTTGAATCGTCATTGAATACAATGCAAAGTGATTCTACTTCCGGTTCGGAACCTATATCTACCGAGAAGACACCGGTAAGAAACTCAGCAGATAAGTTACAGTAGCAGTATCTAACTTATAGCTATGTGTAGAACCCTTTGGACCAAGAGTCATATAGTTTTATTATGATGAGTGAAAAAAGCATGAAGTATTATTTTATTTTAAGAGGTAAGCTGGAGCAGACCAGTCCCCAAAGGTGGCACCTGTTCATAAGCATGACGTGTGTGCCAGCCATCGGGATATATAACTATACTAAGAGTATGTTATTGAATTTCATCACCATCATCTGTCTTTAACGTTTAACACCATAAACATCAACAATTACTTCAACAATTCTAACGACCAACAAATCGAGTTAAGCTATAAATCCGTTAATCGTACACCAAACATTTGTCACATAAAATATACCGGGTGGTAAATTTTACAGCGTAAATAATTAAAAGGGTGTGTTTTAATGTTGATTCATGGCCGTGTTAAATGGAATTGATTGTTATTAATTGGTCAGGGCACCGGGCACGAGTTGACCTTATCGAGTTAAGTTTAATGTTATAGTGTATGTGTTATACTTAGTTGAAGATCTTCGACTTTTTTTTTTAACAACATCACATACATTGCTCTGATTCTGCGTTAAGTAGCTTAAGCACTTGTGTTACAGAAATCGGAAACATTGACGGTACCACAACACCCAGACCCGAGACAACATAGAAAAGTTCGTTTCCCATATTGACCCGACCGGGGATCGAACCCGGAACCTCAGAGATGGCGCGACGCGAAAGTCCGGCCCGCTCGCCTCTCGGCTACGGAGGTCGTCAACAACTTTATAAATTTGTAGTTTTTTTGTGGGGTTAAGTCTGAAGATGTTTGATAAGCTGCTAGAAAAGATCACTGCATTACCTATGTATAGATTTAAGTCTGTGATCAAAAATAGAAGATTGTCTAAATGACAAAATATTTTTTGGCTTGTTTATATACACAAGATAAGCTATTTGGTTTCAATGTTTTTTTGTATGATTCCATATTTGTAAGTTTAGAAAAGAGTAACTGAAAACAGTTAAGGCCTATCCGAATCAGAAATATTTTTATTCGCGTAAATTACATTAGTAATATGTATGAATCATTTCTATAAACAAAATGAACTATACGTATCTTCTCGGTAGAAATAAGTTCCGAACCGTCAATAGATTGTATGCAATGACGATTCGAAAGAGTTATAATATGTAACTTACTTGAATACAGAAACATTTGATTCACTGATTTTATTCGTTGAGTATGGTCCCCTAAAATTGTAACATCTTCCCACAGTTTAATCGACTAACTGCAGAAGAATCTGGAGCAGCACAAAACCGATCGTCTTAACAGGCTCACAATGCGGCAATTGCGCACAATACGCGTACAATGCGCGCGCGCAGATTACGGAGCAATGCACCCGTATGCGCACTTGAGACTGGCTTTGCAGTGCAGGACCGAGACCAAATGTGTGGAAAATTGTAAGCTGGAAGGTAAAATCGCTGGACTAGGGGAAGAGGGGGCAAGACGGGGTACTTAAGCTTTTAAGGTCAAAAGTGCAATAAAATACATAGTTAAACAATCATATTTACTTTAATCTCAAAGACTAATTATTCTTCTTCTTATATCTGACAAGCTAGACAACTTTGGATCACAATTTTCATAGAAAAAAATAAAAATATAAAAGATGTGTTTTGCCCCGTCTTACCCCATAGTGCTGGTAAGATGGGGTACCCCCCTGAGGTAAGACGGGGTAATGAAAATCTTCATACAAAAAGGATGCTTATTTTTCCTGGCAAAACTCGCAGACGTGCGTTGCCTCGTCGTAATCATCATCGATACCTGCGCAGATGTTATGAGCTCATTTGCCGCAAGATAAGCATGAAATTCAGCCTTCAATGGAAACTGAATATACGTTCTGGCAATACATGCATGGCGTGTCTTCCTCTCCGTCGCTCTCATTGCCAGGTGATGAAAGTTTTCGACGTTTAGCAGTTTTCACTGATTGGTCATTCTTATTCGATTTTTTATAATGAGCTTTTTTAGTAGTGTCCTTCTGTTTTCTCAGTGCATCTTTTCTCTACTTTATTTCTTTTTTCTCTAGGTTTTTCTGTTCAGCATCTCTTTGTTCTGGGCGATGGCTTCTAATTCTTGTTTGTAGGGAGACGACGTGACTATTGCTGTTTTGCCACGCTTTTTAGGAACACGCAAAGCAAAGCTACTGTCGCTTTTATCGCATGTGGGCATATTAGCTGGTTGTGGTGTTTCTGATTTCTGACTAACAGGGTTTTCTGATTTTGTTCTTTAGTTTGATTTGATGCAGATACCCTAGGATTCCAGTGGGAACATCCTGGTAAAGAGTCAACAGCAACGACTCTGCTAAAAGTCGCAGCATTATGCTGGGTTGGAGGGTGGAATGTTTCTGCAGCTACTGTGCCTGAAGTTTGAGCAGTAGTGGTAGTGCTTGTACCTTAAAGGACTTCATGGTTTGTGGCAGCTTGACCGTCATTTAACTGGATCTCGGTAGTCAAAGAAGGGGCAACATTGTTTTGCTGCTTTATAATAACCCATTTTTCTATCCAAAACCGCTTGAATTGCTTTCAGCATGGATTCTTCGGACCACGACCCTCTATAGGTCTTGTGTTTGTACTCACGAACCATTTTAAAAAGGCAAAGTATAAAGCATAAGCTGATAACAAAACAAACAAATCAATTTTATTGTAGAACAAACAAGATTAACAACTCAAAACAAGGTTATTCTTTTTAGGGGTAAGAAGGGGTATTCGTTACCCCATCTTGCCCGCAAGGCCATTTTCTAAAAAACCGATCAAAAATTAAAACAGCCAACAATGATAAGGTAACGTTAAGTTTACCTTAAAAGAGGTTTGCTTTAGCGTCATTCATCATAGCACCTCACCAGGTAACGTCATTAAACACATCACAGTCACGTGTCAAAGTAGTAGAAAATATGACAAGAGGTTTGCATAAAAACACTTTTTAATATTTTTTTCGGACAATGTGCACTTCTGAACAATTAGCCTTCGCGGGACTGACAAGCATCACGGCGGCGCGTCATACGATGGATAAACGAATGTGATTGGTCAGTTTGAACTGCGAGTTTCGGCCGGTACCCCGTCTTACCCACAACCCCGTCTTGCCCCGTCTTCCCCTACTGTACATATTTACAGTGTTCCCAACTTTCAAAAATGTATCCCCCTAACACTCAAGCAAAACCCTCTGAAATCCAAGAATTCTCCCAAATTTTTTTATAACACTTAATTCCACATTTTTATTATTAAAAATAATACCATTCAACAAATAACAAATTCAAAACAGTTAGTATTTCATATCATTGAGCAATCGTTTTTTATAATAATTTTTCCAAAACTGAAAATAACAAATCATATATTTCAAAGTTATAAAAATCATTAAAAATAACAACCGAGTTTTTAACCAATCTAAAGTTCGCAGAATTTTGTAAATGGTGACATTTTATAAGACAACGAATAAATTTAATCGCGTTCTTAACAAATAAAAAAAAAATTAGTCTGTCGACTGTTGATTAGCCGGATATACGAGGGCGTGATAACAGCCAATCATTTAAAACATTTTGTAGTCTCACGCGAGAATTTTATCGTAGGTAATGCGCACGCTAGTGGACTACGACAGCAAATAGGTTTTAATTGGTTTATCTTAATAATGTCGTGGCGGAAGTACGCCTGTCTTACTGCCCAGTAATGATATGATGAGTATTTATGCTTTGTGTCCAGCGAAGAATGATGAGTATTTATGTGCGCCCTCTGGACCCTCCCGCATGCGTTTACCGGATTCTCTCCGATGTGTTATTATTATGGAAGTTATTGTTAAGCGTGGGACACCATTGCCTAAGGCTAGTTTACAAATAAACAGTAAAATGAATGAAAAAGTTTATGTGACAGCTTTGGATAACATACAGGGTGGCTAGGGAAGTGATGTTCAAATCAAATCAAAACATTTCATTTGTGACACACAGGTACACTAAGTCGTTACACATATTGAATAAATAAGAACATGCTGTGATTAGCCGTGGGGGCGTACAAATATAAATTATGTCAATACATTACAAAACAAAGTTCAAAGATTAAGGAAAGTACATAAAATACCATATTATGAAAAAAATGTTAAATTAAAATGTCACATCGTTATTTTCAATTATTAATAAATATAAATAAAGATTTTTACATTTACATTGAGTTAACGGGTCAAAACGCGACACTGTTTTTATTTAGTAGTTAATGTGAACTAATTAATGCCCGACGTTTCGGTTAGGTTGCACCACCGTGGTCACGAGATCACTGGTCTCGCTCGTCTTCGTCTGTTCGGGGGAGCTTGCAAATCTTCACCCTCACATTTGCAATTTGAAGATTTGCTCCCCTGAACAGACTTTTAAATAAGTTCACGAACTTTTATGCTTTGAATCAGGAGTTTCTAATTTGCTTAAGAAGACTAGCTCCGTGGTGCAGCGATTTGAGCAATGGGCTCAAAATATGGATGTCGTGGGTTCGATTGCCGCGGAGGTACATTTGTGGAGTTTTCAGTTTGATCTAGGTCAAATTGATTGATTGATTGACATTGCAGACTTGAAATTATGATATCATGAAGACGGGTTGAACCTTTGACCTCCACTATGTTATTAGGCCTGGTGTTTTAACTTTTTTATTGGCTGTGCCATTGCCTCCCAAAGATAGTGAAATACTGCAATAAAGTCTAAGATTTATTATTTATTTTAGGATTCGGTCTCTCGGAAGGAAAATGGTGCCACACTTTGTAGTCTGGCTGTATGTTATTAGGTAGCATATTTAAGTTCAACTCGTATCTTGATTCTCAATATCCTAGTGGCGTATTCTCTCCCACAATCTTCAATGTTATTGTTAGGTATTTTACTCACAATCGTGCCCTCGGCGCGCCCTAATCCAATAAAATCTATTGTCCCAACATCTTACGGAATTGGTACAAATGGACGCGGGTTCAGCTCCCGGCCGGACAATGCGCCGATCTATTAGTGTTTTGATTTTATGATGCGGGATGTTTGTCGTGGTTTACCCCATCTTGGCTATTACCGGTATTGACGGAGTGTCGATGTATTTGTCACTGTCGACTGGTTTTGTCAATATTAATGGAATTTAGTAGAATTGAGTTAATTATGTAATTGTGACATGTTGCGCGGATGTTATTGTGTTCAATTTGGTTTTTGTCATTTTATTATTATGGGAACATAAAAAAACCTTATGTCTTTTCAATTACATGATCTTAATAATATTATTCAATTAATAATTAACACCAGATAAAGTTTTTTTTAGTCGTAGCGTTTTGTTTCATGACCAGTTTAAATGGGACGATCGTTTTATACACATAATCCTTTTAAGCAAAGAAAAACCGGCTTTCATTCAATTTATCTAATTGAAATTCGGTTGAATCGGTGTAGTCGATTAAAAAAAATTAAAAGTTTTTTTTTGCAATTACTTGACTGTAGAACGAAACTCGTTACTCAAGGAATCGGTTTTATCTAATATCTAAAAGTATTCTAAACTGATATAATAAAGCTGAGGAGTTTGTCCGTTTGTTTGAACGTGCTAATCTCAGGAACTGCTGGTTCGATTTGAAAATAATATTTTGTGTTGTATAGTCTATTTATCGAGGAAGGTTTTAAGTAATACAACATGCTCGTGACACGTTGGGACCAATAGGTGCGAAGAATCAGTCGAAAATGTAAGAAAAACGGGGATAGTAAGTTAAAAGTCAAACACTCATGTTTAATTGTCAGTATTGTGTTGACATCTTCTGAATACATCAGTGGTGATGAGTGTGAGTGATGAGAGTTGCTGAAACGCGAGCGTCCTCTCTCACAATGCAGTGCCCTAACGGGGTCTATAATGATCTAGTTTTAAGAATGTCATCTGTGCTGTATCTGTGTACATTATACCAGCAATAAATGATTGAGTCAATTGAGCGATTGCCTCTCTACTGCCTGCGCTGATTATTCGCCTCTTGTCAAAAACTATTTAATTACCGGCTCTCAAGTATTTTAATTAGTCCTGAACTAAGATCACTCGTTAACAACGTTGTTCCTCCTCCCTCAATGAGGCTAACGACAAAATTAGTGGTGCGTGTGTCCACCGCTGGAGACCCCTGATTGAGCTAATTGCATTAAGCTGCCGGGGTTGCTAACTGCCGTCTTTGATTTTCCTTTTAAGTTGCCAGGTTATTTACCCGTAAGCGAAGACAAAAGGAGAGAAAGAGCTTTAGTTTATTTTTATAATAAGCTAATCAATTATACCGATTGTAAACGACTGTACGCTGGTAAAATAATAGAAACTCTAGTTAAGGAAAATAACTATATTCAAAGAAGCAACATTACACAAAATATACACAAAAGAACCTAAGACATATATAAAAACCAATAAAAAACATTAAAGAAAAGATAATAAACCATAGACCCAAATGAGGTGCGTTGTGCACACCAATTCTACTATTGTAAAAGCGAAAATGTGTTAGAATATATGGATTTATATATGTAGTTTTTTCCGTAGCTGAAAGGCAAGTGGGCTGGACTTTCGCGTCGCGCCATCTCTGAAATCCCATGTTATGGCCAATATGTAAAACGTCCTTTATTGAATTGTCTCTGGTCTGGGTGTAGTGGTATCGTCGTATATTGGGCTAGCAGTAACTATATAAAAGAGGTGTTAGTTGTATGGTCCATTGCCTGTTAGGGCAGCTGTTATTTCCTCACTATATGAAGGTCTTTTTATTTTATTTTTGCTTATAGTTGGAGAAGTACACAAGTGTGGCAACACCGATCTCGTCAACATTTGTTTGTAACTCAAAACTCGACCACCGCGTACGAGTCGTCTGGGCGGGCATGCCGGGGCTCAATGAGTTCTGAATGGGATATGAGACACAATTATATTACTTACGAGGTTTATTGAGAAGTAATACGACCGCTATTGTTATAATAGAAGCACTTGAATTATTGAGGCGCATAGTTGGACGAACTCGGAGTAATGCGACATATTTGAATTTTAATTAAAGCTAGTTCTTATGTGAAAGACTTTCAAACATTTACAACCCTTTTAAACCCGATATTGCCTTATTTAGTAAGCACCAACAACAGCTTAAACTTGATCATTGGCATCCACGCAATCGTTGGAAAGAATCTCATCGTTAATTATATAAATTTTCAAGTGACATTAGCAGAAATGAACTTGCTAAGTTTCTCATTATTCAATCCGCACATAGTATCCTTAATAAACATAATGGCACATACTTCTATGTAAATGGTCGTCAAAATAATTAATAAACAGTTCAGTAATAGTAAGACTATGAATGATGATATCATCTAAATACCCGGCGTACTAACATAGGCTTAGCGGTAACGAAACAGCACTTACTGGCCGGAGTTTTTGTGCCGCTCGCGCCGCGCCCGAATGTGTAAATGTTTACACCCAGTGCCTGCTACTCCTCACCGTTTTGACAGATCATACTCACAAACACAACACCCGAAAGTCTTATAAACCACACCATCAGCACAGAAAAACTAACTCTATTTCAAACTGGACAGACCGCACGGTTCGTTGGTAGCCAGGAGCGGTTTAAGCCTTTTTCAACTTCGGAAGACGCCACAAGATTCGATCTCCGAACGCTGTAAATTCGGATTGACGCCAATCAAGTTGCGTTTCTAAAGCAGAGGTCGACGGTTCAGATTAGAGTAACACCCCCAATCATATGTTTTAATGAAGCTTAAAATCAAAGTAATATAAGTAAAGAGCGCGTGATCCGGCAGATCAAAGGATTCTTCATCAGTCCGGCGTGCGGTCGCGCGGAACGAGCCGCCTTGATCGTTGAAGGCAAGAGGCGTGAAATATCAGTAACGATGCCTAGAACTGGTCTACTGTTTAGTTTTGGACTGATATATGTTTAACAGTCCACTGCACTTATTTTGACGTAGGGTTAAAAACGACAAGCTGACAGGAATGATTATGATTTGACTGGCTAGTGGAACAAGTACGGGTCTCTTTGCTACTCAGACAACCTAAGCTTGAACATAGTAAAAAAATATATTTATATAATTTAATCAGTAACACATATGAAAAGTTTCTATTTAAAACAAATGATGCTACCTCCGGTTCGGAACCTATAACTACCGAGAGGATACCGACAGGAAACTCAGTAGTTTTTTTACCAAAAAAGCTAAACTTATTACTAATTTTGCATCAAGAAGACGTAGTTAGTTTGTCAAATGTAAAATAATCATTACAAATATAATACAATTCCTTGACATCATAGTGACTTCTTCTCCAAGTCTTTAACTGTGCAAGCTGCTGGGCTTTGAAACGCTCTATTTGCTGATAATGTTATTTCTAGTGTTTAGTTTATTGTTGTTTTTCTTCCAATGCCTTCAATATTTTGGAGATCAAATCAGTTGTTTCTGATTTCTGTAACACAAGTGCTTTAGCTACTTACCACAGAATCAGAGCTATGTATGTGATGTTGTCCAATATTTATTTATTTATTATTATTATTATTATTATTATCTAGGAGAGTAGCTGCCGTACAACACATATGTATGATAAATTCTGCGAGATATTCAGAATGTGAAAGTAAACATAGCGTTCGTTACTAACATAACTGTCCTAATAATTAAAGAATATGTAATTACTGATAGTGAGTTTGCTTGTTTCACGTAGAAAACTATGACACAGTAGAATTTAAATATGTATAATAAGTTATGAGACTTGTGTACATGTATCTCTATATTTCAATTGCGTAAGATGAGATTTTTATCAGAAACTAGCGGTCCGGTCGCAGCTCCGCAAATGTACCAACAATTTTGGTAAATTGAAACAATTTTTCCATACCTTTTATATTTGCTATGGTCTTTAATGGCGTCACATGTATAACTTCTACATATACTAGATGTTAGATAAATTTTAATGTGATGTGAGATCTTCTAAATATTTAAAAGAGGTGTGGCATAGCCAAGAGAGGCAGGGCATAGCGATTTATCGCTCGAGCTGGAGCAGCCCGAAGGGTGGAATACCTCCACCTTACAGGAGACCGCAGCCAATCACTTCTGTGTTCCTGCATGTGAGTAAAGTTTGCAGAGCTCCTGGGGGGGTTCTGCATTAGTAGTAGGGGTCAAACCGTAAGGGTGACAAGTCCAGTAGCAGCTTTATTATGGTGTACTTGTCGCCCTTAAGCTAGGACCTCATTACCACTTAAAACCAGGTGGGATGAGATTAATCTTGAAGTGCACCTTTGTTTACTACGAAAGTAGTAATGTAATGTGACTTGCAATAAACGTTTGAATGTAATTGAATTGTTTCGTCACGTATCAAGATGCGTGCGCCGGGGTGCACCGGTTGCTTTGAAGACGCCGCTGTTTACGCCATGTTTGCCGCTAAACAAATCCACTCGGTTATCGGGCGGCGAAATAGATCACTCCAGAATCAGCTGATCGGATCCAGGAAGGTCATAACCGCTTGTCAAAAGATTCGTAGTTCATAAGGTTCTGAACTATTTTTAGGCATGAAACCCAAAACAAACAAAACCTTAATCTTATATAGGTTCAGTTGCACCAATTTAATCGAGCATCCAAAAATACTAACATATAGTATAGGCTAACTTAAATAGCAGGTTTGCCACAAATTTAATAAGTGAGCCACTTAGGCTTGTACCAATTGTGACTCAATTAATAAAAAAATCTCAACTTAATTTAACGGCAATGGACGTTAACAGCTGTCAAAACTGTCGAATTCCATTCATATTTACAAATTTGTCGATCGTCAATTACGGTAATAAAATAAATTACAACCGCGCAGTCTCCTTTTTTACGTGTCTCTCCAAACATTTGACATAGGCGGTATGAATGCGTTGTTTAAAAACGCCGAATGTAAAAACAAATAGATTTATTTTTAATTCGTCGTTTAGTCTACGAGTTGAAAAGTTTTGGTACTTTCGTTGAATCCGGTAGGAATGGAATCGGTTCTGCTAGAACATTTCATGTGCCGTCCGAGGTCATGCCCAACTTAGCTCCCTATGGCAAGACACTTATAAAATCAAAAAGCTCATGAAAAAGACTTTACACTGTACTTTATACATCATTCGTTCGTATAGATCTCATTACTTTATTCGCGTAACTAGGCAACTCAGATAGTTTAGTGATTTAATGTAACAAGGTACAGAGGTTGTTTACGAATTAAAGGTACAGTACAAGACTTTTATAATGATAAAAATATGTTGAAAAATTAAAATGTCCATCTGCACCTTTGTCATCTTTTTTGTTCATTTACATGCTATGTTGTTATTTTATTTTTATTTATTTTTATTTCTTAAGTACACATGACAAATTACAATCAACAAAGAAATAACGTATCAAAGTATACAGTTTCAAGCCAGACTGCAATTCACAAATATGTGCGTACATGAAAGTGTAGTGTCTTAGCATATATTATTTTTATAATTTATTTTTAAATAGGATATCTATTGAGTTTGTTTCGGAGCTTCTTCTTAGGACCAACGTTGAGGCGCTAAAAAATATAAATTGACGTGTGAAAAATAATTTAACGTATTGTATCTTCCTTAAAGTTAGTTCCCAATGTCATGATGACAAGTCGGACGAACATATTCATAGCTGTAATGATCTATGCTCGTGCCGTAGTTTGCTGAATGTAGGTCAATTTTGTCAAAGTAAGGCGAGGGCCGTCGCTCACTCTCCGATGGCGATATTGTATGTAAACACGCGGTTCTGATTATACTCACGCGAGTGGCGTAAGTCTTAAGATCGTGAAGTTTTTGATAGATAGGTTTAAAGAATTTATTCTCATAAGAAATTTAACATTTCACTTATATTGAGATAACAAATACACACATATAATAGATAGATACACTTTATTGCACAGAAAATTTACAGAAATTGACCTCATCACACCTGTTGTTAGGTGGTAATGAGATCCTAGGGTAAGGGCGAAAAGTCCAGGTACAGCTTTATTATACTTGCCGCCCTCACCTTGATGGCTTGATCTCTGCTACTAATGTAGCACCCACCCAGGAGCTTTGGAAACCTTACTTATATGCAGGAATACAACAACACCGAAGTGGTTGTTATTTGGCTGCAGTCTTATGTAAGGTAGAGGTATTGCTATGCCGTACCTCTCTTAAAATTTTAACTATAAACATATTTGAGGACATAATTTGCTGCCCGCTCACACACCATAGTTTTAAGTTTTCAGTTCTAAATATTGTAAAGATTTGGATAACTACTGAGTTTCTTGCCGGATTCTTGTCGGTAGGATTAGGTTACGAATCGGCTGTAGCTTCAATTTTGGTTTATATTCATTATGACGATGCATAAGTGTTACTTGTAACCAATATGAATAAATTAATTGACTATAGTTATGATTATGATTATCCATATTTTAATTCAAGTTTCGAGCTATATTTGTGTGCTAAATTTCATATCTTTAACTTCAAAAATAAAAATTCCCATATAAATTTTCAAGGGTGGTATTACCCCCTTCCCCCTTAATTTTCAAAACAAAAACCAACCTATGTCCTTTCTAGAAGTTCAATGTATACCTATACCAAATTTCATCAAAAGGTTCAGTGGCTTAGTCGTGAAAGCCGGCCAGACAAAGAAAGAAAGAAAGAAATTTATTGACCGAGCTAGAATGTATAAACTAGTTAAAACACAGACTGTTGTATGGTGAATTGGGTTCCTCCTCAGCAAATGCTGCAACGGCATTATTAGACAGACAGACAGACAGAGTAACTTTTGCATTTATAATATTAGTAAGTATGGATCCTCTCGGTTGCAGCCGACCCGCCAGCCTCTCGTGTCTGGTTCATCACCAGCGGCTGTACTCCCTTTGAAGTGCTCTCCGTGTGTTTACCGTATGTTTGTTTATTTTCTCGTCCGCGGTGGCCGCCTATGAACTTACCGCCTTGATTTACTCACACCATTCGCTTATGATTTGCTAGAAAAACTCGCAGTGCATATTTTTTACAAGATTTGTTCCTCTGCCAACTCTTGAGGGAGATGCCTGGCTTGCGGTGATTTATTTGAGTGTTCTCGTTGTTGATGTGTGCGATCTGCTGTAAATAAACAAACTCATTTGATAATTCAGTGTTTAATATGTTGAGGAGATATTAAAACTATCATTGGCTATGACTAGATTTTGGTCATCACACAATATTTTAAGTTCGCTAAAGAAACAGAAAAAAAATTATATTCCCTCGCAATGTGAAATTCAAAGCCACGACCTTCACGTATCGCGCGTGCTGATCTTTTGTTGTTGATCGCAAGTTGTTGTAGGCGATTATTTTTTCTATTAAAATTACAGTACCGTACTCAAGAGAGTACAGTTGAGTTTGTTGCGGCGCTTCTTCTCAACAGAACCAACGTCGAGGCGCTGGTAGGAAAAAATAATTGATGTGCAAAAGACTTTATTGTAAATCCACTTGCAGAAATAAATCATTTCATTTCATTTATTGAACCAACTCTATCGTATAGCAAATATTAACTGTCATTTAGAGGTACAACCTAAACTGCATATGGATATTAAAAGTTACGTTACTATCGTAAGTGATGCATTTCCGATCAACTCAATCTATCTAATTCTCCTAGAAAATGTAAGACTTCAGGTTTTATCCATCAGGAAACATTGTCAGATTTTGGTACGTTTAGGTACAAAGGATTGCACAAAGGAGTAGTATAGGTCAATTTAATTATTTTGTACAGTTCAGGGTAGTGACAGTCTCAAATTAAATCTTTAAAAATACATTAAAATCGGGAGAAATAAAAAACATGAGATGAATAGAAATAATTGTACGATCTAAGTGTGCGATGTTCCAATCCATAATAATTGCTAGAAATTTGTTCGCTTGTTTCTTTAATTAAAAATATAATAGCTTTAATAACTCGTACATAATTTTCTATTTTGTGGTGTATTCAGCTTCTGAAAATCCAAATGACGCATTTTATTAAACACTTGAAAACTGATTATACGTAGGAAGGTTAAGCCATTATGAATTACTTGTAGGATCACTATTATTTCCATGGTCAAAGTACAGCTAAATCATAATCAAACCAGAATGTCTACTAATAAGTACTTTCTGGTTTCCGTCAAGTATAATTATCGTATATTAATCGATTTATCAAATCAAATAGAAAGGCATCGCCTGGTGGCTAACTAAGCCGCTTAATCGATTCCGCCAATTCATTAAAAAGTATCTAGTTCCACTGATATTGTCGGCGGAGCTCTAATTGTATTAATAAATACGAGATTATGCTAATTCTATGTTATGTGGCTTCGGAACTCGAAAGTTTAGAGAGGGGCATTGGAGGTGGACCCGTTGAGTCTGGTACACACATAACATTTTTTTTTCCGGAGGAAATGCATTGATGCACCGTACCTTCACCCCAAGCCGTTGACGGCGTGTGTACTACAACCTCCAACCCCCATACCTCATCACTTTGATGGTCATGCCATGAGTACAGTTGACCTACCACAACACCACCAGCGGAATGGCCGCTAATGGGGCAGCTCTGTCATTTCCCCCTGGAATAGTTTGAAAAGCACGCCTAACTTCACACTTTGGACATCACTTATCCATCCGTACCATCCTTATCTCGTGCGCATAAGAAATAATATCGAAGTGCATGTCGAATTTGACAAGGATGGTAATTAATGCCCGGTTTCAATATTTTACGATTCGTAATGTGTCAAAAATCCGTTTTACTACGAGTCGTTAATTCTAATTTCACTCTCCGTATCACTTGTCATCAGCCGTCCGTTAGTCGTTTTTAGCTTACGACTCGAAAATGTATTACTATCCGTTACTAGATCTAGAACGTTTTTCAAATATTGGAACCGGGTATAAGTCAATGCTTCATCCTTCAACGGAAAAAATCATTTCTCTTTGCGGGGTTGGGCTCGAATTCACGAGCTTCGCGTAACGCGCGTGCTGCTTTTTTTTTTTTTGAGGGGGGGAGAATGCATTTGCGCACCGTACCTAACCGGGGCAGGGACTACCCGAACTAAAAACCCCCCACGCTCTCATCGCCTTTGGTTGGCGCCATGGGAAAAACGGTGGAAACCACAACAGCCACGGCGACAGGCGGAATGGTCTTTTAGACCCCAACTCGCCCCCCTGGACCGAGGGAGCCGGCTACGCGCGTGCTGCTCTTCCAACTGAGCCAACTGCAAGTTATCGTAAGCGTTGCATTTTTCTGTTGTATTTATCTCTTAGTCCCTGGTAAGGAATTTTTATAGTCTCATTTATTAGGCTGATACTACTACCACTATAACATAAAAGTGGTATAGTCAGCATCTGTAGTTACTGAACAACTCAGTACCTTGTCACATTAAGCTAACTGTCTATTTGACTTACTCAGACACACGGAAGTATAATGTGACATGGTATTGAAGTGTATACGAACTAAAAATGTTGACTGTACAAGAAATGAAAATTGGTACGTGTACAAATTGGTACGCTTAGCATCACTGTGCAGGACGGAAATATTTGAGGCGATTTACGTGTCGAATTAAGCCATACAAGATGGTAAGCGGCTCGTATGCATTAAGTGCTCCGAAGATCAATTATTATGAGCAACTGTCTATTAGGGCTTCTTTTTGGTTTATTTAAATTAAAATGTGTTAGGTTTCATTAAAATTAGTCTCGTATTTCAGTGCGAGAAATTAATATTATACTTAATACTATTTTTCGGGTTCGATTCCCAGTCGGGTCAACATGGGAAGCGTGCTTTTCCGTATCGTCTCGGGTCTGGGTGTTGTGGTACCGTCGTTGTTTCTGATTTCTGTAACACAAGTGCTTTAGCTACTTACCACAGAATCAAAGCAATGTATGTGATGTTGTCCAATAGTTATTTATTTATTTTTATTTATTTATCAACGTCCGTATGTTGCAGAATTTTTCCGAAACTGTAAGAACTATACTGTTGAAACTTTGTAATGTAGATGTGTTCTGTTCGTTATTTTCACACAAAAATAGAAAAAAAAAACAATAAATGTGGGTTTCTCATACTTTGAACTGAAACTTAAATTTTTTTTTTCATCAAACCCGTACCTGAATCTATGGATATGTCTTGAAGAATGGTGTTGAGGTTTGTAACATATTTTTTTTTCTTAACTGAATAGTTTGCGCGAGAGACGCTTCCAAAGGGGTAAGATGTGTCCCCCCCTATATGTACATTACCATTTTTTTAAGGCAGGGAAATGCATTGGCGCACCGTACCGCTGCCTGGGAAAAAGACAGTCGTGTGTGGGACTCCCCCGCTCTGATTAGAGTGGAGACTGCCCACTAAAACATATGTAAGTAGGTAAATCCATACGCTTATGGAATTCCCTTCCTTTACCTATCAGGGAATCTGAGTCCCTTCCCATTTTCAAATCAAGAGTAAAAACTTTCTTTCTCTTAACTAAATCCGAACTTGTATCCTTTATCAAATTATTTAAATAATGCTAAGCTTTGTTGGTAATTAATTTAATTTCATATATTTATTTCTATTTGTTTATATCATAAATAGTTCATGGAAATTTATATATTTATTTATTATATAGGTATTTATTTGTTTATTATTGTTTTATTTATCTTTACGTATTTTTTTTTTATATTTTTATCTTGTTATGGTATTTAAATTGATATTTTCTGTTAGTATTTTTCTCAAGCATTTTGCACGGCTGTACCCGTTTCTCGATGTCTACTATTTCCTCTACCTAAAGGTTGTCTGGAAGAGATTGCTCTCTAGCAATAAGACCGCCTATATTGTACTTAAATATGTCTGTAAAACCAATTTCTGTAAATTTTCTGTGCAATCAAGTGTATCTATCTATCTAAATTACCATGCAAAAAAAAATATTTTATCCGTCATAAATCGTGCACCGCAATTTATTTATTCATTTAATCAATTCAATTTAAAAAAACCGGTCAAGTGCAAGTAGGACTCGCGTGGAGAGGGTTCCGTACGTTGGGCTCATAGGTCACAATAACTGCCTTCACTTGATTGTGAGAAACAAAGAAATATCTTAATTGACTCTCTATCTTCCATCTCTCTCTCTTTTAAAAAAAATACCAAATTCCTGGCCCTAATTCTTCGCCCCACAAACCCCCCTTCGTGGGGCAATCCGTAGTTGATGAAATAATGTGTAATCTGCTCATAGTCTGATGTGTCAGACTATGAGCAGACCTTTTGAAATCAAGCATCACATGGCACAGGCAGGTAACAATAAAAAAAACGTAAATTTAACAAAACAACCCTTTTTTTTTAATCCATGTACTTCTCATAGGTTTTTCTGTAATCTATAGGTAAAGAGCTATATTCCGCATTAATTTAAAAATTTTTAGCCTAGTAGTTTCGGAGATAGGGGGGGGGGGGGGGGGCAATGGTCAATTTTCGCCTATTTTCTTAAATAACTTAAAAACTATTTATTTCAAGATTATAAATGATACATATTTGCAATCCTTACAGCAAGATCTTTCATTTGATATGTTACACGATATGGTTAGCGAATCTTTTTTTTTTATTGTTATGATTTACCCTCTAAAAGTGACCCCCAAATTCATAATTTATTTATTAACGTTAGACATGCACCTTTGGGTCTTTAACTTACATATGTGTACCAAATTTCATCTCAATTGGTCCAGTGGTTTCAGAGTAATCGGCTGTGACAGACGGACGGACAGACAGACACGCGAGTGATCCTATAAGGGTTCCGTTTTTTCCTTTTGAGGTACGGAACCCTAAAAAGAAAGATTTTTTCGTTTTTTTTTTGGTATTCTACGGCCGTACCCGATTCTCGATATCTACTATTTCCTCTACCTAAAGATTGTCTGGAGAAATTGCTCTCTAGCAATAAGACCGCCTAAATTGTACTTGAATATATCTGTAAAACCAATTTCTGTAAATTTTCTGTGCAATAAAGTGTATAGGTATATCTATCTTTGCTATTCTACTGAACCGTTCGCGCTTGATACCGACTCGCGCTCGACCGACATTTTCCTTTTGTTTACCCATTGCGTTATCGGAAACTTTAACATCGCACATTAAAAACGGTAAAGATGCAATTTTACAGCAACAAGTCGTACCGCCGGTTCGCAGCCGTTAACCTGTCAATTGGGCCGAGGTGTGATGATGGATGTTTCCACGGTTCAAAGCGGCGGATGCCGAGCCGAGGCTGTGTACCGCATTTTATTTTGGATCCTTCGGCAATAACGTCGGTTTCAATATGGAAGTTTACGTTGCTTTTATGTTTTATGCCGCTGATAACTTCTGAGGTAACTAATAAACGTAGTAAATGCTCAGGCGCAAGTTAATGCTATTCTGTACAGGGTTATTTTTGTACAACAACAACTTCATAGGAACATCCATACTACCTATTATAAACGCGAAAGTAACTCTAGTCTATCTGTTTGTCTGACCAGCTTTCACAACTAAACCACTGAAGCGATTTTGATGAAATTAAATTTTTTTTTGCATGTTACCATTTTTAATTTCACTACATATTTTTATCATTACAAAAGTCTTGTAAAGTATAATAATATAATAGGTCTTTTTTATAAGACATGTTTGGATCTGATTTTTACATTTATGCATGAGTAAATCTCTAACTCTAAATTTACGGTAATATATGAAATATATTAATATCTATCAATATGAAGCAATTACTAGTTTTATGACTGCAACACCCAGATCCGAGCCAATATAGAAAAGTTCGTTTCTCATATTGACCCGACCGGGGATCGAACCTATCTCTAAGGGCACGACGGCAAAGTTGGGCCCGCTCGCCTCTTGGTTACGAAAGTCGTCAAATAAGACAAATAAGAGGTAAAGGTAGTAGATACATAAACAGGCAAGTAATAAGACGATTATTTACCCCCTAAAAGGGAGTACCGATTTCCTGTGATGTTTAAACGCATACCACACACCGTACCACAGTAAAGTTGATTACGGGCCGATGAGGTCGCCACACGCGGTGTGTACCAAACTAATGACCGAAAGTGTGAATGTAAACAGTCTGCTGCGGTTAGGGTAACCAGGTCGCCACGTCTAACGGACGGACAGTTTGGTCCAAGATTTGGGTAAAATGGACGGCCTCCCATTTAATCATCTATGAGTGAAGCGATGGCTGACACTAGTGTTGTGACGTCATATCCGTTTACTCGCCATAAACCATAATAGTACTATACTTTCGAAAGTGTTGCAAGTCATTAATAGTATTACGCCAATCAGCATCAATCATCAATAATATCTCTAATAGTCCTATCGATATTCTAACTGATTTTTGAGGTCAACTGTCGATAGCGAAACTATCGATAGTTCGGTAACACTAGCTGGCACATACGTCATGCTTGTGAACAGGTGCTATCTTTGAAGAATGATCTGCTCCAGCTTACCTTTCAAAAATAAATACTTAATGTTTTCTTCACTCATCAAAACAAAACTTTATGACTTGGTGCAAAGTGGTACATAAGTTAGATACTGCTACTGTAACTAATCTGCTGAGTTTCTAACCGGTGTCTGGTCGCTTGATATAGGTTTCAAACCGGCAGTAGAATCACATTGCACTGTATTCGATGACGTTTCAAAAGTGTTACAACAGCGTGAAAAGTTCGTTTTCAATTTGGATTCGACCGAAAATATAACTCGGGCATAAATATGGGATTATTGTTGGTTACGCTTCTATAGTTGTCCAATATTTACTATGGTTATTTATTCAGTATGAATTCTGTTTTAACATTGGTTCTGGTTTTTACAATACAAGTGCTTCATTGGCTTTACGTCTGATATATCTATTTTTTTTGTCAGACACGCAATCTAAAAGCTTAACTCCGTATGTCCGCTATTACCCGAACGTCTGGCAACGCTAGGTGCGGTGAATGTAATGAAATCGTTACAGGAAGTGTTCGTGTTTACAGCAACCGCCTTTGATAGCCGTCGTTTGATCGCCCATTCCGGCTTGTTTTAGTTAAAAACTGTAAATACAATAATAGATGGATGGATCCTCGCATCCGAACGTTTCATGTTCGAGTGATCTTTTGACAAATTCGGAGAATCGGTTGGTGCGTGATTTGAAAAGTTTGCGCTATCAAATCGCTATTGGTTGTCGTCATTCAAGTGCTTTTAAATATGGAGATGTAGGGCATAGCGATTTATCGCTCGAACTGGAGCAGCTCGACTGGTGAAATACCTCCATCTGACAGAAGACCGCAGCCAAATAACAATCACTTCGGCGTGGCTGTGTGAGTAAGGTTTTCAGAGCCTCTGGGGTGTGCTTAATTGCTGGCAAAGGTCAAGCCTTTAAGGTAAGGGCGACAAGTACAGTAACAGCTTTGTTATGCTATATTGGTCGCCCTTAAGCTTGTGTAATAGAAATATGCATAGGATATTATTTAACCTGAAAAAACGCCGACGAATACGCGGGCAACAACTAGTCCTCTCTTGGCTACTGAGGTCGTCGATTGTTATGATTGATGTCCGAAATGTTGGCCCATAAATAAAAACCGAAACCACGACCCCATAAAATTATTTTGTAACCCGAGTCAGATAAAATGTTTCACGCGCCAAATACATTTGTCAGAAATAGGGGAATAATATTGATAAACACGCAGATTAGGGCCGGCGATCGATCACGACTGTGCCAAGAACAGTGGTCCTTCCGTCCGCCCTTATCTGGGATCTACTAAATGCGTTAATTACATGCTATTGTTGGGCCTGTAATGAGGCTTAGGTATTTAGGGCGAATTTTATCAGAACCAATATATCGCACCTGAAACTGGCTGTCTTCATAAAATGCGGATAATATGAATGCTTTGCCATGTCACACTAATTTATTTATTATTTTCTTTCTAATATAACCAAATACGTTATAGTAAAAGCACACTTGAATTACACGGAGAAACAATAGGGCAGATAGATAGATATTCTTTATATAAACACACATAAAGTAACATATTTGGACATGATTGTCTGATCGCTCGCACACCATATTCTTAAGTTCTCTAGTTTCAAATATTGTAAAGATTAGGATAACTACTAAGTTTCTTGCCGGGTTCTTCTCGGTAGGATTAGGTTCCGAACCGGCTGTAGCTTCAATTTTGGTTTATATTCACTATGACGATGCATAAGCGTTACTTGTAACCAACATGAATAAATGAATTGATTATGATTATGATTACACAACGTTTACAAGAATTGGTTTTGCAGACACATTATAGAACAAATTAGTCGGTCTTATCGATAAAAGCAATCTCTTCCAGACAACCTTCAGGTAGAGGCAATAGTAGGTAACGAATAACTTCTACTCCCACGTCTTACGTCCCACTTCCTATTTGTCTATCACTCACTTGTTCCTTAATATACTGTTTTCTTTGTTTTCTATCACTGATCCTTCATCAACCGCGATACATCCCCCCCTCCCAAATACCTTGACAACTTTCTTTGCCCATATTGGGGGGAGCCTTCCGTCGGGTTTTTAGGGGTTTGGCCTTGTAGCTCCCCCAGAAGACCAGAGAAGATAAGGCTTTGCAGCCATCATCCATATGTAGAGAAAAAAAAGTGCTTTTGTTGCTTGCAACTTAAAATGTGAATCTAAAAATGTTTTACAAACACTGCACCTTACGAGGTCGTCAATCACTGCATAGTATAAAACTAAATATAAATGGATACCATATACATTGTTCTAATCTGTGGTAGGTAGCTAAAGCCCTTATGTTACAGAAATCAGAAACAACGACGGTACCACAACACCCAGACCCGAGTCATTATAGAAACGTTTCGTTTCCCATATTGACCCGACCGGGAATCGGGAATCGGATCAGAGACTCTTGGCTACGGAGGTCGTCGAAAGGTACTTTTGGTATTATTTTTGTCAGTATTCCTAGCTGTTAAAAGAGATATTACCCATTGCCTATTGCGGAGCACATCACAGTGATATACATGTCAGTCCCCGTGACGTCTCCCGCGCATCAGTCCCCTGTCACGTTGCTGTGGACGCGAGGTGCGCACGCGCATCCACGCGGAAACAGGGCAGGGGCGCCACGCGTTGTTCAGAATGTGGGACAGACAAGGTCGTTTTTGCGGAGTACGTTTATTTTTTAAAGTTCTTCTTGTTCATGTGTCTTAATGGGTTCATAGGTGGACTGCCATTTATATTTTTTTTATCTAAATATGAAAAAAACATTTTTTAAATCGTTAGGTTAAACAACAGGTCGTGGGTTCGATTCTCATCGATGACAAACATTATTCTGATAAACATTTGTGTTAGTTCTTTATCTAGGGAATATTTGTGGAACATATAACTGCAGAATGAAGATGATGCGATTAAAAATGTGAATGCGATTAAGCCTGTTTGTTTGATTTTCCAAATATATTAAAAAGTTTTTTTTTATATTGCACTTCAAGATTGACCTCATCCCACCTGATGTTAAGTGGTAATGGGGTGGTAATGAGGTCCTAGCTTAAGGGTGACAAGTACAGCATAATAAATCTGTTACTGGACTTGTCGCCCTTACCTTGAAGGCTTGACCCCTGCTACTGATGTAGCACCCCCCAGGATCTCTGGAAACCTTACTCACACGCAGGAACACAATAACACAGAAGTGATTGTTATTTGGCTGCGATCTTTTGTAAGGCGGAGGTATTTCACCAGTCGGGCTGCTCCAGTTCGAGCGATAAATCGCTATGCCCTACTTCTCTTTAAAAGTCGAAGGGTTGTTTATGACACTATTTAGTACTAACTATGCGAAGAAGTGAAGTCGGGCTGAATTTGAACGCATTATCTGTAAGTTATTTTTTTTCAAGATGAAATAAAAATATGTGCCTTATATTTTATAGTAATCTAACTTTTTTTTTTAAAGTAGCACAGAATATTGGCTCCTCCCAGCCTGATGGTAAACAAGAGGGGAAGCCATATCGCGATGACAACGGTTTTGATATCGAAATATCCTACCCGTTAGCATCGCCATACTGGCCCGCAAGATGTTTCTTCACGCTCCTTTTGAAGGAATCCATGTCAAAGGAAGGAGGAAACACATGAGCCTACTACTGGACTAAATAGGCATTTTAATTAATTTACCTTGTTGAAGGCACATATATAATGACATTGAACACGTTACTTTAACTTATGAAACCAATCCTCGTAGAGTCAAGCGTATGGTGATTCTACACGCATGGCAGAGTGTGACAGACGCTTTTGACTTTTTTATTGTTGTGATGGACCTTTTGGAGCAAAAAGAAATAAAATAAATAAATAATATCGCTTTGAGAGAACCGCCATCGGCGACTTGGATGCTGCTTGAGCGCTTTAATTCGAATCGTATGGTAATTAGATTAGAAAAACAGTTGCCTAGTTTGGTTACGAAAGAGTGATTTTTAATTATATCTCGAAGAACACTGGCATGCTTAAAGACTTTTAAATATTTTTAACTAATAAGCTAAACTGCATAAGCTAAAATTACACTTCCTCTTAATCTGTCCTGGAGGAGGAGGAGGTCAAATGACAAAAACGAAACAAGTCGGACAAATAGCAATTTTTAATTTTCATAATCTTACCCAATTCACTTCGAACGCGAATTGAGCGTATTAAAAAAAACATAATGTTATTTATGCAAATCAGCTACCACGCTTAATAGAGTAATTCCTAAACTAAAAAACGAAACCTTTCGATCATTCGTTTCGATTTTGGGACTAGACCCTCTGTACCTAGAAATGTATTGTTGTTGTAATAAATGTGAGCCGGTAGCACATCATTTAATGTCCGTGAACATAGAGACAATTTGATGACCTCCAGGGCTAGCATGCCCCACGTGTGTAAATTTTATCGCGCTCTCAAGAAATGTCGAAATCAATGCGTCAACTGCTGATTGGTTGAAAATACAAGTACGGTGTACTATCATCATCCAATCAAAGAAACTTTTGTCGTCTCATGCGCGAAATTTGACGTATTGCGCATGCTAGGCCTACTCAATGGCGTAGTGGCTAAGGACCCGGGTTCGATTCTCGGTCAGTTCAATTAAACTAGTTCTGGGAATTAGCTGGGGTCCGGGATTATTTTTTAATAAAATAACATGTAACCAAATAATTAAAATTAAAACACGTAAAACAACATAAGTACACGATGGTTTTGTTATCAAACTAGTCTTATTCAAATGGCAATGTTGTACTTTTTTTGTGCAATAAAGTTTTTAAATAAATAAATGAAGTATGGTGTGCAAACAAATAAAACATTTATTTATTACAATGTGAAAACTAAATCTATCTACTAAATTTTGGTTAGTTTCGCGAAAATCGTTCGCAATTTTTACCTGACCCGTAAATTTAAACTATTTTGTTTAATGAAAACATAATATGTATGAAGAACTTTATTAATTCAAGCTGGTCGCAAAGGTATTGAAGTGCGACAACTGTCATTCCGCTAGGCCTCCTGATTGATTGACGCATCACACCCAGCCAGGGCACAATGCCTAATCTGGTAGAACTAGCACACCAGTGGGCACAAATTGTCTAGAAATACGAAAAATACCAACGTTCGTCATAAATACGAAAACACACATACGACGTCGCTTTTGGCTAGCGTACATTAAATAATGTATCCTTCGCCAGATATAACTTTTAAGGCCATGTCAACAAATTAAACAGAATGACAAGTTGAATTAATGCGCGTACATCATAATATCTAAATTCAAAATTTAATTTGTGGCGATAGATCGATCATTCTGCGATGTTTATCTCAATGACGCATAGATGTCGCCTTTTGATGGACTATTCCTGTTGCATTCGTATCACAAAAACGCATCTTTGTTTAGAATTAACTTTTTTGTTGATTATGCATTTCGGGTATGATAACTTTGTTATGATATTCCGAATGCGATGTACATTGGAAACTTATGAAATTTTTGAATAATCATAATCAATTCGTTTTTTTATGTTGGTTCCAAGTAACTCTTATGCATTGTCAAAATGAATATAAACCAAAATTGACGCTTTAGCCGTTACGGAACTTAATCCTAGCGAGAAGAATCAGGAAACAACTATAGTTATCGTAATCTTTACAATAAACATATGGCATGCAGACAATCATTTAAATATAACAGATATATGTCAAACGTTTAAATATTCATCAAGTTTGTTCATATATTGAAAAAATATCATCTATATGACACGATTGTTTGCTAGTAATATCATTTTTCAAGATTCAGTTATACTGCAGCTCGTGCAAAATGGTAATTCAGTGCCAATTTACAAATCCTAGATTGCTATTGATTTTAAAATTAACATTTTGTAAAACCATAATTTGTTACATAAAAGATATGACATAAAAACCTATTTATTGCTCATTTGCCGGTGTTGACAAACATGGCATTTAATAAAACCATCCATAAATAACTAGGTATAATACACACATGCGTATGATGACACGATTCGAAAAATATTATCGTCCATTCATTGCCTCGTTCCAAAAAATTCTACTTTGTTGTTTCTCATCACCTAAATAATTACCCACAGTATTCTAGAGAGCATATTTTATCCGTCAAACTCAAAGACAATGCGACATTGTCTCAAAAATACAATGCTGGACTCGTATTTAATTTTTTTTTGTTAACGGCCTAAAAATATGGCTGCCACTTGTCACGGTGTCGTCCGAGCGTGTATGGTCGAGTTAGCAAACGTTTATTGACTTTTAATTTATATTTATGCCTGTTATTAATCTTTTTTAAAAGGTTCATGATGGATATCTCTTTTTGCGGTCTGCGCGTTGACTAATTTGGCTGACATCTTAAGTAGGTAACTTAAACCTGATGTTATTATTACGAATGAGTGTGAGACTATTTTGTTTTTTGTTTAGTGGTAATGCAAATTGGTAGTTTTTATACAAGGAGTTTGAGTTTAAAATCGCTTTGGTATCGTTATTGGTGTTTTTAGCTGATGTTATTATTTTGTTATTAAACAATTTAGAAACTATTACTATTAATATTTCCAAAGCTTTGAAAAATAAAAACTGAAATCATAAGTTTCTCGTAATATCGTGCTCAATTTAGGTAAAAAAAGTACAAAGTCCATTCTTAACATTTTTAGATTAGTTAGCAAACAAAACTGCACACTGTTATGTAAATTTAAATTGACAGTTATTTGCTAAAACCTTGTTCTACTGGTTTTACTTTATTTTAACCACTTAAACATCTATGAAACAAGAAATTTGCAAAATTAGTGACCCAAATATTTTCTCTCAAAGCCTGCAACTATAATTAGGTCCTGAGTTACTAAGTGGCCTCTGTTGTCTATGGCCGAAAAATGTGCGTCCGATTTGACAGATGAGCGCGCGTTTCCATGGCGCCACTGTCGCCGAGAGCCAGTGTTGCTCCAACGGCCATATTGTGCGCCTTTTGTCTATGGCTCGTTCGGAATTCAAAATAAATGGGCTTGCTGCTACTGATTTGAATGTCAATACGAACTAATACGGTTAGGCAGATGTTTTTGTTTCTGCCTAAATAAGTGGCGACCGTGCGTTGCCTCATGATGCGTCAGGGTAGTGTAGCCATATGTACCTACTGGTTTTGGTAGGATAACATGAAGCCTACCTATGTGTACCATCTATCAATAGTAACAATCTATGCGTCCCATACATTCAGATTATGTCATATCAGCTTAGTTTTTTGGCTGTATGACCGTATATTTTTTTCTGTTCTGCCACTCTGATCATGATTAAATGTATACACACCGTTTCAAAAATTTTCTAGTCAAGTCAATTTAAAAAGTCGATACCTAACAACAAAATATGGTTACGTGCGTATCAAAATGTACACAAGATAGAAAATATCAGATAGTGCTTTAAGTATTCACGAATTTCGTGTAGGTATGTTAATTTGTTGCTGTATGTAATACCTGTTGCTTTTAACTGTCCTTTATAACGGTGATTTTATACCAACGTAGCTTCTTAAATTCAAAGTGTACCTTATGATCTGGAAAGTCTCACGTAGAACTAAAACCATTGCCATCCTAGTGCAACGCATTGTTTGTGCGACTTTTGGAAACGCAGCCGTGATCGATAGCAGCCATAGACAAACACCACTTCCCATTACTCCTTCTAAAGGTATTTGAATAAAAATAAACTACACCGGAATAGATACAGTCACAATGATCTGTTTAAAAACTAACCTACTGGTAATATTAGAAAAGGAAATTAAGTTAAATGTTAAACGTTAAATTACGACTTCCATGGTGCAGTAGCTAAGGCCCAAACCGTGGAATGTCCTGGGTTCGAATCTCGGTCCGTTCTATTTTAGAAATGAACTTTCTTAAAATAGCTTGAGTCTAGGTGTTGCTGGATTGACGCAAACAGTTAGTATCTTTTGTGTGATACTCATAATACAATTAAAATCCTTTGTTTGATACCAGTTGATTAGTGTAATAGTTTGATGAAATTAATCTTTGATAGCTTAGGCATGCCCTTCTGCAAATTCAAGTTTAATCCTAAGATTATCCTTTATATAAATAGTTTGCCAATAACGGTATGATAAGGCGTGACCTTATCAAAACAAATAATTAAATAATACTAATATTAATATGAAACAAAATGAACTATTTCGTAGTATATGGTGCACTCAAGAAAAGCCATGAGCAAAGCTATTATATTTTATATGAATAAAATGTATTTTTGCACGATTTGGTTGTATTAATTCACCAAGCAAAGTGGAAACATTGTTCATTTTCATTTTATTTATGGAGTCACATATCTTTATTTGGCACTAAAAAATCTTCTTAAAATGCTTCATGTAGATGAGATGTTATAAATATTAATTAAGGTATTGACCCACCATACCGGTCAAACGCATAACCTTCCTTTTTGAAACGCTGTAGTCGAGTAAAAATAGTTAACGTAGCAGCTTTACGTAAAACCTTAATTCGAGTCCATCCTTCTGCATTTTATTTGCTCCGTCTCCAAACCGCAGTTGTAAAACACGCAATTTAATTCGCACCTTAATAAGCGGGGCCAGATTAAGAAATACAGTATCACATGTGTCCTCACACAGGGCATTGCAATTATTTCACCGTCAAATAGATTCACACCAATGTTTATTAAGTGTACACCGTTATTAGCACTTTTCCTTGACACACCCATTACCATTTCCAATCTTATCTTCTCGCAGTTCAAGATCGAAAATCCTTTGGTGGAGTAAATTCACACTTAGAGCTGGTGTTCATAATTCGCGGATATGATTTCCGTTTTATTACGTTTGAGATAGGGTTGATATTTCTTTGAGGTGTTGTTTTCGCACTCGGGGCGCGATCTCGTGTCGTTTGGCCACAAATCGCGGCGCGATAATAAGGCAGCGGTCACACGCAGCGCCGCTCGTTACACCTGATGGACGGTGCTCGGCCTTATTTAATGTAATCAATTCCGTTTTCTGGTTTGTGTTGAGACCTTTTTGGGATTTTGAAGATTTGAAACCAGATGATTTTTTAAGGAAATATTGTATTGTTATCATGGTTGGAAGATGTTTTAAAAATTATATCAAGCGTTTTGCCTACTTTGATTAAGTTCTTTTGGAAGATATTAATATGCCAAGATTTTCAAAAGCTGATACGATATTTTTTAAAGGCGTGCGAGTTAAAATATTTTGTAAAACGCTGCTAGGATTCTCGAAACAGCATTAAGTCAGTTTTTTCTTTTTTCTTATTCACAATCCATATATGTTTAGAATATATAATGTTTTGTTTTTTGTTCTTCTTATTGTAAAAAAAATATTGCTTAGTGCTAAACAACTACTTATGTCAAATAATTATTTAAAAAAATGTAACTGGAATCTGTAAACCTAAACCTAAACATTACCTTTTTTTGTTTTGATTTCAGATTGTTTTTTATATTCAGTCAAGAAGCTTATTTTATGCATCGACACTTATTATCCTAGTACAGAACTTGAAAGTTACTGAACAAAAGAGACAAAAACATACATAGATCAATTAATTTGGCACGCATTCTGTCCGTGCGCAGGAGTCGCGTGTAATGTTCCGTTGCAAATTTTACTGCCTGGCTGTTTTAATGCCGACGACATTGTTTTGTTGTCCGGTGACAGTTGGTTTTGTTTCACTGTGCGGCTTTTTTTTGTGCTAATGTGTCTCAATAGTATTTTGAGTGGGCGAGAGATGGCGCTCGAAACTATATTTTAGCTCACAATTTTAATCGTTTTAGCGATTTCAACCCTTAGATATTAATTATTATAAAGACATTCGATATTAATTGATTATAGCAAAATTTATAAGGAGATTAAATTTAATCTTATTTCAAACCGGGAATGTTATATTTAATTCTTAATAGACGACCTCCGTAGCCGAGAGGCGAGCGTGCCGGACTTTGGCGTCGCGCCATCTCTGAGGTTCCGGGTTCGATCCCCGGTCGGGTCAATATGGGAAACGAACTTTTCTATATTGTCTTGGGTCTGGGTGTTGTGGTACCGTCGTTGTTTCTGATTTCTGTAACACAAGTGCTTCA
The DNA here is from genome assembly GCA_037074685.1 of Glyphodes pyloalis. NCBI lineage: Eukaryota > Metazoa > Arthropoda > Insecta > Lepidoptera > Crambidae > Glyphodes > Glyphodes pyloalis. The sequence continues at coordinate 850,307 of JAYKKO010000003.1, read as the reverse complement.
GCGACTTACCACAGGATCAGAGCAATGTATGTGATGTTGTCCAATATTTATTTTATATTTATTTAATTCTTATTTTATGCAAAATAGCACGAACGAGGTTACTAATACCCGGTTCCATTATTTTACGATTCGTAATGTGTAAAAATGACTATCCGTTTTCCTCCACGACTACGAGTCTGGAACGCAGTGGCGTAACTACAGGGTGGCAAGTCGGCAAAATGCCACGGGCCCCCAGCCAGAGGGGGCCCAGGTAAGAGGAGAATCCCAATTACCAAGAATAATTTAATAATTATTCTTTCTTTGAGAAGGGGGGGGGGGGGGTTCGGTTGATGGATTGATGAATTTGCCAGCCAGAGGGGGCCCCAGGTAAAAGGAGAATCCCAATTCCCAAAAATAATTTAATAATTATTCTTTCTTTGAGAAGGGGGGGGGGGGTTCGGTTGATGGATTGATGAATTTGCCAGCCAGAGGGGGCCCCAGGTAAAAGGAGAATCCCAATTCCCAAAAATAATTTAATAATTATTCTTTCTTTGAGAAGGGGGGGGGGGGGGGGGTTCGGTTGATGGATTGATGAATTTGCCAGCCAGAGGGGGCCCCAGGTAAAAGGAGAATCCCAATTCCCAAAAATAATTTAATAATTATTCTTTCTTTGAGAAGGGGGGGGGGGGGTTCGGTTGATGGATTGATGAATTTGCCAGCCAGAGGGGGCCCCAGGTAAAAGGAGAATCCCAATTCCCAAAAATAATTTAATAATTATTCTTTCTTTGAGAAGGGGGGGAGGGGATTCGGTTGATGGATTGATGAATTTGCCACGGGCCCCGAATGGTATAGTTACGCCACTGCTGGAACGGTTGTAGGTTACGCCTCGTATAAATTATTACTATCCGTAACTAAAACAAATCGTTTTTGAAATATTGGATCCGGTCATTAATTGATAAGTTATATCAATTTTTTTTCAAATCTGCTGTTTATGATGTTTGATATTGCCAAATAGTAAAATTGAGTGTCAGCCCTAATAAATATTTCGCTGCATAACAAATTCCCCCATCACTGAAATTAAGAAATTGCTACCATTGATTCCATTAACTCTGTTAAGTAGCTAAGGCACGAGTGTTACATCAAAAACGACGGTCCAACAACATTCAGGTTCCGAAAAATTGATGTCATACATTGGTCGACTCGGGTGTAGGATTCTAATCGTGTACCTATATAAGCCACTAAAATAAACTGTGTGTTGATCTTGCCCTTTCATTAAAAACTATTAACGTCTTTAAACCTAAACAAAAATGTCTTGAAACCTAAACACTATTTCCCCCCTTAGCAGATAAGTTCACTTAATTTTTTGAGTGGCAAATGCTATAAAAATATTTTTCGGATAATTTTAAATTAAAAAAACAATGAAAAGATGTTATAAATGTTTTACTGCATCAGTTTGATGTTTTTCGCTGCAATTTAAAGTGAGTTTCAAATCATTTAGTTTAATTTTTATGGCTATGACTTGATCACAAAGCGCCTATATTATTAAAATCATTTAAATACTAGAAATTTAATGAAATCTTAATAGTAGTTTCTTACTTTAAAAAAATAAAACTGAATGTAAGTGCATGCATTGTTATGCATTCTCGCTGCTAAACAATGCAGATTCCCGAATTAGTCTTGCTTCCATCTACTTGGGAGTCTGCACGTTTTAATGAATTTCACGCACCTAATGCGCCCGTATTATTGTTTTTTTTTGTAAAATTTTGTCCGACTGTGCGCGCTTCACGGCCCATTGTGCGCGCAGTGCCGCGCTGTGCGCTACTGTTTCTTGCATGTAACTACCTAATGTGCGTGAAAATGCGCACATTGGATACTGAAGACGGCGATGGAGACCCATGATTGAGATTTATGGATCACGGGGCGGTCTGAAATAGGTTTTGTCTTTTTCTTAAATGGATAGTTTTTATGCGAAAGATGCTTGACGACTTTTGTATTTATCTTCCATTATGGGGAATTTCAAGTAAATTATAATTATAATCTATGAAAAAGATGTTTCTCATTCCGCGGACAGTTAAGACAAAATTTTCAAAATTTTCAACAGTTGCACTGTTGGCAAATTTTATCCAATGTCTATGAGTTTAACTATGATATCGCGTTTAATTTTTAAGCTCTTATCCGCAACATTGTATTATTTTGTGATATAGAATTATCCAAAATTATATATTAATTGTCTAGCTACCAAATTTTATCAAGATATATTCAGCAGTTGTTGTGTGGAAGAGTAAGAACCGTCCATAAATAAATTAAGAATTCATAGCTTAATATTTACCTATATAATATTACCTTGATATTATATTTATTGTAAGTTTTGTTAGTTTTAATATACTTTGTATCAATATCGTGCACCGGGGCAATATATTTGGCTTAAATCTACTGTAGGTAGGGCTGACTGGTAGAAGCATTTCGTTCGCCTTTCTATACATATATTATGTTTGTATATGTATGCTTAATATTTTTATAATATTACTCAAAAAATGATTATTAAAAGTTTTGTTTATTTGAATATATTTTGTATAAATATCATGCACCGGCATGATATTTTCGGCTCAATTATGTAGGGCTGACTGGTAAAAAATGCCACTAGGCATTACGTTTGCCTTTTTTACTTTAAAAATACGTGCAAAAGATATAATTTATCAGAAGGACGAGTACGTTGTTTGATACAACCGATCTTGTTTTGCGTCGGTAAATAAACCATTAAACGCACTTACTGGAACACATAAAACATCGCAGCTTCTTATTTGTTTACTTCCATGTATTCCTTTACTTTAACCGCCAAAATAGACCGACTGCTGGTCTCCCGTCAATGTCACGTGTTCAATACTTGACAGATTGCTCTAAAGATGGCGGCAAAACAATGTTCGCGCCAAAACAGTTCCGAAAAGCAGCTCTCAGACCGTAGGCCCAATTACAAAGTTCAGTTGATTTATGTGCCCCCCGCCGCACAGATAATGACGCTGCAGCATTATGCAATGTTTTTCTCGTTAGCTGCAACTGCAGCCTGCACCAGATCTGTATTGCCAACTTTTAATTTCTCTTGTACGGGTGAAATATATTGAAGGAAAACATCGCATCGCGAAAACTTTACTTATTAACATAGGTACTAAAAAAAAGACAGTAATATTTTATTGTATGAAATAATATTGCTATTCACATGAAAAAAACATCTTTATTATAGTTACACTTGATCATTTGTTAATATCAAGGAATAATAATAGTTCGATTAACGTATTTGCATCATCAGACTTTTAACATCCATTAACAAACGTAATCCTAATATATTAAGAATCAATTGAAAAAAATGTGTTCGGTATCATAGGATAATAAGAAAACGGACTGGATCGAAAATACCGGATTATTTTAGTTCGTTAAATTGGTATAGTGATACTTAGATAAAACTATGCTTAGTTGCAGGGTGACTCGTTGAGTCACTAGTGTGTAATAAATTAACCCACTAATGTCATCATGAGACAATTAATTTCAATGTATCGTCATTATTTTATGATCAAGTGAAAAATGCATAAATAGTGTCCTATATTTTTGAATAATATACAAAATAAATAATACCTAATTCAGAAAGTCTGGCAACATCGCCTATTCCACTCCTAAGTCCTACCGGTCGGTTTCCGGGGCTCCCGCCTTTTGTTCCAGTTCCATCATTCGCAGAACCTGACGACATGTGGATCTCCAGCCTTGCGCACGACTGATGGCCCACTGTTAGCTATTGTTTCCCAGCTGTCCCGTTTTGTACAAGTTGAATACTCATGTCGACAATGGTCAGTTTTGGGATCCGTTCGGTCGCTGACAAAGGTGAGATATAAAAAAAATGCTTTAGTTTCGTGACGTTTAAATAATGAATTTCGAAATTTGAAAGCTGACTGTTAACAATATAAGAGTGTTTACTGATGAAAGGTTTTTGTTTTGGAAATAACAAAAAAATAAGATACTGATGGAGTTTCTTTAAGGTTTGATGCAAATGTATTGAATCACATGATAGTAAATTTTTGTTTGATAACTAGAGTACTAAAAAAGCTAGGAATAAATCAGATAGACTAAAAATGTAGTTATAAGGAAAAGAAATGTCTAAAAATCGTTCAAGATGCTTTTTTATTTATCTTAGGTTAAATTGGCCGAATGATGTGCAATAGGAATGTTTCAAAACATTTTTTAATGTGATTTAAGGCAGCAAGACCTAGAAAACTAAACACAATAATAAACAATTGTAGGTATCTGTATTTTTATTAGACATTTGACCTTACGAGGGTAAGAAAATAAAATGATTAAGAATATTGTACTACCGATGACTGAAAAATATGTTAATTACGAAGTATTAAGGTGAGAAATGGATGAAACGATTTTTACTACTATGACCAATGATTTAGTAAGCTAAGTCGTTTTTGTAAAAAACTCAAGACAAACGAGATCTCGGTAAACAGTTTAAGCAAACCTACAATAACAAATTAAACAATAACGTTAATAAATTCACAGATAACTATTGTCACTCTGGCTTTGTCTATCGTCCTTTTAACCGTTGATTAATAGCTCACAGAAACGGAAGCCAAAATACTCGAAAAAGTCAACATCGTTCCATTAGATGATCACTTTTACACTTTGTCGGCGTTTCCGCGAAGCCTCACGACAAACTAAACATTAGGCATGCGTCTGCGCCGGCTTTACGAAAAAATCTGCCGAATTGGCCATTCACCCTAAAGGGAATCACGGACAAAAATAATAAAAACATCACAGTCAAAATATATGTTGGTGCAAAAGAAAAAAGATGCAAAAGAAATCGGTGACTTTCTGTCGACTTTGTGACATACCGCGACCCACTGTCCAATGAATTACTGCTAACTGAATCTCGACTTAAACTCCAAAACAGTACGGTTTATATTAGCTGTTTTTCGGAGTAGTTAAAGTAGTTTTTTCTTTTTGGATTCGTTCGGGGCGTGGCCGGTCCCAAATGGAAACATTTGCCAATATTATAGTGAAAGGACTGAGCAGATGAAATAATTTATTTCCCAGTGTCGCTTTGTGTCCAAAACTTGGATCCTTTGTAAGTTTTTTGCGTCGGTCTTTTTGGGATCCGACAACTCTATTTATCCCTTTAGGCAAAGGAATACCGCTTAATCTTCGCTAGGGTTCAAAAATGGACCTTTTTGCATGGATTGAAGTTTGTTTGTCAAGGTCCTTCGGTGTTTTGATATAGGTTGTTTGGGATTTGAGGGTCTGTTGATGTGTTTAGTAGATTCGTGTTGACGACAAAGGTATTAGAGTGTTGGTAAGCGATCTGGTGGTTATGCAAGCACCCTGTGCGGCAGTTGACTTTGTAGATCACGTTGGTGTAAGCAGATTACGACTTGACCATACTACTTTGTCGGCAACATACAGTATGGATGAAAGCATTTTAATAATAAGCAACAATGTCTTCAAAGTCAACCAAAATATGTTAGATTTTAAGCAATTCAGAAGCATCCACCATTTTGATTGTCAACATGGTATGGTGTGTAGTATGTCTGTCAAACGTCCTAAGTAACTTGTTGATTATTTAATTTATTAAATTAACGTCGAGTCAAACCAACTCATTTTTATTATTTACTAGCTGACCCAGCAAATTTCCAACCGCTGTATTATTTGTGTATAAAATGATATATAGCTAAAATAAATACAATAATAATCTGTCTCTTTTTATTTATTTAGCCATGTAACACGAATTCAAAAACCAATAATTTTACAATTTATTGACGTCGTTTGAAACTTTTTCTTTTGAAATTTTTTTTAAAAAGATAGATATTATTGCATTAGTTTAGCTATCATATATTCGAATCCCATCTGAAGATTGTTTGAGAAAGAACATTTTAAAGTATACCTATTGGTTATAGGTATAGCCCCCTTTCTTCGGTCCTTTATACTTACAAGTTCACAGTTGACTAAATAGCTGGACTATAAGGCATGAACAAACTGATTTACAGAAAAATTGGACCTTCTTATTCCAAATAAAAATCCCTAAGTAATAACTCACGACTCCTAACTAGCATTTCTCTGACGTATTTTTTTTTTACTCCTTACAATTTTTTTTAAAGAAAACAAAGCCTATATGACTAAACGTTTACCTATTAAGGCAAACCATTTTCCTAAATAGTTACTGTAATAACAAAGGCGGACATTAACTTTGAAGTCGGTAAAATACAGAAGCCGTTTGGCAAAAGTGCGAAGTAATGGGGTTTCATGTCATGCACCCGAGGGAATGTATTTTCAAATGAATAGGTTACAAAGTTTCCATTAGTAATTTCTCCCATGGGTTTGCCAGATATTTTTTTTAGTTTATTTACAAATAAAGGAAAAAAATATTAAGTATAAAATAACAAAAGAAAAAATAAACCTAAAGATGTATGAAAAGTCAAAGTCTATGGATTCATAATTGTAGGTATTATTATGAATCCATAGACAATATATGCAATTTATCTATACATGTAAATAAAATTCAAGTGTCTGTTTTAATATTGAATTGAATATTGATCGCTTTTTACTAGGCATTTAAATATACGGTAACATAGATACACCAAAATATCATTTTTTGCAATTTTTGTGTGTCTGTCTGTTTGTTCTGGCTAATCTCTGAAATCTGCTATCTGGCTAATCTTTGAAATCTGGTAGCTGATGTAATAAGGAGTAATTAAGGCTATTAATATTTATATTAGAAATATACTTTTATAAAAATTTATTCTAAATTCCGTAATCCATGCGAACGAAGTCGCGAGCCTGTGCTAAATTGTAATATGGTAAATACCTATTAGTAAAATGATATGTTAGCGACTGCTGTGATGCGATTCCCATACTCCTTTTGACTTTGATTTTATACTTAATTATGTGTTAGTTTTTATTTTGTTTTATTAGTGAGTGTTTTATCTGCCTCTGTTGCTAACTATTATACCTACCGTTTACAATCATAGAACAAATTTTAATTCTAATAAGAGTTTATACAGTCCACTATTTAATTACAACATCCATTTATTGATAAAGAAACAAATGAAATGATTTTTTATACTGTCTTAAACCACATTCAGATAAAATGCACTCGATAGAATTAAAATAAAATTGATGATGAATACAGTACAAAAGCATATTTCATGTCAATTTAAATCTAGCAGTTTTAAGTTCTACATAGTATATATGTATCTTTCATTAGTTTAAGGAGTAAAAGATCGAATGTTTAACGAACCGTTGTCGTTGTACACAACACAATAAAATACTTTTACAGAAAGCAACTGCCAGCAAAGAAATTTACAACATGCTTTCTTGTTTGTTCCAAAACGTGCAAGTCCCTCAGAAAGGGCTTAAAAAAAATAAACCAGGCTAAATTCATTTATTGCTGCTTCGCTACGCTTATAATGACATTAAAGACCTTCCAACATTTCAATGGCGGACCACGCACAACGCCCCGCTGTTCTTTATAAAACCGAAATCCGTAATGGCCATAACGATGTCCTCTCTTGTCTCAAAGGGCCACTAAATGAAGAATACCTCTCGTCATCGCATCCAAACCACTTTTCAATGGCATTAATGTACCATCATCGGTTTACAGCGCCCACATTGTGACCGCAGCATGACTAACGTCCACGCATGGGGTCCGCACAAAGCGCTAGACCACGAACAACGTAAACAATCGACTTATTTATTGTTTTACGGCAGCCATATAACTTCGTCACCTAAGAAAGAGGGCCAATAATTTCCAAAATGCACCCGCAATAAAACCATCATGGACAGCGAGCGATGCTACGAAAGTCTCGGACAAAAAACTAAATGTGCTCTCTGAATAGATTTGGCACGCTTTGAAGCGACGCCATTTTTGGTTTGGTTTGTCCTCAATCCGCTTTATAAGGGTGATGAATGTGCGGAAGTCAAATTCGAATCCCTTACAACTTAATAATAACGATAAACACCGGTCCCCTGTTTAGATGCGTGTTTAGCAACATTAGCAGCCATTTTGGGAAAGCTGCGCATACGCAGTAGTGTGCGGGGCGATTGAGCAAATAGCTGGATTAGTGGACTGTTTGCCGAACTCATTTTGTTGCGGGACGTGATTAATTGATCGGTGACAGTCGATTTAGATGTATGTATTAAATAAATGATAAAATTGACACATTTAATACATAAAATAATGTATATGGGTTTATTAAATTTTATAATTTTACCTAAATGAATACTAAAAAATTAAATTTTCAATAATATTATGGAGCACATTCGCTTTTTCTGTATGTACGAGTAAATATTGATGTACTAGATTTGATCGGTGATTAGGTATGTTTTCAAAATATCTCTAAGTAATAAATAAGTCATAAAATGGATATTAATTAAGAATTGGAAATAAAAGAAAGTCAAGTTAATCAAACGTTTGTTTTACAAGTGTTCTATTTTTGTTATGATTTCCGAATAAATAAATAATATTATGTACCTGCACATATCACAAACCGAACTAAATTAAAGATTCCTCACGTAATATTAGACACCAATTTAGAAAAGTGTTATTATAATTACTCCGGTTACATAACAACAGAGTCTAAAGTATATTTTGTACATTGAAAAATGTAAAACATGTTTCAATTCAAATTTTCAAATTCAATATTCTTTTATTCATGTAAATTACACCAGTAATATTTATGAAACGTCTATATAATGCAAATGACGCTACCTCCGGTTCGGAACCTACAACTTACAGAGAAGATCCCGGCAAGAAACTCTGTCGTTCATATTAAAAATATAGTTGAACTTATAACTAGTTTTGTAACATGACAACTATTCTTATAACATGAAAATTAAACAGTAATTTGAGTAGACTTTAACTTGAATACACACTTTGATGTATGTAAGGCAAGCGATGAACTTGTTAGAATTAAACCATAAAGTGTTTATCTTTAGTTTTCATATTGACTTTTCCAACCTTGAAAATGTTGTCATAGTGCGATTTCGACGTTAAAAATAATGCACGTTGTGCATTTCGTTGGAACATATTCAAACAATAAGACGTATACTACGCAGATGTCATCCGTCCATTATTAATAATGGTAACGCCGACGTCGGCCACAATAACCGCATGCAATAACAAACACATCTACATGATAAATGATTACGTTTTATGGCAATCGCCCTCGATATGTGACGCTTATGTCTTCATTTTGCAAACATTCTTTTCATAAGCTCAACCAAAAATCGACCGTAATTTCTCCCGAAAAACGATTGAGTTTCTTTTGGTTATGTTGGGGAGCCGTTAGGAATTGCACGTAGGGTGTACAAATCGCATTGATGCTGTTCAATCGAACGTATCAAATTGTCGATTTTCGATTCAGTCATTAGCGCGTTTTTGTCCAGCCGCGGCGCACTGTGCGGCCTGCGCGGGCGCAGCGTTCTTTGGAGACCAATCGAGCGTGCTCCGTCGGTTTGTGTGAATCGTGCATTTTGATGTAAAATGGAATTTATTTATTGTGCTGTTCGAGATGTCTTCATCCAATCGTTTATTGTTGGAAACAAATTATAGCTTTGTATGTTTTCAATGTCTTTCTTTTAGCATGTTGTGCGTTTTTTTAACTATACAATTGTAAACAAATTGTCTAACACTTTTAGTTCGCCTTGTAACCGGTATAATCTCGGAATCCTAGTTTCGATTTCCAGGTGAAGCAAAGTACATCTGTTTTTGATTTCTTTATCGTAGCTTAGGGTTTTGCGATCACCAATCCACATTTGGTCAATGTGGTGATTTAATCTATATGCACCTTTATCTTTATATATGCGTGATGCTTTAGCTCTGAATTGGGAACATTACATAGAATTCCACTAAGTAAAATTGGAAATTAGACGTGAAATCTTAGTTTCATCTTAAAGCTTAAGGATGACAAAAAATGATTTAATATTTGTACTGTGTACCTTTGTTATGTATAAATTTTTAAAAAGATTCCTTGTATTTAGTCAATTTATCGGTTCTTCACTATCACGTACAATCAAAGACTTACATTCGAATAAATCAAGTCTACAAACGCTAATAAAATTCAAAATCTCGTGTTCCCACATGTGCTATGAGTCGCAAACACGATCATGCACCATTACAACCACAAATTTATCTACCATCGACGAAAATCATAAAGCGAAGGCCTTAAAGTTGAGTATTCTCTGTCACAGTTGTATTTAAAGTTGGTGTTTCAACCGCACAGTGGGCCGAACAATGGCCGTACCCTCATTGAGGACACAATCGGGCTAATATTGATAGATAATATTGTTACAAGCGCCGTTCCCTGTTTACAAATTGTGAAAACTCCGCATCTGCACTGATTCAACAATAAATGTATTTCGGGAAGTGTTTAATACAATGACAAGGGCATGAATTTGTAATAGAGGGGCATTGAAATGCGGCTGTCTTTTACTTTGCAGGAATAATATTTGTGTCGGATAAGGAAATAGAAATGATTAGGTCCAAAGGTTTCACACAAAATATAACTTTTTCATAATATGCATCAAGTGTTAGATTTTATCTTTACAAAACAAAGGTTTCGCAAAACCAGTAGGACATTCGTGGGATTAAGTATAAAAATATTCAACAAGTTACCGTAATGTATTAATAACTTACCCACGCATAGATTTAAGGTTCATATTAAGGACCTCGTTGGCGTAGTGGCTAAGGTAGGCGGCCAAAGAACAAAAGGTCCCGGGTTCAATTCCTGGACAGGTCCATTTGGAAAACAAACATTTCTAAATTTACTTGGATCTTGGTGTGCTGGGATGACGCCCCCAGCTAGTATCCGTCGTCTGGTGCTTATAGTACAAGGGAAAAACCTTAGTTTGAGACCAGGTGATTGGTGTGGTTGTCTAGCGCATTTGTTACTATTACATTAATTTAATACAAAAAGGATACTATAAACTTGATGAATATTTAAGCGATAAACATATACAGGACTTGATTGTCTGCTCACTCGCATACCATAGTTTTAAGTTATCTAGCTATAAAAAAAATATATTGGAATATTAGGAATACTATTATTATGTACTAGTTAAGAAATTAAAAAAGTTGCAATAAAAACCATTATGCTTTTTGCACTCATTACGTATGAAAGCTGACACTAAGGATTACCTTACCCTGATTGACTCTACCCGCATCTCTTAGAGGCACCGGCGCATGCGCAGTTGTGTAACAAAGCAATGTTCTCCTCATTTGTTGGAGTTCGCAATCGAGCCTGAGCCCACCCAGGGATGGGAGGTTTGTCTTCGAGTTCGCTCAGTCGAGAACGTTTTGAGTGGAGCTTTCAAAATAATCGGCGAGTACAAAGATGGCGGCTGCTCTTGAGATCGGAGATTAGGTTGTTTTCTTTACGTGTTTACTTAATTATGTTTGGAATCAACAATAGAGCTGGTATACAAATGAAGTAGAGGTTCTAAGAGTTATTTTCTATTCCTTGATAATGTGTCGAGTTGAATTACTCGTTGGTACTAACCTTATATTAATTTTAACAGTCCTCTAGCTACTAATAGCCACTGTAATTTATAAGCTACTTACGGTATGCGTTTATATCGACAGAAAAGAAGTAATTTTTGCCTGATGCTTTATTTGAACACTGCCAGGTTAACCGAGGTAACTGTAAACATTCGAAACGTCAAAATTACCATGGAAATCAAGTGGCGCCGCAGCGGTTAGTATTTGAAACTGTCCCTCTAAGTTACTACTTAACAACGATTTTAGAAAGCTAAATGCTAAAAACAGTTGCCGTCAGATATATCGGAGCAGACAAAGTGACCAAATACTTCTGAACAGTTTAAAATGTCAATAAGTTACATACACTACAAGTTACCATTAATATCTGAACATTCACTACTTCAGTAATATCTGAGCAGATGCTAGTCAGAAGTATTTGGTCACTTTGTCTGCTCCGATATATCTGACGGTGACTGTACATTGATTTTTTTCCAGTATGAATTAAGTGGCATTAAATTAACTCAGATCAGTAAAAAAATAGCATTGGTTGTTACATGCTTCAAGAAGATTTGACCGATTTGAAGCTATTAAGACGTTTGTGTAACCCATAAGGATTAAAATCGACCTTGATATGATCACATAGTGATGATCTTATTCAAGTTTCAACTGGAGATTTCGCATCAGCCGTCCCAGACTCAGTTTTTCCGTCAGCACTGAACCATTCAGCTCCCACCTTACGCGCAATGCCGATCCATTTCTTTAACGAGGGCCCACAAAAACAGCGGACCTCAATGGGCCTAAAACGCCAATTAACTGGCAGATAACCCTCTTGAAACTGAATGGCTCGATTGGCGCCGTTTCGTGTTTTGGCTAAAAAACCGCCACCCACGATTTTTGTTAAAAAACATAGAGTTTGTTTATGGTTCCGTATTAATTTAATTAAAAACAACTTTATTGCACAAATAAGTACAACAGGTGGACTTAATACTTGGGGCATTCTCTACCGGTCAACCCTTGGGTCATGCAGATACCATTAGTTTGTATGTGAGTGCGGTAATAGTGAAGAAATTGCATAAATAACTTGTACTAAGATATATTCACTAGTACTCTGATAGAAAAGAAATCAGAATAAACAACAATTAATTAAGTATTAAAAATAGCTTTACGGTATCTTTTAAATATAAAAAAAAATAATAAATAAACAAAATATATATTTGAAATGTGAAGATATACTTAGATTTACATAATATAGATTAATCTATACTAATATAAAGCACAAGAGTTGATTCAATTCAATCCAAGTTTTTATTGAATTTGTCACATATGGTACAAGTTGAAATTTGCTTTAAATTATATGCTACGTTGAAATAACTGTAGCTAGTATAAGTGTTGCTTTCCAATGGTTATATTTTTTTTAAATCGGCACAGTAGTTTTTGACTTTATTCATTACAAACAAACGAAAATGCAAATCTTTTCTCGAGTAGTAATGTAGATTACAGTTCACATATTAGATTGTAATATTTTTTTCGTTTTGTTCTCTGTTATCATACGTCATAAAAATTAATTGTACGGTCAACAGAGCGTCAAATTAAACACTTGGAGTTCGAAATTAGCTCTTATTCGCACGATATAAGGGTGGTACAAAGTCCTAACTGTGTTATTTTATAGTCTGACGCTCTTTTGATTGTGCGTATTTACAGTTCAAGATGTCTGCACGCAATGCTACGTCGTAGTATAAGTTCGTAGCAACACAATCTTACTCCAATGTCTGCTTAATATAAACTTTTAAGAATTTAGCGTCCCATTTTAAACATTTAAAATAATTTAACGGGTCAAAACGTGACACCATTTTTAGTGAGTTAACTCGTGACCACGGTTGGTGCAATCTAACCCAAACGTTGGGCAGTAAGTAGTTCGTATTAACTACTAAATAAAAATAGTGTCGCATTTTGACCCGTTAAATTGTTTGAATGTTTGCTTAAATTTTCTATTTACATATATTCATACCAAAACGCAGTTATCTGAAAATCTAACTGATGGATTCTAAGAGTCATTGTTTCTATCATCCAGTCATCATACCTACTGTTGGTATGTTGTTTTTCGGGAAGTACAGTAACGACGGTTAAAAAGGTCAACTATCACGAGCTTAAGCTTAAATTAGCCAACGTAATGATTTTTCTGTTTTAAAAACCATTAAAAAAGCCATGATTTGTTTCCATCATCATACTTTCGTTGGCCCCTATTCCCAAGTTCACAAAGGCCGCTGCAATCAGCAAAATGCATAACATTCTCCTCTCGATACGTTATCGATGCGCGCGCGCACCTTGCGTGGGTGGCGCATGCGCAGTAAATCACACGCGTTCAGATTAGCCTTGTTTTGCCCATCGCTAGGACGCAGTATAAATTGTGCGACAGCCTGGAAGTTAAGGGGAAGGGTGGAGCACTGACCTTTTGAAAAAGGTGCGTGGTAACCTTGTATGAGTTCCTGATAAGTATGACTTTAGTACCTTCAAGATGGATTTATTAGGATGCTCGTTGTGGTACTGTCACTGTTTCTTATTTCTTTAACACAAGCGCTTTAGCAACTTACCACATCAGAGCGAAGTATAAAATAAGTTAACGAGTCGAAATGCAACTGCATTTTTTTTAAGTAAATCCAAACTACTTACTACCCGACGATTCGGTTAGGTTGCACCAACCGTGGTCACGAGCTGACTGGTCTGCTGACGAGCTGGCAAATCTTTATCCACTTTCATATTTTCATGCATAACAAAATGTTATTGAAGTCACTTCGACACACTACACTGACAGAATCCGGAATTTTTGATCGTTTTAACCGCGGTAAACATTTATTAATCACTGGGTTCCATGCCGATAATATATATCCGTCTTCTCTATTTAAATTTTTGTAATATATGTGTAATAATATATTTTTTGTACATACATTTTTAGTTATCTACCCTTTTACTTCGGGCTTCGGTACTGGATGAATATTTGGATTGTGTCCAGGGTGCTCCAAGACACGTGTGCTGTCAACAGGACACTTTGTGTCAAGAAAGATTCGCAAAAAGTGCACGAAAATATTATTTTTGACATTTGACACATGTTGTTTAGGGTCAGGGTTAAATAGACTGATTTATTATTAGTCAGGCCCTATCTTACTATATTTTATATATAGTAAGATAGGGCCTGACTAACTTACTATATTACTACTATAACTTACTATATTAGTCCACCAATTTGAACAGATTCTCGTGTAAGATTTGCAGAAAATAAGAAAGTTATTGTTTGAAGTTTTAAAGTAAGACTGATTTTTGTATTTCTATTAACATCCGCCTTATTTAAATTTGTTGTACATACCATACATATTTAAAAAATATTAAAATGAATGTCGAAAGAGTGCTTTTGAGTACATAAATTTGTCCTCCAAAAACTGCCTAGTAATCAATTGCCTTATTATATATCTTAAATATAATACAACACACTCGTAATCTTCACGACGTCAGACAGAGAATAAATATTTTCTGAAAAAGATGAATATTAATTACTATTTTTGTCTCCCTTTGACGACAGATGTAAACGAGCAAACCCGCGCTCAAGATATTACAAAAATAAAGTCATCAAGTCTGGAAGACAAACTATTTTAGTAAGAATGCGACATTGTGTGGTCAAAAGAAGAAATCAGTGTTGCCATTAATCATACAAAAATGGCAATTATCGGGCTAATTATGAAGTCACACGTGTGATGCGTGGGCGCAGCCGATTGTGCTTTGAAGTGGGGGGCCGTCGTGTGACGTCATTTATCAGTTTTGCCTCAGATGATGTGTAATTAAGAGGTGCTAATTGGGATCTGGTTAACACTAATAGAAATTTCGGTGACTCTTCTTTCCCTAGCAATGAAGCGATTTAGATCATGATTTTCGGTAGAAACTAAGTGTCGCCTTTAAGCTGGGACCTCATTACCACTTAATATCAGATGGAATGAGGTCAATGTTGAAATGCGTTATAAAAAAATCTTATTTTTCGTTGCTAAAGTCATTTCGATGGCTGCGAAGCGCAAAGCGACTCATTAGCGAAGTGTCAGATATGTCGCCGCACACCGCGTTTTGTCGGCGACATTTCTTTGTCACATTCCACATTTGCTGGTTATTAGTATGGCCATTTGCTTAGAGGATGAGAGGAACTAAATCGTTAATACGGTTCCGTGCCTGAAGGTTAAAAACAGAGACCGTATTACTAAGACTTCGCTGCCTGGCAATGGGCTGTATCTCAAGATTTGAACAGTCAAAGAGTTTAGTAATCGTAGACTGTTGAAATTTTCACAAATTATGTATTTTAGTTGCCGCTTTTTACAAAATGTAGTTAAAATTAAAATGATTTATATATAAATTGAGCACCGATACAACAAACGCGATTTTAAGCCTTTGTTGCTAGATATCAACAAAAAGATTTTTGGTTTCAGTTCCGTATTTTAGGAACGAATGTGACACTGGTGGGTAACTTAGGAAAAATCTGCCTAATTTAGACAAGCCTCCTTTTAGCTAATAAATAACACTCAACCAACCGGACGGTAATGTATTTAGCTATGGACGTCAGATATACGTACAGTAGCCTACGATATACGAATAAATGATGGTGATAATGCAATGGTATTGGTTTATGAAGCTTACCTACACTTTTTATATTTACAGAGTAGATTTTAATTTAAAAATGCTTCCGCCGTTGGCTAGCCGATTTAAATGTTTGAAAGTAACCTATTTTTTGGAAATTCTAAACCATAAAAATCGTAGTCTACATCAATATGCAGTAAATTCAGTTGGAATAGCATTACCCGCGTTAAGTGAAGTCGTTGTTGGCCGTCGCCGAATAAAAAAACGGTTTCTTTAGCTTAACTAAGAGAAAATTTGTTTACCATAGACGAGGCAAAAATTTTGCTCACATGGAGAGTCTGAATGAAAACGTACCTACAAAGCGACTCATTAGGAAAGTGTCAGATTTTTCGCCGCACACCGCGAACAAGGTTTTAATAAACTATTTGTCGGTTGCATCTCTTTGCTGAATTCCACACATGCTCACTATTAGCATAGCGCCTTAGAAGATGAGAGGAAGCCGCCTGAAAGTCTCGACGGAGTCGCACTACTTTCGGTTACGGCTTGTGCTAATTGAGTGGTAGAGGCGGGTCGGTTTTTGCGTTCAAGACATTATGGTAAACAGACTTTCGGCAGACACTTTTGAAATCGTTAATTGTGTATCTTACTTCCGGATAAAAGCCACTTTTTTGCGCGTTCTGGTTCGACATATCGGTAATTAATTTGGCCTTGGTAAGAAATTGGTTTTGCAATCGTACCGCCATGTGAGGAATGGCGATGAACTGTGTGGCTCCTGTGCTCTGATAATGATAAAGACTAATAACTAAAGGGTTGTAGGCGATGATGTCTTTAATGGTTGTGGGAAACTTATTTATTTATTTAAAAACTTTATTGCACAAAAAACGTACAAAAGGTGGACTTAATGAAAATTAAACACGAGAATAGAATTTATATATAGGTATAAATAGTAGGGAAGTAGGGATAGTAGGGATAATACTCGTTAATATTATAATTTATTGGACTAGTAGGTAGTACTAATTTATATCAAGCGATATGACTCTTACGTGACAGGTTTCGCATAGTCTGGGTGTTAATGTTTCGTTTATTAATATAAATAAAACATAAAATAAATGCGCCAGACAGACAAATATACTTACATCTAAAGCTCCAGCTTTTGGTAAATAAACGAATTTTATTTTTTACTTTTGGGTCCAAACTTTGCTAATGAATTGGGTGGGCTGAGGCGTTTGTATGTGCAAAGACAGACAGTATATATATACTTTCGTCAGTCACTTATAAGGAACTGAAAGTTAAGTTTAACTACCTCAGAAGCCGAGAGACTTCGGCGTCGCGCTGTATTCGGGGTCCTGGGTTTGATGCCCGTTCGTGTCAATATGAAAACGAACTTTTTTTTCTTCCATCAACTGCCAAAAGCGAAAAATATTATTGTATATTTTAGACCAAATGGATTTGAATGAAATTTGATACCTAAATTAAGATATAAAAATAACATATATGATACTTGTATTTTGATTTTTGACAATCACTTACAACAGTTGACAATCAATCAAAATCAAATCCTACCTTCAACAACACTTGCATACAACTGTGTTACGAGTCGCATCTTATCTTTCATCCCACCCTTGGTATCAGCGTCTCAATTAGCGGTGCCTCACTCGATGACAGGCCGCGATCGGTCCCGGCCGAGGACCCCCGGGTAGAGGGGGAGGCTCCAATTAGCGACGGTTCGAGCAACGACGGGAAGACGAAGAGACGTGGTCTAGTTTGAGCGAGCAAAAAGAAAAAAGAATATGGATTCGTGTTATAACATTGAATTGGTGCTAAATAAATGGCGTATATAGCCTTCTCATATTTTTGTTATAAATGCATATAGTGAAAAACTACAGTAAAAGTTACTGAACAAAACTATACATGAAAATTCGTCATGTTTGTCTGACTGTCCGTCATGTTTGTATGTATTAGTCACTTTTTCCGAAACTATAAGACTTACTAGCTGTGCCCGCGACTACGTTCGCGTGGACTACATCCTTTCATGGTCGGTTTTACCCCCCCCCCCTAACTTTCTAACAAAAAGTAGCCTATATCCGCTCTTGAGGTTCAACCTATACCTATGCCAAATTTCATCAAAATTGGTTGAGAGCTTTAAGCGGGAAAGCGTTAGACAGAGTTACTTTTGCATTTATAATATTAGTAGGGATACTGTTGAAAATTAGCATGTAGATGCGTTCTGTGAATCGCATTTAGATTTAAAAAAAAAATAGAGAAAGAAAACAATATCTGTGGAGTATTTATTGATAGGTCTTTAATATATTGAGGTTTTTACTATATTTTTTTTCGCGAGAGACACTTCCAAAGTGGTAAAATAAAACAATTGGCCGGTTTTTTAACAAAATCGCGATTCTCATAACTCGAACACCAGGCCCATGTCGCTTTGTGGTGCGTTCGACGGTAAAGAAGCGGTAACTATTACATACTCAACTGCCCTCCACACAATATGCTTATTCTTGTCTTCAAACAAACGGTCTGAAACTGTTTGGTGGACAGTGGACCGTGCATTTTGTTTGTGGACGTCTTTTAGTTGCTTTAAAAAGGACAAACACACCTTTTTTCTTCGAAGAATAAGGAAAATAAGTTAATAAATTTAGAGATTCAAATAACCGGCAAAAAAGGGGAGTTCAAGTTACCCAGGCAGTTTTCATTATAATACTTTAAGTTTCCACAAGGCTTATCAATTCACTTTAAAGACAATGGCTAAGGTAGGTGCCCAAACCCAGAATGGTCGCGAGTTCGATTCTCGGTCTGGTAGCTTTAAAAACGATCTTTTTAAATTGGCTTTAATAGCTTGTATCCATCGTCTACTATTAGTACGATCAAAAACACGTTAGATTACTCTTCGAAGTGGCATCTATCTATCACCGCCTGGAGACCAACCAGCTGATCGTGTGAGGGCACCTCAGCTGACATTGCATTTACATTGCATTGAATGGTCCAGTGGATTGCCTATCCTCGCTTTTTCCTCAAATCATTCCAGGAGAGATGACGGGGCTGCCTAGCTAGCGGCCAATCTGCAGGTGACGCTGTGGTAAGTCTCCTAGTCCCGTAGAATCACCTACAAATCTCTCTGCTCCCTGCAGTGTACATTCCTGCCTTTATCAGGGCAGTCTCGCTCGTTTGACGGTACGGTACGTCACTGTATTTCCCCCTGCGAAAAAGAGTGGATATTATCGATTGATGTGACTGGCATATTTATTTGTTAAGTTACATTTTTACAACAAATCTGTTAATAAAAGTCAGCTCCCATCAGTGAGAAGGTTCACAACTGATTCCGTCTCTACTTAACTCCGTTTATCTCGCTTCACTGGTTTAATAATGCCGCTCCCTGATCATTGCCAGGGCCGTACCAAAGGATACGGGATTTTTTTTATTTCTGTAACCAATACAATTATATATGTCACATGGGGTAAAAGTTCACAAAGATAAGTACATGTGAGACCCTAGAGTGAGAGTGTTGCAAATTACATTACACTTACCGTTTACATACGTCGTCGTCAGTTAAGAAGTCTCATCGTTATGTAATATGCCCAAGGTAAACTGACAATTCGTTCTGTTGTTCATTTCAACGTTGTTTGTATTTTTTTAGGTGTATATGGACGACCTCGGTAGCCTAGAGGCGAGCGGGTCTGACTTTGGTGAGCGCCAACTCTGAGGTTCCGGGTTCGATCCCCGGTCGGGTCAATATGGGAAATGAACTTTTCCATATTGTCTCGGGTCTGGGTGTTGTGGTACCGTCGTTGTTTCTGATTTCTGTAACACAAGTGCTTAAGCTACTTACCACAGAATCAGAGCAATGTATGTGATGTTGTACAATATTTATTTATTTATTTATTTATATGCATAAAACACATTTTATTTCACACTTTGGTTCTCTTATACTTAATTAAAATATTTAAGTAATTACGACGACATTTATTCAATTACATTGAATTTATTTTGAATGTTAGGTACCATATTCCATTACAACATTACTTAGTACGTTTTTAATTCAAACAACGTAAGCTTAATCGGTTTGTTAATTATGACTTGGTTGGAATAATAAAGTAGACCTATTTGGATATTAGTCAGGACTAACGGCAGCACGGAATCATCATTTTTGAACAATCAGGTGCTTCAAACCTTAGTTTATATAAATCCCTAGGTCCATCTCTGTGGGAGGGAGGGTGCGAGAGCAGATTGTCGGATAATTGACGCAATCCTCATCGAGACCAGGTGCGACGGCGGCGCGCAAATTGCCAAGAAATACTCCCATTGTCACTTATTATTGATACACTTTTTATAAGGATTATGGAGAGGTTTTGTTAGGGCAGTTTCACAGCAGCGGTTTATTTTGAGGAGTATCGTAGCAAGCACTTGTTCTGTGGAAACCAAAACCAAGAACGGTATCTCAAAACCTAGACCAGAGACAATATAGAAAGTTCGCCTTCCATTGGCCTGATCGGGAATTGAACCCGGAACCGCATAGATGTTTGCACCATTTCTCGTACATCTACTATTTGCTCTACCTAAAGTTTGTCTGGAAGAGGTAGGCTAGCGATAAGACTTAATTGTATTATAATGTATCTGTAAAACCAATTTCTGGAAAGTTTTTGCGCAATTACGTAGTATATAACGTAGTATGTAGTATATCTACGGCGCAAACGATGCCGAAGTAAGTTGATACAATCTTTGATCATCGTGTCAAAAAATAAAAAAAGTGTAGTCAGAGGCCATGGATTGCCATAATATTAACATGCTTGAACTCACTCATCTATGAATTAAAATTAACATATTTTCATTGAAGTAGGTTATATTTTAACACTTTTGAGTCGTCATTGAATAGAGTGCAAAGTGACTACCACTTTCTGACCTATTTAATTTAGCGAAGATTTATTGGGACAAGGTACTGAGTTATATGCACAATAAAAATGCTGACTCTACATACAATAATTTGTTACTCTTTCACGCAAAAACTACTATACGTATTTTGGTGAAAAAGTACCTACTTTTTATTCCGAAGTAACGCGAAAAAAGACGCAGGCACCAGATTAACCAGTAATTCAACCCCGATCCTCCAATGTGGACGTACCACAAGAGGCATCAATGACGTACAACTCGAGGAAATCCGGATTGTAGGCGTATGGTTCATTTGTTGCGAGGGTATTACGGTAACGGTAATGGCGGCTCTCGATCAAGTTCAATTGGGTGCTTTATAAAAAGATTCTCCGGCAATTTTGGTTTCTTTAAGTGTAACCGTTAAAAGATTAGTTCTTTTTTAATAATCCTGTTCATTGAGAGTGTCTCACACTAATGCTACGCTTCAATGGTTAAGTGTCCCCAACTTTATCTGTGGAATTAGATAATTTTATTTATTTATTTAAAAACTTTATTGCACAAAAAAAGTACAAAAGGTGGACTTAATGCTAGGAGCATTCTTTACCAGTCAACCGTTGGGTCATGCAGATAGTACGTTTATGGGTGCGGTTACAGTATAAATGTGAGTATGGATAACAACAAAATTAATAATCATAAATAGCAGAAAATTAAACACGGGAATAGAATATTCATAGATAGGTTCATGATAAATAAATATAATAATTAAACAATATAATAATAAAATATATATCAATAAAACAAAATAATATATGTTAATATATATGAATATATGCAGAGTGAATAAATAAAGCTAATCAATTGAGCAAACGAAATTTTATGTAAAGGGGGAGGAATAAAAGAATTCACGAACTTTTAATTTAAAAATTCCCTTAGTGAGGGATTGTCAAGTTTCGGTGGGCAGAGCGATCCAAAGCCGGATGGCTTGCACAGTGAAATACTTGGAGAAGAACTCAATATGATGTCGAGGAATGCTTAAGCTGAGGTTGTCTGAGGAGCGAAGAGAACGGTCGTGAGAAAGACAGAGGTATTGAAATTGATAGGACGGGGACAATTTTATTGCAAGACTAGCGGCCTGGCATAGTTTTGCATGCGTACCTATTTGTAGCTATTATGATATAATTATGTTCTGTAAAGACTTCCAATATTTGAAAGCGATCCATTCTAGTTACGGACTGTAATTAATTATACGAGGCTTAAGCTTAAAAATAACTGACGGACGACTGATGATAGCTGATATGGAAAGTAAATTTGGCGTTACAATTAACGACTCGTAGAAAAACGGATAGACATTTTTTGAATCGGAAAATATTGGAACCGGGCAAAAGTTATTTTTTGTATTTTTATAACCTCCTCGTACAAAAGCCGATACGCGGTATTTACAAACTGCTCTTACGCGGTTTTGCAAGCGCAGCGACGATATTGTAGTTAAATTGTGTGATTTCTGTGTTCTTTTTAAATAAGTAAGTAATTCTTCGACGTTGATCACCGTTTGCCGATGCGTCACGACAAAACGGTGACAAGTCCGTCACGCTACGCTAATAGGCCTAGCATGCGCAGAACGTCTAATTTATCGCATGAGAAGATAAAAAATTCGATACTACTAGTATATTTCCTTATCTAAATATATAAAAGGAGAAACTGACCGAATGACTGACATATCAACGCACAGCCTAAACGGCTAAACGTAGGCACTTGAAATTTGGAAGGGACGTAGCTTAGGTACCGTTAGAGGTGCACTAAGAAAGGAATTCCCATGGGAACGGGAATTAGCGGGAAAATCCTTTTGAATGAAAAATCTAAACCGCTTAAGTCGACGCTTGAAATTTGGCATGCAGATACCTTAGTAAACTTAAAGCTTAGATGCAACAGGATATTGCAAAATTTCCACGGGAACGGGAGTTAGCGGGAAAAAACTGTGAAAACCCTGTATTCCACGCGAACGAAGTCGCGGGCACAGCTAGTACTATATAGTATAGCTGATTGGCTGTAAATACTAGATAGCACTAGTATTTTCTGCCAATCAGCAGCTGACGCACTGACTTCAATCAATTTTGACGTTTGTTAAGAGTGCGATAAAATTTAGTCACGTTGCGCATGCTAGGCCTGTAAGAGTCAAACTCATGTCAGACTACGCACTTTAATCTTAGTTAGCTCTTATCACGCGGGCATAAGAACTACACTCGAACTGCAAGTGTTCACCTTGATGTCATATTCACATAAGTACACTTTTATTTATAAGTGTTGGCGTATCGCCGGCGTAAAGAAAGCGTTGTCGTCCCAACAAGCCCCAATTACGTGTGCCTGTCACAACTAATAAAACCCACATGTTGTCTGTCTGTCACGTGGTAACACTCGAGCGGCGGCCAGCCGGAACATGAACTCGGGACCTTCCTCCGGGCTTAAACTTTTCAGTAAGTGGAGCATGGACCACCTAAGTTAAAATACATCAATTATGTAGAATATAGGGATTTTGCGTTCCATTTTAATTATCTACAATAAGTTAATGGGTCAACAGGCGATGACGTTTTTATTAGTTAATTACAAATCACTTACCCGACGTCCTACGAAAATAGCCAGCTCGTGACCACAGTTGGTGCAACCTTATCAAAACTTCGGGCATAAAATAATTTTCTATACCTACCTACCATAAGTTACTACCGTACTACTATCTGTTGAGTTTGTGTGGCAGCGATCTTGGCAACAAGACCAACGTCGAGGCGCCAGTTGGAAAAAATAATAGACGTGCAAAAGAATTTGTGGTAAATCTACTTGCCTTTCATTTTACCAATGCTAAGGTTTGGGTATATGGCTGAATATCTGTTACTCAATAACGGCAAAATGTCTGAACGGTTCTATATATAATTTGGGACAAAGATTACAGTCTAAACTATCACAAGGGATATTTTTATCATGTTCTACAGCGCCCATCCCAAGTCGCGGTCCAATGATATTAATTGTAATCTTTAATTTATTACTTCATCAGCAGACTTTAATTTCTTCAACTTTGCGACCACTACATACCGCGCTACGCTTATTGTTTCAAACCAACTAAAACTTCAAAGCATATTCTTACAAAGATCATGACTCATATTTTTAAATGTTGTTTTAAATAAACGGCGCTCGGAAGAAATGAGGATTCAGACATCGCGGTCTTAATCTGACATTATAATAAAAACAAAAAAACAGAGTCAAGCGCGAGTCGGTTTTATTGTTTACAGATATGATTTGTTTTATCAGTATTTGTAGATACAGTAAAATTTCTTTGTAAATGCACAGTTACAACCTAAAAAATGCCAAAACATATTATTATGCTTGTTTTTCCAGTAATAGTTATTCGACTCACTGGTGACGATAAGTTTATTATTTACTGAGTATTGTTAGTTTGATTGTAGCGGCACCCATTTTATTGTCTATACTTATAATAAACTAGCTGTGCCCGCGACTTCGTTCGCGTGGACTACATCCTTTCATGGTCGGTTTTACCCCTTTCTCCCCTAATATTCGAAACAAAAAGTAGTCTATATTTTAATTTAAGTTTCGAGCTATATTTGTGCCAAATTTCATATCTCTAACTTCAAAAATAATCATTTTACCATATAAACTTCCAAAGGTGGTATAACCCCCCTCCCCCCCTTATTTTCTAATAAAAAGTAGCCTATGTCCGTTCTTGAGATTCAACGTATACCTATACCAAATTTCATCAAAATCGGTTGAGAGGTTTAAGCAGGAAAGCGTAACAGACACACAGACAGACAGACAAAGTTATTTTCGCATTTATAATATTAGTAGGGACTGTAGGGAGGTCAATTCTGTACATTAAATATATTTCTAAAGCAACTATCGGGAGCTGATTAATGATCGACACTGATGCAAAAAATGCAATCAGTAAAATTATTGACTGTCTTTGTATTTCGTCTTCACCCAAAACCTGTAAAACCATGTCCGCAGCAAATTCACTTATATTTATTTTAGACATACTTCAAGCATTTCATTACAGAGATAACGGTATAATTAATGTATTGACAAAAAAATAAAATTGGAGTGTCTATTAGTAATATTGAATTAACCTTTTTACTACATTTATTTGAATATAATAATATATACGGTACATACCCAAAATAATTTTTTTTTCTGTGTGTGGACCGCTTTCAATGTGACTTTTATTGGCAGGTACCTGATTGTAATAAGGGATAACTCTTATTTTATAATATAAATATAAGTTCAAAATCATGTAGTCCACGCGAACGAAGTCGCAGGCAGAGCTAGTAAATTACAAACATCGTTTACACCTCAAGGAACCCTGAGGCAGACAACACAAAACCGCAGAAGGGTTAATTAAGGGCTGTCCACACGCGTGGCTGGCGTGCGTAATCGCGCCGTGTTTGAAGTCCGGCCTTAATCCGTTTTTTTTTTATGAGATTGAGATAAAACGTGTGTCAAATAAACAAATAAAATTATAATAAGTTACGCTGGAGCGAGGTTAAAGCTGATCCTTCATGTAACTTGTATGTATCACTCTGAACTAAACCTGTCTTCTGAAATAAGTTAACGGGTCAATACGCGACACCGTTTTTAATTAATAGTTAATACGAATTGCTCACTGTCTGACGTTTCGGTTAGGTTGCACCAACCGTGGTCCCGACTTAACCTGGTGTCGCGTTTTGACCCATTAATTTATTTTAAATGTTTTAAATGGAACGCGAAAGTCTTAAAGTTTATATTTGTCATCTGTCGTCTAGCAGTAATAAGCATACATTTATGATTCAGAGGACATGGCTTCGATTCTCCCTGAGGCAACATCTTTGCCGCTTAGTATGCCCTACGCGAGTAAATTTGGTCCCGATTATCAAATGTCAAAATCGATAAAATTTCAGTTCGCGAGCTGCTGATTGGTTGAAATACAAGTGCGGTGTGCTATTAGCCAATCAATATTATCAAAAAGTTTGTCGTCTCATGCGAAAAATTTGCGTTCGACGTATTATGCTTGCTAGTGGGGCATGTGTGTGTTGCTTTCAAATCTAGTGACGGAAAGCCATTTTGGATTTTCCTAATTGTAACCAACACACTTCGAATGCGAATAAAGCGTTTTCAAAAACTGTAGAATTATTTATGTAAATTAAAAACTATGTTTTAATTTCCTAACTTTCGATTAATCTTCTGAATTTTGACAGCAAAAGCCATATTAAAAACGTTCGCTGTTTTGTTAAAGCTCGAAAAACCAGTATTATACTCCTACGAAAGTATCAATTTTTATTTGTAGTTTGGAAATCATCAACCATAAGTTCATACCTACTCGTTGTATAGCTTTCATTATTGAAAGGGATTTCGGTAATCATGGGACTCTGTCTTTATGATACAATAGATTCAAGGAGAACGTAATTAATTAGTCCGTTCGGGGATTCACACCTCCGAACACAAGGACCGGCCAAATCGCTATCGCCATCACAAAAGGCCGCGTTCAATAAAAAGATCTCTTTCTATTGTAACAACAGAAGTTGCCACACCTCCCTACCAGCACTGTATTTATCTAATTAAATCCAACAAAGGAGTAATATTTCCAAATTATTTACCGCCACCGAGCGTGACGTGAGCAGGTGTTAAGCAAATAAGAGCCGCGTTACCGACTCTGCCGCCCTGTCATTAGGGCTGCTTCGTTTGCAACTTGCTTTATCATCGTTATCAATAGCACCGCTGGTGTGTTTAGTGCCTTATTCTTCCAAAGGAGAGCTCGATCGCCTTAGACCTACATTTCTCTCCCAGCGTTTTAACTAAGCTGTATTGCTTTCTTTTTAGATTGTTTACGCACTTTTTCAGTATTGCCGCACCCGTATACAAACTCTGTGTGACCCAAGGGGTGACTGGTAGATAATGTCCCTAGCATTAAGTCCACCTGTTGTACTTTTTTGTGAGTTTTAGTAAAATAAATAATTGCTTAGTTACAAAGTTACCTACTTACTAGTTACTCGTATCATCGGTCATCGATATTGACGATCTCTATAGCCCAGACGCGAGCGGGTCAGAATTTTAGCGTTCCGCTATCTCTGGGGTTCGATTCTCGGTCAGGTCAATATGAAAATCGAGCTTTTACATATTAGTTCGGGTCTGGGTGTTATGGAACCGTCGTTGTTTCTGATTTCTGTAACACGAGTGATTTAGCTAGTTACTATAGAATTAGAGCAATGTTTGTGATGTACCAATATCTATATATTTATATGTAACAGTGGGTAGTGGCAGTATAATTATTTCACGTTTAATATAAATAAAAATGCATTACATTTTATCATCACTAACTCTCCTCACTGTCTCTTCATTTTAGAGATCTTTTAAAAACAAATTGTTGCGGATATGTGGGATTAAGAAATTGAAAACAAGAAAAAAATACACATACAGTTAAATAATTATGTAAGTATAAAACAGACACAACAAGGAAGAAAAATGACAAACATCTTTATCAACAGTAAACAAAAATAATAAAAGCATACGTCTAATTTCAAACCATAAGTAAAACAGTATGTAGGTTCGGTTCGCCACACGAATAATATTAAAAATTATACAACTTCCCTGTTCTAGGAGTATCTTAGTTTGCACATTATTTAGCGCTAAGGAAAATACTTGATCTCACTCAAGCTAAGGCAAAGAACCCATCTCAATTGGCACCTCTCCCCATACATACTATGTGCTCGTATTTAAAATTCTCATCTCTTCGTCCACTAATATCTAAAAGCCTGTTCATATCAGCTGATAGATGACGCCTAACCCGCGGCCAACCCTGTATTCAGAGGAGTACCGAAATTGAAAGGTTGTGAAACGTATCGCAATTACACGAGATTACTCAATTACGCGCCGAATGTTGAGGCTTATTAGTGCGCATGACGAGGTGTTCCCAAAAGTATAAGAACAACGACCAACGCAGAAGGGAAACTTTATAACGATCAGTTGTTTATAATAAAAGACAGAAGATGTCGTATTTGCATGTAAAACAGATATTATGTGTTATTCTGATATAACCATGGGCAATGTGGCTTTTAGGCAGGCTTAAGTTTAGATCAAACTTACATATTTCTTTATTCAAGTAAGTTACACACAACACTTGAATCGTCATTGAATACAATGCAAGGTGCCGGTTCGGAACCTATATCTACCGAGAAGAAACCGTCAAGAAAGTCAGCAGATCAGTTACAGTATCAGTATCTAACTTATTGCTATGTGTAGCTCACTTTGGACCAAGTCATATAGTTTTGTTTTGTTGATTGTGCTAGTGAGTTGATATGGAAAATTAATCGGCTTATCAAAACTATACTAGAAAGTCGACAACTACTGTAAGGTCACAAGGTTATAAGATTCACGTTTCATTAAAAAGCCTAAAAGAGCGTGTAAAAATAGTACCCACTTATTTCCAGTTTACCAAGTATCGGGCCATAAATCATGCGAGGCTCAAAAACGGCTCAAAAATCACGAAATTTCACAAGGGGGGGGGGGGGAAGGGGAGTAGTCATGCACCTCACCATGTATCACCATTTCCATAACACCACCAAAAGGCGACCCACTCACGCCGTCATTTCTCTCGGGTGACGGTACGAGATAGCAGCAGTACGTCAAAGCATTTCCCCCCGTCCCAAAAAAAGGGGGGGGGGGTACATAATTAATGGACGGCCTCTATCTAATTGTGAAGTTCCTCGAGTGGTCCTTCTGTACAAACAAGGTGCAGAAGTCAATGATTACAGACCTCATGCCGCCCGCCTTGTAATAAAGGTATCGCTTCTCACGCGCCGCGAAACAATGCCTCTGCGCCAATACCGCCCCAATTAACGTGGCACGGTGACGTGGCACACACCTGACCGTACGGTCTATTGAAGACTACCTGTCTCCCGCGACTTCGCCTACGATATTCCGGGATAAAAAGTATCCTACATTTTAATCTATGTCATCTCCCGCCCTACCAAATTTCAACCAAATCCGTTAATTATAGTCAATAGTTCAGTCTTTTTATCTGGGGGCACGGCAGTGCCACCGCCAAGACGAGCCAAGCGAAGCGCAAGGGCACTACCTACCTTTTCTCGAAGTGTTTCGTCGTTTTTTTTTAAACATATAGATTACATCAGTAACACTTATGAATAGTCTCTATATAAATCAAATGATGCATTCACATCTGCGTGGCAGAGTAACAAATATACAATCACACATCCATACATATTTACAAACTTTTGCATTTATTTTATTAGTTAGGATATAATGTAGCGACAGGTAGAAAATTAGGACCTATTTACGCATGAAATCTCCGCTAGATGGTCGTGACTTTCAACTGGTATTTGCTTTTATATAAAACTAGCGGTCCCAGCGAACTTCGTTTCGTCTTAGAGGATTTTCCCGCTTCTGTTGAAATTTTTCCTGAATTTTCTTTGTTATAAACCTCACGAAGCCAAGACCTTTCCAACGAATGCAAAACCGTGGAAATCGGTACGTGCGTTCTGGAGTTATAGCGTCAGGGAGGAAAACCCGACTTATTTTTATATAGTAGATTTTATATTCGTCTATCAAAATATTATAACTACCTTTTTATTTCATGTTTTTCTGGTGCAACGTTAATTCAATTTCTTTTGTGTAGCATCTATTGGCATGTATAATTTAGTATTAAACAGTGAATGTCTTGTTCGTGTTAATAAAATCTATTGCCCGCGTTATCTCGGGATGAAAAGGATCTTATATGTTAATTTGGTATGTCATCTCTCTACTATATTTCATCCGAATCCGTTTAGTAGTTTTTGCGTGAAGGGGTTAAAACGTAGGTACATTTAGATATCCACACTCATACAAACCTACATTTTTCCAAAAGTTCGCGTTTGTTTTATAAGAAGAATTAAAACTCTAAAAAACAACAGGTTGTCAGATTAGGGTTTATATTAACGGCATAATAGAGGACATACCCCCGACGTTTTATCGTTGGAAGTTTAAAATTTAGCGCAGTCAATATCCGATGTCTCGTAAGATGAATGAATGATGAATGAATTTTCGATCGTTTATACCTTTCCACGGATTCAGTGGGGGCCAATGATCCAGCTTAAGCTCGGTTTCGGTTAGATTCGACTTGATTCGGTGAATTTAAGTACGCATGTTCCCTGACTTACAATAACAAGAACATAAGCAGTGTGAAACATCGTTACGTGTCAAGCATTGTTATTATTGTAACCGTCTATTGTCGGCCACGAACACATGTCTTGTTTTGTGGACAAAGCCTCGTTATTAACTTTCACTCTTACAATTTTTTCAAGAACCATTCTTATTTTCGGCAAGACTTCATTACGTAAACCGTCTTGCAAATTTTGTGCAGCTATCGATTTCTGTTTTCGCACCAGCTAAGGATTAGCCAAAAAGTGAAAGCGCGTTGACAATGAACACAAAAGGGGTTATTATGGAGAATAATGGTGAAGTTGTCGTCCTAGACCACAGGGAGAGCCCACCCGCGCGCCACTAATTACTGCAAGACAGATGTCTTGGGCGACACGAAAAAATCCTTCAAGACTTCAAAACTGAGCGCCGACGGATTAAACAAAACTCCGGATTTAACTACACGAACACACCGCAAACCAATCCCAATTGTGCTGTTACAAAAATACGGTTCAAATTTTAGTGTCTCCCAACAACATCTGTTGCATATTTAGCGAACGAAATTTGGGACTTTCGAAGCCGAAACCGAATCTTAAAGCCGGAGATCTAGAGTTGACAATCGCGTTCTCGTGAATGCAAACGAGAATGAACATGTCAACAAGCAAAAAGTTGTCAATAGACAATACGTCAAAGATGACAAAGCGGCTGATGGTACGTTATTATTCATGGCGGATTATCCTGACTTATTCGGTTTATTTGCAGCGGGCAAAAGGACATCTTTTGCAAACAAGACGTTCGTCTCGCTGTAACCACCTTGCCCGGTGAAAGGTTCACGGATGATCTCGTTTCGGTCTTTGTCGCAAATTGTTCACGGAGATTGGGTTTGTTGATCGTTGAATAGTTTATTATTGTAAATAAGCACTCGACTCGACCACCAGCGCACGGACTGTTCGGGAATCTGCGGATTTGTTTAAAGACTCGTTATTGGCACTAGGTAATCCCCACTTAAACAGCATTGCAAGTTACGACGAAAGAACTAATCAGATGCCGGTTTTTATAGTTTAAGCCCACAGTTCATCCAGTTTAACTCGAGAATATAAATCTAAAATTCTTGAGGATGGTTTAGGAGTCTTACTCGAAAATGGTCATTGTCATCAGATTAATTATAGTTTAAAATAGATAAAGATTATGATTAGAAAAGTATTTTCATCCTCTTAACATTTTTGCATCTGAAATATGACAATCCCTTGGAAATAAAAACAAGGGATTTTTACTGCCTGATCAAATGAGTTACTTGTTTTCCTGTCAAAATACAATTCCTTCATATATTTTTTAACATAGGTGAAGCACTGTGTCGTCACATTATTACTAGCTATAAACTAATAAACTGACTTTTAAATAGGGTAGGAGGAGAAAGTTCAAAATAATATGCAAAAATCATTATGGCTGATGTAACTTAGAGCACTTCGTTAAGGTTTTGATGTCAAATCGTGCGAGCGTGCCGGACTTTGGCGGCGCGCCATCTCTGAGGTCGCAGCTTCGATACCCAGTATT
This sequence comes from Glyphodes pyloalis, assembly GCA_037074685.1. Classification (NCBI taxonomy): domain Eukaryota; kingdom Metazoa; phylum Arthropoda; class Insecta; order Lepidoptera; family Crambidae; genus Glyphodes; species Glyphodes pyloalis. The sequence continues at coordinate 818,614 of JAYKKO010000003.1, read as the reverse complement.
AAATACAGAATCAATACGGAGAAAGGGCTTTTTCTATATTGTTTCAGGTCTGGGTGTTGTGGTACCGTCGTTGTTACTGATTTCTGTAACACAAGTGCTTAAGATATTTACCGCTGAATCAAAGCAATGTTTGTGATGTTGTTCAATGTTAATTTTTTTATTTAATTACTTGTGAATGGTGTGATCATCCCGATTTGATAATCTAACTATTATTTTCTATTAATAAATAACTCAACCATTTATAAGCCACCATTTTTTCCCGAGAGAAAACGACGTATCTTACGCTCCAAGGAATAAATTTCGTAACGAATTTCCACATTAATTGTGATGTGATCTTTAACTCCGAAGAAATATAAATTAAAAGGCCGATAAATTCATTGATATAGCCGTCGCAAGTAATGGACCTGTAAATAACAATAAGTACAATAAGCTAATAATTTTTCTTATCGACAGCGCAGCAAGATTTAATCTCTTCGTAGGGTCGCCACGCGGCCGGAGGTGGGCAGACAGCCGTCCTGATTTGGGACCAATTAAACACCGACCTTTGTCCATTGTTTGCGAGCGGATTCAATTAATTGATTGATTGTAATCGACTGTTGAGTTAATTGTTTGGTTCGGACGTGGATTGTGATTTGTGGTTTGACACTTTGGTTCTGAGAATTTTAGGTTACATTTCTTGAGGATACGCAGAAAATGGATTACATCATTTCAATTTACTAAATAAACTGAACACGGATGTTGATTGGATATTTAACTGCGAGACTTTTAATAACCTGTCAAGGAATGATTTCTTCATAGATTTTCTATAATGATAGCAACGTATGACGTCACAATTTAAATTTTAAACTCTAAAATATTTTATGGTAATATGTTCGTGACTTATAAATGTGTTCATTTACTTTTTTATTTCTTTCACTAAGTATTAAAATTGTTAATATTGTCATTACAGTATTTACGACAGATACCTTTAATTACTTGTGGATGCTGTTAACATGGCAATAGGTACGCATTTTGTGAAGATTATTTTGAAGAATGGATTTTAAGTGTTCGCAAAACAATTTCATAAGGTGAAATAGTAGATTTTTATGCATATTGTGTGCCGCGAAAGGAAAAATATGGAGTGCGACTGTAGTAAATATCTTTTGCCCGATGTTTTAGCTACTATACTATGTTATGTAAAACCACATGGTGTATCAAGTTTCATTTTTCGTAGAACCTATATCTCAAATAGGAAAGTAGGACAGTCTCGAAATAAGCCGAGAGTGTGGTCACTAAAGGCGGCAGATCAAAGCGCGTGGTGTCGCGCAGGGCACAACACGATTACGCTGACACCGCGGCACTGTCGCCCTGTATAAATGACTTGGAGGCACCCCATTCACGGGACGATTATTTTTTCTCTACCAACTAATCAAGTAGAAAGTTTCATTTTCACGAGAATTAATAAAATTATTAGCCATATTACTACTCTATTATGCATTATCACACATACATGCATCATAAACATTTGCATAAAATTTATATTTACTTTGTTATTCTAATGAAAACCAAAATAACCTTTATTATTATTATTAAAATATGTATGTACTACGGTCACTAAGCTAGGTTAGGTTAGCTAGGTTCTTTTCAACATTTCATAAAAAAAATATGATCGCCAAAAACGTTTTTTTTCATCGACACAAACACTCAGCTAAGATATTTTAGTATTATCAAAAGGAAAATCGAAATACAAATGTCAAAATGTAACTTAAAGCAACTTAGCAAAATGAATATTTACTAATTCTTTTAGTAAAAATCACAACAATAAGATAAATCATACTTCATTATTTTTATTAGGTAAGCCTTTCCAGGCCATTCATTGTAAGTTATTGAAGAACTAATATAAGGCAATCTGGCCGTGAACAGTGCGCTTTAAGGCCCTGTCGGTTTTATAAAACTGTTCTTTATGCCTTTTATCGAGATTGAAATTAAGATGTTATAATGTGTTACGTTATACCCGACGAAGGCGGATTATAACCCGTTCGTCACAGACTAACAGAAGCGACACTCAAATCTAAGCTGCGTTTGTTTTATCTTCGTCAATATTAATGTATTCTTCAAACGCTGGATATTAGCAGAATCATGGATTGTTTAAGGATGCCAGGTTGAGTCTAAAGTAATAATAAACGTCATTCAAATCATCTTAAAGAGGACTCTCGCCATTCATATACCCATACAATCATCTCCAATCCACTATTCCACATAATTATATTTATCTATTATATGATTCGGTACTGATGTAAATTACTTTTTATATTTTAAGTAATATTATTAAACTTTTCAATCTAAAATTTTTTAAGTTATTTTATACTAGCCGTGCCCGCGACTTCGTTCGCGTGGTCTACATCCTTTCATGGTCGGTTTTACCCATTTCTCTCCTAATATTCGAAACAAAAAGTAGTCTTTATTTTAATCCAAGTTTCGAGCTATATTTGTGCCAAATTTCATATCTCTAACTTCAAAAATATTTTTTTTTCCATATAAACTTACAAAGGTGGTATTACCCCCATCCCCCCTTATTTTCTAATAAAAAGTAGCCTATGTCCGTTCTTGAGATTCAACGTATACCTATACCAAATTTCATCAAAATCGGTTGAGAGGTTTTAGGAGCAGGAAAGCGTAACAGACACACAGACAGACAGACAGACAGAAAGACAGACAGACAGAGTTACTTTCGCATTTATAATATTAGTAGGGATTAAATGCATTCTAGCCGGATCTAATATATTCAAGTCCGGAATTAATTTGATCGCGCTCTTAACAAATGTCTAACCCAATCAAAATCAGCGCGTTATCTGCTGATTGGCTCAAAATGCCAGTGCGGTGTGCTATCAGCCAATGAACAGTATCGAAACTTTGTCGTCTCGCGCGAGAAATTTGACAAATTATGAAGAAAGCGAAACGACATAAAAAAAATTAACGATTAGGTAATGATAAGCGGTCTTCGCACCTTCCCTTCTGGGTTTCATTGCTTCACGATCGTTCGTCGATGGGTTTTCTATAGCCTAAGTCCAGCTTCCTGTGTTAATAAACTTTTATGGTCCCATAGATCCGCCACGGACACGTTTATTCACAGGCCGACTATCGCCGTAATCGGAGCGATTTTTTGAATGTCCACGGCTTTTAGGGGGCAACTTATTTGAATGGTTATTAGGTCGGCCCCGTCCAGTAAAGGACTTGGTACACTCACGAGCAATGAAATGTAAACACTTGAGAGCTCTTATTGCGTTAGTATAAGATTTACTTTAGAATGAGTTTGTATACATATTAGTGCACGTGACCATACGTTGGTTTTGTTTCTACTGATTGAGTTTGACTTAATAGGTATAAATTTGTTGGTGCAATCACCTCGAGGAAGTTTCTGGGTTTGAGATTGGGTCAGGTCAATTTGGGAAATTATTTTTTCTTAATCGGCTTGGGTCTGGGTGTTTTGATTTGATTCCCTCAGTTAGTATCCATGATATGATACTCATAGTACGATGAAAACTACATGAAGGTAAACACTTGCTGTTTGATTATAGCTCTTATGCCTATGACTTATATCCTAAGTTTGTAGTTTTATGTATTTTCGATGTTACTTTGGGACTAGTATACTATATACTATATTTGTTACTATTAATAAATAAAAAACTACCTTTTCTCCGTTGTAAAGTATACAGGAAAAAGGTAATTTTAGTTAAACTTATGCCGATATTTATGTCCGAACAAAATCAATTTTCTGATTCTGTGGTAGCTAAAGCTCTAGTGTTACAGAAATAACGACGGTACCACAACACCCAGACCCGAGACAATATAAAAAAGTTTGATAGGAAATTTGCTTAACCCAACTTATGTTATATTATTATTATATAGTATTTTTATTGTTTGTCTAATGTAAAAATAATATAATTATAAGGCGCATATAAATTTGTCCACATTTAAATCACAAATACGTTTTCCCAAGAAACTCCGGATACAGTACATCTCTCCAAGCACTTAACGGAACAAACCCATTGATTTTTATTAGACTTTACATCGTTTATTTTCCACTAAAGCAATTGAGAGCAAAAGCAGACATCCGACACTCTACCCAAGGCCATTAATTGGTTCGCAATCAAGGTGACTATTATAAAGTATAATAACAACATTAGCTTAAACAGTCCGCCATATTCATAACTGTTTGAATGTCAGGGAGTCACGCAACAAATTATGTATGTAAATAGTGCAGTGCATCTAGAGATGCTATACAGGGTTAGTAGAAAAATGGTGGTAATATATAATTAAACATGACTAACTATTGCTGCCACTTTGTTTGCGTAAAACTGGAATAAAAGTGTTCTATATGTTATTCCAATATTTAATCTGTCTCGCTATCAAATTTTATACAAATCCATTCAGTATTTTTTGTGTGAAAGAGTAACGTACATCTAGACATTTAAACTTCTTTTAATAGTAGGATCGGTGAAACATTTTGTCATTATAATAGCTGAGCATTTAGAACATAAATAAATATTGTAATTCAAATGAATTTTGTCGATCTTATCTCTTGCAATATCTTGTACTTTATTCATTAAATTCATAAACGAATCAAACATGAGCATAAAGACGGTATCGCCAAAGAATAAGATTATGTATTGGTATAAAGTGGAAGGGTTTGTTTGTTTATCTTAACGCGCAAATCTCAAAAACTACCGTTTCGAAACCCAACCAAGAGGTAAAGTGGAAAAAATGGAGATGGTTTGCGTGCAAAGCCGCGGTGTATCACTTGTGATAAATAAAATACATATTTATTATTATACGTATATAAACATAAATAAACTTTCGTTGTGTATAACTAGAATATACCTATTCGTAGAATTCTTTTTTAACTTCACCCTGTATGGGATGGATGCGCGGGCGCTGGTAACATTACCATATTTAACATTAATATCTAACTTAATTAGGGCTGAAAGGCTATGGACCTATAAATCGTGATCACTACACTTTCTATTACATTAAGACCCATTGGTTCGGTCTTGACGGCTTAATTCGAGTTAATTTTTTAATACATTTCGACTCAGATGTTATGTTTAGTCGTTAAAATTTATTTAATTACTGTTCTAGTTTATTCTTAAAAGCGTTGAGTTATTTTGACACTGAATTAATTATTTAAAAAGTTATTCCTTTTAAGATATTTTTAACTTCGGAATCAGCAGGTCAGCATGAATTTAAATTGTGGTTGAGTAATCATCAACAATTAATTATACAAAAATGGATCGCAAAATGTGTTGGTAAGCGCATAACTCGACAACGCTAGGACCAATTTTGACAATTCTTTTTTTTTCCCTAGTTTTAAATAAAAACGGTTTCTACTAACTTGATAAATATTTGAGTAATAAACATAAATGGCGATAATTGTTTGCTCACTCGTCCACTATATTTAGGAGTTCTCTAGTCCTAAATATTTTAATGTTTAGGATAATTACTGAGTTTCTTGCTGCATTCTTCTCGGTAGGATTAGGTTTCGAACCGGCAGTATCTTTAGTTTTGGTTTGTATTCATTTTGACGATGCAGAGTGTTACTTGTAACCTACATTAATAAATTAATTGATTATGATTATTATGATGGTCTTGTCGTTTAAATAACTTGTAAGATCTCCAGGTCCTGGATTCGATTCCCGGCTTGAGAAAGGTGTGCTTCAGATTTTTTAGAACAGTTTGGGTAGGTGATAGCCAATTCGTATTTGGCAAGCATAGTTGTTAAGCCAACAGTAGTGACTTGAATAATGGTTCCAATATTTTAATCGATTTTATTATTTTTATAGTACTATACGCCGTACTAGCGAACTTTAAATATTAGAAACAGAAAAAAATTATCTCCCCTTGCGGTGCGGGAATTGAACCCACGACCTTCACGTATCGCGCGTGCTGCTCTTACCAACTGAGCTAACCGTATGTAGTTCTAACATATTCGGCAGAAGGCACTTACCGGAGGCTAACGGTTGATACAGCAGAAAAATTTCATCGCCTACAATAACTTGCGGTTAGCTCAGTTGGTAAGAGCAGCACGCGCGATACGTGAAGGTCGTGGGTTCAATTCCCGCACCGCAAGGGGAGATAAAAAATTTCTGTTTCTAATATCCAATATTTTATTTTTGGTAATATGTCAAAAATCGTCATAGATTTTTGACATATTACCAAAAATAAACCGTTTTTCTCCAACCAACTACAGAGTCGTTAATACCGTTCCATAATTTGCTTTCCATTCCAGCTATCATCAGTCGTTAGTCGGTCGTTTTTAGCTTACGCCTCGTATAATTTATTACTATACGTAACTAGAACAGATATTTTCAAATATTGGAACCGGGTATAAATTAAAAATCCCCTCCACTGAATTTCCTCACATAAATTGATACGGTTTATAAAATCAACTATGAATGTTACGTGACACTTCCGAGCCAACAATAAAAAAAATCCCAGTTTCACCAAATACCATTTTATTGTGTCATCTTTTTAATTTTTCAATGCTCGTCCCTCCGTCATGCGCAGTGTCACGTCACAGCGACATCAATGCCGGCTAATTTCTTACGGTCCCGCGCTTTTATTCAATACAATACTAAACTTATTTGACAATAAAAATCTCCAAGCACCATCCTGATTTGTCAGCAACCAAAAACCCATCCTAAAATCAAAGCCATACAGTTCAAAATAGATCAGGTGGTTGTAAATAGGGTGACAATGCTGTGACTTCCGCACGGATAGCCGCACATTAGTGGTGAGTGCGTGTGAGTCGAAAGATATCTTCATTATGCTCGTTTTAATGTGCTGTAACCTCGTTGGTGATAAGGGTGCGCTTTTGTCTAAAATGCTAATGTTTGCGTCTGTCAAATGTGTTGATGACTATTACGGTTGAGCGAGTGGCTTTTATATTGTGACCTATTTCAAATCTGTAGCTGAAAATAAACATATTAGTAATCAAATTTAAGAGAGATAGGGCATAGCGATTTATCGCTCGAACTGGAGCAGCCCGACTGGTGAAATACCTCCACCTTACAGAAGACCGCAGCCAAATAACAATCACTTCTGTGTTCCTGCGTGTGAGTAAGGTTTCCAGAGTTCCTGGGGGGGTGCTAAATTAGTAGTAGGGGTTAAGCCTTCAAGGTAAGGGCGACAAGTCCAGTAACAGCTTTATTATGATCTACTTGTCGCCCTTAAGCTAGGACCTCATTTCCACTTAACATCAGGTGGGATGAGGTCAATCTTGAAGTGCAATATAAAAAAAAAAAAATTGGTCTAACTATTGCACTTCAATATTGACAACATCCCTCCTGATGTTAGGTGGTAATGCGGTCCTAGCTTAAGAGCGACAAGTACAGCATAATAAAGCGGTTACTAGACTGTTCGCCCTTACCTTGAAGGCTTGACCCCTGCTACTAATGTAGCACCCCCCAGGAGCTCTGGAAACCTTACTCACACGCAGGAACACAACAACACAGAAGTGATTGCTCTTTGGTTACGGTCTTCTGTAAAGTGAAGGTATTTCGTCAGTCGCTATGGCTGTGCCCTACCTCTCTAAAATTAAGTACATAAGCTCTATTTTACTACAGAAATCATTCGCTTCTGTCTGCGTTTTAGCCCGTCGAACAAATAACAATATTTTATCAAATAGGAACAGCTAGATATGGCCCACCCATCTAGCTGTTCCTATTTGATAGAAAGTATCTAATGTCACTTTTTATTTGAAATCTATACATTATTTCGTAGTGACATTCGATGCTTATGCTTCAGCGTTAGAGTAGAACTCTTAACAAATAAAAATACACCAAACTTCTCCTGATTAACATATGTATTAATAAAGTACTTTTGTAGAACGCATTTTTGAAAAACCTATTTCTGAAAGTTTTTGTGCAATTAAGTATATTTATCTACGAGTATCTATTGCTTTGAAATAAATAAATAAATAGATTACAGTTATCAATTATTACGATTCGTTGGCCAAAATGAATGAAAAGTGACCCATGTCGGGCCTTCGATGAATGCTGTTTCATATTTTTGATAATTGAAAATGTAAATTTTATTCGGCCTGATGTGAATTCGTCATTTCAGTATCTTCACATCCCATATTTTATCGGCTTATCTTTCTTTCCTTTTCGGCTTAAAACAATTTTCCGTTTCAAGCGTCGGTACATTTTTAATCTATTATCTTTATAGCAGGTTGGATGCTATAATTATATTAAAATGTAAATATTGAGTGATTTGCGCCGATCGGCGAGTTGTTATAACTGTTGATACCTATAAGTGTGTGTCATCAAATATATATTTATGCTCGTCCAACCTCAATTTAATGGATTCGCTTTAAGTGGTAAAGTGCACAAGCAGCTAGTTTACAAAAACTGTTATTTACGACCAGAAATTAAAACGTTCTTTCTGTATTAAAATCAAAATTATAACTGTTAATCATAATTATCATATTAATTGTATCACTGGTCTTTAAAACCGCTAATTTGTTGAGGAAACCTGATTAGCTTGTGGATGGATTCTCGTGATTAGCGCGGTAGGTGAGAAGTATTTTAAATAACCTTCGCTTGGTTAATTTATTTCGTTAATTTGCGAAATGTTGCGTCCTTTAATTAAACATATTATAGTCACAGCAGGATTATATCTTATACACGTTAATATGTTGTTAACGGTAATGACGTAGATTACTCATTTCCGTACCTAAGGAATCACCAACTAGGTTTTGTTGGCCGTGAAAAGAAAAACTGTTTAATATTCACATTGTCTTCGATATTTTCTATCTTTGTTTTAAAAAAATACTAATAGTCTCGGCAAACCACGTACCGTCTTTTTTTTGTTCATTTTCGAAGCTTTTAACTCTTCCCTTTTTTTCTTAATTTTGGTAGAAGAAATATGAGTTTCATATATTCCATTAATTTATATTCGTATGTCTTCAACATTATCTTACGTTACTTAATACAAGCAAATTCAAATTCAAATTCAAAATTCTTTTATTCATGTAAATTACACCAGTAATATTTATGAAACGTCTATATAATGCAAATGACGCTACCTCCGGTTCGGAACCTATAACTTACAGAGAAGATCCCGGCAAGAAACTCTGTCGCTCATATTACATATATAATTAAAAAAAATCATGCAACAATAAGCGATCCATAGTTATAAGCCAATCAAATAATTGTGCTATTAATTCTATATCTGTCTACTTATCATAAAAAGTATATCTTCAGTAATAAAATAATTTCTTCATGGTCCACAAATTTTCCCGTTTTTCTTTTTCTGGTTACAAATGTTAACTTACACAGTAAAATATCAGCTATGCTTGCCCTAATACTTTTAAAGTGTATAATTTCATGTGGCCCAATCAAAATGGTGCCATTGAGACATTTAGGCAGCGAGTACATGTGTGCAAACATGTTACATGCAGGCTCGCACTAGGGGCCTTCTGCTAGGTAGTGTACAATAGGGTTAATTATTACTAGACATGTGACAAGCTTAAGCGGGAGCGGGTAGCGTATCATCTAATTCACGTGTGAGGAGTTACATAGATTTTATGTCCATGCAAAATAAAACAAATGATTGTCTCACGCGTCATGAAGTACAAAGGATTATGTATGTCAACACAAGCATTGCAAAATTACATAGTACATTCATCGCCAAGATAACTTGCGTTTCAGTTGAAAGAGCAGCACGCGCGATACGTGAAGGTCGTGGTTTCAAGCCCCACACCGCATGTCAATGCGGTGGGGCAATGTTTTCTATTTCTCTTAAATATCTAAAGGGTCTTATAACACAAGATTACAAAAATGAGAGACGACGGTACCACTACATCCACATAACTCGACCGGAAATCGAACCCGGGTGTTTAGGTTTACCACCAAAGAACGATGGCGACTGAAAGCCAATGTCACATGTTTATGTACTAGTGCCAACAGATGGCGTTGGTCCAAAGTTGCATTTTTAAACCTGAATCGGGGTGACACTGTTTTCCTCCATCCGTACATACGAGTACGTATATGCTATGGATAAATATACAGTCACAATAAATTGCTTTATATCGCTTAAAGCTTCTTTTCTCTTCCTCCATGTCACTTCATAGCGGGTTGAACACCTGGACCTAACTCAATAAAGTCCAGTTCGCTAGCCTGTTGGCTACGGAGGGCCCAAACTTGTGATCAAGAAAAAAACCCTAGAGATATGACTTCCAAATCTCGTCATCTTGTGCCTTGAGCCGCATCCAAAAGCCCCCTGATCGAGCGCAGCCCCAGCGCAACATTTATAAATATTTGTCGCATTATTCGCCGCCATAACGCTCACGCTGCGCCGGCGCCGCCTAGATCAAACATACGCATCAGTAAAGGGAAATTAAATATGCATTTGTATTTAGTTGTACTCGGCATAATAAGCAAAGCAATGAGGATATTTGTAGCGGAACTAAAGTCCCTGAATTAGTGGATCCACGTTGAGACGCCCGGAGAAAAAGATATAGGTAATATATTAACTCTATGTAAACTGTACTTACAGTAAAACTTAAACTGGAGCTAACAAATAAATAGTGAAACTTTTAAATGTAAACGTAATTCGTAGTGCGTAATTTTTCAAGCATTCGTAAAGAACATGAGCCGATCGAAATTCTTTCTTCTTTTCTCAAAGAGTTTGAAATAGTAATTTCCTCTACCTGAAGGTTGTCTGGAAGAGTTTGCTTTCAAGATAAGACTTAAATTGTAATATTAATATGTCTACGAAATCTCGGTAAATATATCTATCTGTCTTTTAAACGAAAAACGCACGTAGCCAGTGCTCATGTGATGCAACATGACCACGAATTTCGAATGTTCAAGAACGAAAGTGTATATTACCTACGAAGAAGAAGAAGGTACCTACTTTCAATTTAGAAAAATATACTCTTATAGTTTTGCTGTTATAATAACCAAGAGGCGCGTACGGTACAACGCATAGCTCTAAGAGATGCAAAACTAGATAACAATGGGTAGGTCACATAGTTCGTGGAACCGATGGTCTATTGGTAGAATAGATCTAGAATGGCGATCACTAGAAATCGGTGCGTAGGACGGTCCTCCACAAGATGGAAAAACGACCTTCCCGCAATAGTACCGTGGAATGCAAGTGCCGCAAAGCTGTGAATTGTAGAAGTCTTGGGAGAGGGGCATGTTTTCATCGAGGAACATCCTTCAGCTGATTACGAGTTCTTTTTGCATCTGGAGATCGGACATACCAATCCATGTCGACAAAAATTAAAAACAATCTTCAATGTGTATTCGAGTCAATTCCTTTTTAAATTGTTTTGTTTTTCACAAAATATTTTTAAAAGTGCTTCGTTTTCCTGAAATGAAACCAATGAAACTATATTCTTCTAAAAGAGTTATGATAGTTTTGTTGTTATAATTCGTTCCAAGCCAGTCCACTCGACTTGGTAACAAGCTTGCAACAACAGCTTTGAAGCTAGCCGACCCAAACTAGCTCAGGACTCAAAACCCGCCGTTGTCAAAACACATTTCCATCAAAACCAGACCATGACTTAATTCAAATCTTTATCCACGGTGCGCCGACTGCGCGTGTTTTCATTGCTTTTTACGCGTTTCGTTACGCGCTTTTGTTGAACTGTTGCTTTGCGCTCGCGCAGGGGAGAAACAAAATATGGCCGCCAACAAATCATATTTCAAAACGGGTGAAATGTATTGTTAGTAATGAAATAAAAATAATTCACAGTGTAACTACGGTGGGGTCGTTTTGTGAAGGAAGCCATGTTGGGTAACACAGGCAGCGTGACCAAATGGAGCGCGTGGTGCTCTGCTCTGGTATCATGTAATTTGGTGTACGGTGAGGCTGTAAACAATGATTTCTTGAGCTTGTAATAGGATGCCGTTTTTTATTAGCTGCATATTACGAACTGTGTACGCCAGACCTTAAATTACTGTTACCAAATACATGATCTAAGCACGCAAAATGGCTGTGTTTATTTATTTTTTGTAAGAAAATATAGATACGAAATATACTACCATAATTGTAATAGCTAACTGAACTCAGACATTTGTTTGGCTTCCCGATTGCAAGGCACATCTTGGATCATATCAGATAATGCCTATCTATAAAATTCGTCTTACGAATATCTAGTCTTTAAATTAGAGGATAAGTAGTTCCTGAGAAATGCTAAATCGTAACTGAGAAGTAGTAAGTGCATACATATATGACTCGACAATCAGATAGATACATCAGTAACGAATTTTTGCTTTTACCAAAAAGTAGAGTTCCTTAGAAATTTTAAGTCCAATAATAAATAGTTTTCACATTATTGTACTCGATAATCCACTACAAGCTATAAGACAGAGGACTGTTTCTGAGACACGCCAAATCGAAACTGGAAATTGCCTATTTTACCCGATGGTCGGATAATCTTAACATTGTTGTCTCGTAGACATTCTGTCGTCAAGATCTCGTAATTGTCTCTCCGTTTGTTGTTTTAGTCCGGGAACAAATATTCTGAGCCGGGATGAGCTGGGATCAAGCAGGATTAACAAAACTAAAGCCGAAATTGTGTGACCATTACCGCTTAACGTGTTACGATAATTTTGAGAGGGTATTTCTGACATCAGATAGTCATTGTGGAGTTGTTTGTTATTTGACGGATTTTCTATTCTGAATTATCTATATATAAACACTTTTATCTACTCTACATAAGATGGTTCTTGGATAGAATTGGAATTCTTTATGACAAAGTAATTTACCGGCCGGACATTGGCGTCGCGTCATCTCTGAGGTTCCGGGTTCGATCCCCGGTCGGGTCAATATGGGCAACGAACTTTTCTATGTTGTCTCGGATCTGGGTGTTGTGGTGTCGTCGTTGTTTCGGATTTCTGTAACAGAAGTGCTTAAGCTACTTACCACAGAATCAGAGCAATGTATGTGATGTTGTCCAATATTTAATTATTTATTTATTTAGATAATGATGTATTACTTGTTATTGCCTGCGGCTTCTCCCGCGTCATTTCAGTAAATGAAGTATTTTATATGTTAATCTAGTATGTTCCTACCCCATTGTATCGAAGTCCGTTCAGTAGTATTTACGTGAAAGAGCAACACACATACGTTCAGACATCTAGACATCCTCCATTTTTACTAATATTCATTCATTTTATAATATTAGTTCTCTCTTATCTTGGCATGCCCACCAGGGTCCATAACTTGTGCTTATAGTTTTTAAGAAACTACATGTAACATCATGACTTACTTACTTATGGAGTGCTATAAACAATATGCATATGAATAGAAGTTTTAGTGAAATGAAGCACAAAAAAAAAGGAGAATTTAATGTTGGGAGAATTGTCTACTATTTAACTACTAATCATGTATATCACCGACGAAGATAAAAATAAACTTAAAACGACCGTAAAATCAGCTCTAAATTAAATATTTACGAGTTTTAACACATCGATGTTCTGATTTCCTTTATCTATGCTCACAAATTTTATGTTTCGAAATAAAAATTTTTACTGCGGGAAATTTTATCGCCAAATAAACAGCCTTTTTTAATGTTATCCCAAAAAGCCCAAACACAAAAATCCCTGAGAAATATTTCGCCACAGATGATAGCGATTGTCTCCGGGGCCATGCTGTGGTTCACGCGTTTATTGCTTCTAAAACATAATTTATAACAGCTCTGTGTACAAAGGAGCCGACCAGGTACTAAACAACCCTTGCGCAAAAACATATTGATTTATTGACTACGAATCAACATTATGATACCATCCCGAATCGCGTTTGAAACCTTAATGGTTTAGAAATAAAGGTTACCTTTGGTTTTCGGAGGGAGACAGTTATCCGGCTGCGGTATTTGACTTTATTTATCTATTATTAGGGGTTTCGCCGCTCCCTGCGCCGGCGCAGGATGCGTGGCGAATGTGACATCTCAATTTGGTCATATTGTCTGTGGGACACAATGCCGCCCTGTGTGGAATTAGATAAATCACCATATTTCCGCGACGCGCCCCTTACTTACCACCCTGGATTGGCGGGCTGGTACTTTCATTTGAACAACATACATTGGCAGCTTTTGAGGGCAATTTTTCCCAAGGCCTTCATAAAGGAACCAGTGTATGAACGTTGACGGGTGGATTTCAGAATTGTAATGTAGGGTTATGGGACTCGGAAATTCGGTAATGGTGCAGCCATATCCCAAACATAATGTTATGTGGGACCAGAAAGTTAATATGTTGTAATTTATTGGCACATTGTCTGGTGATCGTGTATTTTTTTGTAACTACTAGACTCACTTCGAATCTTAAAAAAAATACCCCTGAAAATTAGATATTAGCACATCTAAGATTTAAAATTCGTCTTTTAAGAAACTCAGTATATTAGTAACAGTAGCAATATCTAACTTACAGTTATGTGTAGACCATTAAGTCATCCTAGAGTTTTGTTTTGATGATTGAAGAAACCTTAAGTATATATTTTTGAGAGGTTTAGCTGGAGCAGACCAGACCCCAAAGGTGGCACCTGCTCACATAAATAAGTATTTAACAACATACCTAACATGCATGGTCCCGAATTAATCCCGAATGAATTTTAAATCGTGGCTCCTAATACAGCATATAAGTGATGACATAATTGATAAAGCCTGGCCAAAGTTTTGCAATGAGTTGAGTTTGTACTCACGATTTCTTTTCATCTGTTCTCATAACACTAATAATTAAATCTAACTTCTCCATTATAAAGGACAAACATTATAATCTTTATCGGCATCAGCAAAGACCAGATAAGTAAAAGAGTCTCTAAAAAGTTCCAGCATCTATTGGAAACGGTTTTAGTGCCTATAACGATACAGATATCTATGTAAATAGAAACGGAACGGTCCAAAGTGGCGATGTTACAAAACAGTAACGCCCGAATAACATCTCGCGTTCTGGTAGCAGTATATTACGTCCAATGGACCACTCAATATGCGACGGTGATTCAAACTAGTGTTGTTCTGGGCTTAGGATGCGCCGCGCACTTTTATCGAGCTTTTTTTCAAGTATCAAAAGCGGTGAAATGTAGTTTGTAAACTGCTGATTGGCTGAAAGCACGAGCATGTTCAGCTAACCGCCAAACTACAGCCTTACTAAGTTTTATCATAAGATTTGAGTAATTGGGCGTATTACGCACAGTTAAGCCTATTTACGTAGTCGATAAATGTGAAAGTGAAAGATGCTGTAGTTTCAGTTGACTGGATGACCTAACACTAGACGTGCTTGTTTTATTTTAAAATGCCACATGAAACATTCGATCTCTTGCATCCTATTATTATGTACTAAAGAACTGGATTATCCTCCTATACAAATACCTGGGTAAGTTCTGAAATAATAGGTTTATTAAGGTAACGATGGTGTAAATTCAATGTTTGTTGTGGTTGGACATAATCAGCGTATCTACAATCCCTACTAATATTATAAATGCAAAAGTAACTCTGTCTGTCGGTTACGCTTTCCCGCTTAAAACTCTCAACCGATTTTGATGAAATTTGGCAAATGTATACGTTGATCCTCAAGAACGGACATAGGCTACTTTTTGTTAGAAAGTAAGGGGGGGGGGAGGTACTGCAATGGAGGTAAATGTTATTTTTTAAGTTAGAGATATGAAAGTTGGCACAAATATAGCTCTATTAAAATATATACTACTTTTTGTTTCGAATATAAGGGGAGATAGGGGATAAAACCGACCATGAAAGGATGTAGTCCACGCGAACGAAGTCGTGGACACAGCTAGTTCTATAATATAACGTTGAGCTTTTATATAAGACAAAGAGTTCTTAATATAAGTTTTTATGACTTTTCATTCTTGGTTTGTTCATTTGGTATATTTGTACATAATGTACTGTATGTGTATTAATGTTGTTTTTGTTTGAATGAATTATTAAAAGTGCACCATTATTCTTTAATACTCATTAAAATTGCATGTTTATCATACAAAAACAGTTCTTCTTCAGTGGGGCTCGACTCCCCTGCCTACGAGAACTATTTTTTATTTATGTTACTTATTGCTATGAATTTATCGACAATATTCCCAATTTTTTCCCAACCCTATTTCGAAATTCTATTAGCGGCATAATTGCCGTTGATTAGAGCGCGCCGATAGTCCCGCTAGTAGTGAGGAACCGTCACTCGCCGGTATATCTTAATCGGACGATTACTGATAGAGATGTGCCGTTCCACTAGTGACTAGTGGGTTTGATTGGTAGGGCAAGTCATAGGATGTAGCGGGTATAACAATGATGAAGCATGATCCACTTTAGAAAAAGAATCATTTGTATTAGAAGGCATAGACAGACAATTAAGAGAGGTAGGGCATAGCGATTTATCGCTCGAACTGGAGCAGCCCGACTGGTGAAACCCTCCACTTTACATAAGACCGCAGCCAAATAACAATTACTTCTGTGTTGTCGTGTTCCTGCGTGTGAGTAAGGTTTCCAGAGCTCCTGGGGGGTGCTACATTAGTAGCAGGGGTCAAGCCTTCAAGGTAAGGGCGACAAGTCCAGTAACAGATTTATTATGCTGTATGGTCATGTGGGTCAAGTGTGCGCAGCGTATAAGTGTGCGCATTCTAAATATCTCGAAAAATATATATCGCTAAGGAACGGCAACTCCCCTCTTCAGTACCCCGCAAGACGTCTTGCGAAGCGCTCGTATTACAACGGCTGTTCCCGTGCCATTTTGGATTGAGAGGTAAATGAAGATTTTTGTTAAAATATTTACGATTTTTTGTCACATTTAACCTGTAATCTTTTGTAGTCATGTATTTTTTTTGAAAATATGCTTTTTGCCATCGAGTCCAATATAATATCAAGTTTTTTATTTGCCGGTGTTTAAATTGTTATGATGACGCAATAATCAACGATATTCATACAATCCTACTTCGATAGTTTGGGTTAAGTGTGCGCAGAAGCCTGTCGTGTAAGTGTGCGCATACGCACACTTACCCCGCTAGCATTTTTAGTGCATGATGTGTTGCTTTGTTTTGTTTCAGCGAACAAATATAAATCAAAATGCCTCGAAATTATCTGAGGAAAGCTCCGGAAAGATGCAACGTAACAGATGAGCAACTGGAAGCCGCCAAATTATTAATTTCAAAGGGTGCCAGTAAATGAAAAGCTGCATCTCAAGTCGGACTTAAGGAAAGTACTCTGCGAAAACGTTTAAAAGCTGGGAAGACAGCAACCAGCATGGGAAGATTTTCTTTGACATTCACCAAAGAGCAAGAGACTGATATATACAATTATATTAAACAAAGTGATGATCTTTATTATGGTCTCACTATACAGAACCTCCAGAAGTTGATTTATGAATATGCTGAAGTAAATAAAGTAACTCATAGATTCAACACATCCTCTAAATTAGCTGGGCGAGACTGGGTATATGGATTTCTCAAAAGGTTCCCTCAATTGAAATTGCGACAGCCGGTCCCAACTAGTATTGCCAGATTACGACGAAGTAACTAAAGATTTATAAGTTCTAGTTGATCTCATATTTTGATTTAAGATGATTATTATGTTGATTATGTTGATTATGTTAAGTGACTGTGATGAAAATTTTTATAATTATAATATAATATTGTTTATGCTCTAATATATATTTTTTTTTGTTGTTGCGTACACTTACCCAACAGTGCGTACACTTACCCACAGTGCTGCGTACACATACCCCGTTACTGGGGTAAAAGTGCGCATATGAAAGGGTTTTCCTTTTCTATAGTTCCTTAAAATATAAGCCATTGATAATACTATTGTTGTGTTTAAGTTGATTACAAATAAACATTCTTACTAATTAAAACAGTTTTGTTTCATTATACTAATAATTTTTAAGTTTTTGAAGCATCAAACTTTAATTGCGTACACTTGACCCACATGACTCTGTGTACTTGTCACCCTTAAGCTAGGACCTCATTACCACTTAACATCAGGTGGGATGAGGTCAATCTTGAACTGCAATATAAAAAAATAATAATAAAAAAATAAAAAGGGCTTGAAAATCCGATAGGAGACCTTTTTTTTAAACAAAGAGAAGCTTTTGGCATAATTATTTTATGATTATGCCAAAAGCTAAAGCTATAAATATATAAATGTAATTGCAAACAAAAATCTAGAAAATCTCCTTCAATTCTTGAAAGTCCATCTATGTATATGTTGATGTACGTAGAATAAAGAAACATTGTTATCTTTGAAAAGAGTAAGTGTCGAGTTTTTTACCGGTTCTTCTCAACATTCCGAACACGGCGATAGAATACTGAATTTGTACTGACAATTAATAAGTGACTGTGTAAAGCGTACATAAATAAAGATGGTATCAATTCTATTCTATTCATACCATAAAAAACCGATTATATCTTGATTTATATGAAATGGGAGGTCATCATAAGATTCTGGTCTACATAAAAATATTTCCTTTCCAAAAAAAAACGTAAATTCGCTTCATAAACTTATTGATGCAACAGAAAAATTCATCGCCTACGATAACTTGCGGTAAGCTTGTAGGAACAGCAGCACGCGCGATACGTGAAGGTCGCGGGTTCGAGCCCCGCACGGCAAGAGGAGATGATTTTTTTTCTGTTTCTTAAAATATAAACTTATTAAGGCTGAATGTTCGTTGTTTGTTCATAACTATTCTCGCTGTTCACCTGTGGCTTGCGCACGCGCATTACTATCGCGGCTTTTCTATTTGGAAACAAACGCGCACCGATTTGCATGAATCACGTATTAACAGTTCGTTAACAAACCGTATCGTAAATATTTTGCTGTTGGGAAACCGACGGTGGGACGACGCCTGGTGCTGGGCCTTGTATGTCACGCGCGTTTTCCACTGGGCGCGAATGTGTCGGGTCTATTGAAAATTCATTTAAATGCTCTTGTAACTTGTGACAGCTTGTGTTGTTTATTCTAATATAACTTTTATGCCTGTTTTATTTATGGTTGTTAATTGATTTATGTGTTACTAGAGAACAGATGTCAGGAGTCGACACAGTACACCTAGGCCTAAGCTATATAAAATATAGGCGCCGTGGTGGTTGCCGCTCACCGCGCTCAGCTAGCCAGCATGCGATGTAGGCTCCATGTAAGCGTCACTGAGTTACGGCAGGAGTCAATGTAGTAAAATAAAGTGCAATGTTTTACGTTAATATTTTAATAACTATTGCACCCGTGCGAAGCCGGGGCGGGTCGCTAGTTATTAATAAGACTATTATTGATTTCAATACAAAACGGGGTAGCAGGATTCAGTTCGTCCTGTCATCTTATTTCGTAAAGGCGGCGCAGTGGAGAAGCGCACATTAAGTGGATCGTCTCGAATACATATTAATTCGGATGTTAATCGGGATTTAGTCGACACGGTACTCGGCTATTAGGTGCACAGCTCCATAGTTTACTTATGTTCGGTTCCATTATTTGTAGTTGTAAACGATCCGTTCCAATTACGGGTAGTAATAAATTATACGAGACGGAGGCTAAAAACGACTGACTGACAACTGATGACAGCTGATATGGAAAGTAAATTTTAAATTAGAATAATAGAGCCGTAGTCGGTTGGAGAAAAACGGATTGTCATTTTTGACACTGTAAGTAATTTAGTTTGGACATTTTAAATATTGATATCTAATTAAAAATTAACTGAATAAATGTTTGAAAGGGCATAACTCCTGAACGGCTGCACCTAGTTGGAAGGTTATTTTTGTTAATTTTGTAATTTTGAGAACAAGATTTAGAAGAAATTGTACAATATAGTATAGTAATATACATCTCATTTCTAAAACCACAAAGCATATATCATAGTTTTTAAAAACAAAAAGATTAAAAAAGAAATAAAAACAAAACAAACAAAAAGGTTTTGCGTCGTCAACACAGATTACTCGTAGTTAACACTTCTAGACAATTTGGGAGTAACCAATGGGT
The DNA here is from genome assembly GCA_037074685.1 of Glyphodes pyloalis. Taxonomy (NCBI): domain Eukaryota; kingdom Metazoa; phylum Arthropoda; class Insecta; order Lepidoptera; family Crambidae; genus Glyphodes; species Glyphodes pyloalis. The sequence goes on along the minus strand of JAYKKO010000003.1, from coordinate 798,666 downwards.
ACTGGTCAATTTTGTAAATGGTTGTTCAGATCTCAAGCATGATTCTCGTGTCGCCTGACAATGGAGCCGCATCTTCTTTAGAAGTAAGCAGTATCATCTTTAATGTGCTCAGTAGTCAGTAGCTAATAGTTCTGCCGCTTTATACCATAACTTGACTCAAACTATCTTTATTGAATGACACTCTTCACTTGAGACTCATTTAGCTTAATGAAGAGGAGAGGTTTAATTACATATTGGCCAACATCACTGATATTGCTCTGATTTTATGGTAAGTAGCTAAAGCACTTGTGTTATAGAAAACGAATCCAATGATACAACGCCTGGGTGTTGACCTGAGACCATAGAGAAAAGTTGGTTTTCGCGTGGCGCGACGTCAAATTATGCACGCTCACCTCTCGGCTACGGAGGTCGTCAAATTACGCGCGTAATTTGAGAATGCAAATTTTGAATGCAGTTTTAGGGTAATTAGTAACTAAATAAAACCGTGTTTTTTTCTAGTGGTTTATTAGCACTCTAGATTCTATTTGAGACACTTTAAAAAAAAAGTATGGTAGGTTAGTATTTCAACTAACTTCTTTCTTGATAATCTTTAGATCTAGAAGGCAGTTTTTTACACACAACATCAGAAGTGGTTATTTTGGCGGCTTTAGGCTCAAAGACCTGGGCACTCCAATTACAAAGTCACACGGGTGCAACAATGAGATCATGGCAGTTATTACGTTCATGTTGCCCGAACTATTGTGTTCAGTACTCATCACTGTTTGACAGGCAGACCGTGAAACTTAGAGAATGTATGTGAACTGGAGCGAATTTGGGCCGGAATGGATTTTTTTATAACGCACTTCAAGTATGACCTCATCCCACCTCTAAATACTCTAATGTTAAGTGGTAATGAGTTGTCACCCTTACCTTGAAGGCTTGACCCCTGCTACTAATGAAGCACCACCCAGGAGCTCTGGAAACCTTACTCACACGCAGGAACACAACAACACAGAAGTGATTGTTATTTGGCCGCGGTCTTCTGTAAGGTGGAGGTATATCACCAGTCGGGCTGCTCCAGTTTGAATTGAAAGAATTGGAGCGTTGTCTTAGTGTTTTGTCTATTGTGGGTGAGCCTACGATTAAAAAATGTGAGCCAACTAAGATACAATTTCTCCCAGTTGGAATTAATATGTTTTTTAACATTTCGTCTTAATGGACACAATCTTTGGTATACAAGTTTTAGCAGTTTTAAATCAAAATAAATTACTAATTGGTCTTTACTTGGTTGTAATTTTTTTGTATTGTTTTTCATTAATATGACGAAAAAAATAACATTTAAATAAGATTTGATCCTTAATTGAACAACTTCATTATGTTCTTGTTTATAAAATGAAAGAAAGAAAATTAACAGAAACCGTACCGATAGGAGGCCCAAATGTAACGATCCTGGTTTTTATTGGCCAACATAAAATGCATATTGTTCTTTCTTTTGCTTGATGAAATAATAACGATCTTATGGATTTAAATTAACCAGCTAGTAACGTCCTAACCAAAAAAAATCTACAAATACTCTACTATCCGACGTCTTACTTGGGTTGCATTAACGGTGGTCATGGGCTGACTCAAGCTCAACAATTTTATGACAAAACAATTTATTTTTAACAGTTTTAAATTTTTAATGATCCATATTTCTTGATATTTTTTTTAAATTAAGAATAGTTGGAATTCAGTGAAATATGACACCCAATTTTTTAAGGATACTATTTGAATGATTTGGTTTTAGCGAGTTAAGAACCAGTTTTTGTGAGCTGTGAGTGACAGGCAATGATTTCGACTAATTTTTAAAATACATTTAAAACAAGAGGTGTACTCTAGGTGTTCATTCTCTAAGTCAGCGGCGGCGGTTATTTGGCAGACAAAGGCGTCACAGCACCTGTTCCGTGGCAATAATGAGCATGACTTGTGACTGGTGGCTCCGTGGCCTGTGGTTAGCGAGCCGGTAAGAAGAACGCCTCCTCCAGAGTAACCGATATCTTCAATTGTTAATGATGAACCGAAAGAGCGCACCGATATGTGGTAACTAAGATCAAGCACATAAAATGCGCTAGCCGTCCAAATCAATTACCAGTTAATTTAGTTAAAGTTTATTCTTGTTTTATGTACTAGACTACACATGATAACAGGGGTCATCGACCCAGCAAGTTAGACCTAAGCCAATTAAGAAAAGTTCAACGCCCAAATTGACCTTACCGTGAATCGACCCCAGCATCTTTCGCGTTTCGGGTGGACTGCCGTAGCCACTTTTGTATTATTTGGTTTTTGAAAAAGACATCGGAGACGCAGAAAGGTTTATACTGTGTCGACTTGTAGGTATAAAAAGAGTTTGCGAAAACCTCAGTGCGAAGTGTAAAAGTTCGTTTTCCATATTAACCCGACTGGAAATCGAACCAGCTATCAGGGTAGACTTGACGCTAAACTCTTGAAACATGAAATAGAGCCGTTACTTTATAAGTACCTACACGTAGTGAAAGTCAATCTTCATGTTTTATTCAAATAGATTACATTAGTAATACTTATGAATAGTCTCTATATAAAACAAATGAAGCTACCGTATATATACTAGACCAATATAAATAACAAGTACCTTGGTCCGATAACAATCACATTTGCGTATGGTACAGCTAAGGTCATTTTGGTACGGGCAAGCTTCTAAAAAAAAGGTAAACACTTGCTGTTTGAAATTGAATCTTATGCGCAAGAGATAAGGGTGAACCTGAACACGTTTAACGTGACTCGGCGGTTTACTCAATTCAAGTAAAGTCCTATTTTCCGAGCATTGCTCGGCTTTCCGCGGCCATTTGTGCTTAGTCAACATAGCATCAATGTTCCGTACACAATTACTATGGCCACAAATTATATTGACCGAGGCAACCCACGCTACCTCGCTACCAAATTATTTCTTCGCATGAAAGCGGCGGGTGAAGTGTGAAACCAGTCAATTTGATAAACGGCTAGGTATATCGGGTTTTTCCGTGTGTTTTTTACATTTTACTTGATTTCGTGATTTTGAGTGATTTTAATGCGGCTGAGGTACATTTTAACTTCTACATTCTACCTGATTATACGCTCTTAAAACGCATAGCACACGGTAAAGATAAAAGATGATGTTATTGTTTTATTTTCATTCAACACAATGAATATTATTTACTGATACGCAAGTAAGTGGTTATCATTAGAAGGTAGACATACAAGTGTCCATTATGAAGATTGTTGTGGTTTCAATATATATTATGCACTAGGGGCCCGCCGGCCCACCCGTAACACTATCGGGAATAGTAAGCGTGAGACGGCGGGCGGTTGGCGCGACATTTCACACATTTTTGACTGTTTCTTCAAACTTATTGTCCGCAGCATAATGTTATATAGCCGAAAGCCTTCTTCTATGCATGGAATATCCGACAACAAAAACAATGTTTCATTTCGAACCAGTAGTTTCAGAGATTAGCGCGCTCAAACAAACAAACTCCTCATCTTTATACTATTAGAACTGGATATATCAAGCAGAGAACGAAAAGCTATGGCATTTATTAGGGGAAGTCTATTTCTAGCAGTGGACTAATATAGGCTAATAATGAGATAGAGGAATTTTTTTTTAAATTAGTTTACAATTACTTCGGTTATACTTGTTTTTAACTCCACTACTTAATCAAAGCACCACTAAGATGTGGATTATATTTCTTAAAGTTATATTTCTATATAATTATGACTTGGTGACTAGACTATAAGACTTTAATGGGAAAGCCCCGTTTACAACTCATTATAATTGAAATAAACTAAAGAAGTCATGACAGCTAAGTAACTGTAAATACAAAATTATCAATTTCTGAGAATAAAAAAACAGGTACACAAATATAGGTAAATTTAAAAAAAGCCGGTTTACCACTTTATCTGCGACGCATTTACAACAATGACCAGTGGAAAAGTTGCTTTGTATGTATGCAAATACAACGGCTTTGTGTAGTAATCACGGTTTTTCTGCCTTTCACGTGAACGACGACACCCTCCGTATCACGAGGCTCAATCTTTCGACGCAATCAAATTATTGTGTTTGTTCTGTTACATTACTTACAATGGACTGAAGGCATACACTCATACGGTAGCCTTTTTTGTGTTTTAGTTATTATTCAGAAGTTCTTTTTTCATTTTTGTATGACCTCCGTAGCCGTGAGGCGAGCGAGGCAATGGAAACGAACTTTTCAGTATTGTTTCGCATCTGGGTGTTGTGGTATCGTTGCTGCATTTGTAACAAAAGTACTTGAGCTACTTATTAGATCTTTATTCAAATATCATTGGAGGTTTGGTTTGGTTTTTTCGACCGAAACTGCAGTCCTAAACGCCGGATTCGTAAAAATTAAATAATATTTTCCGGCGATAATAATAACTGAAATTAAAAAATGTAAGTGCAGTCAAACGAGAAGTGATAATGAAACACAACTCCTTTTTGGTTTAAAACCGTAATTTAAAAATAAAAAAAATATTTAAAAAGCTGCCTTTGACTACAGTTCTGTTATTTAAAACTTACGTCGTGAAAATATACACCTCCTCTATTAAGAGGGCCCCTCTTTTGTGGAGGCCCCGGGGCTTAAGCTTCGGTCATGGAAGATTTATCGACGCCATGTTATGTCTTGTTGCTACTTCCTTAGAAAAAGCGAACTATTTGTATAGTAATGTAGAATCATTACAAATTCCTTTTGACTATGAATGTTCCCAAGCACGCAAAGACCCATTGTTTTAATGTCTATAATGCTGAGAGATCTAAGTAGCTACGAAACTAATTAAAGTATGCCAAATATAGCAATGTGACTTCAGGAATAGCGATAGTAGGTACAAACTTCATGTAAACCTACAGGCTAACTTATCAGTGCACTTCACTCATAATAAAAGTATGATAACAAGACTCTGGAAGTGCCAGAAGAAATCTTACCTTGTAATCACACTCATTATAAGACAACATAAACAATAAATATTAGAAACAGAAAAATTTTATCTCCCCTTGCGGTGCGGGAATTGAACCCACGACCTTCACGTATCGCGCGTGCTGCTCTTACCAACTGAGCTAACCGCAAGTTATTGTAGGCGATGAAATTTTTCTGCTGTATCAACCGTTAGCCTTTCGGTAAGTGCCCTCTGCCGAATATGTTTAGAACTACATACTTATCGGCCCGTGGTACATTCGTTGCAGAAATGTTTTTTCTGTTTCTAATATTTAAAGTTTGCTAGTACGGCGTATAGTACTATAAAAATAATAAAATCGAACATAAACAATAGGTACGTGTTTGAAGAGATCAAACGAACTGTCCATAAGTGTCCGCACGCTGCATAAACTTCCTACATTTAATTATTGTTAACTTTACATGTCAAACGCTTTCTCACAACCCCGCCATTCAAACAAAACGACAGTTACGTATCTGGCTGATCGAAAACAAACCACCTCATTGTAGGCCGAAACTTAATCCGGCACATTAGGCCGAACACAAAGCTATCGGGCCATCTACGCGCATACAAAGGACGAAAGCCGAAAATACAAAATATCGTTATAATAAACTTATCATATTTCCTGCTTCATTCCAGATCGTATCTTTTGGGGTGCCCAAATAAAAGATATCTAAATCTATTCTGTGTTTGGGAAATAGCGCGACAATGACGAATTTTGTCCGATTTTGGAAACTCTCAAATGACAAGTCTTCCTTCCTACTTGTGGTCGGGTCCGATTTAATCCTATTTGTTAGTAATTCGAGAATAGGTTTTTATTTTCGTGGTTTGCGCTGTTTGCGCGTACATTTTTTTGTAAGAGATCTTTCAAATATATTTAGCAAACTGTGCCATCAATGTGGATTTTTGTAGATCTATACTAATATTATAAAGAGGAAAGATTTGTACCTATTTTTGTATGTTTGTAATGAATCGGCTCAAAAAGTACTGGGCCGATTTAAAAAATTCTTTCACCAATAGAATGCTACATTCTTCCAATTTGACATAGGCTACAAAATTAGGGATCCTTCGTAAAATTTGAAAAATTTCAACAGAAAAGCAGGAAAAATTATCTAAGGCGAAACGAAGTTCGCCGGAACCGCTATAATGTATAAATTAGTCATTGCGTGAATGTTACGTTAACAAATTTAAAACCTTTTTATTTCTGTTAATTACATCAGTTGTGTAGCGTGAGTTTAAAAGTAAAAATGGAAAAATATCATTATATTGTCCAATGCACCAATATCTATATTCTGATTTCATAATGGCTTCCTTCAAAAGGAGCGTGAAGAAACATCTTGCGGGCCAGTATGGCGATGCTAACGGATAGGATATTTCGGTATCAAATCCGTCTTCATCGCGATGTGGGTTCCTCTCTTGCTTACCATCAGGCTGGGACGAGCCAATATACTGCTCTACTATAAAGAAAAAAGGCTGAAGCAGAGCATTTAGACATTTTAGATTTTTTTATATTTATTAACGCCTTAATGTACCTTCGCCTGCAATCTAAACAAGAAAATATGTTTTTTTTGCTTCTGTCTCACCAGTTATCGTTTAATTTAATAAATAAATAAATAAATAATAAATAAATAATTATTGGACAACATCACATACATTGCTCTGATTCTGTGGTAAGTAGCTTAAGCACTTGTGTTACAGTAATCAGAAACAACGACGGTACCACAACACCCAGACCCGAGACAATATGGAAAAGTTCGTTTCCCATATTGACCCGACCGGGGATCGAACCCGGAACCTCAGAGATGGCGCTCGCTAAAGTCAGACCCGCTCGCCTCTCGGCTACGGAGGTCGTCAATAATCTATGACCGTTGTTGCATCACACATTTTTCTACCTCGATGTCTAGGCCTATCATTTTATTGTCCAAAATTAAACGCTTGTTATAGTTTAAAATTAACCATCTACTCCTGTCTAAACCAAAAAAATTACCTATCAACTAACGGAAAAAAATTCTTATAGTTTCAATAATAAAGTTATATAAGATCTTTGTTGCAGCTATTTCTTTTCGGTGCAGGTATGTGTGTCTACTATTTACCTACTTCCTGATTTTGCATGAGTACAAGCAATACACAGCTCTCATAGAAATGGCGTTTACTAAAACTGTATACAGTATTTGGCGCCATAACAAATCGCTTCATACATGCTTAAGCATTCAAAACGGGCATTTAAAGCTTATCCAATACACCGAGTTGCATAACGATAAAAATCTCTTTGTGCACCAAGTTAGTTGAGTGAAAAATAATATGTTTGTAGATTTTAATCTCGATGTTGCTACTGGGCTTGCCTGTTTCGTATCGAATTTCAGTTCTGTTTTAAATGAAAAGCTTTTGATGTGATAACCGTAATAAAGAAATTTAGGGGATGGCGTATCGAGTTTCGCTGGATGTTAAGTCTGTTTATAGAATTGTTTATTAAAGATAGCTTTGCACGGGTTTGAAGATGGGCGGTGTGATTGAAAAAGGTTTGGCTAATGCTAAAGCTTGTTTTCCCCTTTTAGTAGCAAACCGAGTGTACATATGGAAATACATATTTGAAACTTGAAAGAAATAAAAAGAAATTAGGTAAGTCTCCAATGGAATTACGTTACGGCACAATTTCAAGGGCTCGCATCAAAATTGTTCTTTTTAATGAACAAAAACTAGAAGATATAAAAGTAAAGTAATAAATACTGCAGGGTAAAGAACAATCATTGATATCAACTCCTCGTAACAAGAATAGGTACTGGCTTAATCACGGCACTTGACAAATAATCATCAAGATAATCAAACAATCTGAAAAACTACTTTTCACGACCCGAGAATCAAACCTAAGGACCAGAGATCATAAGCCAACAATGAAACCAGTGGACCAATGAGGTGTTTTACATTTGCAGTAAAACCTTCAAGCAGTAATAGTAAAGAACATTTCTACGATGACTCTCTATTAAAATACCTTTTACCACTTTAAGGAAAAAAACGTTTTTTTTTGATGTCATCGTCAGATACTGGTCTCGGTCTCCAAAGTAGTACCACTGCCGAAATATTTAAAAATAAATGACGTAGTTATCGATGAACACAAATACATAATTATAAATTTAAATAGAGAAACGTCCTTTTTTAATCGTTAAAAAAACTTTTTACTACAAAGGAGTTTGTACTAAAAAAAGGTAACTGACATGAACGTAGTCGTAGGCATTAAAGAGGCCGGTATACCTGAGAAGACCAGTATGACTGAGTTAGTTGTTGGAGCATCATCATAAATGTTAACAATGTACCTAATCTATTAGATATAAATAAAACTTTTACATTGACTGTGATATTATGACGTAGACAACAATGATGGGGGTTGGTGTAATGCCTTCTCTAAACGTAGACAGATTAGTCTGTAGATGGTGTGTCGACTTGTAGGTCATGTCGTAGGTCGGCACAGTAATGTAAGGAACGTATGTACTTTACTAAAAGTGGAAGTACTTCCGTCGAGCTAGGTGTTATCTGCTCGGGGACCAAGGCCCAACTACCATTCTTGGTTTGTTGTATATATACTTAGTGGTGACGAAAACTCTGATATCGCGATGTAGGATATCGATGTCACCCATTACGTATGGAGCGTTGTTTACTACGCCAATTCTGCTGAGCTGTATTTGTGTCGACTTGTAGGTCATGTCGTAGGTCGGCACAATGGCATCGGCAGATGCGTCCGCCGACTTGAATGGGGTATGATTTGCTCGTCTGTGGTAGGTATTTGATATCGGCAGACGAGCAAATTACAACCTCTACACTACTACCACGTGTAGAGGGGGTGATCGGCGATGCCATCTGCAGACGAATTTGCCTTTTTTTTTTATATTACACTTCAAGATTGACCTCATTCCACCTGATGTTAAGTGGTAATGAGGTCCTAGCGTAAGGGTGACAAGTACAGTATAATAAATCTGTTGCTGGAATTGTCGCCCTTACCTTGAAGGCTTGACCCCTGATACTAATGTAGCACCCCCCAGGAGCTCTGAAAACCATACTCACATGCAGGAACACAACAACACAGAAGTGATTGTTATTTGGCTGCGGTCTTCTGTAAGGTGGAGGTATTTCACCAGTCGGGCTGCTCCAGTTCAAGCGATAAATCGCTATGTCCTACCTCTCTTAAGTCTGTCTACGTGTTTAGGAGGCATAAGAAAAATCCACTAGATGGCGATACGCAGGCGTGGGGTCCTACTGCCACGTGATTGGTTGTTTTACATGACATTGACGTACATGTCACCATGACATTTAAATCACCAATCAAAACAGTAGGAGTCCTCGTCTACGTATCGCCATCTAGTGGAATTTCTTGCGGAGACACCTTCATTGAGTGTATTGTTTCAGCTGTACCTTCTGCAGTGTCCGGACTGTACTTGTTTGTAGTGGGTTGGCCAGACTCTAGCTGGTCGGGTGTCAAACAGATGTAGATATGAGTTATCTCGCGCCGGGTGTAACGTTTTGACACCTGACCCGTGGTCCATGCTTTGAGCGCTTGTCGGACAGTCGAGGTCAAATATAATACGAGTAAATAATGTGGACTGACTATTGATGGTTGTTACATTTGATTCAAAATGATAGTTATTAAATGCAAAGAAAATCATTTGTTGTTGTGTTCCTGCGTGTGAGTAAGATTTCCAGAGCTCCTGGATGAGAAGCATCCCCCCAAACACACATTTGAAATCGCTTACTTCAAAAACAAAGGACAAACAATACAACCTTTTTTTATACCGTATAAGAAACCTTCCTGCTAAATTTTAAGTTTGTACGTGTTATTTTCCCTCCGTTAAAATAAAAACTTTATCTGTGGGGGCCTAAGTTCTGTTAATTATTATTACGGTTTCATGTCATCTTTACTAATTCAAACTCAAGGAGGTATCTTTATTTCCTAAGCTTCCATTGTGACCCTACAACTGACCTCCAACACCTAGCGGTCCTATCAAAGCACACGGTCTGCCACGCCAATTGCATCTTTAGTGTCGTAGTTTAGGGTTGGAAGTCGCGTGCGCGTGCGCCTGTTAGGCCTGTCTGTTTGTCTGTCAAGTTTTGTAGATCGGTCTGACACTTGACGCGCGCTACTGAAGGCCTGGTATGGTTGCCAATTTGTGAACAAAACATATGTTTTTGTTTTGATTTTGTATGCCAAGGCGATTTTTATTAGTATTTTAAAACCTTCTTAAGCCGAACCAGTATCATCATCATTGGAGCTACAATCATCTAATCTCAGCTGCACGTTTCGGTCTATATTTATATAAATAAAAATAAAACTATATGACTTGGTCCAAAGTGTTCTACACATAGCTATAAGTTAGATACTGATACTGTAACTTATCTGCTGAGTTTCTTACCGGTGTCTTCTCGGTAGATATAGGTTTTGAACCGGAAGTAGAATCACTTTGCATTGTATTCAATGACGATTCAAAAGTGTTACATGTAACCTTGAATAAAGAAATATTTGAGTTTGAGTTTGAGTTCGATTTAAGCATATGTTAGATACTGCTATTGTTACTAATCGGCTGAGTTTCTATACAGTATTTCTGTGAGTGAATAGGTTCCTAACCGGAGAGAGCTTTATTTGGTGTATACAGACGATTCATAAATGTTACTGATGATATATTTATTTAATTAAAAACTTTATTGCACAAAAAAAAAGTACAAAAGGTGGACTTAATGCTAGGAGCATTCTCTACCAGTCAACCGTTGGGTCATGCAGATAGTACGTTTATTATATATAGGTACATGAATGAAAAAATCTGATTCTGTTTTAAACTGGTGGCCGTAACATTGTTTTGTATTTAATGACAATTAAAAAGTGTTATTGTTTTGAGAAAACTATACGGCCCGTGCCGCTTGCTTGACTTGATAGGTACTTCTTCTTTCTCGCTAATACATAAATCGTAGACATGAATTTGTCAATTGCTGAATCCATTTATATATAGTTATTATTTATTTTATATTTTTATATGGTATTATTTACTTATATATAATGCTCATAATGTAAATATAAGTATAGCTTCATATTTTATATATATATATATTATATTTATTCATGTATGTCTATATTTATTTTTAATTGTTTCCGAAATGAATTTTGTAACGCTTGATAGTTACTATTCTCGTGTATTATGTTTTTATTTTATTTTTTAGATTACTTATGCACTTTGTCACTATTACCGCATCCATAAACTAACTCTCCGCATGACCCAAAGGTTGACTGGTAGAGAATGCCCATAGCATTAAGTCCACTGTTGTACTTTTTTGTGCAATAAAGTTTTTAAATAAATAAATAGGGGCGCTGCCGTGCTCCCAGATTATTTCTGGCAAGCCTATTTGCTATAGTAGCTGTAAATCCGTCAATGTATTTAAATACTACGTCTAAATAGGATTATCTTTGACATTTCAAGAACACGTGACTTTTCATAGAGAAACTTCAATCCTGTAGAAATAAAGAAAAACATTTATTAAGAAGTGGAGCTCATGGCCAGCTCATGGGTTTCTTCCTTCCTTGTACATGGATTCGTTTTAAAGGAGTGTAAAGATACATTTAGCGGGCTAGGGCGATGCTAACGGATAGTATATTACGGTATTAAATCCTTTGTTATGCGATGTGGGTACCTCTCTTGCTTACCATCATGCTGGGAGGAGCTAATATACTGTGCTATTATAAAAAACAATGCTTGGAGCAGTCGTACAGTTCTTAGTGATCTTTATAGTTAGGCTGCTTCGATTGCAGCAGCGTCAGCCCTGATAGCGGAGTGTTCGGCTGCCAATCAGACCATGTTTTGGTAAGTCGGCTGCGTGTTTACGAGACTCCCCACGACACGGAGCCGCCTCGCTACCGCTTGCGGTTGAACTGTGGTTTTTTGTCTTGTCATAGATCTATTCTCGCCCGGATTTAAAAAAGTAACTGGTACAGAGCTTCTTTGAACTCTGCGCTGGTACTGTCATGGAGGAAAAAGTATGGCCGGTCAGATTAAACGGCTTTTTGGTGTTTTTAATCAATATTGAACAACACCGCACACGCAATGTACATATGTGTCCATTATTTATGTATTCTGATGCTATGGTACTAAGCTAAAACACTTGTGTTGTATAAATCAGACACAATGAGGATATCACAACACTCAGATCGGAGACAATATGGAAAAGCTAGTTTCCTATATAGACCCGACCGAGAATCAAACACGGGACTTCGTGGATGACGTAATGTCAAAGTACGGCACGCCTGCTTCTCGGTAAGAAGGTCGTCAAAATGTTAAGATATCGATAGTTAAATAAATTACGAGTAACTTAACTATTGATGCTATTGACTGCTTGTACATAGTAAGTAGACTATCGATATGGTCAACACTAAGTTCAATCATTTCCATCATCATCATCATACATTTTATTAAGAAGCGCAACATCCTATAGAGTCTACACCTTGGTCACAGGTTCTTTTTCTTTATGTCCCTTACTACCAATAATATGCAACATTTCATTTTCATCAACTTTATCAACAACTCTAGAAAAATCGATAGTTACTTCCCAGAACTTACTACTTGCCACCTTATGCATTATATCGTGTTTGCTAATGTTCCGTGGCGTCTATTCCTGCCGCTCCCTGCTCGCCAGCGTTGGAACTGCACCAGATCCGTCTCCCTCCTTAATATTAAGGAGGTAACCACCGGGTGTGGGTTACGCGGCGGAGGGCCCCGGCCTGTCATTACGGGCGCAGTTGTTAGCCATAATTGTGGGGTTCGTGTGACGTTGGCCGGCGTTGATCAGTCTTTGTTCAAATGCTTTTAGGTACCTTTGCGGGCTCTTTAGGAGCAGGTGATGGTTCTGTTTATTCTTCTAAGGATTCTCAAGGAGGTATATGCATGAATGTTTAGATGTTTTCTACGGAGATATACCTAAATATACAAACATTGCTCTGATTCTGTGGTAAGCAGCTTAAGCACTTGTGTTACAGAAATCAGAAACAACGACGGTACTACAACACCCAGACCCGAAGCAATGTAGAAGAGTTCGTTTCCCATATTGACCCGACGGGGATCTAACCCCGGGACCTCAGAGATGGCGCGACGCTAAAGTCCGGCCCGCTCGCCGCCGGAGGTCGTCGGCGAGGAGGATATAGAGCGTTTCGTTTTTCCGAAAGCTAAGTTAAGAAGCAATAATCTATGTTCAGGAAGTATACTTATATGTACATAATAACATTGTCGCAGCTACCTATAATAAACTAGAAAATATGTAAGTGCAAAATTGCCTTTTGAAAATTTCATAAAAATATAAGTCCCTAGCTTTAGTGGTTGAACTTTGCAATGAGTTAGAAATTTTTGTTCTACCGACAATCGCATTAATATTTTTTGTATTGGTAATATTTTGTACAACTGTTCTGTATGCTATTGTGTATGGTTTTAAGTCAATAAATAAATTATTAATTATTATTATTATACTGTTTGCAAATTTGTACTACTTCATACACCGTTCCCACCTTGTCCCACTCTGTAGCTGTCAGTAGACTTCATAAACACCGTTATAGCTCCAGGGATCACGTATACTCCAGAGGGGGCAGTATAAACCTTCATGCTAAGTCAGCGTACGGCATATAGGAGTGAGACGACAGACTAAATTTTGCGAAACGAAATCAAAATTTCAGTTTCATTTCAAGAAGCCAGTCTTGCCTTTTTCAAGGCTCTACCCGTTTCTCGATATCTACTATTTCCTCTACCTAACAGTTGTCTAGGAGAGATTGCTCTCTAGCAAGAAGACCGCCTTAATTGTACTTGAATATATCTGTAAAACCAATTTATGTGCAATAAAGTGTATCTATCTATCTACCTAAACAGAAAAGTACCAACCTACCAACAGCCGAATACAAAACAAAACATCCACATTAAAATAATAGACACTACTATTTGTTTCAATTACAACCCCCAACTATAATTAATCCAAAACTGGTTCGTACTACGAAAAAACTCCTCGCTTTACGGTAAACTGTGAGTTAAACTGTAATTAAGGTACGGCTTGCATACTTCATGAGGGTAATGAAATGAAACCGCGACCACAACATTTAAACAGAGCCGTCGTTTGATCGCTGTAGCACGTGGTCGGATTCTCACGAGCCACGACGTGCGATAGCGAGAGGGTAAACGGATTTTTCTGTTTGTTATTCCTACATTGCTGGGTCAAGATACATACATACAGAGGTGCAGCCCGACTGGCGAAATACCTCCACATTACAGAAGACCGCAGCTAAATAACAATCACTTCAGTGTTGTTGCGTTGTTGCGTGTGAGTAAGGTTTCCAGAGCTCTTGGGGGTGCTACATTAGTAGCAGGGGTCAAGCCTTCAAGGTAAGGGCGACAAATCCAGTAACAGACTTATTATGCTGCACTTGTCGCTTTTAAGCTAGGACCTTATTATCATTTAACATCAGGTGGGATGAGGTTAATCTTGAAGTGTAATATAAAAAAAAGACTTTTCTTCGAAGGTTACATCATACGGAAAGCAAATGGTGATCATTCGGATAACAAAATCCCTGGTGGTCTTCTTTTTCTTAACGAGGGGCAATACGAGTTGATGTGCCGTACTGTCACCCCAAGGGATGTGAAGGCGTGTGTGGGACTCCTTCCCAGGGCAGGATTACCACTAAAAACTCCTGTTTGGACCTCATTACCGTGCTCTTTTTTTTATATTGCACTTTAAGATTGACCTCATCCCACCTGATGTTAAGCACCTGGTGCTCATCAGTATTCGTTTTTTATTACAAACACGAACATCTAAAAAGTAAATCCACGTAAATCTAACGTTCTTGAAAATGCTTATAAAAATCTCCTATTAGTTTTAACTAATAGGCCCCTAATTTTATTTTACCCAAGGAACTTCCGCCAATGTGGGCTCACAGCCATAAGAACTGTATTGATTTCAAACAGCTTAAAATAGAATATGAATAGAAAACGAGCAATGTAAACAAACAATATCATTTGTCGAATAACAAATCAATGGTAAGGTACAGTTGTTTCCATAATAAAATAATCCACTTGAATATGCAAGCGATTAAACGTGGAACGAGTGTCCATTATCATTACTGGTATCGGCAAATTGTTCGGTAATGCGGCAGACGGTACAAAACTGTCATTTAGCCTTGTTGGGGACGAGACTCATAAATACTTAAGCACTAGTGTTCCGTTACCGGTATTTTGTTTACCGGAACCTGTCACTACCGCTGGAATCAATGTCAAAGGACGGTAATGTACTCTAGTCTGCAATACGTTAAACTTTCTCGCATGAGACGACAAAACGATGACATTGTTGATGGGCTGATAGCACACCGCACTCGTATTTTAGCCAATCAACACTAACTTTTATCGATTTTGTCATTTGTCAAGAGTTCAATGGTAAGCGGCAATGGGAGATGAAAATTTTATCATCACCACTTTTGAATCAAAATCAGCTCGTAGAGCTGATGGGTGATGAAAAAGAAAAGTGTTGGTAAATTAAAACGAGGTAAGAGTCTTCGGTGCTTCTGCTAAAGTTTGTTGAAGATGAAAAGGCTGCGCAAACACCATATACTTGTGAACAGGTGCCACCTTTGGGGACTGGTCTGCTCCAGCTAACCTCAAAAATAAATCCTTAATATTATTTCCTTACTCATCAAAACAAAACTATAAACCTTGAGCTTAGCACTACTTTTAAACTTGTGATATGGTTTTTAACAATCACTTCGGTATTATTATGTTCTTGCGTGTGAGTAAGGTTAAGAGCTCCTGGGGGATGCTTTATTAGTAGGGGTCAAGCCTTTAAGGCAAGGATGACAAGTCCAGTAACAGCTATTATTATGCTGTACTTGTCGCCCGTAAGCTAGGACCTCATTACCACTTAACTTCAGGAGGGATGAGGTCAATCTTTAAGTGCAATATGAAAAATGCACATGTTTGAATATGCTACAGTCGTATCGGTATTATATCGGTATCTAACTACCCTCAGTCCACCCCTACCGCGGGTTGCTTACCTGTGTATTTCCTTCCGTTTTCGTTGTGTCAGTTCGTGTTGGCAGCCAGGGAAGTCTGCCGTAATGACAGCCCACGACGTCTATAGTCGCCGTAAACACTTGAACTGTAATTACGTTACCATAAGAATCACTTTGGAATGACAATATAATAAAATAATGCAGTAAATTGTTTTTTATTTTTATTACACTGTCAACCTTTTCTAACTTGCAGTTAATCACAATACCTTTTCTATAATAATATTGTAAAGCAGAAGAGTGTATTTGTTTCTTTGTTTGAACGCGTTAATTTCAAGAACTACTAGTTCGAATTGAAATATATTTTTGTGTTGGGCAGTCCATTTATCGAAGAAGGTTGTAGGCTATGTAGCATCACGCTCCGACCAATAGGAGCGAAGAATCAATGGAAAAACACGTGCAAAGTCGCGGTAGGTCGCTAGTAGTGAATAAAAGTAGTACATTTTAAACATTTAAAATAATTTAACGGGTCAAAACGCGACACCATTTTTATTTAGTAGTTTATACAAACTACTAACTGCCCGACGTTTCGGTTAGGTTGCACCAACCGTGTAAAGTACGGGCATTAAGTAGTTCGTATAAACTACTAAATAAAAATGGTGTCGCGTTTTGACCCGTTAAATTATTTTAAATGTTTAAAATGGAACGCGAAAGTCTTAAAATTTATAAAATAATACATTAATGTGTTGTTGCGGTAAAACGTATATTATATTAAATCATTATACACACTTTGGAAACAATCTTCTTTTACAAGTAGATTCAAAAGTGAACGAGCTTTTGTGCCACGGTACTACGTTTGTGTAGCCAAGGAAGGGGATGTATATTCTTAATTCATAATCAATCAGAATCAGAGCATGTGATGTTGTCCAATATTTAATTACATTTATTTATTTATACTAATATTATAAATGCGAAAGTAGCTCATCTATCTGTCTGTTTGTATGTCCGGCACTCACGCCTAAACTACTGAACCGATTTTGATGAAATTTGGTAAAGGTATAGGTACGTTGAAGCTCTAGAACGGACATAGGCTATATTTTTATTTTGAAAATAAGGAGCGGATGGAGGTAATATCGCCCTTGAAAGTTTATATGGGAAAACGTTTGTTTTTTTAAGTTAGAGATATGAAATTTGGCACAAATATAGCTCGTCACTTGGATAAAAATGTGGACTACTTTTTATTTCGAATAATAGGGGAGATAGGGGTAATCCGACCATGAAAGTATGTAGTCCACGCGAATGAAGTTCAGACACAGCTACTACTATATATGTATTTCTATTAATCTTTTAATATGATATGTTCCTTAATAATATTTGACAAAGTCTGCTCAATCAATGAATCTTATACAGTACTTGAGTACTTAATAGCTTACAAAGTTCAATTCGCTGTAGGGGAGCAAGAACCGAAATCGTCTCTATGTTAGCAAGTTATCGATGATTACTCGAGTGGTCCAGTTTATTGTATCGAGTTAATACTATTTTATACTTGAAAGATTGTGGGAACCAATCGTTCTGAAGGTCTCTCTCGGTAGGCGTCTGAGAAAGTATGAAGTAAACCTGTGTGAGACGTTTTTCCTTTCATGTGCAACCATTGTTCTTTTTTTAAAGATTGACCTCATTCCATCGGATGTTAAGTGGTAATGAGGTCCTAGTTTAAGAGTGGCCAGTACATCAATCAAGCTGTTACTGGACTTGTCGCCCTTACTTTGAAGGCTTGACCCCTGCTAATAATGTAGCACCCCAGGAGCTCTAGAGACCTTACACAACAAAACCGAAGTGATTGTTATTTGGCTGCGGTCTTGCGGTTCGAGTGTCATATAGAGATTAATTTACCTTATTGCACAAATTTATTTGCGGACATTGGTTTACAGGCAAATCATAGAACAATTTAGATACCTAATTCTTTGACGACCTCCGTAGCAAGAGGCGAGAGGGCCTGACTTTGGCGTGTGCCATCTCTGAGATCCCGGGTTCAATCCCCGGTCGGGTCAGTATGGGAAACGAACTTTTCTATACTGTCTCGGGTCTGGGTGTTGTCGTACCGTCGCTTTTTCTGATTTCTGAAATACAAGAGTTTAAGCTACTTACTATAGAATCAGAGTAATGTATGTGATGTTATATTTATTTAATAATCTATCGTTAGAAAGCAATATTTTTCAGTTCATAAAATTTTCTGGTGGAGGAAGTTGTAAATAAAAATGTGCAAAATTTCTTTGCGTTATAGTAATCGGATATACTACATGGAGCGGCCCCCCAGGCAAGCGCCGGGTGGGCAGACCGTTCACACGTTGGGAGGACGACGTCAAGGCTATTGCTGGAGCAGAGTGGAGAGCGACGGCTGGCGACAGGGACGCCTGGAAATCTTTGGAGGAGGCCTTTACCTGAGGGGGGTCCATGCATAGGTAAATGCAAATCATAGTGCATAGGTTATAATTGTAAAAGTTTACGTATGGAATAAAAGGCTTTTTATTTTATTTTATTTTATTATAGTAATCGGAAACAACTGCGGTACCACAACATTCAAGCCTGAGACAATATAGAAAAGTTCGTTTTCCATATCAACCCGACAGATAATCGAACCCGTGACCTAAGCGATGGCCATAATCCGACTCGCGTCTCTCGGCTAAGGAACTCATCAAATAAATGTTAATATGAAAATAGAGTAAAAAACAAATTTGCATCAGTGTAATACAACCGTTGACTAAGCTTCTAAGGAAGTTCTGTCCATGGAGCGGAATAAGTCTCATTTGCGTAATTGTGATTCCACCTTTTCAATTATAATACACTTTATTTACTAAACAAAGAAATGTAATGAATAATAATATTGTTTTGAAGTAGAGCTATTTGCTTGCGACGGTTAGGTACATGTCATTTCTTTTAGGCACACTTTGTCTATGGTTTCATATTAGCCAATAGATGAGATACGTATCATACTCCATGTGTTTTCCTTCACGATCGTAAATGAAAAATATCATCAAATATATTTCCTTTGATGGTTTTTTAAACGTAAGTCATGGTGCAATATACTATTATTATTGCTGTGACCTACTGTTCCGAGGTGATGGCGTGTGTGGGACTTCGTGCACAGAAAAGAGCAGGACTACCCATTAAAAGACGTTGTACGGTGATGTTGCTGGAGACCATTTATTAGTGGCCCTGATACTTCCCCCTGTAATGGTAGGAGAGGGAATGGGGACGGTCAATCCTGACCTTGCTAACCTAACCTTTTTTTAATCGAGAGGGAAATGGCTACCGCACTCCCTACGGGGAACAGAGAGTGGCGTGTCGGGCTCGCACCAGCTTAAACTCCCTCAGTGGCCAACGCTGAGCAGTGGTGTGGGAGTCGGGGTCCGTTGCAGACTCTACGCAGGCTCCTCCATTGCGCCTACTGCAAAGCGACCCACTTCACTGAACAAATAGCTTGCTAACCTAAGCAAGTATTAAAAACAATGCATCTACATTTCGATCTGGAAATTCCAAAACAGTAGGTAAACCTGCCCAGGCATCGTCAGCCATAAATTACCCCGGCCGTCAAGTCGGCCAGCCCCGATCAAAATAGTGGTCGGTTGCGTGAGGGTGCAAATAAGGGTAGAAACGCAAGAGTGGTCGCTATGAATAATTGACCAGCCATGGGAGACCAGGCACCTGACGGAGCCATCCGCTGTTAGCAAGAACCGTTCCTACTGCAGCTTTAATACATAGCACCAAGGAACATTTCAGCCACAAGAAGAACAACCCTGGCCGTGGTGCAGTAGAGTGCATTTTACAATGCGCGGTGTAGTGCCTGCATTTGTATTTAAATTGTCGTAGGCTAGCGGTCTATTTCGCCTGAAAACGTATGAAGGACCATAATGTCAATATTTTTTACTGCTACTATGTGTATTGTCTTTTCTACGACCTCCGTAGCCAAAAGGCGAGCAGGCGGGACTTTGACGTCACCTCATCTCTGACGTCCCGGGCTCAAATCTTGGTCAGGTCAATATGCAAAACTGACTTTTTTATATGTCTCAGGTCCTTGTTGCGGTACCGCCGTTGTTTTTTATTGCTCTAACACAATTAAGTTTGACGACCTCTTTAGCCGAGAGGCGAGCGGGCCTGGCTTTCGCGAGCGCCACCTCTGAGGTTCCGGGTTCGATCCCCCGTCGGGTCAATATGGGAAATGAACTTTTCCATATTGTTTTGGGTCTGGGTGTTGTGGTACCGTCGTTGTTTTTTTCCCCTACATTTATTAAAGTTCATTTTAGTTAAAAAAAAAAGAAAATATTTACCTAGTTTTTATTTTGGAAATTTACGTGGCTATAAATAAAAGAAAATAGCTCCAAAAATGTGACATACAAATTAAGGGTTAAATCAGTTGACATCTGACACCGTCACAGTATCTTTTTTTCGCTTCGCGTACGCTTTGGAACTTGTCAATCACGCCCATGACCTTTTGTTGTGCGTGTACCTTCAGATCTCAGATAGATCTGAATATGCACCGATTCCGTCCAGCGGTACTTAGATCATAGAACGGTGATAATCAATACAGTCACCTCCAAAACATGCGATGCCCAGTGGTCGCGCGCGTTGGACAAAAAGATGACGCGAGTACACTGTAAATATCTCTAAAGTCTGGAAGTTTATCCTTGGGAAACTCAGTCAAAGTGATATACTGTCAAGGTAAACACTTATAATTTGACTTTAGTTCATATTCCAACAGTATAAGGCCGGTACAAAGTCCAAAGTGTATAATAAAGTCTGATGTGTTTTTGATTGTACTTAACAGATATGTCATACTTAAAGTCAGATGCACCAACTTAATTTTAAGGGTAACAAAAGGTTTGACAGCTGTCAGAACTGTCATATCTCATTTTTTTCAATTTGACAACCGTTAAGTAGTCCGTTACCGTTAAAGTAAAGTTCGTGAAACCTAAAGTATCAAAAATATTAACGTATCAACCCACGTTCCATCGATGAAATTAAGTCATTGGTATAAGAATGAGTAGGTGCAAGCTTCAAATCAACAAGCTTGTCAACAATGTAGATACGTAATGTGATTATTTTATTGGAAAAATCTATAACACACTTAACTCTAACCATACTAGATTTAGACTTTGAATTTCTGTTACCACTCGCTTGCGTGGAGAAATAATAAAAGCCCTAGCTTAGGTTCTTTCTTTATGCAGATGATTCTACCAGAATACTAGCCGTGCTGGGGTGTTAAAATAATTCCGTGGCAGTATTTGCTGATAAGGAACTCTATCGGCCATAAAATAAACTATGTTGTTTATACTGTTTTGTTATGGTCAAATAGTAGGTATATTCCTTTTTCATTCCTCTAACAGTCTATCATGGTATACGTTGAAGCTTTTCTTTTTTAGCTGTTAGTGCTTTTGTGTTATTGTTCGGCCAAATTAGATTTTAAAACCGAATCAAAAAGCAATTTTTCGCTTAATAAACTAAAACCTGCAGCTTAAGTTGTTTCCCCGGGGAAAAGTCGTGCTAATAAAATTCACAATTAATTGTAGTACGATCGATTAAAAATACCAACCAAATCTGAAAATAAGTTCGTTTTGAATCTGGATTTTGCACTTAAATCAGCGGAGCACGGCTGGCTCTCTCTTTGTGTCTTCCTGACTTCCCTACTGGATTAATTTATATAGTGAGCCGAGTGGTCACTAGAGCACCGGCCATCATGATCGGTGACCGCCTGTGACGCCTGTCTGTCCGTCCGTGTATCACAAGCAGACATCGGCGTCACGACTCTTCCCGCCTGTACGAAAGTCCATCTTAATTGGTCAGCGTTTATGCATAAATTTCTTTAAAGAAATAATTGTATTGTTTAAAATAATTTAACGGGTCAAAACGCGACACCATTTTTATTTTGTAGTTAATACAAACTAATTACTGCCCGACGTTTCGGTTAGGTTGCACCAACCGTGCTCACGAGCTGACTCAGCTGAGCTGACTGAGTGAGTAGTACGTATTAACTACTAAATAAAAATGGTGTCGCGTTTTGACCCGTTAAATTATTTTAAATGTTTAAATGGTACGCGAAAATCTTAAAATTTATAATTGTATTGTTGTAGATTAACTTACTGTAGTAATGGAGTGCTCATAGGAGCTCGTTTTGAAACTGAAAAATATTATTAAAAAATTAATATCAAAATCTAAAAACCACAACGTTATGTGATCAGACTGAAAATCATGGACTAGTGTCAAAATTGACATGTGCATAAAAAGTATAATGCGCGGTTCCAATATTTTGCTATTCGTAATGTGCCAAAAATGACATCCGTTTTTCTCCAACCGACTACGAGTCTTAATACTGGGGGGGGGGGGTACTCTCTTCAAAAACGAAAGGTTTCGTTTTTGAAGATTATTTAAAAGTTTGGGAATTAAGACGTGGTTTTTGATTTGCATAAATAATATTTTGTTTTGTTATGAGGATTAAAAATTGCCATCCGTGGTCGGATCCGACATATTTCGTTTATGAGAGTAGACCCCCTGTTCTATAGATTACTGTCCAAGTCATCCGTCAGTCGATTTTAGCTTACGCCTCGTATAATTTATTACTATCCGTAACTAGAGCAGATTCTTTTTTTAATATTGGAACCGAGCATACAATAATTAAGAGGCTTGTTTAAGACGTATCGTCGACAGAAGTTGTAATTAATATATGTTTTCATTTCCAATGGATCACCGGAAACAGATTTTTCTAGCTTTCCAGTACAATTGGCTACTTGACAGTTTTTGAAAAAGTATTGTAAAATGTGCGCCCGTTCATTTTATATCCCAAGCAATTCGATTTATCTGGAAATAATCTAAATAACCAGAGAAAAATAAGATTTTGTGTAACACATTTAAAAAGCGCGCGAAAACGCCTAGTCGCGTCACTGTTTCAATTATGACGTCAACGTCCTAGACAACGAACCGATACGCATAGGAACGACTTAATTAAGATAAACGGAAAATGTTTCAATAAATTCTTTATACGATTAGAGACACAATAATTCAATTTAATCGGTAAAATAATCATTGTTTCGCCACATTAAAATAAATAATTTTCGCCGACAGCTGTCATTTCCGAATTGCAATGGTGGTTTCCGTTTCGGTTCTTTTGTTCCACAGATAAAAAAACTAAAATTTATTTTGCAAAAATAAAATACTAACTATGCTTTTAATTAAAAAGTAAAAATGTAAAATGGTTACTTAACTAATAAGCTAACATATCTAACACTTTTCATATTTTATTGTTAACACTGTCAAGTAGCCAATTGAATGGAAATTAATTAAAAAACAACTTAAGTTAACATGTCACATGTTCATTTTAGGCTATGAAAACAATTTCTCATTATTCAACCCGGACCGAAGGGCTAAATGTGCCCTTAACATTTACGTAGACTTTAGGATATTTTGAAATACTTTTCGAAAATCGCACACTCTATTGTGAAACTCTTTGCTTTTGGGTGTAGGTAATACAAAAGTTTATGGTATATACAAAACTTAATAATTACAATGAAATAAGTTGTGTAATTAAAACAATAATCTTACAATGACTTCGTATCAAAATATCATAATCTACTGCTTTTTAATCTAGTTGATAAAACGATAAACACTAATCTTTTGTTTGTTATGTACCATATAAATTGCTGCGTAATATTTATTATTATATTTATGTAATCGATACTAGGATAAATAAATGTAAGCTTGTCAACGAAATATAAATCGAGTAATCTATAGCATTGATAATTCATAACTCTGAAATCAAATTGTTTGTTGCCTTTAATAGATTGTGCTCAATCATTTATAGTGGGTTTCGTTTGATAAAATGTTGATAAGTGTTATTAAATTATGTTGCTTATCTTTAGACATTGAGCGCTTATATTTTTCCTGTCATAGAAATGACTCTTACACAAAGATATTTATTTTATAAGTTTTGTACATATATTTTATTTATTCGACTACCTCGGTGGCGCAGTGAGGTAGGCAGCCAAAGCGCGAAAGGTCCCGGCCAGGTCAATTTGGATAACGAACTTTTTTAAATTGACTTTTGTCTGGGTGTGCTGGGATGAGGCCCCCAGTTAGTATCCGTTGTCTGGTGCCCATAGTACAAGAGGCGCATATATATGTAAAATTAAATGAATATAGTTTGCTTTCATGAAATTTATTTATAAATACACACACATATATCTTTTCCCTGATGAGACATCTGTCATCAAAACTAAGCGCGAAAAGGTGGTATCTACCACAAACATCCAGACCCGTCTTCATTATTTTGTTTTTAAACCAATACTGTCAGTGCAGGAATTAAACCCGAATCTTTTTTGTCTCATTCGAGCATAAACAATAGACGGAAAGATATATAGATATACTTTATAGCACAAAAACTTTAGACAGCCAATATAATAATAGTTTTCAGTCAGTAATAAACTCATACTATGAGGTATAAACATATATTTAAATCAAACATAATACACTTAGTGCGTCCGATCCTAGACTCAACACTCACATATCATCAGGAAAGACTGCTATCAGAACCATTCTTAAAAAAAAGAGTTGAAACAAATTAAAATGTCTACATGGAAAATCACCTTTTGCCACCGCACAGTAATAAGCCGAGGCAATGTTTCTCAAAACAGTGACATTTAATCTCGTACACACTGGGCAGGGAAATTAAAATTGTAAAAAAGACGGCTGTAATCCACCGCCGTTAATAGCTGTCGGGTATTTCATGCCGCGAATAACCTCTACTTTGTTGCGAGTTCATGTGGGACGGTATTATTTAGCACTTTTTATTGCTACTACTATAAGGCAGGCAACACACGATAGGCAATCTTTAGATAGTTCAAACTACGAAGACGCGCCCGTCCATCCTCTTTATCACATATTCATTAGCAATAGGTGCACATGTTTACAAGACTATACATTGACAGAGCGTCACGGGGTAACTGATATTTGGCAGAAACTCTCCGCGCCTTCCGCTTACTCTTCATGTACCGCGGGGGCGCCCATGATCAAACGCAAGGGGGCGCATCTTCGCGGATTTAACTTACCATAGCCCGGATTATTTTCCCAGCAAATTTTGCTAATTTTATATAGAATCTTTGTCCTATATGAATCTGTACTTTGTCGACATTTCGGCTATCAGGACGAAACGTTTTGCGTCACCGTTTATCATGCGTACGCCCAAGAAATGCTCTGGCTACATCCGTGTTTCAATGTCTCTGATTGCACAAGCATGTACTGGGAAGCTTTTCCCATCATCGACGATGTCTTCATCTTGAGTCTAGATTTATTTCATCAAAATATATTAAAAAATATATACATTTTCTTGATTTTTTAAACTTCCTTTATCTTTAAACAGTGCCGTTGCCTTAAGTAGTCCAGGAGTGCTGATTAAATGGCTAAAGTAATGGTAGACCCTAAAAACTACTATATACT
The DNA here is from genome assembly GCA_037074685.1 of Glyphodes pyloalis. NCBI lineage: Eukaryota > Metazoa > Arthropoda > Insecta > Lepidoptera > Crambidae > Glyphodes > Glyphodes pyloalis. Next base: position 773,207 of record JAYKKO010000003.1, on the reverse strand, counting down.
ATATCTTAGCTGGAAGCATTCTATTACAAAAGCATAAATGGAAGAAGATTGAGGCAAATTCCTTAATATAGGCATAACTCATGTTCCCAAAGGAACGGTCTTAAAAAGGAGGAAGAGGTGATGACTCATTATGTAGTCATGACTTCTTCTTGATCCAAAATAAGAGTTATATTTTGACCGGTGGAAAGTGCAACCTCTAGATCTTGGTCCTAAATTTTGGGAAGGGGCTGGTTGAGTCTATTTGTATGTGGGAACACCTTTAAGTACATAGTACATAAATATGGACGAACCTTGTTGCTTTCGTTTGGCAGTATGCAGTCGGCCTTAAGGAGTTTCTTATTAGGTGGGAGCTATTTGCGAATGACGACTCCAATTTAATCTGCAGCCGTGAGTCAGCAGGGGCCGCGGTGCACTTCACGTGCAACGCGAGGGAAATAAGCAAACTTGGACCCTTTTACTATGGAACATAGACCAGTGTTTTGTGACACAAATTGAGATACAACACTAGATACTTTTTAGATGACAGTGTTCTGTATCGATCAACATTTACTTTCCATTCTCTATTTCGGAACGTTGATTTCTCCGGGTATACCTTAAGTTTCTGTGTCTTGTTTTTTTGCTTAGTATGTACAGTACATACTTGCCATGCGATTAGGTGATGAAGATGTAAATAGTTGGGTAGACAAGTGACATGCTTTCTTCTTTCGTTGGATTATTTCCTCATAGGATTTTAAACGATGGAAGAAAAATAGTGCACTCGAGAGGATGGGCAAACACATGGACGATTAATTAAAAACAAAAAGCAGATAAATAATGTAAACGAATATTTTAGGTAACCTATCTGACTACGGGCTTCTATCCTTATGAATGGACTCTGAAACGGGAAATTTCCTTGTCATTTACATATTAATTAGCATAGTTTTTTTAACAGACTTCAATAAAAGGCGATTTTTAATTCGAGAAAGTGTTGCGGTCGATATTTATTAACCGATATTGATAATTTTTAATGCACATGTTGATTTTATTAATTAATTTTGATTAGTATATGATGATGGATTCCTGGATAATTTTATATTACACTTCAAGATTGACCTCGTCCCACCTGATGCTAAGTAGTAATAAGGTCCTAGCTTAAAGGCGACAAGTACAGCATAATAAAGCTGTTACTGGACATGTCACCCTTACCTTGAAGGCTTGACCGCTGCTAGTAATGTAGCACCCCCCAGGAGCTCTTGAAACCTTACTCACACGCAGGAACACAACAACACAGGAGTGGAAAAAGCTTGCCCTCAGCGCAAAGTGGCACACGTCTACCGGCCGTGTTAAGTTCAGGCAGCATTTTAATGAGTGGGTGCGCGGGCGCAGTAACGAGCGCCCCGCGGCGAGCGCGATTGGCTCGCCTCGCCTCGCGGATTGACAAACAAACTGAATTATGGCGGTATGTATCTTCGAAATGCAGTCGGTTAAATTAACATGAGGCTACCAGAATTAAAAATTGGTTTTGACGCCTGAGATTTGACGTACCTATCTATACATATACTATGATGATGACGACCTCTGTAGGCGATAGGCGACCGTGCCGACTATGGCGTCGCGCCATCTCTGCGATCCCTGGTTTGATCCCCGGTCGGGTCAATACAGGTAACGAACTTTTCTGTATAATCTCAGGTATGAGTGTTGTGGTACCGTTGTTGTTTCTGATTTCTGTGACACAAGTTCTTTAGCTACTTACCACAAAATCATAGCAATGTATGTGATGTTTTCCAATATTTAAAAAATATGAGATTTGACATATATTATGTTTTAGGGTTCCCTAGACAAATGATAAAAAAAACAGAACCCTTAAGGATTCGTCATGTCTTAGTTTAGTTTGAACGAGATCTAGTAAGTAGTTTTTTTTAATATGTCGTAAATAGTTAACCATACCTTTAATTCTATCAACTCAACATCAATAAACCGCGCAGGCGCCCTGCACAGTCACTTTGAAAATGTACTACTGAATAAGAAACACTACTACTAAGAAAACATCATCGTCGACATTGAGAAGATCCTTTGTAAAGTTTTCAAGTGCATGAAAGTTATTATTTTAATATCATTAATAGGTACATACGCAATCAATACTAATGGCATTTAAACTTATGTTGCTTGCTGCTACGGGCAGAACCCTTCATGGGCGAGACTGACTGGCACTTGGCCAATTTTTGAGTTTATGTTTAAATATAGGCTGATGCTAGTTCATCACATCATAGTATTTTTCACATATTATTTACACACATTTCTCAATTTATATTTTTGCACGACCGCACCCATTTATCTTCCTAAAGCAGATAACACAGCAGATAACTCGGCGGAACTACTTCCACTTTTAGTAAAGAGCATACGTTCCTTACATAGTTGTGCATAATAAACACATACATATATAAACGTAGATCAAATCAACACCTCTTAAGTTGATTCACTGCGGAATATCTTTTATCTCAGTGTGAGTAATATCTCAAGAGAGAAAGGATATCATGTTCAAGTTTAATTAGTGTATCTTTTCGGAAACAACTAATTCGTGGCTTAAGCTACAATTAAATCGCCTTGTGTGTCTTCCTTGCTCGTTTCCTCTTGAACTTATTAAGCAATTACGAGAAGGAAGGAAGACGCACTGTTCGTGTGTTCGTAACAAAGTCTGTAGTTCGCATTATTTGTTAAACAATGATCTAATTGGACCTATTTGACGCAGGGGAACTACGAGACAAGTCGATTTAAACTCGAAAGGACGACGCTGATGGAATGATTTACGTGTGAGTCGTTTTCTTTTGTGTCGTTAAAGTTAAACGTCTGCCAAAGTATGGGCACGTTGTATCATTAATTGGTATATATAAATAAAAAAAATAAAAAAAATAAATATAAATATTGGACAACATCACATACATTGCTCTGATTCTGTGGTAAGTAGCTTAAGCACTTGTGTTACAGAAATCAGAAACAACGACGGTACCACAACACCCAGACCCGAGAAAATATGGAAAAGTTCGTTTCCCATATTGACCCGACCGGGGATCGAACCTGGAACCTCAGAGATGGCGCTCGCTAAAGTCAGGCCCGCTCGCCTCTCGGCTACGGAGGTCGTCAAAATATGTCACCGTAAGATTATAAAAACCGTTAGATTATAATCTATCTCGAGAGATTGTAAACTGTCGACAGATTGTGAACTGTAACGTTATGATTGCAATTTAACGCATTCTTTTTCGCTATATTGTAATGTATTTTATAGAGAACTAGCTATGCCCGCGACTTCATTCGAGTGGACTACGGGTATTTTCTATGTATATAATTTCATGGTCGGATAAGCCTTATCACCCTTTATATTCAAAACAAAAAGTAATCCATATTTTAATCCAAGTTCCAAGATTTATTTGTGCCAAATTTCATATATCTTACTTCAAAAATAAACATTTTTACATTTTCAAAGGCGGTATTACCCTCATATCCCCTTATTTTCGAAATAAAAGTAGCCTATGTCCGTTGTAGGGGTTCAACGTTCACTTATACCAAATTTTATCAAAATTCGTTCAGTGGTTTAGGCATAAAAGCTGGCCAGACCTGACAAACAGACAGACATGCAGAGTTGACAAACAACAGACAGACAGAGTTACTTTCACATTTAAAATATTAATATGGGTAACTACAATAGAAGCGACTCTGATAATTACATTGGAGCGATTGCCGACTCACCTCCGCAACTTTTCCAAAGGAAAACAGACCTATGTATTTGATGACTGATATAAAATAACTGTTGTCTGTAATTCGGTGCACGTTACCTAAGGGTAAAATCTACACTTTTTAATTCTCCCTTACGTGGACAATGGAGATGAATATATTTTTTAACCATCATAGCTTCAATCTGGATAAAACTGGATTCATTACTAAGACGGAGTCCAGTGGTACCGCAAAGGCCAGTCTCATACTCATCACTCGGGACGTCACCCACGCGCGACCCGCGGTATAATTCAATTTCATATACCCGCCATACATATACATCATCTAGACATATAGTGATGTGCCGTGGACGACTGAGATCAACGGAGAAATTCGGTATTAAGCATGCCGAACATTGGGTACAAATCTTCGACTTTTTTTACGACCTGCTAGATACTTTTCCCGTACTCAAAGGGGACCCTGATACAAATACTGTCCGTCTGTCTTTTTATCCTTATATCACCAGGCTATGTCTCACGAACTGTGATGATAAGATAGTTGGAATATTTACAATAGACTTACTCTTGTAGCACTTATAATATTTAAGGATACCTTTGTATGACCAATATAATTTGCTTTAATGCAATGGTAACCAGTACACGCTTACGTTGTTCTACGCAAATAAGCTAGCTAAGGAAAACTGCAACAGAAATCTTTTTGGTACCGAAACTGGTACCGATTGAGGTCTCATTCCTAGTGTGTCGGTGTGTCGGTCTGTCAGCATCAATTATTTAACCTTACTTAAGGTGCGGGTCGCAACATCGCAATTGACCAATGACATGGTACAAACAGGGCCAGTGTAGTGTAGGGCAGTGTAGTCAACTGGTTTTAAGTAAAATTAAAAAAAAACATCTTTCAATATTTTTAAAACAAACTAATGATATTTCAAATAAGGTAATGAATATACCATGACTGGTATCTCTTGTCTTCGTCTACTCGGAGGAGCTTGCGTTATCTTAACACTAGACCAAGATCCCAGTCACCCCAGACTTACGTCATTTTAGGAAAAATGACATTTTTAGGATTGGTAGTATAACATAAGCTTAGAAAGGAATGGATACTCGCTAAGCTAAAAGCGGGGCCGTTTTACAGGTAGCAGGTATCAAAGGTGGTGAAAAATCTAAGTTAGCATGATTTTTCACCACGTTAAAGTAGGAAGGCTGGTTTTTACAGATGTTATATATGATATTGTTATAAACAAATAAATATAATTTCCAGACACTTCCTGTGGGCCATAACTTTTGCCAGACACCTTAAAAGTCATAAAAAAAGATTATATTTCATGTTTTCCTTACTGTGTTTTTCTGCACTGTGTGAAGGTGGAGCGGCGACGCAGTTGACTCATTGACTTCACTATTAGTGATTGAATATCAGGTCAGTGGGCACATCTTTAATTTAATCTTCTGTCTGTTTGTCATTGTTACTAGGACCAATTCCAACTATAGGGGTAGATAATAGCCGTCGGAAAAGGATATTTTCACTTTTGTTACCAGAACAGAAGATTTTATCATACGCTTAGGACTTAAAAATATATACGGGAGAATTGAGAACCTTCTCCTATTTTTAGTCTGTTAAAAAGGGGTTTTAGGGGAGATGGTCGAGCGCTTACAAACATTAAATAAGGACAATCTATACTATGCAACAATATGGTTAACGACTAATAAATCAGGACATCAACGACTGGTAAAATACCTCAACCCTACAGAAGACCAAATAAAAATCACTTCGGTGTTGTTGTGTTACTGCGTGTGAGTAAGGTTTCATATTCATATTCTTTATTGCCCTCCATAAGTAAAGTAGGTATTAAATATTATAGTTGCTTAGAACTAAAAGTACAATTTATGGACCCTGTCGGGCACGGCAACGTAGGAGAGGGGAGGAGTTTAACATATTTAAAAATATTTAGTTATTAATAAGCATTGGATTTATATTAATTGTATCTAATAATATTATGCTTGTTATAGTTTATCCTGTAAATAATCTTGTATGGTGTAATATTGTTAGGTTTCCAGAGCTCCTGGGGGGTGCTGCATTAGTAGCAGGGGTTAAGCCTTCAAGGTAATGGCGACAAGTCCAGTAACAGATTTACTTTGCTGTACTTGTTGCCTTCAATCTTGAAGTGTAATATAAGAAAAGCAAGTTGACGATTGTTTCGATTAAGTTTTTTGGTTATTTGAGCAATTTTTCAGTATTTTGACTTTAATACGTATAGAAAAACTTAAGAGTTGGAAGATATCCATTCTTTGTGATGACGGTAAAATTGCTTGTCATTCCTTTTCTTCTACTAGTATTCCTTACTAGTTGATCCATTTGCAAGCCTGAGGTCGCTACGACAATGAATTGATGAGTCTGCGTATTCGTATCTATTCACAAAATGGTTGTATTTGATCGAGCACTTTACCCAAATAATAAGTTGGCGACAAATTTAATAAGTGAGCGACTTGGGTTGGGGCGACTGCTCGCTCAGTCAGTAATTATGTCATCCAAAATAATAAAACGAGTTTATTCAATTATTTCTTTTCACAAAACGTCGGGATAGTATGTGATTGAGGAAACTATGTTCCTCTTTCTTCCTTGAACCTCTTTCTGAACATGAACGATTGAGCTGAGACAAAACACAGATGTTTCTGACGTTACTGAATCAGTTCTCTGATACCTTGGTATATAATTATTATTTCATTGGAGCGATTTCCATCCGACTTACGCGCCCCCAAAAAGGGAAACGAGGCATATTTGGCCCACAGCTAGCACCATTGTTTGAACGTGCCTTTCGAAGCACGGAACTACCATTCACATAGGATTATCAGTATTATCTATTATTTCTTTTAATTGTGTCAAAACGTTTTCATTAGTTCAGCGTTGAAGAGGAAATAGGGCAAATTCGAACGTTAATTTAAATTTTGACGCAATATAGAGAAAACTGAAATACAAATGCCTCTAAAGGGCCGTCTTTATTCACGTGAGGTTTGTTAGTAACTTTTAGTATTTGAAAATATTTACGGTCGAATTGAGAACCTCCTCCTTTTTTTGAAGTCGGTTTTAAAAAGGGACTTTAATGAAAAGTAAGTAGTAATCATTTATATAAGTAAGTAGTAAAGTAGTAAAATAGCATGTATTTCGGATCGGATTAGCGTAATCAGATTCACGCAATTTTAGAGGCATGTTTCGGATTCGCACAGGTTATTTCTGTATCCCCCTCTCTCCCCGTTGGCCTCACGGGAAGACGAATTATTAAGGAGTAAATCTTTGTTGAAATATGTGATGACAGAAAATATTTTAGAGGTATTTGCTTGATAAATTATGTGATGTGATATCCACATTAACAAGATAAAAGTAAAATCTTTAATTGTTTGAAGACAGCGAAGAAAATAAAACTTATTATGGCGAATGATTGATTAGTCTGACTAACTCTGTTTCAGCTGGTCACATAGGTACTTGATCAGATATTTTACAACAAGCGAAAATACACAAATCATGACATTCTAAAATAAGAAGGTAAAAACATTTAAAATAATTAAACGGGTCAAAAAGCGACACCATTTTTATTTAGTAGTTAATACGAACTACTTACAGCCCGCCGTTTCGGTTAGGTTGCACCAACCGTGGTCACGAGCTGACTTTAAACCCGTTAAATTATTTTAAATGTTTAAAATGGGACGCAAAAGTCTTAAAGTTTATAAGAAGATTTACTTTTGTGTTCTTTTTAACTCTTCTTGAACCTGAATCCCAAATCAATAGGTTCTTGACGTAAGGTGAACAGCATACCAAAGTAAAAAGTTCAATTTTAGTTCTTAAGCTCGCGACGTAAGTGTTATACAAAGTCCAAAGTGTGTGTGTAGTCATAAGTTCTTTTGAACGTAGGTACCGTCTGAACAAAAATCAATGTATTTAAGAGATTCTGTAATCCCTACTAATGCTATAAATGCGAAAGTAACTCTGTCTGTTACGCTTTCCCACTTAAACCTCTCAACCGATTTCGATGAAATTTGGTATAGGCATACGTTGAACCTCTAGAACGGATATAGGCCACTTTTTTAGTTTTGAAAATATGCAGTCCACGCGAACGAAGTCGCGTGCACAGCTAGTCTATTATAATTTAAATTTAACTACTTAATTGGAATTATGTATTAAAATGAAAAAATGGGTCAATTGCAACATCAAAAGACACAGTTTAACGTCATTCTCATTTCAATTGGTGGGTAAATTATATGTAATTTTATTCCGCACTTATGTTTCAAACGCTCTTGTTACTTTAGTCAAAAAACTTTTGTGTGAGTAATTTATTTCATTTATTTGAGAACATCGCGTAAAAAATGTACATTGCTCCGATTCTGTAGTAAATACGTCGTTGTACAACGACAGTACTACAACACCCAGACCCGAGACAAAATTGATAAGTTCGTGTTCACGAACATTATTTAAAATTCTTAATTGATCGGACTGGGAATCGCACCCGGGATCTCACAGACGCGACACCAAAGTCTAACCCACTCGTCTATCATTTTATATTCATGTATCACATATTTGTAATAATACAATTATCCCAAATTTCCTCTCGAGTTACACACGCAAATTTTTACACGTGTAGAATGAACAATGCCTATTATTTACTTGTGTTTGCACTTGACTCTAGAAGGTTGTATTCTACTCCGAAAATTACAGAGCTAGTGACAATATTGTAACAATGGCGAAAATATTTATGAATAAATATTTTCGTTCTTTTGCGTAAACGGATCTTAAATAAAGCTGATCAAATAACGACCGACATTATGGTTTTTAATGGGTTTTCTATTGTACCATAAATAACTTCGTTAATATGTTTATCTAGACATAGAGAAAGAAAGTAGGTATTAATTTGTTATATACAAAGAGTGATGTAAAGGCTCCTTATGTGTTTATTACCCATCTAATATTATAAACCTGAAAGAGTAAAAATGCATGCATGTATAGATAGATACCCGGATGTATCTCTTTCATGCGAGAACGACTCAGCAACTTTGCATGAAATTAAGGTACTAGATAGACTAGATTAGCATCTAGGTATCTAGATTATTCACTAGAATAACCTATTTTTAATATAAAACAAAGCAGGGGAAGTCGCGGGCAGCAGTTAATTAATAAGACGACATCCGTAGCCGAGAGGCGAGCGGGCCTGACTTTGGCGAGCACCATCTCTGAGGTCCCGGGTTCGATCCCCGGTCGGGTCAATATGGGAAACGATCTTTTCTATATCGTCTCGAGTCTGGGTGTTGTGGTACCGTCGTTGTTTCTGATTTTTGTAACACAAGTGCTTTAGCTACTTACCACAGAATCAAAGCAATGTATGTGATGTTGTCCAATATTTATATATTTATTTATACAATATAAAAAATAAAAAAAAATATGTAGGTACTTCAAATGAAGTCAAATGACAACGAAATTTATAAAAATGTTAATTACTAGTGTTTTTTCCTATTCTTTAATTAATTCCTTAGACAATAGGAGATTGTACACTGCGTGATGTCATATAAATCTAAAACCTTCCTCTCTAAATACATCACAAAAATATATACAAACAAACAAATAAATAGGTTTTAGAAACTATTGTATTTGTTCTACAATGTTTTGGTTTTGTTTTTTCAAACTAAGGTTTGAAACCAGTTGCTTAATATTATTTTCTGGTGATTTCATTTATTTTTTTTAATTAAAATCAATTACGTTTGCAAGTATCTTATAATTAGATGACAAAAGACATAATTGTTCAACAGCCGTTCCATTCATACTATATTTATGATTCCAGCCACATGTTACATACAACATATATAAACATAGTGTGACGTCACTCCTTTTATCCAAGTCGTGAAGGCCATTTGTTTGTTGCACGTGTAGGTGTTTTTGGAAAGTGTATGAAAAACGTATGTAACGATAGGTACGTAAATATGTTCTAGCTACCGCGTGGAGATGGTGTGAGGGCACCACAGGCGGTATTGCAACGACCTCCACTGCGAGGTAGGTGATCCAGTTGGATCGGCTAACCCTACTCTTCCCCCGACCTACACTAGGCGAGGAGATTGGGCAGAATAAGCGGTCATTCCTCCGGTGGTGTTGTGGTTGGTCAGCTTGACCCGATTTCCCATAACACCACCAAAAGGCGATGAGGTCCAACCGGGGGTTTTAGTGGGTAGTCCTACCCTTTTTAGGGCAGGGAGTCCCACACACGCCGACATTTCTCTCGGGTGACGGTACAGTGCGTCAAAGCATTTTCCCACGTCACAAAAAAAAGATAGGTACCTACATAAATAGGAATTAAAAATTATTATTAACTTAAGATATGTAAAAAAATAACTCTCAGTACAAATAAAGTGTGTTCGGTAGTTACGTACGAAAAGTTAGTAACATCACTCTGTATTTTTGGCAAGCGTGGTGTTTACACTTTTTCTCCTTACGTGTGTCGACAAGCTATGCCATTTGACGGCTTGAGAACATCTGACAGTAAGTTACCTAACTAATGTCTGGTTCAAATATCTAACGATTCGTAATATGTCAAAAATCACTATCCGTCTTTCTCCAACCGATGACCAGTCGTTAATACCGTTCCATAATTTACTTTCCATGCCAGCTACCATCAGTCGTCCGTCGGTCGTATTCAGCTCACGCCTCGTATAATTTATTACTATCCGTAAATGGAACGGATCGTTTTTCAAATGTTGGAACCAGGCATAAGTTAATTTAGAAAGCTTCGTTTCCTAAACTGGCATGAATAAGGAATTGAACCCTGGACCTTTCATGCTTCGTACTCCACCGAGGTAAAAAAAAATGTGTCCTTTTTGGAGCGGTTTTAACTAATCACCGAAGAGTAAAATGGTCAGCTTGATGTAACAATTTACCAGCGCGCGATCAAAGATGCCGCTAATTGATGTGTGATGTCGGTTTACGCTTGGCTGCGTCGTGGCCTATCTTTGAGATACTCGATCTTTGGCCATATGCGACCAAAAAATCTGAGGCTGTCTGTTTGTGTATCATCGATATACACTACTACCATTTTTAGGGGAGAAATGTACCGTCACCCGAGGGAGATGACGGCGTGTGTGATACTTCTTACTCTGTAAGGACAGGGATACCTACTAAAACATGATGGACGTCATCGCATTGATAGTGATGCCGGGGAGTAGTAGATTTAGCACAGCATCACCGGCCGAATTGCCGCTAATTAAGCAGCCCTTTCATCTCCCTGGTTTGGGGGAGGAGCGAGGAATGCCGATCCACTGAAGCATATCCGCTTCGCAGTGGAGACTGTAAATGCAATGCCATGTGGTGCCCTCACACCATCGGCCGGCCGGTCTCCTGGCGGTGATACAGCGCGGGTATACTGCCGTCACGCCCTCAGCCGCCGTCGTCGGCAGCACGTGGGGGCAGGTGAACTATCCTCCCGCTTCCATTCGGCTGCCGCTTCTACGATACAACATCCTCACACAAATAGGTATAGGAAATTAGCGAAGAAGACAAATGATTAGGAAAAACTTCTTACCTTTTGTCCCAGAATATAAGGAAGAAGTCGCCTGCAACAGCTAGTGTACAACAAAAAATAAATTTGATCATCACACTGGTATCGGCTCAGTGTCGCAGTCAGTTAGCGTGAATCTTCGCTTCTTAATACTTTGGGAGCTGAATAGCTAGGGTTGGCCAAAGGCACAGTAATCGTAATATTATTTTAAACGGGGAACTCTATACAAATACAGTTTTAATATATATTTTCTAAAAAGCTTTTTTAAAAAAGATTTTGAGCGTCCATTATTTTTGTAACTGTGCTTCAAAGATTGTCCTTATTTACACCTAGCTGTTGCCTGCATTATCTCAGGTTAAAACGTATCGTATGCCTTAAAGAGAGGTAGGGCACAGCGTTTTATCATTCGAACTGGAGCAGCTCGACTGGTGAAATACCTCCACCTTACAGAAAACCGCAGCCAAATAACAATCACTTCGGTGTTGTTGTGTCCCTGCGTGTGAGTAAGGTTTCCAGAGCTCCTGGGGTGTGCTACATTAGTAGCAGGGTCAAGCTTTCAAGGTAAGGATTACAAGTCTAGTAACAGCTTAATTATGCTGTACTTGTCGCCCTTAAGCTAGGACCTCATTACCACTTAACATCAGGTGGGATGAGGTCAATCTCGAATTGCTAAAATGTTTATCTGGTATGCCATCCTATCTCTTCCTACTAAATTTTATCCAAATCCGTTGTGGGGTGAAATGATGCTAACGCAAACGAATCCGCGGGCGGCCACTAGTTATTACTCATAGTTAACACTAACTAGTTGTCCCGGCGAACTTCGTTTCGCCTTATAGACAATAATGAGCACTTAAAAAAAAAAATCCTATGTCCTTCTCCTGGTTCTAAACTACCTCCCCACTTATTTTCGGTCAAACCGGTTCAGCTATTCTTGAGTTATAAATAGTGTAACTAACACGACTTTCTTTTATATATATAGATTAGAAACGTGCAGATGGACCGTTTATTATTTTCACATATTTTTGTATTTACTAAATAATCTTGTATAGTGTGTAGTTTCGAAATCCGTACATTAGAAAAATTAAATATCACATTACAATTTTGTACCTAAGCATGTCAAAGAACAGTGGTCGTCATCAGACTAGATTTTTAGAATGATTACTTAATTGTAAACCCATTATCAGATAATTTGTTTTGATATAAATACGACTGATTAACTTCACAGAACACATGACATTTTAATTGAGTGCCAATAATGGTATTAGGGCCTGGATTATTCAACTTTGACTACAGTGGCGTATATAATAAATAAAATAAAAAATAAAAATAAAATAAAAATAAAAATTATTTATTTTCAGGTAACACAACCCATAGGATATTTTTACATTTTAATATTTAAATCAAGATAAGACATTAAGTACTAACAATATTATATTGACTACCACCACTCAGCCAGTTTACCAAACATGTAGTTTGAGAAACCGGCCGAGTAAAGTGGAGTCCACTCTCTCTCCTATCATATTCAGGACTCCGTTCGGGCTTCCCCGCACTCTATGCACTAGTGATGCTACGTTTTTGCGTATTATTGTATAAAAATCATCTGTGCTCGCGTCAGCAAACATTCCAGATGCACTACAGTAGCGTGGCAATCCGAACAGAGTCCTAAATATGTTATTATACAGGATTCTCAGGGCATTGTAGGCACTTTGGGTGAAGTTAGACCATAGGCTGCATGTATAAATAAAACATTAAGCTTGAAAAACTAAAGGCGTATATTATTTAATCAATAGCTAACAAATTAAAAAATTACATAACTTTGTCATTTAAATATTTCAGATAATTTTATTTTCAAATTTCGTTGTTTCATGTTATTTACATCAGTAACACTTTTATATAGTTTAACTAGCGACCCGTCCCGGCTTCGCACGGATGCAATGTTAATACATAAAAATATTGGCTTTCCTATTCTTTATTGCAAATTAAAACCTTCCTTTCTCTCTATCTATTAAAATAACCGCATTAAAATCCGTTGCGTAGTTTTAAAGATTTAAGCGTACAAAGGGATATAGGGACAGAAAAAGCGACTTTGTTTTATACTATGTAGTGATAGACTATTTATATGAAAAGGGTCTTTAGGGTTTGGGACCTAGGAAAATACATTTATTGACATCACAAAATTAACAAACAAACACAGCGCAAGACAAGACCTAGGGGTAACAAACTAACGAAAGGTTTCGTTTTTAATTATCGATTGCAAGTTTGGGATTTTAAACGTGGTTTGGAGACGCTTAATTTCGCATTCGAAGTGAATTGGATATTTAGGTTGGGTTCGATCCCCAGTCGGGTCAATATGGGAAACGAACTTTTCTATATTGTCTCGGGTCTGGGTGTTGTGGTACCGTCGTTGTTTCTGATTTCAGTAACACAAGTGCTTTAGCTACTTACCACAGAATCAGAGCAATGTATGTGATGTTGTCCAATATTTATATTTAATATTTATTTATATTCATTGACAGTATCTTTTATGTTACTTTTATATTCGTCTGCCGAGTTACAAATCAGCGCCCCCTAAATATGGTGGCCGGGGAATGTGTCTCCTCTTCGCCCCCTGGGTTTGAACCATATTGCGTTCCAAAATGTATTATCACGCTCTGTGTTTACTGATAAGTTGATACAGTATCGGAAGGTGAGATATGTTTTGTTAAAAGTAGGCATATCGAATTATTCCGTGATCGATACCGAAATAGATATTGATAACGCATTATACACAGAACAAAGTACAAAGTGCGTGTATTATGAGATATCATGAACAAATAATATATTATAACGTATACGGTAATCAAGAGGCACCATGTCCGTTTTTAGGGTTCTGTAGTCAACTAGAAACCCTTATAGTTTCGCCATGTCTGTCTGACTGTCCGTCCGAAGATAATCTCAGAAACCGTTTGCACTAGAAAGCTGAAATTTGGTACAAATATGTATTTTAATCACGTCAACAAAGTGCAAAAATAAAAAAAAATGTTTTTTATGCCCCCCCCTACACGTAAATTGGGTGGTGTTTTTTTTTTAATTTCAATCCCAACATGTGATATATCGTTAGATAGGTATTTAAAAATGAACAGGGGTTTACCACGATCATTTTTTGATAATTTTAATATTTTAGGAAATAATCGCTCCAAAAGAAAATAAAATTGTGTCCCCTCCCCCTCTAACTTTTGAACCATAAGTTCAAAAAGTATGAAATAGTCTAGAATATAGAACTGCATAAAGGCTTTCTAGGAAAATTATTTTGAACCTGATGGGTTTAATAGTTTTTGAAATTTTTGAAAAAATCTTTTTTTAACGAAAGTTGTAATTTAAGCGTATATGCTAGCATTTTTTTTCTTACTTTACATATTTTTTGTATTCTTAATGTATTTGCTTTCAAATAAAAAAAATATAGCCCATATTTGTAACTTTAAGTGGAGATACTTAAGTATTGTGATGCACTGAAAACTACGGAACCCTACACTGAGCGTGGCCCGATACGCTTTGGGCCGGTTTTTGTAGATCTTATAGATCCACAATCCCATGATATATACAAACAAATTATTGTCTCCCGCGTCAACCTTATGTCAGATATGTATGTATTTATGTATGGAAATAATTTTTTTTTTATATTTAACGTGACGGAGAAACCGGGACCAAGCTTCGGGCACCGTTTTTAACCACTAGGTATGTCACACAAATTGTCAAAATGGCATACCTAGATAGTTAAGGCTATGGACTTAGTATAATTTTATTATATTACTAGCTGTGCCCTCGACTTCGTTCGCGTGGACTACGTCCTTTCATTGTCGGTTTAACCCCTATCTCCCCTAATATTCGAAACAAAAAGTAGTATATATTTTAATAGAGCTAACTTTCATATCTCTAACTTAAAAAATAAACATTTTCCCATATAAACTTTCAAAGGTGGCATTCCCCCCCCCCCCCTTACTTTCTAACAAAAAGTAGCCTATGTCCGTTCTTGAGGTTCAACGTATACCTATGCCAAGGTTTAAGCGGGAAAGCGTAACAGACAGACAGACAGAGTTACTTTCGCATTTATAATATTAGTAGGGATAGTAGGGAAGTAGGGATATTAAGTCCATGGTTTAGGCGTAGGACAGACGACTTATAACAGCTGATATGGAAAGTAAATTTGAAATTAATATTAACGACTCGTAGAAAAACTGATAGACATTATTGACACATTACGAATCGTAAAATATTAATCGAATCGCATAAGCAACTTAATTGCACAACAGGTGGACTTTGTAGTGTGAGTATTATCAACCAGTCAACCGTTGGGTGAGCCAAGAGTGTATCTTTACTTGTTTATCGTACAAGTTTAAACATTTTATAGTATGTACTTATACCTACTAGCGACCCGCCGTGACTTCGCTTGCAAACAATCCCCGAAAAATGTAACCTTTTTTTGCAAAACCAAAATTATTATTCATATTATGAAAGCGAAAGTAACTCTGTCTGTCTGTTACATTTTTCCGCTTAAACCTCTCAATAGATTTTGATGAAACTTGGTACCGACAATCTTTAGACTCTGAGAAAGGACATAGGTTACCTTTGATTGCGAAAAAAGTCGTCCAGTCTGCTACGTTTCCGTGATCGACAGGGTCCACAAATTGTACTTTTAGTTCTAAGCAACTTTTAGTTCTTCGCGTGGACTACAGGATTTTTCCAGTTTTTTCCCTTTTACTCCCGCTCCCGTGGGAATTTTGCAATATCCTGTTGCAACTAAGCTTACAGTTTACTAAGGTACCTGCATGTCAAATTTCAAGCTTCTAACTTAAACAGCTTAGAATTTTCATACAAAAGAATTTTCCCGCTAATTCCCGTTCCTGTTCGGAAATTTTGGGAATTCCTTTTTAGTGCACCTCTACGGTGCCTAAGCTACGTCCCTTCTACATTTCAAGTGCCTACGTTTAGCCGTTTAGGCTGTGCGTTGATATGTCAGTCAGTCAGTCAGTTTCTTTTATATATTTAGATACCTACTTAACTTATGGAGTAGAAGAATATTAATAGTTCGGTGATTCATTTTATTCATATACATTTTTGCGTCAACTCTTTTTCTAATTATTTTTACATCTGTCCTGTTGATGCTACTCAGTTGATTACACTTTCCTTCCCCTCTGTACCTAGTAACGAATTCAAATCGGTTTGTTTATTCAAAGCTGCCAAAACAAAATAATCTACACTTGACTCAGATTACACTCGAACCATTTTATCTTTTTTTTATCAAATAATAGCTGTAACCGCGAGGATTATTCGAACACGTTTGCAAAACGCATTGTCACGCTGCCATTCAATGAATAAAGTATTATAATCATGTCTTTGTTTTATTGGATTATAAGTTCCTATTTTGATTATTATGCGGACTTCCGGTATAGGCAGTCCGAATTATATCATAATTTTAAGAGAGGCATAATGATTTGTCGCTCGAACTGGAGCAGCCCGACTGGTGAAATACCTCCACCTTACAGAAGACCGCAGCCAAATAACAATCACTTTTGTGTTGTGGTGTTCCTGTGTGTGAGTAAGGTTTCCGGGGCTCTTGGGGGGTGCTACATTAGTAACAGGGGTCAAGCCTTCAAGGTAAGGGCGACAAGTCCAGGAACAGCTTTATTATGCTGTACTTGTCACCCTTAAGCTAGGACCTCATTACCACTTAGCATCAGGTGGGATGAGGTCAATCTTGAAGGGTAACATGAAAAAAAAAATCAATGTCAAATATCAGTCAAAAACACTTCTGAATCGTTATTTCATACAATGAAAAGATTTTTTATTTTTATAGTAGGTACTTTATGCCGTACAAGCGAACTTTAAATAATAAAATCAGCAAAATTCGGCAGAGGGCACTTACCGGACGCTAACGCTTAAAACAGCAGAAAAATTTCATCGCCTACGATAACTTGCGGTTAGATCAGTTGGAAGAGCAGCACGCGTGATACTTAAAGGTCGTGGGTTCGATTCTAGCACCGCAAGGAGAGATATTTTTTTCTGTTTCTAATATTAAAAGTGACTATTGTTGGTTCTGAACCTAAGTATATTTACCGAGAAGATAGCACATGTAAGACGAAGCAGCATCCAACCTATTGCTTTGTAGACCAGGCTTGACCCCTGCTACTAATGTAGCACCCCCCAAGAGCTCTGGAAACCTTACTCACTCGCAGGAACACAACAACACCGAAGTGATTGTTAATTGGTTGCGGTCTTCTGTAAGGTAGAGCAACTTCACAAGTCGCGCTGCTCCATCCAGTTCGAGCGATAAATTGCTATGCCTTACCTCTCTTATTTAGGCTAAAAAAATCATCAAAAATGTTTCTTTTCCGATAGGTATAGTGCCTGTTTTGTAATTTAGAACAAAAATGTACAGTTTATTTTGTTTTAGTACTTACTTTAAACTAAACTATAAAATATTAACAAAATTATAGATATAAATTAGTAAAAAAATAGAATATGAATATGGTAGGTATTTAGTTTTAAAAAAGATAGTCCGCTCCAGCGTTTGGGGTACCCATAATGCTAGCTAGCTTCATTGCCTTTTTGAATGGCGTCGTTACCGACTGAGACGTTAATCACCAGTTTTGTCAAAAGTTATTTGACAGTTTATTTTAAAATAAACAGTAGTTTTTATCTTAAAGCGTATCGTTTTGTTAAGTTTTTTTTAAAGATTTTTGTTATCTAATATCTTAATAAGCTGTTTTTAACTCTATTTGCAGCAGTAAGAGTTGATTTTTCTACTCAAAACTACAAGAGAGAAGTTTAATCGGATTTAAAAACCTTACTCAGATTAACTGTAAAGTACATTATTCAGTATTGTTTACAGATAATAAAGCAACGCCACTTCTGTGTTAATTTTTGTTACAAATCTAAGAACGGAGGGTTATTGTGTACACAATAGCATTAGTTTAATAACTTTGGGTTCTATTTAAACCAAGCGTATAAAAATACTAACCTAACTTAGATAATGGGTTGTCCAACTTTCGCGGTTATAATATAGTCGGATTAAAAATCAGATTTGAGATCAGCTCTCAAAGTAAGTATCGATTTGGATTGAAATAGGATTTAACACATTATTTTGAAACATTTTTTTTTCTTATTTATATCTACTTAGGTAGATAATCTATCATATGTATACTACTCGTTATTAAATAAAGCTGAAGTGTTTATTGTTTATTTGAACGCGCTTCTCTCAAGAACCACTGGGTCTAATTTGAAGATAATTTTTGTGTTATTTTTTTTATAGTAGCGCAGTGTATTGGCTCCTCCCAGCCTGATGGTAAGCAAGAGAGGAACCCACATCGCGATGACAACGGATTTGATATCGAAATATCCTACCCGCTAGCATCGCCAAACTGGCCCGCAAGAAATCTCTTCACGCTCCTTTTGAAGGAATCCATGTCAAAGGAAGGAGGAAACACATGAGCCGGCAACGAGTTCCACTTCTTTATAGTCATATGTTGGATACCTAATCCATTTATTGTGGAAGGCTAAAATTAAGTTGCGACTAATAGTAGCGAAAAACTAGAGGATAATGTGAAAAAAGTATTTTAATAAAAAAAAGCAAATATAACGAAAAAAAAAAATTATACCACACATCTAAACAGACTTGTGTTATAGAAACCAAAATAAGCGGTGGGACCTTATTGTATCTAAATACGTTTATAACCACACAAACACAATCTCCATCATACAAACATGTATTTATCCTGTGCGGGAATCGAAGCCATGGTTCAGACAGAAACGCTAACTACTAATCCACCGCGCCAGCCTTTTAATCTGAACTCTATTCTTGGAACAACTAAGCTTATATCTCTTGTTTAGTTTCAGGTACAATACCTATTGTCGAAATACTTATACATTTAAGTTTATAACGTCAAAGTCGAAAGTATTAAAACGATAAGATTAATAATCTTTATTTACGCAAACATGCTCGATAAACAATCTAAATACAAAATAACTAGCTTTTGATTAAATTGAATTTGTCATTGTCTTCCTTTGATATTTATTTGAATAATCACAAAGCAAATTAAAGGAAGGAAACACTCGAATTTGTTGTTTTAAAGATCATCTGAATAAGAGTAGGTATATTCCTTTTCTTTATTAGTAAAAAAAAATAAAAATTGTAGGTGTTTAGCTAAAGTATCGTTTTTGGAAGAAATATTGCACTTCAGACGTAGGTAGTTACTCTAGAATTTCGTAAATGTTGAAACTCAATTTAATGTTCATTAATAATATATTGCTTCTGTAAATGATAAATAAATACAAAAAAGTAAAGATGTACAAGTGTTTAATTTCTTCATCAATATTTGCATTGAGTTTTTAACTTGCGTCATAAAACTAAGTGTAGGTATTATGCTATGAAGTAGTTGATATAATTATGCAAAACCATTTAGTTTTAACCGAATTTGTGGCAAAACATCCGAATCAATGAAATTTAATAACACATTTTAGATATCGCTACACGCTCCGCATTTAAATGAATTCGTGGGAACCTGTTTTAAGCGGTTGCATTAATTACTTTAATTACTAATACACATTAGGCGACCTAATGATCACGGTGAAACTTCGACGAGCGCACAGTGATTCACCTAGAACAAGCTAACTAGACAATATCGACCATTGAATTCCTATTAGTTACCTAACAATATGAACTCAGTAGGCCCATACACTAAAAGATACCAACATATTTTTTCGGAACCACCCTCTTAAGAATCGTTGTCAGGGTAAGTCTATAAAAAGTTGATAATATGAAGACCATTTTTTCACATTTGTACTATAAACTTCATTAGCTCGTTTGTGTCACTTAAAAGGATTTCTCCAAACGTTTATATAATGGAGTGTGTGCGTAAGGGTAAGTGATTTCTTCGGAGTTATGTTTCATGACAGGATTTGCATTATTGAATTTTATCAAGTTAGTTGTTTAGAAAAAAGTGATGTTTTTGCATACATTCATAATTTTAATGGAAAAAAAGTAGCATGTACTTTCATGTACACTCCGTGAAACCTATTCTGTTTGATTTTCACATATGTATAGCAAAATCTGGAAAAAAAACCATTGCGAATTATTTGCATAAATATATTTTTTTTATTTTTTTCTTATTACTGTTTTCACCATCTCAAAAATGGATTTTTTTGAAGAATGGTTAAAACATCCGAAAGAAACGCGGAATAAGGAACTATTTCGATTTATTTCTTCAAAACATGATTTCGATGGAGTTACGGAGCAGTCTCAGAGAGATATCAAGCTGGTAATCTCCAAAAATTCGTCAAAATTGGCTGAAAAATGGAGCAGCTGTGGAAGAAACCGACAGCGGTTTCTGGAGATCGATTCAACATGGCTTCAAGGTGCTGACATACCTTTTGATGTGTCCGTTTACTTTGCCATACCAAGTACGTCTATGGAATCCCAGAAAGGACCTGGAAGGCCACCTAAAACGTTTGAAGATGCGAGTCCCAAAACGAAAAGACGACGCGTGGATGACCTCCTACATTCAAGAAGCGCTAGTGAATTAGCATACGCTGCTGAAGTGTCAGTGCGAATGTCAGGTCAGAGAAGTGTAGCACGTAAAATTAAAGATGCAGTTGGCAGTCCAAAATATCAAGAAATTAATGACACAATATATGAAGCAAGTGCCCCCAGGTGTTTGACTAGCGAAGAAGCTTGGGCGAACTATGTTGACAGTAAATCAACTAGCCATAGTTATAAGCAAACTCGGAAGTGGAGCATCAGAGCAGGACATATGGTATTCCCCTCATTGCATAGTGTAAGAAAGGCGAAAGCTACCTGCTATCCTCCAGATGAACAGATTTTTGTTAACATATTAGTGCGCTCCCTTCTGAGGTCCTAGATTTTATTATTCAACGTAGCTGTAAGGAACAAACTGCGGATACTGTGTCCAGTTTTCATAGATCTGACACTTATAATCGTGACTGTTCTGTGGACGATTTATCTGATAATAGTTGAGAGAGACGGTTGAGTCATTCTGATTAGTTTTTACTTTAAGATATAGTTTAAAATTAAAAAAAAATATATAAATGTCATTTTATTTCTGAACCTGTTTTTTTTTATTCTAAATACTAGCGCAAATGGAAAATCATCCGTAAATAGGTACTTAGATATATATATCTATGCTTATTGACCTCATTTAGGAACAATAACACTATAAAATAATATTGTCCAGCTAACTTGTTCTACACGAATCACTGTGGAGCGCCCCAAACAACGTAATTTATGCACCGACCCGAGCCTCAGGCCCTTGGTGACTCACCAAACATTCCTAAAACAATACACCAAAAAAAACTCAACGATTTAGTGCATTCGGCACGCTTTTAATCGCTTTACAATACCATTAATCACATTACAAACCACAATCGTTTAATTGTTGCCATAGATATATCCAATAAAAGAAACTCTGATAATAAATAAACTCGTCGAACGTCGCGCACTCAAATAAAACTAAGAGAGAGAAGCTCGCGGGAAGTGGAGGGGAGCTTACGGGAAGAGGGGCGGCCCTATGTAACGAAAGCTCGCGCCGCCATTGGCCGTCCCGCCCGCAGAAAGCTAAGGGGGCGGAGCTTAGCAGCCGCTGTATAAAAGCGCGCGCCGCCTCCGCGCCCGCCAGTCAGCTCCACGCAGCGACAGCGCACAGGCGCCCGCGCATCTGTCCGTTCAGTGTTACTAGTGATTCCAACATGGTGAAGTTCGAAGGAGATTTCAGTATCAATTCCATACTGATGAACCACGCGGCCGCCAAGCCGCCGCCGTCCCCGGCCCCGTCGTCGACGGGAGCCTCGCATTCCGACGACCTGAGCGATTCCGAGCTCGACGTCACGGGCACCGAGCCCGTCGACTGCACCAAGCCCAAAGACGACGAGAAGAAAGACAAGAAGCACGAGAAACCGGCCTACAGCTACAACGCCCTCATCATGATGGCGATCCGCAACAGTCCCGAGAAGCGGCTCACCCTCAACGGCATTTACGAGTACATCATGACCAACTTCCCGTACTACAGGGAGAACCGCCAGGGCTGGCAGAACTCGATCCGCCACAACCTCAGCTTGAACAAGTGCTTTGTGAAAGTGCCGCGTCATTACGACGATCCCGGCAAAGGGAACTACTGGATGTTGGACGCGTCTGCGGAAGATGTGTTCATTGGAGGTACCACGGGCAAACTCCGTCGGCGGTCAGCGCTCAACGGCAGGTCACGCCTCGCCTGCTTCAAGAGGCCCCTGTTCCCCGGAGCACCGCTTCCCGGCGCGTACCCTCCCACTACATACTCTCAGTTGGTCGGACTATACTCCCAGCTGCTGTACCAGAGGTACGCTCCAATGCAGATGAAGACGCCACCCGTGGCCCCAAGTGCAGTGCATCCCGCGTTCCGTGGCGAAGCTATGAGCTACCTACCTTACTCACCGGCTCTGTACGGCGACCGCATGCCGTCGGCGCCGTTCCTCAACCAGCCGCTCCTGCAGAACTCGCCGCTGGTGCAAGGTTCAGCGATGATGGCCCAGACCTCCCCGCTGCTGCCGCCCTCGCCCCCGATAATGGCCCACTCGCCCCCCAACTCGGGCGCTTCGAGTCCGGAGCTGCCCTCGCCGTCGCACCATCCGCTATCACCCCACATCTACAAGCCAATAACCGTTCTCACCCGGCAGTGACTTTAAAGACTGTGAACTGTTCGTTATCTGTGATTTAGTATTAGGTAGCCAAGGACCAGTGGCTGATATAGGTCTGTAATCTCAGCATGCACATGCAATATTAGGCACTTTATTCACCTCACCTAGCATTCCTCTGTATCGTACAATGCATCTATGTGTAATGTGTAAATAATTCCAAAGTGTAAAGGTATTTATTGAAGTAGCGTTAGGATTAAGCTAAGAGAGTTATAATTAATAAAAGAAAATATTGTTTCCCCTTAAAACCTCTTTCATTTATTTTTAATGTTGTCCCTAACGAAGATTACCGGGTAATGCGGTAATCGGCTTATAATTTGTTTTATCACAAAGGATGATACAAAAGATATAATTTTAAATAAGTACTTAGGCATTGAAATGGCACAAAGGCATTACATTCTTTCGTTTTGTAGTCTCGGAATAATCAATATTAACTCTAGTAATTGCATTAACATGATATTCATTACATTTATACCAAAGAAAGGTCTAGTTACAGAATCATAAATCTGTTTCGTTTAAATTTATTTCAATGCTTGAAGCCAATTTTGTTGGAAACTCATTGATATAATAAGTAACCATCCATTTACGGAAGCGTCATCCATAAAATTATCTATCTAGTAGATAACCCAATAAAATATTAAAGTTATGCTATAGAAATGAATGAAACCTATTTAAGACTAAATTATTCAATAACAACACAAGTATTTTTAAACATGTCAAACCTAAGAGGATGGTTTGAAATAAAAATAACACTTTGAATGACATCAAGTACCTACATTGGAAAATAAATTTTAAATGTTTTAACGACATCCGTTCTCATATAGGGAGTCAAAATATTTACCAAATATAATACGATATTCATGCTTAAGCAAAGGTTTAATAGGTATAATTTTATTTTGCATATAAAACAATACTAAAAGTATTTTTAAACAACAGTTAATGTGCACTTAAAAAGGTTAGGAACAATTATGATTACGTATTTCTATTTTTAGATAAACACTAGACATCCCTACTAATATTATAAATGCGAAAGTAACTCTGTCAGTCTGTCTGTCTGTCTGTTACGCTTTCCTGCTTAAACCTCTCAACCGATTTTAATGAAATTTGGTATAGGTATACGTTGAATCTCAAGAACGGGCATAGGCTACTTTTTATTAGAAAATAAGTGGAGGAGGGGGTAATACCACCTTTGAAAGTTTAAATGGAAAAATATTTATTTTTGAAGTTAGAGATATGAAATTTGGCACACATATAGCTCGAAACTTGGATTAAAATATAGACTACTTTTTATTTCGAATATTAGGGGAGAAAGGGGTAGAACCGACCATGAAAGGATGTAGTCCACGCGAACGAAGTCGCGGGCACAGCTAGTCTATACTAAATATTCTAAAGCTATTGAGTTGGTTTGTGTGATTACGCTAATGTGATGAACTGCTGATTTGAATTGACAAATTATTTTAGTGCTTGATGGTCCATTTATCGAGGAAAGTTTTAGGCAGTAACATAACGCTGTGAATAATTGAAGCGAAGAATTTGTAGAAATTGTAGAAGAAACGGGAACAGTGTGCGTGTCAATTCGCGGCCGCAAGTTCTTATGAAATAATTATTTCGTTTACTTAGGGGAATTAGGTTTTTAGTATTTAGTTAGGTAGATATTTTGAATTGAACGTATCCGACTAATAAATACAAGGTGATACGTTTATTCGAGTAATAATAAATATTCATTAACAGTATTTTTAGTTCAGGTTTTGGCCTAGTTTTTTGTTATTGCCGTCTATGAAAATACTAAATAAAGAGAAACACTTTTTTTGCGATACCTAATTCTGTTTGGTGTCAGCTATTACAAAATTATGAAGGTAAACTTAAAAATGATATATTCATTATTTGTCAATCTATTTTTGGTTTAAATACAGTCTACCTATTTATTCATAAGTATTGTTAATGTAATCTATGTGAATAAAAAAGATTGACTTTGACTTTGACTTATCTATATATATAAAAGGAGAAACTGACTGACTGACTGACTGACATATCAACGCACAGCCCAAACGGCTAAACGTAGGCACTTGAAATTTGGAAGGGACGTAGCTTAGGTACCGTAGGGGTGCACTAAGAAAGGAATTCCCGAAATTCCCACGGGAACGGGAATTAGCGGGAAAATCCTTTTGTATGAAAAATCTAAACCGCTTAAGTTAGGCGCTTGAAATTTGGCATGCAGGTACCTTAGTAAATATAAAGTTTAGTTATGGCTGTATTTTGAGAAATTCTCACGGGAACGGGAGTTAGCGGGAAAAAACTTTTGTATGAAAAAATCTAAACCGCGTAAGTTAAATGATTGAAATTTGACATGCATATACCTTAGTGAATGCAAAGTTAAGTCATGATTGGATTTTCCAAAATTCCCATGGGAACGGGAATAGCGGGAAAAACTTTTGTACCGCGAGTTAGAGGCTTGAAATTTTTTAGTATATGGGTATCTTAGCAAATGTACAGCTTCATGGGAATGGGAAACATCTTTTTCATGAAAAAATACTGCACTAGCGCCAGATTCAGAATAATTGTTATGTTGTTTTTTAATGTATTTTCTCAAAAAAAAAAAAAAACTTTTTAAAATTTTTGAATGCAACATTCATTATTATTTACATTCGACACACACCGAGAAAAATACTGAAATGACACAATAACACGCCACGCGGACGAAGTCGCGGGTAAAAGCTAGTACTGATATAAAACCTGAAGAATTACTGGTTCGGATTGAGACATATCTTTTTGTTAGATATCCCATTTATTATCGAGGAAGCCTTTAGGCTATTATGACATCGTACTAGGACCATTAGGAACGAAGAACAAGTTGGAATATGCGGAAAAACGGGGGAAGTGCGCCTGTGAAGTGGCAGCAGGGTCTTAGTAAAGAATAGATCACATGAAAACATATTTGAAAGTTCAAATAATCGTAGCACTGTAATGAAAACAATTGTTGTGCTAGGAATTTTTGAACTTTTAAATCGCTTTTACTTGAAATATCTAATTTGGAAATATGAAATTTTTTAGTAGGATCTTACTAAGTTTGGAGTTTGGATTTTACTAAGTTCCTCAAAGAAATACTAACAGTAGCTTATTAAACTTTTTGTAAGTTTATTTAGAAATATACATATAAATATACATTTGAAACTATGGCCCTCGTTTGTGGTTGTCTAGTTTAAGTCAAGATTCAGTGAATCTTTTAACAAGACATTTTAAATTATTGCATATGAAATACTCACAGCCATTGTTTCGTTATTTCATTTCAAAGTCACGACATTTTTAAATTCACACACGGATACGTACAAATTATTTTTAAATAATGTTAAACTAAATGCGATCTTCAGTGATGTGGCGTATCTTTGCGACATCATACTGTCAGCTTCGGGTGTTATCTGTAAATTATATTTAAAGTATTTATCAGGTACAAAGTAGGTGTGGTATGTGTAGGTATTATCATCATTATGATTCAATGATTATTTGGTACTTAGAATCTACCAGCTACTTTTTCCAATTGCCTATACATAGATATAAGTCTCATATCAAAAATATATCTACGTCACGCCGTCACGCGTGAACGGCTGAACCAATTCGACTTTTTTTTGTTGTGTTAGCTATTTTAGGGAGAAGGTTCTCATGAAAGAATAAAATTTTAAAATTGCGCGGAAAACTAGAAAATTTAAGAAGACTATTATGGAATAATTTATTTTTAATGACAGTTTTACCTGAGGGGCGCGCTTCCGGAATTTTCTGATTTCTTTAACTCAAGTAGGTACTTTACGTACTAACCACAGAGTCAGAGCATGTTATATGATAATGTCCGACATTTATATTATTAACTAGTTGTCTGTCTGTCTGTAACGCCTAATATTTTTCAACAATTATTTCAAGACCAAGATTAACCAAATCGGTTCAGCCGTTGTCGAGCTTTAGCAAGACTAACGGACAGGAATTAATTTTCTTATACATATAAACTCAAACTCAAACTCAAATATTTCTTTATTCAAGTAGGTTACATATAACACTTTTGAATCGTCATTGAATACAATGCAAAGTGATTCTACTTCCGGTTCGGAACCTATATCTACCGAGAAGACACCGGTAAGAAACTCAGCAGATCATTTACAGTATCAGTATCTAACTTATTGCTATGTGTAGCTCACTTTGGACCAAGTCATATAGTTTTGGTTTTGATGAGTGATGAAACAAATAAGTACTCAAGTAAGTTTTTACTTTCGAGAGGTAAGCTGTAGTGTAGTATAAGATTAGCCACTCTTTTAGTAGATTATAGTTTGAACCTATAAAAGTTACACCAATGGAAAAATTGTCAAAAAGAAATAATAACACTGACTTTCTCTCACACATGCACACGAAATTCAAATCGCCATCATTTCTCCACACCTAATTTAATATCTGAATAAAGATGATGAAAAAACTAACTCCTGTATAATAAGTTTGTATTGACCGTACAAATAAAGAAACGAGTTTCGGTACCGAGTGCAAACAGACAGACAAACGGTTTGATTGGCTCTGACACTTGGTACATTTAGTATGAGACTCGGACAATTATTGTAATTTGTTTACGGCTTTGTAACTATAGTGTGAGGTTTTGTTCGCTCGATTGCGGGAAGGAAAACTACTGGTCTCCAGTAATATTGATTGTGTAATTGTGATGGGAAAGATGCATGGGAAATTGATGGCGGACATGAGTTCGATTGTGTTTTAATTGGTTTATGAAGCGTCAGATATCTTCGTTTTTGTCGGATAGATTATCGGATAGGCCTACCTCGTTGGTTTGAGTCAAAGTCAAAGTCAATCTTTTTTTATTCACATAGATTACATTAGTAATACTTGTGAATAGTCTCTATATAAAGCAAATGAAGCTACCTCCGGTTCGGAACCTATAACTAAAGAGAAGATCGCGGCAAGAAACTCAGTAGTTTTAGTCTCAGGAGTTTAATTTTTAAATCGTTAGATTAGAAAGTTCTAATAAGAAAACCATACATTCTAATAAGAAACCCTGCTAGTTTCAAAATGATAGCCATTAGTGATTAAAATGCCAAAAATACTGTAATATCAACATTGATAAAAAGTAAAATTTTGATAAACTTATCGCTGTGTTGATTGATAATTTCTGTCTATAATCATATTATAAAGATGAAAGATGTTATTGATTGTTTGTTTGTTTACATTAAATAAGCTACTGAAGCGATTTGTAAAAAATATCTTACTAAGGGTAAGTTACACTATCTCCGGGTAACGTAGGCGGTTCTATATTCTTTGTAAAATGGGGATTCTTACTAAAACTCTGATCATGTAACCCAACTTGGGTTATATAATATATATATATATACCAGTGCGAAGAAAAGGCAAAACACAAGTTACAGAAAAATATAGAGAACAAAATTCATAGTATCATTGTAGAAAATATTTTGGCCATTTAATCGTACATTATTTAATTGACAAATATAATAATAGCTATCATGAAAACAAACTATTATTATATTAAATGTTTTGCCACTTCGATCACATAATATTCAAGTATAGATTAGGATTATTTGATTATTTTAGATACCTACAATTGTATAGGCTAAATATATTTAATGAAATAAAACTAATTAACGTTAAGTTTTTTATTACTTTTGTATAATTGTTAATTTTTCAGTATCTAGCTTAGTTAATTAATAGGTACTTTGAATTTTGATCAGCTAACAATTTTATTCTGCATACACTTTGACATATGCATGAAAAATAATATAATTTTAAATAAAACAATATAACGCCAAAACAACACAGAAACATATTTACGCGAACAAAATTATTTCTATAGATAGGATTAGCTATTGATCTGTTTATCGTTCAGGTCTTGATCGATTTTGGTCTTACCAGTTTGCGACGTCAAAAGTAATTAAGATACAAAAAAGTCACATTCGTTTATCGGCGCCAATAAGGCAATAGTAAAGAACTTCTCACTCCTTGTAGTATAAACAGAGATAACGAAATTAAACGTGTGACCTCTACAAGTAGCATATTTTAATAAGCAAAACTAATTTGTACACTTATTTGTTAGTAGTTGCTGGTGGTACCAAAAACCGTGATTCGGTTTTAATAAATAAATAAAATAAATCGACCAAATTAAAATGTTCATCTATAAGTTTCTATTTGCTTTATACATGTCGCAGTCATCTGGTTTAATCAGCTATTTGATTGGATCACTAGCGCGTTCATTGAATGACGACGTTTAATTGAATGACTAAAGGACAACTCGTCAAATTGTTTAATATAACGTTCAACTTCTTGACTGAACGTCATTTAGCATTGTCGTTGAATGGGATATAGCTGACAGACATGACATAACACACCTTAATAAGATTTTTTAATATGTTTTAACAACTTTAAGTCTTAAGACAATTAGGCTAAAAAAATATTTTTTTACGAATAAGTCACTTTATATCTCAATTTCACTCTAAAAATTATCAACACAGTGCTATTCGATTATATCTGTATCAGCTGTTTGACGCCATCTTTGTTTTGATAAGCACTAACGCCGCAGTGGAAAAAAAATGAACTAAATTACAATCACCTGACTGATTACGTCCGCTATGTTCAAAGGGCTATGTTACAATCCGCTAACTTGTTGGACGTTCAGTGAGTCTTATTCATTCAACGTTCGGCCTAGTCATTCAATTAAACGTCGTCATTTAATAAACACGCTAGTGATTCAATCAAATAGCTGTTTCAACCAGATGACTGCGACATACACATACTTAAAATTTTCTTTATTTTAATCATAGATTACATTCCTCCTATTTTTTCCTTCAAAAGAAGCGTGAAAAAACATCTTGCGGGCCAGTATGGCGATGCAAACGGATAGGATATTACCTACGGTATCAAATCCGTTGTCATCGCCATGTGGGTTTCTCTCTTGCTTACCATCAGGCTGTGAGGAAACAATTTACTGTGCCTTTATGTAAAAAAATAATCAGTATATTAAGCTAGGTCCCCAGTTGGGCAAAGGCCTCTTTCATAAATTCCACTGTTCTCAATCTTGCGCTAAATACTACCAGTTTGGGTCTGCGGGCTGTTTGAATTTCATCGTCCCATCGAGTAGAAGATTCAGCATTAGAGAGATCTCCCTTTGTTGAAAAAGTGAAGTATTTCAAGATATTTTATTACAAGATACTTAACAACGTATTAAGTAGGTATGCCTTTTGTAATATACATTTTAAATAAATAAATAAGTACTTAGATATAGGGTCAAAGACTGTGATGTTGTCAGATACTTATTTTACTCTTCTACCGAAATCAATAGTTTTAACAAGCGTGAGTGGTTCCCAGAATTCCCAGTAGCCCAGTGGTGAGTGTCACTCAAAGTAGGAGCAGGTTGGCGCAAAAAAGCACTACAATGGAATTCGCAACGTGCTAAAATTCATCGCTGGCTCATCTATCACGCCGTGAGGTGTGCCGCAAGGGATAAGACTACAGAGTGTTTAAAACATATCATTCAATTTTGTACTACAACCATAAATTAAACTTTGTTATTGGGTTTTTACCGAACAAAATCTTCTTCAAAATGAGCTATACTATATATTATACTTTGACTGACTTATTAATCACACATTTTCGCAAAGTATAACAATGCAAAACTTGAAATTCGGAAGGTAAGTTACTTACATAATTTACTCGTACACTAAAGCTAAGAATGGATTTTGAAACTCCACCCCTAAGGGTTTATCGAAAATAATAATAAAAGGAATCGATCGTTCTTCTGATTTGAACAATGTGGCCAATCTACAATCAACCGATTATGAAAAACTTTTTAATTAAACTATTTATCTTTATCTAACCACTAGGGGCCCACCGCTACTATCCTCGTTTTTCTTTCCCACATTTACCACTGATTCCTCGCGCTTACCTATTTGTCACAGCGTAATTT
The DNA here is from genome assembly GCA_037074685.1 of Glyphodes pyloalis. Classification (NCBI taxonomy): domain Eukaryota; kingdom Metazoa; phylum Arthropoda; class Insecta; order Lepidoptera; family Crambidae; genus Glyphodes; species Glyphodes pyloalis. Next base: position 742,302 of record JAYKKO010000003.1, on the reverse strand, counting down.
TTTATAACCTTAAACCTTCGTCTTGAAATGGATTATGCAATACAAACATATTTTTTAAATTCGAACTAGTAGTTTTTGAGATTAAAGCCTTCAAACAAGCTTTAAAATATAAGTATAGATCTAGCAACGGGTGAACTAAGTCACTTGCAAGTTTTATTGTCTTGTAACTCCGCCCGCATCTCGTATCTTATACTACCACCAAAGACAGTTAGAAACAGTTATTTGAATACAATCCCACAAACAAACACACAATCACAGCGCTGTCAGTAGGCAGCCATCATTAATCATCCATCACCTTGTCCTCAGGGCGTCTCCCAAGTCTTCCGGGGAAGAAGTCAGCCGTTTTTGTCAACAAACTTTTCAATCATACGCAAAACTTATTACTTACATCACAAGTTCTCAAACTTTTCAGTTTACGGCGAAATTTATAGAGACGCCATTTTAATTTTGTAGTTAATTCATTCATTTATTCAAATATACATACATACTAGCTTACAGTGTTCCAAGGCGCCAGTATGTTTATTGGACATGTCAAAAACTTTATACTAAATTACGTGCGTCAAATAAAATTAAGCAATGACAATATTAATAAAAAAAATCAAATAAAAACAATAATTACTATACACAATAAAAAAAAATAACAATGTCAATAAATAGTAAATAACATAATCAATGATAATTAGAACGTCATTCATCTTTTTACTGGCCATCATTTCTTAAAATAGATGAATTACAACCAGCTAATTCTAATACTTGAATGTAATTTTAAATCATAGACGTTTAGTTAAAATATGTACAGATGATTTTACGATATTTAGTCAAGGAGGTCATGATTTAACAAATTATTTACGATTACGTTCTTTTGCATTGGTTAAAACGAATGTAGCTTTCCAATGTTGAAATAAATTTAGAAATTGGCCCAGTAGCTTTTCAATTATTTTTTACCGGTATCCTTTCTGTAGTTATAGGGAACCGGAAGTAGCTTCATTTGCTTAATGTAAAAGTTTCATTTACAATTATTACTGGTGTAATTTCCATAAATTAAATAAATCTCATTACCATTACTAACATACACACAAAAATACAAATATATCATCTTTATAATTTGACGACCTCCGTAGCCGAGAGGCGAGCCTGACTTTAGCGAGCGCCATCTCTGAGGGTTCGATCCCCAGTCGGGTCAATATGGGAAACGAACTTTTCCATATTGTCTCGGGTCTGGGTGTTGTGGTACCGTCGTTGTTTCTGATTTCTGTAACACAAGTGCTTAAGCTACTTACCACAGAATCAGAGCAATGTATGTGATGTTGTCCAATATTTATTTATTATTTAATTTAAGTGTAGGTGTTTCCCCTCACGCATGAGGGTTTCGCGGCGCACAGTTTGAGAAAAGCTGACATACATGTTATGCCACGTTACTTCTCTTGATGCCATTGATTCGTTGAGGTGGAAAGGTTGATGAGCAATTTATAACGTTTTGTTAGGTAAAATGGTGTTTTGTTTGGTGAATGCGCGTGTTTGAGAAGTCGATTGCAAATCAACCTTTCGTATTTGATAGGATATTTAGTATTTTGTAGAAGTTGTTTGTATAAAGGCAGTTTTGCTTTCTATTTATTTTGTTTATTTCACGTTTATAAAATTTTCTACAATGTTTTTACGTAATCATGGAACGTGGGTGTTCTTTCTTCATTAATATTTTTCTTTGAAACCTTTAGAGGTAACAATTTGAAATTAATATGTAGTTATTATATATTAAATTTCATCACCTTTGCAGTGCGGGAATCGAACCTGCGACCTTCACGTTCGTGCTGCTCTTCCAACTAGAAATAGAAAAAAATTCTATATTATGAAAATAGTGCGGCGTGAATCACTATGAAAATCATAAAAATCTATTATTAGTTCGTACAAAGGTACAAATTAAGCATTTTAGTTTCGTAATTACATACTTAAATAATATGTTATTTCTGATACCTTACGAGTCTGGTACACTACAATAATAGACATAATTACCACATCAATTGCCTAATCGTCTTTTATTTGTATTGGGTATTTAATTAGAAACAGACGCTTAACAACGGAAAAGACAGCACTTGGCAACGTTACCTCATTACTAATTAATTGTTTCATCCGAATCGGTTTAGCCCGTGGAATCGTTGCGTGGGATTTTAATCGGAATGTTTGAGTTTCGTTAATTGCTCTCAGTGTTATTAAAACATGACATTAGTTAACGATGGCTACGTGACTTTTATCTTATGTAAGGTAGCTTGGTTAGTAATTGACAGTTGCAATTATGTTACATTTATTAGCGTTTAGTCACAAATATATATATATTGTTTAACTTCGAGATTGACCTCACCCCACCTAATGTTAAGTGGTAATGAGGTCCTGGACTTGTCGCCCTTACCTTGACCGTAATAAAGTGACGCGTGAGCTCCTGATTGAGGAGAAATGTGTCAGCTCGTTATGTCATAGGTAGGTGTTAACTACTTCGGACTACTACTATCGAAGATGACAAGTCTTTTAATTTTCATCGAATTTTCCATTTATTTAGTTTTTTTTATATTACACTTCAAGATGGACCTCATCTTACCTGAAGTTAAGTGGTAATGAGGTCGTAGCTTAAGGGCGACAGGTACAGCATAGTGAATCTTTTACTGGATTTGTCGCCCTTACCTTGAAGGCTTGACCCCTGCAACTAATGTAGCACCCCCCATGAGGACCACAACACCACAGAAGTGATTGTTATTTGGCTGCGGTCTTCTGTGAGGTGGAGGTATTTCACCGGTCAGGCTGCTCCAGTTCGAGCAATTAATTGCTATGCCCTACCTCTCTTAAAATAAATAAATAATAAGGTACCAATCAGAATTCTGTATTACTTAAAATGTACACGACAACGTTTATTTTTTCAAAAAACATTTTAAATATAAATTCATGCAAATAAACAAGGTTATTTTTAGAAAATTCCAAACGCTTTGACGTAAATGATTCACTGACATTTCCTTTTAAATATTTTATAAAAGTAAGTGTCAAAATATTATTTTTGTAAACCTTAAATCTTACAAACTTGGACAAGTAGGATACTGCAGTCTCAACGCATGAATTGCCCTCAGGCAATTTAAGAAGTATTTTTTTTTACCAAAAAATGTTTTATTTGAGGTAACTAAACATTTTCATTTCACTGATTTTTAAGTGATGCGTTGATCGAAATAAGTCATTCAAAAATACATTTTGACTTCCCGATCAATGTTTTGACAGGCAAAAAAAACTGATCATAGTATTTTTTAATGAATGTACCATCTGTTTCTCGCGACTTCGATCGCAGTATTTTAAGATAAAAAGTATCCTAATGCCTTATCTCTCTTTGTATCAATTTTCTCAATCAATGTCAGTATTGGGCCACTATGTCGCATGTAAGTCCTACAGTTAATTTCATTTATTTTACAAATAGATACTTTTGTTTTATTTTTATTTCTTTCAATAATTGATTTTTAATTTTTCTTTTACAATTGACAAACTAACTGTGTGTCTTAGAGCAAAATTAGTAATAAGTTTAGCTTCCATTTGTAAAAAAAAACTACTGAGTTTCTTGCCGGTATCTTCTCTTTAGTTATAGGTTCCGAACCGGAGGTAGCTTCATTTGCTTTATATAGAGACTATTCATAAGTATTACTAATGTAATCTATGTGAATAAAAAATATTGACTTTGACTTTGACTATCAAATTTCATTTAAATCAAAGACAACTCCATATTATCGCGATAAAATATTATTTTTTAGGAATTCTTTTAGGTTAATAGAAATAAATTATAAATGTGTATCATCATTGTATATTTAACAGATACCGTAATGTTATTTTTAATGCTCAATTTAATGTTGTTTATAAAGATTTCTTTTTTTTTCTCCACTATTACCGCACCCATATACAAACTATCTGCATTAGCCATGGTTTGACTGGTAGAGATTGCCTCTATCATTAAGTCCACCTGTTGTACTTATTTGTGCAATAAATTTCTTAAATAAATAAATAGATAAATTATATACCTACTAAGAGTCCATATCCATGACAGCCAGATGCATCAATAAACGAGTAATCAGTTAACCATTTATCACGGCTCCTTCGTCTCGCGACAACCCGATCTAATGGCATTCACCACGGCCTGACTCCACGCGTGGACGCCCACCGAGGAGACAGATCGGCCTCTGGGGACGTCTGTCTGTCTGTCCGTCCATTTGTGGACGTAGGAAGTAGACCTACTCCGTTACAAAGGTACGGAAACCACGTGTAAAGGAATGCAAGGCGCCTGATTGTGAAAAAAAAATATTTAGCTTACTTTATTTAAGCCCCACTATAGTTTAATATAAATTTTTAAGACTTCCGCGTTCCATTTTAAGCATTTAAAATAATTTAACGGTTCAAAACGCGACACCATTTTATTCAGTAGTTAATACGAAATCAGCAGTCAGCTCGTGACCACGGTTTGTGCAACCTAACCGAAACGTCGGGCAGTAAGTACCAACTATAGTTTGTTTTGTAGGCATGTCAATTCGTTTATGAATTCCAATGTATTGATCATTATGCAATGCTTTTAAGTTAATTAACAGGTTATGATAATATATATGAAAACATTTTTGTTTAAACTGCGTTTAACTTGTATATATTAATTCTCCAGTCGCATCGTAGAATAATAGTTGTATCGAAAAATATTTATAATGAAAAATTATCCTTGGTTTGAAGAGCTTTATTCATAACCTTTAAATTCATAACCTAAACTTTACAAGTCAAATGACAAAATATCCAAATATAACTGATCTAGCGGTTCTTTTGCTAGTGTAGTCATCAAAGCTCGAAATTTAATTTGTACCAGTTTCGTTTAGTCTTTATTAGTTCAGCTGGAATTAGTACTTAAGGCATAATTTGAATGAAGCAACCGCCCAACCGGGCCCATTCATGAAGTTTGACGTTGCAAACTAGCTTTCTAAAGGTAATTAAATCTAAAATAGCTAAAGACATTTTAAGAGAGGGCATAGCGATTTATCGCTCGAACTGGAGCAGCCCGACTGGTGTGAAATACCTCCACCTTACCGCAGCCAAATAACAATCACTTTTGAGCTGCTGTGTTCCTGCGTGTGAGTAAGGTTTCCAGAACTCCTGGGGGGGTGCTACATTAGTAGCAGGGGTCAAGCCTTCAAGGTAAGGGAGACAAGTCCAGTAATAGATTTATTATGCTGAACTTGTCACCCTTAAGCTAGGACCTCATTACCACTTATCATCAGGTGGGATGAGGTCAATCTTGAAGTGCAATATTAAAAAAAGACAGAACCTATGGATTATCCAGTCCACTGATTACACAGCCTGGTAACCACATTTTGCAGTTAAAAGTTTGCAAATGTTTGTGTTTGCGATCGTTTTATAATTAGTACCGACTTGTTTATGTAAGTGGTTATTTCGATGCGTGGCGCCGACTTGGCGGCAATAATTGGTTGGCCCATTAACATGTGCCTATCTTGGGTCTAGAACTTTTGGATACCAAGTTGGATGTAAACAAGTGCTTGTTATCGAATAAGAGTCAATTATGAAGCCGCATCTATCTTAACTTTCACTTATAACAAAGACATGAAAGAAAAAAAGTGCCAGAAACCTATGGTATAATGAAACAGTACTCAAAAAGCTTTGAGAAACTAAATATAAATAAATAAACATTGGACAACATCACATACATTGCTCTGATTCTGTGGTAATTAGCTTAAGCACTTGTGTTGCAGAAATCAGAAACAACGACGGTACCACAACACTCAGACCCGAGACAATATAGAGAAGTTCGTTTCCCATATTGACATGACAGGGAATAGAACCAGGAACCTCAGAGATGGCACAACGCTAAGTCCGGCTCGCTCGCTTCTCGGCTACGGAGGTCGTAAACTTCTATAGATACAATAATTTCTTTTAGCTTTCCAAGACTTCGTGAAACTTAAAACATGAAAACTTGGTGGTTCTTTGTAAAAAGTGTTATGTTGTCACCAAATCTTTATTATTACACCATAGGTTAAATACATACTTGGGCACTTCATTGTTTGTGGGTTCCACCAGCATATCAGCACCGTAGTGGTGTGAGAAATAATACCAAAGCTGAATTTGCTGAGGTGGAACCCAATTGACCACAAAATGTTCTGTGTGTATGTTCATAAATTTTTTATTTCTTTCTTCACTCCTGCAAACAAAACTTTATGACGTAGCCAAACTCCAAAGTGATCTAAAATAACAATAAGTTTGAAACTGTTGCTGTAACTAATCTTCTGAGCATCTTTCCGATGTCTTCCGTGACTTCGTATCCCGGGTTTTTTAGTTGGTTTGATGACTTAAATTGTAATTACTTTCCAAAGGGAGTTGGGAGTTAGTCATGCTCACTAAAATGTCACTGGGGTGGTGGCGCTATGTGGCGGGTCGTTACATTCCCTTCAATATGGTTGAGTGAAGCGATGGCTGGCACATACGTCATGCTTGTGAACAGGTGCCTTTGGTACCTTTGGGGACTGGTCTGCTCCAGCTTACCTCTTAAAATAAAATAATACTTCATGCTTTTTTCACTCATCAAAATAAAACTATATGACTTGGTCCAAAGTGTTCTACACATAGCTATAAGTTAGATACTGCTACTGTAACTTATCTGCTGAGTTTCTTACCGTTGTCTTCTCGGTAGATATAGGTTCCGAACCGGAAGTAGAATCACTTTGCATTGTATTCAATGACTATTCAAAAGTGTTACATGTAACCTACTTGAATAAAGAAATATTTGAATTTGAATTTGTCTTCTCGGTTCAGAACCGATAGTAGAATCACTTTCCGTTATATTAAATGACGATTCAAAAGTGTTGTATCTTGAAAAAATGCATTTTCCTGTTTGTCCATCTAGGTAAACTACGGAAATAAATGATTTCCCGTAGTCCACCTAGGTGGACCTCGCGGGGTAGACCAAGGGCAATAGAGGAACAAAACAATGTCAGAATGAAGGATGTACGGTCGAAAGCACTGTCTTATAGCGTGGGCATAAGAACTATTTTTTTTATATTACACTTTAAGATTGACATCATCCCACCTGATGTTAAGTGCTAATGAGGTCCTAACTTAAGGGCGACAAGTACAGTATAATAAATCTGTTACTGGACTTGTCGCCCTTACCTTGAAGGCTTGAACCCTCCTACTAATGTAGCACCCCCCAGGAGCTCTGGAAACCTTACTCATACGCAGGAACATAACAACACAGAAGTGATTGCTATTTGGCTGCGGTCTTCTGTAAGGCGGAGGTATTTCACGAGTCGGGCTGCTCCAGTTCAAGCGATAAATCGCTATGCCCTACCTCTCTTCATGTTCAAACTGCAAGTATTTAACTCGATGTGCTGCTCACCGTACCTACAGATCTAAGGATTAATTTCATGGCCCCCAGAGTTGATTTGTATCTAGCAATGCAGTGAGTCATACCCACTTATCTATTTTGATGTCTTTATTAATGTTAAATGAACAGATACCATTTTCGTTTGATATGTTAATTCAATGAAAATTTTGCCTTATCTTATCGTGTAATCAGTGTTTGGCGTTCAAATTTCTGTCACATCAACATCATTCATGTGCGGTTTAAAGACAAATACTTTCTTATTAAACGTGCAGGAGAATTCTAAAATATATAGATAAAACTAGCTGTGCCCGCGACTTAGTTCGCGAGAACAACAGGTTTTTTCCATATATAAATACTTTCTTGGTCGGTTTTACCCCTATCTCCTCTAATATAAAAATCTAAAAGCATACCATTTTTTCTTCCAAGCTTCAAACTATATTTGTGCCAAATGTCTAACTTAAAAATAAAAACTTTCAAGAGCAATTTTGCCCCGTTTCCCCCTTATTTTCAACACAAAAAGTAGACGTAGTATGTCCGTTCTCGAGATTCAACGAACGAAAGATCGAAACCCACATACGAAATTTCATCAAAATCGGTTCAGTGGTTTTCGCCGGACAGATAAACAGACAAGGTTACTTTCGCATTTATAATCCGGCTATGCTACAAAACATCACGTTGGGACCAATGACAGTGAAGAATCAGTCGCATCTTTTGGAGAACAAGGGCACAATTGCAGTTTTTGCAATTTTACAGGAGAGCCATTTGAAGATATTTTTCTCTGTTATCATAGGTACTCTAAAGTTTGGCCGTTCCCGCCATTCCCCCAACAAGCGTGGGGGACTAGATGGAGCCGCCCCATAGGGGCAGCTATTCCGCCGACGGCGCTGTGGCTGCTGTAGATAATCTATATTTCCATGGCGCCGTCATTAGGCGATGAGAGGTGCGGGGGGGGGGGGTTTAGTGGGTAGTCTCACGGGTAGGAGGTAGGTAGGAGTCCCACACACGCCGCTGCCTCCCCCAACGCAGCGGTACGGTGCGACAATGCATTTCCGCCCCTAAAAAAAAAAAAAAAAAGAAAAAAAAGGTACTCTAAAGTTGTCCTCCTTTGCAAGACATAAACTATGTTCTTCTTTTTAGACCTGTGCTTTACTAGAATTAAAAACTTTCAGTATTTTATTTCAATTTTGTTTTTAAGGCAGATGACAATTGGGCTTTGTTCTACCAAAGGTGCGCAGTGTATCATATAGAAAAAACTGGAATAATACGCGTGCGATTCACTTCTAAATATAATAAATGGAAAATTCGATGAAGATAAATAGGCTTGTCATCTTCCATAGATAGGTAGGAAAAAATCTGACGTAACCAGTCCGAAGTAGTTAACACCTACCTATGACATAACGAGCTGATACATTTCTCCTCAATCAGGAGGTCACGCGTCACTCCATTACTGGAACATTTAAAGTGGCCCACCTCGTCACCGCTTCCATTACTACGGAATCTTGTCCAAATGATTTGTTAGTCAACAGTTACTAATGGCGAATAAATTGCTATTTCTATGAAATAAATCGATTGTTTTCATATTGGCCCTCCGCCGTGCTGTCGGTCACGTAGGCCAGGGCTCTCTAGCCGAATAAATTGGTAAATGATTGTTAATTAATTGCTCTTAATTATGTTTTAATGTTGTGTTGGCGCGTTCGGCTCCGGACCTCTTGCTTAAGTTTTCCTGGTTTAGTGGAACGGTAAATGAGTCTAACATTTGCTCCCCCAAAGGCTTGACTCTGGAGAAATTCCGACAGCATTCTTGAAGTTTTATCGCTCGAACTGGAGCAGCTCGACTTACAGAAGACCGCAGCCAAATAACAATCACTTCGATTTGGTTGTATTCCTGCGTGTGAGTAAGGTTTCTTAGACTCCTGGGGGGTGCTACATTACATAGACAAAGGTTTAGTCCAGTAACAGCTTTATTATGCTGTACCTACTTGTCGCCCGCAAGCTAGAACCTCATTACCACTTAACATCAGGAGGTATGAGGTCAATCTTAAAGTGCAATATATAAAAAATATGTAGCTGGACTGCATTTCTTTCAGTTTGCTGGTTATTGTTTTTATTAATGTTCTTTTATTTTTGTAAAACCAGGCTCTGTGCTACGGATGCCAAAGTCAACTTCTAGAAATATTACATACAGAAACGTCAGGGTAATTATGATCACTAATGAAATGTTTGTACAAATCAACACGTGAAATCTTAGCCCTATTTTTTTTGTATAAATACCTACTAATTCGTATTAAGGCTATAGTTATATTAAGTAGGTTTGGCATACCGTTACTATAATTATTATAATTATGACAACTTATCTCCTGATAAAAAATATTAAGCATAGTGCGTCCAAATGATACCAAGTCAATTTATTCGGTGTTATCTTAATTTCCAATAACTACAATGTTTTATGACAGTAATTGTGATAACGATGCAACTCGTCAATCGATATCGACTAGATTTCAATATTAAGTTTCAATTAACAAAACATATAATTTATAAAACAGTTTTTTATAGCTCTTATATAATAGATAATAAATAGTCAGAAAATTTGGGAATAATTAACGGAAATTCTGAAGTGGTATTTGTAATTTTGCTTCGAACATGGTTTATTTCAAAGAATATTTAGTTTACATTTCAGATTAATTCCTTCATTATGAATTTACCTACATATCGAGACATCTATATAGATATGCAAATCAAAACAATACCATTCTGTATATAGATGAACCCGTGAGTGAACTCATATTTTCACTTGTGGTCAAAGAAAACGAAAATGTTTCTTTCAGTGAATTGTTTCATCAATTAAATTGCCGGATTTTTCCAAAAATATCTCAAAAGAACCAATCATACCAGCGTTCATTAAATATGTTAAATACTCACTTCTTCTCTTCTGTTTCTCTAAAATATGTGATTTTATTTATGTGTTTGTATGTTCGTGTGTTTGTGCGTGCGTATGCATGTGTGATTGTAAAACATATGTGTGAAATATATATTTGCACGATTTAATTTCGCATACCTTGCAATAATTTACTGTAAATCTTTTCTCAATTTATATTTTGCACAGCCGTATTCGTTTTTCAATATCTAGTATTTCGTCTACCTGAAGGTTGTCTGTCTGGAAGAGATTGCTTTATAGCAATAAGACCGCCTAAATTATACTCTAATATGTCTGTAAAATTCTGTATCTTTTTCTATGCAATCATCTAAAATACATTAGTTTTTGTATAATTTTTGTATGTTCTATTTAAAGACAATATAACTCACCGCTACGGTATTGCCGGAAGCGAAACCCCTCTAATGAAGACAATATTTTTGTTTCGTAACTTTCGTAATTAGCATCGAATGGTTGCATATTTCTAACATCGATTAGCCGATAACGGCGAGTGTGGTTGTGTGAGTGTCATTACGATGTGAATGAATGAGCGGACAAGTTTGCCTACACGACCTCGCGACTTTGTCTGTCTGTTTGTGTTATTGAGCTAATTTGTTATGCAAATACAACATTGGTAGGGTTGGCAGAATTTCGGAAGGGAAACGGTGTGACTTATCGGTTGAGTTGGAAATTGAGGAAAAGATTTTGGAAAATAAATGACTTTAGCAGATTTCAGTTATTGTATTAAACTCAAACTCAAACTCAAATATTTCTTTATTTAAGTATGTTACATATAACACTTTTGAATCGTCATTGAATACAATGCAAAGTGATTCTACTTCCGGTTCGAAACCTATATCTACCGAGAAGACACCGGTAAGAAACTCAGCAGATCATTTACAGTATCAGTATCTAACTTATTGCTATGTGTAGCTCACTTTGGACCAAGTCATATAGTTTTGGTTTTGATGAGTGATGAAACAAATAAGTACTCAAGTAAGTTTTTACTTTCGAGAGGTAAGCTGGAGCAGACCAGTCCCCAAAGGCGGCACCTGTTCACAAGCATGACGTATGTGCCAGCCATCGCTTCACTCAACCATATTGTAGGGAATGTAACGACCCGCCACATAGCGCCACCACCCCAGTGACATTTTAGTGAGCATGACTACTCCATCTCCCCATAATTTGTAATTAGAATCTCTTACGTCTCAACGAAACGAAAAGTAATAGTCGCTTGCCTTATATCTCTATTAATGTTTTGCTCATACTTATTTCTCATACTAGAAACGTTATGTTTAAAATTAACACGTTGGTAAATAATAATTTATATTTATTATAATAAATGAAATTCTAATAACTATAATGATTTTTTTCAGGAGAGGCGAAAAACGAATTGCCGTGTCCCTGAGTACCGTAGGAATTTCCGTTCCATTAGGATTTATTGTGTACTAATGAAGCTAAAAGAGAAATGTTATTGAAATTGTTTTGGTCGATAGCTACTGATTTTAGAAATTCGATAGTGTGCATAACTCAAAAACTGCAATTTTTGAGTTAGTTCCCTTTAGATCTTGGTGTGCGATATTATCTTTTTAATTTTTACGAGACATAACATACGTCACCTTATCGGTTGCAGACAGAACGCTGCTTATAAACTATCCAGGCATCTCAGGATAGAATAGGGTATGGCATCACCATCAAGGCGATGAGGTCCACCGGGGAGTTTTAGTGGGTATTCCTACCCGCATAAGGGCAGGGAGTCCCACACGCGCCGTCACCTCCCTCGGATGACGGTACGGTGCGTCAATGCATTTCCGTCCGAAAAAAAAAAACAAAAAAAAATAAAAGGATAGAATAGGGTGGTAAAAAGGTTGGGAAATGCATTGGTGCACTATACTGCCTAGGAAAAGTTAGCGGCGTATCTCTCCGCTCTAAAAAGAGTGGGGACTACCCACCAATCCCCCCCCCCACGCCCCCGCACCTTTCATTGTAAGATTTTTCTAATCTTAGCCCCCGTTGAGGTAGGAGCGCCATGTAAGGCCTTTCAAAGAGCTGGCTTATAGTCGCCAGCATTTTTTGTATTAACGGATGGATGATATTATATACTTGTCGCCCTTAAGCTAGGAACTCCTTACCACTTAACATCAGGTGGGATGAGTTCAATCTTGAAGTGCAATATAAAAAAAATAGAAATACGTAGAAGTACCGTACCGTCATCTGAGGAATGTGACGGCGTATAGGGGATATCCTAAAAAGAGCGGGACTACCCACTAAAACCTATTAAGTATTACAAAGATCTTCTCAGGATTATCTGTGAGAAGCGGGGGTGGCCGGTTCAGCAGAAGACCCCTCGACCCTATGGCTGGCAACCCTAGCTGCTGCTGCTCTTTTCATACAAAAGTGTCGTCAATGATTGTAATTTTTTCATAGAAATGTGATGGAAAACCTGAATGTCATATTAGATATTTCGAAGGTGTAACTAATTTTGGAAAGAACAATATTTTTTTTGGATCAGATAAGAAAATAGTTTGACATCTTAGTTATATTTTTAACAATAACAACGTTTTGCATATCCACGTTAGTTATGCGTGACTCATAATAAATTGACATCTCATTATTTGGAGACAACTTACTTTAGATATATTATGTGTTTTGAGCTGATTGTGCCTTGCGTAGTGCAAAACTAGATATGAGTTCAGCTTTATTTGTAATATGAACGACAGAGTTTCTTGCCGGGATCTTTTCTGTAAGTTATAGGTTCCGAAACGGAGGTAGCATCATTTAAATAATGTAGACGTTTCATAACTTTTACTGGTGTAATTAACATGAATCAAAGAATATTGAATTTGAATTTGAAACGAGCTTACACAGAATTATTGGCTTCCACAGAACCCGGACATCCACGTTCCATAGCAGAATTTTCACGCGACTTAATATTGGTAGGAATAAACAACGCTAAGGAGTCACGGACCACGATTAGTTAATTGAATCTATAAAACATGACAACACAAAACTGATTACGTTGCCTTAGCTGTAAACGTATATTAGTGTTGCCGGATAATCGATTATCAATTAATCGATTATTCCCCCCTCAAATAATCTAATAATCGATATGACAATCGATTGTATCGATACTATCGATATAATCGATTATATCGATACCTATTTTTATTAGATATACACGATTAATCGATTATAATCGTAGTCAAATACAATATAATCGATATAATCGATTATATCAATATCAAGTTGAAAGCGATACTATCGATGTAATTGATTATATCGATATAATCGATTAATTTGCAATTATTTTTAGATTTAATCGTCATTCCTATAATGTCTTCTTAGACATAACACATTAAAAATGAAACCGTGAAAAAGTTATTTATACCCTAATTTTTATTCATAAAACGTGATAGCTAAGTTTCTTGGTACCTACCTGAACTGTACCATCATGGCGAGACTATCTTATCCGATAGGTAAATAAAATCGATTATATCGATATAATCGATTATATCGATTATATTGTATTTGACTACGATTATAATCGATTATATCTAATAAAAATAGGTATCGATATAATTGATTATATAGATAGTATCGATACTATCGATTGTCATATCGATTATAATCGATATACAATCGAATCGACGGCAACGCTAACGTATATGTTCTGAATATAGAATTAATAAGTAATTACTGATAGTTAACCATTAGTATATTTTGATTAATGTTTACAATTTAGAAAAACGAAATATAGATTTTCGTACAAACACATATATCTTGTCTTTTAAACGGTATATTACGGGTATGGACAAAATTAAATATCCCAGGAATAACCTTAAATGAAAAAATAACATACGTGAAGTCCAAACTAGAACCACCTCCTATTTTGAAATCGGTTAAAATACTGAGACTGACTGAGAAAATACTGAGAAACCGTATTATACCCGTATAATATTAAAAAAACCATCCGTTTTAGTTACGAACAGTAATCAATTATACGAGGCGTAAGCTAAAACCGTTCCAGACTCGTAGTCAGTTGGAGAAAAATGGATTGTCATTTTTGACAAATTACGAATCGCCTAATTAATTAAGAGAGGCAGGGCAAAGCGATTTATCGCTCGCCTGGAGCAGCCCGACTGGTGAAATACCTCCACCTTACAGAAGACCGCAGCCAAATAACAATCACTTCGGTGTTGTTGTGTTCCTGCATGTGAGTAAGGTTTCCAGAGCTCCTGGGGGGTGCTACATTAGTAGCAGGGGTCAAGCCTTCAAGGTAAGGGCGACAAGTTTAGCAACCGTTTTACTATGCTATACTTTTCGCCCTTAAGCTAGGAACTCATTACCACTTAACATCAGGTGGGATGAGGTCAATCTAGGAGTACATTATAAAAAAAATATATTGGAACCAGGCAATAGAAACGACATTCCAAAATCAAATAGGTATATTTAGCGTTAGTAACACGAGCGTTTGTTTCCAAATAGAATTTACGAACGAAAACATTTTAAAATTCACCCGTCCTTTGTTTAACCTACAAATAAAATGAAACTCGCTTACTTAACCCGATAATTAGTTCCTTGTTTTGTTTTGACAATGCTGTTTTAATTAACATTGATTTGACTCTACACACGTTATAGGTGAATTAGTTTTCGTTTTCTAAATGCGCTATTTCATTTAACTTTATGCGGGTGAAAAATTCGGACCCGCCATTTTATTTAAAACTAGCTGTACACGCGCGACATCATTCGCGTGGACTAGAAAGAAAATACATTTATTGACCGTACAAAACCTTATATACAACCGATTACAAAATTAGAACAAAAATTAAAATTAAAAATACTAGAAAGTTACAAACCATTAAATTAGAAGACAAATGACAAAATGAAAACAAACAGAGAGGTCAAAAGGTGCCTGCCTCAGCATAAGCTACAGTGGTACACATTATGTATACCTACGCTACCACTGTAGCGCTGGTCTTCCGGCAGTACCTTGGTGACGTGGGTAGATATACAAAATATTAAATCACTACAGGATTAATTTTTTTTTTATAAAAATTATATGATTTTTCTTAGATAAAAGTAGCCTAAGCTACTCCTTATATATACAGCTACCTATCAAGAAAAGTTCTGTGAAAGTCGGTCTAGCCATTTCAGAGATTAGCCGGAACAAAGAACTTCCAGTAAAATTTCAATTATTTTTTTTGGGTAAAGATTCTGCTTGTAATTTCAATCCGATTTGGTGCAATCGTTTCGAAATTATCCACTTAAATTCACAAATATCCGATTTTTTTATTTAGTTGCAATGATCCTTAGCATGAAAATAATGCAAAAATTAATATAGGTACATTAATATGGATCGTGGTCTTGTAAGTTCGATCTTAGTTCTTATGACCAATACACAAGAGCCAAAACTGATTCGTCATGTGTCTAAAATTACAATCAGCCTTTCTCCAACTGATTACGAGTGTGGAACGGTTTTAGATTACGTCTCGTATAATTTATTACTATCCGTTACTTAAACGGATTGTTTTTCAAATATTAGAACTAGGCATCAGTCTGTACCTAGAAACTCTTAACATGCTCATTAGAACAATGGTAATTAGAGGACACATTGCATTACCTATACAAAGATATCTTAATGCACTAGTTTAGGAATAAGGCACCAGTTCTCAAGAGCACTAGGTGATTTAAAACCAAATTAGTGTTAAATGCACGTGTTATCATTACTTACTGACAATTAAATTACTTAGCTATCTTTCGAGAAAAAATCGTAATTAGAAAATAAACAGAATAAGTTTTTCGAGCTGCTATTTTTATTTATTTTTTTTCAAATATTTAAATGCAAAGTAGATGATGAGTTTACGTAGTTACACACTAAATTGTTCGTAATTTACCAAACATTACAGACAGATAATAAACCTAACATTATGCTTATCATGATTTATTGTACGCAAAACAATGTATGATGTAAATTTGGTTGTTTAACATATCTTTGAGGATATTTTATGAACCAGATTCTATCTTTAGTGTTTTTATACATAATCGGTTGTGTTTTTGTTTATTTATTTCACTGTTTCTGTTTCTTTTTTATTTTTTCCTTCTCTGTAATCATTATAATACTGTAGCCACTCGCTTGCGTGGAGAAATAACAAGAGCCCCGGCTTCGGTTATTTTTCCAAACAGGTGGGTTCCACCAGAATACCAGCGCTGTTGCGGTGTTAGAAATAAAGCCATAGCAGCATTTTCTGAGGTGGAACCTAATTGACCACATTGTGTTCTGTATGTGTGTATTTCTGTTTTTTTAATCGTATTGTAAGTCAATACATATTTCTATTCTATTCTATTCTATTTACTTTTATTTCCGCAGCATCACTACATAGTATAAAACTAAGTCGCTTTCTGTGCCCTTTAAAATCAATAAAACTACGCAACGGATTTTGATGTTTTTTAATAGATAGTGTTTCAAGAGGAAGGTTTATCTGTGTAATAACAACTATAAAATAATGGAAAAATACTGTTTTTATTTGTTTCTAATGTGATGTCATAAATAATTATATTTCTCCGCTTACATAGGGAAAGAGGAATTTATTTACTCCAAATTTAACGCGTGCATGCCAAGGGAAGTAATGAATAAAACAAAACTACTGGATCGATTTTAATATTATTTTTAGTGAGTGCAATAAACTATATACTTTATACCCGAGCGAAGCTGGGGCGGGTCGGTAATAAATATGTA
Organism: Glyphodes pyloalis; assembly: GCA_037074685.1. NCBI lineage: Eukaryota > Metazoa > Arthropoda > Insecta > Lepidoptera > Crambidae > Glyphodes > Glyphodes pyloalis. The sequence goes on along the minus strand of JAYKKO010000003.1, from coordinate 725,265 downwards.
TACATATATATGGCGAGTGAATTCATCCATCAAATGTTTAGGTGTACTCGTAATACAATGAAATTCAGAAATATTTTTATTCATGTTAATAAATATATTTATGAATCGTTAATAAACCAAATGTCGATATAAAGCTTACTCAGGTTCGGGACCTGTAACTGTTGATAGTATTTTTCCTATTGACAAACTAACTGTATATCTTGGTGCAAACTTAGTGATAAGTTTTTTTTTGTAAAAAAGCCACTGAGTTCGTTGTCAGTATCTTCTCGGTACCTAGTTATAGGTTCCGAACCTGTGGTAGCAAGATTTGTGTTATTAATGTAATCTTTATGACTATTGAATTAACTTGATTCTTTTAAGCAAAGTTACAAAACAGATTTGGATGAAATTTGACAGAAAAAGAGTTGAGATAAACATTAACGTATATAGGATACTTTTTATCCCTAAATACCACGCGCGAAGGGCAAAAGCTTATCACTACATATAGTATAAAACAAAGTCTCTCTTTAAAACTACTATAAGAAATCCATACATATCGATGTATGAGAAATCCATACATATCGATGCCCAAAAAAGCTGAAAACTTCATTTGCATTTAATTGCACCCGTGCGAAGCTGGTACAGAGAGTAGTATTGTTATAAAAGCCAAAGAAAATCATCAAATAGTTTAAATTTTTTTCACTGCACTAGCGACTTTTCAATATTTTAATGATGCGTTTGTAGTTTTAAATGCCTACGTCAGAGGGCAATTAGCGATGGCTAAGAGGTGAATATAACAGAAAAAATCATCGCCAATAGCAATTTATCGCTTGAACTGGAGCAGCCCCACTGTTGAAATATCTTCACCTTACAAAAGACCGCAGCCAAATAACAATCACTTCTGTGTAACTAAGTTCCAGAGCTCTTGGGGGTGCTACATTAGTAGTCCAGTAACAGCTTCATTGTGCTGTACTGCTAGGGCCTCATTCCGTCAGGCGGGATGAGGTCAATCTTGACGAGCAATATAAACAAAAAGAAAAAAGTTGGAAGAGCAGCACGCGCGACACCTGAAGGTCGAAGGTTCGTATCCCGCACCGCAGGGTAATAGTATCTTTCTGAATCTTTGAAATGTCTTCAATTTAGTGTCAGAATGTGCGGTGCGTGTCTCATAAATCGTGCAGCGCAGTAGGAAGCGCTCCTGGGCTGTTTCTCAAGCAAACCATTACAGTGATGAGGATGTGTTCACTTGAGCGACAATTGTTGGCTGGCACTCCTGTATGCATCCTCGCTCTAGTCGGCCACTGGCGCTCAAACTGGGCACAAGGTATCCCAAGAAAGAAACAAACAAAGACATTTATAAATTAAACAAAACAAACATTAAAATTTGATTGATAAATATGTTTTAAGAGGAGTAGGGCATACCGATTTATTGCTCGAACTGGAGCAGCCCGACTGGTGAAATACCTCCACCTTACAGAATACAGCAGCCAAATAACAAATCATTTGGGTGCAGGTGTGTTCCTGCGTGTGAGTAAGGTTTCCAAAGCTCCTGGGGGGTGTTACATTAGTAAGCCTTTAAGGTAAGGGCGACAAGTCCAGTAACAGATTATGCACTTGTCACCTTTAAGCTAGGACCTCACTACCACTTAACATCATATGGGATGACGTCAATCTCGAAGTGGGATATAAAAAAAGCCTAACATAAAGAATGACAAGCCAAAGGTTTGAGAAACACTCCGAAATATATTAAGGAATGTGTCAACAATTGTGTTCCGCGTCGCGGAGGCGGGCGGGGGCGCGGGGCGGGGGGTGTTGTACCTCCCCCCTCCGATAGACTTACAATGCGGACGCAAATGGCTCCTCCGACCTGGAGAGGGCCGGTTTGAACTACTGTAGCGAAGATAGTTACTAGTCTAGGAATAAATAAACATTGAACAACATCATATACATTGATCTGATTATGTTGTAAGTAGATTTAGCACTTGTGTTACAGATATCGGAAACAACGACGGTTTCACAACACCCAGACCCGAGACAATATGGAAAGTTCGTTTCCCACATTGACCCGACGCCCGCTCGCCTCTCGGCTACGGAAATTAAATAAATAAATATTAGACGACATCACATATATTGCTTTTTGTAAGTAGCTTAAGTACTTGTGTTACCGGACAATGGCGACGCGCCATATCTGTGGTCACATGTTTGATTTCCAGTTAGGTAAAAATGGATAACAAAATTTGGGCGTAGTACTGCCAGGTTTTTCTGATTTCTGTAACACTAGTGTTTATTCTACCTAATATAGAATCAGAGAAATGTATATTTGTGTAGTTGTCTAATATTTGTAACAATATTAGTTGTTCCCCTCGTGCACGATATTTCGGGATAGAGAGTGTCATTTATTAATGTCTCCTCAATCTTTCTACTAAATCAGTTTACATGTTTTTTACATGCGTGAAAGAATTACCGACATCCATAAATTCTTACAAACTTTCGCATTTATATTATCAATAGGATTAAAATGATAAATTTTAATGATAAACATATCAATGGTACTCTCATGCACTAAACATCTCATAAAGAAAACATACATACACACACAACAAATGTACACAATCCCTACTAATATCCCTACTATATATAATTATATTAATATTATAAATGCGAAAGTAACTCTGTCTGTCTGTCTGTCTGTTACGCTTTCCCGCTTAAACCACTTAAATTGGCATAGGTACCGCGGGCACAGCTAGTATTATACATATATACTACATAAAAGAATTTGTTTTACTAGTACATAGATTTTTATTTTAATGAAGCAATGTGACTCTTATGTTGCAGACTTCACTTAGTGTGTGTGATTCGTTAAAATTAGAAAGCTCAAATGGCAAATAAACGCATTTTATTTGTCTTTTTATTTTATTTTATGGATGTTGATTGAATTTGGTAGCTGGACAGTTTAGATGCTAGAGTATTCATCGACTACTTTTCATTTCGAAATAACGTGATTAATATCGCACACAACACCTTGTGTATTCGCTGCAAAGAGCAAACTTAAGGGGACTTGCTCGTGTATTAAAATTTAAAATGTTCTTTGTCAATCGTGGGATTTGACTGCTGTCTATGAAGTAATTGTTTAACAAACACGAGGACAGCTAGCCCTTCGAATACACCACTAATTATTCGCGCAACCCTATTCATCATTCGACTCTATGATCACGAACGTTCATATTCAATGTCCAATTGTACGAAAATAATCAATTTTCTGTGACACACGCCATTTCAATCTTAAAAGGTTGCTATATAGTTTGGTCTGTAAGTTCATCACTACAAATAGCTTACTGCTGTCTGTCTGTCGCCGTTATTAACGTAATAACTAGCTGTGCACGCGACTTCGTTGGTTTGTTTTACCCCTATCTCCTCTAATGTTCGAAACAAATAGTAATTCATATTATATTTTTTTTATATTGAAATTCAAGATTGACGTCAGTTAGGTGGGACTAATGTTAAGTGGTAATGAAGCTTAAGTACAGCATAATAATAGCTATTATTGGACTTGTCGCTTTTACCTGGAAGGCTTGAACCTGCTTGTCACCAGGCTGTACCATATAATACTCAACGATTAAATTGTATATCACTCGAACCGGCACGAGCGTATAAGTCCACAATTATTCTTCAAAAGCATTCAAAACAATCTGATCTCACAGAGCCAATCCAACGCATTAGCTCCCATTGTCCCCCGAACACTATCGAGCGTGTTCTGATGTATCAACCGACCCCACCTGGGGTCAAACGCGCCGTCACAATACGTCACAATGTCGACACAGCGCGCACACATCTGACAAATTTAGACAACAATCGTAAGGGTTAAACGGATAACGTCTTACTAATACGAGCGAGTAAAAAATGCGGCAGGTAGGAATAGACACAATTCATCATGGTCCCGTACATGGTAATTCCCCAACCATCCTGGAGGTAAGAAAGAGATGGGGCTGCTTAATAGGGCCTCCGGCGGTGGTTGGTTGTGACTATTCTGGTTGAAGTAAGTTTTCCACAGCACCGCTATTAAGGCGATCAGGTCCAACCGCGGATTTTAGTGGGTATTACCGCCTTTTTTAGGGCAGGGAGTACACACGTAGCCCACTCGCTAGAGTGACGGTTCCTCCATCACATAAAAGGTTACTTATAATGAACGAGAACAAACTCAGTTTCAACCTCTTGAAGTTGTTTCTCAGCTTCAAGATGATCTATGTATGTACCAAATTGCAATTATCTTTGGTCAGTAGTTTTGTAGTGAAAGCCGAATCGACAGACAAAGCGCAAGACTATACTGAAGGAAATGAAGCTTGAAGGTTTCGATCAAATTTTTTGATTCGGTGTTATTTTTCGATTTAATTGCTTTAAATTTAGAACAATTTATTTGTACACTAGTTAAGAATTGTCTTTCGCAAATTTTCTTTCTAAGTAGCTATTACCTTTTTTGCACCACGAAAGAAAGCGGACGAAGCAAATTTAAATCGCTCGGTTTTTACACAAACATCATTTTTCCGTGAAGCACGGATCCCCAAAAACGAACAAAACTCTATTTTGAAAAACACACGAGGCGACTATTGAAATGTAGTGTTAAGAGCGGGGTAAAAGGCCCACTTGTGGACCCAAAGGCTATAGAAGGCGGCGCCTTTGAGCCGGGTCGGATGACTCAATCGGGGCCGTCCTCCCACACGGCTCTGTTGATAGGCTTTGTTCGAACATGTTTTCCGCTGTGGAAGGGACAAAGGTTCCAATTGATGAGAGTGAAATTTTAAACGAGGTGTTTCGGGGGAAATCGGGAATGAAGGTGAAAAAGTCTGCACGCGGCTGATTTTTGTCAATTGAATGCGGTTGCCATAATGCTGCTTTCAATATTTACCCATTGCAGTTCTTAGATGGTTTTTTAAACATTTTGATTGGACGTGTAATATGATTTACATATGTATGTTGTTTTCTAAAGTCACGTGTCTTAATAGGGATTTCATATAATAAGGCAATTTTTTTAAATTAAAAAAATATTTTACTACGTTTGACGGTTACTTTTAACAAGCGAAAGAAATAGGTAATTAATTGATTTTATTACTATAATCGGATAGCTTAACTAAAACACTTCTTGATAATTAAAAAATCCGTTCATTTGGTTCCCAAAAATATTTCAGAGGGCCTAGTCAAGTTTCAGAGGTCAAACTTCAATTTCTCTTGGACCAGTTCAATACGTATGGATTTAGCGTCCTTATGGCATGGCCTTATTTCAAAATATTACATTATATTTGATCATGGAATGTTTTCCTAGACTTCCCCCCTCCCACTTATTCTTAAATTTCCTATGTTAATCTACTTTCACATATCCTCCCAATGCAACACAACAATTAACACGATTCTTTAATGCGAACGGATATTAATAAACACTAATGATTGCACTTAAAAGGAGTGCACTAACAGCTACAGACTTATAAGGTGTAGCTGTGATTGATGAGCAGGAAGCTGCAGGCGTTGATTAATCAGTACTCATGGACTACTACTGCATGCTAGCAGACCAGGAGTAGGCAGCGGCATTAAGGAATATGCTTGATTACATTCCGCTTTTATAATTTGTATTAATATTTGGAACATATACATGCCTCCTCCTCTTTTCAAGGACTCGGGCAGTGTTAGCGACTACCTTGATCCGACCTCCACGGCCCCTTTGGCCATGGTTTTGATACGTCAATATCAAACTCAAACTCAAATATTTCTTTATTCAAGTAGGTTACATATAACACTTTTGAATCGTCATTGAATACAATGCAAAGTAATTCTACTGCCGGTTCGGAACCTATATCTACCGAGAAGACACCGGTAAGAAACTCAGCAGATCATTTACAGTATCAGTATCTAACTTAATGCTATGTGAAGCTCACTTTGGACCAAGTCATATAGTTTTGGTTTTGATGAGTGATGAAACAAATAAGTACTCAAGTAAGTTTTTACTTTCGAGAGGAAAGCTGGAGCAGACCAGTCCCCAAAGGTGGCACCTGTTCACAAGCATGACGTATGTGCCAGCCATCGTTTCACTCAACCATATTGCAGGGAATGTAACGACCCGCCACATAGCGCCACCACCCCAGTGACATATTACTGAGCATGACTACTCCATCTCCCCATAATTTGTAAGTATTTATTATCTAAATTAAATTCATCATATGTTTTGATCGTAGCTACTTACTAAAGATTTTTGTGACTATTTCACACAAAAACTCCAGAATTGATTTCAGTAAAATTTGGAGGATAGTAAGATTAATTATAATAATAATGTTATATATATGATTTGTTTATCTGAAATAATGCAGGTAAGGTCAAGAAGTAAATTCAAAATCTAAACTAAACTTTTTAATTTTTCGTTCGTTCTTAACGCTTTTAATGCTATTGGACACTTTATTATATGATGGAAACCTTATATTTACACACTTTATTAAAGTTATAGTATTTTTTAAAGTAATTAGTTTTATAATTTTTCATTTTCGATAATTTTTTCTGTAAAGTCATACAATATCTATCTTTTAACTGTCTTAACTTAATTAGAAAATTACTAAATGTTCCCGTGTAATGCTATTCATACGAAAAGCCCTTTACTGCCCACAATTACGTCTCAGAAAGAGCCAACCTGCTATATCCTTATAACCAGAACAATAAACATTATTCAAATGTTCCATCAGCAATTAGCCAACGCATTAATGTCCCTGCACGTTACAAGATAAGGTTTAAATTTCAATTTCCTTGCTAAGTGTAGGGTAGAGGCTCCAATAATTGTCGTCACCACATTAACCCTGTCAGGTCCTTGATTTATTTCGAGCAATTTGTTACTCGTCCGTCGCCGGTAACACGGTGTTATGTTGTTATACAAACATGTGCGTGCGCAGGTATCTCGAGCCTCTTTGTATGACGCCGAATGATGTATTAATGGCTTTTAGCCTAATGTAGGATGCGATCTTTTGTAGCTAAGTACGTAATATTTGTAAGCTTGATGTTTATCTTAAGATATATTTTATCTCCAACACAACAATAATGCAAGTTATAAGCAAAAGTAGCGAAATATAAGTGGCACTTTTTGTATATATTTTTTTTTTGCCAAGGACAAAAAGTTACAAATGGTGGATTTAGATTTTCAGTTTAAAGCAAGATTTGTTTAGTTGCCTTTTTTAATAAGGACTTATAGAATTTTGTTATTAGTTATTAAATAATAAGAAACAAAAAAGGTTTATAATCGGTCCAGAGTAATTAAAGCATTAGTGATAGATAAGTTACATAATGCTGCTGCAGCATATCTACTGAGTTTCCTGCTGGTATTTTCTCGGTAGCAATGGTTTACGAAACGACAGTAGAATCATTTTGCATTACCTATATATTCAGTGACTATTTAATTTTTTTATTATGAAGCAATATTAAATATGCCACGTTGTAAATACTATGGACTAAAAAGCAATGCCTAACTGCTTAAAAGGGGTTATATAAATTTTTGCGCTTGTCAAAAATTTTATTTGGGATTACATTCCGCTCTATTGGGCAATATTACAAAAAATATTGTTCATCGCAACCACTTAAAGCCCGCCTGCAAATTAATTATCAACTCTTGCGGTTTTAAGATATAAATTACCCACAATCCAATTACTAATAATAGAGACCAATCAACCAATGTTTTTTTTACATTTGACAAACTAACTGTATGTCTTGGTGCAAAGCTTTTTTGTAAAAAACTACTTCTATTACTTGCCGGTAAATTCTGGGTAGTTAAAGGTTCCGAACCGGAGGTAACATAATTGGATTGATATAGAGGCTATTCAAAATTGTTACTGAAAAGTATTAATAAAAAAATATATATGACTATTTGACTTAATATTTCGTTATTCAAGAAGGTAGGTTACACATAACACTTTGAATCGTCTGAATACAATGCAAAGATATTCTATTGGCAGTTCGTAAACTATTTCTATCGAGAAGATACCACAAGAAACTCCGTAATATGTAGGTTACAGTAGCAACTAATCACTAATACCATAATTAAATAAAAAAAAACTATTTTTATCATTTTTTATTACTTAACAATAAAGTATAACCATATTTAAGTTATTATACCAGCAAGAAATGTAATCTAATAAGGTTTTAACCCTTGCGGCGCGGTAATACCCGTCGACGAGCCAGCGCGCCGGAACGCGCGAATTGCACAACAAAGACTAACACATCTGCGCGTGCGCATCTCCTGTGCGAAATTGCACCTTAACTCGTACGCAATATGGCGGCACAGGCGGGAAGATTTATTATTGATATAAGATATGTTTAATAAGTGCAAAAGGATGCAACGGCGCGGATAAATCCGACTTGAGTGTCTTGCGGTGACCATGAGTTGGGAGACATCGCGGAAATTGTTTTTTTTGTGTCCCTGTAATATTCCTCCCTTTTTTTGACAATAATATGATTTTTTATTTACGCCGTACTAGTGAACTTTAAATATTAGAAAGAGAAAGTATGTGGTTCTAAACATATTCGGCAGAGGGTACTTACCGAGGGCTAACGGGTTGATACAGCAGAAAAATTTCATCGCCTACGATAACTTGCTTTTTAACTTAATTGGAAGATCAGCACGCGCGATTCGTGAAGGTCGTGGTTTCGATTCCCGCACCGCAAGGGGAGATAAAAAAAATCTGTTTCTAATATTTAATAATTATAATAAATTAAAAAAATAACTAGTTTTATGTAAATCTTATCACATGGGGTTGTATCGATGATTGAGAAACAATGAAAAAAATTAAAAACAACATTAATCTAAAAGCATTATAATATAATGAGGGTAACTATTAAATATAAATAATAATAAATAAATAATAAATAAATATTGGAAAACATCACATACATTGTTCCGATTCTGTGGTAAGTATTTAAAGCACTTGTGTTACAGAAATCAGAAACAACGACGGTACCATAACACTTAGACCCAAATATCCATGATTAACTTAAATATATATTTATAAGTGTGTAAAAAAACTATGTGAATGTATGCATACCAATTTTCATGTAAAATCGTAATAAACGAAATAAATAGAGCTAATTTAATTTATTTCGTTAGCAAATCCATATAACTTTGTCGTTTTATACCTATCATACCTATTATATATGTCGAAGTTCTATTGATTAGGGGGAAAGAAGAATTCCCAAACTTAGTTTTTTATATCTCGTCATCATTACCTTTATAGCAATGTGTTCTGACTTATCACAAACTCCACTAATACCGATAATCCCAAAACGCACTTATTGTATACAATACAGTTTTTTGTATAGTAGCGCAGTATATTGGCTCCACCCAGCCTGATGTAAGCAAGAGAGGAACCCACATCGCGATGACAACGGATTTGATACCGGAATATGCTATCCGTTAGCATCGCCATACTGGCCCGCAAGATGTTTCTTCGCGCTCCTTTTGAAGGAATCCATGTCAAAGGAAGGAGGAAACTCATGAGCCGGCAACGAGTACCACTTCTTAATGGTCCGGCAAAGACAGGATATGTAGTTGTAATAACTGATGTTTCTACTATATCCTAAGCTAGAGACATCATGTTGTTTCCAGTACCAAAGCAATCTAGTCCTCTACAAAGCACTCGGGTCCGATTTACGCAGATAACCGGAGAAATTAGCGAGGAATTACGATGGCTACTGTAATCCCTCGTAAACAAACCCGGGGCGTTTCATTATGCCGTGTTTACGGCTCGTGTTGGAGCTGCGGCAGGATTACTGCTGGGTACAGAATAGAAAAGAAAGGACTTTATGGAAAACATATTCTACAGTAACATTATAATAGGAATGACTTGTAGCATGCGTCTAACTTATAAATAGGAAATAAGTAAAATTGGACAACATCACATCCATTGCTCTGATTCGGCGGTAAGTAGCTTGAGCGCTGTTTTCTTTTTTTTATGTTGCACTTCAAGATTGACCTCATCACACTTGATGTTAAGTGGCAACGAGGTCGTAGCTAAAAGGCGACAAGTACAGCATAACAATAGTTGTGCACTTTTGTTACTGAAATCAGAAATTACGACGGTACCACATAACCCAGAGTAAGAAGAATATAGAAAAGCTCGTTTCCCCTATTGACCCGACCGGGGATCAAACCCGGGACTAAGAGATGGCGCGACGCCAAAGTCCGACCCGCTCGCCTTTCTGCTACAGAGGAGGAATGAATGATTAGTAGGATATTCCTACATAAATAATTACGCCGCAATAAATGTAATTATTTTGAAAAGTCAATTAAAAGGCTGATATTAGTAAAGGCTGTTTATTTGAATCTTGGTATTAAATCCTTATCAAAATAAATGCTAAAGCAGTCTTAGATTTTATTTGTGTCGGTGTTATTTTACCATCTTTGTGAAAAAATGAGAACAAATTATGTGATGTTGTCCAATATATACATATTTACTATTAATTTATCTATTTAGTTTCTTATTCTGGAACTGAAAATTGAGTGTCAGTAGATCTAAAAAAATGGAGTGTCCTATAGTGGTGTTTGTTACCACTAGCTGTCGCAAACGAAACATTTGCGTAGACCACAAGATTTAGAATTGATTATAATTTCTAAATTCAAATTAGTCTAAGTTCCTTCTTATAACATCAGCTATCTGCTAATAAAAGTCTTGTCAAAATCGGTCCTATATAGCTATTGCAGAGATTAGCAGGAACAAGCAGACAGACAGACAAAAACGGTAAAAATTTAATTTTGGTGTATGTACCTGGTGAAATACCTCCACCTTACAGAAGACCGTATCCAAATAACAATCACTTCAGTGTTGTTGTGTTTCTGCGTGTGAATAAGGTTTCCAGAGCTCATGGGAGGTATACGTTAGTAGCACAGGTCAAGCCTTCAAGGTAAGGGTGACAAGTCCAGTAACAGATTTATTATGCTGTACTTGTGACCCTTAAGCTATCACATCATTACCACTTAACATCAGGTGGGATGAGGTCAATCTTGAAGTGCAATATAAAAAAAAAGTACCGTATATATTTATTCACTTGCATGTAGTACACAGCGATTATTTCAAGAAGAGACACCCCAATTTTATTTATATAATCATAGATGTATTGATTAAGTAGGAACAATAAAGGCAGTTGTTCAACTCATAGGCTGCAATCTGAATGGAAATTCTCCTTCACAGATTTATAAAGAGTCCCAAATATTCCCGAACATAAATCAGGACTGCAAGCATCCTATTAAAACCACAAAGCCCTGCTCTCAAGGGCTGAAACCTTCACCCATACGATAGCGACGAGCATACGCCACTCCAATCTTTACGCGTTATTTAGCACAACCCTCCGCCAAGACGAACAGTCATCCTTTTTAGGGTTCCGTACGCAAAAGGCGAAAAACGAAACCCTTATGGATTCGTCATGTCTGTCTGTCTACTTGTATGTCCACAGCCAATTTTATCTGAAACTATAAGACCTATACTGTTGAAACTTGGTATGTAGATGTACGAGATGGTAACCGCATTTAAATTTTTCACAAAAATTGAAAAAAAAAAAAATTCTGGCTCCCGACCCGATACTTAAAAAATTTTTTTTTAAAACAAAACGTGTGTTGACGTTTCTAAAATCATTTTTTTTAAATTGAATAGTTAGCGTGAGACACACTTCTAAAGTGGTAAAAGGGGGGGACTACTTTGACCACTTTTAAAATAAGAGAATGATGAAACTAAAAAAAATAAATGATGTCCATTACCTTGCAAACTTCCATTGAAAATTGGTTTGAACGAAATCTAGTTAGCATTTTTTTAAAACGTCTTACATCATAATTAAGTTAGCCCTCAATGTTGCCATGCCCTTGCATGGCGTCACATGTATACCTTTTAAATGTACCTACCATTTTCAAATGTTGTAATGTGATAAAGTGCAATAAAGATAATTTAAATTTAAATTTAATCCGCAATTTACGTTTAATTCAACTCCAATGTGAACTTAAATAATATGTTACTTGCTGCTACGGAACCCTTCACGGGCAAGTCTGACTCGCACTTGGCCGGTTTTTTATTAGCAAACATTTTCGATCTTCTGTCTATTGAGATAATGAGCAAAGGTGTAGCCACTTTTGAGGCTGAATGTACCGCCAGCCTTCCTAATATCTCGTCGCTTTGTCAAAGGATTAAAATTGGCTAAGTGCGAACCGGCTCGCGCAGTTTATGGTTCCGATTTTATTGTATTTTGAAAGCCAACTGACGGATTAAATAGAGCCATTGTTTCTGACATTGCTTTTACCATCTCTATTTTAATACTAACAGGGTTTACAAACAGACGGATATGGCGAAATCAATTTATTCATTTTAAAATAGTAAAGTTAGATAAGTATACTTTATTGAACGAAAACTTTACAGAAATTGATTTTACAAATTAAGTATAGTACAATTTAGGGAGTCTAATCGTTAGGAAACTATATCCTACATGCAACCTTTAGGTAGAGATGACGAGAAATGCATACGGACGTGTACAAAATTGTGTTTTTAGTTGTTAAGTTTTATTCATAGTATTATAAAATGATAAACATACATTAACTCTTAAATACTTGTACCTACCTACTGCATTCTTTTTTTGGCATATGATTATATATATGATCAAGTACAGTAGTTTTTATGATTCAACATGATTCGTATTCCAAAGATGCAGCGACGCAAAATAAAATTGCTTCTCAGCTAATGGAGGTCGTAAAAAAATCTCATACGTTTTCTTAGTGCCTGTGTAACCCTAAATGGACGTTATATTCACCCTGCCATGTTTTACAAATAGTTTCTTTGTGTTTCTGCTAAAAAGCCTCAATTTTTATCGGCCGAGTATTAGCAGTTTCCGCTGCATTGGGTTTGTACGCATTTCAAAAGTAAGCGTTGCCGTAATCGGATTCCGTTGAAAGGGTTTAATTTTTCAAGGCCTTTTAAATACATATTGTATACAGTAAAGAAATTAAAAGTGCTTAAAGATGTAATAGATATTATCAATGAACTATTTGGAAGAAAAAATAAGGATATAGTTTTTAATGTTACATAGATAATCTCCTTTTTGCGTTTGGTGGAGTGGATGTGGCATTGGTTTTTTGTCTCCATAGATCTTTAGATACTTCTGATGTCTAATCAAAAATTTCTATTATCACACAACCTTCGCACAGAAAAAGAAAAGCTGTTTTAAGTATTACAAAACAACAAACTTAATGTATCTGTATGTTTCTTCATTGAGCCGAGATAGATTTATCATTGTTGGACTTAATAGGCCCTAAAACGCTTGTCCAGTATCGATCTATCTCACTCGATATCATCACGATGACGGACCGATGTTTGTGTATCGATTAATTAATAAATCGGCCCGAGAGATCGAGATGAAACATCGATACACCGCCTCTCTAATTGAGTCAAGCCGCTACAAAAGATATCGAAACACAACGTCATCTGTACCAATTAAGAAATGATTGGCTGGTCGAAATTATGCTTTATGGAGATGTAATAAGACTAGGGTTTGTGATAAGACGTGTAAGGAGTATGGAGGTTGTAACTTTGGTGATAAAAAAATGAGAGCCGAACACTAAATGCCGGGCATTTGGCTGTCAAATTACTAAAAAATAAATCGTCTTCGGGTATGGGAACCGATGGCTGTGAGTGATGGTGTCTGTGGTGTTGAGGAGCCGCCGGATTGATGGATCATTGTTGATTTTTGCGAGTTAATTAATAAGTCTCCGAGCCGCGTTTCAGGTTACGTAAAGAGAGTTGGTTAGGTCATACATAATAATGGACAAGTATCGATCACTTGGCCGTGCAAAGCGCAATAAATCTTAAACGGTTTTCGGATTTATTCCTTCATTAGTGATCTGAAAAGGTTGGATCAGAAAATATATAGGCACGCGTACTATTCCCATTATTTCCTCAATTCCCCCTTATTCTTCGCTCCTTTTGATTCTAGCGTAATTTTATATAGCCCACATTAAAAAATATATTCCAACCAATACTTCCCAAGATTGGCGCGCTCAGACAAATAAATAAAGTAATACAAGATAATTACATATATAGATTCTTGTGCCTTTTATTATAAACTGATACTGACACAACTAACAGTCTTAAAAAAATTAAACCATGTCAAGGGTATGTAAAAGGATATACGAGTACATGTAGCCTGTTCTTATATTTCGCTAAGAAAGCTTTTAACAAAATTAAAAATTTGCAATAACATAATAATTGCACTTAGATAAAAGACCATTCACAACTTAACCAATCTTTGACTTTACATATCGTTAAATGTCATACCTCCTTCACTTTTGAACTTTTTTTTTCATAAAAAAGTTCAAAGGCAAAAGCTTGATCTCTTTTGATCTCAACAAAAACGAAAGGGGTAATCCAACACCTCTGCGAAAATACACCAAAGCGTTGCTAATCTAACATAAAATACTCTTACAGTAAGTAACACTATCTCACCCGCATCAAAGGCCTAATAGGTTCATTGTTGATACAATTACAAAGCGTAACTTTACCTAACTCCGCGAAAAACCGACCAGCACCCGTTCCCACCTGTACACCTTTCTCACAGAGTCGGCAAAATGGCTGAAGCTCAAACAGACCGGCATTTTTGACATCGAAAACCTCAGAAACGCGATACACGTTCACACAATGAGATTCACAAACCCTTGCTACCATCTTCATTTAGATGTCAAAAACGATCACAGATTAAAAAGATCGCGAATGCTTTGCGTAGGCGCAAAAACATGAGCCGCGCAAAAAACGCACAAAACACAACACATTATGGTAGTAAATACTCTTTATAGATGTTTATCTATCGGATTAAATAGTTGTTAAGATTTAAGTAGCAATAAAATGTTTTGCTGTGTTAGTCACCTGTCTTTGCTGCCTTTTAGTACCCGGTTAGGTTTCAAACGATCTGTATAAATGTTCGTCGACAAAATGTGCTTAAGACGTAGGTTAGCCAAGAGTACTTGTAGCCTTCAACTATACAACAGTAGGGATAAATCGTTTTACATTTATTTTAAATTTTCGACGCAAAATTCTGTGACACCATAGCTGTTTAATGGGTAAATTAAATACATAAATATAAATATTGGACAACATCACACACATTGCTATAATTTTATGATAAGCAGCTAAACCATTTGTGTTACAGAAATCAGAAAAAACGACCAGACCCGAGAAAATGTTGAACATTTTGTGCACGACTTGTTGTGTCGTTAGGGGATGAGTTTTTTTCTGTTTCTTTAATTTGTTCCGGAAATGTTTAATCAAACTTGGGTTAACTATTGAAACTTAACTCTTTTATCTCTGGTAGGGTAGTGATAATCTTGTTAACTAACGCTGAAAATTAAAGAGACATATTATGTACCTGTATAATGCTATAAAGTGTATCAGTATCTTTATTTTGTGATAACTAACGTGACTTGGAAATTTTCAACTGTAACATAATCAGATGATAACAAATTACCACACTAATTTAATGGAGAATAAATAATAACTATCTTTAATATGATAACAAAACATCCGCATTAAGTAGATTATGTACATTATCGTTAGAAAATTAATTAAACAAACGATCACGATCAACGAAACACGTGTTAATCATGAATGAATCATTCGCGTCGTCAGCAAGTAAAAGATTATTCAAAGCGAAAATATATCTTTCTTTCTGTAAATAAAATAAAATAAATTTAATTTCAGGTGGAAGTATACAGTATTAATAGAGCAAATTACATAATACATACAATTTAATAATGCGAGTGCAATGTTCAGCTTTGATCATAATAGTCATAATCAATTTATTATTTCATGTTGAAAAGTAACTCTTATGCATCGTCAAAATGAATTCAAACCAAAATTGAAGCTTCAGCCGGTTAGCGACCCTCTAACCTAAAACTCAGTAGTTATGTATCTTTACAATATTTTAAGACAGGTAGGGCATAGCGATTTATCACTCGAACTGGAGCAGCTCGACTGGTGAAATACCTCCACCTTACAGAAGACACATCGGCGTTGATGTATTCCTGCGTGTGAGTAAAGTTTCCAGAGTTCCTGAGAGGGTGCTACATTTGTAGTAGGGGTCAAGTTTTCAAGGTAAGGGTGACAAGTCCAGTAACAGATTTATTGTGCTGTACTTGTAGCCCTTAAACTAGAACCTCAGTACCACTTGACATCAGGCAGGATAAGGTCAATCTTGAAGTGTAATATAAAAAAATAGGACTAGAGAGAACTTAAAATATAAAGATCGGTTGCAAGTAAAATATAATATGACATGATAAATAAATATTTGTATTCGTATTTACAAAGTAATTCTGCCATCGGTTTGGTACCTTCATAATTATATCGAGAAGATGCCGGCAAGACACTCAGTAGTTACCTATAGAGAACAAATCATACGGCGTCTTTAGGTAGGGAGGCTTTATCAAATAACTAGCTACCCGCCCCGGCTTCGCACGGGTGAAAGTAAATACAAATGAAGTTTTTGGCTTTTCTGCACTATAATATGTATGGATTATACATATAAACCTTCCTCTTGAATCACTCTATCTATTTAAAAAAACCGCATCAAAATTCGTTGCGTAGTTTTAAAGATTTAAGCGTACATAGGGATATAGGGACAGAAAAAGCGACTTTGTTTTATTCTATGTAGTGATAGTGAAACCGCAATGAATGGTTATCACGCGTGGCTCATTTAGCGAGCACAGTGCCCATTGAGCTCGCTTCGCACTTGACTCGCTCCAGAAGAGACCAATGCACGGTGGTACCGCCATAGGTCATAAATGCAAAAATTGTGTTGTCAAATACCCACTATTTAATTACACATAACGATTTACCGATAAACAACCTACCTGAGAATATAAATAGATCACCTATTACAGTTTATTTTCACTTATCTTTCGACCTCGGAAGTGAAAACATCATTACGATTGCATTCGCCGTTATCAGTGACTCATCCAACCATTGTTGTGCATTAGTGAATTCTCAGAATTGTTTTGTTTTTGTTTGGTGTTTTTGACATGGATTTCCAAGAACAAGGTATGTTTATGCTATTTTGATATATTTTGTATTTCTAACTGACTTATTATTTGTAATTTTGACATGCTACGCCACGCAATTTTGATAGTAAATTTTAACCTAAGTTTGGATTTACGTAGACCTATAACTTTTTGCAAGCATTTTCAACCTTTCTCACCTACTTCAAAATAATGGGTAAAGTGTCTATTTTAAAAGTCATAAAGTTTGTTCTGCCTTTGTTTGCCATTTTAGATGCTATGCAGCCTCTACGGCTTCGTAGCTGCTTCGTAGCAAATGACTACGAAAAATTAATCTATTTTTTTTTTCAGGTAATTTGATTAAATGCACGTTTTCGAGGTTGCATTTCTTTGAAATTTGGTGTTCCCTTAGTGGAAACGTTTCATTGAAACATGTACACGTGTTAAAAACCATGCTGGCATCCCTGGATGACGTCGAAAATATAGATATTAAGGATTTAGATAGTAGAATATTAAATTTATGTAAATGTGGTGATAGATTTTGGAAAATTGTTAAAAGAACTAAATCAATGTTTTTGAACAAATACTGTGATTGGCTTAAAGAAATTGAATTTGTTGAATTAAAAAGAAGTAATGAGCAGTGTATCCAAGAAACCGCGAACCAGCCAGAGCCAGGGCCGTCACGCGGACGTCCCAAGAAAGATTTTTCAGAACTCTCTAAGCGATCTTAACGTCGACGATTGGCAAACTTGTCTCAAGTAGACGACTCTTCTATGAATACACTACTCAATACTTCCGATAATAGTTTGTGTAACACTAGTCTAGAAGGAAATATTAGTGCTGACGAGGTCGTATCTCTTTTTGTTGAGGCCAAGTTGACGAAGCACCAATATTTATTAATTAGAAACTTTGTAAATAGTAAAACGGCATGTGATATTTTACCATCTTACCAAAGTATATTAAGTGCTAAAAAGAAATGTTATCCCGAAAATGTATCAATCTCAGAAACTAAAGCGGAAATAGAATTGCAAAGTTTATTAGATCATACAGCTTCAAGAATTCTTGAGTCACAAAAAGATATTTTAGAGAGAGTGCCGATTGATTCCACAGATAATTTAACTTTGATTGGGAAGTGGGGATTTGATGGTAGTACTGGTCAAAGTGAATACAAACAGTGTTTTTCGGATCCTTCTAATTCCGATGACAGTAGCTTATTTGTTACGTCCTATGTCCTACTTCAGTTAGTAGTAAATTCCCCTTCGGATAATATTATACTTTGGAAAAACCCTCGCCCTGCTTCTACTAGATACTGCAGACCTATACGCTTTCAATATCTGAAAGAAAGTTCTGAAGTATCTAAGGAAGAGGAGGCATACTTTAAAGAAAAGATTGATAATTTAACTCCAACAATTTTAAGTGTTAATAACCGCGACTTTAAGATTCAGCACTCCTTGCAGTTAACTATGGTGGATGGTAAAGTGTGTACTGCTTTGAGTGAAACATCATCTAGCAAATGTTATATTTGTGGAGCAACTCCCAAAGAGATGAACAAAATAGATGTCTGTTTACAAAAACGGACTGTCGAAAGTCGTTATGAATTTGGCCTTTCTCCATTACATTCTTGGATTCGCTTTTTCGAATATTTTGTTCATCTTTCTTACAGGATGGATGTTAAGAGGTGGCAAGTTAGGTCGGATGAAGATAAGAAGTGTGTAGCAGAAAGAAAATTGTATGTACAGAATCAGTTTAGACTTAGGTTAGGTTTAATAGTTGACAAACCTCGAAGTGGCGGAAGCGGGACATCGAACGATGGGAATACGGCCAGAAAATTTTTCAACAATTCTGCAGTGTCAGCCGAGATTACAGGCTTAAACAAAGATTTGATCGATCGTTGTTGTACAATTTTACACGCCTTGTCATCGGGATTTAATATCGATTCAGATAAATTTAATGAATATGCTTTAGAAACCGCGCGACTTTTAGTTCAGGAATATCCATGGTACAATCTCCCAGCTTCCGTCCACAAAGTCCTCATCCATGGTGGTGATGTTGCACAGCATGCTCTGTTATCCATCGGGGAATTATCCGAAGAGGCAGCTGAATCTAACAATAAACATTATAAGGCCTTTAGACGAGATCATACTCGCAAAATGTCTAGAGAACTTACTAATACGGACTTGCTTAACAGACTTTTACTGAGCTCAGATCCATTTATTACTGGTCTTCGGAAACTTCCCCGTAAGAAATTAAACATATTGTCGAAGCAGGTTATAAGTTTATTACGAGTCTAGCTTTAATTATGGATATTAAGTTAGATTATTGATAATTTGTGTATAGTTTAATATTAGTATAAGAGTCGAGTTGCTAGTTTTAAAGATTAAGTTTGTAAATACAGTGCTAAGTTTGATTGCCTAAGTTTTGTTCATTTTTGTTATAGATAAGTTGTCTATAACATCAAAAAATATAAATTATAAGCCCTGTTATAATTTCCTGCTTCGATTTCATAGTCGTAAGCATTTATAAAAGGGGGACAAAAACTTAAATTTTTTTCGTATATTTTTTATAAGAAACTCTTACGTACTACATTGTAAATATTACTGTATATCATTAATTAAGTAAATAGAACATTATTATAACATTCTACGAGATTTTAAGTGAGAAAGAAAGCCGTTCAACCGAGTTACGGAATTATGACCGCCCTTGTATGGGGGCGGTACTACCGTGCAATGCTCGGGTTGGGTTGCACTCACACCTCGTAGTGAAGGCTCCACTCACGTTATCGTACTTAGTATTTAGTATAAAGTATGACTTACTGGTCTTCTTAGTCTGTGCTTGAAGGGTCTACCTCCTCACACTAAATCTCAGTCACGCGGCCGTTTCTAAAACAAGGCAATACTAAAAGAGGTTTTCAAAAGGATTTTTTTACGCCAAATCAGTCATGAAAAGCCCTCCAGGCAAAAACGACTTCATAGTGGAACAATCCCAAAAATATTATAAGCCATTTTACAGTCGAGCATATTTTTCAATATTTTAAAGTCTACAAGCTCGCACCATAGCACGATCGAAATTCTCATTTACAAAATACAACAGTTTATCATCCAGGGGAAAATCCAAGGCAAGAGAAATGTGGGAAGAAGAAGAATATCGTGGCTAAAAATCTACGCCAATAGTTCAAAATCAGCAGGTCGCTCTTCAGAGCTGCTGCTGATCTGCCAATATGATTGCCAAACTGCGGTAGCGGATGGCACCATGAGAAGAAAAAGTCATTTACAAAGTTTAGGACATCCCGCCTTATTATAAAAGCAAAAGACTGCATTCCTGTAAAAACTGGAATAAAAATTAGCCGACCAATTTGAAAATTGCAAAACGATTATGACCTCAAACAACAAAGTTACACTTTTTAATTTGTTCGGTTATTCTTTAGACCGGGTAACGAACTCGGGGTCCCGGGTCCGATTCCCGTCGTCGAGCAAACCGCATTTGGCAAGCGTAATGATTAAGCCAGTATTCATTATTGTTACGATCACTTAATTTCAATGATAAACGCCTATAGGCCGATAGTTTTACTTTAAGTGCAAAAATGTGAGTTAAGCCTTCCCTCGCGTTGAAACTTAAGACTGGTAACCCGACGCTGCGCAGGCGCGAGCAAATCAGCTTACCTCCGTCTGCGCGGGTTAATAAGGAAACTGAAGGGATAAATCTTCACAGCGTTTGTATTTCATATTTTGTTACGTTAGATACTTACTAAGATATATCGCTCGAAGTGGAGCAGCCCGACTAGTGAAATACATAAGACCGCAGTCCAATAACAATCACTTCTGTATCGTTGTGTTCCTGCGTGTGAGTAAGGTTTCCAGAGCTCTAAGGGGGTGCTACATTAGTAGCAGGAGACAAGCCTTCAAGGTAAGGGTGAAAAGTCCACTAACAAATTTGTTATGCTGTACTTGTCGCCCTTAAGCCTCATTACACTTAACATCAGGTAGGATGAGGTCAACCATAAGTGTATTATTTAAAAAAAAAGAAAAACTTATTCAACCAAAGCCAGAGAAGTAGTGAGAAAATTGGCATATAATGGAAAAGGATAGAACATTGAGGTGAGACACGGAGAGGCTGCAGGGTATATGTAGCTAACCTTCACTGTTACTGACTATTATGCTGTAACGCACAGGAGCTAGGACCTCCTTACCATTTAACATCAGGTGGGATGAGGTTTTTTTTTTATATTGCACTTCAAGTTTGATCTCATCCCACCTGACGTTAAGTGGTAATGAGGTCCTTTTTTTTTTTTTTTTTCGGGGAGAAATGCGTGAGGCACCGTACCGCCACACGAGGGAGAGGGGCGGCGTGTGTGGGACTCTCCTGCCCTGGGTAGGCCTACCCACTAAAACTCCCCGATGGACCTCATCGCCCTAAACGGCGGTGCTGTGGGAAGCAGTAAAACCATTACCACCACAGCGTGGTAATGAATTCCTAGCTTAAGGGTGACAAGTACAGCATCATAAATCTGTTACTGGACTTGTCGCCCTTACCTTGAAGGCTTGACCCCTGCTACTAATGTAGCACCCCCCAGGAGCTCTGGAAACCTTACTCACACGCAGGAACACAACAACACAGAAGTGGTTGTTATTTGGCTGCGGTCTTCTGTAAGGTGGAGGTATTTCAGCAGTCGGGCTGCTCCAGTTCGAGCGATAAATCGCTATGCCCTACCTCTCTTAAAAGCAATATAAAAAAATAAAAAAACTTCAATGGGAAAACTTAGTCGTGAAACTGGGTGAAGCGAAGATAATCGTAAGGTAACTCTGAGGATAATGGGAGAGCTTAAATTTCATCTTAGTGGCGTACCATGTTAGTGAAACAGAACCGGTGGTTTTCGGCCAAGCCTGTTAGTTGGACAAACAAAAGGTTTGATGGTACCAGCGATATCACGGTCTAGTGCACCGCGATAATTTCATTAGCGACACTGGCTGGACACTTGCCACAGTGAAACAAAGAGCAGTAAACAACTTCCAAGATGATCTAAAGTTTATGTTTATGTCATCATATCATCAAAAAACAGAAAATTACTTTATTCATGTATACAATTACAAAAGCATTTATAAATATGTAAATAATAAATAAATATTGAACAACATCACATACATTGCTCTGATTCTGTGGTAAGTAGCTTAAGCACTTGTGTTACAGAAATCAGAAACAACGACGGTACCACAACACCCAGACCCGAGACAATATAGAAAAGTTCGTTTCCCATATTGACCCGACCGGGGACCGAACCCGGAACCTCAGAGATGGCGCTCGCTAAAGTCAGGCCCGCTCGCCTCTCGGCTACGGAGGTCGTCATGAATTGTAAAATTAAGTAAAAATTTAGTAAAAATATTTTTGGAATGTTGATTCTATCGATAAGAACTGGCAAGAAATTCAACAAATACTCTTTACAAAACTAACAGATAATTATAGTAATATGCTAAAAAAACATAAAAAATATAGATTATGTCTAGTGTACGTATTTAATGCTAAAGTCCAAACATCTTTGTCACTAATCAGTAAGGGATATAATGCAGTGGATATATATAAAAATCAGTGCAGTACAATTTTCACTTGTATTCATAGTTTGTTATATATTACTATCCATATTGCAATGTTAAGGAAATAACGTAAAGTTGGAAAACCAACTTCATCAATCGAACACACAAGTGTTAAATAAAAATAACGCTGCTTTCACAATGGACATCCTTTGATGAACGCTTTTAGTCCCTCAAAAACACTATCCTTGTTTTTTTTTGTTTTTATTCAGTTTAAAATCTCGCGGCAATTAAAAAGAAAATCGTAGTATTCAAAAATATCGAAAGGCATTACGATCTTTTGTTGTACTGTGCGTCCGGCAGCGTGCGCCTGCGCAGCGCAAACATTGCGATCGTTGCGATACTCTCGCGCAGTGCTTTGTAACTACTAGATTTGAGATGTACTCAATTATTATTTGAATAGTAGCCTTATGATAGATCCACGCGAATTAACTTTTTTGTCTTTGGCATTTCGGAAGAAATAAAATTTAGTTTTTCAACGTTTGATTTCTAATATTTAAGAAAAGATTAATTTTTTATACTGCATTTCAAGATTGGAGGTCAATGTTTAAATAAATACCCACCTTATTTTAAGTGGTAATAAGGTCCTAGCTTAAGGGCGAGAAGTACAGCATAATGAAGCTCTTACTGGATTTATCGCCTTGATCTTGAAGGCTTGTCCCTGCTACTAATGTAGCACCCCCAGGAGCTCTGGAAACTTTACTCATACGCAGGAACACAGCAACACCGAAGTAACTGTTATTTGGCTGCGGTCTTCTCAAAGGTGAAGATATTTAACAGCTCACCGAGGCAGCGCACGAGTACTATCCCCGTTCTTACCACATTATTCGCCGATTCTTCGCTGCTATTGGTTGCAGCGTGATGTTACATAGCCTAAACCCTTCCGCAACAAATGGGCTATCCAACAATAAAATATTTTTTAACTTCGAACCGGTAGTACCTGGGATTAAAGCGTTCAAACAAACAAACAAAATCTTCAGCTTTATAATATTAAGTATCTACCTACTTATAAAAAATATTTAAGTACGTTGGTACCATCGTTGATTCTGGGTAAGTTTTTTTTTTATAATACACTCCAAGATTGACCTCATCCCACCTGATGTTAAGTGGTAATGAGTTCCTAGCTTAAGGGCGAAAAGTATAGCATAGTAAAACTGTTACTGGACTTGTCGCAAGGTAAGGACCTTGAAGGCTTGACCCCTGCTACTAATGCAGCACCCCCCAATAGCTCTGGAAACCTTACTCACATGCAGGAACACAACAACACCGGAGTGATTATTATTTGGCTGCGGTCTTCTGTTAGGTGGAGGTATTTTGCCAGACGGGCTGCTCCAGTTCGAGCGATAAGTCGCTTTGCCCTGCTTCTCTTAAATCTTCAGCTTTATAATATTAGCATCTACCTATTTATACAACATATTTTAGTACGTTGGTACCATCGTTGATTCTGGGCAAGTACTTGACTTTGTATACTATAGGATTAGGTAAATGTATTTGATGTTTGTGTTTAGTCAGTATTATTCTAAAACCAATAGAATCCTTTCTGTATTACCTCAAAAAAAGCTGTGCTTTTATGCAGATCCCATTGTTGAAAAGGTTGCCTTATAATCTTAGCATAATACGTTTTACTTTTTACCAAGACTTCTTAATACCTATTTACTACTCAAAAAGTTAACGTTTACAGCTTTAAGTTCCTAAGTCCAAGCTCAAGTATTCTCCGAAAATCTACTCACGTCTTCATTGTTTCGGCTGTTTTAACCAGGAATACAAACGTCTCCTACATATCTGTTTCATCATTTTTATTTTTGTATCCTCAACCTTTCCGATAAACCTATCAACTAGAAACCAAATCTGTCCTTACCTTAAGTATAAACAAACGATAAAAAACTAACAGATTAAAAAATTAGACAGGTCTAATCTCTCCTAACTCTTAGCAGGTAAGCTCTTCAACGATAACCAAATACAATAACCAAAGATTATCTTTTGCTAATCACCGAAAACGAAATTTCGACTCTAAATGATTTGGGTAGAGTTGAATTTTGTGTTTGAGATAACACAAGCAGGGTCGCACGGTCAACGAAATGTTTCCAATAATTAGTTATCATCGATCATCTAAACTTGGCCACATTAATAAAGATATTAAATGCCTTCACCACGGAACTTTGGATCGGAAATCAGCTCTATGCTTCTCTTATTAGGTCTGGTTTTCGTTTGTACGCCGTTCAGGTGGGCGGTGAGATCAAAGCCGGCGGCGTCTGTTGGACATTACGGGCAAAACCAATCACATGACAGCGACACGGCCCGGGACAGATGCTGGAAAAAATGATCATTCGAATGTTTAGCCATTTTTTAAGATGAGGAAGAAGAAGAAGAAAAAGGGCTAAAATAGAACTGTTAGTTTGTCCTTACAACATAGCCTATGTTTTCTTATTTCATAGGCTAAAAGAGGCTTACGTTTGACCCCAATCTTGATGGAAAGTGAAGATGAGGCCTAAGATTTTACACATTAGCCTAGAAGCTGTCAGTTCACTTCAGCCATAAGACCAGGTTATAACGTTCTGGAAAAACTGACCTCAGCAGACCATGTTATAATTCATTTATGTGCTAGTCATATGGTACATAAGGTGTTTCAATTTAAGAAGTAAATTGGACACATGGCACACCGTTGGGGCACTGCCATTATCAGAAAGATAAAAAAACGAGTGGACTGTAGATTTTGTTTGTTATTTTATATTATACTTTAAGATTGACCTCATCCCACCAGATGTTAAATGGAAATGAGGTCTTAGCTTAATGGTGACAAGTACAGCATAATAAATCTATACTATTACTGACTTGTCGCCCTTACCTTGCAGACTTGACCCCTGCTACTAATGTAGCTACCCACAGGACCTCTGAAAACCTAACTCACACGGAGGAACACAACAACACTGAAGTGATGGTTATTTGGCTGCGGTCTTTTGTAAGGTGGAAGTAATTCACCAGTCGTGCTGCTCCAGTTCGAGCGATAATTTGCCATGCCCTACCTCTCTTAATAAGATAGATTGATATATGCTATATTTTGCCTCTCAAATTTGCAAGTACGCAGAAGGAAGGAAGGGTGAAATTGCTGGCCGCACATAATCGTTCCGTGATGAAAAGGGAAGGGGGTATCAGCTTATGCAAAACCTCTACCTACATACTTGACTACACCATGCAATTTTAAGGTAGGAGTGCGATGTTTAGTAGCTTGAATGTACAAAATTCCGATGAATGGAATATCGAAATACGATAGGTCGAAATTACGCAAGCCCGAAACACTTTTAATTGAAAATACCTACACAATATCGAAAAATGGAATTCCAATACGAGTTCGTGAGGTTACATAAATTCATTTCATTGGTGTCACACAAAACAGATATGAGTAAATAAAGATGATATAGATTACAGATTCGGGACATGTGCCCTTTTCACGATTAATTTAGTATTTCAATACTTTTTTGCTATCGAAAAGAAACGGCTAGGAACTCGAAAGTTACTCGATGCAAAAAAAACAAATACACAATATAGTTTATATCTAAAATAAAAAAAAATATATCACATAGAATATAGAGTTCATTCTGTTCGGTTGTAGTGCCATTGTTGTTTCTGATTTCTGTAACACAAGTGCTATAGCTACTTATCACAGAATCAGAACAATGAATGTAATTTTGTCCAATATGTTGTCTGTATAGTATTGGCGCATTGAGCTTTTATCGACTCATATCCCTGTTTCTATAGTTATGCACTAGCACGTATTCAAATATCCTAAGATGTAATCATGACACACTGAAATGTGTCTTGTTACCAAATTCTGATTACCAATAATGATTCAACAGATTTTGGTGAATTATGACGTATCATTGTATACGAAATGAAAAAAACAAGCCCATTGTTGAACAAAATAATGTCAACGGCTGACGTAACGTATATCGATTGTGACAGCTGATTAAACTGTCAATGTGACATAACAATCGGCCAAGTTGTATGTAACTATGATACTATATATATACGAGTACATAGCTACTATAAATAGTACGCATAAATGCTTTTAATAATTCATTGACATGTATATTCAATTCGTTACATTCCCTTCAATAGTAATAAAAAACTTTTGGGGATTGGTCTGCTCCAGCTTACCTCTCAAGAACAATTCTATGGGTTTCTCCACTCAAAAAACAAAATTATACGACTTGATCCAAAGCTATAAGTTAGACACTGCTATACTAATCTGCTGACTTTATTATCAAATGATTTGACATTAAGTGTTTAGTTCATGATTTGATTTGCAGGAACAATACAAAATCCCGTATCAAAAAATATACCTTTAAAAAGATGTGAAATTTCTTAATACATAGATTGTATTTGGTATTACGAACTAGTAATGTCTATTTTGGGCTTATATCTGTTTTGATATATCCTAAAGTATCATCTTAAAGTAAAATTTCACTAAACTGGTTTTCACATTTTCAAAACTTATAACATTATTTTTATTTTTTATCTTAGTTAGTGTTAAAATCACTATCGGCTGATTGTACTCAATACTTGCATGTGTAGAAAGATTCCTCCGGATTTTAAATATAATTGCAGACAAACTTTGTGTTGCGATGAATTTATGATGATGATAAATGTATGTGATGCTTTCCAATATTTATTTATTTGTTATTATTATCTATACGAATATCACTAAAACTGAAGAGTTTGTCTGTGTTAACATGCTAATCTCAGGAACCGCTGGTTCGAATTAAAAAACATAGATAGATATACTTTATTGCACAAGAAATAGGTTTTACAGGTTAATTATAGTGCAATTTAGAAGGTCTTATCTATAACATTATGCTTCGATTAATAGGAGTGATGCATTATTGGAAAATGAATTTTCTAATAATAGAACTACAATATAAATCTATTCGAAGTGCTCGATGTTCGAATTTTGTCAAAAACGTCAACTTTAAGATCCCGAGCCGCGTGCACGACAAATCAGCACTGGAACCATTCCATCATCATCATCAGTTTGACGTAAATTTCCTCTCCAAAAGGAATCTTGGTAAGGCACGTCCCTGTCTATCTTTTATCCGTACTTACTTCAATAAACCGACGATCCATATCTAATAATAGATCGTAAAGTGAACGGGGTAAGAGTGACCGATCGCTGTGTGTTTTAATAATTTTGTTACTATTTGTCGGCGGATATCAAAGCTGTCAAAATGCTGACGGATCAAACCGTTTGAAGTAGCCGCGGCAGGGGTGGCCAACTGGCTTAACTCGATTTACATAGAAATAGGTTCCATTGTGGGTGCGCCCGCGACGCGATAATTACGATTAATTAACGTTTGATTCGAGTTCGTTTGGTGTGAATTTAATGAGCTTTTTATTGTAACGAAAATTGTTATTTACTTTTTTGTAATTCAAATGTGTCAACTGGTAATAGGGGTTTTGGGTGATGTTATAAATTTATGTGCATGATATAACCATTTTACTTATGACCTAATTTACGAATATATTAAAACCATAGATAAGAGAGGCAGGGCAAAGCGATTTATCGCTCTAAATAGAGCAGCCCGACTGGTGAAATACCTCCACCTTACAGAAGACCACAGCCAAATAACAATCACTTCTGTGTTGTTGTGTTCCTGCGTGTGAGTAAGGTTTCCAGAGCTCTTGGGGGGTGCTATATTAGTAGCAGGGGTCAAGCCTTCAAGGTAAGGGCGACAAGTCTAGTAACAGTTTTACTATGCTATTTATGCATACTTTTAACATGAGGTGGTATGAGGTCAATCTTGAAGTGCGTTCTAAAAAAAAACAAATCATATTTCATTACCTGTAGGTATATAAACGGTGAACAGCACATCAATATAAACTCTTGCAGTTCGAATTGATTCTTTTGCCGACGACATAAATGCGGTACAAAGTCCAAAATATAGGCTAATTTTGTCTGTACATGTAAAAAAATATTTTCGAGTTTTTAAGGTGGCTAGTCGAAAAGTTGCATACCCCTTCACCTCGAGCCAATCAATCATGGCCGTCGTCGATCGGTCGTTAGCGCGGGCAGGTTGTGTCGCTCGAGACTCTGCATTCATTGATTCTTGAAGCACCACTAAGAACCTTCGTAAACAACTTCTGTTTACGAATATTCGTTTAATCCTTAGTGTTTTCTTTATAGGTGACAGGGCGAGTGTATGTGTACTTGATAGCCAATCCTGTTATTGTTGGAGAGTTCATTTATTTCAAAACTTTGTTAGATGAAAAAAATGTACAAAAGCTGTACTTAATGATAAGAGATTATCTACTTATCAACCCTTGGGTCATGCGGTTTATGAGAGCGGTAACAGTAAAAATGTTTATGCAACAAGATAAATAATGATAGCAATAAACTTAACACCAGAATAGAATATTCATATGTACCTACACGATAAATTAATATAATAAAAAAATACTATAATATCTTAAATATACTTATTTTTTTAGATTTATTATGCTGTACTTGTCACCCTTAAGCTAGGACCTCATTACCACTTAACCCCAGGTGGGATGAGGTCAATCTTGAAGTGAAATATTTATATAAAAAAAAAAAATTCATAAATCAGTTTAAAAATTTCTTTACAAAAGGATTGTTGAGTTTCGGAGGGCAGAGCATTAAAAAGCTGGATGGCTTGCACAGTGGAAGGCCTGGAGAAGAACTTGTTTACTGTATTGACCTGATCAGGAATCGAACACGGGACCTCAGAGATGGCGCAAAGTCTACGTCATTTCCTGACTACAGAGGCCATCAAATTTAATGACACTATTTTTGTTGAGTACCAAAAACGCTGATCGACAAATTCGTTAATATTATTAGACGTCGCAACGGATCGGCGCAATTATCTCGTCGCCGGCTGACGAGTCGGTTTGTTTGTCAACTGCGCTGATTTATTGCCAATTAGCGAGGATCTGAAATGGTCCGCTCTACCGTTTCGCTGCTTCATGAGTGTTCCGGCGAGTTCGGCCATGGGGCCGAAAAACGACTGTTCCAATAGTGTCAAGTTCGGCCGCGTATAGGACCTGCTAGCAACCGGTACTGCATCTATCAAAATAAGGACTTCACTATTTATTGCATACTTAAGTCATATTTGAATAGAGTTTGTCTCGAGTTTCTTGCCGATTCTACCCGACACCATCAAAATTTCGAATACGGCGGTAGAATACTTGACTTGTACTGACGATTCATAAGTGCTTTTCTTTACTTGAATTAAGATGTTCTCTATTTCATTCTATTATATAATAGATGAATAAAGTTTCGTATATGCTCTTATAAACAAACATCATAATTACATTCAGATGCAGACGTCCACGTTTATAATAAAAGCGGGATGTTGCAATTATTGCTTTATTAAATTAAAGTCACCAATTGGCAGCTCTATATTCGTGTTATCACCGTTTCAATCCATTCAACCTTATTCCAGAATTTGACTACCAGAGATTCTTCTTTTAGACCTCTACGCAACTTACTAATTATTATTATGATTAAATATTTGTATATGCCTACTCGTAAAATGTATATTTTATACTTTCCACATAGATATGTATATTTAAATATTCCACATATACCTAGATATTTCATATTTCGAAATTTTTGTTTCAAATGTAATGTCATATTATATAAGCATAGAGTGGCTTGTAATATAACAATAATTCCTATGTTGTGTGTTTTGAGCCGAATTTTTTCGGGGACTTTTTTAATGTAGTAAGTATTACGTATTTTCGAATATTTATTTTCGGCCCCAAACGTGCAGTTTCTGACTCAACAACTCTTTCGCGGCACTAAACTGCTTGTGACACAATTTTATAGCCGACATATTGTTATAGGCAGCTTTTTACCGCAGACAATTATTAAGTGAAAGGAATTGGAAACAAATTATGACTTGATATCACTGACAGCTGCCAATACGAAACTTGTATGTTCTTGAAAAACAGTCGCAGTTAAAGATAATTAAAATATCATAGTTGTCATTAATGTTTCTGTATTATAGTTACGTTATTAGTACCCATATTGAAGCTCCTCCCGTTGTGAAGTGTTCTTTAAAAATGAGATTAATAACTGACCAGCAATACCAAAACATATGAAGCATTTTATTCAGAATTAGCGGGAGAAAGGCTTTAGGGTAAAACATCACGCTGCGACCAATGGAGGTAAAGAAAGTGGAAAACGTGGAAAAACGAGGACAGTACTCGTGCGAAACGGGACACTAGTCTTCGAAACTTGGTGCAATAACGCCAGAAATGCGTTAACGTCAGAAATGTGAAAATAAAACATATTTTAGATAGATAGATAGATACACTTTATTGCACAGAAAAATTTACAGAAATTGGTTTTACAGACATAATTAAGTACAATTTAGGTGGTCTTATTGCTAGAAAGCAATCTCTTCCAGACAACCTTTAGGTAGAGGAAATAGTAGATATTAAGAAACGGGTGCGGCCGTGCAAAATATTTATTGAGAAAATATTAACAGGAAATATAAATACCATAATATGATAAGTATAAAAAAAAACCTAAAAAATAATAACACAAATAAATAAATAAAAATACATACATAAATATATATCAATAAATATATACATATCCATAAAGTATTTACTGTTTAAACATCATTTATGACTAAAATCTCGATTTATAATTTTTTGCATTTCTGACGTTATTGCACCAAGTGTGCGAATATAACTCAACGGTGACTAACTGACACAGTGATCTATCAACGCACAGCCCAAACCACTGGACGGATCGGGCTGAAATTAGGCCTGCAGGTAGATGTAATTACGTAGATATCCGCTAAGAAAGGATTTTGATCAATTCCACCCCAAGGGAATAAAATAGGGGATGAAAGCTTGTATGAAACTTTGTCAAATTGTTAAATTTGGGCTGAGACTTTGCATGCATAAACCTACTATAATCCCTTAAGAAAGGATTTTTATAAATTCCAACCTTAAGAGGATATAATAAGGGATGATGGAGGATGTAAATATATTAGTTTGAACCTATCAGTACCTAATGGAAAGAATAAATTAAGACGAACAAAATAATGTTTAGTTCTAATAACTAACTCCGCGCGTACAAAGTGGCGGGCAGCCGCTACTGTTCTTTAAATGATCTGACGTCTCTATTCAATCAAAGTTTGATTAGGTTATTCTATTTCAGCTGTTTCCCCATAACACATTCTCTATTAGAGCGTGCGCGTGCGCAAGACAAATGGTCGGTGCGGGCGCCACGCCCCCTGGCGGCGTTAGCTCCTCTACTTTAATTACGAGCGCTAATTAAGTATCGCGACAGCCTGTTAATACGCCTTCGAGGCTCGGCCACGCTTGGAACAGCTAAGTACCGGCATTTGACACGGTCTGATGTCGACTTTTTGTCAAATTCGACTAATATTATAAACTCAAAAGATGTTACGAATATTTACGAATCATCTATATAATGCAAATGAAACTTCCACACCGGTTCGAAACCTATAACATACAGGGATCATCCTAGCGGTCTTCTGTAAGGTGGAGGAATTTCATCAGTCGGGCTGCTCCAGTTCGAGCGATAAATCACTATGCCCTACCTCTCTTAAACCTGTGCGAAACTGAGGTGGGGAGCTATTTAAAAAAAGCTGAATCAGTAGTTAATGTGTTACATACATTAGCATGTATTCACTTTATCAGATAATTCTTCTTCGCATAACATACATCCAATGCAACTGGCCCCATCCAACATCACTGCGGGGAACGGCCCACGGTCAACGTAAAAATTTGTGCACCTTCGGCCATGAATGGTCACCCTCTTTTTTCTGAAGAGGGGCAATGCTTTGACGCACCATACCGTCACCCGAGAGAGGTGATGGCGTGTCTGGGACTCCCTGCCCTTATAAGCGTAGGACTACCCACTAAAACCCCCCGGTTGGACCTCATCATGAGTGGTGGTGTTGTGGGAAATCGGAACAACCGGATCAACCACTACACCACCGGCAAATGAATGGTCACTCTAATATAACATACATCGGTGGTAGCTGCCCTTGTAGATTTCAAACACCTTAATTATTATTTAAAAGATACAGAAAAAGTTCATATATCCTTGCGGTGCGGCACTCGCACCCTCCTTTACGTACCGCGCGTGCTGCTCTTCCAACAGAGCTAACCGCAAGTTATCTTAGGCGACGAATTTCGTCTGATGTATCAACCAAAGGTGAAGGTCGTGGGTTCGACTCCCGCATCGCAGATAGCGATGCAATTTTTCTGTTTCTTTATAACATTTAAAGTTCGCTAGTGCGGCCTTAAGCACTATAAAAATAATAAAAAATCGATCTATATTAATATTACTAACTAGTTAAAGAAATTAAAATTAAAATAAATTAGCTCTTCCTCTGACGTCTTCTTAAGCTCACTGACCACCTCTAGAAGGGAGATTGCCCACATTTGGTAGCTACACGAATGCGAACAGCCTTCTATTCCTCTTTATTTTTAACTTCGTTTTAAGCCCTGTTTCCCTTGATTCTTGCGATCGATGTCATTGTAATATGGACTGCAGTCATTCTCTGATAATTGTTTTTGCATGCGGTGTATGCCTCTAAGAGACTGTGCATTTAGCCTAGAACTTTAGTTTTTATTTTTTCTGTATGTGCTTGTATGTAATGTAACAGTTGTTGGTAAACCTAATAAATAAAAAATAAAAAATTAAAAATAGTTGTGCCCGCGACTTCGCGTGGACTACAGAATTTTAAATTTATTTTTTATAAAATAAAAGTGGCCTAAGTTACTTCTCTGTTACCTGCCAATTAAAGCCCCGTCAAAATTGGCTACTTCAATTTTAAATATTTCATTTGTTTTTATTAATTTTAGAAGAAACTTTTACCAACATGTAGGATACATTTTATCCCGAAATAATATAAAGAATAACTCCAGGGTTCGACATGTTTTTTTTGTTTCGGCATAATTTTTCAAGCACCTTTAAAAACTCCTGTCTTCTGTAAAAAAAGCAATTGAATAAGAAAACCAATGAATTTTATATTTTTTCGATGTGTTTTTAAAAGGTCAGACATGTACTTAAGCTGTTAATGTGATTGTTCGAACAATTTGAAGCGAAGACAACATTAAAACGCGAATTCGTGCTGCACATCCATATTTTTCATTATTATTGAATTCCTTTCTAAATGTTACCGCGTAACGAAGTCGGACGACGCAATGGTTACGTAGGTATCTTAATTTTAAAACAAATACGAGTCGGACCCACCCATATAGAGTTCCGTGCAGCAAGTAACATCATATAAAAGTTCATATTGGAGTTGATTGAAATAAATATAAATTGCGGGTTGGTTAATTGATTTATGACGTATTAAAAAACTAATTACTGTTATAGAGTTCGTTCAAACCAATTTTCGGTGGAAGTTTGCATGATAATTGTACATTATATATTTTATTTAGTTTTATCATTCTCTTAT
Organism: Glyphodes pyloalis; assembly: GCA_037074685.1. Lineage (NCBI taxonomy): Eukaryota > Metazoa > Arthropoda > Insecta > Lepidoptera > Crambidae > Glyphodes > Glyphodes pyloalis. Next base: position 691,204 of record JAYKKO010000003.1, on the reverse strand, counting down.
TATAAAAGTCAGCTCCCCCCTTGGAGGCAACATTTTACACTTTGGAAGTGTCTCTCGCTAAAACTATTCAATTTAAAAAAATATATTAGAAACCACAATATCTACCCAGAGACACCCCACAGGTATTAAGTTTAAAGTTTTAAGTGCTCACAGTGTTAAGAATGGGGAGTCCCTAAAATTTATTGTTCCATTTTATATGTTTGTAAAAAATCTTAACGCGGTTAACAGAATACATCTACATTGGTTGTAGCTTCAACAGTATAGGTCCTAAAGTTTCAGAAAAAAGTGTCTGTGACACACGTACTGTCTCATTTTGAAAAGAGTAAGTGTCAAGTTTCTTGCCGGTTCTTCCCGTCACAACATTCCCAACACAGACTACTGAATCTGTACTAATGATTCATACACTCATACGTGCTTGTGTTAAGCTTACATGAATCATGATATTTGATATTATATTTTTTACAATTTCTGCACACTCGCTGCAAAATTTATTTTTTTATTAAATTTTACTTCAAGATTGAGCTCATCCCACCTAATGTTAAGTGGTAATGAGGTTTTGGCTTAAGGGCGACAAGTAACCCTCTCAGAGCTCTGAAAACCTTACTCACACGCAGGAACACAAAATACCGAAGTGATTGTTATTTGGCTGCGGTCTTCTGTAAGGCGGGGTATGTAACCAGTCGGTCTGCTCAAGTTCGAGTAGTAAGTAAATCGCTATGCCCTGCCTCTCTTAAATCCGCTATCCGATAGAAAAGAACACACAACCTTCCTCGTGCTCAGTGTACAGACCAAACTCGCAACTGTAGCTTGTTCCAACCTAGCAAATAAATAAAAACAAAAGCCGGGACCTTGCGGCAAATTGCTAGCACAAGTGTTTACAGCAAATTGCAGTTTCATTGAATAAGTATGAGGTACATGCGAGCGATGTGCGCGAAACAAGACGAGAGAAATAAACAAGTGAATGCATGCGCGGGCGCGTGCCGGCAGACGCAGTGGTCGCCAACCGGCGGAGCACTTAGAAAGAGCAAGTAGCTTTAGCCATTTCAGAGGTTTTCACGATGATCCCGTGATCATATCAGGCAGAATCCCTGCCAACCATGAAAAAAAGTTTTTATTGCTAACTAACTGACTAAAACATACATGCAGGTAGCTTCATTTGCTTTTTAGAGACTATTCATAAGTATTACTAATGTAATCTATGTGAGTAAAAAAGATTGACTTTGACTTTGACATGTATGTATGCATGTACAAGAAATAATAACTTAAATTCAAAACGAAAAAAAAAATCTTACGGCTATTGGATTGGTTCCAGTTTTAGCATAGATATGAACTTTATGCTATAATAAGACGCGAGGTCTAACTAATTTGCGAAGAACTAGCAAGCGCAAAATGTCAAATTTATCGCATGAGCCGTCATTAGTTTCCATACTGTTGGGTCTGATTGGCTGATAACATACTGCAACGTATTTTCAGCCAATCAGCAGTTGACGCACTGAATTTGACACATGTTAAGAGCGTGATAAAATCTAATCGCATGGCATATCTGAGCGGCATAGATAGAAATCTGAGAGAACCATGTAGGATAAGAGGGGCAGAAATGTAGATCGAGTATAGTGGTGTGCAATAACCTAGGTACAAATGGACAAAGCCATAAATAAAGTGTGTTTGAAGCGGTTATATTCACATTTTTCACTGATTCCTCGCTCCTATTCGTCTCAGCATGACGTTCTATCGCCTACAGCGTTCCTCGATAAATGTACTATAAAGATGACGTAATTATTGAAGTTATCCCGAAGAGCTTTACATTTAAGCGAAGTTACCTAAAGTTAACCATTTTAGACACCTTTACCACCTGTCACCTGCGCAAGTAACCACAAACCAAACTCTATAATCTTCCTTACCTACGTTAGGAACATGTACTGAGAAATTTTTAGCTTTTAGCCATAAGATCTGGTCGTTGTAAGCACAGAATGTCTTACAGTTCAACTGCATCCCATCAATCCTATGCAGCCGTGGTTGAGCACCTCTTCTTCAATTGGAGCAGATTATCCAATCAGTGGCATCGCTTTCTCCGCAGCTGCTGACCCTCGGCTCGGAGCCATCTGCCTCACTCCTCTTATTGGATGGGCAGTCATTGCTACTAGTGGATTTAAGAACGAATTATTTTTACGTTGCATCGGTAAGGCCTCTGTCGGTAGCGAAGCTTGGATGTCATCTCATGGTTGTAGTGTGGTGGCCTGATGAAACAACAGTTTTGTCTTGGTTGAGCCATGGACTCTATTAAGGATGTGGATCTGGATTGAGTGATCTTTTTTTAGTTTTCAACAAAATCAAAATTGACAAAACTCACAACTAAAATAAAAAAAATTGTCACTTCCAGGTGAACGAGGCACTCAATTCAGACAAAGGCAACAACTGCTATATACTGACTCTCAAAAAATATTTACGCTGCGAATAAAATCTTAATACCCAAAAGTTGTTCTAAAAAATTAAGATACTCAACGTAAATTTCAGAATCTATAATATTTTCATTGTTATCACCCAATCTTTGTGTCGCCTTTGGGTAAATATATTACCTCCATATTACAGCTTACCTCTTAATTAATACTTACTTGAGTACTTAATTATTTCACTACTTATTATTAGTACAAGGTGATCTACTCATAACAATAAGTTGCATAATTAAACAAAAAAATATTTGATATGGTTTGAGTTTTATTTATTTACTTTATAATTGATACGAGGGCTGCACCCAACAGGTGCTATATATACATATATATCTAGCTGAATTTGTTGTGGGTTTTTTGGCATAATGGACATTAAATTTAAATAGTTACTTTTTAATAAACAAATCGGACTTGTGATGATAAAAAAGTACATAATGATAATAATAATTGTTGAGGTGGTTTTTTAATCTGACTAAAATTCACAAATAATACTTAGCAATATTATCGCTTTACTTTTTATTCTTTTTCCTCGCACGAGCTACATCTGAGGGTAATTCCTGGCGACTTTTACTAATGTAAGATTCTATGTTATCTGTAGATGTCAACACTTTCCTCGGCAATGAGATTAAAGGGTTCTTGTAGTATTTTACTGGCCTGCTCGTAAAGGTCTTTCTGATCAGCTTTGGACTTTCTATCAGATGCCTCATCTCGTCATCAGTACGATAGTTTGGAATTGTAGTCGGTTTCTTACAACTGTGGTGGTACTTTGACTCTATCCTATGAGCGTACGGTATTGACGGGTCGTTATTGATGTAACAAGCTTTGTTTTGGGACCTGACAGATGAAGTACTGCGTTTTCTAACAACATTTATTGGGGAAGGAACCCGAACTGGTGGCAAAGGACAATTCGCCACTATATCACTTATACCCTCGTTGTAAATCATCTTCCTTCCGTATTCTGGCACGCAGTGAGAAGCTTCTTGCACTGGTTTCTTTTTAGGTCTAAAAAATGACTTAAGTGACTTCGGCTTGATGGGTTCGCAGTAGTCCTCACCCATGTCGGTGTCTCTGACAGCCTCTTGACGTATTCCAGCTGGCACGTGACCTGTGGCGTGCCCGCAGTAACCGTAGCAATATTGGTCGTATTCAGGTTTTTTTAAGATCGGTATTGGAGCTGCGCATTGCTGGTAGTACATCGGGAAGTGTGTCACAGTTTCAGTGTCCCGTACTGCTACATCTGGAGGAACGCATACGTCTGACGTTTTTGGAGACGTGGGGAGAGGGGTGCGAACCCCACAGCATGCGTCGTTTAGTTTCGGCGTCATCGTGCAGCGATCAGAAAACGTCATGATATTATCTTTGAAAATAGGTTTGAGAGCATTTTGGGAGGTGACTCTGGAAGGGCAATTCTTCATGGTGCAACTTTCGCATCTGCAGACGAATTTCGGCTTGTCCTCTGTTAAATTTGTCTGCGAATTGTTGGCTGATGACATTTCCACGTACGGACTCCATCTCAGAGACTGGACGAGAGATGGATACGTGGGTATTGTTGCTCTGCGTCGAGGTTCTGTCTCGAATTTGTGTGATGTTGAGAATTGTGGAGGGTCGTCTCTGTTGGCGCACTGGAAACTGGCCATGAAGTCCCGCGTGAAGGTGTCTTCAGATGTTCCGACTATCTGTGAGATGAGCTTGGCCCTGCCGCTCCTATCCGCTATCCGCTTTACATCGTCGCTGCTGTGGAGCACCGGCCGGCTCTTCTTCCGTTTATAGTCATCTGCTACATGTTCAATGTGAAAGGTTTTTGTTTCATCTTCAAAATCGACTTGCCTATAATTCATTTTAATTAAAATTAACTGTGTTTGCACTAGAATTTTTACGTAACCATTTTTGCTGACGTCCTTGACATTGTTGACAGAAGATTTCCAGATTACGTCTGCAAGCTTATCATAAAGCATGTGAATATGGTAAACAAAACGCAGCCTAAAATAAGAAAAACTCTTTGGTTAAGGTGGTTTATTTACATGTGTATCCCCTATCAAATTCATTTTAAAGCTAACCCAAAGGGTATTTTAATGTTAATATCAAGTCATTCATCAAGTTCATTAATGCACAGCTTATAAAATATGAAGAAGAAAACACATGAAAACAGATTCAAATTATCAAATAATTCAGGTATCAAAAAAAAAGGAAAACGTACACGCATCTTAGCCGCTGTCCAAATATTTCTCGGTTCCAAGTACGTGTGAGTAAACAGCTGATGCGACGGAAACACCTAGTTGATCGCGAACCACTTCAATTCATATCCTCGTGACAATAACGGATTGAGTAACATATTTCCTTACAAACTTACCACCGGCGTCACCACCAACGATTGACGACCTTATTTCAACGGAATAAAATCCACAACGGATGTGTAACTAACCTTTTATCTGTTGGATCCTAGCCAGAATATCTTGAGCTCCCTTGTCGCCCAATTCGTCTCAGCGGGGGGGTCATGAGGGGAGACGCAGGTCCAATTGAGCAGGTCTTATGTCAGAGAGCAGGCAAGACGGCAGATGCCAGCAATTGCGCGAGTCAAAGATCAGAGGAAGTGGCGGGATGCGCGGGCGCAGCTGGGTGACGCGTGCGCGTTAATTGCGGGCCATTTGGACGGATAATGATCAGCTGTTTAGATGGCCGATAGTGGGCTTATTGCTCACCGTATGAAGTAATTTTGGGATAGGTGAGATGGTGATCTGAAAACGCATTGCCGTGAAGTGAATATTAATAAAAAGTAAACGATATATTTAAATCTGGACCGTAGTTGTCACGAAAATGAACTTCTTTTCTCCGATCACAGATTCGTTTTGCGTCACTGCACTTTCATTCATAAAGAAATATTGGATAACGTCACATACATCACTCTGATTCTGTGATAAGTAGCTATGGCACTTGTGTTACAGAAATCAGTAACAAGAGCAGTACCATAACACCCAGACCCGAGACAATATAGAAAAGTTCGTTTCCCATATTGACCCGACCGGGGAATCGATCCCGGGACCTCAGAGATGGTGCGACGCCAAAGTCCGGCCCGCTCCCCTCTCGGCTACGAAGGTCGTCAGTCGTTTATCATTGATTATCTTATTTTATTTCTTTAAATATAAGACAGTTTAGTTAGAAAGGTATCTAGTACGGCTTTGAAGCACTAAAAATACAACTAAAAATAAATAGGTCAAAAAATTACTAGGACTATATAACCTATGCTGGTCTGGTTTATCAATAAATATACACATGAAAGTCATTTTAAGTGAACGGGTCAAAAAGTTTCAACATTTTTTAGACTGGTCTGCTCCAGCCTACCTCTTAAAAGTATATACTTAATATTTTATTCATTTATAACTTACTTAAACAAAACTATATGACTTCGTCCAAAGTGGTTTACACATAGCTATAAGTTAGATACTGCTACTGTAACTAATTTGCTGAGTTTCTTACCGGTGTCTTCTCGGTAGATATAGGTTCCGACCGGAAGTAGAATCCCTTTGCATTCTATTCAATGACGATTCGAAAGTGTTATTATATGTAACCTACTTGAATAAAGAAATATTTTAATTTCGTAGTTAATGCGCAGGTATATAAGTTGGTGCAACCGAAACTTCGGGCAGTAAGTAGTTCGCATTAACTTCTAAATAGTTTTATCCTGTTTTTACCCTTTAACTTATTTTAAATGGAACGCGAGAGTCTTAGATTATAGAATATTATAGAATTATAGATGTACATACATGAAAGTCAACTCTAATCTCCAAAGTAGAACATCGCACTTAAAGCGATAATCACTTAACGACACTTGCTGTAATTGATACGGAACCAGCCAGCTATCTAGGATAGACACATTCCCCCGTTTTTATCGTCCATAAAATTTTAACAGCCGATATGTTGATCGAGTTGTAATTTTAATTGCGGCCCACCGCGTGTTAATTCATGTTTTACGACTGTTTTTGTTATATGTCGCCGAGGCACTCGCTATTTACTGCTAGATATGGGTTCGTTAGGTATTAATGGTTGATTATGTATATAGTTTCGTGAATGGCTGGGCTTGGCCACCCACGATAATTTACCTAAATGCAGTGACGATCTAAGCCTTTCAAAGCAATCAAATCAAATTAAGCAAGTGCATGAGAGTAAGGTTTCCAGAGCTCCTGGGTGGGTGCTACATTAGTAGCAGGGGTTTAAGCCTTCAAGGTAAGGGCGACAAGTCCAGTAACCGCTTCTATTATGCTGTACATGTCGCCCTTAAGCTAGGACCTCATTACCACTTAACATTAGGTGAGACAATCTTGAAGTCCAATTAAAAAAAAAAAGCAACTGCCTAGGCCATCACGTCCCCAGAGGGGGCAACAGAGGAAGCATTAAAAAATCTATCCTTAGAGCATCAGGTCTTACTCTCTCGCCACCAAATGAAGTTTCTAGGACTATCTTAAATCATCTTATTTTAAAATTGGCAGTAAAGGTTAAAAGATCGATTCTAGTTGACATAGGGATAAGAAGGCTCAATTGTCAAGTATAATTTAATTTAAAACCTCGCCATCCGGTCCAGGGAGTATGATTTTAGAAGTTAAAGATATTCTAATATATACATACGATTACATTACATTCTAGTATATGTATAAATATATTATAAGGAACAAACAGGAGAGGCGTCATTGGATATCGCTCCATTCTAAAATTTACTTCGTACCAGCGCTGTATTAGGGTTTGTGTTGGTAAGGCTTTAAAACAAGGGTTTAAGGGTTAATAAGATACTTTTATAGTACAGAAAGCCGAAAGCTTCCTTATTATCTACATTAGACACGCTATAAGCCCAACGAATGGGTTACCAGTAAATAATGAATAACAATGAGACAACATCACATACTTACATTGCTCTGGTTCTGTGGTAAGTAGATTAAGCACTTGTGTTACAGAAATCAGGAACAATGACAGTACCACAACACCCAGACCCCGAGACAATATAGAAAAGTTCATTTTCCATATTGATCTGACCGGGGATCGAACCCGGGACCTCAGAGATAGCGCGACGCAAAAGTCCGGCCCGCTCGCTTCTCGGCTACGGAGGTCGTTAAAGTAAGTTAGTCAAAGAGGCTCATAGTATTTATTAACCTTACTGTTTTTAAGAGTGGTAGGACATAGTGATTTATCGCTTAAACTGCAGCAGCCCGATTGCTGAAATACCTCCACCTTACAGAATACCGCAGCCAAATAACAATCACTTGGATGTTGTTGTGTTCATGCGTGTGAGTGAGGATACCTGGGGGGGTGCTACATCAGGAGTAGTGGTCAAGCCTTCAAGGTAAGAGAGAGTGACAAATCCAGTAACAGCTTTATAATGCTGTACTGGTCGCCATTTTGCTAGAACCTCATTACCACCTAACATTAGGTGGGATGAGGTAAATCTTGAAGTGCAATATTAAAAAATATAACAAATAAAAATGTTCAGTCATTTACCCTATTAAGTCATATTCGTTATTAACGCACTTCGCTTATTACGCTGCGAAAAGCTTTCATAAATATTTATGAAAGCTCTTATTTATCCTAACTTTATCTTCGAGTCGCCGCAAAATTTACGGCCAGTTCGACATTTTTTATCTTACATATAAACGATCTTACTCGATAAACGCAACGTTTTATAACTAAAACACAATAAAAGTTATCCTACAAAGCGTTCTGTGTAAATAAAAAGCTTTGAAACAGTGGGAAAGCGACGTGCGTTTGGTAACTTGTGCATTGACATTAAAAATGTTATGGCGACCATCAATTTCGGGTTGTCACTGCGGTTTTAGGGCACAGGCTTAATTTTTGACGTTTACGACTACGGACCCCATGACTTGAGGGTCTTATGTCAGATAGCGAAGGGCTATATCGGGTCTGTTACGAATATTTTGATAGAATTTTTACATTTAGCCATTGAATAACAGGTTCGGAGAAGGTTCGGCACGGTAAGCAATTTTCTGCCTACAATGTTAAGAATAATCTGCGAACTAGTATGGCGATATTAACGGATAGGATAATCTGTTCTCAACGCGATGTGGATTCCTCTCTTGCTCACCATTAGGCTTGGAGGAGCCAATATACTGTGCTGTTAAAAAAAAACATATTTTTTTACCTCCTTCTGCTAATTTAAAAATAAGTATCTAACCTTTCCTAATAAATACAAATTACCATTTGTTAGTCCCATTAAAACTCAAGAATAGATGGAATCCTGTGGATATAGGATATAATATTATTTATTTAAAAACTTTATTGCACAAAAGTTACTTACTAAGACTTAATGCTAGGAGCGTTTTCTTCAAAACAACAATAAAATAAACACCACAAATATCACAAAGGTAACTATCAAATATAGATAAGCAAACACGATTATTTATTATATAGATATACGTGTATAATATACACCATAACCAGGTAGATAGAAAAGTAAAGTAAATGGATTCAGTGATTGACCATTTCATGACTAAACTCTGTCTTTTGTGGAGAAAGGAGATAATTCACGAACTCTCATTTGAAAAATTCCCTTAGTCAGGGATTATCAAGTATCACCTCAGCTGGAATTACATTCACGGTCTTCAGCGCGAGGCGTGGACGGTCTAGTGAATCAGCCATCCTCGCTCCTCCCCCAAAACATTCCAGGGGGAGGTGAGAGGGCTGCTTAATTAGCAGCCATTCCGCCCGTGATGCTGTGGTAGGTCTTTGGTTCCCATGGCACCACCATCAAGGCGATGAGGTCCACCAGGGGGTTTTGGTGGGTATTCTTGCCCGTGTAAGGGCAGGGAGTCCCACACACGCTGTCACCTCCCTCGGGTGACGGTACGGTGCGTCAATGCATTTCTCCCCGTTCAAAAAAAACAGTATTATCAGGTATCAGCGGGCTGAGCGTTCCAAAGGCTTGCACAGTAAAAGACTTGGAGAGGAAGTCACTATGATGCCCCTTCTGTGACTGCCGCCGCTGCCTCTAAACTTGATATACACTCCATCTATCCCACTTTAACGATTGTTCCCGCGCAACACTACTATATTACGCGTAAAGCGAAGTGAACGATAACCACTGCATGCTTGATATACGACCAATTAAACACTATCTCTAACAAACAGGTGGACGACCGTAAAACACATTTAATGCTTTAGATTATTTATTTATCAACTGTTTTTGGACTTCTCCTTTAATTGCTAGATTCCAAATTGTTGAGATAACGACCTTTATTAATATGAGGTAATTTTAGAATTAAGATCGTAAAATTAGGAGTGAAATATGTTTTGGCAATAAAACCATTGGAACTATTGTTGATGAGTAAATAAAATGCACACATAAGTGAGAATAGTGTCACTCAAACAAGCATTGATAGCAAGACTTTTAGAAATTTTCAAAATAATGCCAGTAACCACATTATCCTAAAATAAAAACTATGTTTTTACGTGGACGGTTGAAAGCAAGTCAGTTACATACTTTGGATTGAGCACCTCCCTTTTTTTAAACGTAGAGAAACGCGTGATGGCAGTCATCCTGTTCGAGGAAAACAGGGTGGGTATGTGGGTTTCGCACCCACTAAAACTCCACTACTTTTCTTCCTGTGTGGGGACGGTGGACTTCATGGGAAATGGATTACTTCCACGACCCGGCGTCAGCCTTACCTGCAGCATTGGATCCAATGTCGTGGCAGCTCATGCTGAGGCTGGGACCTAATTAGCCGCGCAATCTTAATATTTTCTGTTTATTATTATACATATTTTTTTTTTGTTATTTTACTTTATCTTTTGTTCGTGTCGCTTTAATATCCGTGTACTGTATATATTGATTGTGTGTGCTAATAAATAACTTCTTATTCTTATTCTTATTCTTACCTATTGCGACGCCCCGAGCGAGCAGGCCTTGCGAGGCCTCTAGCAAGCAGGTCTAGCGAGGCCCTTTGACCTTCATGAAAAGTAGATCTGATTGTTTGGTTTGTAACATACAAAATTTACGGAATGATTTTGACAGGAAACGTTAAGGTAAATAATTTTAGTATGTAAATGTTTTACGATAAAAGATTTTAAATTTTAATAAAAACAGAGATGTACAATTTTAAAATTGTTATATGCGACTTTCTCTAAGCGTGAAATCTTTCTAAATAACTTTTTTTTTTATTTGCTTTGTTTATTGCGCGAGGCCCCCACAAGAGCGAAGCCCCGGGCGATTGTCTTATTCGCCGCCCCCAAAGGCCGCCACTGTCCGGGCGTGGCCTAAGGCCAAAGTCTTGGTCTAAAACCCGGCAGAATATGGTGGCGTTAACTTTGCCTTAAAATTGAACTGCAAGTGTTGACCTTAATGTGGCGTTCATGGCCTCAAAATCTCTGTAATGATTGTCTTGCGTTGTCTTTGTTTGTTAATTTTGTGATGTTCAATAAATATATTTTAATTCTTTCTTTCTATCTTTCTAATAAAATCTATACCGTAAATTTATTGGCAGCCATAATAGATGAACAAAATATTATATTGTGATCTCATGAATAAATATTCTACAAATAGATTTCTTTACTCTAGCGTGTATCGCGGTTTCCATCCAGTACTGTCGAAGCAGATCCCGGGCGTCTGCTTTGACTATGATCCTGTCTTGCTTGACGAGCCTTTTTTTTTTTTTACGGGGGGAAATGCTTGATGCACCGTACCGCCACCCTGAGGGAGGGTGACGGCGTGTGTGGGACTCCCACCTACCTACCATCCTCGGGCTACCCACTAAAACCCCCCGGTTGCACCCTCATCGCCTTAGTGGCGGCGCTATGGGAAATCGGCTCAGCCTTTACTTCTTTACTTCCACTTCCACAGCGCCGCCGGCGGAAAAGTGCTTTGACGAGGCTGTCTGACCTCCACAACTCTCACAAGAAGAACCAGACCTCTATGGACCGTAGCTAGGACCAACAGCTTCCGAGGCACGTAATCATTGCCCTCGTCGGACAATCAGATGATTCAAGTTTACAATGCCCTAAACAAACTCAGGATTAGAACCCACGACCTCCTTCCTTTTGTACATAACGCTCTAACCACTACGCTTATTCTACAACTCCTCAAGAACAAAAAATGTTTGATTGCGAGAAAAGTAAAACTGCATAAAACTAGTTTTTCCAATTTCATATCTTTTTATTATAACTAAACAAATGCTACTTTAAAGATAGTTAATACTTATTGTATTTAAAATTAATAAATAATAATTGCATGATACAAATACCCGTAATATTCTTACCTGTTCTAGACTTTTTCTTAATTTACACATCAAAGTTCTCAAACAATAACTTAATGTTTAGGTACCATCATTAAAGGTGCTCGGTAACCAAAGTGTGTAATTAAACAAAGTATTTATGTTCATTGTATCTACACAACTACACTTGCGATCAGGAAAAGTGATATAAATAAAGCATATTACATTTTTTATATACTTGTTGTTGCCTGCAGTTTTTTTGTTAATATTTTGGGATAAAAAGACTCAATTAGACAAAATTCCATAGCATTTCTTGTACGTCCTTAAGTTTGAAATATTTGTGGTTACGTATTTTTAATTTCAAACTTTAACTTTTACATCATGTGCCGACCTACGACATGACCTACAAGTCGACACAAATACAGCGTCAGCAGAATTAGCATGGTAATCGACGCCCCATACGTAATGCACGATTAGCTAATTAATACATCGAACCTACATCGCGATGTCAGAGTTTTCGTCGCCACTAAGTATATATACAACAAACCAAGATTGGCATGAGAGCCTTCCGCTCCCGCAAGCCCGGTGAAGATGAAAAGGCCATCTGCGGCCATCATCTATAGTCAGTTAGGAATAAAAAATGGCAGTTGGGCCTTGATCCCCGAGCAGATAACACCTAGCTCGGCGGAAGTCCTTCCACTTTTAGTAAAGAATATACGTTACTTACACATCACAAGAAGTAAATAATCTATACAAATATCTATTATAAAGCTACAGAGTTTGTTTGTTTGGACGCGTTTATCTCTGGAACTGCTGATTCGAATTGAAAAAAATGTGTTAGATAATCCATTTATTGAGAAAGGCTTTCAACAACGCTGCTACCAATAGGACCTTGTTGAGCAGTTGGTAATGTGTGCGAAACCGTCGCTAGTTACAAATAAAGTTATAATTGTGAAAAATTTTACACAATAAAAGTCCTATAGAAGCAACATTTTCAAAAACAAAATGGAAGTTTTATTAGTTTCACATAAATACGAAATTAAGCGTCACCCCTCATGTGAAAAACAATAGCCAAAAACCAAAAACTGGGCACTGTGGTCCCCATAATTATAATCCATATTCGCAATATGACAAGCAAAAGCAGCTTGGTTGCCGTTACATATAAAAAGAAGAAGAAGACATGTCACATGTGTGCGTTTTTGATTCTTATAAAAAAATCGTCCAAGGATCTAGATCAGTGTTTCTCAATAATTCAAACTCAAACTCAAACTCAAATATTTCTTTATTCAAGTAGGTTACATGTAACACGTTTGAATCGTCATTGAATACAATGCAAAGTGATTCTACTTCCGGTTCGGAACCTATATCTACCGAGAAGACACCGGTAAGAAACTCAGCAGATAAGTTACAGTAGCAGTATCTAACATATAGCTATGTGTAGAACACTTTGGACCAAGTCATATAGTTTTATTTTGATGAGTGAAAAAAGCATGAAGTATTATTTTATTTTAAGAGGTAAGCTGGAGCAGACCAGTCCCTAAAGGTGGCACCTGTTCACAAGCATGACGTATGTGCCAGCCATCGCTTCACTCAACCATATTGAAGGGAATGTAACGACCCGCCACATTTTGCCATGACCCGGTAAATCTAACATTGCCCTTTCGTGACCCACCTAATAATTTTAAACTCAAGCTGGTTCCATTAGGTAAAATAATACTTGTTTATTTTTACAAGAAAATATGTTTTATTATTTATTGTTACATTTTTTTGCAATCGCATTTTTAGTACTAAATTTTAGTGCGAAGTATGGAGCAATTGCTTATTTTTTACTATAGTACCTATCCAAGTTCGCAGATATTGACGTAAAACAAGGCGGAAATGTTGCGTCCTGGTATTTTATTTTGATGGCCCGGTACCGGGTCGCGACCCGGCAAATGGGAAACACTGATCTAGAAGACAAAGAGTTTTGCTCGCAAGTGCACAAATAAAAATACCTGGTTAAACAGTTTTAATGCATTGTTTAAGATTCGTGACAATGTTTGATCGTGAACGTCTAATAATATAAAATAGTTTATTTACTACAGTTATAAAGACGAATGACGTCAATATGACGTCTGTGCTATAATTATATGCGGCACAATAAAAAAAATAATGGATATTGTTGTAAAAAATGCATTCACGATGTATGTATTAAATGTTTACTTAACATGTTTCTAGAAAATAAATATTGATATGTTTACCGTTTCTGACCTACTTTGGTTTAAACCAGTTTCAGGAAGGACTTCTACTAAATGATTTTATGGTTAACCTACTCGTACTAATGATTTTGAATATTTGCAAGTGAAATTCTACAAATGACAAAATTGTGAACATTTGTATTGGTTTTTTTTTATAATGCACTCCAAGATTGACCTCATCCCACCTGATGTTAAGTGGTAATGAGTTCCTAGCTTAAGAGCGAAAAGTATAGCATAGTAAAACTGTTACTAGACTTGTCGCCCTTACCTTGAAGGCTTGACCCCTGTTACTAATGTAGTACCCCCCAAGAGCTCTGGAAACCTTACTCACACGCAGGAACACCACAACACAGAAGTGATTGTTATTTGGCTGCGGTCTTCTGTAAGGTGGAGGTATTTCACCAGTCGGGCTGCTCCAGTTCGATCGATAAGTCGCTTTGCCCTGCCTCTCTCACTATCTATTCTATTGGTGTAGATTTATGGAAATAGGTTTGTTACTTTTTCATATAAAAACTATTAAATGTATTTAAATAAAATTTGATAGATATAAAAGACTATATTAACAAATACGATACTTATTTTTTATTTTGAAAATTTCTGAACCAAATCATTATTTCCACACAGGCTAAGCCGAGGGTGAATCAATCAATTAACCAAATATTTATTTATTCAAGTAGGTTACATATTATAATACTTTTGAATCGTCATTGAATATAATGCAAAGTGATTCTACTATAGGCGTTTCATAAATATAACTGATGTAATTAATATGAATTAAAAATATTTCTCATTCTCAGTCGAACCTGGGACCACAGAAATAGTGCAACGTCCGGCCCACTCGTCTCATTCAAAGGATGTCTTCAACATATTAAGTAGCATTTCACTAACTACGTACTACCCGATACTGTGATCACAAACATCTCCTAACACTCGTACATTCCATGCATTTTTGAAGTACAACAGTTAATAAGACTATTCATGTCCCTAATGCACAAACTCCAATAAAATGCACAATTATCGAGAAAGAAGCACAATGTCTAATGAGGATCAGCGCCACGCCGCGCTACCAACAAGGAGGGGTGACCGGGAACGAAATTACCGTACAAAAGACCGAGAGAGCTCAGCGGGGCGCCTGTTATCGCTAACAAACCTTTTGTAGAGCTACAAGTGGCATTTCGAACCTTAACACTTTGAAATTAAGCGTGACACATGTGCTCGGTGTATGCTGGCGATTGAAAATGTCTTTGTTGTGAAAATATAGTCGTTAACAATTGTAACATGTATGTTAGTGCTCAGATGGCTATCGGTCAGTTTTATATGCAGGAGGGTTGTTTTACTGTTTTTTTCGTTCGTTTATCGGGTTCAAATAGTTTTAATATGTAGGTATGCAGGGGGTCTACTTCCATAAACGAAATAAGTCGGATCCGACAACGGATGGCAATTTTTAATCCTCATAATCATAAAGAAATCACTTCGAATGAAAATTAACCTTTTTCAAAAAACAAGATATTATTTATGCTAATCAAAAACCACGTCTTCATTCCTTAACTTTTGAATGATAATCTTCAAAAACGAAACCTTTCGTTTGTTCGTTTCGTTTTTGAGAGTAGGTACCCTGGTGCGGATCCGAATTAGGGTGCCGCAATAAAAGGGTAAAAGAAACTTATTACTTAGACTCGGTCTCTCCGTGTGTCTCATGACATGATGAGCCATGAGACAGTTGACATTTTTAAATAAGTTATGGGCAGCGATTATAACAAATATAAAATAAAATATACATGAAAGGCAAAAACAACCTCCTTAGCTTAGACGTGAGTGAGCCAGACTTTCTGAGGTCCCAGATTCGACTCCCGGTCGGTCAATTTGGAAAACGAGGGCTAAGTGTTTTAGAACTGTCGTTTTATCTGATTTTAAATGACATGTAAGCATAGAGGTATTAAGTTGATAACATTGCTTACTAGCTGTTTCCCGCGTCTCCGCACGCATTATTTTGGGACAAAAGTATCCTGTCATACAAATATCTGTTATTCCATTACATTATCTTTCTTTCTACTAAATCCGTTTGGTAGTTTAGTAAGTAAGCAGTTGTTCAACCAATCAATCAAATAAATCTTTATTCAAGAAGGTTACATACAACACATGAAATCGTCATTAAATACAATTCAAAGTGACTCTACTTTCGCTTCGGAACCTATATAAGTCAAAGTCAAAGTCAATATTTTCAAAGTCAAATTTTTATTCACATAGATTACATTATTAATACTTATGAATAGTCTCAATATAAAGCAAATTAAGCTACCTCCGGTTCGGAACCTATAACTAAAGAGAAGATACCGGCAAGAAACTCAGTAGTTTTTTTTACAAGTGAAAGCTACACTTATTATTATTTTGCACTAAGGCACACAGTTAGTTTGTCAACCAAGCAATAAACCAAGAAGATACGGTAAGAAACTCAGCAGATTACTTCCAGTAGCAGTATTTAACCTTTTGCTACGTGTGAACAAAGTCATGTAATTTCAATATGAACAGTGAACAACATTGAGTATTTATTTTTGTTAGGTAAGCTGGAGCAGACCACTCCCCAAAGGTGGCGCCTGTTCACAAGCATGACGTATGTGCCAACTGTTTATCTAGCATCTCATCTATTTTTCTACCAAATACATTAAGTAGTGACTGTGTGACAGAGTGACAAACATAAATCCATCCATCCACACTTTCTTACAAACTTAAGCGTTTATAATATATATTTTTTTCATATTACACCTCATCCCACCAGATGTTAAGTGGTAATGAGGTCCTAGCTTAAGGGCGACTAGTATAACATAATAAATTTATTACTGGACTGGTCGTCCTTACCTTGAAGGCCTAACCTCTGCTACTAATGTAGCACCCCCTAGGAGGAAACCTCACTCACACGCAGGAACTCAACAACACAGAAGCGATTGTTATTTGGCTGCGGTTTTCTGTAAGGTGGAAGTATTTCACCAGTCGGGCTGCTCCAGTTGGAGCGATAAATCGCTATGCCCTACCTCTCTTAATATATTAGTAGGATGCTACGGAACCCTTCGTGTGCAAGCCCGTCTTACACTTGGCCGAATTTTCCTAGTCAGGACGTACTCTGACCTGATGTTGACCGTAGTTCTTAAGGCAACGAGATAGGGCCGTTGAAAAGTTCAAACTGTAAAGTCTGACGTCTTTTTAATCGTACAGACGCCATTAACTCTTAATTTTAAACGTTCTCTTCATTTCTCTGTCTCAATCGGCTTAGTGAAATAAATCAATGAAACGGTTTCAACAACTAGATCATTTTTCTTCGGTCGGCGAATGCGTCTTAGTACCTACCTACAGAGTGATTATACTCACTAATATTACATTAGCTGCTATAACCGCCTAATGACGGCACGGGGTAAATAATAACCGACATCTCAATTTGTTGGACGCCAAAGAACGATTATGCGCAGAAGGTGCAATCCTAGATCCCACTAAAAAAAACGTTAGGTACTTAAAGGCACACAAAACTGCTATTTTTTTTACAAAACAAAATAGGGCTGGAGACAGAAATAGTGTAAAAAGTAAGTAATCTTTCACGCACAGTAGTTTTTGAATGGATGCGAATTAACTTTGGTACATATACACATACTATAACTGACTGATTAGTCATGAAATCTCAGAAATTATAACACTTATAAACTTGAAATTCGACAGGTCTGTTCCTTATCGGAAGAAGATACTCGTTTAGAACGTATTTTTTTTATTTATTAAACAGGTACACCAACAGTATAAATATAAAAACATTACAGACAAAAAGCAAAAAGATTACGAAGATTATATACATGTACCAATTATAGGTGAACACAACATTGTTTCAAAGCTATGAACAAAAAATAAAAAATAACACAAAAAGAAAGGGATTAAAATGACATTAAAGTAGAATTAAAAAAAGAAAAGAAACTTAAACGAACTCCATTAACTTATTTCTAAAACATGGAAGCGAGTCATAACATATATCTAAATTTAAATTATTGATTTCATTATAACTAATGGTACATCTGGCTAGAGGAGCTTGTCGGCCTAGGTTAGTCCTAGTTACAGGGATAGATATTATTTTACGAAACTATATCCCTAAGGGGGTAAAACGAGGCCAACGTAACACACTTGACATTTAAAATGTGTACATACTGTTGTTATTAGTACGAACGCTCCGTATAATATACAGTCGTGGTCAACTAATTAGGGACAATCTCTAGTTAAGCCAAATTGTGAATATTATAATTAAATATACATAACCGGTTATAGTCCTTCACTATCTTGAATGTCCCTAATTAGTTGACCACGACTGTATATTTTGGAATCAAACTACATTTGAGGTTAAAACATGGTGGTTTTCTGAAGTTTACTGGGTAATAAACATGTATACGTTCAAAATTTCAAGTTTTTTAATGTTTTAAATGTTTAATTTACATTCACGCAAAAATGTCTTAATTAATTTAAAGCTAGACAGATATGACATTAGAGTAACATAGAGGATACTATTTATCCTAAAGTAATGTGAACAAAGTCACAGACAAACGCGTGGTTCATGTTTACCTTCTGTACCTAAACAATGTTAGTTGATATTGTGAGGTATGTTATCACGCTGCGCGCGCGCCTAATCACGATCTACGGCCGACGAGCCGAACTCACATAAATCACCCAGAAATGGCAATGTAATGACTCAGAAAACTTGTAAAACGCCCGGGAATGTTTTTATTTATTGTCACGGGCGAAATTAATGGGAAAAACATTATTTATGTGTTATCGTATAATTATTGAGTAAATTGGATTTTGGATGCTGTTTTTTTCACCAATTTTTGTTTTGATACGTCGTAAATTGGGAATGTGCCAAACATGAGTTGGTTTTCTTTTTGGCGAATGATTTGAAGATGGCGTTTTTTAATGAGGAAATAATTGAATAGGCGCCTTACTGACAGCAATAATCGATTTTTATATATACAGTGGTTAACGCCGCACTAGCGAGCTCAAATGACAGCGATAAGTTGCACAGTCCCAAGTTGTTCTTTTATTCCATACATTTTAAACGATATCGAAATCTGTCTTTTAGGACGCTGGTCTGTCACACGTCGAACTATTTCTCTCTTAACTGTCTCTCTTCCTTCAGCCAACTGCTACCGGTAAAGTCCACTCTAAACGAGATGTCAAGCGAGTCGCGCACCTGTCGGCGCTGCGCCCGCGCAGTAATCGATGAGCGTTGCGCCCCGCCGGACCCCCGCCGGTTTCGGGGGTCACGATCTGATGGTGCAAGTTACAGGAGAGCAGTGGAGAATTTGATATTCTTAAGGAAGTTTAGTTGAATTTTATTAGGTGCAGGCAGAACCATGCATAAGGACTGAAGATAACTAAGCTGTTAATGCTTATTCAAACGTAACTGGGGTACTGGGGCTATGTGGCTTAAGAGAAGCAATGGCTGGCACATAGGTCATGCTTGTGAACAGCTGCCACCGACGGGGAGTGATCTGCCTCCTTAAAATAAATGTATAATATTTGAATACTTCATTGTTTCTTCACTCATTGAAACAAAACTTGACTTGGTCTAAAGTGGCCTATATATAGCAATAAGTCAGACGCTGTTACTGTAACAAATCTACTGAGGTTCTCGCCGGTATCTTCCCGGAAGATATAGGTTTTAAACCAGTAGAAGAATCACTTTGCATTGTATTCAATAACGATTCAAAATATAATATAACCTATTGAATTAATTGGTAAGCCATTTAGGCCAATTAACCACGTCGAGCTTGAGAAAAGCAATAAAATCGCCACCTTTGGCTTTTATGCGGTGTGGATCAGGTAGTTGCTGCATTCTTGCTTCTAACAAGCGGCTAAATAACCCAATACCGATACTAAAAGTAGCATATCTCTTGGAGCCCTGAGACTTTCTGAACAATTACCGCTTATGGCTAATACGCTTTCCGCTCGTCGCTCAAACCGTCCCGCCTGTGGGCCGGGCCGACGTCTCCGCTTGCCAAAATAAAACATTAATATTATAACATTCTAATACACGCGCTACACCTGCCCTAAGGCAAAAACCTTTGTTTTTATTGTTACGGCCGCGGCCTCATGTGAAGCTTTTAATTATGACAGCCTGTTGGTTAATCTACGATACGAGGATTATCTTTTACGACTTCATTGTTTTTGGATATCTTCGTTAATTTTTAGTTGGATGACTCTCGGGGACTACGTCTTTTTATTATGTACTAGCTGGTGTCAGCGACTGTATACATTATTTAAGAGGTAGGGCATAGCGATTTATCACTCGAGCTGAAGCAGCCCGACTAGAGAATTACCTCCACCTTACAGAAGACAGCGACCAAATAACAATCACTTCGGTGTTGTTGTGTTCCTGCGTGTGAGTAAGGTTTCCAGAACTTCTGCGGGTGCTACATTAGTAGCAGGGGTCAAGCCTTCAAGGTAAGGCTGACAAGTCAAGTAACGGCTTTGTTGTACTTGTCACCCTTAAGCTGAAACTCAGAGATAGCGCGACGTTAAAGTCCAGCCCGCTCGCCTCTCGGCTACGGAGGTCGTCTTTATTTTTTTTAAATCTTTGAACGCAGGAGTAACTTAAATTAAATTCAAGTTCAATATTAAAACGTACCTCTGTTTACAAACAACGTATCCTGTCAATCAACTCTTTAGGGCGCAGCTCATAAACCGGCAGTAAATTAGATTTTATAATTGTTTACGTTCACGGCGTCATAAACAATGGTGCCTTGTCAGAAATTCGTAAAGTGCCACAACACTTCCCTTCCACTCCATTTGTTCCCTGAAACACCAATAAATCTATTCCTCGTGGTACAAGACCAGACCACTTGTAGCTACTTACTGTTCAACTCAGAAATACGCAAACCCAACTCTATCCTGAACTGCCAAAGCTAGAAATCGGCTGGCAAAAGTAGTTTGAAGCTTTACAGCGGCCATATTTTAGCTTTTTTTGTCGTATCTTGTGTTATTTCTATAGTTTTATGGTGCCTCTGAATGGTCAACGTTGGACAAAGGTGTTCTGTTCAATAGCGCGCTTAATTTGTTTTGGTTACATTGAATTGTTGTATTGTTTCAGCATTTATTGTGCTGATCTCGTTATTCTCTCTCTCCCTTATTGTTTTGTTTGCATCCACAGGGGTTGTAAAGGACAGTGCGTTCGGACAAACGTACATTTGCATTCCTGTTGGCATACATTCTCCGTGAAATGTTTTCTTTGGAAATACTGCGGGTGACTAACGCGCCCACTGTTTTATTTTTTATATATGAATTTAGATTGAAGCAGAGAATGTTTTGCGTTCGTTTTTTTTTCACAACTATGGCACAGCAGTATGTAGGTAGGTATGTGTTCATCTTATATTTTTGGTTTGTAATTTATGTCATATACAGGTTTGGTCCGCGATTAAAACATATCTAATATGTTAGTATCTTACTTATCTTTCTACTAATCCCAAGTAATTGAATGTTATAATATGACTACGTAAATATCTTCTGTAAATCCTAAGGGCTTTAATTAAAAACATTTTAAGATGTTTATTTATTTATTTAAAAGAAACACCAACAGTGCACATACTGACATTACATCTTAAATTAAATATTAAAAAATTGAATTACTAAATTTAACCCAAGAATAAATAATAAAACAAACGGGGTGAGCTAAAAAAGAGAAATTCAGGTATGCACACCAATTATAGGTGTTTACATCACTTACAAAATATTTTAAACTAACAAATCTAATTCCTATAGAGTTATATTAATAAGGATACAAAATTAATAAAAGTTAACAAAAAATAAATGTTAATTAATAAATGTTAGTTAAACAATAGATCCAATAAGAAGAAATCAATATAGGTTGGACCAATTGAATTTAAATCATCACTTTTCATACACATTTGCAATTTTTATATTGGTATTAACGAAGAAATTCAAATAAATATGAAATTATAGCTAACTAAGTTATTCACAAAAATGTGAAAGCAATTTGAGCTTAACAGCACCCTGAACACGTACAAAAAAGGTTATTTGATTGTACTAACCATATGTAGTTCCACTACTCACTGCTACACTACGAATTCCACAGTAATTCGGCACAATATTATTAAGCCTTAATGCGAAATTAGTTCCTTCTGAGTTTCTTGCCGGTCTTATCTCGACAGTAATATTATCCGACCCAGTGGTGGCTCAGTTTGGGTTATTATAGACGATTCGACAAACATTGCCAATGTGTTTTATATTACAATTTACTACATTATTTCATCTAATTACTACACTGTATGTCTTAGTGCAAAACTAGTTATAAGTTCAGCTATATTTGTAATATGAACGACAGAGTTTCTTGCCGGGATTTTCTCTGTAAGTTATAGGTTCCGAACCGGAGGTAGCGTCATTTGCATTATATAGACGTTTCATAAATATTACTGGTGTAATTTACATGAATAAAAGAATATTGGAATTTGAATTTGATTAATACTAGCGGCCGCCCGCGACTTTGTACGCGTGGATTTAGTATTTTCTAACAATAATTAGGTCGGTTTTACCCCTATGTCCCCTGATACTCAAAACAAAAAGTAGTCCATATTTTAATCCAAGTTTCGAGTTATATTTGAGCCCAATTTCATAATACATATAAAAGTTGCTTTATAAACTTCTAAGTAAGTACACAGTTTATTGCATTAATTCCGGAAGAGGAATACTTGTGGCACACTAGGTAGACATAGTCCGTATCGCAGGTGCCGAGAAAACTTGCATGAGTATGCATAAAGATATTGAATTTTGTTACTTCTTCATTCATGACATCAACTCATTCCAACACTCGCCACTTCCAAAATCATAACTAAAATATTAATTTAGACAGGAAACGTCGGAGTCAATCTCCTCAGCATCAAAACATATGTAATAATATTATAATTAAAAGCATCCGTGTGAACTGTTTTATTGGCGAGACTCCCAGCTTGCGGAGTTAAATAAAACGTACCCAAATATCAATTCTGGATTGATTTACAAGCTATAAAACAGCTGTCTTTGTTGACGTGAACTTTACTTTAAAAACAAACGTTTTATTGCGCGTTCGTTATAAAGATCTATGTTATAACGATGGCGACATCCACGTAGGCTAAACCGTGTTTCCTTTCAAGTACTTTATTACACCGAGAGTCTTTTCACCACTAGACAGAACCTGAAAAGAAGACAACTGCTACTTGGCTGACAGTTTTTTTTTATTATGGACTTCATCTCGCGTTTAGAAACAACACAGTGTTTCCGTGAATGTCAAGTGTTTAGAGAGACACGTCACAAAAGGAGACTGTGCGGTAATTTGAATGATTTGTTTTTAAGTTGATGTGCTACGGAACCTAAATGATAGCCTATTTTCATATAAACTAATATAAGTATGTACGAAAATAGGCTATAATTACCTACCATATGGTTACATAAGTATTTTATATATTTAGAACAAGAAAGAGTCATGATTGATTGATGATTATAGTTCAGCTTTATTCGTAATGTGAAGAACAGAGTTTTTTTTCGGTATCTTCTATGTAAGTTATAGGTTCCATAAATATGACTGATGTAATTTAGGTAAATGAACAAACATAGTCTTGAACTATGAGCTTTTTGATCTTCGAGTTAAGGTAATAATATCGTAAAGAGATACAGGGTACCTTCGATAGTTAAAAAAATATATTATACTAGCTGTGCCCGCGACTTCGTTCACGTGGACTACATCCTTTTATGGTCGGTTTTACCCCTTTCTCCCCTTATATTCGAAACAAAAAGTATTCTATATTTTAATCCAAGTTTCGAGCTTTATTTGTGCCAAATTCCATATCTCTAACTTCAAAAATAAACATTTTTTCCATATAAACTTCCAAAGGTGGTATTACCCCCCTCCCCCCCTTATTTTCTAATAAAAAGTAGCCTATGTCCGTTCTTGAGATTCAACGTATACCTATACCAAATTTCATCAAAATCGGTTGAGAGTTTTAAGCAGGAAAGCGTAATAGACACACAGACAGACAGACAGACAGACAGAGTTACTTTCGCATTTATAATATTAGTAGGGATAATTTATAGGTTTAGGTAAATTTCAAGGTTATGTGACTTTATTTAAGTGACATGATAATCCCATATTTGTTTAGTTAATATTAAAAAAACTACCATATATATTCTAGTTGTTACCGCCTTCATTTAGAAGTGTGTATTTTATTTGTGTTTCTAACAATTCTCCGTCCCCCAACCGTCTCAGTGCAGTCGCGCCACAAAACACAAAAATCGTAAAATTTCGATGTACTCGTAAAATTTTGCCTCAGAATCATTTTAGAGGCAATATATTAGAGAGGGCAAATGTTGATTCTGATCAGTCAACTCGTAATTTTAATTAGCTTCGTCGTAAAGAAGCTGGCCTATTCTAATTTACAAATTAATATCAATCCGGTGTAAACGTCACCGTTTTTAATTAGCGCTTTCTTTAGACATAAATTAAGAATAGCTTTTAGTGGTTAATTTGGCTTGTCATTACGGACGCGACATCAGGATATGCCTACAGAATTGGAGTCGAATTGAATTATTTTTATTTTTTACGCGCAATAAATATTTTTCGATCTACATAGCTATCCATTTTCATAATCTACATGAATGCAACATAAACACCAATATCCGAGGTATTTTAATTACTAATTGAATAAGTATTGCTCGTTTGTACGTTCTGCCATTAGGAACTTAAGTGTTTAACATGAATTTTGTTTCCAAAACTGTGTACTGAATTGGTAATCAAACAGAAAATGTAGCCAAATGCCATTGTATTAGTAGATCAAAATATCAGATGCATGTTATACTCTTCCTTAAAATTAAACAAATCCTTATGATGAAATAAACACTAAAAGGTAGTTATCGCGAAGCAAATAATCAATCAAGCGTGCAAGCTTTCTCTTCTAAGAAGGTCCCTACAGGGCAGCGATGCAACTATGAATTACAATCCGCACGCGCAAGCGAACAATGCCACGCGAAACAATTATGCTATTCCAACTAAACGTGGCAAAGGGTGATCTGTAAGTTAGACTTTTTTTTGTTTAAAACTTATATGCTATAATTATTTTGATAGGTCATCACTGTTATGATATTTTTTACGACCTCCGTAGCCGAGAGGCAAGCGGACCGGACTTTGACATCGCGTCATTTCTGATGTCCCGGGTTCAATTTCCGGTTGGGTCAATATGAGAAACGATCTTTTTAGGTTTATTGTTTTGCATCTGGGTGCTTAAACTACTTATGTATGTGATTCCTGATTTCCCCGATTTCGTTCGGGCTAAGCAATATACAAATGCTACAAAAAAGTGGTAACACAAATGTATCAGCTTTAAATATATCGTACATGGAGAACTACAATGTACACTTTTCTACTTCTGTTACAATTTGCAAATAGACCAAATAATACCCACGCAACAAAACATGGCAATGAAAACAATGACTCCTAAACGTAAACAAAACGCCATTGTCCGAAGAACGGTATCCTCCAAGGTCAGGGAAACCGCGCAGTAGCGTGATAGATGGCCACCACCCTGAGCCGCAGCGGGCGGCAAAGACAATACCGGACTTACCACGGTTCGCGGAACCAGCTACGCTCACAACACAAACATTGCCAGTCTGGAAGGTACGAGGTGAGGAGCCGTCCATTAATCATCCGAGACTCGAAAGATGGCGGGAGGCAATAAAAAATCACGAAATATCACAAGGGGAGAGGGGAATATTAAAAAAATAAGATTATTTGTAGTTACTAAAAATACACGTAGTATAGAGTAGGAGGGGGAGGGAAGTTAAAATTACGTAAAAACACATCACATGATGAATGGACGTCCCCTAATCAAGCTACTACATAGACGATACGGTAGCTTATAAATACTTCTATTTCTACACAGTCAAATTCACATATTTCTTTATACAAGTAAGTTACATAACACCTTTGAATCGTCATTGAATACAATGGAAAGTATTACTAATACCGGTTCAGAACCTACATCTACCAAGAAGACACCTGTAAAAAACTCAGTGGATTAGTTACAGTACCCATATCTAAGTTATTGGTGTGTGTTGACCATCTTGGCCATATTAAATACTTTTGTTTTGATGAGTAAAGAAAAATTAAGTTTATATTTATTGATAGCTGGCACATACGTCATGCTTGTGAACAGGTGCCACCTTTGGGGACTGGTCTGCTCCAGCTTACCTCTCGAAAGTAAAAACTTACTTGAGTACTTAATTGTTTCATCACTCATCAAAACAAAACTATATGACTTGGTCCAAAGTGAGCTACATATAGCTTTAAGTTAGATATTGCTACTGTAACTGATCTGCTGAGTTTCTTACCGGTGTCTTCTCGGTAGATATAGGTTCCGAACTGGAAGTGGAATCACTTTGCATTGTATCCAATGACGATTCAAAAGTGTTATATGTAACCTACTTGAATAAAGAAATATTTGAGTTTGAGTTGATAAGTATACTGGAGCAGATCGATGGCATAGGATTCCAAAGTGTCTTGTATAAAAGCATTTTATCATCATTCAGTTTGCTAACTTATCTTTTATGAAAAGCGAATAATCTCGGTTTTGAATAGCGAATTATCTTTTATGAAAAGCGAATAATCTCGGTTAGGAAACCATAATCATTAATATCAATTATCATTTGACAAAAAAAATCAAACGCCAATGGCTTATTATAAATATCTGCAGTGCATCTTTCTACTCATTTCTTTTTTTCACTTTTTCATTACTTTTATATTAATTTCGAATGAACACATTAAACCTAAATACCAGTGTTGCTGACAGAGCTGACCACACATATTCAACCTACATCTTGTAAATATCTATGGAAAAAAAAGCGAATAATGACTTGCGATCTTATTTACTACCAATAAATGTTAACAGACGAAAGAACTAGAACGATGAAAGAACTACACGGGAAATCCATTTTTTAGTAACCATGTTGTCATGTTATTTTTTTCGGGTAATTTTATAACAAAAACGTTTTTCTTCCGGACTGCAGTATTTTATACTATGCCAATGATGTGTACACAATAATGTGCAACTACGACAATACATCTGCGGGGCATTTCAACAATTGCGCGTCTTTTTTTTTGTTTTGTCGAAATAAAAGACTTCATGATTGCCCTTTTCGTTCGTAAATATTTTACAAAGATTCTTTTCTTATAAACGTTAGTGACTTATAATGACAAAGAGTTAAGTTGATTAGTTTAGTAGTAAAGAGAAGGTACCTATGTATCTAAATCACTACATAGTATAAAACAAAGTCGCTTTTTCTGTCCCTATATCCCTTTGTACGCTTAAATCTTGAAAACTACGCAACGGATTTTAATGCGTTTTTTTTGATAGATAGAGTGATTCCAGAGGAAGGTTTTTATGTGTAATAAAGAATAGAAAATCCAATATATCTAAGTATTTACATTACATCCGTGCGGAGCCGGGGCGGGTCGCTAGTCCCTACTAATATTATAAATGCGAAAGTAACTTTGTCTGTCTGTCTGTCCGTCTGTTACGCTTTCCTGCTTAAACCTCTCAACCGATTTTTATGAAATTTATTATAGGTATACGTTGAATCTCAAGAACGGACATAGGCTACTTTTTATTAGAAAATAAGGGGGGGATGGGGGTAATACCAACTTTGAAAGTTTATATGGAAAAATGTTTATTTTTGAAGTTAGAGATATGAAATTTGGCACAAATATAGCTCGAAACTTGGATTAAAATATAGACTACTTTTTGTTTTGAATATTAGGGGAGAAAGGGGTAAAACCGACCATGAAAGGATGTACTCCACGCGAACGAAGTCGCGGGCACAGCTAGTTAATTATAAAATAAATAATATATCTACTATATAAAAATAAGTCGGGTTTTCCTCTCTGACGCTATCCAGAACTACTCCAGAAAGCACGAACTGATTTCCACGGGTTTGCATTCGTTGGAAAGGTCTCGGGCTCCGTGAGGTTTATAGCAAAAATAATTTAGGAAAATTTTCAACAGTAAAACGGGAAAATCCTCTAAGGCTAAACGAAGTTAGCCGGGACCCCTAGTGTCTTATGTTTTTGGTGATGTAAATGTCGGAGAATACAGAAATATCTTCTGATCTACCCTATCTTTACTAGCGGAAGGCTGATTTTGAATATTTTAATAATTTTGATGCGTTACACTATCATAGTTGAGATTAGATCTGGGTCTAGAACCTAGATGTAAATGGCTAATTTCTCTTTTTTTATATAAATATTGGACATCATCATATACATTTCCCTGATTATGTGGAAAATAGCTGAAGCACTTGTGTCACATATTTTAAAACAACGACGGTACCACAACACCGATTTAGACAATATAGAAAAGTTCGTTTCCCATTTTGACCAATCCGGGAATCGAACTTGAGCCCGGCCCGCACGACGAACGGCTACGGAGGTCGTAGGTTGTTGAAAAATGGATGTATAATGATTAGATGCTATATTTTTACATCTACATGTTCATCATAAAAACTGACGTAAGTACTACTATTTTACGTCAAACGTTTCCTAACAATTTTGTTAAAAATCAATAATTAACGAAATAAGACAGTTCACTACCTTAGCACAAACTTAAACGATAATTGAGTAGTTGTATCTACGTAACGATACATCTCAGTATGGCACTTTCAGTAGTTCCGCTACCTGCCGCTGGGGCGCCACTATTTCGTCACAGCATAATACGATTACATTACCGTTTTGTTTTAACTAAGGCTACAGCTACACACGCAAGCGAATTCTCATAGTCTATCGGAAGCTTTTGATTTTCTCAAAACATTTACCACTAAATTATGTTTCCGTGTCCATAATTACACCTAATCCAGTCCATTACTTAGCCATCTCCGAACCAATACATTCCTACCGACTTTTACTTAATTAAAACCTTAATATCTCCAATATGTACCGATTATGCAAATTAATAACTCTAATAATCGGTGTGGAGCATAAATCAGAGTGTTTATATCGAGTTTTTCATTAGGTATAGTATACTGAACGGTTTATAGGCGTATCGGCCAGATTGAGATGTAAATGCTGCTTTTGATCAGTTTATGGGATCCCGTTTCCCTTAAAGGTAGATGTAGGGATTAAGCATTACAGTGCGCGTTGAAAGGTATTCGGAATTGTTTTGATTTTTTTTTATTATTTTTTATATCAGTAGGTATAGTTTCCATACAGTACATAATAGGTACACTGTGAGTGTTAGTAAAACTTAAATTAGGTTTAGTTTGGACGTGAATCCATATCTATACGGTTAACCGATAGCTTAGTCTAAACTTGACAGATTTTTAAAATCCTTATCAATTATCCTCTTTTTTGAAAGATAATTGGTTTGTCTTACATTAAGTTATAAACAAGCAAAAAGGGGTAGTATGATAGACGAAATGATAGTATGAAAACAACAAAACATATTCCCTAATGCAATTCTCAGTTAAGGTGAATCAGAAAATGGCGATAGGTACTCCGGCAGTTCGGGTGCTGTAATATCAAAACGGAAAAAAGTAAGTTTAAAAACTAAAACCCGACTACTAAAACACCGCGATTTAAAAAGTATGAAACAAGAAAATATTCTGGTCAAAAATGGATATGTGGGTACCTACTTACTTACTTACAAACTATACTTTATCTTTCGTTAATTAAAACTAATTTTGCACGTAGATTTTTGGTGTGTTTAATTCATCCAGAATTCTCAGGAAAGCCGTGGTCGTATGCTGTGCCCTAAGAAGTTGAAGCTCGTGTTGTAATGAATTTTGTATTGATAGAGTAAGTAGTAGGTGGTCGAGTGGTTTTGAAGTTACGATGGATCATCTGAACATACATACATACATACATACCGGTCAAAATCATAACCCTCCTTTTCGCTTCGCCGTAGTTAGGTAAAAAATAGAATCTGTCAAATGTAGACTAAACTATCTCTGTACTTATTTTTTTTTTTGAACGCGCTAGTCTCATAAAACTACTTCGAATTGAAATAATATGTTAGTGTTGGATAATCAATTTATTGAGAAGGGTTATTAGGGTGTATAACATCACGCTGCGTCTAATAGAAGCGAGGAATTAGTGTAAAATGTGGGAAAAGCGGAGACAGTACGCGGCCAAACCGCTAGTTCAATATAAAATGATAAATCCACCCTATAAGTAATCACTGGCAAGATATGATTATCTACTTCTACTATACCTATAAAAAAAAGTCGGGTTTTCCTTCCTGACGCTATAACTCCAGAACGCACGACCCAAATTTCCACGGTTTTGCATTCGTTGGAAAGGTCTCGGGCTGCGTGAGGTTTATAGCAAAGAAAATTCAGGAAAAATTCTAACAGTAAAGCGGGAAAATCCTCTAAGGCGAAACGAAGTTCGCCTGGACCGCTAGTAAGATATAAATATTGGACATCACATAAATGGCTCTGATTCTGTGGTAACTACTTTGAGCAACTGTGTTACAGAAAACAGAAACATCGACGGAACCACAACACCCAGACTCGAGACCATATAGAAAAGTTCGTTTTGCCTTATTGACCCCACCGGGGATCGAACTCGCAAAAACTTTTGTTAAGTTAATTTTATTCTCTAAGGCATTGAAATAGGAAGTAACTACGGAATTAAATTCGTGTATCTTCATCTAGATTTTAAGCTGAGGTATTTCTACAACCTAAATTTCGGGTATAAATTAATGAAAAGGTACTTAATCTTTACAGCAGTTTAAAGCTTCAATCCCAAACATAAAATGAATCTCAAAGGTTCGAGGGCAAAGATAAAAAATGGTGAAAAAATGACCATGCCCTCAAAACACGTGTATAAAGCAGATGACACAACAAATGTGACAGGAAGAGAGATCACGTCAATACATCAGCCGCTGACAACGGCCGAATTCCTCCGTCTGCCCGTCATTGTGTCATAAACGCGATGCACAATACCGCAACCACTACATATGTGGCAGAAGGGACTTGACGTCTCAAGCCCGGCTTCAATATTTCACGATGTGTCAAAAATGACAATCCGTTTTTCTCCAACCGATTAGGACGAGTCAAAATCGTTCCATAACAACTTTCCTCATCAACTGCCATCAGTCGTCTGTCGGTCATTTTTAGCTTACGTCTCGTATAGTTCATTACGATCCGTAGCTAAAACGGATCGTTTTCAAATATTGTAACCGGGTATTAATCAAAGTTATTTTACTAGCCTTTTTTTCATGCTTTTTACTAGGATTTGACTAGGAGAAAAAATCATTAAAAAAATTCGATTAATCTCAAAATAAGAGTGTAGCAACATCTTGCGGGTCAGTATGGCGATGCTAATGTTACTGATACTACAGTATCAAATCCATTGTCATAGCGATGTAGGTTCCTCACTTGCTTCCCATCAGATGGGGACGAGTCAATATACTGTGTTTTTATAAAAATAAATCTAATAAGCGCAATTTTCAAATTTAGCTTTTGGTACGCATTAATTAAAATACCTAGTCCATAATAACTTAACCCACATTTGTCGGTATTAAAACTGTAAAACAAACTTAGTTTATTGTTCTTCTTATAAACTGAATAAACTATCTCTTATTGCATTACAAACCAAGACTTCATTTAAATATGGCACTTAAATGAGATTAAAACGAGTATCGATCACCACATTTAAATGAGCATCGAGTTTTTTTTTTCAACCCTTGAACCCGACTGTACCTTGAAACTAGCTTAAACTGGATCATTGGCTTCCACGGAATCCTTGGTAAACTAAAAAGCACCACGCGTTTAACGTGTTAATAAAAAACGCAGCGTTCACAGATCAGTCTCTGAAAAATAAATCAGTCTTCAGGTATTTACTATTACCTCAAACAAAAGTGGCCTCTGCATCCTCCTCGTCTATGCCCGGCCATAGAGCAGCATGTAATGGCGTCGTAAAACAATAAACCACCCCGGAGCTTCGAACACGCTTCTCCGTACAAAACGCACCTTTGTCCAGCCATTAACACTAGGACAAAGCCCTTTAAATTAACAACGTGAATACTGCGTCGATCTGTCGTTAAACTGTTCACAATTGAAGTAAACGTTTTTTTTTCTTATTACACTTCCAGACTGACCTCAACCCACCTGATGTTAAGAGGTAATTCGTTTCTAGCTTAAGGGCGACAAGTACAGCATAATAAATCTAATTACTGGACTTGTCGCCACGATATCAAATCTAATTACGTTTTGAAACCATCTGTACTTATGTTTACCATGCTTCGTGCAAATAAATGATTTGTTTGTTTGTTTGTTTGTTTGTTTGTTTGTTTGTCGCCTTTACCTTGAAGGCTTGACCCCTGCTACTAATGTAGCAGTACGCCCCGAGAGCTCTGGAAACCTTACTCACACGCAGGACCACCACAACACAGGAGTGATTGTTATTTAGCTGCTGTCTTCTGTAAGGTGGAGGTATTTCACCAGTCGGTTGAAAACGGGATTATTTGGTTTCGGGATATCTGTTTTAATACAAAACATATATAAATGTTGGTATTATTGATATAGTAGGGAAAAAGACTGGGTCAAAAATACCAGATTGTTATAGATATGTATTTTTTTCATTTTTTTCTAAATAAATAAAAAAAAATACATAGATAAACGATGCCAAGATTCAGGGCCGAGGCTCGTTACGTCACAGTTGGGTTAAAAATGTTACCACTAATTACTTCACGCCACAATACAATTTAATGTATCGTCGTTATTTTTTGATTACGTGGAAAAAGTAATAATACGAGTCCCATTTTTGGATAAACCAGACGAACTGAAAACATTTATAGCAGCAGCAGAGTAAAGATCTTTTTCAAAACAAAGTAAGATAGATAAATACACTTTATTGTACGGAAAAAAATACAGAAATTGGTTTAACAGACATATTCAAGTACAATTTATGCGGTCTTATTGCTAGAAAGCAATTTCTGCCAGACAACCTTTATGTAGAGGAAATAGTAGATATCGAGAAACGGTAACATGTAAGGTTTAAAAGGTTGTTCCTCAAACTACAAGTTATTTTGGCGTAGGGGGGTTTTAAATTCTGAATTTTATTAGGTAATTATCAACCGTTACAATTAGGCAATTATACACTATTCGTAAATTCCCGATCAAACCTCCCGGTACCAACACGCGATCCAAATCTCCACTAATCCCTGTGTTTTCACCGATTCCGACCGAAACATTGAATATTTCACATTCTCGGGTTATTTAAAAATGTCAGTGACAGCTAAATTAGTCGAGCTGGGCGACAGTCGTTTATTTTTCGCCCGCAATCAAGAGCTCAGCACGACCCCGCTTCTCTGCAAAACCTTTGCAACACCTCAAAAAGGCTCCCAACCAAAATCCAACTTTATGACGGGCATTTTTGAGTTCAAAGTTTAGATCAAACACTCACAGCCACAGCCTTATAATTTCGTAATCCAAATTCGAACGTTGAAATATGGGCAGGTAAGGTATAAAATGGGTTGTCATGCTTGTTTGAGGGAAGAGGACGGGTATAGTCATCTTTTCTTAAAATAAATTGTCCCCGATATATCCCCACGCGTATTTTACAAGGCATTTACACCTTGATAGGGTTAACGTACACTGAGGTGAAGAATCACGAATTTATACCTTACTACGAGTAATATCAAAACTATTCATTCAAATAAATTAAATGAAAAAAGTAAATTACATCAATATATAGCAATTTTGAATAAAGTTTGTGTAGTATGTGGCGAACATAGTTTTATTGCATAATGTCTTCAATGTGTATGTATGAAAACTCTACTTCCACAGGCCCAAAAGATGTTTATTTATTTATTTGGACTGCCAGAGATAATCTCATTGTATAATGTAAAAATTAACTTTCACAATAGATACGTACAAAATGTAAAAACCTTTTAAAGGCAGTCACATCATGCTCTATAAAGTAAAATGAAATAAATACTAAATTAATTATAAGTACTAATTTTAATAACATAACTACAGAATAATATATACACCATTATTATTATTATTCTGTATAATAATAATAATATTACAAGACATTTCACTTACTTTATGTTCCAACTTTTAAGAACAACTTTCTTTAAAAAAAAGAGTAGCCTAATTATAATGCAACGCGCAATGTATGCACATCACTGAGACCCTTGAGACTTGATAGTGTGTGTGAGGCTGCCACACACTCAGGCTTTCAGTGAATATAATAATTAATATTGATTTACAACTAGTTACGTTTATAATCAATTTGCATAACCCAAAATCAAAATACTCACTCACATTAAAATTAAACGGATTGAGATTAAACAAAAACAAACGCACTAAATGTCCGCGCGTCTCTTCCCGCCAGTACGCGCCGCCGCCATCTTTAAGCGGCGTATCAAAAAGGATTATTCGACGCTATAAATATGGCCACGAGATTATAATAATTTGAATAATAACATTAAAATAATAATAATGCGCTTGTGTTGCGCCTGCGCCGCCGCGTATGAAGACGTCAAACGCTAATAGATTTATCTCCGGCCATACATCAATATTATTGTTCCGCTGTTGTGTGCCCGTTGTATGGGACGGTTACTCTGTGTTACCAGTTCATTAGTCGCTCGTGATAAATAATATCACAATGATCAATGATTAAGCACGCCGATCGATACACATTGGATACACTCGTCGGGTCGATTGTCTAATTATCAATGTTTTTTGTACTAATTTTAGTTTAATTCTTGATGATTAGTGGACGAATAATTGTTTTTCTGTCCTATTACTAGCCGATAATTTGTTCTGACAGTAACATTTTATGTTAAAAATCCATGTATATATATTGTTTATACTAATGTTATAAAACTGAAGTGTTTATTGCTTGAACGCGCTAATCTCAGGAACTATTGTTAATTTAAAAAGTATTTTTTAGTTGGAAAGTCAATTTATCAAGAAAACCTATGTAACGCCATGTTGCTTCCAAAAGGAGCGTAGAATCAGTGGGAAATGGAGATATTACGCGTGCGAAGCCACGGCAAGCAGCAGCTTAGACTAGCGAGTCTAACATAAAAAATCCTACAAACGTAAAAGGTACCTACTTTGCAAGCATAAGTGTACCTAAATCCTATAATAATAATAATGGATTACTTAGACTATATAACAATTGCAGAGTGCTTGCAAGCTAGTACAGTAACCGCCCACCCATCCTTGTCGTAAAGCCATCTTTACCACGGCGTAGCCTAACAAAAGAGAACTCCAGAAAAAGGAGCCGAACTCACGACCCACACAATATGTCAAGTGGAATCCTAACTAATGTTCTGCAAGGCGGAAGTGGAAATAGTACCCGAGTCTTCCTCCGCCGGCAGCGCAAGGGTTAACAACGGATCAAACGCGCCGCGGCCCCGCCCACTGCCCGCTCGCAAAACTACCGCGAAACGTGACCTTATTTAGTAAGTAATAAGGTGCAGCGTGTGCGGTGTTGTGCAAACAGAGATGGTTCTTTGTACACAAGCAACGCCAACCCTTCAGTAATGAATCGGTTGAATTAAAATGGATTCCTTAAGGATTTATCTTAGGACTTTTGAGAGATATCTGGTTTCGGTGTCAGGTGAAAGCGTGAGTATGTACATACATTGCTTTTATGGTTTTCTTGACTGTATACAGTTGAAAGCACAATGAACTAAGTGCTTTGGAGTTTAGACAGTCCTTATGTCGTACGAATAATGACTTATATCGAACAGTATGTGTTTATCGCGAACGTTGTTTACGATTAACTAGTTAATCTAGCAAACGTTTTATTACCTCAATCAAAATATATGAGAAAACCATTTTTTTTTATATGATTGACAATATTATAGATGTTTTTCGCATTAAATTGGAAAATAACCCATCAGTTTATTTTGTAACAATCTAAAGTCATAAAGTATAATCAGAATCAGGGGGTCTACTCTCAAAAACGAAACGAACATACGAAAGGATTCTTTTTTGAAGATTGATCAAAAGTTCGGAAGTTAAAGCGTGGTTAATGATTTGCATAAATAATATTGTGGTTTTTTTAAACACTTTAGTCGCATTCGAAGTGAATTGGCTGCGACTATGAGAATTATAAATTGCTATCCGTTGTCGTATCCGACATATTTCGTTTTTGAGGGTAGACCTCCAGAATCAGAATCATTTATTGCTTTAAACTGTGTACATTTGTTGCTGTTGTAGTTGCATAATTTAGGCACATGAGACAGTTTGCCCAGACCGGGCATGCAATATTAATTATTTTTTACGCATTATTATTATTTACATTAAATTCCTTTTAAGTATCAAAATATTCTTGCAAATTGTAGTAAAAGTTAATTAAAACATTATTTATACATAAAGTGTGATAGACTAGGGCCCGCATATATCTATACCACAATAGTTATAATAATAACTGATGCATATGATAGCATTATTTTGATATAAAAATAATTCTAGGTCTTTATTCATTATGCCACCATATCTCTCCCCACCTTATTAATTCCTAATCATTTCATATAAATTCGCTCAGTTTTTTTTGCGTAAAAGCGTAAATAATTAACATACACCGAGAGATCAGACAATAAGCTCCCAAAATGAACCCGTACCCGTTTCTCGATATCTACTATTTCCTCTACCTAAAAGTTGTCTGGAAGAGATTGCTCTCTAGCAATAAGACCGCCAAAATTGTACTTGAATATGTCTGTAAAACCAATTTCTGTAAATTTTCTGTGCAATAAAGTTTATCTATATATCTAATGATCATGAATTAATCTATTTCAGCTCTAAGCAAAAGGCTTCGAAAACTACTGCATATCTTTAAAAACTTAAGAGAATCTGCTGACACTGACCTCATTACAAGAATTTACTTTGCCCTCGGTCAATCACTCTTAACCTACTGCATACCGATATGGGGTGGTGCAGCTACAACTCACCTTTTAGAGCTTGAAAGAGCACAGAGAGCTGTCATCAAGGTCATGCTGAATAAGCCTCGGAAATATTCAACGGAAAAACTGTACGAAGAAGCCAACCTCCTAACGGTTAGACAGCTCTTTATATACAACTCCATCCTTCGCTACCACAAAATGATCGACCCCATGTCACTTCCCCAACATAAAAGACGCATACGCACCCACGTACCCACTATTTACTCAACCTTTGCCAGACGTCAAATAATTTACACAGGGCCGTTTCTATATAGGCATTTTAATGATTGGGAAGTAATTTATAAAATGAACAGTAACACACTAAAAACCACTCTAAAGAAGAAACTTAGTTCTTTAAACTACCGTTCAACAGAAATGTTTTTCACAGCTGTAAGTAGTGCTTAAGTTTGCTAACTTTATTGTCACACATGTGAAACCTTAACTTTAGAGGCTTCTTGCTAAAGCTTGGAATTGCATTGGTGTTGCACAGGTTGTTACTATTGTTATTTTGATGATAAATTGCAAGTATTTTGGTCATTATATCTAAAAATGTAATTAATATTGTATACACCTGTAGATAACGATTTGCAGACAACCGTGTGTTTTAGACCATTGTATGGGGTGGAGGGTTAATAACCTGAGCTACAGGAATTTCCTAATTCAGGTATTAGCCCGCCATAGTCTTCACTGTCTTACAGTTTTACTGTGTATTTTTTGTAGACGTATTTACTTTGTGGTACTACTGTGCGATTTTTGTGACCTACCTTCACTGTATCTAGTTTTTTAAGTACCGATATTTTGTAAATTTTGGCTATGGTGAGAATAAATGATTATTATTATTATTATTATCCTATTTAATGAATCTGGTTAGAACATTGCAATTACCCTCTGATCTCAGCAACCCTTACAACGGAAATCTGCCCTTTTTGTAACATAATTATGTAACACCAATGACTTACCTTGCCTTCCGAAGTCCAGTATCATATTCGGACAGTCAGGTGATTCAAACCTACAATGCCTGGGCTGGCAAAAGCTGATACAGTAAAGTATTCCTTTCCTTTCGAAGCTTCGGGTTTTACCTACACCAAAACGGCAGTATTGTTATTCAATATAATTACAACGACCTTTTGATACCTAACCACATCGCTGCGAATCTTGATGGTTAAGTAAATTTTTGCCAGATTATTTAACTTCCACTTACAGAACAGGTCTTACCATTCATCTTACTCAATTGATGGTAATCTTACATATGAGTAATATGTAAAAAGTGCTCATTAATTAAGTACAACAGCCATTCTAACATCTTAACTACCCCTCCAACAATTACTATCAAAGTTTCAACCACCAGGACCATAACTAATTACTATCACACCCCCGCGCAGTATAATAAACTGAAGTGAGAACTTGACATCAAAAACTTAGAGAGTAAAGATTCAACATTCGTTTATTTATGCATTATGCTAGGCTGATGACACAAGTTATTAGTAGCTTAAATTTTAAAACTTTCGCGTTCCATTTTAAACATTTAAAATAATTTAACGGGTCAAAACGCGACACCATTTTTATTTAGTAGTTAATAGGAACTAGTTAGGTTAGGTTGCACCAACTAGTGTTGCCGTCGATTCGATTGTATATCGATTATTCCAAAAGAGGCCTAAATAATCTAATAATCGATATGACAATCGATAGTATCGATAATATCGATATAATTGATAGTATCGCTTTCAACTTGATATCGATATAATCGATTAATCGATTATAATCGTAGTCAAATACAATATAATCGATTATATCGATATCAAGTTGAAAGCGATACTATCGATATAATCGATTATAACGAAGTCGCGGGCACAGCTAGTTAAAGAATATATGACAAATATGTAATAGCCTTCTTTATTTATGTGCACCTAAGAGTAAGAGTTTCTTGCTGTTTCATTTCGAGGGCATTAACAACTGAACACAGAAGAAGTTTTACTACAATATGACGATTTATAAATGATTTTGTAAATGTTCACATGAATAAAGACAATTTCTATTATATTTATAGGAGAATATACAATATTAACGATATTGTAAAGATTAGGATAACTACTGAGTTTCTTGCCGGGTTCTTCTTGGTAGGATTAGATTCCGAACCAACTGTAGCTTCAATTTTGGCTTATATTTATTTTGACGATGCATAAGTGTTACTTGTAACCAACATGAATAAATGAATTGATTATGATTATTAATACATACAAAGTAAATAACCACCCTGGTCAGAAGTAAATGTACCATAGTTGAACGCTCATTTCTGCACTTAAATCACTGTGAATTTTCGTACTGTGTAAAGGCAGGGGTCACAACGATTTATCATCCAGAACACCTTGCCGCTTGTCAAAATGTTGCCTCCACAATTGGCGATTTGATTACGCCTGCCAGCCCTGGCGGCGCCTTTGAGCCGATCCGGAAAAAACCGGATTAACCCGGTGTAGGGTTACCCGAAAGGGTTATCCGAAACCCGCGCTTTGTCTACCTCCTTTCAGGAGGTTTCTTTTATCTAAATAGGACAGACGGAGATCTTTATTAGTAAACAGGACTAAAATAAGTCCTTGTTTGTTTGTGGAGGTTTTTCAATATTTGAAAAAACGTGTCCATATTTGTAAACTTTGTCGCTTATCACATCAATTACAGTTTACAATATAACAACCTGTGTTTGCAGAGCGAAAGCTTCCTATGGTGTAAAGGTTGACATTGTGCTTTCATCTGCATTTGTCACATAGTTACTCACTGATTTTTACAATAGGCTAGCTACTAAAAATATTTTATTCTACCAACATTTTAATACGTATTCATTCATGCTATCATGCAAAAAAGTACCTACTAAGAATCAACGCGCGCAAAATTCAGCGCAACGTCACTTCTTCGTACAGTTTTTACGAATTAGTGACGTAAATACACTAAACTCTGATGCGCTGAATCATGATTTTATTGTATTTAGAAAATATAACAGACGGATTAATGAACTAACTTTTTTGCAAGAAATGTATTCTGTTACTAACAGACAGATAAACCGACGTTCACATCTTAATTGTTAAAGTCTAAGATTAGACTAAATAAAGGAATCATTTAGAACTTGTTGACTCAT
Organism: Glyphodes pyloalis; assembly: GCA_037074685.1. Classification (NCBI taxonomy): domain Eukaryota; kingdom Metazoa; phylum Arthropoda; class Insecta; order Lepidoptera; family Crambidae; genus Glyphodes; species Glyphodes pyloalis. Next base: position 651,226 of record JAYKKO010000003.1, on the reverse strand, counting down.
CCACGTCTCCTCATCCCAAAATAAACGGCCGCTTTTTTGGGCAAGCGTGATAAAAAGCATACTCACTCGCAGTATCGGATTCAACAGAACATACAGTTGTACAAATAAGCATATCGCCTTACTGATACTCGGCGTTGTTTTTGAACAAAACACCAGAATAACAGCGCTTGAGTGGAAACAAATGGATATATTCATCAGACATTTTTTACGTTAAAAACAGTGGTTTTTAACGTAAAGTAACGTAAGTGTTAACGTAAGTTAACGTAAGTGATGTTATGTAGTGTACATAGTAGAATACAAAGTCGCTTTCCGCTATTTACTTACAGAAGACCGCAGCCAAATAACAATCACTTCGGTGTTGTTGTGTTTCTGCGTGTGAGTTAGGTTTCCAGAGCTCCTGGGGGGTGCTACATTAGTAGCAGGGGTCAAGCCTTCAAGGTAAGGGCGACAAGTCCAGTAACAGATTTATTATGCTGTACTTATCACCCTTAAGCTAGGACCTCATTACCACTTAACATCAGGTGGGATGAGGTCAATCTTGAAGTGTAAAATAAAAAAATATTTGTCCGTATGCAGACATATACCTTTAAATTGCGTAACGGATTTTGATGCGAGTTTAGGTAATTATTTAAGGGAAATGTTCTAATACTTGATACATTCATATTATAGGACAGAGAAGCCGATAAATCCAGTAGTATCGACATTGCATCATCATACATAGTGATAGGGACGTAAATCAAAGAACACAAAATTAAGAAATTAAATACTCGATGTTCCTTCACCCATCAAAACAAAACTATAAAATAACTTGGTCGAAAGTTACACATAAGCAATAAGTTGGATATTTCTAATGTAACTAATCTGCTGAGTCTCCTACCGGTGTCTCCACGGTAGATATAGTTTCTGAACAATCACTTTGCATTGTATTTAATGACGATTTAAAAGTGTTTTAAGTAACCTAATTGAATAAAGAAATATTTGAGTGATTGAGCTATCTTAACACAAAGCTAACGCTTTGGACCAAGTCATATACTTTTGTTTTAATCAGTAAATCATCAAATCATAAATCATAAATCATTTATTTCCCTTCACAGTTAGGTACATGAATAAGGTAACTTAGATTATTGTTACAAATCACAGGGGTACATGAGCTGTAGCCTAATTAGTGAGGGGCTGGTGCCTGAAATAGGTTTCCAGTAAAACCTGTGCTACAGGTCACCAGGCCACACCCTCAGACCGCACCATATGTCTACCAGTAATAAGACGGAGAGGAACAATATAGTAAGCAAGGAAATAATAAAAAAAGAAAAAAATAATAATAAGCAAAGTAATGAAAAAGAAATAATAAAAATCAGTGAATAAAATATTAAGTATTTATATTTGAAAGTTCAGCTGGAGCAGACCAGTCCCCAAAGGTGGCACCAGTTCACAAGCATGACTTATGTGACAACCATCGCTTCACTCAATGAGTATAATATACCTATCTAATTCTGCTTAAAACAATCCTCGCCTTTTACGCCTCAATCTACGCTACAATTAGGATAAGAGTCGTGTACCTAAGTACCTACATTATTCAAAATATGAAAAAGCTTCTCAAGGATCAAATCTAATGATTTAAATAAAAATGCATTCACTCACCAAGTTATTTGTGCGAAAACACTTGTCAGAGCTCCTGCTGTTAAAGAGATGACGCGACGGGAATCGAACTCCTTTGACTCCATATTAAGTCGGCTTTCGAAGCCACTCGTCCGTAAGGTGTTGGCAGTGACAAGTACGCCATTCCCACGCCTGTCAGAATGGGACATGTGTTTTTGGAAATATTTTGGTGTAGTCAGTAACTTCAAATCTACGAGTATATACCTTTTTAATGGAGGTTACTAATTTTTGGTAAGCTGGTTGTTTAACTTGATTTAAGTACCTAAGAGGCAAGATGCTAGAACGTAAGAGGCTTTGCGCCAGATCCAAATTAAACAAAAATACGAAGAGTTAAAAAAAAGCCGACAAAAGAAAGTCCAAACACATGAAACCCAACCAAATGTTTCGTTATTCAAGTGGGCTACTTAAAATACTTTAGAGTCAGTAGTCACAGTAGAGTTTACATTGTCTTCAATGTGACTCTACTGCCGGTTCGGAACCTATACCCATAGAGAAGATACCGGTAAGAAACTCAGTAGATCAGTTACAGTAGTACTTAGTAGGTATCTTACTTATTGGTATGTGAGTCTTACTTTGGTACAAGTCATTAGTCTTGTTTTGATGAATGATGAAACAATTAAGAACTCAAGTAAGTATTTTTTTTCGAGAGGTAAGCTGGAGCAGACCATTCCCCGGCGGTGGCACCTATTCACTAGCATGATGTAAATGCCAGCCGTCGCTTCAGTTCTATTTAAACATACATACCGTGCTTATCGTAAGATACAAGTAGGTTCCTTATTGTCTGTCTACTTTCTCCAGCTTAGCTCAAAATTATAATATATCTACTTTATGTACTTACTAGCTGACCCGGCGAACTTCGTACCGCCTAACAGCCTCTGATTGTCGTATAACCTTTTTGTTGGACTAATTTAGGCTTTGATGAACTACAGTGTTACAAAATAATATTAATAGCGAAAGAAACATAAAAGTATTTTATTATGATGAATGATGATGGAATCATACAGAATATACATAACAATAAAAAAAAAATTAAGTCAGAAGAAATTCTTTTTTTTTCATTCAATTGCGGTAAACGACATTCTTTGTTTTTTGGTCAGGCGTAAGAACAAATAAAGCGTAATATATCTACTTTATGTACTTATTTGACAGAAACTGAAACATTATTTAACTTACCCTTGTGGTGAGGGTGTGCAGTGAGTTTTCTGATTCTTTTAAAATATTTTAAGTTCAACAGTGACGGTACAAGCACTATGAAAATTGTAAAAATATATTTCTACTTACTTTATTGCGATACTCACTCATAAAACTTGAGCTGTCTGTATAATTTGGTCCAAAGTAATTGCATAGTCATAGTTAGATACGGCTGGGTACTATAACACATCTACTGAGACGTGGGGCCAATAATTTTGGATGATTTTTTACATGCAACTGTTGATCTACGGAATATATAGATAAGTACCTACTAGGTAAACTATAAAATTTTACATCAAGACTACAAACATTTTTCGTGAGCACCCGTAACGCAGTGTGACGCATATTTTACATCAAAATCTATCAACAGCATGTGACGTCTTATCCGATTATTTCGTCTTCCCACCGATCCACGGACGCGTGATAATCTGATTGACTTCTGACGCCCCCTGTGGCTCTTTGTCAGAAACCGGCCTTTGAGAACCTACGATTGTATTCGCAAGGTGTCTATGCTTAAACATGTGATTTCCACTTTAAACGAGCCCTTTTGAATTACGTATTAGGTGCCTAACGCATTCTGTAGATTCTTTTGTTGCTTGCACAGGTTAAACTAACGAAAAGGTTATTTCACGTATCTTACAGTTAATATGCCCGCGTCTGTTAGTTTAAGAGATTCCATAACTCCTTCAGACAATTTCTTAGGTTCTTCTTTTTCTTAATTGTATGGAATGGCAACCAAGCTCTTTTTCGAAGTCTACCTCTTCTAGTCATCTGATTTGAGAATTATACAATTTCGTGCATTTACATGAATAAAAATGATTTTTTAAATTTTTTAATTATATAATGTTTTTAAAATTTTAGCACTTATTTTTTGTTGCTGACTTTTGTCTTTTATTTAGTGTTTAAATGACTTTTCTTTTGTGCATGCTGTGTTCGCCTGTAAGAGACTGTACATTTAGCATAATTTATTTTGTGTTAATCGTTTGTCTTGTATGTGTCAATGTACTAGTTGTAGGTGAACCTTATTAAATAAATAAATAAAAAGATTTCCGATTCGATTTTTTTTACTTTTCTCAACGAAGTCTATTTCTCCCAACATCGCTTGTCAATTTGCTTTTACTTGCTTTAAAGAATTATTTTTGACCGATGCTACTCTTCACCAAAATAAACTTTCGCTGACTCACACAAAGTTCTACGATTCTGATGGACCCTTTAGAATTAGAATAATGTCACGCTAAAACACGGGTGTTTGTTGTGTTAGAAAGCTAAGCTCGTTGCAGATCACTATTGGGTCTGAAGCAAGTTGCCAATGGATTAGTCATTTGAAACACGATTCCCGTTTTAATGCGGTCCACTTTATAAATTCCATTATTAAACATAGTTAGGTATACCAATTTGCACTAAAGTTAACCAATGCACGGTTCCAATATTTGAAAAAAGATTCGTTCTAGTAGTATACTCCCAAAAATGAAACGAACAAACGAAAGCTTTCGTCTTTGATAAGAAATCGAAAATTAGGGAGTTAAAACGAGGTTTTTGATTTGTTTAAATAATATTTGATATTTTTAACGCTTTAGTCCAATTCAAAGTGAGTTGTTTACGTTTATGGCAATTAAAAATGGCTATTCGGCTACGTATAGTAATAAAATATACGAGGCGTAATCTAAAAATGACTCACGGACGACTGATGACAGCTGATATGAAAATGAAATCATGGAACGGTATTAACGGCTCGTAGTCGGTTGGAGGAAAACGGATAGTCATTTTTGACACGAGAGAAGTCTTAAAATATTGGAAAATTCATGTTTATAATATTTTCCTTGCAGAGCCATTGGATAGCAGCGCCATCTCACGACGAGTAGAATAAATACAATAATAGTGACATCTAGTGGTGAGAAGCAAAAACTAAAAGCATGCTAAGTTTTTTTGGTGTAGGTTTTAACTACATACTTTAAGAAATGTTGTTGGTTTAAGAATTTATTTATAGATGGCGCTTTACTACACTTTTTGAGAAAATCTTAAATCAATAAAATTTATCCAAAACGTTGAGTAAAGTGGTTAAATATTTATACGGTTAAGAAATAAGATATTTTGCCTAGTGTGTCAACGAGATACAGATGCTTTGATAGGTTTCTTCTTTTATGTAAACCAATTGTGGTATTTTTTATCAAAGTTTACCTCTGCTATTGTCAGGTAAGAAACGATATAAGTAACTTAATTTATTATCTACAGGCGTGTTCGGTGCTTTCCGAGAAGACCAATATCGTGTTTTAAGCTGGATTCAAGGCACAGTCGGGTCTAAAACAAGTTGTTCTTAACTTGTTTCACTTGATAAATTGTTTTTTTTACAACGTTCCTTTCCATTAAACGTTTTTTTACAAATACGACATTGGTTTATAGGTACACTTAAACTCACACAATCTACACTAACAGGCAAGTTATGAGGGCAAAAGTTTGTGTGTTTGTTTTTTACTTCTTCGCGCTAAAATTAGGATTTAGCTAAAATTTTATAGAAATATTTATGAAATACTAGATTAACTTAAACGATACTTTTATCACAAAAAAACGCGAAGTAGCGGGCAATAGCAAAAATCAAATCAATCAGATAGGCCATGCTTTTCACTTCATTACCCTCCTTTGTTAGGTTTCATAGTCAAAATAAATGTCAGGAATATAATTCATAACTTTATTTGTAAACCCTTTTAGTAAATTACGATAAAACAATAACGATTTACACTAAATCTTCGCAAAAAAAATGGCAGTGACTTTATTAATTAAGTTTCAATTACGATATGAAAGAAAGAAAACATTTATTAGAGGCCTAGGATGCGCCACGCGACTAAATTTTATCTAGCTCTTTACAAACGTCAAAATCGATTGAAGTCACGGCGTCAGCTGCTGATTGGCTGAAAATATGAGTGCGGTGTGCTATTAGCCAATCAACAGTATCAAAACTTTTGTTGTCTCATGCGAGAAATTTTACGTATTTTTACGTAATAGTGGCATTACAACAAATGTTGAATTTATAAACAGAAAAATATATTCGTTCTAACAAACAAATGTAATGCGTCTTATTTGAGTGAAACATTTGTTTTTCTTCTAGTAATGTACCTTCGTATTTTTTTACTTAGAGATATGAAATTTGGCACAAATAGTAGTTCGAACAACCTACACTACTTTTTGTTTCGAATATTAGGAGAGATACAGGTAGAACCGACCATGAAAGGATGTAGTCCACGCAAATGAAGTCGCCGGCACAGCTAGTAAAAAATATTAAACCGATTGTGTGATTTTAAAGTTGCATTGGTAAATTAATTTAACTTCGAGGCGCGAAGGCTCTTGGTCCGCATCTTGCGGATTCTGAGCCTGTAGGTCTACTTGACCTGCGACTTCAGGACCTCGGAGTTGGAGGAGCCGGCGAACTGGACAGCTCCGTCTACTGGCACCACGGCGCCCGTCACCACGGAGCTGTTCTCGCTCGCGAGATGGACGATCATCCTCGCGCAGTCTTCACCGGTGCTAGCGCGGCCCATAGGAATGGTCTTCTCCGTGTCCCGCAACCAGTTCTGGTACTCCTCATCCGTGTACCCGGTCAGTCTTTGGACGAATGTGCTCACCTGGAAGAGGAAGTTCGGTCGTGAAGAAAATCTTGAATCAATAATTCATCCAAAACGCAGAGTGAAGTTATTAAATATTTATACGGTTATATTTTTTTAATGGCCGGTTCCAATATTTGAATAACGATCTTTTCTAGTTACGGATAGTAATCCATACTAATATTATAAATGCGAAAGTAACTCTGTCTGTCTGTCTGTCTGTCTGTCTGTCTGTCTGTTACTCTTTCACGCATAAACGGCTGAACGGATTTTGATGAAATTTGGTATAGGTATACGTTGAATCTCAAGAACGGACATAGGCTACTTTTTATTAGAAAATAAGGGGGGGTGGGGGTAATATCACCTTTGAAAGTTTGTATGGAAAAATGTTTATTTTTGAAGTTAGAGATATGAAATTTGGCACAAATATAGCTCAAAACTTGGATTAAAATATAGACTACTTTTTTTTTCGAATATTAGGGGAGAAAGGGGTAAAACCGACCATGAAAGGATGTAGTCCACGCGAACGAAGTCGCGGGCACAGCTAGTAAATCATACGAGGCGTAAGCTAAAAACGACCGACAGACCGACAGACGAGTGTTAAGGAAAGTAAATTATAGAACGTTATTAACGACTCTTCGTCGGTGTGAGAAAAACGGATAATCATTTCTGGTACATTACGAATCATAAAATATTGGAACCAGGCATTGGTCGTAGGTAATCACGCCATCAACAAAGTATTTTCATAATTTGTTTACTACTAGGTACTTATCTACTGTTTACTGAAGATGCTTAACCTACGGTTTATCATGAGTTATTATTGATAGCTGAGTCAAGTAGTGAGAATTGTGCATACCGACGATATAACTTAACGTTTTAAGTAGGTACTTAACTGTTTCCTCGTATTTAAGTCAATAGATACAAATAATTACATGTGTAAAGTTGAGGCTGCATATAATACAAATCCCTACTGATATTATAAATGCGAAAATAACTCTGTCTGTCTGTTACGCTTTCCCGCTTAAACCTCTCAACCGATTTTGATGAAATTTGGCATAGGTATACGTTGAACCTCAAGAACGGACATATGCTACTTTATGTTAGAAAGTAAGGGGGGGTAATGCCACCTTTGAAAGTTTATATGGGAAAATATTTATTTTTTAAGTTAGAGATATGAAAGTTGGCACAAATGTAGCTCTATTAAAATATACACTACTTTTTTTGTTTCGAATATTAGTGGAGATAGGGGAAAAACCGACCATGAAAGGATGTAGTCCACGCGAACGAAGTCGCGGGCACAGCTAGTCTATTATAAAGCTGAAAAGTTTGTTTATTTGAAGGCGCTAATCTCAGAAACGGCTGCTTCGAATCGAAAAAATATTTTTGTGTTGGATAGTATATTCACCAAGGAAGGTTCTAGGCTATACAGTATCACGCTCAACCATTAGGATCGAAGAACAGGTGGAAAATGGGTAACAACGGGGATAGTACGCGTGCAAAATGTCTTATCTTCTCTGTAGTTACAGGTTCCGAACCGGAGAGAATAGAGAAAAAAAGAGAGGCAGGGCATAGCGATTTATCGCTTGAACTGGAGCAGCCCGACTGGTGAAATACCTCCACCTTACAGGGAGACCGCAGTCAAATAACAATCACTTCTGTGTTGTTGTGTTCCTGCGTGTGAGTAAGGTTTCCAGAACTCCTGGGGGGTGCTACATTAGTAGCAGGGGTTAGGCCTTCAAGATAAGAGCAACAAGTCCAGTAACAGATTTATTATGCTGTACTTGTCGCCCTTAAGCTAGGACCTCATTTAACATCAGGTGGGATGAGGTCAAACTTGAAGTGTAATATAAAAAAAGGTAGCTTCATTTGCTTTATATAGAGACTATTCATAAGTATTACTAATGTAATCTATATGAATAAAAAAGATTGACTTGGACTTTGAAAACCGTGGTGGGCCGCTAGTTTCTAATAGAAAACTAATATTATACCTATCATCTGTGATAGAGTTATGAGTTATCTTAAGGAACTTTTAATTAAGAAACAATATTACACAAATTAATATTACATAAAGGACAAACTAACTGTGTGTCTTAGTGCAAAATTAGTAATAAGTGTAGCTTTCATTTGTAAAAAAAACTACTGAGTTTCTTGCCGGTATCTTCTCTTTAGTTATAGGTTCCGAACCGGAGGTAGCTTCATTTGCTTTATATAGAGACTATTCATAAGTATTACTAATGTAATCTATGTGAATAAAAAATATTGACTTTGACTTTGGACAAGTTATAATTATCAAGTATAGGTACCTATATCTGCAAAATTACTAATTACGAAGAATATTTTTAATTTATTTTATTTTTCACAAATTACTCTCTAATTTAAAACTAAATCTTCCCCTCTTTTATATTTGCCATACCTACCAGGGTCCATAACTTGTACTTAAAGTTTTAAGAAACTATATGTAACACCATAACTTACTTATAGAGTGCAATAAATAATATGATTTTTTTTTAAATTGTCAACATCACATACATTGCTCTGATTCTGTGGTAAGTAGCTTAACCACTTGTGTTACGGAAATCAAAAACAACGACGGTACCACAACACCCATACCCGAGACAATATGGAAAAGTTCGTTTCCCATATTGACCCGACCGGGGATCGAACCCGGGACCTCAGAGATGGCGCGACGCCAAAGATATGCAAGATATGTTGGGAAAATATGAATATGCTCGAAAATCCTCTGTAGTAGACTTACTACCAAAAATTAAATACGTCAGATCTTATGACGGATAGCAATTTTTAATTATCATAATCGCAACCTCGACCTTACTCCGAATGCGAGTAAAGCGTCAAAAAACCAAATCTTATTTTAGGACGGCCTACTTGTAACATCTTTTGTTTTTTTCTCTACCTAAACACCAGTCTTATATATGCAGTAATGTCGTATATCCAGTGGCGTAACTATACCGTTTGGGGCCCGTGGCCAAATTCGTCCGATGGGATCCCCCCCCCCCCCATATAAAAACAGGTAAAATATAGTACTTCAAATGTATACACTTTTACTTGTTAGAGTTTATATATACATAATAAAAAAAATACCTAATAATTAAAAACAGTTGGGATTCTCCGCAAGCCGGGGGCCCCTTCTGACTGGGGGCCCGTGGCATTTTGCCGACTTGCCACCCAATAGTTACGCTACTGCGTATATCTGTGATAATTTACTTAACTTGAAAATAAATATATTTTAAACTAAATTTACTTCTGGCTAACCTTGGACGTCTAGTTCCGTGTTATCACGCTGCGACTCCCTTGCTCGATTGTCTAGATCTTGAATAAAACCAGTCTAACTAGTTTTGCTAAACCACTATAACCAGGTTTCACATTAGTGATTTAAATTTAGGCACTTAAAAAGTTCCAAATAAACACATTCATTAAAATGCTATAGTGGTGAACTTTATTTAATAATAAGGAACCAATTCTACAGAAAACCTACAGCAACACAGTTCAAAATAAGTTAACGAGCCAAAACGCGACAACATTTTTAGTAGTTAATACGAACTACCTACTTACTTTCCGAGACGATTTCATGAGGTTGCACCAAACGTGGCCACAAACTTCTTTTTGAACCTGTTAACTTATTTAAACGTGTAAAATGGGACGCGAAAGTCTTAAATTCTATAGCAACACAGTTCACTTTCATTCTTCTAAATTCTGCTTCTCATCGTCATTCTGGCACACTCTAGCCGTTGTCTTCAGCCGCACGACTCTATTTTCGTCAGCGTAAATTATGGTGCCATCACCTTCTATTGCGAACCCGTAAATATTGTCAATTGACGTCACTTTCCTGACCTCGCCGTTCACGAATTTGTAGATCCCCTGCGGAGTCGAGAAATACAAGTTTCCACTTGCATCGCTGTTAAAAGCGTTAACAATGTAGTCTCCAATAGGCACAATCCTCCCATCGACGATCTTGTTCAAGTCTCCGCCTTGATAGAAAATTAGGTCTCCATTTTTATCGAATGCCACTAACATCGCCTTTGCGCCCTTTAATTCTGGCACACGCTTTGTGACACTGTCTTTGTACACGTACGCTTTCTCCTCCGGATAGGTGGTGAAGTACAACCCATCCTTGAAGAACAGCTGCCAGATATTCTTATCGGTGATGTCAAGCTTGTCTGCTTGCTTAGTCTTGTAGTTGAAACTGTAGATGCCGTCAGCACCGCCGATGTAAACGATCTGCTTCTGCTTGTCGACGGCATGGGCGAAACCGTTCGTGATTCCTGGTATGACACCGGAGCTGTTCTCCTTTAGGTTGATGTAAACGGACTCGAAGACGTTGTCTCCGGAGGCTGTGTAGCTGAAGAATAAGGTGCTCGTATCCCGGTCGAGAGCGAGCTGGTAGGGGCTCTCGACGTTGCTCATAAGGACCTCGCGATCCTGCTTGAGGCCGGCTATACAGATCTGGTCTTTGTAAGGAGCTATCACAGCACTGTGGGCTAGTGTGGCCAAGCCAACCAATAATATCGTGAACGTCATCTGGAAAAACAAATCTTAATTAACACTAATTATCAAGGCGGTTGGTATCGATTAAAACGTTATAAAGACTGATGACTATTCGACAACAAACATTAGGTTTATTTAATTTGTTATGTCTTAAAATGGTTACAAAGTAATAATACTCACTGTTGATGCTTCCACTGAGGAAATCGTTGATGAACTAACCACATATATGCAGTCCAGTAACTTTAATAATGCACTCAAAGATAATAAAGGTTAGGAGGTACCTACTGTGAACTAGCTAGGGTAAGTGGACCTGTATGCTAATAGCATTAATAATAACAGTTAATAAAGGCTTTTAGCAAAATATTGCTCTTTATGTAGGTGATGTAACGATTGATTCATAAATATGAGAGATAGGGGGAGTACCTTAACGACAATAGGTAGGCAAGTTACTAATTAAATTTCTGTAGGTGTAGTTCGTCAGACTATACCTTAGTAACATAAGAACGATATGAGTCAATAGTACACTTTTGACTCATAAACCAGGTATAAAAACTAATTATTGTGTACCTACTTTAGTATGATTTTGACCGGACCAGACAATGTTTGTACTTATAGGAAATTAATAAAAAACTGTGTAACTGCAAACAAAACATTTAATGCCAGCTATAATCCTAGAAAGTTTTGTTCACGTGTAATAATTAACGTAAGCCATTGTTAATACATGGTGATTCTGCCTGGCACACACGGGTACCTTGGTTAGCATTTTCGTCTATTGAATAAAGGATTGAGGGTTCGAAAATAGGCAACCAGGAGTTTTCATGTATCTAATCAACATTGGTGTTGATTCTTGGTCTGGGTGTTTAGAAAACAGAAATGAAAATCAATTTGTCCGGCTTTAAAAATACCACGTTTATTACTAGTTTAGGTATTTATGAATACCTATATTGGAAATACTGACGATTTTAATTTACTTTATTGCCACTTACCTACCTACTTACCAGGTTAATAGATATGCATGTTCAATTACATTTTTAATAAAGCCTGTTACACATAAAATATCGCTTTTTAATGCAAATATTTACTAGAAATACCACTGTCCGGTTGTCGTTATAATTGTTCAAGGCATAACCTACATGTTTAAGAGTGATTTACATACTATTTAAAAACATAGATAATATTATTATTTATCTTATGCTCATTTTCATTTAAAGAGAAAAAAACCTGATTTGTTCGCAAATTTTATGATCCTACTGTTTTTTACATGTAATTTTATGTACAAGTGAATAGGTCCAGTAAAGGAGCTTTTACCTACATTCGTTATCTTCTTAATTTGTATTTGTTTTGACACGCAATGAGTAACATCAATCTAATAATGACCACGCCACCCCATATCTGGGGTTTTAAGATTAAACAATAAAATAGTAAATATTTTTCTTATTGTCTAGCCGTGAAGGGTATTAAGGGAATTCACCTCTGTCCAATGTGTGAAAATAATTAAAAGTGCAATCATTTTCCTTATCACGTATAGCCTTCTTCATAAAGTATTGAAAGAAAGAAAGAAAAAACATTTATTGGCACACATAGACACACAACTTTTGTACCTACATAGAAAAGGTGAAATACCTCCACCTTACAGAAGACCGCAGCCAAATCACAATCACTTCTGTGTTGTGGTGTTCCTGTGTGTGAGTAAGGTTTCCAGGGCTCTTGGAGGGTGCTACATTAGTAACAGGGGTCAAGCCTTCAAGGTAAGGTCGACAAGTCCAGTAACAGCTTTATTATGCAGTACTTGTCGCCCTTAAGCTAGGACTTCATTACCACTTAACATCAGGTGGGATGAGGTCAATCTTGAAGTGTAATATAAAAAAAATGGTGCATATATGTGCCAAAAGGTCCCAGCCTCAGCATGAGCTGCTGCTGCGCAATGCCGCATCAGCGCTGGCTTTCAGGCGAAACCTTGTGTTGTATTGCTATGTTAATACTCTCTCAAGGTCACTAAAAGTAACTGCTGGCTATTTTTAAGATTCGCCATTCCTGATAGAAACTGATTAACTACCAATTAGGTATGTTATATTAATATTCATAGTCTTTATTGCACTCCTTAAGTGACGACCTCTGTAGCTGAAGGGCGAGCGTGCCGGACTTTGGCGTCGCGCCCTCTCCGAGGTCCCGGATTCGACCCCGGTCGGGTCAATATAGGAAAATGAAGTTTTCTATATTGTCTGGTCTGAGTGGTGTGGTACCGTCGTTGTTTCTGATTTCTGTAACACAAGTGCTTAAGCTACTTACCACAGAATCAGAGCAATGTATGTGATGTTGTCCAACATTTATTATAAGTAGAGTAGGTGTTACATTAATAGTATTTATTACATTTTAAAGACGGCAGATCGGATTTTGTATTTTTGGATGTTTGAAACAGAAGATGGAGCCATTAAGCTTAAGAAGATACTTTACCTCTCTTTGCGTGTTACCGTTTGTACAATGGAGAGTAATCTTATCAATTGTTTGACCACTTTCTACCATGTCATCGCTCGCCATTGATAAGAAATTTATTCAAATACACTTGAGCCTAAATGGACGCGTAATTTCGTTTCTAAAGAAACTTTTTGCTGCGTGTGTTTAGGCCATGGAACTAACTCCCTTCTGCGGTTATCTCACAAGATTACGGTTGGCTAAGTGTAGGTAGACTAGAGGTCTTTCAAGAAGGGTGTGAAGAGATTTATACAGGGCAAGCGTCCATAGACTACGGTAACCGTGTATGATACATTCTCATGCTCTAGGTTAGATTTAATGCGGGTATATCGTGATAATACGAACAAGCCGAAGACACATCACTAATGCTCGGTTCCAATAATTTAAAAACGATCCGTTCTGGTTACGGACAGTAATAAATTATACGAGGCGTAGGTAAGCTAAAAAACGACCGACGGACATCTAATGACAGCTGGTAAAGAAAGTAAATTATAAAACGGATAGTCGTAAAATATTGAAACCGGGCCTGAGTAACCATATTTAACACGTGCACATCTAAAAGAAAATATTAGGTACTGGAACTCGGCCCAGTTCCTTGGTGACGGCCATACCTCAACCACTCTTTAGATAAAAACTGATCGGTCCCTACAACTACTAACACGATAGACTCCACACAACTCCATCCGGCTGGACTTGTGAAATTCAATATTTGTTTATTCAATTAGGTTACATATAATAACACTTTCGAATCGTCATCCATACTAATATTATAAATGCGAAAGTAACTCTGTCTGTCTGTCTGTCTGTCCGTCTGTTACTCTTTCACGCTTAAACGGCTGAACGGATTTTGATGAAATTTGGTATAGGCATACGTTGAATCTCAAGAACGGACATAGGCTACTTTTTATTAGAAAATAAGGGGGGATGGGGGTAATACCACCTTTGAAAGTTTATATGGAAAAATGTTTATTTTTGAAGATATGAAATTTGGCACAAATATAGCTCGAAACTTGGATTAAAATATAGACTACTTTTTGTTTCGAATATTAGGGGAGAAAGGAGTAAAACCGACCATGAAAGGATGTAATCCATGCGAACGAAGTCGCGCGCACAGCTAGTTGTATATAATGCAAAGTGATTCTACTTCCGGTTCGGAACCTATATCTACCGAGAAGACACCGGTAAGCTGGAGTAAACCAGTCCCCAAAGGTGGCACCTGTTCACAAGCATGACGTATGTGCCAGCCATCGCTTTACTCAAGTTTCTTCACTGTGTTTCGAAACCGGTGTATTTCAAAATTAACGGTGCCATTAGTGTCCGTTCATAGCGCTGTTTAGTCACTCATGACCATTCCTCCAAAAATCAAGTAGAAGAAAAGTAATTATGCAGGCCAATAGCCAATTTATAGTTTCTAATACTTACAGTGATTCCTGGGCTGACAACGTTAACTCGTACGCCATAAGGCGCTAATTCGTAAGCCCCTAACCGGCTGAAGTGGTCCAGTGCAGCCTGCAACGAAAATCTTAAATTTAAAAACCCCATACCAAAAACACCTCTCAAAATGCAGTAACTATACGCCAGAAATGTATTACGCCATTTTGGAAAGAAGCTGATATTCTTAGATTGCTGGACCGATATTACTGAACTATACCTACAAAACTACTGCAAGGAAACTGGCTTTCAAATTAACCGTTGCTCCCAAAGTTCATCCGTTTGGGAGCGACGGCTCCACAGACAAACACACAAACAAACAGATAACATAAGAATTTTTATGTTATTATGTTTTATTTTAAGTTTCTCATTATTATGTGAACTATGTTATGTTCTTTCTTTGAGAAATAAAAAATCTTTAAACCGAAATTACATACGCAAACAGACAGCAGGTTCGAGTCTGGCACCACAAGGGGAGATGAAATTTTTCTATATCTTTAAAATACGATAAGTATGTAGTTCTAGACACACTCGGCAGAGGGCACTTACCGGAGGCTTAGAGGTGGGTACAACAGAAAAATTTCGTCGCCTACGACAACTTGCGGTTAGCTCAGTTGGAAGAGAAGCACGCGCGATACGTGAAGGTCGTGGGTTACAACCCCACACCGCAAATGGGTCGAAGTTTTACTTAAACATTATTTCCTATTCTATTCTACTTGGTTACCTTAGAAAGGCTGTAGGGCAGGTTCCCAGTGGTGACCATGGTGGCCATCACGCTGGACACGTTCACGATGTTGCCCTTGGTCTTGATCAGCTCCGGAGCCAGCAGCCGCGTCAGGTTGTATACTCCGCGGATGTTCACGTTGAACACGCGGTCGAAGGTCGCCATGTCCGCTTTCAAGATGGTGGTGCGGGCTCCCACTGCTGCGTTGTTCACCAGCACATCTACCCTGAATTATAATAATAATAAATTATTAATAATAATAGTCTACAGGTACATAATAAACAGAACGCACTTCAAGATTGACCAAATCCCACCTGATGTTAAGTGGTAATGAGTTCCTAGCTTAAGGCTGTGTCCCCAGTAGGCAAACTGAGTTTGCGGCGTACCGATTTAGTACGCCCTTCTATATATTTGAAATGGAGTGTCCACAGTCTGCTAGTTTTACGCTCACTATACGCCGTTTGCAGCGTTACGCGCGATGACTATAGCAGTGAGCGGCCGACTCCCACTGAAACCGGTTCTAGTCGGCGGCGACGCACGAAAATTGATTAGAGTTTGCAGCTAACTCAAATTTCAGTTTGCCACAAATTTGCGGCTAACTCAGTCGGCCGCTAAGAGGGACCCCACACTAGCGTCTTTCGAGCGTCAGCGTCTTGCCGCGCCGACGTTGTTTGGGCGTTGCGTCGACGCGGCGCCCGCTCAGCGTCGACGCGGCGCCCGCTCAGCGTCGACGCGGCGCCCGCCCAGCGTCGGCGCGGCGTTTGAGCGGCGCTTGCGCTGGGCGTCCTCTGCACATCGCCTTCGAGCGTCGCGCCGCGCTGACGTCATGTACAGTTATTTCGAAAATAAAAAGTAAAATTTGAATAACGCACAATATAATGTTTTATATTGCAGTGATAAATTAATGCTTTCAACTTGTAAAGGAAAAAATATATTTTACCTATTTGACACATGGCACGAAAAGGCAACTTTAGCATTTATTTTCTCGAAAACTAAAAGTACTTAATTGAAAATGGGTTTCTTCGGCAATATGAGCTAGTATTTTGAGCTACATCCATATTTGCTATCAGCTAAAAAGTCTTCTACCTACTGATTCTAAAACACGGGCGGGCCGAAACAATTGAGTTGATCATTGTACTGTTGTCAAAATAAACGCTGCGGCACGCGTCGGGCCGGCGCGGCGCCTGTGGAGCGCAGTCCTGGCGTTCGTCATTTCGACCGCGCCGCTGCGCAAGCGTTGCGTCGGCGCCGCGTCGACTTTGCGTCGACGCCGCGTCGGCGTTGCGTCGACGTCGCGTCGGCGTTGCGTCGACGTCGACGCTCAAAGAACGCTAGTGTGGGGTTACGCTTACAGTTTGCCTACTGGGGACACGGCCTAAGGGTGAAAATAGCCTTGGGACTTCATCTCTCACGAGATGGACTCACGTCGGTAGTGGTTGGGACTGGAGACGCTAGTCGTGGGGTAAGCCAGGCGTCCGTTACCGCGGTCCCGAGTGGGTGGGGCGTTTGGGGCAGCCTGGCACGCTACAGCCGGCACAGAGGAGGGCCGCTTAGCTGTAGGCGCTTTGGGAGATCCCGACTCCCCAACAACTGCGCAGCGTTTGCCATCGAGGGGGTTTTAGCCGATGCGAGTCCGACACACCACTCTCTGTTCCCCGCATAGAGTGACGGTGCGGTAGACATTTTCCCCTCGACACAAACACTTAATAGTGCACGTAACTATACCTAGGGTCTCTTAGACGTAGTCTTGCTGAACTATTAATAGATTCGTTATCGTTGGTCGAGTATCAATCATTACTTGAAAGAAAACACGCCTTCATATTGATTACCCATTGTCGGCTTGACCACAAGAACTATACTTACTTCAGAATTGAACATTTTACTTAAATATGACTATAATCAAACTCATGTGTTCAATAACAACGGGTTATACGGTTAAATGAACTCTAGTGTCCCTCCGCGGCTTCGCGCACGTACTATCCCCGTTTTTTTCACATTGTCCATTAATTCTACGCTTCTATCAGTCGCAACGTGACAATATGTAGCCTAAAGCCTTCCTCGATAAATTGACTATCCGACACAAAAATATTATTCAATTCGAACAAGTAGTTCCTGAGATTGACGCGTTCAAACAAACAAACTGTTCAGCTTTATAATTTTAGTATAGATTTTTCGATTAATATATCGACTGAACGTGAAACAAGAAATTAATGTTAGTTTTACCGTACAGCGGAAAATTATGCATCCTATATGGCCATGACACGATTATGTTCATAAGACAAAATTAAAGTAGTCAATTGACCGCAGCTAGGGTTGCCATGTTGCTTGGAAATACCGGAAAATTTTCAGAATTTTGCGTCTAGGTCCGTGACCAGGAAATAGACTTCAAGTACCTTATTTTACCCATAAATAATAATGCTATCGTAAATCTTCCTGTACAAGCAATTTATAAAAATAAAGAAGCAAAAACAGACAGACAGACAGAGTTACTTTCGCATTTATAATATTAGTAGGGAAGTAGGGATATAGTAGGGATGATGTAAAAAAAAAATTAAATAAACTTTAGGTCTTTGTGCAGTATTCAAATACATCATTTCATAGAATATGCCTATATGCCTTAGTGTGTTCTTATTCTGACGTTGTTAGATCGATATCCTGGAAATCGCAAGCCCGTGTGGAAACACGCTAGCTGCAACAGTAACTGGTTATGTAAGATTGTTTGGCCCTTGGGAATTGACCGAATGACTAGATAATCGTGATCGAGCCTTATACCTAAGTAGGTAGGCTGCTACTAATTGAGCTGCATAATTGAATAAAATATTGTATTATTATGATGCTTAGTTACTAAAGGTTTAAAACCACTTAATCACTTACGTCAAAAATTGTTTTTTTTTATATTGCACTTCAAGATTGACCTCATACCACCTGGTGTTAAGTGGTAATGAGGGTGACTAGTACAGCATAATAAATCTGTTACTGGACTTGTCGCCCTTACCTTGAAGGCTTGACCCCTGCTACTAATGTAACACCCCCCAGGAGCTCTGGAAACCTTAATCACACGCAGAAACACAATAACACCGAAGTAATTGTTATTTAGCTGCGGTCTTCGGTATGGTGGAGGTATTTCACCAGTCAGGCTGCTCCAGTTCGAGCGATAAATCGCTATGGCCTACCTCTCGTAAACTCAAAACCAATAATAATAATGTCCACATTGTCGCCATTTTACATTTACACTGTTTTAGATATTCAAATAAAACTAGATTGATAGATCGAATACCATTTACTTTACCTAGTAAATTACCCTACTTTAATCATATTCAGTACCTACCGATTTCCAACTAAGCTAAACGGAAGTTATTATAATATGAAGGAGAGGTAATTGAAATAAGAAAAATCGTCTTTCATATTATAATAATCCCTATCGTTAGATAAATGTCCTTTGCTGTACGACTTGTTGTACTTGTACTAATCGGGTCGTTGTACCTACATTAGTTGCAGAAATGTCTTGTGTCTGGGTGTGCTGGGATGACGCCCCCAGTTAGTATCCGTCATTTGGTGCTCATAGTGCAAGGGAAAACCTTAGTTTGAGACCAGGTGGTTGGTATGGTTATCTGGCGTATTTATTTATTTTATTTGTTCAAAATTTATTTAGACGTTCAGTTGTCTATGTAAAAAAAACTGCAGAGTTTCTTGCCTGTATTTCCCAGTAGTTACAGGCGCCTACAGATGCATCAGACTTTTGGTTTGTATAGTTAAGTTTGTATACTCATTGTACAAATCTTTATTGTGGTTCACGCCGCACTAGGGAACCTTAAATATGTTAAAGAAGCAGAAAATTTTACCGGAGGCTAAGAGGTCAACACATCAAAAAAAATCATCGCCTACGATAACTTGCGGTAAGCTCAGTTGTAAGAGCAGCACGCGCGATACGTGTGGATCTTGGGTTCGAGCACACTGCAGGGGGAGATGAAATTGTTCTGTTTCTATATAAGTATTATTAATGTTATTTACATGTGTAAAAAGACTTTGACTTACCTTCCGTAGATATCAATAGTATCCTTGGCTACTTTCTCGACCCCCTCATCCGTCCCTAAATCCGCCACGACCGGCAAAGCCTTCTGCCCCTTCTGTTCCTGGCATCTCTTGGCCACATCTTTGACATTAGCTTCGTTCCTGCCGACCACCACCACCTGGGCTCCGCACTTAGCGAACAAAAGCGCTGTAGCCTCCCCAATGCCTGCGCTTGCGCCGGTTACGATCACAACTTTACCGGTGAAATCGTATTCCATTGCGAGTTTTGTTTGATGTTCAGTCGACGGATTAAAGCTACAGCAGCCGTTGGATGCTGCCCTTTGTAATGCTTTGACTTTTCCCGCTACTGGAACTACAGCAGAATTTTTTTTTTTAATTTGCTGGAAGTGTCTGCTGTGCTTAGAGCCAAACTTCACACTGAGAGCTATTTTGTCAACGCAGTAAGGTTGACTATAGTTCCTTAACGACAGACTCATTTACGTTTGCGAACTAGTTCTGCAAGGTACTCTTAGAAACCTGATTCGAGAATTAATTGCAAAACTATTTAGGGGTTTAAAAATATGACTCAAACCGTTTCTTTTTCAAATGGGATACCTAATTAAAGACTTTTGTTTGCTACTAAATATTTGACAAACAAATACAATCCATTGACATTCGACAGCGAACTGCATCAAGCGGGTTTCACTTTTTGTTGACTGTTATAGCTACCGCGAGACACACAATGTACTTTTTATATATGTACCTATTTTTTTACATTAATTGTTGTAGTTTTTATTTTTGGTTGTGAGGCATGATTTGTATAATAACTTGTAGGTAAGCCAGTCCGTATTATCTATGTTTGTAAACTAGTCTTGTGGTTATGCAAATGAATTATTTTGTCTGTCTATCTTTCTTTGAAGATTATTCTTGTTCAAAGGTGTTTGGATACCTAATAGTAATTGTATACGCCTAACTTGTGTATTTAATTAAATAGTTATTCAACATTTTATGTTCCTGGGTTCTTTTATGTTACAGATAGGATTCCCAACCCTCCCGGATTACCCCGGAGACTCCGGTAATAGTTCTTAACCTCCCCTATGTCCCGGATTACCCCGGACTCTCCGGTAATAGTGCTTAAGCTCCTCTATCTCCCGGGGAGTAATTCTCCGGTTTTCCTAAAAAATTAATGCATCTGTGGCTCGCTCGTTGTTATATTTATTTATATATTTTTCCAAACGAAGATTAAGTATGTACTTTTTCGTTGTTTCTTCATAATTTACAGCTTGCAGGACTCCAAAATCGGCTCTAGACGGTGAAACTCAAGCTCAAACTTAAATATTTATTTGTTCAAGTAGGTTACAACACTTTTGAATCGTCATTTAATACAATGAAAAGTGATTCTACTGCAGGTTTAGAACCTATATCTACCGAGAAGATACAAGTTAGAAACTTGGCCGATTACTTAGTTTATTTATTTATTTATTTTATTGGATCACCATCATAAGTTACAGTAACTAAGTATACATAATTAACTTAAGATAAAAACAAAAATCTAACTGTACTTATAATAATAGGTAATCACAGCATTCGTTAAATACAATAATTGTTACAATAATAAATTTTTTTTTAATATAATATACAAAACAAAGAAGAAAAAAGAAAATATTAAAACCTTACTGTACGTCACTATTTTTGAGGATATAAAGAAATCTGGAAAGACCTTGAAAATGAACATCAAGCTCAGGTATCTTTTTGATGAGGTCGTTGTATAGGCGAGATATACGCTTAATAGGTGAGTCACGGCCCATTCTCGTTCTGCAGAACTGCTTTCTGAACAACCCACAAGGGTACCGAGGTAGTTAGAGTAGCAGTATCTAACTTATTACTATTTGTAGACCACTTTGGACCAAAGTCATATTGTTTTGTTGTGATGATGAAGAAACATCAATTATTTATTTTTAGAGGCAAGCTGGAGCAGACCAGTCCCCAAAGGTAGCACCTGTTCACAAGCATGACGTATGTGCCAGCCATCGCTTCACTCAACCATATTGTAGGGAATGTAACGACCCGCCACATAGCGCCACCCCTTTATTCCCGGTCGTCCCCACTCTGTCGTCCCCACTGGGGACGAGTGGGAAAAAACAGTTTCGTTCGTCCCCAGCGGGGACGATTGGAACTTTTTATTTCCCACTCGTTCCGCTATAGGCCGAGAGTCAAATTGAAAGGGGGTTTAATAAGAGACTTCACGGTTTTTCAAAATGCTTTAATTACGCATTTCATACCAAGACTGATCAATGGGTTTGATTGAAAGTAACAAAAAAACTAAGGTAATTAGTACAGTATTAACGAATTTACAATAATTCTTACAGTATTAAAGTGTGTATCACAAATAATCAACTTATTTACAATAATTCTTACAGTTTTAAATTGTGTATCACAGATAATCAACTTATTAACAATAATTCTTACAGTTTTAAAGTGTGTATCACAAATCACAAATCTAATTAAAACAACTACAAATTATATATATTACGTGCAGTAATTTATAGTAATATAATTATCTATACCTACCTATAAGAAAAAAAAAACTTACTTTGATTTTTAGAAGACCTCTGCACTTTAATTTGCGTTGACAGCAATCCCACACATTTAAGCCACTTTTATATTCCCTTTTTTTGTAATATTGGTGACCCCCGTGTAGTAAAACAGTCCCATGTTTTCTTTTGATATACACAAGCACTGTTTGGCCACTTGAACTACTCGCTGCACTTGGTTCCGTCATGATGATTACACAAACTTTGCTAACTAAAATAATAATAAACCCATTTGCGGGTAGCAAAAAGCGCATCAACGACACTTATTGCGTTGCTTTCATTTGCTATTTTAAGGTCATGTGTACAATGCAAATATGATATGCTGGGGTGGTGAGGGTGAGTCATTCCGTATCTATTGTTTAATACAAGTTGATGAGATGTATTATGATCTTAAGATGATAACTTGTTTATAAAGTCGTCTAATCGTTGGTCGTGTAAATACCAATGTGGTGTGTATTTGGAGAAAAACAAAGAACAACAAACTTTGCAGAAGGGTGGCATCACAAATTAAACAGCGCTGTTGGCAAAAAAGCGCCCAAT
This sequence comes from Glyphodes pyloalis, assembly GCA_037074685.1. Classification (NCBI taxonomy): domain Eukaryota; kingdom Metazoa; phylum Arthropoda; class Insecta; order Lepidoptera; family Crambidae; genus Glyphodes; species Glyphodes pyloalis. The sequence goes on along the minus strand of JAYKKO010000003.1, from coordinate 628,508 downwards.
TTGATGCATTTATTACAAGAAGATGCATCTTTTTACTAAGTTCAGTTTCGTCAAACAGAAAATGATAAGAAACCAGCTAAAAAGAGAAACTAAAAATCAAAGCAAAGAGACGAAATATACAAGATTCGCAAATTGAATTAACACAAGGTGAAATAGGAATCGGGCATTTTCTTGAAATGGTACGGAGTTGACAATTTTTAGATATGTAGTTTACATTTAAAATGTTTTTTTTTTAAATCATTCAAACTTATAATTTTGTGATTAGTCCTCATTTTTTATACAGAACTTATTACATTTTCACAAAACTGTTATAGGAACATTACCTGTAATCATAATAATTGTAGATAGGTTGATTATCGGTGATACATAATTTTCCAATAATAATTAAGGTAGTTAAATATTTATAATTTGTTGATTTTCTGTTATACGCTCCAAAGATCTGCGAGGATTATTACTTAATAAATTATTTGATTATCTGTGATACGCAGTTTAAAACTGTAAGAATTATTGTAAATAAGTTGATTATCTGTGAAACACACTATAAAACTGTAAGAATTATTGTAAATAAGTTGATTATCTGTGATACACACTTTAAAACTGTAAGAATTACTGTAAATAATGTGATTATCTGTGATACACACTATAAAACTGTAAGAATTATTGTAAATTCGTTAATACTGTACTAATTACCTCAGTTTTTTTGTTACTTACAATCAAACCCATTGATCAGTCTTGGTATGAAAAGAGTAATTAAAGCATTTTGAAAAACCGTGAAATCTCTTATTAAACCCCCTTTCAATTTGACTCTCGGTCTATAGGTCTATAACGAGTGGGAAATAAAAAGTTCCAATCGTCCCCACCGGGGACGAACGAAACTAGTTTTTTCCCACTTGTCCCCAGTGGGGACGACAGAGTGGGGACGACCGGGAATAAAGGGCGCCACCACCCCAGTGACATTTTAGTGAGCACGACTACTCTATCTCCCCTTGTATTGTATTATCTAAACTAAATTCATCAAACAACTATAAGACCTGGGAAGAAGTAGCAACCTACATTTTTTTTTCAGATTAAAAGAAAAGAAACGAGTACCTATAAATATATATCCTAATGAAATGAAATGAAATGAAATGATTTATTTCTGCAAGTGGATTTACAATAAATTCTTTTGCACGTCAATTATTTTTTCCTACCAGCGCCTCGACGTTGGTTCTGTTGAGAAGAAGCGCCGCAACAAACTCAACAGATATCCTCTTTTAAAATAAATGACAAACATCACAATTGGACATTAAAATATTTGAATTAATAATATAAATTATCTAGGTGCAGATGGACATTTTAACAATTCCACATATTTTTATCATTAAAAAAATCTTGTACAGTGTAATAAGCCTTTTTGATAAGCCATGTTTTAATTTGAGTCTTAAATCTATGCATGGGCAAGTCAATAATGCTTTGTGGTAACTTATTAAATATTTTTATACTTATCCCCATGAAGGAATTACTACTTTTATGAAGTCTGAGTTTTGGGACGGCAAGCTTTTGTTTATTTCTTGTATTAAATCTATGGGTATCTGATTTTTTAGGAAGAAGCGTATAGTTTTTTCGTACATACAAAATACAGTCGTAAATGTACTGAGACGCTATTGTTAAAATATTAATTTCTTTAAAAAATTCCCTTAGTGAGTCACGTGGTCTAAGGTCGTAAATAAAGCGTATGGCTCTTTTTTGCAGTACAAAAATTGTCTGGATATCTGCTGCAGAGCCCCATAACAATAGACCATACGACATAACACTATGGAAATAACTAAAATAAACTAATCTTGCCGTATCTACATCAGTTAGGTTTCTTATTTTCCTTACAGCATATGCAGCCGAACTAAGTCTTCCTGCCAGGGCAACGATATGAGGATTCCATTGCAGTTTGGAATCTAAAGTAATTCCTAGGAATTTTGTTGAATTTACTATCTCGATTACTTCATTGTTCATACAAATACATGTATTTATTTGTTTGACGTTAGGCATTGTAAATTTGATACATTTTGTTTTTTTGGAATTGAGCAATAAATTATTGATTGAAAACCAGCGAACAACTTGGGAAAGAGCATTATTCACCTCGTCAAAATTGTTACATCCACGGTCAATTTTAAATATTAACGAAGTATCATCGGCGAATAATACAATCTCACACATGCCTTCGACAAAATATGGTAGATCATTTATATAAATCAAAAACAACAATGGACCCAATATAGATCCCTGGGGCACTCCCATAAGTAGTGGTGCGCCGGAAGAGTTAGTTCCATTAATATTTACTTTTTGTATTCGCCCAGTAAGGTATGACTCTATCAGATTTAATGCATCACATGCAACACCATAATGCTCCAACTTAAGTAATAGTATTTTATGGTCAACGCAATCGAATGCTTTAGATAAATCACAAAATATACCTAATGCGTCCTTTTTATTTTCCCAAGCATCAAGAATGTGTGCCATTAATGTAATTCCTGCATCAGTGGTGCATTTATTTTTAGTAAAACCAAACTGATTTTTATGTAAAATGTTGTTGTTGTTAAAGTGTTCAAGCAGTTGATTAAATATAATTTTTTCAAAGACTTTACTTAATGCAGGTAATATTGAAATAGGTCTAAAATTGGATGGGTCACTTTTGATTCCTGCTTTGAAAAGTGGTATGATTTTACTCCATTTCATTAAGTTCGGAAACTGACCTTCATCTATACATTTATTAAAAATCAAAGCTAGGTGAGGTGCAATATTATGTATGATGGATTTAATTACGTCAGTTGAGATACCCCATAAATCTTCTGTTTTCTTAATATTCAGTTGTTTGAATGTTTTGGTTATGGTGTCTGGAGTAATATAATCAAAACTAAATTTACTATCATACAAATTTACACTAGATGATAAAATACATTTGGCATGATCTGGGTTGGATTTTAAAAGACGCGTTGTAGAAATAGGTATATCCGTGAAGAAATCTTGAAAAGCATCCGCTACGTCTTTATCGGTATTTAAATAATTATCATTTATCTTGAGGGAAAAGCTACGATCATGAGGTTTTAATTTACATGCCTCTTTGTTAATTATATTCCAAGTGGCTTTAATTTTATTATTAGAGCCAATGATTTTATTGCGTAAAAAAATTGATTTAGCAATGTAGCATACTTTTCTGAATAATTTAGAATACCGTTTTACATATTCAATGGTTTTATGGTCCTTTGAGTAGGCTTTGATACTGTATAGTTCATATAACCTGTTCCTACTCTTGTAAATTCCAGGCGTAGCCCAGTCACTAAATTTAGTTTTACTTTTATCTATTTTAACTTTCTTTTTTTTGAAAACATTATTAAATTCACCATCGATCAGATCAAATAAATTCCCAAACAGACTATCAACATTTTCATTATGAAAATGTAGTTTGGAAATTTTTTCACATATTTTACTTTTATATATGTCTTTTCGGTATTCTGTAATAGGTCTACAAACAATTTCAACCAAGTCGGAAACATGATGATGCTCAAGTGTTGCTATTTGTCCAAAATGATCTGATTGTAAACAGTTTATAATTGACTTATTTATTGAACTATTTTTTAAGAAAATATTATCAAGACAGGTAGCTGAAGTTGGAGAAATTCTTGTAGGTTCTGAAAAGAGATTAACTAAATTAAAGGATTTAAATAAATTTAAGAACCTTACAGATGTTTGAGATTTATCGAGAATATTGACATTAAAATCTCCACACACAACTACCTCTTTACTTGATTTACAAGTTTTTTTTAGCACTTCCTCCATAGTGGATTCAAATAAATCAAAATTCGATTGAGGAGGCCTATATACACATATAATAATATAATGTTCCATTTCTGCACACGATAGTTCTATAGTTCGCTCAATTGAAAGTGCTACTATGTCTTTACGTTCTTTAGACCTATACTTATTATGCATTAATATTAGTGACCCACCACGAATAGATGACTTCCTCATGAACGAACTAATAACTTTAAAATTATCGATACTAATTAAACATTCACATTGTCTCAGCCAATGTTCAGTTAAACATAATATATGTATATTTTTGTCATCTAAAAATAAACCAATTTCTAATTCCTTTCCAGAATAGCCCTGTATATTTTGATGTACTAAATTTAAAAAACAAGAGGGCTTACTTTTTAATTTTACTTTATTGCAAGAGTTCTCCTCTATTGTCTCATTAATTAATTTAAATTATCCAATGTCAGATTTTTAATATTTGATATGTCAGTTGTAAAATGCTGCTCAAAAGAAGCAGTTTTATTAGCCAAATTATTGGCTGAACACATAAAGAAATAACATAGCGAAATAGCTACCTGTCGTTTAATATAATTTGAAAGATAAAATTTATCTTTAGTCAATTTAATATTATAAATTCGAAGTAAATTATTAATGTCCACCACATGTATTTTATTATTAGAAAATGTCACAGTGTCTAATGTCAAATTTAATTTGAATCTAAAATTATTTTCAGATTGTGGCAATCCTTCACAGTATGGTAGTGTAAACAAAACTATTTTGTTTACATTTTTTAGTAAACACAATATGTCACAGAACTCAATCAGTTTTTTTTTGTTTACACTGTCCCTATTACAAGTCATGAATATAATAGTGGTGTTGGGGTTAAATTTATAGTTTACAATGTTTTGTATTATTTTAGAATAATTAGCACCCGGCATACAGTGATTGATTACTGGTAGTCCCATGTAGGTACTAAGAAAGTGGCCCATATTTTTACCAAACTCATCACTAAACATTACAATATTGTTCAAACTGGTTTTGGTGTTAGGATTGTTGGCGGTCAATTTACATGGGGATAATTTTTTTGTAAGGGTTGGTGACTCACAGTATAGCTGAGAACTCATCTGGCAGCTTTCTTGCACTGTGACCGAGTTATTTAAGTTGCCTAAGAGGTCCTGCAAAGCCAAAATGTGTTCACCATACTCTTTTTTTTCACAATTAAATCTATGTGAAATATTTTGTAACTGCTCTTTAAGATTATATATTTCAGATTCTAATAAATTTACATAATTTTCATGATCTTTCATATTACTCTGCAATGTTAAAGAGTATAGGTCTAATTCATCACCTAATTTTCTTCTTTCTTTAATATATTTAACTTTTGTATACATACATTTTTGTTTCTTTATTAATTTACGGGTATTTTTAATATATTTATTAATTCTGACATATTTTCTAAACTTGTTTTTGCTGCATTTAACAATACCTGGTGAAGAGTTGGAATATACTGTAACATCATTTGTCAAATCAATAATTTCATCAGCTGTATCAATTGCAGCAGAAACATGGCTGTGTGCACTACCAATTAATTCGTCAAAGAGGCTTTTATTTTGGTTGACTAGGGCTTCTGTCTTCTCGGACTCCATGTGCGTTATAGTGTGGTGGGCCTCTTGCAGCTCATGCTCCAGTATGGTGATGCGTCTGAGGCCCCGCACGTAGTCCTCGCTGCACTCGCCAAAGCCGTCCACTATGCCTTGTAGTCGGTCCCGCTCGTCGATAACTAATATATATTGTGTGTGCAACTCAGCCATTTCTTTTTTTAACAAAGTACTCCTATTAATGACCTCCAACATTTCCTTCTCATTGTCATCTCTTTCCAAATGTAATTGTTCAATTGACTCTTTGGACGCCCTCAGTTCCTTCAAAGCCAAGTCGAGCTGGCGAGCTAGGGCACTGCGAGTTTGCATCTTAATAAATATGAATATTATTTTTTTTTGTAAACAAAGATTTCCAAAGCGCCTAATGACCAATTTGGAGGTTATAATTTAGTGTCAAACCTCTTCGCGCATCTATTTCGAGTAGGATTCACAATGTACATGCGTAAATAACGTTTGATTATTGTTAAACCATACAAAATAATAACAAAGAAATGACAATGATTCACAATTTTCAAATCGCCGGTATAACTGTCAGACACTGTTATCACGACAATTTTTACTTACGTTTATTATCACTTACACTTAACTATCACAATAGAAAACACGTAATTGTTTGTAATTAACACTTAATTATGTTTAGTAACGGGTATTGGGCCTTAAATTTAATTAGTAAACAATAACATGATAATTTAAATACGGGACAAAAATAAATCAGCTGTAAGCCGGAATGTTGCCATGGCAAAAAAAAAAAAAAAAAAAAAAAAAAAAAAAAAAAAAAAAAAAAAAAAACTCGTATACCGATGTGAATCTGTATCGTAAAAATTGCGTGTCCGTTTATCATTGAATTTATTAGACATCTCAAACCGTTTTATATATGAGACAAAATAATTCATAATTCGGTCAGATTTGTTCAGGAGTGGTCACTCCTTTTTGAGCAGTCCTCCCGGCCCTGTGAACCTCACACCGCCGTCCACTTCGATGGTGGTGCCTGTCACTAGAGGACAGAGGTCGCTGGCCACAAACGCCACATCAGCGCCGGCGCACACCTGCCCCATTGGAATCACGGAGGCTGCCTCCTTCAGGAAATCCTGGTATTTCTCCTCCGCCATGCCTGTTAAACGTGTGATGAATTTGCTTTCCTGTAAATAAATATACCATTATATTGAATCCTGCAACATCCATGCGATTTATCGCTTGAACTCGAGCAGCCCGACTGATGTAATACCTCCACCTTACAGAAGACCTCAGCCAAATAACAATCACTTCGGTGTTGTTGTGTTCCTGCATGTGAGTAAGGTTTCCAGAGCTCTTGGGGGTTCTACATTAGTAGCAGGGGTCAAGCCTTCAAGGTAGTGGGGGGGGGGCAGTTTTTGGTCCGTCTCGAATACTTAAGATTCGGGGATGCCATAAGCTTTAAGCAATAATTTTATAATATTTCATAACCTCGCGCCTCTGAAGTCTCGGGTTCGATGCCCGGTCCGGTCAATATATTGTTTCGGGTCAGGGTGTTGCGGTACCGTTGTTGTGTCTGATTTAGTCACATACAGTGTTCTAATTCTGTAGCTACTTACCACAGAATTAGGGCAATGTGTACGATGTTGTCCAGTATTAAAATGTGATGGGGTTTCCCAAAACTGGTTAACAACTTACAGTGACGCCGGGGCTCACGGTGTTGACTCGGACCCCCTTCGGAGCCAGCTCCAGTGACGTCAGCCGTGTGAACTGGTCCAGGGCCGCCTGAAAGATGTGAGGGGATACAATCATCTAATCAGCTATTCAAATTATTTTAACGGTTTGAACTCCCAGTTTAAGGGAAAAAGCATTTAGACAAGGGGGTTTGTGCCTTCCAAATTTAATTTCATTTGTAGGTAAAGATGGAAACTTGACTTTTCCAGTAAAATTGGTATATTTCATTCTAAATACAAAACAGGTTTCGTTTTAAAATGTTCTTTTATGTCGTCTATGCCTTCATCTTTATCTATGAATTCGTCAAATTTCTCGCGTGAGACCATAAAAGTTTCGATACAATTGATTGGCTGATTTTACACCCTACTCCATTATTTTTGCCAATTATCATTTGACAAACTGAATTTTATCTATTTAAAAAAAAGCCAAACCGCGACATTTTTTAGTAGTTAATACAAACTGCTACTACTGAATTTTATCTATTTTGACAGATTAAGTACAAGTGCTCGATAAAATTTAGTCACTAGTGTGGAAATTTTACTTTGAACACGGGTATTTGGTGTTCTGTGTATTAGCAAGGAACACACGGAGTCATACGATCCGGTTTAAGCTCGTTTCAAGGCACAATCGACTCTAAAGTTAGTAGTCTACGTAGGCGAATAGCTTGAGACTAGACGCGTTTGTATGAGGTCCAACTTACTTTGGACATGCCGTACGGCAAGCTGCCGACAGCTACCATGGTGGCGCCGATACTGGAGATGTTCACGATGTTTCCTTTAGTCTTGATGAGCTCCGGCGCCAGCAGACGCGTCAGGTTGTACACGCCGCGCACGTTTGTGTTGAACACGCGGTCGAAGGTCTCCATGTCGGCGTTCAGAAGAGTTGCGCGTGCGCCCACGCCTGCGTTGTTCACCAGGACATCGAGTCTGTGACAGACATCATTCATTTGGGTGTGTTACGGTCGACAAAGTCACGGTAATCCCTATCAGTTCGATGCTTATGCAGACGAAATACGGGCAGTACGAAGTCTACAGTATATCATCTTCCCTATTTGACGACCTCAGTGGCGCAGTGGCTAAGGTGAGCGGCCAAAGCGCGATAGGTCCCGGATTCGATTCCCGGTCAGGTCAATTTGGAAAACGAACTTTTCTAAATAGACTTGGGGCTGGGTGTGCTGGGATCACGCCCCCAGTTAGTATCCGTCGTCTGGTGCTGATAGTACAAGGGGAAACCTTAGTTTGAGACCAGGTGATTAGTGTGATTGTCTGGCGCATTTATTTATTAAGTATTTATTATTGTACTTACAACAACATTCACAATGCTTTTGCCGTAACAGACTTACAGTACAGAAGATGATTATGTCAAAAAAACAATGTTTCTGTTAAGTCCGTCATTAAAGTTACAAAATACAATTAAATAAATAATAAAAAAATTATAAAGCTCACCAAAGTTCAATTCAGTTGCGCTACATTTTTACGCATCGTAAATATATTTGTAAATTTTTATTCACATGACAAAAGTAAAAATGTAACTTATATTTTTTGGCAATCTACTGTATGATTAAGATAACTGAAAATTTAGGATCGGTTCAAATCATACATACCTACCAGGCAATATAGAAAAGTTAGTGTGTATTGATGGACCATATCCCTACTAATATTATAAATGCGAAAGTAACTCTGTCTGTCTGTCTGTCTGTTACGCTTTCCTGCTTAAACCTCTCAACCGATTTTGATGAAATTTGGTATAGGTATACGTTGAATCTCAAGAACGTACATAGGCTGGGGATGGGGGTAATACCTTTGAAAGTTTATATGGAAAAATGTTTATTTTTGAAGTTAGAGATATGAAATTTGGCACAAATATAGCTCGAAACTTGGATTAAAATATAGACTACTTTTTGTTTCGAATATTAGGAAAGAAAGGGGTAAAACCGACCATAAAAGGATGTAGTCCACGCGAACGAAGTCGCGGGCACGGCTAGTAGTTCATAAAGGCCATTGTGCGACGCAAACCATACTAACCTGCCAAACCGTGCAATGGTTTCCTTAGCAATTTTCTCGCAGCCAGCATCGGTGGCTACATCAGCAACTATAGCCAACGGTTTCAAGTTCTTCTGTTCACATTGCTTGGCCACGGCAGTCAGGTTATCAGCGTTCCTTCCAACCAGGGCCAACTTGGCTCCAAGTTTGCCAAACAGAACCGCTATAGCTTCTCCGATACCAGCGCTTGCGCCAGTCACCAACACGACTTTACCCGTAAAATTGACCTCCATTTTGTTTCTTTGTTCTTTAGTTATACCTTTTTTTGGTAAAGTTTCTTCTCTTTAGGTGCAAATGATTGATTCATATAATATTTGTTCTTGTAAGTAATACGTTTGCACAGTTACGTATTGGATTTATATGTGAGTGTTAACTAGCTTGAATTAGCTTATGTACTTATTTATACGTGTAAACGTAATTCAGTCACCTAATACTACTTGAAACAATTGAATGTACTTTAGATGAAGTGATTGACAGACAGTCAAGCTGTAGTAAACATAAAAAATAAGTGCCTAGTGCATCTATGTTTAAAACGGTACCTAATCGAACAGCAATTTGTGTAAATCGTGATTAGTTAATATTAGATCTTGTTATGTATTGATAAGGAATTAATTGCAGCATTGAAGACAATGTACACACTTCACTTAACAAGGCTAAAACAATTAACGTTTTTATAAGTGGTTTTCAGTTTTAAGTGGTGACACCGCGAACTGTATTGATACTTACTAATTTATCTTCTTATTCCAGTCCGATAAGCATAATGCATTAAATGTAAATTATTCATAACCAACTTTTAAAAGAGGCTGTAAGTTTGTTATTTTAAACATACCTTGAGACATTTTATAATGTTTATTAATGCTTTAAAACAAATAATATCCCTATATTAAAACAATATAATATATTAAATAGTTTAAAACAAATAATATAGGGATATTATTTGTTTTAAAGCATTAATAAACATTATAAAATGTCTCAAGTTATGTTTAAAATAACAAACTTAAAAAATCCCTATTTTTATTTGTAACATTAAAACAACCACCTCTAACTAAATGCTTTAAGAACAGATGTATAGGTTCGCGTTACATGGCCGATTTTTTTTTACAATTCTGGGCCTCTGTTTATTTAGGCCAATCTCTAATTCCCGGTTTTAATATTTAATAAACGTTCCATTTTAATTACGGGTAGTAATATCTACATTATTTAAGGGCTAAGTTCCCGACTCGTAGTTTTTTTGTTGCATTACAAGCTGACAGTTATAATTAACTAAATATATATAAAGAGTATTTATTTCTTTTGAAAAAGATATTACAATAAGTGAAAAGAGTAATTAAGAGAAATAATAAACAAAATGCATATTTTGACTCCTGTATGGATTTATTTACGAATACCGTTATTCAATAATGTACATAACGTTTTTCGAATTTTTTGCTAAGCGAGACATTGCCAAAGTAGGTACGAGTAAATAGATAAGATATATAGATAAATAGAGAATAGAGAAGTAGATAAATAGATAAGTAATAGTTTTCATCAAAAAAATCATAACATAGTAATGGTGTTCTAAATAAATCTTTATTAGAATGATTAAAATAATATCTCATATGCAATTAAAATAATTCCTCTTTACCCTGACGATTCAAATACATATATGCTTTTGCAAAAGTTAACATGACATGAGTAAAGATATTTTCTATCTGGTAAAAAAAAATTGTTTTGTCACTTCTTGCTGCGGGCCACTACTAATTCTACATTACAGTTCGCTACTACGTTTATCGATAAATTCAGTTTGTGGTTAGGTCCTTTCGGTGCTACCGTTTGTTTGTTTCGTTGATCTGCCTCCGCAACAACGAGCCTGGGTTCCCATACTGCAGTCCGCCGTCGACCTGTACCATAAATAATAGAAAGATTAAAGAAACCATCGTTTCCAGTACCTACCTATGCTAAGCACGAACAAAAACGATAATCAAATTCAAATTCAATATTCTTTTATTCATGTAAATTACACCAGTAATATTTATGAAAGTGAAAGTGAAAGTATTTATTTAGCACACAAAAAACGATATAAAAAAAAAATACAATGTTACAAGGAATTATTTTAAAGCTACAAATTAAACTAAACAGCTTACATCTAATCTAATTCTTACCCTAAGAGTGTGCTAAAAAGGCAACCATCTCAGCATTATGCCGTGATACCACTGCATGGCACCACGACGCTGGTTTTCAGTGGTCGCCTGATGATGACGGAGAGGTAGGCGCCATTAAAAGTGCAAAACAATAATTAGATAAATGGTACTTAGCAATTACACACCATCTTGCATAAGTAAAGCGAGCCAGGAAACAGCAAATAATCTACTCGAGCAAACCAATCAAGCCACACTACAGGCAATAATTCGACACCGCCACAATCAAGAGTTGTATACCCACATTCACCAAATGCGGGTTGATAATAATCAACAAAGATCAGCAAATACGTGCAAAGTGCAAGAGGACATACAAAAATAAAATAATAATAAAATAAAAATAAATAAAAGAAAGGATTAAAAGTAACTTAATGTTTATCAAATTCAAGGCTCATATCATTTGAACTTCCAAGAGATAAGCCCTAAATTTGATTTTAAAAGTATTCTTGGACTGAGAGTTACTTATTGGAGGCGGTATGTTGTTCCAACATTTTGTGGCTGCGTGGCGAAAACTACCCCGAAAAGCAGCTGTGGTATGTTTCGTATAGTTCAGTCTGCAGGCGCCTCGTAATGGTCTACGAGAAAACTTCAACTTTTCATGGAGGTAGGAGGGATTTCCGTCTTTTATAATACCAAAAAGGAGACTGGCAAAGTGTAGCTTGAATCTGGATTCCATATTCAAGAGACCACCTTGATTGAGATATGGAGTAATATGGGCTCTGCGAGGGACCGGAAAGCAAAAACGGGCGCACGCATTCTGTACTCGTTGTATAAGTTTTTTTGTACGAGCCAGGAGACACCCCCCAATGACTGTATTGGCATAGTTGAGTTTAGATAATACTAATGACTCACAAAAATGTACTCGTAATTCAACGCTTAAATACTGTCTGATTTTATAAAGTACTTTTAACCTGTAGTTGCAGTTTCTTACAGTCTCCGATACATGATTTTCAAATTTCAGGTTTCCGTCCATGAGCACCCCAAGATTTCGTGCCTCATTCACCCGTGGTATAGGATTATCTTTGATCTTTACCGATGGTCCTCGACTGGTTATGTTTAAAATTTGATTTTTAGAGCCAAATATTAAATATTTTGATTTGGTTGGGTTGATGACCAAACCGTTTCTTTTCGACCAATCATCTATGCGTTCCAAGTCTTCATTCAACATATTTACTGCGCGTGCCGTCTCATTCGGATTGAATGAGATGTACACTTGGAGGTCATCTGCATAGAGATGAAATTTACAATTTTTGATGGACTGAATAATATCACAAGAATATAAAATGTACAATATTGGCCCTAGGATTGACCCTTGTGGGACTCCTCTATTTATTGGAACAGCAGCCGAAACGCTTTTAGTGCCTCCAGTATCATTGCATATTTCCACTCTCTGCGTCCGTCCACTGAGGTAGCTGGTAAACCATTTTATCGATGCATCATCAAATCCATAATAATGAAGCTTGGAGATGAGTAAACCTGTATTTATACTATCAAAAGCACGAGAATAGTCCAGCAGCACCAATATCGTTCCCTCTCCCACGTCCTGCGCTCCCAAGATATCATCAACTACGTCCAAAAGCAGTGTCGCGGTGCCACGACCAGATCTAAACCCAGATTGCTTAGAAGGAAGAATACTGTTTGTTTCTAAAAAACTCACCATCTGAATGCAAACAACCTTCTCAATAATCTTAGACATGAGAGGCAAAATGCTAATTGGCCTGAGATCCTTCAAAGATGCAGGCTGGCTTACTTTTGGGATTGGTTTTACTATCGCTTCCTTCCAAGTTCCCGGGACTACTCCAGTTAGAATTGACTTGTTAACGATAGCAGTAATTATGGGCAGAGTACGGGGCAAGGTGAGCAACAACATATCTAGGGATATTCCATCAACTCCTTGAGCGTTCGTAGATATGCCTTTAATTATCTTTAGCACACTTTCGAAACGTCTATATAATGCAAATGACGCTACCTCCGGTTTGGAACAATCAAATGGTATTACGTAGTAATGGAAATTTCAGTCCTCCAGTATTCACCGCTCTGCGGCGGTACTACCTCTGTATTCGTTATACCTTAATTTTATCAAACTCCTTCCAAATCTCAAAATTGATAATATTCAATTTGTGAACTCCTGATTGGCTGAAGATACGAGTGTGGTATGTTGGCAGCCTATTAGCAGTTGGTATGGAGATTTTTGTCGTCTTATGTGAGAAATTTAAAGTATTGCGCATGCTGCAACCTATAGAAGCATATAATAGGAAGAGCCTGTGTTAGGTGTCTACCTCATACATATTTTAATATTCTTAATAGCACTCCACAAGTAAAATAGGTGTTACATAAATAGTTATTTATAACTAAAAGTACAATTAATGGATCCTGTCGAGTCCATATGTCCATAATCGTCCATAGCATGAACGAGTACCTATAATCTTTTTTAAAGAGGGGAAATGCGTTGGTGCACTGGTCTGGTTTGTCGGGCAAGGGCGGCATGTAGGGTTGCCAACCGTACTCTAAAATAGAGTATTGTCCTCTATATCATGTAGGCGTACTCTATAATCTATAACACTAATAAAGTACGCTAAAATACTCTTTTTTAACAATTCCTTTAAAAACAATAAAAAATTGTTATGTGCCGCAAAAAGTACAACAAAATACCTTTATAAAAGAAAAAAATAAATGATACTCTTTTTTGTAAGTCCGTACTCTTTATTTACCTCCTTTAAAATCAGATATACTTTATTTCTGCTAAAAAAAAGTTGGCAACCCTAGCGGCATGTGTGGGACTCCCTTGATCTGAAAACGGCGGCGACTATCTACTAAAATCCCTTCGCGTCTCTTATCGCCTACGTACCTAGCTCACGTCCAATGAAACCCCACCAATCCTGCTACCCTAGTAACTGAGACGACCGAACAAACATACAGACCTAGCACACGCAATACGTCAAATTTCTCGCATGAGACGACAAAAGTTTCTATAGGTATAGGTATAGGTAATTGGGTGATAGTACACCGCACTCGTATTTTTAGCAAACCAGCAGTAGACGCATTGATTTCTTAATAGCGCAATGAAATTTAGGTACTCGCGTGGCGCATGCTAGGGCTGATAGAATCTGTACCTGCAAAGTGGTCCTGGTGACCAGCGAGCTCAGAGCACTGGCCAGGTAGACGATGGCCCAGGGGAATGCAGCGAGCTGCCTCATCCAGCCACTCTTGGTACTGCTCATCTATGTTAGCTAGTAAGTGAGACGACAGAAGCTACATAGAGTCTGTACCTGTAGAGTGGTCCCGGTGACCAGCGAGCTCAGGTCGCTGGCCAGGTAGACGATGGCGCGCGCAACGTCCTCGCCGGAGCAGACTTGGCCCAGGGGTATGCTGCGGGCCGCCTCGTCCAGCCACTCTTGGTACTGCTCATCTATGTTAGCTAGTAAGTGAGACGACAGAAGCTACATAGAGTCTGTACCTGTAGAGTGGTCCCGGTGATCAGCGAGCTCAGGTCGCTGGCCAGGTAGACGATGGCGCGCGCAACGTCCTCGCCGGAGCAGACTTGGCCCAGGGGTATGCTGAGGGCCGCCTCGTCCAGCCACTCTTGGTACTGCTCATCTATGTTAGCTAGTAAGTGAGACGACAGAAGCTACATAGAGTCTGTACCTGTAGAGTGGTCCCGGTGACCAGCGAGCTCAGGTCGCCGGCCAGGTAGACGATGGCGCGCGCAACGTCCTCGCCGGAGCAGACTTGGCCCAGGGGTATGCTGCGGGCCGCCTCGTCCAGCCACTCTTGGTACTGCTCATCTATGTTAGCTAGTAAGTGAGACGACAGAAGCTACATAGAGTCTGTACCTGTAGAGTGGTCCCGGTGACCAGCGAGCTCAGGTCGCTGGCCAGGTAGACGATGGCGCGCGCAACGTCCTCGCCGGAGCAGACTTGACCCAGGGGTATGCTGCGGGCCGCCTCGTCCAGCCACTCTTGGTACTGCTCATCTATGTTAGCTAGTAAGTGAGACGACAGAAGCTACATAGAGTCTGTACCTGTAGAGTGGTCCCGGTGACCAGCGAGCTCAGGTCGCTGGCCAGGTAGACGATGGCGCGCGCAACGTCCTCGCCGGAGCAGACTTGACCCAGGGGTATGCTGCGGGCTGCCTCGTCCAGCCACTCTTGGTACTGCTCATCAGTGTACCCCGTCAGGCGTTGGACGAACGTGCTCACCTGAATTAACGAATAAAATGTATGACTAGGTAATAGTACGTGTGCCAGGCCCATCCCAAACTTGACTGGATAATTATTCCCTAAATGGCTCTAATTAAAATAATAATCCAGGAGTACCAAACATTTCTTTTTTTATCTTTAATTGTTTATTAATTTTCTGTATTGGAATAAATGTACAACATCACCTACCTACATTGCTCAAAGTATGTAGGAATTATGAGCCGGAAAGGAACAACGACGATGCCACAACACCCAGACCCGAGTCAATTTATTATAGAAATGTTGGTTTCCCGTATTGGCCGGGCCGGAAATCGCATCCGAGTCCTCTCGCCTCTGGACTACTTGTCAAAGTACTCACTGTGATACCAGGGCTGACGGTGTTGACCCTAACTCCCTTCGGCGCCAGTTCAAGTGCTATCAGCCTCGAGAAGTGGTCCAAAGCTGCCTGGAACACGAGAAGATAATCTTCGTCAGTAAAAATCTTACAAAATCACAGTAGGATCATATTTTTAAAGAGACGTAACCAGTCGTTAAATGTCCACTTGCCTATTTATTGTAGTAATACCTGCTGTTGCTCGCGACTTACCGTTATTTCTGGATGAAAAGTTTATTGTCCTAATCTAGTAATCTATTATTATTATTATTGCAATCTAGGCATTGGCTGCTTACTTTGGGATCAGGCTAATGCTATCAGATAATGTGAATATGAGAGACAAATAAATAAATAGTTAATATTAAATAAAAAAAATATTGGATAACATCACATACATTGCTCTGATTATGTGGTAAGTAAGTAGCTTTAGCACTTGTGTTACAGAAATCAGAAACAGTGATGTTATCACAACACCCAGACCCGAGGCAATATAGAACAGTTCGTTTCCCATATTGAACCGATCAGGGACCTCAGAGATGGCGCGACGTCAAAGTCCGGCCCGCTCGCCTCTTGGCTACGGATGTCGTTATAAATAAAGAGCTCCAAGAAGCTTTACCCACTTTGCTCATCCCGTAAGGCAGGCTGCCGATTTGGACCATCGTCCCTGAGATGCTGGACACGTTGACGATGTTTCCTTTAGTCTTGATGAGCTCCGGCGCCAGCAGACGCGTCAGGTTGTACACGCCACGCACGTTCGTGTTGTACACGCGGTCGAAGGTCTCCATGTCTGCTGATAGGATGTGCGTGCGGGCTCCGGAGCCTGCGTTGTTCACCAGGACATCCAATCTGTGCGTGAAATGTGATGTGATGGGAAGGAATTAACCGATTTACCACCACTTACCTACATACAATCACTTCTGTGTTGTTGTGTTCCAGAGCTCTATGGGGGTGCTAATTTTATTAGCAGGGGTCAAGCCTTCAAGGTAAGGGCGACAAGTCCAGTAACAAATTTATTATCCTGTCGCCTAGTCGCTCGTAAGCTAGGACCTCATTACCACTAAAAATAAAATAAAAAAAGGTGCATAAATAGTAGGTAGGTAAGTAAGTAGGTATACGATAGAATTCGGTTGATTACATCCTTGAAAAGTATTCCTATCCAACTTTAAAAATATCCTGACACATTTTCTTTCAACGGTCGACAGCATGTCAAGTTAAACGATTTCAGTTCTTAGTCTGACGTCAGATGTGCTGGGATGACGCCCCCAGTTAGTAACCGTCGTCTGATGCTGATAGTACAAGGGTAAACCTTAGTTTGAGACCAGGTGATTGGTGTGATTGTCTGGCGCATTTATTTTATTTATACATTTGGACTTTGCACCGCACTAATGTGTAGAGCCTAAGAAATAATATTGAACTGCAATTGACTCGTACATTAACGTGCGGTTGATGTTGTTTAAAGTTTACCAGCGTAATTGACAGAGATAGGCGTTTACAGGTTGTCTAAATAAAAACCTACAACCGTGTATAAGTATCTGTCTGTTTACACTTAGAACTGAAAGATAAAATTGTAAGTAAAATATTAGTAGATAAGTGTACCTATATTGTATATTATTATGTACCTACCTACGTAACCGTTTTAGACAAATCTCAGAGATAGACTTCATGAAAACTCCCGTAACACCATAAAATAAATACGTACTGGGTACATTACTACTTACATAACTTAGATTTAATACTTAGATTATTATTTTGTTGGGTTAAATCTGAAGATGTTTAATAAGCTGCCAGATAAGATCACTGCATTACCTATGCATACCTACCTAGATTTAAGTTCTGATCAAAAAATGTTTAATGAAATAAGACTACTTAATATATAATTAAAGGACTATAAAAACAACAAATATGATTGCACTTGATAGCGTTACTTTACTAGACAAGCTATACCTAATTGTTTGTAGTTATGTTTTTTTATGTTTTCGAATTTTGTAAATGTTTAAAGTGGTAATAATAGAGTTTTTTGCCGGTTCTTCTTGATAGTATCAACATTCCGAACACGGGGCTAGTTAAACTTATCTAACGACAAATAAATGCTGTTGTAAATGTTTATATAAATAAAGACATTTTTATATTATATTCTATAAATACAAACAGACTTCTAGCGTGCAATATTTTTAAACGAGCAAAATTATCACTCGTCTTTTTAAAACCTTTAACCGAACACAATAAAATGTTTGATCGTCTATGTTTCAATATTTACCAACATGCCCATTATTTTTTAAATATGTAATTTATGTTCTATTCGACGTTGCAGACGTACTTACGTTGATAAGTAAGTAGGTAAAGTCAGAAGATAAAAACATTTAGTTAGTACATAATAAATGCATTATCATCGACACTCAATGTAGATTGTTATCAAAGTATACCTACTAAAGACACCACGACTGCAAGAAAAAATAATAACTTAGCGATTTACCTATCGCTCGAACCACCATCTTACAGAAGACCGCTGCCAGTATTAGGTATAATCGCTTCGGTGTTGTTGTGTTCCTGAGTGTTTGTGAGTAAGGTTTCTAGAGCTACGTTGGTAGCAGGGGTCAAGCCTTCAAGGTAAGGGCGACAGGTCCAGTAACAGCTATTATTATGCTGTACTTGCCGCCCTTAAGCTAGGACCTCATTACCACTTAACATCAGGTAGGATGAGGTCAATCTTGAAGTGAAACATTAAAAAAAAAAGATATCTGACCTCCCAAAATGCTCAATAGTGTCCTTCGCAATTTTCTCGCAGCCAGCATCAGTAGCCACGTCAGCTACCACAACCAGCGGCGCCAAGCCCTTCTCCGCCTCGCATTTCTTGGCGACAGCGTCCAAGTTCTCCGCGTTCCTGCCAACCAAACCCAACCTAGCGCCAAGTTTCGCGAACAGAACCGCGGTCACTTCCCCGATACCTGCGCTCGCGCCGGTCACCAACACAACTTTCCCCGTGAAATCCACGTTCATTTTGAGTTTCGAAAAGGTAACTTCTCCTTATAACCTGGAAGTTGTTTTATTAACGGTATCGTTCGTCTACGTCTGTAGAATTCGTCGCGAATAATGGTTATCTGAGTGTGTCTTCGCGTGCGGGAAACGTTTACTGTACAAAGGGCGGCGATAAACTGAAAATGAGTTGTAGCGTGAGGTCGGTGATCTCGAGCGAGGCAGCGAATCGGCTCTTATCTAGTAATCTCAGCTCCCAATGCTATACTTTGAAGTAGATGCCAACTAAACTGCAATTATGCTCCTGACGTCACATGCAGAGTCGAGTTTCTCTCAGGTATTTTAGATATCTTACTAACATAGTTATTTGTTATTTTATGTAGGTATATATTGATTTTGAGACAGGCTTACCTACTTACAAAACAGAGGTAGGTACCCAATGGAGGCTTCATTTGTAATTGGCATAACTAATCTACTCTGCTCGACCTGGGAGTCGAACCCGAGACAGTACGTAAGCCACTAGACTATTTAATGCCCGGTTCCAATATATTACGATTCGTAGGTAGGTACCTAATGAATGTGTCAAAAACGACAAAGACAGATAGTTTCCAATCCACTATGTAATGTACAAGTCGTTAATTTTAATTTCAAATTTATGTTCCGTATCAGCTGTCATCAGACGTCTGTCTGGTCGTTTTTAGCTTACGCCTCGTATAATTAAATACTATCCGTAACTTGAACAGATCGTTTTTCAAATATTGGAAGCGGGCGTAAGACGTTCTGTAGAAATTTGTAGTACCTATGTACCTATGAACAAGTTTGTAGGTCGTAGGCACATTTGTAGTACCTATGTACCTATGAACAAGTTTGTAGGTCGTAGGCACATTTGTAGTACCTATGTACCTATGAACAAGTTTGTAGGTCGTAGGCACATTTGTAGTACCTATGTACCTATGAACAAGTTTGTAGGTCGTAGGCACATTTGTAGTACCTATGTACCTATGAACAAGTTTGTAGGTCGTAGGCACATTTTTTTTATGATAATGCCCAGATTATTGCTACCCTATAATAATTGGATTAATACCCATCTTCGTATAACATTAAGTTTAATTTGCAATATTAAATACATAAAAGCAAGTAGGTATATTACACGAAAAATTTGATACAAACCGAACATAAGATATTAAAATATCGAATCATTAATATTTATCATTACAGTCATGGGGCAACTTAGGTATACATAAAGAAGTGTAAAATGGCACAATATTTAACACAAATTAAATTTGCGTCATGCGCTCGCATGAACAGTTTAAAGATAACCAACTTACATTAAAATTTATACAATTTTATTGGCTAAGATAAAGTGTGCACAACTACCTATATATTATTATGTAGTATATGGTATATTCGAGTATACAATATGCGTAACTGGATATAGGCACTGGCTGGTAGACAGTTTTCCTAAGGAACCTTAGAACACGCCAATTGCATCACTACCACACAGCTGACAAATACAACAATGGTGCTTGTGTTAAATTACCTTATACTTCGCATCATTACTGCAAGCAAACCGATTTATACAATGACAGTCAAATACCAATATAAATGATTTATATATTTATACTTTTTTATTACTTTTGACACTCTTAAGACAGTATTGATATTTCCCCTTTTACGAGTATTATATTGATATTCTTTATTGCACAGAATTATACAGAAACTGGTACACATTACATAACCAATATATTAAAGAAATACAGATTTCTTTTGGCGAAGGAACTAATATATTAACTTACAAATTCACAATTAATTGAAATCAATGTATGTCATTTTAACACAATATTTACAAAATATTATTTGTAATGGTTTCCAGCCTAATTAAATGATAGGAATGTTAATATAATATTAGATAAATTTTTAATCAATCCAAAGCTCTTTGTAACTGAAAAATCATTCATTAATCCACTAAGAGGCTATGCAAACCAATTTGGTTTCTATTTTATCTATGTTTCATAGTATAAGATGTAAACCTTTATTTAACATATTTTTATTTACATTTTTTGTCCATTTCATTGTCTGTCATCTTCTGAAATATCATGTCCTTTAATACATTTTTTCCTGAAATTTCCTATTTTATTCATTTTACCATTCCGATTTCTTTTCAAGCACATTGTAAAAATAATTATATAAATTAATTTATAATTGATAGCAGCACCCTATGCAGTATCTGTCAGCCATGCGCCACTATCAGTTGAGTAACTACCTATGTAAAAGATTTGCAGCTCATTCCACATAAACAGCACAATCTAAGGAGATTATAAAATTAAATAATAATCATATTGGACACTACTAACAATCGGGATGATGACTGGGTAAAAAAATTATGTACCTATTCAGTCCGTCAGTTATATTATCAAAATACAATGAAAACATATTTTTTTCTTCAACTAATACATTGAAATTGATGATACAGCTCATCAAAGTTCAGGAGACAGTTGTCTTTACATCACTTATTATGCTGATATCACCCTTAATGTTCACCCAATGAATCTTAGTAAATTATTGTTCACCATCAGGTGAACAATAATTTACTAAATACTAAAATAAAGAAAAAATATGTATCTTATATATTTTGGTAACCTAAATGTAGGGGGAAAACAAAAATTATTAGTCACCCATCCTTTAAAACAATAATCATAATGGACACTACATTCACTAACAGTATGTGACAGGACACATTTAAATAAATAACTTATTATTCATACAACATTTTGATAATAAAACCTGTGGGCTCCCTTTGTGGAATGATAACAAATTATAATTTACTATTTATCCAAAAATCGTAATATGCAGTCGCTAACAATTCTCAATAAATGTAACTATCTAGGTATACAGTCTTTAAAATTGAATTATGCTCTAACAGAAAAACTTCTTCTCCTTCAATGGTTCATTGTCCTGATCACTATCTGAGAAACATGCGGAAAAACCACTCTTGTCCCGCACAGAGTCACTCCGTTCCTGCTTCTTCAACGAATCTACCTGTTGGTTGGTACATTTTCGCCTTCTAGACCTGCTTCGAAGCTCCTTGCTGGGTGAAGCCACATTCATGCTGGCCAAAGAGCTAACTTGCTCCACTGAATTGCTTAAAACCAACACTGAATTCTCTGGTTGTCTCAACATTAACCCGATACACTTTCCACTACGAGTCCTAGACACATTATCTTCAGGGTTCTCCTTTCGGTCTGAACTGTTTACAGTGTTCTTACCAATTTTTCTCCTCTTATCAGTATTTATAGATTTCCTTTCAAACTTCGGAGTTTCTTCCGTGGAGCTATTCTTATACCTTTTCGGGTATCTTGATGTAACACTACTTCTCGATTGGAATGACATATTTACATTGGAAGTTGCTGGTTTTTCCGCCACGTGGTTACAGGCAGGCTTTTTGTTACTGTTTTTGGAATCTATAAATTTTAACACAGAGGTACTCCTGTTTACTTTCGATGATTTGTCGTTATTCTTCAGAGTTATCAAATTGACAATGTTCTGTGACGAATCAGTACTGCAATTCAACAAAGCTGTGTTTGGCAGGCCAGTGTTGACAGATTTGTTTACGCACACTAGCATTGTATCTTCATCTTTACATGTATTCTGCGAGTCTTTCATAAAATTCCGGCCTCCTTTATTCCTCAAATTTCTTTTAGCAGAATGAATCTTTGTAGAACGGATATAATTCGCAGTGAAGCCTGAAACGTCACTAAGATCATCAAACTGACCATTTATCGGAGTCCTATCAGTTTTGTTGTTACAATTTTGCTTCTCAGTGCTTTGGTCCCCGCCAGCGAGTATTTCTGGGGTTTTTTTCACCTTTTCAACAGACTTTATTATTTCATTGTTATATTTTGTATTATTATTACTATTGATAATGTCGCAGTTGAACATTTCAAATGAGTTATCATGTTGGCCATTGTTGTTTAAACTTCTTTGAGCTTTCCTCAGGCTCCTCCTCAGACTGGAGTTCACCTTAGGGGTTGAAGTGACGACTTTGTTCTTTTTATGGAGAGTTCTATTAGATTTATTTAATCGCAATTTCTTAGATTTGTTTTGAATGGATGAGTTTTTAATATTGAAATCAATATCGGAACCCGCACTTTCAGATTTTGGACTTGCCAGGAGTGTTTGTTGGTGTTTCCTTTGGGATGTTTCAAAATAAACATTCTGCTGCTTTTCTGTGGAGACAGACTCGTCATTTAGCAGCGAAAGCTTTCTTTTCTTCTTCTTTTTAGGGGAAGGCGTCTCTAATATAATACTTTGAACACTTTTAGGTTTGGAGCAATGTGCCTCCTCACATTGTCTCTTTATCACATTGTCATAGTTGTACAGGCAGGGTGCCTGTTTTGTACAGATCCAATAGGATATTTCGTCCATGCTGCTCATAAAGGGAGCGTCTTCTGGCTGACCATGTCGCAGTATTGGAGGACCAGGGGGATCTGCCGACGGGAACGGACGGAAGGCAGCTTGTCGCGGAACAGGCGCGCCAGGCAGTGGAAAGGAGTGGTCCATCCACACACTCGGATCGGCAGTTCCGAGCTTCCGTCCGAGAGCATGCACCTGACCCGCTGCACACGGCCGGTTATTGGATTACTTTCCATTTTTTAACTTCTCCCATTCCAGACCTGAAAGATGTTAACAATTCATTTAAGTATTAGATTTTTTTATGACTACGTACCCACTGACATAAATTTCCTTTGATTTGGGTGTAAATACTTACAGTTCCTTGTACAATGTTGTGCAAAAGCATCAGCAAGAAGCATCAAACACTAAGAAAACCAGTCGGAACACTGGGCCGTCAACCGCCAACTTCTGATACTAATAAATCAATAAAACAAATAGATTTATGATAAAGAGAGTTATTAACGTTATAGAATTTACAAATTTAACTTCACAATCAACAGTAATTATCAGTTTATCCCGTCTAAAGCAACAAAAAACAGGAAAAAAAATATTTCATTTTGCGGCACAAAATGAATGAAGAAAACGAACGAGATTGAGAACATAGAAATGCCGAAAAAGAATGACTGATGAGTGAATGGATAAATGAAATTTATATAATAAAAATTATAATCGATTAAGCTTTATTATAGGTATATCATATGTTATTCAATTCTCATTTAGTTAAACTGGTTTTTGTATTTTGCATATTTACTTTTTATGTTATTGTTCAAGATTAATTAAGTACCTACATTAACGCCAGCTTCTGTCACAAAATATTGGCATCGGCTTTCCTAGAATAGAACAAAAAAAGAGATATTTGTTTTGGTAAAATAGTACCTATTTTTATAATAGTGGTAGCTTCTAACCAATGTAAATCCGATTATTTTTCTACGTTGCAGCGTTGGTTATTTTATTGAAGTTCTTGAACGCATCGAATATTTTTTTCGCGCCATTTACGATTGTCAGTTTTCGACTTGTCAAAACATGTCACTTGAGTACATTCATTTCATTGATCCCGATTTCCATTCAACTTTTGGTTGTCCTTTCTTGTAGAAAGGTCTAGTAAATTCAGTGATTGCCCCTTTGTGAATCTAGATTCTGCGTGTGAAATGTGATTAAGTGAAAAATGAACGACATACAGTGTCTCATCGATCGTCAGTTGGGCCTTTGTAAGTGGTTTGTTTAGTTTGTGATTAAGTTCAGAGTTACTACAGGTCGGTGTTTGTGATACTGATGGTCTGGTTGCAGATTGCCGCTTGACCTACGACAACGTGCTGAAGAGGCTCGTTGTGAACAGCGAGGAGTCGTACTACGGGCTGCAGACGGCTGCGCTCGCGGCAAACTTTGACCAGGATCCTCCGATATTCGCGTGCCGGTTCTCGGAGGCTCCCGGCTATGAGCACATCCTCGCCCTAGCTAACGAAGATGGCAGAGTTGCTATCCAGGTTAGTAACTCACATTCTACAACCAACACTTCGCTTGATAATTAGTGGCTTTACAGGACTATTTGTTTCATTGTTAAGTGGTAATATAACTTACATTGGAGGTTAAATGATAAATTTTACCAAGTTTTATCTGCATATGGTGAAAATCAAAAAATTGTCTCTTAGTTCATTTACATGTCTAACTTGGTAGATTGGTAAGTAAATTTATTAAATAGATTTAAACCTAATAAAGGTATGATCAATTGATTACAGAACACATCCAGCGTCACTTCAGCGAACAACCTTGAAAGTTTCCCGTGCCACAATAATGCTGTGTTCGATTTAGCATGGATGCCAGGCTACATGAACTTTGTTACAGTGTCTGGTAAGTAAATTCATCATTTTCTTCATTCAATCTAACAATGTCCACACTGAACATAGGCATTTTCCAAAGACTTCCACTATTCTGGCACATGCTTATTCTGTTTATAGTTAGGGGCCTGGTGTACTGTAATAACAGGTTCTCTATGAAACCTATCTCAGGCACCGGTCTCTCACAACTAAGATCACTGTATTCCACTAACCTAACTCTAGTTAAGAATATTTGTGAAGAGAAATAAATTATTCTATTCTATTCTTTCCCACTTGCATCCAAGGCAACAAGCTATTATCTGCTCATATGTGTAGGGCCGTATGTGGTCACCATTCTAAAACAGCTGTATAAGCTATGTGACTCTGTCGACCAAATATCTTTCAAATCCATTTTTGCATGAAATAAGTATTAGTAGGATTGTGAGGCACACTTGGTATTTTAAATTTATAGGTGACCACACTGCTTGCCTTTGGGATGTCGCTGAAGGCTCACCAAAAAGGATTCACGTGTTCTCCAACCACACAAAGTCAGTAAAGACTGCAGTGTTTCGCCCAACGGAGCCGTCAGTGTTCGCGACGGGCGCCCGCGACGGCCACGTCCTCGTTTGGGACATTCGCTCCAACAGCCAGCCTTCCGTCATCCTCAAACCGGACAACTGCCTCATGAACTGCCACTCCAGCTTCACCCCCAAAACGCCCGGCTCGCACTCCAAAAGACCCCGCATCGACAACCACAGGGCCACCAGCATCACGGGCCTAGTCTTCCAAGACGATCTCACTCTGATATCGTGCGGGGAGCGCGACGGAAACATAAAAGTTTGGGATCTACGCAAGAACTACTCGATATACAAAAGGGAGCCGCTTCCCAAGCACTCCATCCCGTACTGCGGAAGCTCGACGAAGAACGGCTACACGAACCTGATCGTGGACGACGCCCGAATGCGGCTCTACGCGAGCTGCATGGACAACGTGATATACTGCTTCAACATCTCGACGTACAGCACGCTGCCCGAGCAGAGGTACGTCGGCCACGAGAACAGCACGTTCTACATCAAGACGAGCCTCAGCCCCGACAGCGCCTACCTCGTGAGCGGCAGCAGCGACAAGAACGCCTACATATGGAACGTGAAGCACTCGGAGCCGGTCGTGAAGCTCGTCGGGCACTGGGCCGAGGTCACGTGCGCGGCGTGGTGCCAGCGGGGCGACACGAAGGTCGTCACGTGCAGCGACGACGCGCGACACAAGATATGGCGCGTCGGGAGAGAGGTCGACGACCCCGGGAGAGAGGTCGGCGACCCCGGGCGCGAGGGCAGCGACCGCGCCTCGCCCGTGCCTCGCGCGGCCGCCCTCGCCCGCTGGGGCCCGCGCACGCCGGCCTCGCTCAAGCGGCCGCGACCGCACACGCCCTCCTCCGCCGCCAAGAGGCCGCGCACTCCCGCCAGGCGCTCCACCAAGCGCTGCCTCGCCGACCTCATGAACGCGACCCGCGACGCCGACGAGGCCGAGACGCTCGTCAAGCGGCTGAAGCTGGACGCGGCGACGCCGGAGGAGCCGCAGCTGCTGTCGGCCGGCTGCAAGCGGCCGCGCGACGCCAGCCCCGGCCGCGGCTCCTGCATCTCCGGCGACTGGGGCTACATCCCGCCCGAGGCCGGCACGTCCTTCATGACGCCGACGAAGAAGTACGAGAGGAAGACGTGCCGGAAGCTGTCCCCGAAGAGTCCGAAGCCGCTGTCGCCCGAAGCCCTCGACCGGACTCCGGTCGGAGTGTCCCCTACTAAGTTCCGACTGATCTCGTTCACGACGCCGACTAAGAACTTGCCCAACTTCGTTCTGGACGGCGAGGCGCCGCACCTGAGACTGATGTCCCCGGTCAAGAAGAAGCAGGACACGACGAACTGGCTGACGCTGATGACTCGCGAGAAGAAGGGGAAAGTGTCGGAGGTGGCGGAGAGGGCCGTCGTCGTCCCGCTGAGCCCGAAGGAAAATTTGCCCGCAAGGAGAAATTCTACGACGGAGCGAACTCCTAAATCTAGTAAGAAGAGCAAAACACTGCTCAGGTATTTTACTGTTACAAGTAAAGAGAAGTCGTAATAATATGGAACTATACTAAACGCTAAGTTTCGCTGCACGCGGGGCAATAAGTACGACGACAGTAAACCATATTGCTTGCTCTCTCTCACGCTCTATGGTCTTGGTAATGAAGAGAACAACATACATTGTTTTATTATCGATAAATTTTTTAGCTCGATTTATTTATTCTCGAGGATGGCTTAGTTCTCTATCTGCACACTCCTTTTTTATGCTCGACTTTGGTCTTAGACTTACGCCACAATTGAGTCTTCTTTAATTTCTTTTTAAAATGTCAAAACATTGTTAATTATAAAGTGCACTTGTTGATAACTATAATTTAAAGACTGCTCCTAGTATTGTAATTAAATAATACGGTATTTAATCGAATAAATCCACACGCCCGGTTTTGAAAAAATATGAAATTAATAATTTTATCATTTGATCGATAACGCGTATTCGACGCCAGCACAACACTACGCAAAACACATTATATGACCCCGCGTGCATCGAGATTTTGTTACTAGTATAGTATAAATATTTAAGAAATGAACTGAGATCTGTTTCCTAAGCCTTTAGTGGATTGTCAATATCAACAAAAATACTATGGTTAATCACACGTCGCATAAACACCTGGACTGTGCTATTCCTTCTTATGCCTACCACTCAAAGCTGGTACCAAGCCTGTAGTTTGACTGGATTGTTTTAAAGTCAGACTATGTACCACCCTTTCCTTGTAGCATAAGATTCATCGTACTGCACTTGTTTATCGTAATATGCGGTTGAGTGTACATACGCCGTACACGTAATAATAGGTATGTATAATGTACATAGTATTGTATTTTTAAATCTTCCTCATTACCAGGGCAAATAATAAATTATTTTGTAGGCCCCTTTAAAAATAGTGTACATGTCTCATGTTACAGTGATTAATTGTTATGAAATCAGTGCCTAAACTACAAATCAGTTTTTACAAGTTATTATAATGAACTGATATTGGATTTTTTTAAACCTTGACATGAGCCTATCATATTAATGAAGTAAGTGTTTATATTTCTGCCAATCAGGCTTTGTTTTTAAAGTCTAAAAATAATTTTCGGTAGGAAAAAAAACTAGATGTAAATAAGTTTGTACTGGAGACTCTGTCAAACCCTAATTTCCTGCATTGGTAAAGGAGAAATACTGATATGTGGAAGCGACGAGTTTTTAAAAGGTTGGCGAGCCATCGCGTATAAAAATCCGCTAGGTGACAATACGTAAGCGTAAGGTCCAACTATTATGTCAATGGTTATTTCTGTCATGACATTGACAGACATGTCACCATGACATTTGAATAACCAATCACGTAGCAGTCGAATCTCAGGCCCACGTACTGCCACCTAGCGGAATTTCCACGCGCGGTGACCCTCATTGTATAGAAGAAATGAGTAAATATGCGTTTTATGAGACTCTACTAGAAATAGTCATTACGAGATGAAAGGTTCCTAATGATGCTTAAAATTCGCATTGGTGAAACCTGAAATGTACAAAAACAACAAGTCAGACACTACGAATTTCGCCCTTATGTCCTGCACATAAGACCCATTATCGAACTGCAAGTGTTTACCTTGCCATGTTGTTGACCGTACAAATTTCTTGAAGAGGTCATATTGCAGACTTTTTGTATTCAATAATTATACCATTTATTTATTATTTCTAAAGAAAAACTATGTACCTAGCTAGTTAAGTTTTTTTTCCCTGGCGACCTGTTTTTGATATTGCATTCACATTAGATAAGTTTATTGTAAGCATTATTTTTGTGATAATAAATTAGAAAACTATTCAATACATTTTTTTTACTGTTTTTTTTTTTCATAAAATCGCATGAACCTATAGCTTCCTTATTTTAAGATTAAAACACAGCTAAGTACCAACCACAGTTGCACCAACTTTAATAGTTAGTGGACGATTAAACTATTCTCAATTAGCACAAAATGTATAGGATTCGTTTAATGAGGTTGGGTTAGCCGGAATTAAAAAATGTAGGTTTTTTTTGTATGTTTTAATTCAATTTCGGAAAATATCGATCATGATCAACATCATATGGGATGACGCCCCCAGTTAGTATCCGTCGTCTGGTACTCATAATACTAGGGAAAACCTTAGTTTGAGACCAGGTGATTGGTGTGATTGTCTGACGCAATTATTATAATTATTATATCATTAAATTAATCTGATAGATTATGACAAACATTGTGTTTTGTATTCTAATCTATAAGACTATTGTATTTTTACCAAAATTATAAGTACAATTAAGCCGTACTATGCATTAACATGTGAAGTAACGGATATTTCATTTACAATTGAACAATGATGTTATTCCGGGATGTAGGTATCCAACATGTTAATCTAGAATGTCATCTCTCTTCCTGTCAAATTTCATAATCTGTTCTGTAGTTTACGTGATAGAGTGAAAAAACATGCATTCAGACGTGCAAACATCCAGACATTTCTACATCCATCGTCCATAAATTCTTACTAACTTTCATTTTTTAAATAAATGTATATTAGACATCACATACATTGCTCTCATTTTGTAAGTAGCTAAAGCACTTGTGTTACCGAAATTAGAAACAACGACGATACCACAACACCCAGACCATAGACAATATAGAAAAGTTCGTTACCCATATTAACCCGACCGGGGATCGAACCCGGGACCTCAGAGATGGCGCGACGCCAAAGTCTGTTACGAAGGTCGTCAATTTTTATAATACATACCGTACCTATTAGTAGGATGATGTGAAAAACTATTTTGCTCACCAAATGAACCTCTAAGAGGTTTCCATTGTGTAGAAAGATGCAATTATAAAAATGTTTTTTATTGTTATTGGGATCTACCCTTGATATACACAAGTCTATGAATAGGGATTAGGTAGGTATGCCCTAAAACTCATTGTGTAGACGCCACAAACAAATGGGAATAATGAAACACTAATTCAGATGTGCCATTGCTCACTCTTTATTACGCTTGTTAATTCAATATATAAAAACATAATATAAATTATTTTTATAATATCACCATTGATTGTTGAAACTAGGAGTCACTGCGAGCCAGTCGCTCCTTACACAAACCAGTGACCTTAGCACTGACAAAAACGGTAATCAAGTGTAGAAGAATGGTATGGAAATCGTATAAGCGCCGCAGCGGTGATTTGCGGAACTGATAAAATTGCCATACAAAACTGTCACTTCGTAAAACTACTTGATTAACGTTTTTATTGTGCTTAGGGTAAAGATGAGCTGAATCGGAATATTACTATAGATACAGTTATCTGTGGAGGGAACTAAGCACTGCGATTTCGCGCTTTCATATATTCGTAAACGCTTAGGCCAATAGGACAAGTTCCATTATTTTAAACCAGTCGCAAGCGCCCCCTACTATTCACAAAACATCCGAAAAGGATGTGTATTCGAAAACTAAGATATCTCTTTCTTAACGTATACGATTGGTCAGAGATAAAACATAGTTTACGTTTAGTAATCGTTTCTGACGTTTGTGAATAAGTAGGCTGGAGAGAGATAGATAGTTTTCTGTCCTTATTATTTGTTTGCAAATGTGGGACAGAAATTAGCATTGCTTAGTTTCCTTCGTGATTACAGTGTCGTCTGAAAGCTAAAACGGCGTAAGAGACACAGCCTGGCAGCCATTATACGATACTCATAAATTAAATTGTCTGATTTTTGGTTAGTCAGGTCCCCCGTCCCCATACAACACAGTTAGAAGGCGTCTATTATGAATAATAAAAAATTCGGGTAGTTTACCGTCTGCGCAGACTCGCCCCGGCTTCGCACGGATGTAATGTAAATACTTAGAAATATTGGCTTTTCTATTCTTTATTACACATAAAAACCTTCCTCTGGAATCACTCTATCTATCAAAAAAAACCGCATCAAAATATGATGCGTTGTTTTAAAGATTTAAGCGTACAAAGGGATATAGGGACAGAAAAAGTGACTTTGTTTTATACTATGTAGTGAAGCTGTAGAAAAGGTGAAACTGCGTATGTCGCTTTAGCCGTTTAATTCTAGCTTTCAGACTAGTAACATACAAGTTGAATTTGAAAACATACGGAGCATTTTAACAAACATCACCCCGAACAATGGTTGTTCTTTCACCTATCTGATAATTATGTTGGCTGCCATACAAGCAAGAGAGTCAAGGCTCCCACGATATTTCCTCAAGCTTGTTTCTGATTTAACTCTTTACTTCCCCTGTATAATGGTAAGAGATGAGCGAATTTTGTACGAATGTTAATAATTTCAAAACATTTACAAATCGTGAACATACATTGTTCAGGGTGATGTAGTACCTACGGGTTAAAAAGCTTGTCGTGTTTTTTATTCGCCCTGGACAGATTGGGCCCAAACTGGCTCGATACACGCCCGCACTACTGACGCTTCAGTACCAGAGTCAGCCGTGGTCCCACTACTAATAGCTTTAGTATCCAGATTATTAATGCTACGCTCTTTGTATCAAAAAAAGACTAAGATGCATAAGGTTCGGTAGCATTGAATGAAATACTTTGGTACTTATAACCGAAAAACGAAATAACCGGTAAGGTTAGTGTCAAAATATTACCAAACTATTCCTAGCGTGTTCTTGTGAATTTATAACAGGTAATTTACGAGTTTAAACGCGGGTTTGAAACCACACTTTTTGAAATTTTGACGATATATACCTATGTCGCAGGCATTTTGAATAAATCCGCCGTTTACATACGGCATGTTATGTTTCAAATCCACGAGATAAAAAATAAGTACCAATACCTACGGTCTGTATCCCTGATTAGAAGCAGGATGTACATGGATTGTGCATTACCAGCTTTGGGTTGTGGCAAGACGTGGTTTTAGAGTTAATTAAAATAAATTATTTCCAAATGATACTGATATCAGTGCGTGCTTATGTGTAGCGAGCCAGCCTACTGGTTATATAAATTATTTGCTCCGCCAGAGAGCTGCCATTCAGTCGGTCACTCATTCAGAGCGGTCGGATGCTCTCTAGCTCAGTAAAGCCGGTCACATCCGTGCTTTAAAAAACTGCGCGAGATTTAAAAGGAGCTCTGAGTGTAATCTGTTGACATGCCAAGTTTATTTCGGCCTTCAGCACCCATCGAATAAAAACAGCAATCGAGAAGTTTTATGTAGTGTAGTTTAGTATTTTTGTATGGCAATGTGAATAGTTCCGCTTTTCACCGCTGTGGCGCTTCCTCAAATTCCATTCTATTTTCTCGCTACGTAATATTAACGATCGCCATTTTAATTGGTGTTTAGGGCACAGAAACCATCATACGGAACATCTTTGTTGTGTTGCTGTCCAACCGTGCGTAGGTATAGATAAAGCATAGTTTCTGAATTCGGAGCAGTTTAATTCCGGAGATTTTGCTTTAAGACTGATTTATTCGATACCGATTGGTGCATTATTTTATGCCACATACCGATAAGTTACTAAAAGAGCTTAGTAATCTATTTAACATTCTAAGCATAGTTTTATCTTTCACTTTATTTTAGCAGCAATTTTCCTTATGGCCCCTCTTAAATCCTGCGCAGTTTTAAAATTCAATTGAAAGGAGCATTAGTCAAAACAGTTAAAACATACATTTCCCGATGTTCCCTGCCCTCGCAAAGACAGAGCTAATGCGAGTTGCAAGTAAGGGCCTAAAACATATTATAAATCGTTCATTAACCAATCAACAGACAAATAGCAGTGTACCAACTCACACACTCCACAAATGTACCTATTTCCTTAATTCAAATATTCAAAAACTTACGAAAAAACATCGTAAAATCATTCCTTCCATTTTATCAATACATCAAATAACTTAAAATTACAAAAAACATAGGTACAGCACGATAGTGCTATCAGCCAAGTCGGAACAAAATAATGTTTAATAACGAATTAATACCTACATATTCTACTACGTGAGTTGGCACAACCGCTATATAACAGACTAAATCTGTTTCGGATAAATCTTTCGATATTGCACATATTCTCGCAATGACAGGCTTAGACTGGGATACGATAACAATTAAATGTCAGTAACGAAACTATAGCAGAAATAATAATATGAAAATAACACAATTAAAAAAGGGAACATGTTAACAATAGACCGGCGCGTGGGCCGCGCCTTACAATTTGTTATATATACCTACTACATCTAAGTCTGCTCTTATTCTACTCGTAACTTAACACTATGTACATACAATCTTTATCCAAGCGATTTTTAAAAAAGTCTTAGTATTTTTATAATATTAATTTGAAAATTTGTTAAATGTCTTTATAGTTTAATTCACGGAATCCACTCGCACCACATTTTATTATGTTGTTTCGTTTCTAACACAATACGAGTAACAAAATATTTAGCCCAAAAAACTACTAACATAAGTATACATCTAGGTACAACCGATACACTTGTACGAACGACGAGGGCCGCCGCAGCCGCCCGCCTGCCTCCGTCAACAGTCAAGGAGCGAGGCGGCTCAACCGGCCAGTTCAGGCACTGCTGCATACAACGCGCAGCGCACTCGTCTTCATATCAATTGACATTTAAAATGGTAAAACAAAGTTAATCTATGATGGAATCACGTAAGCATGGATATTTATGTTAAATGAAAATGATATAAAATTTATAAAACGACAAACTAAATTTCTATCCGTTCATAGTCCGTTTAACATAAACACCCAGCGCGTCAGTCGCAATTCGAGATCAAGCGAGAGGCAGCGCCCCTAATACTGGCTGAAGTAAACGCGCTCAACACAGGCGCGTTTGCTTTAGTCGCTTTCATTTTTGAAAAATACTGCCGTATGTGTTGGCATACAACAATAGTTTTATCACAATAGACAATAAACTATTCTGGGTATAGTAATCTAGCAATGGCCTCGTACAAAATACAGTTCAGCTGTGATATGGGTTCGTCGATGCAGTAAATCGTATGTCACAATTCACGTATTCTATAAAATTTTAGTCCAATTGGGAGATGTCGAATCCCATTCAGTTTCTGTTTCATATCAATATCGTCCCGATTTTTATTTAGTAAACAGTGATTTACACTTGAGTAAATATATCCAAAAAACTACACACTGTGAGAATAAAACTTGCCGCCAGAGTCCTACGCCGAGTAGCCGCGGGTCCTGCGTCCGCTCGCGACGCCACATTACATTACAATACTATAAACATTTCAAGTTTGTACTTTGATCATTATTGTGTGCAATCGTAAAGTAACAGTGATAATCACACTTAAGGGAATTTATTATTTAGAAAAAGTAACTAGGTGTTGAGGAAGACTAGCTCATTTAGCCAGCGATATCTCACAATCCCACACCTAGCCAGTGAAAACTTAGGGGAAAACTCAAAACACGCGGCGATGTAACTTGATATGATCATGAAATGGTCAAATATTCAATAGATTGACTATGTCAATATTTCGTATTAATATAATTTGTTTAAAAATGTTGCAACTTTTAGTCGCAACGTAACGCGTCTTCGTAAAGCTAATCGGGACTGATGGATATCGAGTATGCCATACATTGTTGCGTGTTTACTTACCATTCAATGATTCTAACATGTTATTTGTGTAACAGGGGATACATAATTTGGAGATTTCGTTATCTTATTGCACTAATGGGGATATCGGTTACAGACGAATAGGGAACAATAGGTACATAAGTATGTACAGATGTAGACATCAACAATGCTTGGCATGGAACTGCCGTGTAGGAGCGGGCCTACAGTTGCCAGACCACGGGACGTGGCCAAGTATAGCAATTTAGCCGTTACTTCGTTGTTATAGGATTCAAAATGTCGCAATTACCTATTAATGCCATGTACAAACAGATCATTGGTGTCGAACTACTTAATGATATACATATATTTAAAATCAGGGAAGGAATCACATCATTACATTGGACTTCAAACTGAAAGATTACTTATGATTTCAATATGTAATTATAAATGGCTTCGTTTTTGTTAAGCCTGTGACACAAATGTCAAAGTCAGGTCAAAACACACGATTACCTATATTTCCATTAACAATTTAAAATCATTATCCCATAAGAAAGAATCGTTTCACATATTATATAGGAGTTTATTGACTCCAACAATCAAAGTTACACCGATCGTTTATACCACAAAATAGACACAATCGCGTTTACGCGATAAAATGGGATTTTAAATGGCTTATCTTGCTTCTCGCTTGCAACGAGAGCGTACGATAAGTAGGCAAGTAAGCCTATTCGAAGAGGTGGAGCGTTCGCGGCTAGGCTCTTTGGCCGCGTGCCTGGCAACCGTACGCGCGCTCAAGATCGCATCTCATACTGGCGCCTCACTGCGCGTACGCCGCCCGCCTCCAGCGAGGCCTGCAGCTCGGCCCTACTAAATCTGAAATTAAGAAAAATCACAGTGTTAAAACGTTAATAAGAACTAAACAATTTAAGACACTCGCGTTCCATTTTAAGTAAGTTAACGACGCGATAATATTTTCCAGTAGTTGTCACCCATCGAGCAACAAGGGAGCAATAACAACCCTTGTTGCGCGATGTTGTCGCCTTTTTGACACGCAAACTTATTTTAATTAATACAAGTAACTACTGAATTAAGTAGTTTCATTTCTAGATTTCACGATGATTTCTTACAACATTTTGAGAGAAAAAAATAAAACAGGATATTTAACTTTGCTTTCATTACCTTGCAAAAAAGTTACGCTTAGTTTGCACAAGGAAAGAAAAGGCTACATATAAAATATGGTTAGTGGAAAAGGTACTTTTTAGGTATTTAAAATAAGAGCATTCATATGACAATTAAGCGGAAGAATTTTACCACTTTTCTTTTCTTTTCCTTTTATAATATGGATCTTTAATTCAATTTGGAAATATAAAGAAATATTTGACTTAGACTAAAAAGTTATGCGGTAGATCAGCGGCATGTGTGTGTGTTTGTTTGTTTGTGTGTGTTTGTGCGTGGGTGTGTGTGTGCGTGTGACCGACCTGCGGCAGGGACACAGTTCGGGGCGGAGGCGCGGCGCCATCACCAGCAGAACACAGAGAGCTCGCCGCCCGCGCCGCCCACGCCGCGCCACGACCGCACGCCGCCCCCGCCCACCTTCAGCTGGAAACATACAACATACATATTATTATTATACTATTTAGGTACTAGCTGTGGCCGCGATTTCGTTCGCGTGAACACTTTCATGGTAGGTTTTACCCCAATATCTCCTAATTTTAAGAATAAAAACTAAATTTATATTGCACGGTCGTACATCTATTTCCTCTACCTTAAGGTTGTCTGGAAAAGATCGCTTCCTAGAGATAAAACAGCCTAAATTCTACTACAAATTATATAAAAACCCAATTTGTACAAAGTTTTTGTACAATAAAATATCTATCTATCTATCTATTAATCCGTCGCTTCGCTTTGCCGTGAAAAGGCAAAAAAACAAAAAGCGTATGTGTGTGACATACGATTTCCCACTTAAAATATTAGTATGGATAAACTTCATCAAAGTCCGCTGCAGGCGAGGCACAAATACTTTATTTTTTAACGAGGGGATATACATTGATGTACCGTACCGCCGTTGAGGGAAGTGACGGCGTGTGTGGGTCTTCCCGCCCTTAGAACGGCAGGACTACCCACTAAAACTACCACAGGAGGCACACATACCTAGCCGCGTCCAGACCATTCGGGCCCCGGTCATGGCGGAGTAAAAAGTGTAATGCATCAAGTTTTAATTCCACGTCTTGCCTTATAAGGCGCACGAGGCGGTCTGTCTGCGCGCGCACGGAATGCACCATTGATGCAGCCACTCAATGAGGCGAACACAACTTGGCTCGGCTAAACCGTGTGATTTATAAAATACTAGCTGTGCCCGCGACTTCGTTCGCGTGGACTACATCTTTTTATGGTCGGTTTTACCCCTTTCTCCCCTAATATTCGAAATAAAAAGTAGTCTATATTTTAATCCAAGTTTCGAGCTATATTTGTGCCAAATTTCATATCTCTAACTTCAAAAATAAACATTTTTTCATATAAACTTCCAAAGGTGGTATTACCCCCATCCCCCCCTTATTTTCTAATAAAAAGTAGCCTATGTCCGTTCTTGAGATTCAACGTATACCTATACCAAATTTCATCAAAATCGGTTGAGAGGTTTAAGCAGGAAAGCGTAACAGACAGACAGACAGACAGACAGAGTTACTTTCGCATTTATAATATTAGTAGGGATAAGCTATATTTATTGCTAGAAAAGACTTAAGTACACGTGTTCGTTGCAGGCGGTCGCTAGTATACCTACCTACTTTAAATGACAATTTATGTAACCAATAACCACGTGACATTGGTAGAATACAAAACTTACTAAAAGCCTTGTTGCCAATAAACGTACAAAACAGTGACACCGCAAGTGTATCCTTCTTTAAGTAAATAATATTGTCTGTTAATAATATAAAAGAAGTCCGTAAGAAATATCCCTAGTTAGAAGGCAAACTCGCTTAACTGCCGCTGGTGACAGACGGACAGGGCGTCCCATCTGCGAGCAACTTGTCGATGCACTTTGTAACAGCTGCCTACTAATTACACCAGTCACACCGCAATTATCTAAGCCTCTAACCACACGTTCGAGCTAATTTGTAGACTTGACTTAATGCTGTATTTAATATAACACTTCATGCGTAAGGTTGACGGTATTAATGAGACATGTTATTTTTACCTCAAAACTTAAGAAACCAATTTTGTTTCCTTATTGCTAATCACCATCTTTCTGTAAACAAACTACCTCTACAAAACTTATTTATAAAACGTATTAACGAATTATAAATTAAAAATTATCAAGTACGTATCTGTAAAATTACCTACTATTACTCACAAATAATATTTTTTATTTATATCCTAAAATCCTTATATTTCATATATCCTACGCCAAAAGTTAAGTTTCAACTCTGTTTATGAGACATTCTGATGAAGTTATCCTGACTTTGTTCAAAATGGTAACAGGGTACATGTATACTAACTTTTATTACTACTAAACATCATATGTAATTAATTTATTGTATATACAACATGAATGCAAATGAATAAATAAATAAATAAGTAAGATACCTACTGTAACTAATCTGCTGAGTTTCTTCTCGGTAGTTATAGGTGTACAATCACGTTGCATTGTATTCAATGACGATTAAAAAGTGTTACATGTAACCTATTCGAATAAACAAGTGTTTGACTAGGATATCGATTTCAGTAAAATTTCGAATAATCGAGCAGCT
This sequence comes from Glyphodes pyloalis, assembly GCA_037074685.1. Classification (NCBI taxonomy): domain Eukaryota; kingdom Metazoa; phylum Arthropoda; class Insecta; order Lepidoptera; family Crambidae; genus Glyphodes; species Glyphodes pyloalis. The sequence continues at coordinate 589,965 of JAYKKO010000003.1, read as the reverse complement.
TCAGTAGGTACTCTTCCTACTGAGAAGTGCTTAAAGCCTAGAGAAGCGTGATGGAGAATAATTTATACATAATACGATATTATCGCTCGGAGCAAGCGAATTTATCTTGACCTAGGTCAGTCCGGGTCGTCGACCCCGCATCACCACACGTGCAGACTTCACCGCGTGTCAGCCATTGTCTTGACATCTAATTGTCAAGGCAAACATTTGTAGTAGGAATTTCATACAATAAACCTGTTTTTAGCCCATAACATCGATAAAAATATATTGGTTACCTAGTCAATTTTACGAATATGACCTTTGTTTAAAATTCCGAATTGCTCTTGGCCGGTTTTGGAGTATCGCAAGAAATAACCAATAACTATATCTTCATGTTTAAGTATAATTTTCCAGTAGATACCAATATTTAGGTAAGTAATAAGCACCTACTCGAATATGCTAAAAGGAGCTTTGTATGAAATTGTCATTGTGACACCGTTCTTAAAATTATAAAATAGCATAACAGCATCATCCTAAAAGCGATGTGGTTAAACTGAAGGTTTATAGTGGATAGTTCTCCATTCTTAGGACAGGGAGTTTCACACACGCTGTAAGTCCACCTTACAGAAGACCGCAGCCAAATAACAATCACTTCTGTGTTGTTCCTGCGTGTGAGTAAGATTTTCAGAGCTTCTGGGGGGTGCTACATTAGAAGCAGGGGTCAAGCCTTCAAGGTAAGGGTGACAAGTCCAGTAACAGATTTATTATGCTGTACTTGTCACCCTTAAGCTAGGGCCTCATTACCACTTAACATCAGGTGGGATGAGGTCAATCTTGAAATGCAATATAAAAAAAAAAAAAAAAGTTCCCTCGCTCGGTACAGTACCTACATTAATGCATTTCCCCTCGTTATAATAACAAAAAGGTTTCCCTCACAAGCCTGCTCTCAAAATAACAAAGCTAACAAATCTACTATTGATATATTGTAAGTTAATTTCGACACCTTCATTGATTGCCAAGAATTCGTCATCCAAGGCGTCCGGAGAGTCATAAAACTTATGCGATATGGTTTCCCCTGGTCGATGGCAGCGTGCGGGCGTGGGAACGCGTCGACGGCGGCATGTGGGCAATTATGCACCGGCAGGCTCGACACATGTTTTATTTGCGGCCATACATCGGTAGCGGGCACTCCGTCGTAGGCCACCTCGGTATATATCTGGGTGCCTTCGAATAAATTTTATGGCCCTATAACTAAGTAGATGTCAAAATTGGCTACTTGACAGTTTTTGAAAAAGTATTGTAAAATGTGCGCCCGTTCATTTTATATCCCAAGCAATTCGATTTATCTGGAAATAATCTAAATAACCAGAGAAAAATAAGATTTTGTGTAACACATTTAAAAAGCGCGCGAAAACGCCTAGTCGCGTCACTGTTGCAATTATGACGTCAACGTTCTAGACAACGAACCGATACGCATAGGAACGACTTAATTAAGATTAACGGAAAATGTTTCAATAAATTCTTTATACGATTAGAGACACAATAATTCAATTTAATCGGTAAAATAATCATTGTTTCGCCACATTAAAATAAATAATTTTCGCCGACAGCTGTCATTTCCGAATTGCAATGGTGGTTTCCGTTTCGGTTCTTTTGTTCCACAGATAAAAAAACTAAAATTTATTTTGCAAAAATAAAATACTAACTATGCTTTTAATTAAAAAGTATAAATGTAAAATTATTACTTTACTAATAAGCTAACATATCTAACACTTTTCATATTTTATTGTTAACACTGTCAAGTAGCCAATTGCGAAATACTAGTGTGGTGTGCAAGTCGATTTATTTTCGTTGGATCCCATTTTTTGATCCCATTTTTTAAGTATTTACGATTGATCCCATTTTCTATTTTCGTTGGATCCCATGTTAAGACAACATGTGTACTTTGCAGAAGAAAAGTGATTTACCCTTGTTCATTATTTAATTGAGGTTTTGTGTGCCAAGATTTGTGCTATTGGGAGTAGGTTCCCGTAATTGGCCATCACAATCTGGTGTAGGTATTTCATCAGTTGGGCTGCTTCAGTTAGAGCCATAAATCGCTATACCGTACCTCTCTTCATCAGCACACCAGCGTTTGATATTTTGATAAAGGTATAATTTTCTGAGTAATGGATAAGCGATTAAATATTTAAATATTTAATTGCGTGATAGGTAACGGCTACTAGGGTAACAGGACTAAGAAGAGGTCATTTTTTGCTGCCTCACACCATGAACATTCAAATCTCTGTGGTCAAAGAAAGTGATGCGTGGTTTGATTTCACTTTGTGTACAAAATAATTAATATTTTATACTTCAAGTTTTTCTAGACAGAGTCCTATAGAAATTTCGATTTGTTTTTATATTGTTGCAAGACATAGTTTTTCCAGTCATTTTTTCACTCGACTTTGACGAAGAAAAAAAGGCAGCTATAATTTTACCAAGTACATAATATATTATGTTCAGATGTCTATCTGTTCTCGCATAGCTACTAAATTAAAAAACATGTATTTATAAATACGGTTGACACCTTATTTTGAGATGACTCTCACCAGTATCTCGAAATGAAAAGCCATCGTCAGCTTAAATTTTTTCCTTCTTGAATATCAATGATGGCTGCGAAATCTTATCATCATCACCGAGCTTACATTGATTCATAATAAATACATAAGCGTGTGCTCATGACTTTGCGTGCTTTTTATGCTAGCATAATTGTTATTGCGTAATATTTTTAGCTGAGGTCAGATCTTGAACTGTGCTTGTGTTAGATACAATTTTCATGTTGAAAGTACCCGCATTCAAATGTTTCTTAGCTTTTGGGATCCAACGAAAATAGTTTTTGGGATTCAACGACAAAAAAACAAAAATTTCTAAATATGGGATCCAACGGCAATAAAAAGTAATTATTTGTGGGATCCAACGGCAAAAATATTAAATTGGGATCAAAAAATGGGATCCAACGAAAATAAATCTGCAAGTCAGTGCCAGATTTACCATAGAAGCTCAAAAAACTGAAGCTAAGGGCGCAAAATTGGGGATGGAAATTAGTATAAAAAAATTGGTACTCAAAAAAAAAGGCCACGTACACAAGGTAAAACTACGGAAAAACTAGGTTTATATATGCAAATTACGTTACGTAAACAATATATTAATTTTTGGGGGTCAGTCAGTATCGGACAATCAGCTGATTCAAGCCAACACCCTAACGGAACTAAGAAAAACTCAAGAAGCGAACGTGTTCTCCTTACGATTTGAACCCACGACCTCCAAGACTCTGATTACTAAGGTAGTTATTACGCAATACGTAAAATTGGGTATATTGCGCATACCAGATACGCGACAACATTGCAGTTAAATAATTCACAACTTCTGAAAGTAATAGCGTTGCAGAGAAAACAATCAATTACAAATACAAGTACATAGTGCCTATCCTTATTCAACACTTAAAGGGTGTCTTAACTTAGGGATCGCAGACCCCTAAGGGTGCGTGAGAATATTAAAAGGGTCAACACATAAAAAGGAACGGTCAATTAAAATAACGAATTTTCGAAGGGCTCATGGGAGCCTATGTGAATAGAAAAGGGTCGCGTTTGAAACGTGCGTAATAGGTGAACCTTAAATTGATGGGGATTAAAAACTGCTTTTAAATGATATTGGTATTTACGACCGTTGTAGCCGAGAGGCGGCAGAGTTCGACATTGATCTTTGTGAACGCAGGACGTTCGGTTCCCGGTCGGGTCAATATGGAAAACAATATTTTGAGTCGAGTGTTTTATTTGACACCATTTGATGAGATAAATTTAAAATATAAAAATTTCATTAAAAATAAATATGTAATTATCTACCTATTTAGATATTTGTTTCACATATTATTTTATAGCGACAGGTAGGTTGATCGTCATAATTGAAATTATAAAGTTACTTAATCCAAATTTAGTCAGTAGTTTATGCGTGTAAAAGTAACAAGCATCCATGTAATCATATAGGTATTGCCAGCGACTTCGCTCACATTTTTTCGAAATCATAGATATCCGATAAGTTATTCTAGAATCTAACCTTTTTGCCACCAAATTTCATCCAAACCCTTCAATGCCCGGTTCCAATATTGTACGATTCGTAATATGTCAAAAATTACTATCCGTTTTTCTGCGAGTCGTTAATTCTAATTTCAAATTTACTTTCCATATCAGCTGTCATCGTCGTCCGTCTGTCGTTTTCAGCTTACCTACGCCTTGTATGTTTGATTACTATTCGTAACAATATCGTTTTTCAAATATTGGAACAGAGCATAAGTAGTTCTTGCGTGATAGAGTAATAAATATCCATACAACTTGATAGTAACTATGCTGTCAATTTGTCATGTTTATAATGAAACTAGCTGTGCCCGCGACTTCGTTCGCGTGGACTACATCCGTTCATGGTCGGTTTTACCCTTTTCTCCCCTAATATTTGAAACAAAAAGTAGTCTATATTTTAAACCAAGTTTCGAGCTATATTTGTGCCAAATTTCATATCTCTAACTTCAAAAATAAACATTTTTCCATATAAACTTTCAAAGGTGGTATTACCCCCATCCCCCCCTTATTTTCTAATAAAAAGTAGCCTATGTCCGTTCTTGAGATTCAACGTATACCTATACAAAATTTCATCAAAATCCGTTCAGCCGTTTAGGCGTGAAAGAGTAACAGACAGACAGACAGACAGACAGTTACTTTCGCATTTATAATATTAGTATGGACTAGCGGCCCGCCTCAACTTCGCACGCGTACTACCCTTGTTTTTTCCACATTTTCCAATTATACTCCGCTCCTATGGATCGCAGAGTGATATTATATAGCCTAAACCTTCCTCGATAAATAAATAAAAAAAAATTTGAACAACATCACATACATTGCTCTGATTCTGTGGTAAGTAGCTAAAGCACTTGTGTTACAGAAATCAGTAACAACGACGGTACCACAACACCCAGACCCGAGACAATATAGAAAAGTTCGTTTCCCATATTGACCCGACCGGGGATCGAACCCGGAACCTCAGAGATAGCGCGACGCCAAAGTCCCGCACGCTTGCCTCTCGGCTACGGAGGTCTTCATAAATAAATGGGTTATCCAACATAAAAAGAACATTTCATATCGAACCAGGAGGGGTACCTACTCTCAAAAACGAAACGAACAAACGAAAGGTTTCGTTTTTGAAGATTATTCAAAGTTTGGGAATGAAGACGTTGTTTTTGATTTGCATAAATAATATTTTGTTTTTTGAAAACGCTTAATTTTCATTCGAAGTGATTTCCTTATGATTACGAGGATTAAAAATTGCCATCCGTTGTCGGATCCGACATAATATTTCGTTTATGAGAGTAGACCCCCTGAAGTTCCTGATATTTGCACGTTCAAACAAACAAACTATTCAGCTTTACAATATCGAGAAGAACCGGCAAGAAACTCGATACTCTTTTCAAAACTGACACATATGGTATAAATCAGTAGTAACATAGGTACGGATGTCAATTAGAGATGTGTACCCAGTTTCTTGAGTACCTATTTCATCTAGGTAGTCCTTGTACATCTTTCCTTCAGTCTATCCTAGATTAGGTCATTTAATTCTGGAACTCTATTAACAGAGTAAAACGTATGGATTACTGCTCCATGCGTCGCTTATGCACGAAGAGAAATTTCGTAATAATATATTATATATATTCCAAGTAATATTTTTAGATTGTTCGTAAATGCCAAAAAAGTCACTTGAAGTAATTTTGATAGAATTGTCCATAACTGAGACAATGATGCAATTGAAACAAATCAAGTAACAAGTTCAATGGAGCATACCAAAGCTACTGAATTAAAGGAACTAGAGGAATGATATCAAGGTAAAGTCATCATCATTCGTTTAATTACACTTCAGTACCATGTCACATTAAACATCTGCGTAATTGAGCAAGTCAGAAAGACATTCAGCTTAATGCCACAAGGTACTAAGTTGTTTACAAACAAAAGATGCTGACGTTACATAGTCAATAGTCAAATCTTTTTATTTATATAGATTACATCAGTAGCACTTATAAATTAAAAGAAGCTACCCACAGTTATATAGCATATTTTCTACTCGCAATGAACTACATAATTCCTTTCACTCGAGTGAACGATTTTGCGCATGTCTAATGTCAACGGCATCGAAGTGGAAATGCAACAATAGGTAATTTCACACGTCGCATGCTGGATTTAAACGGTTCAAATGCAATCGGATCCAAATACGAAGCGCGACCAGAGGTCATGGACTCGTGGTGTTCCGGTCACTCGAGCTAGTGCAGCGGGAACAATGAACACGATCAAATTGTATTTGTGCTCCACATTCCGACGACACACATTTTCTAGAGCAACGGTGGTGGAGGCTAGAGGTGCCTCGTCTAGACTTCAAGCGGAAAGGTGATGGCCGAAATATTGAACTAAATATGTCTTGACACGCCTATAAACAACGTATAAATTACTGCACCCATAAACGAACTATCTGCATGACCCAACGGTTGACTGGTAGAGAATGCTTCTAGCATTAAGTCCGCCTTTTGTACTTTTTATTTTTAAATAAAATAAATAAATCAATCAATAATGCGCCGGACTACCACACCAATCACATGGTCTCAAACAAGGTTTCCCCTTGTACCTACTGTAAGCACGCCAGACGACGGATACTAACTGGGGTCATCCCAGCGCACACAGACCCAAGACAATTTAAGTTTACGTTTTCCAAATTGACTGGACCAGGAATCGAACCCGGAACCTTTCGTGCTTTGGCCGCCTACCTTAGCCAATCTGCTGATTGGCTGTTGTTTTTATGTTCAGCCAATCAACAAAACAGATTGTGTATTTATGTTCAGCCAATCAACAAAACATACCATTTTTATCATTTTGAGTGACAAATTTAATATAAAGCGCGGCACTTTCTGATTTGGTCTAGAGTGATATAAAATTTTAAAAGGCTAGATTTTTTATGCGTGTAGCTGCTAATTCGAGATCAACTTATGAACTTTATTAGGAAAGTATAACTCAGTTTGTGTTACTACCATTAATTCTATTATGACTTTATGTATTAACCAAAAGCGATTACGCTGTAGGAAATTTCCATGCAGAAATAATATTAATGATATATTTAACTGGTACAACTCATATGCATTTAAAATTGAAAGCATTTTGAAATCACCAGTCATTTTAATATTTTAGTGTCGTTTTAGCACTAAAGAGTTATTAGTAGCTATCGTTCGCTTTAAGCCATACCTAATTGTGTTTCTTAACCTTTCTTTACGAGAGGATCATAATTAGGTTTCAGAAAACTTAATTAGGTAGGTACCTTGAACCTATGGTTCTCAACGTTTTTTATGCCTGTAGGCCTACTATTAAAAATTAACGTCTCGTTTTTATCTCGTTATATTCTACATCGGGCATATTTCGTTTTTGGGACTAGACAACCTGGATCTAGATTTTTCATCTGTAGATTTATTCTACTTCACGATCAATTAAAGGTAGGTATATAAAGAAGCAATTGTCATTGGGGGGATAGAAGCGACTGCTTATTAGGACCGCTGGGTATCCGTGGACCAATGTCAAGAAACAGCGCCATATAGATACGTGGATAGTGTAAATCACAGATTCCGTTTGGTGAAGCATCAACACACTTCAGACCCGAATATGCCTTGAAACGAGCATTACGAAGATTGGCCTCAAGTAAATCCTTGAAATATTACATAGCATCTAAGTATATATATGTCACCGTAAGATTATAAAAACCGTTAGATTATAATCTATCTCGCGAGATTGTAAACTGTCGACAGATTGTGAACCGTAACATTATGATTGCAATTTAACACATTATTTTTCGCTATATTGTAATATATCGATGGGAATCGGTCAAATTGTGAACTGACGTAGAACGAAATGCATCCCGCGCGCTGATTGGTTGAGAGTTATGTGCCCCCGCCACAGACCAATAATGAACCCGCCGCCCTATCATTCGCCTTATTTGTTTGCCATTTCGTTTGTTGTCTTAATACTATTAATTTATGGTATGTGTAAAGAAGTAAAAAAATGTTTATAAGGGTTTCTTAAAATTTTCCAATCTTAATTTGTGTTAAAAGACAAAATAATTGTTTCATTTTATTGTAATTTTCAATGAAAATTTTGAGTGTTTGAAGAATAAATATTTCGGTGCAATTATTTCTTGATGGATTATTGATTGATGATTGATTGATATGAAGATTTTTTGAAGTGTAGATATTTATTATATTTAAACGACATCTCAATGATCTGATCTCAAAGAAATGATTTGAATTTAATTTCATTCCCAACTTTACGGGGACATAGAAAGGCTATAAATTCGACCAATCAGGAAGAGCTTTCGGACAGTTGACAGTTTGACGTTGGACAGATTGTAATTTAACGGTTTTACTTCGATAGATTACAATAAAGCTAAAAATAATGCGTTAAGTTACGGTTCACAATCTGTCGACAGTTTACAATCTCGCGAGATAGATTGTTATCTAACGATTTTTACAATCTTACGGTGACATATATACAGGTACTATCCGTTTTCTATATTGAAACAAGATATATAAATTTTACGTGATATTGGCAGACACAAGCTTTCCTAAAGAAGACAGTGCGCCCTGGAGCACTCGAATGTATGCCGTTGGCGCCGTGGCCAATGTAAAGTAATACAATGGTATTCCTGTGGCGTCGTCAAGAGGCCATCCCCTAAGAGGTAAGAGGTACGAAGGTTTTAGTGTATAGTTCTTGCTTTTCGCAGAGCGGGCTACCTTCCCCCTTAAAAACGGTTATGGTCAAGGCATACCTGTTGCATCTTGTCAAAGTCTAACGCCGGTCGATGCCTGCGCGGCGGCGGCAGCGGCATGCGACGGCGGCGCGGCGACGCAGGCGCACGCGTCTCGCTCCCCGCGCCCGCCCCCGCCCCCGCGGCCCCCGCCGCCCCCGCCGCGCCCTCGCACCCGCACGCCGCGCCCGCGCGCCGCGGCTTCAGCGCCTCAAGCGGCGGGGAGGTACGGAACCGCACTGGCGTCTCCACCTGAAATGTGAAACGAAACCTTCACGCTGAGCTCTGGGTCATGAGTTATACGAACGAGAAGGTTTTGCCTTGGTAGTGAAGTTGAAGAATCAAGGAGAAATAAAAAGGGTTCAGCTTCAAGTTCTACTTAGTTTATGGCTAGTTGGCACCGTGCCAATGCCTGAGGATTTTAGAGATTTCTTTATAAAAAGTATAGTATCTGTCTTAATGTAAATAATCCATTATTACCATCATTTCAATGATGTAGCGTAATCGCAACGCTTGTTAATCCCGGATTGGAGATCACAGTCCCGAATCATGTAAAAAAATCCGTAACAAAATTTGCTCGACCTGAGAATTAAACAGATGGCACCAAGACCATGACTCAGTAGGTATTAAAACTACTAGGCTCACGATTAGATTGTTCTTCTCTCAATTTGGCAAATTTAATGTATTTTTAAATCTACACCTGTCATTTAATTAATTACAATCTAAGCACGATCCGTGCACTATAATAAAAACCTTATAATTTAACCAAATAATTTGTTTTTTTTTTAACCATAAATTTAGCCATTGACTTTTGATCAATCTGGTCCTCAGAACCGGCATTTGTAAGGAATCATAGAAGATTTAATAACTATTGTGTCCTACTATCAAGATTTACAAAAAGTGTTATTTCCACTTCTTCGATAACTAAAAGCAATAGCGTACCAGCCAAATCTACTTTCTAACAAACTCAAACTTACAAGGCTGGTGACTCGCAAAAGACAAAGAAGAACTACGTAATAAACGAAAACAAACATTAATAGTTCAGTATCGCGGCGATGCTACCGTTCAGTGGAGTTATTTTGGAAGACTACCTCCCGTGGATTAGTGCCAAGAGGGACCCCCGGCGCGTGCTTAACGTCTCGGAATGAAAGCTCGTGTTCAACAATAACTTAACAAATTTGACGTCTCAAGGCCTAATCAGTTAGAAATAAAGAATTTGGAGCAGCTGCACTACTTCCCGTTGTGCCTGGAGGGGACGATCAAAGCCCTAGCGAAATTTAATAACATCTAACGCTTGCATCCGTCTTACGCTTTTAAAAAAGATTGAAAGGAACATTACTACTTGAAGCCATAAAAATTTACTTCATAATTTAGGAAAGAGATAACCTGTTTTCAGGATATATAAACCATCTCGTAATATTATAAGTTCATCTAACTTTGTTTAAGTTAAGTGATATGGAAACACAAAGCTTTTTATCTCAAAACAAGTTCTTTTCGACTTTTACTTTGTCACCCTTATAACTCACTGCTAAAGTGTGGAATTCGTTTTCATCATCTATTTCCCAATGACATGGGCAAGTGATTAGGCAAATTATAGCCGTCATCAAAATTTTTACCCACTAAAACCCTCTAAACGTCTCATCGCCTATCGTTGGCGTCATGGAGAGTATCCAGTCTTTGCAATTCCAAGAACGGAGGAGTCGCAAGAAAGGCTATTAATGGTCAAGCTTATTACATCGTCATATTAACAGCACTTACCATCAGATGATAAGCCAATCTCTGGACATCTTCAGAAATGAGCGATTCTGAACGTGAATGATCAGCATAAATTAGCTTTTTTTCAATTTTACTGTTTTAGCCAGTTTATAAGTACGTAACTACGATATATATTCACACTTAATAGCTATTGCTCCTTTGGTGTAATATTAAGGCGAACTTAATGCCTAGTGCCTGTAAACCACATAGATTAGAGCAGTAAGTACAATGGATTTGGATAGAATCCTCCTCTCTTTTGGCGAGCAAGGTTCTGATTCTTCCAAGAAATTCATAATCAAAGCAAAACCTTCTTCAGAGCGACATTACAAAAGTTAGCATCATGGAATGCGGATGAGAATTAAATGGCGTACCTTTGTGTCGTCGTCGTCGGAGGAGGGGGGCCTGGCGGCCAGCTCATCGGGGTCGTACGGCTGCGCAGGCCACTTGCGCTTCTCGGGCGCGGCGGGGGGCGGGGAGGAGGCGCCTCTCCGCCGCGACTCGCCCGCGCCGCACCGCCCCCCTGCGCACGCGCCGCTCGGCGTGCCGTTGATAACCTGGTAGTGGACGAGCGAGCGGTCATCGAGGGTGAGGGGACTAGGCTACGATGGGTCGTGGTACAAATTCGGAGCAAAGCAGAGTCTTACTGATGCGGCGAAAATGAAACTTCCAACATCTTCGTTAGCCGAAAAGTAACTTTTATTTACAACGACAGTTGACCTAACTTTATACAAGGTTTTAGTCGTTTTAGGTTAGTGCCTATCAATCTATTTAATTCCTCACTAAATTAACAATGGCTAACGTCTACATCACCGAAATCTGGTTTAATCAACACGCTAGCCGAACTGTGTGTGTTATTGTGATCACCCGAGCTACGTTCTGACAATCCGACACCGTACATACTTTCGTAGGAATTCCAGGGTTAAGACATAAACTGAACAGTAAACGAAGCTTTTATAGAATCCAGTAATAGTATCTACCTAATTCATCTATATGCTCATAAATACGTAATTTGACACAAGTATATTGACAGAAAGTAAGGATCAATCCAAATTTCTTGGCTATTCAGGTGGTTGTATGTACCTACATATATTTGTCACAACGACATTGCATCATACATTGCAGCAGTCGCAAGGGCGGGTAGTACGCGCGAGTGTACCCGCGCGGACGCGACGCCGCGCCGCTGCGGGCGACGAATTTCACGCATCGCCGCACCAAAAAGAGATCACCCGACTACACTAATTTTATTGCCGCCACGCTAAATATTGCGATAAAATTATCCTCACTCGATATTATTTATTGGACACGCACGATACTTCATGTAAAATTCAATTCGTTCAGATTTCGTAAACTTGTACATAAGGTTTGCAGAGCTCCTGGGGGGTACTACATTAGTGGCAGGGGTCAAGCCTTCAAGGTAAGGGCGACAAGTCCAGTAACAGGTTTATTATGCTGTAGCTGTTGCTATGGCAACTTCAAGATTGACCTCATCCCACCTAATGTTAAGTGGTAATGAGGTCCTAGCTTATATGAAGCTAGGACCTCATTACCACTTAACATTAGGTGGGATGAGGTCAATCTTGAAGTGCAATCGAAAAAAATCCTTAAGATCCTATCAACACAAATCTGGAGAAGGATACCACAATTTAAAAGATGGATCACGAAGGTAGTTCCAGTAATCGTGCCAATTTTAATTCTATTTAGCTTTCATATCTCGCCGTGTTAAGTAACGTTTAGAATTTTAGGAGCTGAGGTATTTATTCGAAATTAGATAAAAAAGCCAGAGGATTAAATTGGTAGGTAAGTAATCATCTTTTATTTACCTTCGATACTGCCAAAAACAAAATTATAACTGTTTTTATAAAACTATATCTAAAAGTTTTTATTTTTTCGTTCAGAATCTAAGATGTTTTTATTTTATTTGCATGAATTATCTGCTCTGTAGTGTATTATTAAAACAGCTTTATTCGCGTTCGATGTGAAATGGTACCATAAACGAAATTAAGAATTGAAAATTGCAACCTGTAATCTAATCGCTGATATTTAGTTTTTGATACTAATTAAATCCGCAGACACAACGAAACAATTCGTTTCTTGTACACTTCAGATAATTAAGTTTATGGAAAAATTGATATCACTAAAGAACGCGTGTAGCAGAAAACAAATCCTATTTCGTTCCACAAATCCCAAACAGAGGGATATGACTTAAGAGAAAAATAAAATGAAAGATAAATGGCGAACAATCAAGGTTCATGTGACGCAGACAAAGGATTATTAAAACCCCGGGCGAGATGGGAAATAAATAATTTTGATATCAAACTCTCTATAGGTCCACACTTGTTTTTACTAGGTGCAGAGCTATAACTCATTTCCTTTCGCAATTAACAGAATGGCGAAACAAAAGAATTTCCAATTTGAAGCCAAGCACAAGATAAACAAATGTTATGCAGGCGGCAGACGGAAAAATGAATAAAACCAGGATTGTTTTGTCTTGACTCTAAAAATGAAATAGCGTCAATGAAAGAGGAGACATTACTCCCAAGAATGAGCGCACAGACGCCTACCTACAGCCACGAACGGCGCTAGGTTGGTGCTTGGCATTTCACACGACATTTTACACTGCCTAATAACTTAGGCTATAAGGTTAGCAACAATCCTTTGTGTATGTTTCGTTTTGGATATTAATATCACTTTAAATGTTACTTTAGATATCAGAAATAATTCGTTTTAGCTTTAGAAATATCAGAATATAGGCGTTTCATATCGAATCACTTACGGAATAGGATTCCACGCTTATGGTGGAACTTTTACAATTTATATCTGTTTGGTCATACCTACCTAATACTTAAATTTTTTTTAGAAAATGAATTCAGGCTAAACCCCAGCCATGGTAAATAAATATAGGTACTTTTGTAAGTTTTGGTATAATTTTTTTTTTAGGTTTCAGACAATTTTGTTCGCTAAATCCATTGGTGGTACTAACGAACTACAACTAAGTATAGCAGATTTATGATTTTCTTAATCATGACCCTCGTAGGACCATCTAAATCCAATTGAGTTAAAATAACTATCATCAACTAGAGCCCGGAGCCCGTGTTATTTTTTCTCTACGTAACAACTATTCTCATACGTAGGTATGAGAATAGTTATAGTTGATGTAGTCAAGGAATATTCGTAACATTCGAAATAGGATCAGCTGTTCCATAATTTGCGCTAAGCAACACAATAATCGATTCATTTTAAAATATAGAAGATATAATTGGCCAGTTCACTTATACACCTACCATTGTTCCGAATCGCTCTCAACTTGCGTGTTCGGATACGCCGTAGCTCCGTGCCACTCGAAAGCACTCGCCAACAATGGCTGGAGCCTGAGGAGCAGGCTTGGAGCGCAGTCGCCACTGTTTGCACTGCTCCGCTCGCGGGCGGCCATTGTCTCAGTGAAGCTAAAAGCATCCGCCATTTAGTCAGACCCTAGCTGTTCTCACGGCGGGCAGGCGCGACGAGCGGCACATTAGATAACTCTCCTCGCGGTAGTTTCAAATTTAATCCTTTTACTGCTTATGGAGCAGACGCAACGAAATGTGAACTATTTTTTGGTGTTTGGTTACGAAATGACTTATTACCGCAAGTAGATTTACAATACATTTTTTAAGCTCTAAGGCTCAGTAGTGTTTGAACACTACTAAGCCGATTTCAAAAAATATTTCACTATTGGGAAGCAACATTCATCTAGCGTAACATAGGCTATATTTACTGCCAGAGCTAAAGAAATGCCCCGTTCAAATATTTTACGATTCGTAATGTGTCAAAAATGACAATCCGTTGTTCCCCGTCTGACTACGAGTCTGGAGAGTCTGGAACGGATTTAGTTTACGCCTCGTATAATTTATTACTGCCCGTAACTAAAACGCATCGTTTTTCAAATATTGGAGTTCGAAGTTGCAGCCGATGTATCCGATAAAGTCCTCTTTTAAGCATTGATACCTTTAAAAGATTTGTGAATAGTGTCAACCCCAATAGTATCAACCCTACAGCGCGCGCTAGGGTTGCCAACTTTTTTTCTAAGTATATCTGATTTTAAAGGAGGTAAAAGAGTAGATATCATTTATTTTTTACATTTAAAAAGGATTTTTTTGTACTTTTTGCGGCACATAACTATTTTTCATTGTTTTTAAAGGAATTGTTAAAAAACAGTATTTTAGCGTACTTTATTGGTGTTATAGATTAAAGAGTACACCTACATGATATAGAGGACAATACTTTATTTTAGAGTACGGTTGGCAACCCTACCGATGGCTGATCAAAATAAAACAAGAACTGCAATTTTTTTTATAGTAGCGCAGTGTATTGGCTCCTTCCAGCCTGATGGTAAGCAAGAGAGGAACCCACATCGCGATGACAACGGATTTGATACCGAAATATCCTATTCGTTAGCATCGCCATACTGGCCCGCAAGACTTTTCTTCACGCCCGTTTTGAAGGAATCCATGTCAAAGGAAGGAGGAAACACATGGGCCGCAACGAGTTCCATTTTTTTATGGTCCGGCAAAGATAGGAGTTACCAAATTATTTTGTTCGTGATGGAATATTTTCCACGGTGAAGCGATGACATCGTTGGCCGGCTTATGTGGTTCTGTGAAGGAAAGGAGAGGGTGGGATAAGGGAAAACAGTTCCTCGGAACACTAACCATGATAATGCCGATAAAAGACAACGAACAAAATTTCCACGAGCATCTTCGTTCCATCCGCCGACCAGACTTACCGGAGAAGAATGAATAACGCGATGATTCTCAACTCGCAGATTCCCCGCGGAGACCGTGTTAATGCACGTGTCTATTTTAATTTATTACCGGGGTAAAAAGAACGGGAATAATGATTAAAGTGCGCTAAAAAGTAGTGTGTTAGGTCGCCTGCCCACAAGTGTTGCCGTCGATTCGATTGTATATTGATTATTAATCGATTATGCTAAAGGGGCCCAAATAATCTAACAATCGATATGACAATCGATAGTATCGATAATATCGATTATATCGATACCTATCTTTATTAGATATAATCGATTATAATGCGTAGTATAATCGATTATGTCGATATCAAGTTTTCAAGCGATACTATCGATGTAATCGATTATATCGACCTAAAATTAATATCGATATAATTGATTACTAACAATTATTATATTATAATTGTTTAGATTAGACAATACTATCGATAATATCGATACCAACTATCGATTGTCATATCGATTGTTAGATTATTTTGGGGGGAGGGGGGGTTAATCGATTAATCGATAATCGATTATCCGGCAACACCACTGCCCACCCACGAAACTCCAGGAATTAAACCCCCTGTTTCTGTAGAAACCTGGGTAAATGTATGCGATGTTGACATGGGATATCGTAAATTTATCCGGCGAATACTGAAATGCCGTTTTCTGCTCGAGAAGTTAAATACTGTTCAGGTTATTATCTATTTTTAGTATTCTTACAATTCCCTTGGGATTGTTTTGATGTAACGAATACAACATTGTTAGATCTTTTTTAGGGTTGCGGGTAAAACTGTTAAGAATTTTCTAGGATGAATTGTGGATTGGAAATCAGGAAATTATCTCGAATTGTCGGATGTCGAAACAAATCAACTTGAACCAGGTTTTTCTCTGACATAGAAAGCTATAAAATAAAACCTCTAGGACATACAATAATTTCACTCGTAACATATCCCTAAAACCGACGTTTTAATTTTAATAGGGAAAAGAATTAGCAGAAAACAGTAGACAAGACAGCCTCTGCACACTCTTAAGGTTTATTAAAATTTCTTGAGCTTGTAAAGCACCCAGTACATCATCAGCCATGATTCTCTTTTGTGTTTAGTATTCCTGTTTCATGAAGAGCTAATCATACTTGAATATAGAGAGTCGGGTGGATTTTTTATCGCAACGTGGAAATGTCAGCCGAGATAAATAAATATTGGATAACATCTCTGATTCTGTTGTAAGTAGCTAAAGTAGGTACTCTAAAACACTTGTGTTACAGGAATTATCTCAAATCCAGATCCGAGACAGTTCGTTTCTCGTATTGACTCGACTGCGGATCGAACCTGGGACCTCAAAGATGGCGCAACACCAAAGTCCGGCCCTCTGGCCTCTCGGCTACGGAGGTCGTCAAAATGGTGCAGGCAGCGACCTATATACAGGAAGATTTTTGGTGATTAAAAATTCAACCTGTATAATACGTCGGTGTGCGCATTAAGTCAAGTCGTCGGCAGCCCTGCACATCTCGCTCAGCGCGCGCTTGTCATTTTTAGGGTTCCTCACCCAAAAGGTAAAAAAAGGACCCTATTACTAAATCTTCTCTGTCTGTCATCTAGCTGTATCTCAAGAACCGTGATAGCTAGAGAGTTGAAATTTTCACAGATTATGTAGGTATTAACTACAAAATAAAATAAATAATCAAAGGGCTCCCATAAAACAAACGTGATTTCTAAGTCGTTTTTTTCTCGATGTTGATAACGGCAATAGATACACGCTTGAAATATTCACAGAATATTTAGGGGTATATTTACTTCAAAAATAAATTATCTATCTAATATCTAATGTTGAATAGATAATGGTATGGAACCCTTCGTGCTCGAATCCGACTCGCACTTGGCCGGTTTTTTTGTTCGCTCCACTACTAATTTTCGCACAGCGGCCGTTCACCTCGCGCGCAACTTTTTAATCTCTTTGCGTAACCCGCGACTGTCGAATGGCACGTAGAGTCCAGTAGGCCTAGCATGCGCAACGCGACTAAATTTTATCGCGCTCTTAACAAACGTCTAAATTGATTGAAGTCAGTACTTCAGCTGCAGATTGGCTGAAAATACGAGTACGGTGTGCTATTAACCAATCAACAGTATCAAAACTTTTGTCGTCTCATGCGATAAATTTGACGTATAGCGCATGCTAGGCCTACAGGTGTTTTGCTCTAAACTTATTTATCACTGACGTTTTAGGTGAGCATCGATCCGAGCCAGGGTGACGTTGGCGGCCATTTTTGATTATTACATTGGTGCTTTTTTTGAAAAAAAAAATTGTTTGTGCGGAAAAAAAATTAACTAGCAAAAGAATTAATTGTAAGTCCACTTGCAGCAATAAATTCTTTTGCTAGTTTTATGTCACACGGCAACTTTCTGAACTCTATGACAGGGCGACGCCAATGCTGACGGACAAGGGAAGGTTCTTCTTTTACAAAAAACTCTTTCTTCTTTTTCTGTTTCTTTTTGCATTATAATGGCAACCAAGCGAACTCTACTGTTACCATGCGACATATCGTGAGAAGTGATACAACTAACGATAGAACACGGATATTCCGTGGAGGCAAATATCCAGTTCAAGCTAGTTCCAAGGCACAATCGGGTATGAAACAAATTGTTCATGTGGACAAGTGACATGACGCGATGGGCCTTAAATAAGATCTACTGTATTGATTAGGTACGAGCTAACCGTAGCGACGTATCGCGTCTATCCAACACTAACATATTTTAGCATTCAAACCAGTAGTTCCTGAGATTGGCGCGTTCAAACGAACAAACATACAAACTCTTCATTATTAGTTTAGATTTTATATCATTATTATTTAACTTTACAAATAAACACCTTTATTAAGATTTTATTAGGACCGCCTAAATTGTATTAAATCAATCTGTAAAACCTATTTTAACCAACTATTAATTACCCTCCACTTATAATCAAAGACACTAATCAACGATTCACTGAATATGGTTTCCAATAGGCCTAGCATGTGCAACACGTCTTTCTCGCATGAAATGACAAAAGTTTCGATTCTGTTGATTGGCTAATACCGCACTCGTATTCAGCCAATCTGCAGCTGACGCACTGACTTCAATCGATTTTGACGTCTGTTAAGAGCGCGATAAAATTTAGTCGCGTGACGTATGCTAGGCAAGAGTCTGAGTTTACCATTAACATAGCGTCACACGGATCCAGGCTCAATTGTAATTGCAATGCAAACAATCCCACATCATTACCCATTACATTAATCTGTGGCTTTCTGACGCGAGTGTTGCCGTGATTTGATTTGATTCACCGTCACTTTAATGTATATAAAAGGGTGTTCCTATTTTTAGCGGAGTCCGGTCCGAGCCCGGGCGAAGTGCACACCTATGTTTGGATTTTTCTAATTTGGGTCTGTGATCACCGACCCGGATTTGGCAAGCGCGCGGTGCCGCAATTAGGTATTTGAACGACGTTTGAATACGGATAGCTTGACAGAAAGATATGCTAGTGCAAGGGTATAGACATAAGCAGTGGTGTAACTACAACGCTCCAGGCTAGTGGCAATTAATTCATCGGATGAGACCGAAAGCGTGAGAGGTAGGGCATAGCGATTTGTCGCTCGAACAGGAGCGGCCGGACTGGTGAAATACCTTACAGACGACTGCAGCCAAATAATAATCTCTTCGGTGTCGTTGAGTTGCTGCGACTAAGGTATCCAGAGCTCCTGTGGGGAGGGGGGGGGGGGGGGCAAAACCACGCCCGATTACACACTTTAGACTTTACACCACCATTAAGTTATACGTATAAGTCTAATATTAAGCTGCAAGTGTTTAGTGTTTATCTTGGCGAGCTGACCGTACTTCATTAGGTGTTTCAACTACCTGCATACAATAATTAATATAACAACTTAAAAACGCGTGGTTTAAATTTTTATACCAAACGAGATTTTGTTAAAATAAAAATGTTCAAAGAAATTACGAACGGGTGAACAGGGGTTATGGAAAACGGGAATTGTACAAGTCGCACGCGGTAAGTAACTCATACATTTGCGCTTACGTTTAAGCAAATCGCTGAAAATTTTGAAATAAAGACAATAACGGCTCGTTTATTTCCTAGAAGTATTCTTTGGGGGATACTGATATGCAAAGAAGCCTATAACATGCCACTTAGCAATCTTACATATAATCTAATAATGATTTATTTAATTTGGTAACTAATGATGTATTAAGTATGTAAAACTGTGTCTTGCCATACCCTTACGGGGTTCATGAACCTTTAATTATCATATCATGTTAGTACCTTAATTAAATAACTTGCCTTGCTGTAACTTGGTTCTATGTATTGCAATTAATAAATAAATAACAAATACGCAAGTTTGCAGTTATTTAACATGTTCGGTCATTTAGGTGACGTATGTGCAGTTTGGTCGTGAGGTGATATATGCTGGGGGTGGGGGGTGTAATTCAGTTGGTGGCGTGTCGCCGCGAATTAATGTCGCGTGTCGACGTGCGACTGGCGATGTGCGCTCACAGCCGCATTTGCCACTGTTGCCTGTCACATCGGATCCTTGCAATCAGTTTCACCCTCTGGTAACGGGTGCCCTTAATCGAATATTTGGATAGGTGCTTCTATAATGCCTGTCTACAGTACAATGTGTATAGTCAAGTGGCGACCACTAATCGGCAAACATAATAATAATGAAACCAGTTACTATTTCTGAAAACATTAATATATTTTATATTGCAGTCTGCACGTAGTTTTCTTTTCTCTTAACACTTCGATGTTCAATATGTAAAAATATTTTCTAAAGGATGATATATAACATTAACAGAATAGCAAGAAATGTAATAATATTGATACCATGTATGGATACAGAAAGGACATTTTGGATAGTAAAATACATTTTTTTAAAGAATATGTAATAACTGAGAACATGAGCGGAGACGCTATAGTATCTAAATATGTTTATTACTCTTGATTTTTGCAAAACTCTTTACCTAGTCATGATATCTAAGGTTGTAACTCTTCTTATAACCCTTATAAAAGGGTACCAATATTAGTAAAGTTGATGTTGACACGCCATAGAAAAGCCTTATACTGTGGTACACGCTAATGACAAGATGTATCGTGACATGTTACGACGCAGCGCTTACTCAAATAATATCTATTCATGTGTGGACTCATATCATACATTACCATAAATTGTTTTTGACATACCAAATTTTCACATGAAAGCTTATAGATATCATAATCTAGTCTCGGTGATATCAAATTGGTAGATAAAACCAACATTGTTTTTGTTACAAACGATATTATATGAATTCTGAAAGCGCAAAAAGTATAGCAGCATCTATCTCTAGGCTAGGGAGAGGAAAGCTTATAACCAGATTACATAATGCGTGTTACAGGATTAACTTTAAATCAAGACAAATGGCCTCGCGCTGTTACCTTATAATGGCGGAAATATACTTGTTTTCGTGCGTTCCCGATTATTTAATGCACCTAATTGTTTTGCTTCCGCGACCATTTTCTATTGCCTCCCTTGTATTATTGGGGATTAGGAATCGAAAACAAAGTCGTAAATAATCCTCCAGTGAGAATCCGTTTATGCGATGTCGGTTGAGTAATTGTAATTGTTCTACGGTTTGTAGATCCTTTATCTTCTTATACGTGTCGTATTGTTTATTAATGTAATAAGACCCCGTCACATCTTGTGATTTACTTCATTATGTAACACTGAAAATTAGCGAGAGCGGTCTTCATAATAGTAAGCAGTCATCGCTTATCTTATCTTTACATCGCCCTTTGCGCGTAATCAATAAACGACCTTACCTAACATATTTCTAAATTACAACAATAATAAATATGTTAGCATAGGACATACATATGCATTGGTTAGACTCCGCAAATTTACAAAAAAAGTAAAACATTTCGTATTATAAGGTAATACCGCTCAAAAAGTAACTATTTGATTATCGGCCGATTGAAATACAGATAATTTTAATAGGTAGAACCAGCAATCGCGCCCCGAACATTCGAAATGCAAGGTGTCAAATTCAGCCATTTTACACTTTGGAAGGGCGCATATGCCGGTGTAAGTGTTGTATCTGCCATAAAACAAACAAGCCGTGAATCATTAGTGTCCCAATGAATCACTGGGTGCAAAGGTTGCGCTGTAAACTTTGAAGAAGGTCGCGCGTTGTAAAGTTCACCGCTGCGACTCGCATTGGCATTTTATTCCAATGTTGTTTGTTCAAGGGAACAATGTGTATTTATGGATAATTATAATAGCACCCACCTACATATATGTGTCACACAGTAGTGATAAAACACTTTTGATCACCTTACCTGACTTGATGCTATCATCAGTGTAATCAACAAAGCAATTTTGTTCTTCAAATGATAACAACGTTAAACCATCTTATGGATTCAGTGAGGTATGTTACTGTATCATGTGATCTGTGCCGTATCATGTCATCGTATCTTTTGTGCGGTGATGTTGAAATGAAGATGCGACCCAATTTAGAACAAATTCACGCATATGTACATTGGGGACAATATACTCAAGTACTTCGTATCAAAATGGGTAACATGACTAACATGGTAAACAAGTTTAAGGTTATTTCATTTTCTCAGAAAATATATGTGTCCTAAATTTGCCATGGCATTAATGTTTTAACTTATTTAAATACCTGGCTAAGTTCTACATTTGGCTGTCTATATTCTGCATAATTCAGAATATTATTATCACAAACGACAGTATTTTTTTTTATATTGCACTTCAAGATTAACCTCATCCCATCTGATGTTAAGTGGTAATGAGCTTAAGGGTGACAAGTACAGCATAATAAATCTGTTACTGGACTTGTCGCCCTTACCTTGAAGGCTTGACCCCTGGTACTAATGTAGCATCCCGCAGAAGCTCTGAAAACCTTACTCACACGCATGAACACCACAACACAGAAGTGATTGTTATTTGGCTGCGGTCTTCTGTAAGGTGGAGGTATTTCACCATCTGTAGGCATCACTTCGGAAACAGAGTTGAGTGTAAAGTAAAAAGCAATGTAATTTAATTGGCCAGGCTATGACCTACTTATTGTAGCTACAAAGTAAATAAAAATCCTTGCAAAAACTTGCAGAATGCACGCTAACCGTGTCAGCAGCTTTTCCGAATAATTGCATAACTGGCTGTAAAAAAGGAGCAAAGAAGTCTAAAGATGACTGTTTAGCGATAAAAATCTATTACGAGCTGAGTGTAACTTTGTGGTTGGGTTCTAGACTAGCCACTTAGAATACACCAAGTTCGGAGTACAAACTTAAACATCTTCGTAAAAGTAATTATCAACAACTAACTGTAGCCCGCGACTTCGTTCGCGTGGACTACATACTTTCATGGTTGGTTTTACCTCTATCTCCCCTAATATTGAAAACAAAAATTAGTTCATATTTTAATTCATGCTTCGAGCTATATTTTGTGCCATATTTCGTATCTGTAACTTGAAAAATAAACATATTTCCATATAATTTCAAGGACAGTATTAACCGGAACCCCCCTTACTTTCAAAATAAAAAGTAGCCTAAGTCTTTTGCATTTATATTATCAGTATGGATTTAGAAAAAACGGAAGAAAATACAAAATTATCTTAACATTTTTATAAAATTGACTTTGTTAACTGTGGTGTCAATTCTTTTAACCACATTTTACCCTATTAATTAGGGCAAACATTGCTGTGTAATGAAAAATAATCATAATGCCAGTCTACGATGGTATAAATAGGCCGGTGCCCAATGTAAATCCATTATTTTTAATCTAAAAAAAAATATGTTGCTGAACTTGCAGAGGTGTGTTTAAGTGCAGAGATATCAAAAGCTCGTCAGTAGTCGTTTAGAAAGCCGTTGGTTTCCTGGTTTTGCGCGATGGGCAAGAACAAGTTGCCCTGATAACCGTGCGTGCCGCGAGAGTGTGCTGCGTTAGGTGCGCGCGCGCATCAGGTAGGACGCACTCTTATATCTATACACAGGTGATTCGTTTAGTAAGCGCGAGTTGCATCAATTTTGGTTGTTACTGACGGTTACAGATTTAACATCCGTTAAACCGTGATTAACTGTCACTCTTGGTCTACGATTATGTGGACTGGCTAGATGGTTGAATGGCTAGTGCTAGTGTTTGTTAAATCAAAAGTCGTGAATTCGATCCCCGTCGAGGTAAAACCTTCACGTGCTGATCACTTTCCTTTGTTATAATATGTCACTGTGTCCCCTTTATATCCTACACGATTGGACAGAGACGAACATAGACTGTCATTTTGACGTTTGGAAAGAAAGGGCATGGCTTAGGGGCCTGGCCTACTTGCTTACGCAATTCGACAAATTTGTCACATAAGATAACAAAAATGTTGAAGCTATCGATTGTCTGATATCGCACCACCCTCATATTTTCAGTGGTTCATCAAATGTAATTAAAATTATAAAGCGAGCGATAAACTAAACTCGCGTGGTTCATACTCAACAAGCAGGTCGATCGTTGTATAATACCTAATTTTTTGTTTCTAATAGGAACTACTTCCTATCGCATATGAAACATCCGCTTGGTGGCAATACGTAGGTGTACGGTCTAATGCTATTGGTTATTTTTGGCATGACATTGACAGACATGTCACCATGACATTTAAATAACCAATCACGTAGCAGATGAACATCACGCCCACGTACTGCCACCTAGCGGATTTTTCATGCACGGTGGGGGCTACCGTATTATTTGGTACGACATTAAAAAAACATAAATTAAGGCCTTTTGAAATATATACCAAAAACTAGCTTTGTTATGTAGAAAATTGGTGACAGTTTTTGAGGTGTAACTACTTTATTGGCACATTGGAATGCTTGCTCAGACATTACTTGGTACTTGCTCACAAACTTAGCAGGAAGGGGTTAAAGTCTATCTAGTGAGAAATACGATGTCATTTTGTTTCAAAAATCCCAGCGCACCGAGCGTACTCCCATCCAGTGGAATATTTTGTGCACCCCATCCCTTGCTCCATTTCGTTAAGATTCCTTTTCATCATCCCCTTTCTGTGTAGAGCTAGCTTAGAAGTTGGTATGTATATGCAAACACTGGGGGTTTGTTTAGTCATATACACTGCATACGTGACAAAATGAAATGACTGGCGCTGCCTATTTCATCCATGGCTATTTGATGGAATTAATGAAACTGAGTATGGCTAAAACCGAAATGCTTAAATGAGTATTAGAAGTGTCTGTTCGAAATTTTAGTCTGACGCAAAGTATTCCCGCATATGTACGTAGCATATAGCCTTCGTTTTCAAGAAGTAGGTTTAAAAAATTGACCTTTTTACCATATTCGGAATTCCGCTTGGCTTTATGGCTGTTTATCACAATTTAAATTGAGTATGTTTGGACCAAGAGTTTTATCAAATCCGGAATAATGCCTCTTCATAATAGTTATGTTTATATATAACTTAAACCGAATTTATATTCGGCTGCAGCTTACTGGCCATATTTAGAATGCGTGACTTTTCATCTTGGCCGTCTGGCAAAGCGACAAAAAGGGTTATAAGTTCGCAGTGGCGTAACTAGGTATAGGGTGCAGAATGCCACGAGCTTCTAGACTGGTATCGCTTTAAGTCAATACAAAATGACCCAGCCTATTTCGTTTATGTCATAGCCTTTGAAGCCTTTAAAAGCAGTGAACGAAAAAAACTGAAGAATTCTTGTCATATTAACTTCAATCGAATATCAGCATCAACACACACTAATGTTATGCACACAACCAATACCTAAATACAGTAAATACGCAATAAAGTAAAAAAGTATCTACACTTGAAAAACAAACTTTAGGCCAATGCGTTTAGGTCGAGAAATAGACAGGGTTCGTTAGTTAATTATTTTCATAGAAAGCGCTGTATTCGTCCGCGCATTAGTATTGCCGGATAATCGATTATCGATTAATCGATTATCCCCCCCTCAAATAATCTAATAATCGATATGACAATCGATAGTATCGATACTATCGATACCTATTTTTATTAGATATAATCGATTATAATCGATTAATCGATTATAATCTAAGTCAAATACAATATAATCGATATAATCGATTATATCGATATCAAGTTGAAAGCAATACTATCGATATAATCGATTATTTCGATATAATCTATTAATTTGCAATTATTTTTAGATTTAATCGTCATTCATATAATGTCTTCTTAGACATAACACATTCAAAATGAAACCGTGAAAAAGTTATTTATACCCTACTTTTTATTCATAAAACGCTAAGTTTCTTAGTACCTACCTGAACTGTACCATCATGGCGATACTATCTAAAAATAATTGCAAATTAATCGATTATATCGATATAATCGATTATATCGATAGTATTGCTTTCAACTTGATATCGATATAATCGATTATATTGTATTTGACTTAGATTATAATCGATTAATCGATTATAATAAATTATATCTAATAAAAAGAGGTATCGATATAATCGATTATATCGATAGTATCGATACTATCGATTGTCATATCGATTATTAGATTATTTAGGCCTCTTTTGGAATAATCGATTATAATCGATATACAATCGAATCGACGGCAACACTACCGCGCATGTGACTCGCTGCGTCCTTGGCAACGGTATATGTACCGATGCTAGCTCACTTTTTCAAGCCACGCCCACCGTGCCTCACTTTTACGTGGTGCCATTTTCAAGCGTTGGAAATGTTTCTGTTTTTTTCGTTCACTGTTTAAAAGTAATAATTCTTCAACGTATCCCGGTTGATATAATTACGTCACTGCTAGTTAGCTTCATGCAGTCTGTGGTAGGTACCTCTAGCTCCTCTTCGGAGGAGTGGTGGTCGTAGAGGTGGTCGGGCTCAGGTTCGGGCAGCAGCCGCGGCGGCGTTGGTGCGCACGCGCACGCCTCCCCACCCATGCCTGGAACAATACAAATAGTAACGTTATAATAAAATAAATAATTATAAATAAATATTGGATAACATCACATACATTGCTCTGATTCTGCGGTAAGTAGCTTAAGCACTTGTTTTACAGAAATCAGAAACAACGACGGTACCACAACACCCAGACCCGAGTCAATATAGAAAATATCGTTTCCCATATTGATCCGACCGGGGACCGAACCCGGGACCTCAGAGATGGTGCGACGCTAAAGTCAGGCCCGCGCGCCTCTCGGCTACGGAGGTCGTCAAAAACGTAACGTTATTTTTATAACAACTACTATCGGGAGGAAGGTCTAAGATATATTAAAGAAACAGAAATCATCTCCCCTTGCGGTGTGGGAACCCACAACCTTCACGTATCGCGCGTGCTGCTCTTCCAACTAAGCTAACTACAAGGTATAAGGTAGGCGATGAATTATTTCTGTTGTATTGACCTCTTAGTCGGTAAGTTCCCTCTGCCGAATGTTTTTAGAACCACATACTTATCGGCCCGAAGGATTAAGATCTTTATCGAAACATATACTATATCCATTTTTATGGAAATAGATCCTCATATTGTAGAACTAATGTATCTTATCTATGTACGGTAAAGATCTCGCTAGTCTAATGGTAATAATGGATTTAGATTTTCTTTCTGGTCAGGGGTTCAATTCCATAGTTGTGTAAATTACGTTACGTATTTTTGAACATAGTTCTGATTTGTAATCACGTGATAAGAAAAGATGACTAAAATTGTGTTTGATCCGGCAATCAGATGACCAAAAACATAAACCACGTATTTTTTTCTTTTATCATGCAAACAGTAACTGATTAAGGTATAGCGTTATAATTTAGCGTGACGTCACTTCTCCGTACAGCTTTTTACCAAACATTGACGTAAACACACATCTTCGCTAAATTTTGATGCGCTGCTTCGTTCTCAATTTTTATTTATTTGGTCAAGCGAAAATACGTGTTCATTGTATTTTGATACCTTATCTAATCGACTGACTAAATAATCCTACTACTATTATAAAGGCGAAAGTTTGTAAGTATGGATGTATGGATGTTTGTTACTCTTTCACGCAAAAACTACAGAACGGATTTGGATACAATTTGGTAGGAAGACAGATGACATACTAGATTAACATATAGGATACTTTTTATCCCGAAATAACGCGGGCGAAGTCGCATGCAACAGCTAGTATATAATATTTTTTTTACCTAGGCAACAATGTCTATTAAATTCACATTATTGTAACTATTACTTGATTGTAGTATGCCTTTCTTCTGCGACTACAATACTTTAATTTTTGACAATGCGAAGTGGTTAGACGAGATTTACCAACACAAAATAATCCCAGCGTTTCGTTGAATCATTGAAGATATTTCTCTTGTACGAATTTCGTCTTTAATAGTTATTCAAGTCTTTAAATGTTATTAATTTCAAGAACATATGGCAATCCCAATACTATGAGCCCATGTCCTAAAGGCTAATATGGCTCGGTCCACATCACCGCACTCAGGCAAGTATTCTAAAACAAGTTTGAGCACCGGATGAAGAATGTAAACGTTCGCACTTCTATATCATTTGATTGAGTGACCAACCATCTTTTAAATAAACATCTGAATTCTAATCAACTTGAAATAATCTTTACGGGCGTACATCAAATATTAATAGGAACAGTCAAGGATTTTATTGAAATCGTGAGAGATGCCAATTTACTTTGTACTAAGTTTTGCCATAGACCAATCGGTTTTTAAAGTATCTTTCCTAGATCTTTAGATATAGATATTATGAGAAGGAAGAAAAGTTAGAAATTTCAGAATTAGTGTTGGTTTTTTCACCAACATGCTTCAGAACCTTTAATGGTCCTTCATTGGGGCCGAACATCAAAAATCATAATCTTTCCATAATTTTTATTTTTATTTATTTATAAGGTACACCAACAGCAATACACATACACAATTAATTATAACACTGACATATAAGAGTGAGGTTCAATATGCATGCCAATTACAGGTATACACAGCGTTCGTTACATTACTAAATTAATTAAAAAACTAAAATAACGTAGAACCAATAAACTAAATTTGTGAGTCCGGAGGTTGCGCATAATATTCAAACAGTTTGTTTTTAAAAACACCAGGAGAATCGCTGAAAATGTCAATTGTAGGAATTCGATGTGAAATTTCGTTGAACTCTTTACATATTCTAGCCAGGGGATGGTGTGAACCTAGATTGGTTTTATGGTATGGAATGTTTAATAATTTTTTCATTGCGAATCGGGGGTATCTGTAAGGAACATTAAATTTAATTTCATTGACAAGATTGATACTTTTTATTTTATTATTAAGTAACTTATAGAGAAACATGAGATCAGCCATCATTCGACGGTTTCGCAGGGTCATAATTTTGAAAAATGCTAGTCTGCGAATGTAGGGGTGCCTGTGGGATATACCAGGGGTTGAGAAAGCGAGATACCGTGTGAACGCTCGCTGTATAGATTCTACACGTTGAGACGCTGAACAGTAGATGGGATTCCAGACTACGCTAGCAAATTCGAGGTGACTGCGTACCAGAGTGTTGAACAGAATAACCTTCGTTTTAACGTTACGGAATTTTTTGGCACTTCTCTTGAGAAATCCAAACATACCAGCTGCTCGTTTTATTATTTTGTCCAAGTGCGGAGCAAATTTCAGGCGGCTATCTAACGTTACACCCAAATCCCTGACCTCGTTCACCCTTGTTAGTATCTCACCCTTCAATTCATAAGAGGTGTTGATAGGGTTTATCTTTCTAGTGTAGCTAATGTGGTAGCATTTTTTGGGATTAAGCAGCATTCCGTTATTGACACACCAATCAGACAGACCGTCCAAATCCGATTGCAAAAGACCTGCGTCGGCTGGGCTCTTAATTGTAAGACTTATCTTTAGATCATCAGCGAACATGGAAACTTGACTGTGACGTATTTTTACCACAATGTCATTGATAAAAATTACAAACAGAAGAGGACCTAAATGGGAGCCCTGCGGTACACCAGACTCCGCAAAGTATATTTTGGACTCGAACCCATTAACAACCACTCTTTGCGGTCTATCTGACAAGTATGAGGCAAACCATTGCAGCAACGTGCCACCCACACCCATATTGTTAAGCTTAGCTAGCAATACACGGTGATTGACCCTATCAAAAGCGCTCGAAAAATCAGTGTATAGTGCATCCACCTGTAAGCCCTTATCCACATCCCTAGAGATAGAAGATACAAAGGAAGCCAGATTGGTTGCTACTGAACGCCCACGCATGAAGCCGTGCTGAACGTCCGTCAATAAATTTTCGGTATGACAATTCATGAGGGGATATACAAGGCTTTCGAATAACTTCGAAAAACACGACAAGATAGAGATTGGTCGATAGTCGGTAATGTCCCCCCTGTCCCCTTTCTTGAAAATGGGAATAATTCTGGCTATCTTCCATTCTTCAGGGAATGCTCCATCACGTAGAGAACGATTGAAGATAATTGTCAGAGGAAGAACCAGAGCAGATTGACAATGCTTTACAAACAACGGTGGTATGTTGTCAGGACCAGGTCCTTTGTTTATATCGAGATTTTTTATTTTTTGAGACACTTGAAACTCGTTGAACTGCATACCAGCAATGCAACCACCTGCGATAGGACCGGAATCAGGGATGCAGGCGGCATCTCCGGAGTACACAGAAGAGAAGTGATCAGCAAAGAGATTAGCTATCCCTAATCCCGACGCTGCAGAGGATCCATTAAGTTTCATGTTGGCAGGAATCAAAGACTGGCCCTTGCGCCTGTCCTTGATATAGCGCCAAAATTTGTTGGGATTTTTGCAAATACTAGATTCAGTTAGCTTTATATAATTATTATGGCAAATAACTATTAATTTATGACAGCGTTCTCTTAAAATACTGTGTTCATATTTATCTCTAAGATTATTATATTTTATATACCTTTTACGTAGTTTGTCTTTCTCCTTCAGTAACCTTATGAGATTTTTCGAAAACCAAGTTGGGTATTTAGACGGTTTAGAGGATTTCTTCTTTGGTACGTGTTTGACAATTTCAGCGTTCAACCTATCATAAAACACCTTCACTTGTTGATTTACATCTTTGCAACCTTCAAACACACTTTTCCAATCAGTGCAGGTTAGTTCTGATGTTATGGACTCGTAATCGGCTTTATGGAAATCATACCTTTCACTGGCCCTAGGCAACAGCTTTGCAGTGGGATCTGTAGTGAGTGCAGGGATTGTAATAAGAAGTGGAGGGTGGTATGCATCGAGCTTGCTGATTAGATCCAGTGGTTGGGATATATTTAAATTATGCAAGTTGCTTAGGACCAGGTCAAGATTCCTACCAACAGAGTTTACAATGTTATTATACTGAGTAAGATTGTTGGCAATCATTACATCAATCAGACTGTTACCTAAATCATTATTATAGTTAGTAGGTACCGCGTGAGAGCAGCCATCTATACAGTTCCAATCAATGAAGCCCAAATTAAAATCTCCAAGTACAATTACACTATCGATATGATTCATTAAATTGTCTAAATTATTTAAGAAACACTTCATAATAGTTATACTATAACACTTTTAAATCATCATTCAATATAATTCAAAGTAACTTTTGCACCCGTTCCGAATAAATTTATACTGATTATAAGAAACTCAGCAGATATGACATTACTTTGGGTTTGAAGAGTGGGTTACTGCTAACTATTACCTATGTAGGTATAAAGTTTTGAGGTACGCTGAAGCAGACCAATCGCCAATAATGGCACCTGTTCTTAAGCTTCACATGGGTATTGTCACATCGCTTTTTTCAACTGTAAATAAGGGAACGAAAGGCTTTAATAAGGAACAGAATTTCAAAACAGAGATTTTACTGTAACACCTTTGGGTCTTCGCAGTTTTTTGCAACACCCCTCAGACCTATTAGCACAAGTATCAGTAGGTAACCCAGTAAACTTTAAATAAAATTTGTGAAACACAAGTAATCAATATTTATAATCAGCAATCGTTTTTCTTTGATTTTTCGCTCCTGTTGGTCTTATTAGCGTGATGTTATTGTTGGAAATATGGTTACTAAACGCAACCTAAATGTCACTGTCACTCTGACAGCACAAACGTCATCTGTCATTCTGACAGACAGCTCTCGCCCTTCTTCTCTGTGATCGCTAGCAAGTAAGGTGTTCTTTCTTTCGCTCGTCTCGAATAAAATCTCTGATAATCTCAAGAAAGTGTTTTCCTTCTCTACAAATATTCCAACAGTTATATACCTAGGCTAAAGCCTTCATCAATAAATTGACTATCCTACACAAAAAAAAATGGATCGAGTTAGTTCCTGAGATTAGCGCGTTCGAACAGACAAAGACATTATTTAGCTTTGCAATATTAGTAGATTGACACTTCAAAAGTCACTACAGTTTGTCATTTTACGGAGACGGAGATGGACGCCCAAGTCCAAAAGTCCTAAACACCAAATCACCATCCGAAAATTGAATCTCCAACAATTTTGCCTAAGCTTTGCACCGATAGCGCCATTTTCAAACAGCCGCGGACGGAAGCGCCTCCCCGGGCGCGCGGTGGAGTGGCGTAGGGGGGGGGGGGGATGCTCTTGAACTTGCGTTGCACCGTGCAGCCAGCGCGGCGCCGTGCAGCCGACCAACACCCTGTTATAAATCTACTGCATTTTTAACGAAGCTATACCTAAAAATAAGTACATTTGAATGCCTTATTAATATCTCTAAATATCGCTGACGAAGTCCTCCTATGAGTAAATAGTATTAAGAAAGTTATGGTGGTACTACCGACTTAAGATTTAGGAGTTGTAGGTCCGGTTACTAGGTAGTGCAAGTATGTTGAAGTGTGTGCCACTCATCGAGAAGATAAAAACAAGGTATCTTCCCTTTATAGAGACAATAAGAAATGTGTTATTAAACACGTTAGTCATACTACTTCTAGCAATCTAATTAAAATTTAAATAACTTATCAGTGTCTACAGATTACATTGCAATATTTATTTGGACGTAGTTAAGCAGAAAGGACTCAAACCACACTTTGGTCAAAATTGAGTTAAGCATGTCATTGTACTCCTGATAGTCGAATCTATATTATAGTAAAACCCCCATTTTCAAAATGTACACATAAACTAGATATTTTTGCCCCCCGACTCAACCCACAATATGAAGAGCACACAAAATATTTTTGCTGAATGGATTCAATCCGCTTAAATTGTTTTTGATAAATGTATACTCTATAAGTGTATGTTAATTATCAGTAAATCAAAATAAACCCAAACAATTTGGATCCTTTCTGGGAATCATTTTTGAGTTGAAACATCCTTTTATCAAATTACTAAAACAACCTAAACAGTTTAGGTCATTTCTGTGTTTTAAGTTTACTGAAACAAAATACAGTTTTTTGTTTCACAGAAACGACTTAAAACACATGAGATTTTTCAGAAAAACGAATTAAGGTGAATTGCACATTTAATTGAAATCACCAAATCGACTCAGGCAGGTTGAGTCGTTAGTAAAGAATAGATAAAATGGTTGATATTAATATATTCTTTTGAACAAAAATGACTTAAAGGTTATTTTAAATAAGTTTTTGGTAATTTTATTCTCAAAAACGGCAACTCTGTCAATTTTTCGCTGACTGCCTCTTTGAGTGTGTGTTTTGTTATAATAATTGGACGAAGTTAAACAGAAAGGACTCAATCCACACAAAGTCACTTTTGAGTTATGAGCGTTTAAAGTTCTAGCTGTTATTTGAGTGAGGTAAAGTATTTTTTTGTTATTTTTTTTTGTTTTAAATTTTAAAGTATAGGGCATATTTCATTTGTCCATTAATTAAAAAAACAATTTTTGTATATATTACGAACTATTAAGTGAAATGTGGGTTCAGTCCTGTCTATTAAACGTGCGTGTGAAAGGACACCGATTTTTTTTGTATTTCTCAGAATGGACTCAAACCTTCCCTTCGATTGGAAATTAAGTTATAATGAAAAAACCAAATAAGTGAAAACTAAAAAAACATGTTATTTATTGTCCTTAAACATTAAGGTAGCCAATTTGCGTAATAGAAAAATAACATAATAAATTTTCTTCATTTTCCTCTAAATCAAAGCCAAGAGTTGGCCCGTATCTATCAACATCCTCGTTGATGTTGGTGTTTACCTTCAGGTTATTATTAAATTCATGACAGTCTTCAGATATTAAATTGTACATGGATTTAAGATCATCGAGTTTTGTCTGAGGAATGGATTTTCCCTGGGGTTTGAAGAAGATTTTGAAGTAAAGCACTTAAAGAACAGAAAACGTTTAAAGAACTCCTTTGCTTTTTTTCGATAAATCCAACTTTTGATTTTCTCAATTCTTTAGGGTCATTGTAATTAAAGTAACATTCCTCTTTTTTAAGTAAATTCTGTTTAGTTTTCAGCCAGTTTATTTTTTTTTGTACATATCTTCCGGTTAGCAATTTTTTTTTCAATGTTTTTAATACTCATTAAGTCTTGTGTTTGCATTCTCGTAACGTGAAGGGGGTTCATTTTTTTGAATATTTTCTTAATATTAACATACTCTTCTGCGGTGTAGATTCGCTCGTGATGCTTAACATGCTTACATTCAATTTTGCTGGCATCGGTATCATTGGGAAAGAAGGAATTACCGGACTCTAAATATTTAAAAATTATCGTTGTAAGACTTGGGTGGCTGTTAAGTATTGTTTTAAACATTAAGACTATTTTAATATTTTGATTTTGTCCCCAGCAACAATCGCTCCAGAGCACTAAATTCTCTACACCATCCCTCAGACTGTTTTTAATAAAATTAACGAGACACGAGCCAACTTCTTGTGCTCCTCTTCCAGCTTCGCCTTCAATCCAGACATTACATCGTCCTTGTTCATTAGAACCAACGTGGATACCAGCATTATAAAGCCATAATTGGCGTTTATAAAACACTATGTTTGTTTGTATTCGAGGTAAGGGAAGTGTTTTTTTTAGGTCGTAGGTAACACATTCAAATTTGGGATCGGTTTTAACAAGCGTCAAGTCTTGTTATACAAACACTTGTTATACAAAATCTATTTTATACAGACTTCAACCTACGCTGTAAATCCCTAAAAAAAGATGGCCTTGGCTTGGCGCTTGCTAAAACCGATCCCAAATTTGAATGTGTTACCTACGACCTAAAAAAAACACTTCCCTTACCTCGAATACAAACAAACATAGAGTTTTATAAACGCCAATTATGGCTTTATAATGCTGGTATCCACGTTGGTTCTAATGAACAAGGACGATGTAATGTCTGGATTGAAGGCGAAGCTGGAAGAGGAGCACAAGAAGTTGGCTCGTGTCTCGTTAATTTTATTAAAAACAGTTTGAGGGATAGTGTAGAGAATTTAGTGCTCCGGAGCGATTGTTGCGGGGGACAAAATCAAAATATTTAAATAGTCTTAATGTTAAAAAAAATTAACAGCCACCCAAGTCTTACAACGATAACTTTTAAATATTTAGAGTCCGGTCATTCCTTCCTTCCCAATGATACCGATTTCAGTAAAATTGAATGTGAGCTTAAGCATCACGAGCGAATCTACACCGCAGAAGAATATGTTAATATTATGAAAATATCCAAAAAAAGAACCCCCTTCACGTTACGAGAATTCAAACACAAGACTTAATAAGTATTAAAAACATTGAAAAAAAAATTGTTAACAGGAAGATATGTACAAAAAACAATAAACTGGCTGAAAACTAAACAGAATTTACTTAAAAAAAGAGGATGTTACTTAATAACAATGACCCTAGAGAATGGAGAAATCAAAAGTTGGATTTATCGAAAAAAAGCAAAGGAGTTCTTTTAACGTTTTCTTGTAACATTTTGAAGTAAAGCACTTCAAAATCTTCTTCAAACCCCAGGGAAAATCCATTCCTCAGACAAAACTCGAAGATCTCAAATCCATGTACAATTTAATATCTGAAGACTGTCATGAATTTAATAATAACCTGAAGGTAAACACCAACATCAACGAGGATGTTGATAGATACGGGCCAACTCTTGGCTTTGATTTAGAGGAAAATGATGGAAATTGATTATGTTTTTTTTTTCTATTACGCAAATTGGCTACCTTAATGTTTAAGGACAATAAATAACATGTTTTTTTAGTTTTCACTTATTTGGTTTTTTCATTATAACTTAATTTCCAATCGAAGGGAAGGTTTGGGTCCATTCTGAGAAATACTAAAAAAAACGGTGTCCTTTCACACGCACGTTTAATAGACAGGACTCAACCCACATTTCACTTAATAGTTCAAAATATATATAAAAATGGTGTCTTTAATTAATGGACAAATGAAATATACCCTACACTTTAAAATGTAAAACAAAAAAAATTAACAAAAAAATACTTTACCTCACTCAAATAACAGCTAGAACTTTAAACGCTCATAACTCAAAAGTGACTTTGTGTGGATTGAGTCCTTTCTGTTTAACTACGTCCTATTGATCTCTATTATTATACGCCAAATAAAAGAAAATTACGTTTTGGATTAGGAGGTCAACTCCCGTGCTATGTTCGAAAAATCCTAATCCCGCATTTGGCTGTATTTAACATACTTTTTTAGTATAGGCTAGAATACATTGTTGTTCCCAATGATGGAGGCAATAAGCACAATAGATTGATATTTGACTCGAGTTTTGTGATGTATCCGGTCGAATTTTGGTAAACGTCAATCGTTCGACAACGAAAACTGAAATCAATTCCAGCGAAGCAAAGCCATGGACGGAAACACAACATTATTGATTTTTGTGTGAAAAAGACATTTGCAAAATGATTGATGATATTGTAGCCATTATGGCTCATTCAAGGACGACGAGTTACAATGCAAAGTGTAGAAAGCACCTGGAACAGTCAGAAGCTTTAGTTCGTGAACAACCCTGTGCCTTGTCACATTAAGTTACTGTCTATCTGACTTGCTTAGTTACGCGAAGATTTGGTATGACAAGGTCAGTACCTTGTCATAATATGTTTTTTACACTTTACGTTACACATGTAGTTTTAATATGGATCCCTAATTTTTTTGAAAATTTAATATGGCCTATGTGAGATACGAGTAGTGTAGCTCCAAAACAGTGAAATTTTCAAACCTATCAAGTAGTTTCGTAGCCTATTCAATGCTTATAAAAAGCTATCAAATCTTACCTCTTTACAAAACAAGTACTAATAGGAGTGTAGATTGATTAAAATTAAAATCTTTTTTATAATCATTCATTATCCCTTCAAAAAGAAAATGCATTGTAAATGCAATTTTAAACGTAAATGTATCTGCTCTTATACCTTATTTAATGTTTGTAAGTAAAGTTATTTTAAGTGTAAGATTTGTTTGTTGTCCTATGTAAATAAATAATAAGGCAAGGTAAGTATTGAAGTATACAACCAGGGAGCATAGTCGTATATTTACATTAGTGCACTCCTGAAATCACAATCGAGGCATTTCAGAAAAAAACCTCGAAACAGAATTCGCTCGACCAGAAACTCCAGACCAGCGGCTCCCAGCGAAACGTGAAATGTTGTGAAAATAAATACAGACAGCTTCTAATTGTGTAGGTGAATAGTTAAGGGGTAGACAGCGGCGCACCGCAGTCGCCCTCCGAGGAGGCGTCGTTTAAAAATAACGATAAAAATCGTTACGGTGGGATTATTTCCACCGCGGCATTGAGCCGGCGACCAAGAACACTTAGTTATTCCTCGCAGCTAGTGATGCGGTAATGGGAATGGAAATTCAATCATTATTGATCACAACACATCTAAGCAACGCTGCGGAGAATCTGAAATGTCTGCCTGAACTTTTCTGACGACTACAAATGAGGTATAAGCTGTTCTAACGAAACAGTATCCTTAGGGTCTGCTTTCAAAAACGAAATGTGTCTTACTATCGTAACCAACTCAATTCGAACGCGACTGAAGCGTTTTAAAAAATTTAAATATTATTTACGCAAATCATAATTACTCTTGGTAACCTTTCGCTCCGTTTTTGGGAGAAGCCCTACTTTTGGGGTGTGGGATTTAAGTCCACGACCTTCACGTATCGCGCGTGCTGCTCTTTCGCAAATTACCATAAGAGATCAGTTTATTTGACATAATATCCTCTTAGCTTTTGGTAGGTATGTACCTGCTGCTGAATCAGTTTAAAACACTATAAAAAATGGAAATATCTACAATTATTATGTTGTTAATAGATATATGTTTCTCCTAGTCAGTTATCATCCATTAAAGATCCTGAGGTGCGCTAAGACCATAATTCTAATTTGACTGAGTCTGATCATTGCATTGGAGCAATTGCGAGGAATTCCGCAACCTCCACGCCAGATCTATTTGAATCAACGTGCCTTACGAAGCAGGGAATAGTCATTCTTATCAAGCAATCAGGTTCAAGACTACAATGTGTGCCGACTTACGACATTACTTACAAGTCGACACAAAAAGCGCCCGTAGAATTGGTGATATAAAACAACGCTCCATGCGTAATGCACGATTAGCCAATCAATACATCGATCCTACATCGCGATGTCAAAGGTATCGTCGCTACTAATTATATTTACAACAAACCAAGATTGGTAGTTAGGCCTTGGTCCCCGAGCAGATACCACCTCGGTGAAAGTACTTCCATTTTCAGTAAATAACATACTGTTACGCGCCACGATCGATGTAACCAGCGCCATCTAGTGTGGAAAGGCGGGACTACAGAGAGTCGAGACGCGTACGCCAGAATTTACTAGAACAATGACCTTGACCGAGCGTACGGCCGTTCAAGGCCGCACTGCGCGCGAATGTTCCGGATGTTTCTGCGTTGGAAGGTTCGGGAACGGCCGCGGCAATATAAAAGGACGGGATTCACCGCAACCGGGACAGTATTGAATTAGCGATACAAGTGATTACTTCGAAAGCGATTTTGAAGTGCGACTTGGGAGCGATTTTTGTTTTAATTAGTGCGTTTTAAGGTTGTAATTAGTGGCGTTCAATTAAAGTGTGACTTTTGGTAATTTTATCGGCTGTTTTTATTGTCACGAACCCGAAGCTCGTAACAATTGGTGTCAGAAGTGGGATTTAAATTATGCCGATTTTACCTAAAGACGACACGGAGGGTATCCGTACCCGGAGTCAACGCCAACTGGAGACGGACCAGAGACGTTTTGGTGGAGCTTTGCCGCAGGAGTCGCAGAGTCAGTTATTAACCACGGAGGCTGGCCCGTCCACAGCAACACCAGCAGCATCGGCAGCACCAGACCTTGCTGCCCTGATGATGATGCTGCAGGAGCAGTCTCGCCGACAGGAGGAACAGGCTCGCCGACAGGAGGAACAGGCTCGTCGGCTGGAAGAACAGCTTAAGCGGGACAAGGAGGAACAGGCTCGCCGCCAGGAGGAACAGGCTCGCCGCCAGGAGGAACAGGCTCGCCGCCAAGAAGAGCAGATGCTTCTTTTGAAGGACCTTCACGCTACCTTCGGGAAAGACATAAAGGAGGTGAAGGATAAGGTTGCTCAACATGACAACCGCCTGCTGGAAGCTGAAATCCGGATCGACCAAGTCAATAATCGGGTTGACTACGTAGTGGCTGATGTGAAGAAGACCGTGATGGCAGACGTTAAGAAAACGCTGGGTTGTCTTAAACTTGGAGAAGCAATCGCAGCTCCCGTAGCTACAACACCTTCGCTACGTGGATTTAAAGTGCCACCGTTTGACGGAACTTCTTCCTGGTCGGCCTACAAAATCCAGTTTGAGGCAGTCATGAAAGCGAATGGCTGGAATAAAAATCAGGCCATGACTGCCCTCACCCTAGGCCTTCGTGACCAGGCCTTATCTGTTTTGGAAGCTCTCGGTAAGGAAGTGACTTACGAGCAGCTCCTTGAGGCACTGGAGGCTCGATATGGCGACGCTCACCTGGAACACGTGTTTCGCGCACAGCTCAGGGACCGCGTGCAACGCAGTAGCGAAAACTTGCAGCAGTGGGCCCTTGAAGTGGAGAAGCTGGTGCGTAAAGCTTACCAGTCCGTACCAGCGTTTATTGATGGGAACCTGGTGCAGGCGTTCATCGACGGCATCCGCGATATTGAAGTTAGGGCTGCAGTGAGGCTCGGGCACCACGAGACGCTAAAGGATGCCTTGGCCCATGCCCTGGAAGTGGAAGCTGCGCGACAGGATCATCGATTCCATCGCATCAGGGAGGTTGTAGCGGCTACAGTTCGGCACTGCAATCAAGGATACCGCCCTAGATGCTACGGCTGTGGGGAAAGGGGCCACCTTCGATCCAGTTGCCTTAAGCGAACTGCAGAAAGAGAACTACGGCTACCTGCAGACCTAATCATCAGAATACCACCTGATGCTCCAGGCAGTATAATCGATTATGCGAATAACTGGCGGTACAAAATAAATGACGTTTGTGAGCACGTCAGACAATCGGGCCAGAAAATGTCGGGAAAGATGAAACCCCCTTGTGACCGCAAAGTGAACGGTAGAGTGTTCGACGAGGATCCACAGATGAGGTTGCGCAATCCAGTCCACAGCAGAGGGAGATCTCCTGGGCTTCAGTCTAGATGGGAGGGACCGTACCGGATTGGGACTGGGGGCAATGACGTAACCTACCGGAAACAGAAAGGTGCAAGAGGCACTCCTAAGATTGTTCATGCGGAGAGATTGGCGCGTTATTATGGAGCCGATAATGCTCGGGACGAGCATGTCTTAGGAGGGGGCAGTGTTACGCGCCACGATCGATGTAACCAGCGCCATCTAGTGTGGAAAGGCGGGACTACAGAGAGTCGAGACGCGTACGCCAGAATTTACTAGAACAATGACCTTGACCGAGCGTACGGCCGTTCAAGGCCGCACTGCGCGCGAATGTTCCGGATGTTTCTGCGTTGGAAGGTTCGGGAACGGCCGCGGCAATATAAAAGGACGGGATTCACCGCAACCGGGACAGTATTGAATTAGCGATACAAGTGATTACTTCGAAAGCGATTTTGAAGTGCGACTTGGGAGCGATTTTTGTTTTAATTAGTGCGTTTTAAGGTTGTAATTAGTGGCGTTCAATTAAAGTGTGACTTTTGGTAATTTTATCGGCTGTTTTTATTGTCACGAACCCGAAGCTCGTAACAATACGTTCCTTACTAAGCAAATAGGTATTCACTTAATGTTGAATAAATTGCCAAGTTGGTAACAATAGACAAGACCATTGAGCTCTATTGAAACGCTACCTTAAGGAGCTTTTAGGATTTTGAACCAACAAATTGCATACAGAGTTTCATGCAAAAAACGTCTAGATTTGCCCACACTATCTATTCAAACCACACTAAATTGGAATCAAACGACAAATAAACAAGTACGTGTGACAGTCAAATTGGTGTAATTTAAACCTTTTTGTCGATATTCAAACAGTAAGTACTTTTTGTTGTAAAACAATGGAATTCTAGTGTCACAACCATACTCTTTGGTCAAATAATGGTAGTTTTTTTTACATTGCACTTCGAGATTGACCTCATCCCACCTGATGTGAAATGTTAATGAGGTCCTGGCGATAAGTAC
Organism: Glyphodes pyloalis; assembly: GCA_037074685.1. Classification (NCBI taxonomy): domain Eukaryota; kingdom Metazoa; phylum Arthropoda; class Insecta; order Lepidoptera; family Crambidae; genus Glyphodes; species Glyphodes pyloalis. The sequence continues at coordinate 549,023 of JAYKKO010000003.1, read as the reverse complement.
AGTATAATAAATCTGTTACTGGACTTGTCACCCTTACCTTGAATTCAAGACCCCTGCTACTAATGTAACACCCCAACAGGAGCTCTGGAAACCTTACTCACACGCAGAAGTGTTTGTTATTTGGCTGCGGTCTTCTGTACCTAAGGTGGAGGTATTTCACCAGTCGGGCTGCTCCAGTTCAAGTGATAAATCGCTATGACCCTCTTAAACATCACACTGTAACTTATCATTATTTGTCACGTGTAGCGCCACCGCTGCATCACTAGTGCATACTTTATTCACAAGCGGCCGATGCCGGCCGCGCCTCGTTCCGTATGCAAATGCACAAAATAAATGTCCCATTCACATTCCTTTTAGATTCATATTCTGTTTCGGAAGAGAAATGGGAACGAGTTTTTATTGAATTCGGCTCGCGGCAAATTTTTTAATGGACTACTATATTAGGCCATTTGCCTCGTAATTGGGGAGCCCGAGCGGTTTTCGCTGTCGACGTCATGTTGCACGGATGAAACAACGACCGTTGCGGCTGTAATTACGATGGGTGACCATTTGTTTTACATTCCCAAAGGCTTTTGGCCATCATAGTTTAGCCTTTGACGTTTGCGCACTTGTCGATAATGTCGGAATAATAAATAACGCAACTGAAAAACTCATACGTCCATTAAAATAGACATCCTCTCTTACTTGCTATACGATTAAAGAGTACTTTATATAAAATTAGCTATAGTTGGTTCCAAAATATTAATTTAAATTATAATAAACGTTTTCTGTCAACCATGCTTTTAAGGTTGTAATATAAAAAAAATAATTATGTAAATTACGAATCCGATATCATATTACTACGCGTTCTTTACCGGCGAATAAATTTAACATTAATATAATATATACAAATAAATAAATATGACACGCAATAAAACTTAAGATTTTAAAGCACATTGACCTCTAATTTAAATCCTAACCGTAGGCGTTTGTAAATAAAATACAGTCTAGTAAAATATATACCTAGCTCCTAAATTAATGACTAATAATTTATGTTTGGTCCACGCGTATTGGATTAAGACAAAAAATTGAGACAGACAGACATGGCGAATCCATAAAAATCACTAAGATATATGGTGTTGAAATTAAGCGGACGTCACTTCTTCAGCTGTTTTTACGAATTAATGACGTAAACACTCACTTGTTCTTTATTATTAGAGTCCCATTTTTACCCCTTGCGAATGTAACCTAAAACACTCCCGACTATTTCATCTCCCAAAAAAAAATTAGTTCATCCGTTCATTTGCTGCGATGCCACAAACATACACACTCGTCAAACTTATGAAACCCCGTTGATTTTTCGTCGGGTTTAAAAATATGCCGATGCCATAGGCAGTTGTATTTCGTGACTAGATATATCCTGATTCTCTGCGAGCGTAGCTTCGCTGTATCTCAAACCGACATCCATCACTCAAAAGCCATACAGCTAGAGTTGCCGTTAAATCGATTATTATGCATCGATTATTAATCGCTTGTGCCAATGAAGCCCAAATAATATAATAATCGATTGTACCATCGATATAATGGATTATATGGATTCCTATTTTTATGCAACATTATCGATGTTAATTGGTTATAATTGTTTAGGTTGACTAAACTATGGATTAAATCGATAAAACCGATACTGGAATCAAGTTAATATTATCGAATATATGGATTATATTGTACTCTTTTAATCGATTAATCTACGATTATTTGTTGATATAATCGTCTTTCATAACGTCTGCTGAGACATCTTAAGAAACCCAAATTTACTTTGTCTTCTTGTATATGAAATAAGGAAAGAAATAATTTTAAGAAGATATCTAAGACATAATATAAAAGACGATTATACCAACAAATTATTTATTTATTTAAATACTTTATTGCACAAACAAGTACAAAAGGTGGACTTAATGCCAGTCAACCCATGGGTCATGCAAATAATTGTAAAATAATCGATTCATACAAAATAAACGATTAACATGGATTATATTGCATAAAAATAGGAATCGAGGGTCGATCGATAGTCCAATCGATTATTAGATTATTTAGGGTGGACACAATCGATTAATCGACAGTCGATTAGCCGGCAACACTACATGCAACTCAGCGTGCTTTTTAAAGGGGGTGCTGACACAAAACACGTTCTATACAAGTGTTTGGTTCCGCTCGTGAATAATTGAATGAGGGCTTGTATCGCACTCGATGCGACCTCAGGAACATGCAGCTGCACTCTTATACTATTGCAATAAGAATCAAATTAGCGCAGCCGGTGATGATCGCGACTCGGGCGCATGCCTCGATGATGTGCGCGTCACAAACGACTGGATGAGGTGACCAACGGAGTTGCGAGGCTGAGACTCTGGAGATAAAACAGAACTTACAGAAGACCGCAGCCAAATAACAATCACTTCTGTGTTGTTGTGTTCTAGCGTGTGAGTAAGGTTTCCAGAGCTCCTGGGGGTGCTACGTTAGCAGCAGGGGTCAAGCCTTCAAGGTAAGGGCGACAAGGCCAGTAACAGTCGCCCTTAAGCAAGGACCTCATTACCACGATTTCCCACAGCACCGCCACGCAAGGCGATGCGGTCCAACGGGGAGGTTTTAGTGGGTAGTCCTGCCCTTTTCAGGACAGGGAGTCCCACACATTCCCTCACCTCCCTCGGGTGAGGTCAATCCCGAATTGCAATATAAATAAAAATAAAATAAAACATTAATATAAAAATAGAGGTAGTGAAATAAATAACAAAAAAAATGTTTGAACTTCATAGCCTATTTAATGTACTAGACTTAAACTGAATTATGTTGAGGCTTAGACATACTTTTATGTATTTATTTAAAAACTTCAATGCTCAAAAAAAGTACAAAAGGTGAAGTTAATGCTAGGATCATTCTCTACCAGTCAACCCTTGCACACGTCAAAACCAAATCAACCAAAAAATAACAAAATACATACCAAAGATATTTGTTTTTATATTATTATTTTTGCAAACAGTAACTATCTAGTTTTCAGTAACCTTGAGAACATGGCTGAATTTTTACTTCGATTTGACGATCCATTAACATTTTTGTCAAATTTACATGAATGAAGACTTTTTCTATTTCTTTTTCGTCCATTTTTGCCTACTAGTGCCTCAACGTTGGACTCACAGTACATTAAACATGAACTGAGGTTTGTTGGTCTAAATATATAAAAATGTACGTTTAATAAGTTGTTGATCTTACGAAAATTTATTTGGATATAAAACGTTTCGTGTCGATTTGCAACATAACACGAATGAAAATTACTTGTTGAAGCCAAGGTTCGCGGGTTCAATCCCCATCCGTAACAATTATTCGTGGGGTGAACATTTGTATTTGGTCTGTATTTGGGTGAATTTAAATATCCATTATGATTTACCCTTGGGTCTGGTTTCCATACCGCAAATGCTTAAGCTGTCTTTTGGTGTCAAGTCTATAATATTTGGGATACTGTAAATGACGACCTCCGTAGCCGAGAGGCGAGCGGGCCTGACTTTAGCGAGCGCCATCTCTGAGGTTCCGGGTTCGATCCCCGGTCGGGTCAATATGGGAAACGAACTTTTCCATATTGTCTCGGGTCTGGGTGTTGTGGTACCGTCGTTGTTTCTGATTTCTGTAACACAAGTACTTAAGCTACTTACCACAGAATCAGAGCAATGTATGTGATGTTGTCCAATATTTATTTATTTAGTTATTTTAAATGATGATGTATTTATAGTGATGTTTTTTAACAGCCACGCCGATAATGTATGCCGCTGTGTATTAAGAACATCATTATATAATATTGTTACGGAATATTAAGTAAGCATTAAAATTAAAAAAGAACTAGTGGTCCCGGCGAACTTTGTTTCGCCTTAGAGGATTTTCCCGCTTTACTGTTGAATTTTTCCTGAATTTTCTTTGCTATAAACATCACAGAGCCCAAGACCTTTCCAACTAATGCAAAACCGTGAAAATCGGTTCGTGCGTTATAGCGTCAGGAAGGAAAACCCGACTTATTTTTATATAGTAAATTTAGAACATTATTAACTTTATTTTACAAAACAATTTTAATTTAACAAAACAAATTAATTTTATTTTATTTGACTGTTCTTTTAATCAAACAATTAGAAAGGGCTATAAAGAAATAATTGATTGAGCAATGTTTTATTGGTCACCGTGCTCAGCAAATGCATGGCGTCGGTGCCTGGACGTGAGTTGCGCGTGGGCAGACTCGCCTGGCGACTAGTGCTGCTGATAGCCGACTATCGATGGTCTATATTATATCGATAGTATTGATTGGATCGATTTTTAAGATTGTCGATAGTTTACCATTTACACTTAACCTAGGTATTCTATCAATAGTTTATTTTTCTTGACGATTGATACTATCGACAGTCTAAATAAATAAATATTAGACAACATCACATACATTGCTCTAATTCTGTGGTAAGTAGCTAAAGCACTTGTGTTACAGAAATCAGAAACAACGACGGTACCACAACACCCAGACCCGAGACAATACAAAAATGTTCGTTTTCCATATTGACCCGACCGGGGATCGAGCCCGGAACCTCAGAGATGGCGCGACGCCAAAGACCGGTATGCTAACCTCTCGGCTACGGAGGTCGTCAAATGCTATATGTATTGGCAAGTTCTGTGCTATCAGTATTACCCACAGTATCTATAGTTTTATCAGGCCCATCTCCCCCACTGGGCAAACTGGGCACGTGCCCAACGTTTTCAGGCTGTCTAGTCTCATCTAGTTTAATCCATAACCGAAAACTACTAAACGATTGTTTATTAAACAATACATTTATAAAAATATAACTAGCGGTCCCAGCGAACTTCGTTTCACCTTAGAGGATTTTTCCGCTTTTCTGTTGAAATTTTTCCTGAATTTTCTTTGCTATAAACCTTACGGAGCCCGAGACCTTTCCAACGAATGCAAAACCGTGGAAATCGGTTCGTGTGTTCTGGAGTTATAGCGTCAGGAAGGAAAACCCGACTTATTTTTATATAGTAAATAATACCTACATTTAAACTAAACAGCTTATTGTGAAAATCATAAACGAACTGTTTTTATTATGTAATCAACAGTTAAGGTAGTAAATTGCGTTAAACAAAACAAAAACAAATTGGTTGTCTGTAAATTCGGTTAACGAACGGTTGTTTGACATAATATAACTGAGTCGATCGCTCAGCCGATCATGCCTCTTTCTCATTCAATGAGCGTGACGGGACATTGACGTCATCTTTTTCGGCCGTGTAGCCCGTAGTATCGAGCTATTACACGTTGTCACATCAAAAATCAAAGCGTGAACTGCGAAATTTGAACTTTTTTATGATCATAAGGGCTTATTGTTCTCTTATAATCAAAGTCAATCTTTTTTATTTACAAAGATTACATTAGTAATACTTAGGGATAGTCTCTATATAAAGCAAATGAAGCTACCTCCGGTTCGCAACCTATAACTAAAGAGAAGATACTGGCAAGAAACTCAGTGGTTTTTTTTACAAATGAAAGCTAAACTTATTACTAATTTTGCACTAAGACACACAGTTAGTGTTTCAATTGTAAAATAAAAATTAAAAAGCATAAAAAATATTTAAAAAAAAATTAAAATAAAAAAAAATATTTGTAAATTAAATTAAATTAACTGTAAGACTTACATGCGTCATCGTAGTAATTGAAAGACGGACCCGAGTGTTATCGATAGGATTCAGATGAGAACTATCGATATTTTGGCCAGCACTACTGTTGACTCGTGCGCGGTGCCGAGACTATCCCCGACTCGTCGGCACAGGTCGCACGGAGGATCGACCAGCTCATTATTATTCGCCAAAAGGCACCGACGAACGCGTTATGATTTATTTCGAACTTTTGCGCTCATTTGGATTCTGTTCTCGCTTCTTTTCAATGTTGCAAAAAATGCAGAAGGGTGCACCGCGCTCGATTTGGTTGATCTTAGTGGCGTAGTAGTTATAGTAAGCGCTTAAAGGTTCAGATTCTATTTTTCAATCAATCAAATATTTTTTTGTTCGGTTACATGTAACACTTTTGAATCGTCATTGAATACCATGCAAGTTGATCCTACTCGGTTTGGAACCTATATCTACAGAGAAGACACCGGTAAGCAACTCAGCAGATTAGTTATAGTAACAGTATCTAACTTATAGCTTTGGACCAAGTCATATAGTTTTGTATTTTGTTTTGATGAGTAACTAAAACATTAAGTAGGTATTAACTTTTGAGAGGTATTCTCGTCAGGTTGATCTGGAACTTGTGCTTTTCAAAATATAAATATAAATCGAGCCTGATATTAGCCGCCTTTTGATACTGTTAGTACCAGGAAAAACATTAGTTTGAGATCAGTGTATTTGAATTTACTGTAACTCATATGGTGAACAGTACATTAAGGATAACATTTGCAATATATGTATTTATTTATTTCAAAACTTAATTGCACAAAAATGTACAACAGATGGACTTAATGCTAGGGGCATTCTCTTCCAGTAAACCCAGAAAAAAGAAATCATATTAAACAAGAATAAACAGTTCGATTTTGGTTTTTATGCCCGCGACTTATGGGCGATACAAAGCCCAACGTGTGTAGTCTTACGTGCTTTTTTCTGTACTTTGAAACAGGACACTAATTAAAATTTCGTTAAGTGACAGGAAGTAAGATTTAATTTTGGATTTCAAAATGAGAAGCGCATAAGATCTGATAGGTAAAGATAAATAATTCCATAAACACAACCACAATAATAAGTGTAGACCGGACAGTGAAAGATTGTGAATAATCTTTGATTACTACTGTAGCAATAACGAAATATAAAATAAATAAAAAAAAAGAAAATAAATGCGACAATCACACCAATCACCTGGTCTCAAACTAAGGTTTTCCCGTGTACCATGAGTACCAGACGACGGATACTATCTGGGGGCGTCATCCCAGCACACCCAGACTCAAGTCAATTTATAAAAGTTCGTTTTCCAAATTGACCCAACCGGGAATCGAACCCGGGACCTTTCGCGCTTTGGCCGCCTTCCTTAGCCACTGCGCCACCGAGGTCGCTAAATAAATATAAACAAAACAAGCATATAGTAATAAGATGTATATTAGTATGGAAGCATTAAATAGTTTCTGAAGATGAACTCGACCTTGAGCCAAAGATAGGCGATTAATTAGCGGAGGATGCGGATAAGCCGACGCGGAGATGGCCACATTGCATCGCACGTGACCTGCATGTACCGTGCACAGAACACTTGCAGTCTGATTTCAGTTCTTGTCCAAATGAGATAAGGGTGCAAAGTCCACATTGTGTATTCTGAAGTGTTTGCTTATGAGACGACGATTCACGCGGCAATTCCATCGACGCCAAATTGATAAGAGACCTTTAGAACAGTGTTCTGAACCTGAGGTTCGTGGTTTTCTTTTATTTTATAGTAGCGCAGTATATTGGCTCCTCCCAGCCTGATGGTAAGCAAGAGAGGAACCCACATCGCGATGACAACGGATTTGATATCGAAATATCCTATCCGTTAGCATCGCCATACTGGCCCGCATGATGTTTATTCACGCTCCTTTTGAAGGAATCCATGTCAAAGTCTTTTAAGGGTTCTACAGAAGCAATTGCTTATCTAACACTTCCCCTTTAGAGATGTACCCAGGACTGACTGATCGAAACACATACAAACAATCTAGATTCAGATACCGTGTTGGTAATATTGTGTGGGTCCGCAATCAAAGAAGGTTAATAACCACTACTGTAAAATAGACGATCTGCACCAGAACATTTAGAAGGCTTTGCTTTATGATTCCAGTGTTTTTTTTTTCTTGTCGCGGTATCTTATCTGTGGTTGTGGTTTTATAAGCTTCGGGCTAAAGGTAGATTCATTTGGTTTATATTGACGGTTCATAAATAGTACTGATGTCATTTACGTGAATAAAATACTTGTAATTCTCATAAATTACAAGCCTTTGTACCTATTATCAGCCTTTTATGTTCCGCATTAGGGTGTTAAATCATACATGGGCGAGAGACTTCTGCGGTCCCCCAAAAGTTAGATGAAGTCGTAAAGGTGATCAAAGACACCATCAATGGTCAGGTGAGAAAACCGCTAAAAGGCCTAAGGCCTGCTACAATGAAATATGGTACAATGAACTGGCTCAATCATTACTCTATCCTGATGTGTGTTGGTGGTCACAAACCTACCGGACGGACTCGCACTTGGCAGATTTTTTCCTCTAACGCTATAGATACGCATTGTCTAAAGTAGGTACTTACTAGCGCCACTTCGACACATTACACTCGGCATCCGGGTTCGTTTATAACGGTATCATACGCAACGCAATCAAAACGTCGGGCTGTGAGTAGTTATCGCTTTGCCACTAAATATGAGATCGTGTTTAGTCCCGCTAGTTTATATCTTAAACAGCGTGAGTACTGCCGTTTCTCCAGTTTAGGAAATCCTAAGCCTTAAAGCAATCAGCTCTATAATAAGTACTTTAACTTTAACCATTAAGTTTAAGAAAATAATTGCAATAGTCTTCTAACTTAACTGTAAGTCTACCTCTTACAGGTTAAATTTCGTGTAAGTTTTTCATCTTCCCTTTTCCATTACCAAAATACTAGGCACACCGAGCTATTTTACCAATAGGTTGTAAAAAAATTGTCGCACAAAGCGGTTTGCTTTTTCATATATGTATTAACAAACGGCTAAGGAGTAGAACGCTACCTTCGTAGAGTTTCCGGAAAAAAATGTGACTCCTGAATATTTTTGTAGAATATCTATAAAGGAAAATTCCTTTTGACAAGTATTCAAAAGTATGTATCTCTATAACTTGTTGCTGCTTACTCATGAAATTTATATATTAAGTTTGCTTGTTGAAAACTCAATGGTGAAGATAATTTTAGAGTATTTTTTTTTAAATGCGGAATTAGGCTGGCGTTATTTTATGTGTTCGTCATACCTTTATTGATTTCATTTAAAATACTGAGTATGTATAAAGGAAATACGAAAAGTAGGGAAATTAATTTTCATTGGCACTCATTGCGACAAGCCACATTTTATTATTATCAAGATTTCGAACCCACATGAAACGTATTAAAACTAAAACTTTATAAACCGTTCCAAAAGTGTACGCAAAGATAAAAAGTTATGATAGGTGTAATAGAGTTCTGCTTACAAATAGCGTGGAAGATGGGTGTGCCGGCCGGCTCGATGCTATGCAGCTAATACAACATTAGCACATTTAATTGAGACATTTGCTAAGGCCCTGTTCCAATATTTGAAAAAGGATCCGTTCTTAGTAATAAATTATACGAGGCGTAAGCTAAAAACGACCGACGGACGACTGATGGCAGCTCATATGGAAAGTAAATTCGAAATTGGAATTAACGACTCGTAGAAAAACGGATAGTCATTTTTAACGCATTACGAACCGTAAACTGTTGGAACCGGGCATTAATCAACACCAATTTATTTTGTGACTAAACTCATACAAATACCTAAAAATATTTCCCCTCTAAAACCTGTACAGAGGCAAAAAAAAATTGACAAAAGTGAAAAGAAACTCTTTAACACAAACTTATTAGCAGAATATTTTTCTTAAATCGAAGAAAAGTAATCAAAATGCCCATCAAAGCAAATTAAACTCTATTTCTGTTCAGTAGTACAACGGTAAAACAGGAAAAACAGAAAGCTAAAGAAATGTAAGGAAATCCTTAAAATTGTATGTAGATGATGTTATTATCATTGCAAACATCCATTTGAAACAATTTGCCTGTACCAAACAGCACATTTTAAAGCGAATTTCTTTCATTATTCAAATAAGCACCTGCATTAATAGATTCAAATCAAATGCGTATACCAAGAACGAGTCAGGTACTGCTCGAAAAAAATTCTAATGTAAATGTTTCCACCGCAATAAACATGTGCTTAAGTTAACATAATAGCTAATTAGCGAGCGCGAAATTTCTCTAAACCGTTGCAAAGTAATAAATAGTGAACAATATTGTGATTGTAGTAAACATGTTCAAGGTTGGAGCTTCGCCAGGCGTGGCGAGGAGCGCTGCTGCAGGACCGTTATCCACAGCGAGACGAGACACATTCGAAAATATTACGCGTTTGCGCCCAATGTTGCTCTTTTTAAGGCAAAAACAGAAACTGGAACCTATTATTTTTCTATCGTATTTATCGTTTTGACGGCCTTCGACGAAGAGAAAACAATAACTGGCTCTTGGCGACAGGGAGAGTTAGAGAGGTAAGTAGGAAATCTTTGCTCAGCATTGGAATCTTAGAGGTCAGTTTGTATAAGAATTTGTCGAATTAGAAAAATTATTAATGTTTTGCAACTGACGCCTTTCCGGTCGTGACGGCCAGTTACTCCATACTTTGCGAGTGATTCAGTAGAGAGTAAATTTGTATATTCAAATTCTTATTGTCTAGTTGTCAATTCTAGTTGATTGATTCCAATGATATTGGATGTCTTGGGCGAAATCGATCGGAAGGATAGTACCTATTACTATGTTGTTCAAATAGAAAAGTGTCCAAACCTCTTTTCAGTAATTGTAGCTTAGGTATAGCGGTAAAAACATAGCATACACGGAAATTGAATTCAGCTCATTATGACTCCAAATACCATAAACATTGAATTCAATTTACCAAACAAATTAATAGTCTAACTCACTATGTTTCTCGCCCTTTCTATTTTATCACAGTACTGGGTCACAAGCTCTACGCACGTAGCGCTAATAAGTCACCGCTACAGGCACTCGACAGCAAGCCGTATCAGATTTTTCAATAAGCACCGAGGATGCGACAAATGATGATGACTGCATTTGTGCAGAACATTCAACCATCCAAATGGCTTCCATGAAACCTCGCTTCAAAAGTCACGGCACGCAGATCGATAACGTTCCTCCTGCGAACGAATGCCATTTATGACGAAATGCATACAAAATATGGTATAACCTGACATTTGAATACTGTGGCAGGAAACGTGAACACAAAAAACAGCCCTAAGGCAATGTTACAGTCACTATAATAACTAGAATTATCGACATCTATCATTGGTAATGAAGAAGAAATTATTGGTATTTGGCAATAATCAACACGTTAGCCCAAAATGTCAATGGGTCATACAAAACGCCTCCCGTAGTTGCAGAAATAATGTTACGTAATTATAATGATGCTAGACTTCTCTTTACATCGGCACGCTAACGGTCGCCTTCTTTTCCCTATCAATAACAATATGTATACCGAATACAACCGGCGTTATACCAGAGCATTTGGTCTTCAAACATCTGACGCAGTTTCACTCGGAAAATGTTTGATGAAAACGTTTACATTCAATTTGGTTCTGACAGCTTTGTTATCGAGAATCCTGTTTTCAAGTTTTTTTTCGGCCTACGCGTTCGAAAGGTGTCAAAACCTCACGATGTTTGCGTTACCAATTGACCTGCCCGAAACATCTCCATTAGCGGAGGAAAAGTAAATTAACAGGTCATTTATACCACAATCCTGAGCAAACATCTCATTATAACTGAAGGCTAAGTGGAATATAGTGTTGTGTTAAGAATCTCCAAAGGTCTGTGTGTTTTGGAAGTTCTTCCTACTTTATTATCCTATTATGTTATTAGGTATAGCAATGGGTGAGATACCTTATGTATAACGTACAGTGTGTATGAGATCAAGTACTTCTTTTTAGCGACCAATATCAAGATTGCAATCAATTAATACATCCTTCTTTCCGTTTACAGTTTTTACAGACCTTTACATTCTGTAATACCAACACCAGAATTTGTACCAGCAACATAGGAGTACAGAAAATAACAAAGTTTCTGAATGCTGTGATTGTTTTAATAATGATAGGCAATCATAAATCCGTACCGTCTGCTTTCTACCCACCCGATTGCATCAATTAGAAGAGCGTGAGCTATTGGACATAATGATCGCTCGCTTTCGTGAAGGAACTGGGAAGGATGTACAAACATCATACGATCTTCAAGAAGATCAATACTTTAACTTGTGTATTTCAAAATCTACACATCTTTCAGCGAACCGGACCGTCTGAATTTGAACTAAGTACTAATATCCCCATAAAGAAGGTTAACATTTGGGTACCTGAACACATGAACTATCTAAACTATGACATATTCATAAAACTGGATGTATTAGGTCGTATTTTAATAGTTCAGAACAATTTTCGCCAGATGTCAACTCTTGAATGCTGGCCCTGTAATCTGATTTGCTTGCAAGACGATTCAATAGCACGGAATTTGTGCTATTTGAGAATCTTAACCTATAACGAATAAAAAAGCAGTATTAAAACGAAAAATCGTGAATCCCCACTACACAACATACCGCGTGCGCGTAGACTGGTGGGCGCAGTATAATTGCGGTGTATCGTGAGCTCACCTTGGCCGCGGCTCGAGCAAGGCCAAGGTCATTAAGGCAGAGCCGCCCCCCCCCCCCGCGTCCCGCTGCACGCGCACGTTTTTTGCGCAGTGATGTAATCTGCAATTCGGCGTGCGCGCAACATGGCCGGCGCGTCACGCTCGGATAAACACAGGTTAAAAACATTTCGAAAAATGTTCCGGTTTTCGACGATGCGACGAACATTTTTCGGGGGCTAAAGAAAGGTTTCGATATTTTCAATTAAGGCTAGCATGCGCAATGCATCAAATTTCTCGCATGAGACGACAAAACTTGCTATACCGTTGATTGGGTCATAGCACGCCGCAATCGTATTTTCAGCCAATCAGCAGTCTTAAGAAATGTCAAAATAATACATACGCATTTTTTTTATATTTCTTAAGAGCGCGATAAAATTAACTCTCGTGGCGTACGCTGGGCCTGAATGCCGACATTTTGTTAGCGTACAGCCAGCACCTCGTACTTACACATCACAATATCTACGTGGCAAGAGTTAACAAGTACAACATTATTGTTAAAGACATTGTTGACTTTCTTTTCTTGATACCTATATTTTTGGCCTTGAAATTATTTATTGCGTGCTAAAGAATCAAAGTAAACACCTGTAATCGACCTATTATTGCCGTAATAAATCGAAAACAATATTTACCTATTTGCATTTTTATTAATAACCGTTCATTGTCAGAGTTATAATTAGTCTAGTAAAAGGAGATCCAATAATTTGTGTTGTTAAATTTGGACTCTAGATTACATACCTACTAAAAGTCCCCGAGGGGGGGGGGGGGTGAAGGGGGTAAATCAGCTGTGGGCTAACCGTTTTTTGTTTCCTCAATTGGTTAACGAGTACTAACATAACTTTTAAATTAAAGTTCTGTTAAATCTATCACAATTCACTCCAGATGTCTAAGGTTATGGACAACTCGAAGGTTATGAGCAACGCCATATTTTAAGAGACAGCCGTTTCTCAAGCGAGTTCATACAATACTCTGTGTGATATTACACTGCTAGATATGAGGAACAAAAGAAAAACCAGGTTTAGGGTTTGTACGAAATATCAAAGAAAGTTTGTTTCGATAATTTTGAACCTTAGTTGAATTGATATTGGTTCTAAAAACGGTTGGTGTACGTTTGCTATTTTTTTTAAAGATTTAAACTTTGAAAAATTTATAATTAGCGTAAAATACCGCTATACCGATTCTCTTAACAACACGAATATCGACGATTTACATGCCAATTTGTTATGGCATATTTTGATATTGATATTTGAAAAAAAAACAACAGAACTTTACAACCGTCAATAAAAACTATTATAGGTCCGGAAATCTCATCTAGGGCCTCGAGATCTCCAACCGGTGCTCCAAATCACCGGCCCAATGAAGCGTAGACATAATCATGTCTCAAATGATCAACGTATACAAAGTCGCTGCCAATGCTAATAAATCTAAAGCGTCGTTTGATACAATCGACGCACAGGAAACTGTAGTGCACGCCTACACGGTCACCTTCACGGTTAATCTCAATTGTCACGGTAGATTTTTGCTTTATTACAAACTTGTTGCACCAACTAAGTCAATAATAATACTCCACTCCATAATATAAACACATCACATCATACATTCTTATCGTTTCCATTATTAAGTTTATTTCTCGTTTTGTTCATTGAAATTTAACTTTCGAAGAATTAGCCACGTCTCACTGCACAGCAAAGGCCATTATTGAAATCAAGTATTACATTATTGTTACTACGCTAGCTTAATTCGGATTTGGTATCACGAACCCGCAACATAATCTCCTTGATCCAGGAATCAAACCCAAGACCCCTTGATCTTAATTAGGCAAAACACAAGACCAAGTTACATCTAGACTTAGATATTAAAAAATCCTATTAGAAATCACACATACCTTTGTCAACACTAACTTGTTTGAATAATTTTGATCGTTTAGAACAAGTTCCGAGGTGTTTACAACCCTAATTTTTAGGATTATGATTATTATTATCTTGTTTTTTTTTTGTAAACAACAAGTTAAAATGTCTAGGTCAACAAAATAATGTGTAAAACATCATGATAACCTCTTATTTCATAACCTTATGTGATTTTTACTTCATGCAAACGACGAACTGAATGAGCGAAGCGTCATTATGTTTTTCTGCGATTGTTAGATTATGTGCTAATGTTTCAAGTTTCTTGAGAAAGTAATCATATTTATTTGGTCAGTATATATTGCGCATTATAGCTTTGTTTGTCCACTATATTGTTTAGCCAGTTTAGTTTTCACCGTCTGATGTAAATCGTGTTGAACTCAAGAACGCAAATTCTTAAACATTTAAAATAATTTAACGGGTCAAAACGCGACACCATTTTTATTAACTAGTTTACATTTTTATTAGTTCGTATTAACTACTAAATAAAAATGGTGTCGCGTTTTGACCCGTTAAATTATTTTAAATGTTTAAAATGGAACGCAAAAGTCTTAAAATTTATAACGCAAATTCTTTTTTACATTTTTCATTGATTTTATTTTTTAATAGGGGAACCCTTGTTCTTTTTCAATTTCATAGTAGCCGGTACATCATTAATTAATTTATTTTCAACTGGTAGTTATTTGTTTACCTAATTTTTATATCATGTACTTTTATCAGTACTGCTTATCACTTGAAAGGCTTATACGGAAGACCAACGTCGGGGTGCTTTGTCATAATGCTATGCCATGTCCCCAAATAAACATTTCTTTCGTATCTTTTTCCATTTTAGAACATAATAAGTAAATTCGAATTCCGTTTTCCGACACTGATATTCCGTCTTCAGCTGCACCTTCAGATTTGTCCTGGACAATATTTGGTGTTAAACCGACATTGTTCTCAGGAGACATTCCAACTTAATCGTCCACGTAATAACTGTTTACTTGTCGAGTCTCCATTGCGGTCTGCCTGCGCACAGTGCCTGCGGTCAGGGCTGAGTTTACTACGAGGGCGTTCTTTGCGGTGTCTTAAGATAGCACCCACTCCTTTGTATAGGAATCGATGAGTATAGTTTCATAGAATACAATGAAATATGGCAAATTGCGAGCTTTGGAAGGCGTGCTAACTGATATCTCGCTGCCTCAGAACATCGAAAAGTAAACTTGCCTTATACACTCACCTATAAATCGTCCCCAAAATTTTTTGGGCGGACCGAATAGAGAAATATATAATCCCATTTAATTTAACAGCTATGAAGGGTTCATGCCTAATAAAGGGATATATGGGTAATGGTTGAATTGGTGTGCAAAACAATAAATAATAACATTTGGCGTTACAATTTTGACAACGTAATCATCTGGTATTCACAGTACCTATGAATAGGCTGGTGTTATTAATCCAACTTGAAATATTAGAAACAGAAAATTTTTATCTCCCCTTGCGGTGCGGTCAGTTGGTAAGAGCAGCACGCGCGATACGCGAAGGTCGTGGGTTCATTTCCCGCACCGCAAGGGGAGATAAAATTTTTCTGTTTCTAATATTTAAAGTTCGCTAGTACGGCGTATAGTACTATAAAAATAATAAAATCGGTTATTAATCCAGCTCATGCATCAAAACTCAAATTGTTCTTCATCAAGGCAAATCTTTATACTTTCCTTTAACTAAAAAGTACTGGCCTGCAAGAGGCCGATTAGATTATTGCTTTTACCTCTTTTAATTTTCTCAAGATTGTAATTTAAACTTTAACACGAAAGATACTGCCCAACAACATACACGTAATCTGTAAAATATATGTACCAATAATGTTGTAAAGAGAAAACGTGACTGAATTGGTGTACTTATTCCTTTCATGAAGATTATACAAGATTAACATAAGGTACACGGGATCACATAATTCAATGTTAATTACACATCTGTATGCCATGTGTGTTACTAAAGCGTTTTGGGAAAACCTGTGCGCCATGTGACACGTATTCATACATAGTACCAGACAAGCATGTTACTATACTTTGAATTTCAAAATTGAAGTTCAAACATGATCCTTATTTGCTTTGCTAAGATCTATCTTCTATCTAAGAGTTCTAACTCTTTATTATAATCAAGAGATCTTGATAATTTTGATTTCTTGCTTGTAAGTGACTAAATTTATACACTATGATATTTTAGTTCCGGTTGCTCTCGTTGGATCAAATTTTGGCAACAAGCCCCGAATCCTGAACCATTATTGTATAGCAACCAAATAGCTTAACGTAAAAGTATCAGACTTTTAAGATCAAGTTATACGTCGAGCGTATTTTTATTTTAAGGATAGAGGACTGTTTTATTATCAGACTTTTCAATTCTGATCTTAATGTATATGGTGTATTAAATAAATGTAAAGTTTGTCAATAAATTTCTTTTGGATATTTCGTCGACGTAGTGTTGAATGTTCTATGATCGTTTTGTTAGCCTTCAGTGGATACCATCATCTCTCAAATAGTTCTAACATTAATTTTGGCACACCACATGTAGTCCCAGCCTTACCGGCGTACTATTAGTGTGTGAATGGCGGGCACGACGTTTATATTCGTACTCCGAATCAGACTCATCTTCCTGCAGCCGGTGCCAAGCTATCTGGCCATCCCGGAGCCATCTCTCGCCTCCATCCAAATTCTTGAAGCGTCTTTGATCGCCATTCGGTTTCGCCGGTCTGGCTCCACATCAACTTGAATTAGCAATCACTCAGTTTTCTTGACACCGATTTACTATGTGTGTAATTTGTGAATACAGCTCAACTAGTACAACGAGAAGATTCGTGATATTTGGCACATGTGTCGGTGAATAGTTCCAACCATTAAAATTTGTAGTAAATGTTATCAAGGCCATGGTTTGGAGTTCAATTGCCAAATCTAAAATAACTCTCGTAAGCAATTATTAAGTGGAAGCAGGCAGCCATTTGTAGAGTTTTGTACATCAATGTACATTGGGCGTGCCTGTATTTATTTTTCAAATTTGGGTAGTTCAATGTATGCCTAATTGATGAGAATAAATAGACATTGTACTTGCTAATACACAAAAAAATAAGAATGTGAATGATAGCAAAAAGGTATTCATTAGTTTTAACCAATGTATACCAAATAACCGAAATGTATTTTTCGATCAAATTAGTGATATCAGATTCTAGCATAAGTCGGATGGCGCAAATTAAAACCGATGACGGTTTCCTTGAAAGCCACTTAAAATCTGTTTAATATTCGAAGCGAACCAACAGTGTCTGATATATTGCATACCAGTGTTCTTTGCTTTAAATTGAACGAGAATGCGGTCAAGCGTTTGCATGCCACAAAAACATAACAACTCGTAGGTAGTCTTAAGATTGAGCTCAAAATTTTCCAAAGCATGCAGCTAGTTTGTAAATTGTTATGTGTGTGTCGGGCTGCGCGCCCACGCGGCTCGGCGCATGCGCGGCGGGCGCGGCGCGTACGCAGCGTTGTAGTACGCGCCCGCGCGGCCTCAGTGCCAACGACAACTCCACTGACACTCCCTAATTACTTTATTTCTGTTTCATTATCATCAATTACGGGGCTCAACATACATCCGATTCTAAATACTTCAGTATGTTTTGGCTGTTTCTTGACGCGAGCAACGTTCTAGATCATGACAGCTCTTGATTTTGTTGCTTCTGGACACAGCTATTGCACAAACTCAAAAGGCCGTATGGTATTCCTTAAAATGCCATCTAGTATATAATCACACAAGATTGACCCTGATCAACTTGAAAATGTTGAACAATATCAATGCATTGCTCTGATTATGTGGTAAGTAGCTAAAGCACTTGTGTTACAGAAATCAGAAACAACGGCGGTACTACAACACCCAGACGCAATAAAAAAGTTCTTTTTGCATATTGACCCAACAGGAAATCGAACACAAGATCTAAAAACTAAAAGTATATATAGACAACTAGATAGGTTTAATAATATAATTTTGTCTGCTAATAATGTAAAGATGATAAGTTTACCCAAGGCAATAAAAAAGTATGCTCATAGACACTGAAATTAAAAAGACAAGTTTAAATACTGAGCTCAATAACTTCACGAAAATATGCTCAACATGGACACCATTCAAGGAAAATACTTTCTTGAAGCGTCCGTCAACAAAAAGCAACAATGGATGGGATTCCTTCACAACATTTCTAGAAATAAATCGCTCATTGTGATTGGTCTAAATTAGAACGCTCATAGTGTCTGAATACTTCAAGGATATTTCTGGAGTTCCAATAAACGATTAACAATATTAAATAACATTTTGAGAAGATAATATCTGTAATGGTTTACGGTTTTACTTTATAAAGTCAATCTCTATAAAGGTAAACACATTTAAAAGGAATAAATCTTCAACCTTAATCAAAGTTTTATAAAACTTATTCTAATAAATATTCTAATAAATATAATATTAAGATGCGTTTGACAAATATGTTTTTTTCCTATATGTCAACATATTACAACAAATTGCCCTACACTGATTTATTAAAAGTCCCAATGGAAAAAGTCCCGAACCTAAGTCAAAGGTGAACAGAGAAAAATTTACAGATTTCGGTTGATATGATGCTTTATTTGCTGTGAATATAACTTTTGCTTCAGGAATCATAATAAAACCCTAATTTTGGGTTAACTAAATGCATACTACTAATTCTTGAAGGAGTCGATTTGCACGCGCTTAAAATAAAACGTGTACATTCGTGCGAAACGCCTATCAAAAAAATATTTTTATTGAAAGGGATTCGCACGTTCGGGCGAATTTATTCCGCGCCAATCGACTATTAACCCCTAATTTTGATTGACGATGAAAATTGATTTGTAATCCACCGTATGAGGTATCAAAATACAAGAGAAAAGACACTTACTTATATCGGTGACGTCGTTCCACTTCATGATGACGTCCGTACAAAAATCACCTGCAATCGAAACAAGAACATTTTAACGACCAATCAAACAAAAACAATAGCTGTACCGTTCAGTGCGGATAACGGGAGGAAAAATTATGTACATATTGGCATTATGAGCGGCCGTGACCTAATTATAGTGCAATAGGCCAAGCATTCAACTAGACGCACTGATATCTCCGACATTTTATAAAACCCGCCATTTTATAAAACCTTAAGGATAAAGCAATTTCTGTTTACATAGTTCATCGGATTATGATATGAGTAAGCTTTGATACCGCTAAATGGGAGTAGAAAATATAATTACCTACCTGCTGGTAGATTTTAGTCTCGTCATTAAACATGTATTTAATAATGTCCAAAATGACACTTTTAAGACAATTGGTTAAAGGGTAGCAAAAATTGTACGTAGTTGTTTCATTAGTAAAAAGAATCATTATAATTTGTTCAATTCAATTCAATTAAATAAGTAAGTGCAAATTACAGCCAAATAACTGGGTAAAGTAATTACAATGGCATGTTAAATTCAAAAAGCTCGGTTTCATCCGGGTCTAATGATGATGTTTAAATTAATAATGCTGAAACTCATTAGTGAAACCAACCGACTACAGTTAATTGTTGGTCGCAACAACCAAAAAGGTTTGGTTAGGTACATGAAATGCATTTATAATGAACTAGCTGTGCCCGCGACTTCGTTCACGTGGACTACATCCTTTCATGGTCGGTTTTACCCCTATCTCCCCTAATATTCGAAACAAAAAGTAGTCTAAACATTTAAAATAATTTAACGGGTCAAAACGCGACACCATTTTTATTTAGTAGTTAATACGAACTACTTACTGCCCGACGTTTCGGTTAGGTTGCACCAACCGTGGTCACGAGCTGACTGGTCTTGCTCGCCTTCGTCTGTTCGGGGGAGCTTGCAAATCTTCATCCACCCGCACATTGTCACATAACAAAATATTATTGAAGTCACTTCGACACACTAAATAAAAATGGTGTCGCGTTTTGACCCGTTAAATTATTTTAAATGTTTAAAATGGAACGCGAAAGTCTTAAAAAGTAGTCTATATTTTAATAGAGCTATATTTGTGCCAACTTTCATATCTCTAACTTAAAAAATAAACATTTTCCTATATAAACTTTCAAAGGTGGCATTACCTCCCCCCCCCCCCTTACTTTGTAACAAAAAGTATAGAAAAACTATAGAAAAACTGTGAAAGGTGTATGTTATTATACCTACATATAAACCTTCCTCTTGAATCAATGTATCTATTAAAAAAAACCGCATCAAGATCCTTACTTTTAAAGATTCAAGCGCACATAGGGATACAGGGACAGAAAAAGCGAGTTTGTTTTATACTATGTAGTGATTTAAGTATGGCCGAATTGGATGTGATGATAATAAAATACATTTTATGACTGTCAAAATAGCCATCAATTACTTTGTCAAAAAAATACTGTTTATCTGCTTTACTAAAAAAAACTATAACATCGCGATGTCACGAACGTTTTAAGCTGAACAATTATGTAAACGTATTAGTGTTTAGAATCATTGCACCCCTAGTGAAGAGATGATAAACGATAAATTATTATTATTATTACATTATTATTAGAATATGCATGTAGCAAATGTTATTCACATACCGTATAATTTATCTGAGAGTCCGTTTGAATCGGATTTTGAAAGTTTTAGCTTGAAAGAAAAAGATAACATTAAACATGTCAGTTCGTTAGTGAATGCAAAACCCAAGATGATATCTAAGCAACAGAGAGCTATTTCAGCCTTACTGCGTTTCAATACAAAACTAACGGGGGTTCCGTATTAACTTATTACCATTCAGGTTGTTTATATACTTAGGTCATGATTTATAATACTTTTGCTTTAAAAATTTGCAATAAGTAATCCTAAGTTCAAAAGTGGAATGTGTACAAATTTTCATATAAAAATGTTTTTATTGGGATCAAACTAACAGTGAAATGTTTTTTTTTTTCAATTCAAAAATATTTTCTTTATATGGCGGTAATTTTTATACACAATTTGAACAGCTTAGAAATTTGGAGCGAACTTTGGAGACGTATCTCTAAAACAGCTCATCTAATTATTATACAAATGAACAAATGCTTATTGTTTAATAACTGTTAGAACTATTTTACAGCGCAATTGAATATTGCATTACAAAATTAGCACATAATGTGATTTTTTTCTGCCGCGTTGTAAGAGTGGGAATTCTCACAAAGTATGTTAGGCTCCTTTAATTATAATGAAACATAATAGAACGTATTGAAGGCGTAAAAACGCGTTTTGCGCTTACTATGGGCTGGCCTGCGTTAGCTGTCCCGCAGCTCGCACGCGAGATGCGTTTGCGCATCCATTACCGCTGATCAATGCGCGCGCACGCACTGCCACCAATACTATACAGGGCATGCTTGCCACTCGTGCTAACTGACACTTCGGATATTCATTATATATTCATTATATATCTGAATATTTACTACCTACTGCCTGAAATTCAAATTCAAATAAAGAATTTGAATAATGTCGGTTCGCAAAGACTGCGTGATTTTTAGAGAGGTAGGACATAGCAATTTATCAAGCCCGACTGGTGAAATACCTCCTTATAATTGTACAGAGGACCTTATTATCACCGTAACATCAGGCGGGATGATGTCAATCTTGGAGTGCAATATAAAAAAAAATGCTAAAATTCGTCGTAAAAGCACACATAACAGATTTAAAGCAACAAAATATTTACCAATGAATAAGTACTTTGAAGCTATCTTTTAGCAGCTGAAGGCAGTGCGCTGTTCTAATCACTGATTCGTAAGTTCAAGGAGATAAGTTCTAAATTGTTACTTTCTAGAATATGCCTGCATCAAGAAAACAGGACATCGGAGAACGAGGAATACAGACGTTTGAGTTAATAATTGTAATGTGTGATTTTCTGAATGTAAGATTTTTCCAACTAGTCACAATGGAAATTAAAGGCAGAGCTGTATCTAGCCGAGAAAGTCATACGACATTTCGTGTCATAAATGAATCCAGACTTATAAGAGCTATTATAAACTTTAAGACTATTTTCTTGAGGAGTTAAACCTGGTAGAAATCGAAAGGTTGGTCAAAAGTTGTAAACAAAAGACGTTCTTAAATCTGAAGCAAGTATTTTGTACTTTTTTTTATATAACAGCAGAGTAACTTGTTCTGTGAGTACGCACGCATTGCCATCCTATTTGGTTAGTAGGTGATTATCCAAGCGTCGAATGAAGTAATTGCAGGCCCGCGGCGGTCTGGCGCGTGCGAGCGTCAAATCCAATCGTTTACAAATCATGGCCCCGATGCTGCAATGGTTCGATACTTTTGAGGGATCACAGGTTTGCTTTTTATCGAATTTATGTTTTAGAACTAAACTAAATTGTAAACAGCACGTCAAAGTAAACAATTTCACTTCGATATTAGCTCTTGCGCTGTAATAAAGGCGCTGCAAAGTCTAAAGTGTTTTTGATTTTACTATACTCATTAAAATAAAACTATATGACTTGGTCCAAAGTCACAGTAGATATAGGTTTTGAACCGGAAGTAGAATCACTTTGCATTGTATTCAATTACGATTCAAAAGTATTATATGTAACTAACTTGAATAAATAAATGTTTGAGTTGAGATATATTTAGACTGTGAAACTAATTGGTGAAATTGTGCTAATAAGTATATCTATCTCTCTATGCCAATACATAGCAATACCTACACAAATCAATTGATATTCGATGAATTAACTAAGTGTTCGCAGTGTTTCAATACACACGGACTGTCAACAAATAATGTTTTTGAAACTTAAACTTCGGCCCTCGTTTCCTATCTGAGGTTTGGTCTAGTTTCGGCCCTAATATTCAAAATACAATTCTAGACCATGCTACATCGCTACAGTAACTATTTTAACGAATCCGTACGATTTTTTTCAAATATAGTCAAAGATCCAAGACAAAAAAATCTACATCACAATAGACAGTACTAGGAAAATAGGATAACAAATATACTATTTAAAATGAACCAAGACGGGGTTAATGCCGTATTATATATAACTTATTTTTATCTCCTCTTAAGTACTATAATTTTGTAAGAAGTTAATTCAAGTGCGAATCGTAATATCAAATTCAGAGATTAATTTGAGAGCTCAAAGCCATCTCTTAGTTACTCATTAAAATGAAATTGAAACGAACAATTTTTAAATTGCAATTAAATTTTGACGCAAACTCCGCGTCAATTCCATCCAAATTAGAAACCTCATCCTATCTGAAAGGTCGACGGCCTAACTATTAGAATAATTCAGCTGAAACTGGGCCGCGCTTACTTTGTATGTATACAGTATTCTCTCACTCATAGCTCTATTGCGTCACGTTACGGTTCACAATCGAAGGGTTTGAATTTCGCTATGGGTTGAATAGATTTTCTAGCCTTACTGTTTCGCATTAAGGTTTTAGTTTTCCCAACGCCAGTCGTATGTTTCTAGCAAAATTCCATTCAGATCCGTTGAAGAATTTAGTTTAATGCACTTATGCAGGCCCGGACTTTACTTTCCTCCTGAAAAATGTTTTTTATGAAACTGAATAATGCACTTAGTATTCCTGATACGCCATGAATGAGGCTTACCAACTCAACTAAACCTACTTAGGTTTGTTGTTAACTTTTGTATCTGGAATTTAGATTAAACTTAACAACGTAACTAACTAAGATTTACTTTATATTTCATTCCAAGAATGTAGTTATTTTCCAGAACTCAATCAACAATAATTTACTGGCACCAAGATACTTCATGTTGAAATTTTTCTATTAAATTATTTATTTTGTAAACTCTACAAGCGATTGGTAGCACGCACTGCCATTTTGTTTTATTATAGCAAATCAATTGAGTATAGTAAGAAATCCCAGTTTTATTCTATTTGCGATTCTAGTCACAACGCACAGCGACGTAAACCAGTTCATGTCTCTTTTTTCCTTGTTCTATCCACAGGAAGAGCTGGACATATTCACTCACTCACTTAATGTGCTCTGATGAGATTACCATAAACATCCAAATTGTAAACTTATTTTTTATAAATTATATTGTCAATCAAACAAACGGCAATGTAAATTGATGCTTTAACTGTCAATACTATGGTTTGTGTGTACCTTCAGAGCTTTAAACTTTAAGACTTGATTGATCTGGATTAAATAAGATAGATCAACATAATAATTATTCCGTATATCTTAAAAGTTCATCTTAACTATAATAAACTGTATTGTTGATTGTTGAAAAAATATTTCATCTGTGTTTCATTTTGCGTATTGAAGAGCCCAAGTTTTTGTTTTTATTAGAAGATAATACAGGCAAGGAATTCTAAGAACAAGTGAATTGATGTAACCGATTTAAAAAATCTTCAGTTAATCGCCGTTGCAAACTACAAGTAAGCTACGCATTTAGCAGATAATGAGGTATGAATCAGCTCTTTGAAATTGGCCTTGTTAAAACCAACCCAACCTTCCGCCGCAAATAATAAAAAGGTAGCTCTTCGAGTTGACACACGGCGTATTAGCCAACCCTCCTCAAGCAAACGCCGCTGAAACAATTCAGGAGTGAATCACAAATAACGTCACGAATTCTGCGGTTTTCTCAATTTGTGAACACAATTTCCACGTGGGTGGATTTAATTAGCGAAATTTTTAGCGTTCGCAAAAGTTTGGCATTGTTCATTTGCCTAGAGGTAAATTAGCTTGAGGTACGCTAACCACAACAAACAATTTTGTACGAGTGATTTTTAAACGAGTTTGGGAAACAAACTAAAGTAGTAATAATAAAGGAAGGCAAAATGTAATATACTATTAGTCCCTTTTTAAATCAATAGAGTCACAGATGTCAATGTAAGTGACAAACTTAGACTGAGAAGGTCGCAACATGGCACGTAGATCTGATTGTTAAAAGAGAATGCAATATTGTTAAGCAATGATGTAAATGAATCCTATTTTATATTAATCACAATACTGGCAAGATAATTGTAAATTTATGTTCTAATTTTTATAATGTCTCAATGTTTAGATCCTGCCAACGTCTGGAAAACTGTTCCTCTATAAACTCTGACTTCTCTACCACTAAAATATATTTACCACAAGTTTCCATAGGTTGTTCATTACATTTCCTACAGATAATATAAAATTAACACGCCGCTGAAACATATCACGAAGCATTTACAAATACCTATTTTTCGTTTATAATTAAATTATGAAATGGTTTTTTTTTCGGTCGTACAGTAAAAACTAATTTTCGCAGTCAATGAACTGTTTTTTTTTGCTAGACACTGCAAGGCATGCAAGGGCCTTAGCTTCCAGGAACTAATTCGTACCAACATTTTCCATCACCCCAGCAACTAAATAGGTACCAAACTAGTTGTAAAAAAATGCAGAATCGTGCTTGAACTCCGCCTGAACCGATTGGTCATTGACCGAGTGAGGAGTAGGATTAATTAATTTGACGCTGAGCGTTCGCGAAGCTTGCCGATAAACAAATCACGAGTCCGTGTTTTACGTCGACCTTAGCTATTGTTCAAATAGTGGAGAAATGTTCCGCCCCGGTTTTGCCGTAGGTCAGTCATGTAGATTGTATCCTAAAAAATAAGGATACACTCCTTATTTTTTCCCATACAATTTAATAAAACTTCGTCTGTGTTTCGATTTTTACCACATCACTTAAAAATTAAATCAAAACTTTACCAGGAATTTGATAGATTTCAGCAGATTGTTATTCAAGAATTCATTTACCTATCTCGGATAAACTCTGCAGTTCTGAAACAACTTCGAAGAAACTTCGAGTACGGGGAATCCGGTCAAATCTCTTCATCGACAATACCAAAGTTTAAAAACAAGTAAACAATTTTTGACAAGACCTTAATTTTGGTTCACTAGAAATGACTACGACAGAATTTTTGGATGAATTTTGTCTTGGCCCTAATTACGCAAATTTTATAATTTAATCCAAATTCCAAAATAGGTAATATTACTTTTTTTTTGCGTTTATGGTAGCAGAATTTTATAGGAATTGTGTTCATCCAAATGCAGAAACGAAATTAACCGAATTGGGTCAGAGGCTTAATAAAAATGCCCTAGTTCGAGAGTACACTGCCGCTAGTGGATTTAATTCGTCGGCAGTTCTACAGGGTCATTGCAGGTCACATGACTCCAAAGATAAGAAGAGGAAAACAACAAAGGTTTTCATTTGGACAATTTGGATAGTCGAGATGATATCTGCACGAGTTGAACTTGACGAGGCATCGACGCGGCCGCAGCGACCTGGTTCGGTTCAGAGGTGAACGGCCGAGTGCAGCGAACTACACTGTGCCTGCTGCGAGCATACTGCATTGTCGCGAGTTAGGCTGTGACCGCTTTAGAACATGGTTCACTGTAACTGCTCTCAGCGCTGGATCTTGATTTTTGGAGGAGAGGCAAAAACTGAAAAATACCGCGTGATTTACCTTTTTCATCATCTACATTTTAGCCCTTAAAAATCGTTCATGGTCCATCCACTATATGGAGAGTACAATGACAGGGCAAATGCCGTATGCTACAATTTTACGTTTTAAGGGGAAGAAAAATCGCAAAACGTGCTATTCGCCAGAGTTCTTGGTCAGCAAATTAATCGGGAGTTCGATAACAGTACCTAGTTTGCTAAATGATCCGGGGCTGACTGCCCGAGATGGATAGAGACGATTCCTCTACCTTCACGCTATTTTGTAACATGCAGGTCCTAACCTAAATATGATTCGGAATATCTGGTTGCTATTTGACCTTCACGAATAACGTGGCCTAATACAACGGTTCAGCTAGGAAATATTTGTTTGGATAATAAAACCCACATAAAAACTAGTGCCAATCGATGCTGGCATACTTAAATTTTTAACCTAACACATTCAATGGTAATTAAACGTGGAGATTTGCGCACGAAATTTTGAATCATCGTCGGAGCAATAGTTGTGAAAGATCCGGATAAAATATTTGAATTCGAACCTGCAACTTCTAGAAAGGAAATTTAGGTTTCGATCCATTAAGCTAATAGCCCTTAAACATGCTGTGAAATGACACAGTATCACAATCATACTGATGCTGTCAGCACGACCTGATTCAAGTTCAGAGGTGAATGTCCGCGCTTGCTGCACTGAGCTACGCTGTGCCCTTTCTAGAGCATACAACACCGCGTCTAACTATTCGTAGCTTATTGTGGAACATCGGATTGGCCTACGTTCTGCGCTTAGAAACAAATAGTGCAGATGATGTCTCGTAAATGATGGCGCTGACAGCCTTGAATTTTTGGCGGACGGCAAAACCGAAATGCAAAAGAGAGCAATTGAAGTAGATGACTGTATCAATGTTAACGACTCCAGTTGATTGCAATTCTAGATATTCCAGACCAAAAAAATTATCGACCATTGCTTAAAGACGGAGACTGCTTCCCTGTATATTCCATTTGGAAGTAGATTTCGACGCCATCCTGAAAACGCCTTTGCCTAGATCATGGCTTAGATGCTGACCTATTTGAAGGTATCATTTTGAATAATATTCCCTCCCACGTACTGTTTAGGATGCTACTTCGCGTAGCTCTAGAACACACGGCACGGGAACTGCCTGGTCTCGTTATACTAACAAGGATCTGTTGAATCACGTTGCATTGTCTCAATCTACAAAAACTCGTGCCCCGTACGCGTGAACGATAACATATCACAACGTGGTTCCTCAACCTTGATAGCAGAGATAACGCGTTCCACGTTGATTTTTT
The DNA here is from genome assembly GCA_037074685.1 of Glyphodes pyloalis. Taxonomy (NCBI): domain Eukaryota; kingdom Metazoa; phylum Arthropoda; class Insecta; order Lepidoptera; family Crambidae; genus Glyphodes; species Glyphodes pyloalis. Next base: position 520,880 of record JAYKKO010000003.1, on the reverse strand, counting down.
GGTATTATTTCCAGTTAGTGAGTTATAGACTTGCTTAAGTGGATTCTGCGTGGAAGAATTGTCTTCTTTAGCATCTAAGAAAACGGATAGTCGAAATCATGATTGATACTGTAATTTATGGGTATTGCCAATGTATATTCGGATTGTTGAAAAGTGAAAGGTGGTTTCCTTATATAGTGCAATCGGCCTTAAATGGAAACAGTCCAAATATCATGAGTTCTAACAATGCACCGACGGCTATGGAATATTCCTCGTGAAGCTTAATGATGTTCTACATCAGAAATAGAACCTCCAGATGATAAAATACAGAGCCAAAATATTCCCAAACAAAACATGTAAATTCCACCAGTTTATGGTTAGATTGATTTTACTACCCCTTTACCAATTTTGCATCGCCAAATCCAGAAACACACATCTTGGCTTCAATAATCCGAGGGACATTAAACCAAAACTGACGTTTCGTAAGTTCAGCTCCCTGTTCCGTGCACAACAAAAGCTCAATTTGAATAAAATGATCCCAGTTTACGAGGCGAGCGCCTGACTGACTGCGCTGGCCGTCAGTCTCAGCAGCCAGTCGATACCCGAGGTCACCAACCTACATAGCCTTTATCGTGTCACCGCTGCACTTATCAGCTGAATACTGGAGCACCAATCACGAAAATATTCTAGATAGGTATATATAAATATGCCACAACATCACAATGTACATTGCTGTGATACCGTGGTAAGCAGCTATGTTGGTAAGCAGCTCAACTTGTGTTACAGGAATCAGAAACGACCAGGGTACCATAATATCTAGACCGGAAACAAAATAGAAAAGTTCGATTTATACATTGACCCGATCGGGAATCGCACCCGGGACCTTAGAGATGGCAGGACAGCCCGCTCACCTTTCGGCTCGTATAGGTAGTTGGAGGCACCTACCTAGATACCGGGCTATTTCCATCGTATTTTTTGTTATCCCCTGATGTTACTATAGTTCGCCCTTCTGTGAACTAAGTTTTGTAGATTTGATTCCCACCTGTAACGAAAATGTATGCTCTGGTGTTTCCATAACACATACGCGTGACCTACTTCGGGATCAGTGGGTATACTCTCAAAATATCGGAAACGGATGCAACATCGGACACTATTCGGTCTGTCTCTTTCTTACTTTTAAAATAAGACAGAGACAAAACATTGACAAACAGATTATTGGCTTTATATTGATCATTATATAAATTTTAGTAAGTATTGTAAATTTTGTACTAATATTGAATAATGAGTGATAAATAGTAAATTTAATAAAGTGGATTGGGTTCAAACGCCTAGAGTGACGAACGACTTCCGTGGACATCTTACATTACACTAAATACATTTTAAAGTGAGCATTTTTTTGCATATTTCAAGAGCCTACCTGTTTTCGTATCGATATCGAGTAAAAAGGGCTAAAGGTAAAAACACGTTTTTTGTATAAGAACACGCCTAAAATATTTTTTTCTGCTTTTGGTATTTATTTTTATAGCGTCATCAAATATCATGTGTACATTTCAACTGCCTAATCTTTCCTAATTTGCCCCCCCAACGATCTTGTTTTTAATATTCATTGTTTATATAGTTATGAATTGGAACGTCATTTGTAAAAAAATATTATACTTTTTTCGTAGCCCTATTTGTACTTTTTTATATTTTTTTTGTCGCCCTAAGCTTTTGCAGCTTTTATGGTAAATCCGGTGTCTAATAATATCGGTTCTGTAGATACGAGTACAGCCTGGTGACAGACAGACGGACATACAGCTAAGTCTTAGGAAACCTAGAAAGAATTTGAGCTCAGGTCGATGGGACCAAGTACTGTGCTGTGGAGGCGAGGTCGCCAACCCGACCTGTTATCAGCCAATAAGACATTTATCATCTCCGATTTAAACATAATATACCCACATGCCTGATAACGCCTGATCGTAAGATTGTTTATCATCACACATATTACTTAAGTATCATTGTAATTTCAGAAATATCTTCGTCTATTTATAATCGTAAACACGTTACCTAATAAACAGCACAAGTTATTGTAACATAACCGTTTTTAAAGAACACATGCAATTAATAATCAGTGTTAAACGTTTAATGTCAATTGAGGACTAAATTTAATATTCTGTTTCTTCCATAAACTGACCTAACAGAATAATATTACTTGTCAAGTATATATTACAAGCTTTATCTTCACTGCATAGTATAAAACAAAGTCGCTTTTTCTGTAATTATATCCCTATGTACGCTTAAATTTTTAAAACTACGCAACGGATTTTGATGCGGTTTTTAACACGCTTTTATTAGCTCGGGTTGTATGTATCTATGTATGTAACGGAATCTTTGAATCTTAATTTGACCCACTTCCCGGTCTTTGATTAAGATGAAATTTTGCACACGCTCTGAGTTCTGATGACAATACATGACTAGCTAAGAAACGTCATTACAAATCCAATATGGCGGCCTCCCCAAGATGGCGAACTGACTGTTTGAAATGCACTTCCATGATATGGGTATCAAAAGAAAGGGTTTGCTGTCAGGAATACGAAAAAAATAGTCACGTGATTCAAATCCAATATGGCGGGCGTCCAAGATAACGGACAGGCTATTTGAAATGCACCCCTATGATATGGGTATTAAATGAAAGGGTTTGCTGAATGGGATACGAAAAAGAATTATATAATTATTGATACATGAGAAAACTAAAAAGTAGAAAATAAAAATAATAGTTTAAAAACTAAAAAACACGCTTTTAGCTCGCACTAAAAATTAAAAAATAATTCAGACATTTAAGAAAGAAAGCGTGGAGCGTTTTGTCCAAAAAGAGTAAAGATAACATAAACGCTCCACGCTTTCTTTCTTAAATGTCTGAATTATTTTGTAATTTTTAGTGCGAGCTAAAAGCGTGTTTTTTAGTTTTTTAAACTATTATTTTTATTTTAAGTAGATAGAGTGTTTCAAGAAGAAGGTTTATATGTGTAATAACATCCATTAAATAGTGGGGAAATCCTGTTATTTTTTAAGTTTCTAATGAAATCATAAGTACTGGATCGACTTTAATAATTTTTTTAACGAGTGACATAGACTAATTATTTAATACCGGCGAAGCCGGTGCGGGTCGCTAGTCAATGATAAGACAAGTAACGTAAATGTCGTGTTTTATGCAATTAACACGTTGGTAAAGCCTACAGGATTTATTCAATGCTGTGAGTACTTTGACAATTACTGGTCTCAAGATGATTTACATTTATACTTGATTCGGCTGCGGCTTCGCTTGCATTTAATCCGGGGTAGCACGGTTCCTTTTTCTTTACTATAAGATTTACAAAGATACAAAAGGCAGACTTTGTCACTCTCCAATCTCCATCCCTACTACTTTCTCCACTAACAAAATCACGTCAATTTGTCTTTCCGTTTTACCGTGAAAGACGGACAAACAAACCATTGTGTCTGTCTGTTTGTCGTTTTCGTTTTCACGTTTGTCAAGGTCAAATACGTCATCACATTCACAATCAACTAATATAACAAACATTTATTTATTCAAGTTGATTACAAGTAACACTTTTGAAACGTCATCGGATACAATGCTAAATGATTATACAATGATCAGGAGAGCTCTTCGAAAAATTACTACTTCACGTCAAATTAATAATTTTTATTAAAGCCGATTAGGTTTATTCCTTACCTCGAACTTTTTATCGCCTTTATGTAGTGGCCATAAAAACTAATATCGATCAGCAAGTTATTACCGTCATATGTTTTCGACCATGACTACATTTGCGGTTGATTATCGACTTTTAACAGCCAATAGCCAAATACTATTGATTTAATAAGAATCAGTGGGCTATTTGAGATACGCAATTGATTTGGTCATAAATACAGCTTGCATTGAGGAAACCATAGGGTTGGTATTTTGTCTTTTGGATTAATCAGTAAATGTTTTAATTGTAGCTTACAAATAATAAGTTGTATGTACACAAGCACGTCATACTATTGGACTTGTCAGTGCCCTTATGTATTCAGCAAAAGAACTGATTCCGAACCGTCGGTTTACCTAGATGTGTGGTGGTACGTACCTACGAGTACTAGTACCTTAGAGAAAAATTGAAAGACACAACTTCCTCTTGATTTTATGTGATACCATCATTCTGGTTTTATTATCATAGTACCATACTTTGGTTTAGTCTTTTCCATCAACAAAAGAAATCATCAAAATTAGTTACTCTCTATTTGAAGTTGTACAATTCTGGTAAATCTGAAGAAACCAAGATTTAAAGAAATTAACAATATTGTCTTTATATGATACAAGATATCAAAGTGCCTAGTTTAATTGTACGCGTTACTCACTGTATCTTTTTTGACATGTGGGTATTGAACCAGCCGTCAGTTTTCAAATTAGTGTAAACCAAGATCTTGTAATCAACAACTTGTTCCACATAATTTATGCAACAACATCCATGTTTGGGGCATTGAATTACTTTCCTGAGGCGCACATCTTTAATTTGATATTTCCGAATGCAGTGATAACGGGCACAAAAAAAAGAAATAAAGTAACTGTTTGTTTTAGGTAATAGTACCAGATAGCGTGGGCAAACTGGTTTATCAGGATAATTTAATGTTAAAAGACTGAATTGATGAAAACTTATACTAAGTAAGTTCTGATCAAATCACGGCAATAATGGGAGTAACATATGGAAGAAAACTGTAGCTAAAGATCTAATTGTTGAGGTCAAAGTAAAAGCTTTTTAAGATGAATACTGTCTTCAGCAATGAATATTGCTAGACTATCATTAGGGTAAGAGGTTTTTGCTCCACCAGAAGTTTGGTGAAGATGATAATGCTACGAGAAATATAAGGCCAAATCGAAAAAAAAACAATGAAAAATAGACCAGAAGAAGTTTGAGCTCACAATCTCGTGTCATCGTAAGCTGAAACTTTCCCTATGACTTTTTGTTTTAATTGTTCATACATTAAACCTTTCTTAATTTATTTTACAATATGTAGATCTTACAAATTTTATAAATGCGAAAGAAACTTTGTCTGTCTGTCTGTCCAGTTTTCACACCAAAACTAACGCACGGGATTGTCTTGTAACAGAGGGGAGCGTGGAACTTCTTGGTAAGGGTGAGCGGCCTGGTGCGGGGGGTAGCATGGTGTGATACCAGCTTACATATTGAAAAAACGTCGGAATCGGATTCGAACTTTTATTTCTTTCTTAACATAAACAATTAAACAAAGACAAAACATTCACTTTCAGAATGGGTATCACTCCTAAAGTTTGTTAATCTGACCCAAGGTAGGTGTACGTGGTGTTGTGAACAGGGGGCAGGAGAGTTAATACACTTATGAGTCGCATTTTACAGTTACTAAAAGTAGAATAATTAAAAATGTCGCCCCAAGCCACTATTCCACGCGAAAGAAGTGGCGTGAACAGCTAGTTAAAATATAAAGTATGTGTATTATTATCGTATATTTAAAAGATACCGTAATGTTATTTTTAATGCTTAATTTATTGTTGTTTAAAATGATTTCTTTTTTTTTCTCCCATGTTACCGCACCCATATACAAACTATCTGCATGACCCAAGGGTTGACTGGTAGAGAATGCCCCTAGCATTAAGTCCACCTGTTGTACCTATTTGTGCAATAAAGTTTTTAAATAAATAAAATAAATAAATAAAACATTAAAAAGCTCGTGGCAGCCCTAAGGAGTTGGCGAGCCCTCGCGCATTCAGCGACTGCGTAAAAAACCAAACCGGTCCCACCGGTCCTCATGACATAACTTATACTAATAACGAGATATGTTGACGGAAACACACATACGCCGCGATATTCGCTGCCGGAGCCGCGCTCATTATGATCGTAAACACCACTCTATATCTCCCCTTATACAAAAACGTGGGCTAGGTTCGAACCCGCTCTATAAATAGTCGACCATTTTGAAAAGTGATACGTTTTTGCCACTGTCACTTAGACTGATATACAGGCCTAGCATACGCAACGCGACTAAATTTTATCGCGCTCTTAACAAACGTCAAAATCGATTGATGTCAGTTCGTCAGCTCCTGGTTGGCTGAAAATACGAGTGCGGTGTGCTATTAGCTAATCATCAGTATCGAAACTTTTGTCGTCTCATGCGATAAATTTAATATATTGCGTATGCTAGGCCTGATAGACTTTATAAAATATCAGCCTTATTAAAGCCAGAGGCCTTTGCTCCATAATATAAAACTCTTCGGTCTTTTTACGCTCTAATCAAAGAGAAATGAAATAAAATTGAAATGGAAACGTATTCATTTGGCGTAATCTGCCTAAATAATTCCTAAAACCACATGTTTTTGGTAAACTTCGATAGGAAATATATCTAGTAGCTAAAATAAGTGTTATGTTTGAATAGTACCAACAAAGTTTATGTTTATTTACTAATATTAATAATTTAATTTAATTTTACTAACCTTTAACAAAATATATGTACGTAATGTCTAATAATAAGTAATAAAGATTCCCGTAGTAATTAACTGTTAGTACTATCCATCTTTGGTATTCATTAATTTAGAATCGTATGGTACAAAGACTTTATCTACCTCCACTATTGAAATACCTTTATGTATGATTTATGTTCGCGTTTTATCTTTATGAGCCTGACTCACGCGTTTTTCATTATCTGAGCCAATTAAAATAATACAATCATCTACGCTAAAGGAAATAAAATTACTTTAAGAATTTAATTTTGAGATAAAAAAATTACAGGTGGGTGAAGACTATTTAACGAAGTTGTTGGGACTTATATTTAAGCATTTCACTCCAACAACTTAAAGAAAGTAAGTAAGGACGCCCTGTAATTTGTTGATGAGTAATGATGATATTTCTATATTAGCAAATTTCAAAGGTAGAGATGCAAGAGATTCAATATATTAAGGTCTTTAAAAAAGAACTGGATTCAGATTTGGAGACTCACAACTAGTCTTTTAACTTGGAACTGTCAGGTCTTGAAAACTGACGACTAATTTGGGTCGAAGTCGTTTTACCTCAGATATTAAAACCCTACGTGAATGGTGCAAACTTTACAGATCCTACAAAAAGTGCTTGCGATGGTCAAGATCTAAATATTTCTGATCCACTGAGAGAAATAATTAAATTCATACCTCTTATCGTCAAATTATAGTACACTGGTAATATATCTAAATAATCTGTAGGTCAAATAACAAAATCGGGATATGTCGGATCTCATAACCAGCTCAATGCATTTAGGTAAGCGTTTTCAAAAATAAAAACTATGGATTTTAAAAAATACGTTTTAATTTACGACCAAAGATTACTCGAGAATCTTCAAAAATGAAACCATTCGATTGTTCGTTTCGTTCTTGAGTAAGTCCTACTGTAACGGCCATCGGTCCCCACTATACTCTCTAGCTTAATATAGGGACTGATGGGAGCCCTCAGTGACCTCTAAATCAACCAGCCACGGAACCAGTCGACAAGTGAGCCAGTTCTACGTGCATATTAAGCGTCATTGTGTAGCCGAGATGTGCCGATAAAAACTGGTGAGTGAACAATATAACTGTGCGGCCATTGTGCCTGCACGCACAATTATGTCGTTTGCACGCGGGGGCCAAGGCAAACCTACCTCAACTATGGACTTTTGCTAACTACGGATTATTTAATCTGTACCTCGGTCACATTAATCTTAAGGCTCTACGTAGACGAGCTCGTGAATAACGTTATAAATCTATATTAAAAAATCAATCGCAGTTCGATACACTCGATAAAACTTTTAAAATAAGTTAACGGATCAAACCGCGATACCATTTTTATTTATAAGGTAATTTAAATAATTACATGTATGAAAGAGTTATTTCAATGTTATAAAATTATGTTCAAATTCAAATATTAGTCATACTAAATACCTCATGATTTATTCAGAGAGTTATGTTATTTAAACGTTAAAAAAATACAACTAGGCTTGAAAGTTAATACAAAAATATTTGTTTCAAGTTCACATCTATAGATGGGAGAACTTGAAACAAATATTTTATATAGCGTATTCAAGTTTCTCGTTTGAATATTCCGTATTACAAAGTATAGAGTCAAGTAAATCTTCACTTTGGCGTGGGATAATACAGACTTAATAATACGTAATAAATCAGTCGACAATTCTCAGAAGGCAGATTCTTTGGAGAAAAATCCGACAAGAAACATGCCGTTAAAAACTAGAATCGAGATACCTAGACGACGGTAAAAGGTTATAAAACCGAGGTCTGAAGAAGCAGTAAAAGCATAATGATATAACGATTTAACAAAAACCAGTGTCTCGTTACGTAAAGTGTCATCTGAACGTAACTGTTCGAAGGAGGAAGTTAGGTAAGCGGGTAAGGCGATTTCTGGTTGACACTAGCATAAAAAAACTATGCATGCATGCAGAGATTTATAAATTCACAAGAGAATAAGTTTCTAGGTCTGCCAACGGTAATAATCTATTTTTCAACCGACTTAAAAAAAGAGGTTTAACAATTCGACTGTATAGTTTTTTGTATGTCCACCGAAAACTTCTTTGAATAGATATGAACCAATTTCAATGGATTTTTTTTTCTAGAAAAGTAGATATTTTACGGTGGTAGCTATCGTGTTGCGGCTATCCCGAAAAATTAAAAGGAAAGTAATTTTTTGCTTAAAATTATAATAATTCTATGGATTTCTATTTTTCTGGAAAAAACAACTATCATTATTTACTTTCATTCCAAAGATCCGGCTAAAGAAGTTACTTTAAATTGGTGGCGAGTTGTGAGTGAACTGTTCGTCACTGCGACGTGTCAGATCTATTGTGACCACAGTTCACTAGGACTGCACAGCCCCAAGTACTTCAATAATAACAAATATATTTTAGATAGAATAGATAGTTACACTTTATTGCACGAAACTTTACAGAAATAGGTTTTACAGATTGATTACCTATAGTACAATTTAGGCGGTCTTATCGCTAGAAAGCGATCTCTTCCAGACAACCTTCAGGTAGAGGAAATAGTAGATGGCGAGAAATGGGAATATTTTAATTTAGTAATAAGAACCTATTAGTGCCCGATTTAGATGGATCATGATGCTCTATTTGATTGTAGTACCTACTTGTCATTCTGTCTACATATTTATAATTGTATTCCTCCAAATAATTTCCGTTATAATATTGATAAAAGCGAAGAAAAATAAATCTTTTGAGAGTCTTTGCCGTCGAATAATAAGCATTATTCATTGTTGTATATGGTAACATAAATGATAATACGACGCAAGTACACGGGGGCTTGTTCGGGAAAGACAAGATTAGATTACAACTAATGATCACAGTAAATATACTCCAAATAGGCTTTAAAACCCTCATAACATGCTATTGATAAATAGTAATCTAATTATATGTAATTTCAAATTATCCAAATATCTTAGGAAGATACCTAAGTAATGAAAATTAATACCAAAAGGGACGACTTGAACATTCATATTTAAACGATCATGCAATGTTTAATAAAGAGACCCAAAAGATCCAAAAAGTGTTATATCAAGTAAATGAGACGATTCAGAAATGGAGTCTTCTACAAGATAACTAGAACCATAGTTATTATTACAAGTAGGGAAACGCGTTTGCAATTTGCCCATTCCTTTTTTTAATCAAACCCTACCAATCGATTCTATAGATCTAATAGCGCTACATTTCTTGAGAGTAAAAAATAAATCTACAGTTCCCAGCAGATGCTATGTATTTATAAGCAATATGCCGTATAACGAATAAAATTGAGAACGTTCTTACCGGCCTTCGCAGGAGTTTATGCGCGAGCGTTGTTTTATCAGCGTTTTTGATTATGCGTCGATCGCAGCTGATCGCGCGGGGCGAGGCGCGGGTCAACGCCGCTGATTGGTCCGCGCGTAATCTGGCGCGAACGGACCGAGCTGCGCACGCGACGCGCTTTAATATTCCAACGAGCACTTGAGAGCAAAATTATTTTATAAACTAAATTCCTTGCGACAATCTCTTGCAACAGTAACCACATTTCACAATAAGGTAGAGGATTAAATATTTCTGTTAGATTACAGAAAAATATAAGACACATATTTTGTCATTTGTAAACAAAAAATCACTAAATGCATTAAAATTTAGCGCGAAGTCACTTCATCGTAGAGTGTTACCTAAATAGTGACGTAAACAGAGCCCTGCACTAAACTTGAATTTTTTTTTGAAGACCAAAATTCCTAAATACGAGTACAATTACTGTTTTTTACCGAGCCATCATGCCTGTTAATACACGCACGGACTTAACTCAATTCTATATATTTTATATCTCAAGCATGTTTACCGATTCGATATAGCATTACTCCATTTTCATCGCCATTGAAATGAAAAACATAATAAAACAATCGATAAAGATAAGTGAGAATTAAAATTGCAACTTTTACTAAACGACGCGACGGTTGATTTCTCCAGCGCAAAACGATGACGAAAACTTCTCGTGCAACAGAAACGTTTCAACAAGAAATAAAGCCGTATACGTCCCCACGAATAGATAACATTTAAGGGAAGTGCGTTTTTTCGGGTCGCTATGAATTTAACAATGAAATCAATTTCGCGAGCCGTCCGCATATCAACGGTATCCCGGCTCCGCATCCAGCAATCGCCCCAACATACGAGGGCGAAGATACATTTCACCTACACATTGTTGATCTAATTTACAATGCAAGGCTATTTCCAGAAGTCATGACACTGCGACGGTCGGCGGCGCGTTACGCTGTATCGGGGTTTGTAAATAAATAAGGCGTGTTCGTAAATATTTTGTAACGTCCACTAGTGACAATGGAGGCGGTAAACATCACCCGAACACGTTGGGTCACCGCATTGTTCCAATTAGTTATTGACGCCTATTGTCTCGACCTTCGACTTTGAAATAATCGCTACACGTAAGGCGGTTGCTTGTTTCACACGAGTCTTCGTATTTATTAGTTTACGCAGTTTTATTACAGTGTTGGTTTTTTCAGATCCTTTTCTAATCTGTCATCCAATGAATCAGGTAGGTATCATTAGTAAAAAAAAACTTTCTAACAACAAACACTAAGATACTATTAAAAACTACCCTTCTACTTACACTATGTTTCTTGAAGTGGGGCTCAAAATCATTTTGAAATTGGGGTTGGTTGACCTAACTTTTATATAAAATATAGGACAAAAAATATATTATAAAAACTACACCAGGAGTAAGAAGAATAGGCCATTGACCTCATCCTCTAATATTCTTGGGAAAACTAACTCTTTCAAAGAAGCAAAAGAGTGAGAGAGAACATCTCTCAGAAAATACAGCAAACCAAATCTGTGAAGCATATCTGTTTAATTTTATTCCAACCATTTAAAGACTATTCCACCGTCAACGATGTAGGTACACATCTTAAACGAACAAGAAGGAAGCCATTCACGAAACATGCCGTATTTAATTTTATTGAGGATGAACGCTTGTTAGATCCTTCACAAATATTGACGCACTTAACTCCATGAATGAGTACTATAAGCAGCGCTGTTCAAACGGAGGCACAGTGCAAAGATTAGCGTCCAAATGGTTGCGAAACCGATACCGGCGGCTCGTAAAACTGGTAATCTTGCGGAATGCGTGTCCAATTTTAAACTAAACACCACGCGTCGCGAACGCTGTGCACTCTGTAGCGCTGCCGTTTGGGACGAACTAAAACTTTCTTAAGATCGTTCGCTATCGCTGGCTTAAGAGTTAAATAATCAGCGAAACAAATAAATGCGCCAACCACACCAATCAACTGGAGATCAGATTAAGGTTTTCCTTTTCATTATGAACATCAAAATACACTTACTGGTGTCGTCAACCCAGCTAACCTAAATATGATACGTGATGATGTAGTTATATTCTTTGTAGCCATCATCGATAGTCAGGTAAGGAAAAAGAGTAAAAAAATGTAGTAACTCCTAAGAATGTAAGTGCTTTATTACAAATTTTCCATCATGCACTCTTACAAAATAGGTACCTACGATAATTGGCTGTAAGTAATAAATGCCTGAACATATCGACACGCATTGCTTTTCCTGAGGAATCCATGAACGCAGTTAGGTACAGTTAACACAAACTAACGTAGAAATTCATATCGATATCCTCTAAAGAATACTAAACAGTTTCATTCAACGCGTCGCGGTAGAAAAACGCAGTTATCAAGCGAGGCATTTTCGAAGCCCTTTAAGGATAAACGAGGGAATAGTGTATAATAATATTCTGGTCGTAACGTCGGCGCAGCTTACACAAAAGGATGTTTGAGTATACACGACAAGAAAAGCGATTCCGGGAACATCGTGGAGCTGCGCCCGCGCAGCGAGTGCCGCGATTACTTTTAGGTTAGTGTCGTCGAGGCGTCGATGGGTGGAAATTACGAGAACATTTCAGTCAAGAGTTGAGACGTTAAATAAAAGAAATTATGCCATTACCGCCAGGGAACAGTTTGAAGGGTTAATTATTACATTACATAATTGGTAGGTAGATTAAACGATTGCTTATGCAAACTCACATAAAAGCTCAAAAGTTATATGATTCATTGCATAGAACTGAAACTATTAGGAACGAGAAAGCCGATTAGGTAGAGAAATAGACCTAAGAGTAAAATATACCATTTGTATAGAGATGATATATGTTCCTTTCATTATGTTTATACTTCTTGCTAAGTACATACATACCAGATTTCAATGAGAACTAGAATTCAAAGACTCTATCTTTGAATTCAGGTGATCGTTACAATAGTCTGCTGTCCTAACGCTTGCCAAACGAGGATTAGTGACCCCAATGTCAGTTGGAAAAATCCGTCACATAGAAACTTAGCTCGACCTAGGAATCTAACCCGAGGAAGTAAGGATGATCATAATGAAAAAATCACACGGCCACCGTGTGCATGTTTCCTATTTTGTCAGTGTGATCCTGTTGGTGGACTTAAATAAATATTTACTGTCATTTTATTTATTCGTTTAATGCATTGTGAGCTTGTTGCTCGTCCGACATGCAACTAGCATGCTATGAGCATGTTCATAACTGCCTTGCAAACAAATATACTCGAGTTAAGGTCATTAAATCGTGAATCATGGAATCCTGAAATAGTCGCTCGCTTATTTCATAGCTGGAAGCACTAGTTCATTCGAAAGCCGAGCAAGTATATCAAGAATCTTGTTTCCTAGGAGATTTATCGAGAGTAGAACTAGTGTTGCCAATTGATAGTTGAGGTCGTGTCAATAGTATCGATGGCCTGTGGATAAATTATACTGCCACTAAACTAAATAAGCAATACTATTGTAAATTGGTCAATTAAATCTGTCATAATCGATACATACCACAGTGTAATTTCTTTACGAGCAAAAATATTATAGATACTATCGAAATACCTTATAAAGGACCGCTGTTAAATAACAATTACTTCGGTATTGTTGTGTTCCTGCATGTGTGTAAGGTTTACAGAGCTTCTCGAGGATGCTTCATTAGTAGCAGGAGTCCAGCCTTCAAGGTAAGGGCTACAAGTCCAGTAACAGCTTTATTATGCTGTACTTGTCGCCCTTAAACTAAGACCTCATTACCACTTAACATCAGGTGGGATGAGGTCAGTCTTGATGTGCAATATAAAAAAATGTCGATAGTATTTCTTTCATGAGACAGTATTTCCAGCTTTTGAGCTATCTAGAATATCGATAGTCCTATCAATATAAAAAAGACGGTACTTTTTTTAGATGGGAGGTATCGATAGTTGGGTAACATTAGCTAGCAGCACTATCTCGATGTAGGGCCTGTTGTACGGGCGAGTCGTGGCAGCTCGACTCACGACAAGGTTTTTGTGCAGCACGTCGCGTCGGTGCGCGCGCGCAGGGGTCCCATTCACTCGCGTCGCCAATTGATGCCACAAAACGCGCACATCTGACAGGGCTACGAGCCGAGGGGCTGCATTAAGACGTATTGTGCGGTGCGAATGACCCCTAGCTAGTAATTCACTTCCGCTGAGACCAGTTACATCGGGCATTAGGCCTAAGTTCAATCATCTCTGCAAATACGATTAACGATTTAACATGACAGATACGCTTAAAATGAAAATACCTGATACTTTACACTGATGAACTAATATTAACTAAACATAGCTAAAACCACCGCAAGGACTGGCTTCAAAGGCCCATATGTTTGAGATCTAAGATTCCGCAGGCAGACATTGACGCCAAAATTATAACACTCGTCGTTTTAAGTTTTTAGGGTTAGAAAGATTACCCCCATCAACCCTTCGTCTAGCAACCCCACTCTAGTAGCAAGACGTCATACACTTGAATCTGTGTACTCAACTCCTGGAGTTCTATACTAGCTCGTACCCGAACTTTGTTCACGGTATTCCAGGATAAAAAGTATCCTGTAACAAATTCACTCTAGTGTCTCTAGTAGCCAAGCAGAATAACATTTAATTGTATATTATGACAATTTGTAAGTGTTGTATCTAATAACTTACTAAAATAAAAAGAGATTTGAATGATAGTTGATTGATAGAAGACCACACAGTTTGCTTCTGATACAAAGTGTATATTCGCGACAGCCCTGTCTGTTTGTAAGTAGCAACTGTCCTATCGTCACAGTCTTCGGAGAAATGGCAGCAATTAATTGAGCCCGTTTTGGAGTCGACTTAATTCACATCATCCGTGATGAATGTCAATCTCGTAGAGCCCGCAGAACTGGTTAGAGTGCAATCACGATTTGGGAACAAGGATTTTTGTGCGGCGTCGAGATGGCATCCGCTTGTTCGATCCCACGCTAAGCCCAAAAAATATTTAGGAGAACACCACATAATACCTTTGCAGTTTGAAAGAATAAATAATCATTTGTATCAAAACAAAACCGACTTCTATCAGATTCTGGTCTTAGCAGTCGATGGTACCAACTTAGAAGTATCTCTTTTCTTCTATCAAAGAAAAAAAATCTTTGACAAAATATCAGACAACATCACATACTTTGACCTGATTCCAAAGTAAGTCGCTTAAGTGTCATGACAACCAATACCAGACAACAGACAGACAAACACAAATGTCCATTACATGAATGCTTGCCGATGCTTGAGATCTAATACCCCATGGCAAGCATTCATCCGATGCCAGTTCTATAGCCAGGGCTGGTTCAACACTAACCATTAAAAGAAACAAAATATGGAGCTAATTTTTACCCAACCAATTTATCTCTAAATCGCCAATTTTAAGTACGATCATCAGTTCGTGAAGGAAAACACTTGCAGTTCGATATTTGATCTTATTGCGCACGACATAAAGTCGGCACGATGTCCAAAGTGTGAAGTCTGACATGTTTGTACATCAGGAATAGTTTGCAAGATAGTAAAAATCTTCTATGCTTCGTGAAACCATATGACACAAACCTGAAGACAAAGTGAAAGAGTCTAATCGCGACAGTAGATTTCCGTTAATACTTGCTAAATTTAAACGCTCGGTTTTTATTCAAAGGCGGATTAGCAAATAAAATGGAATCGCTCAAAGACATCAAAGAGTTGATTAGGAACTTAACGTTATCTTGTCTGCCCCGATGACCATACAGCTGTACAAATAGCTTTGTGGACAGTTGCACCTTGATAGCGAGGAGTCAAGGACAAAACTGATCTTGTGTCAACAATTTTATCAGTGCCAATATGGACGAATAAAAAACCGATGAGACTCAGCGGCAACAATGACGAATGAGTCTAAATTTAAATATAGGTAAGTGTATTAGCAACGGTGTTAGTATCGAACAGCTAAGATTATCATGTGTCAATAGTTTTGAATATCAAACCTATCTGATCGAATAACATCTGCTTGAAGGATCATTGCGCAACATTGTGAAATGTAGATTATTAGAGGAATAGGTAATTCTGAGCAACGTTATTTTACTTTAATATCCGACAAATTAAAAAAGGTACTTATCTAGCTTCAAAATATTGAAGGTTGTTGTTCTTAGTTTTGTAGTAAAAAAATATGACACTAAACGGAAGTTATTGCCATAAATAACACAAATGTTTTAAAATTTAACCTTGACGATAGGAACGACGAAATATAATCTGTTCAAAATATTGATAGAGAAATTTAAGATGAAGAATGTACGTTTACATACCTACTAGGTGCAGGTATTACCTACACATTATGGAACAGAATAGCCGCAAACTTTTTTGGTCCATTACAACTGTGTGGAGCTGGAACGGGTCGCTAGTATTGAATAGTATACCTACGTTCTTGTTCAAATATCTGTAAAATGTTTGCTCATAAACATTGTCATTATGAAGATTAAACCTACATTATTTTGGTTCCTACCATCTAATTTCCAGAAGAATTATGTCACAATGTTTTAGTAATTAAGTAAAATAAGTGGGGAAATCTTTACCATTTACAACAAAGTAAGGCACGGTGAAAATTAGACGCATTCCTGTGTCTCACTCATCTGATTAACTGTGTAATGAAGATCCACGCGAATTTCTGAGCGATCGTCCGTCGCGGATGTCTCACGCGAAATCAATCGCTTGTAATAACCGGCAATGGCAACTGAATCGATATTATCGTAAAACTTTGTGGCAAGCTACAAATTATTTTTTGAAAACCTTAGATATAAAGATAGATTATTTATTGTAGACTAGCTTTTGCCCGCGACTTCGTCCGCGTGGCGTGTTATTGTGTCATTTCAGTATTTTTCTCGGTGTGTGTCGAATGTAAATAATAATGAATGTTGCATTCAAAAATTTTAAAAAGTTTTTTTTTTTTTGAGAAAATACATTAAAAAACAACATAACAATTATTCTGAATCTGGCGCTAGTGCAGTATTTTTTCATGAAAAAGATGTTTCCCATTCCCATGAAGCTGTACATTTGCTAAGATACCCATATACTAAAAAATTTCAAGCCTCTAACTCGCGGTACAAAAGTTTTTCCCGCTATTCCCGTTCCCATGGGAATTTTGGAAAATCCAATCATGACTTAACTTTGCATTCACTAAGGTATATGCATGTCAAATTTCAATCATCTAACTTACGCGGTTTAGATTTTTTCATACAAAAGTTTTTTCCCGCTAACTCCCGTTCCCGTGGGAATTTCTCAAAATACAGCCATAACTAAACTTTATATTTACTAAGGTACCTGCATGCCAAATTTCAAGCGTCTAACTTAAGCGGTTTAGATTTTTCATACAAAAGGATTTTCCCGCTAATTCCCGTTCCCGTGGGAATTTCGGGAATTCCTTTCTTAGTGCACCCCTACGGTACCTAAGCTACGTCCCTTCCAAATTTCAAGTGCCTACGTTTAGCCGTTTGGGCTGTGCGTTGATATGTCAGTCAGTCAGTCAGTCAGTTTCTCCTTTTATATATATAGATTAATTGGTACCTTAAGTGAACTTTACGCGAGATTTGAACTATTAGAAAACAAGAAAGAAATTTCTCAAATAAACAAACCTAGAAAATATCACGGAAGAATAGAAGGATGGCAAGTTAATATTTTTAGTAAAGGATAGGGAACTTAAGCAAGAGGCGAAATTTGAATTATCAGACGTAGTAGACTACATATTCAGGATACGTTACAAGATAGTCGGTAAACCGGGGAAAGAATATAGGAATCACGATGTCCAAAAGAGAGCCACTTAGGCAAGTGGAGTACTGACAACGGCAACTGAATACATGGTCGTACTTACGTAGGCCAAAGATGATACAGAATTAAAAATAGATTGTTTTTTTTAATGAATAACCAAAATTACAAATTCTGTTTGAAATCAAAATACACTATTCATAATAGCTAGATAATTTAACAATGTAGGCAGTCCCAAATTTTAGAGATGTAAATATTTTCAAGAATTTTCGGGCCTTGATTCATATCAAAATGAATATGGTCATCCATCTGAAGATTTCTTTAAGCTTTTGTCATTTGTTCGTAAAAATGTTTTGATTACGAGTTTCTAAGTTCCCCTGAAAAATAATAGTGCCTTTACCCTCCCACTGTATGTAAAGGTCACTGTAAAAATAAGTTAAAATTGAACTATGTAACTAGAATACCACGACAACATCAACATCAGGGTGACACTTTAAGAATAATATTTTTCGTGAAGTTGTTTTTCTGCTGAAGGTATTTTCGTATCATGCGTATACCTATGACGGTTAGTTAAAGTAGTGCATTCATGATTGTTCATGTTTATGTGGAGACCGGCTGTCTGGGAGTATGGGGGCAACCCGGTAAGCATTACACCCACCGCCTCCACTGCAAGGTGGGGGTGGTCTTTGGATCGGCCACCCCCTCCCCCTAGATTCCTAGGGAAAAGTGATGAGAATGTTTTTACTAACGGCAATTCCACCTGTGGTGTGGTTGGCCAGGTTGACCAGATTTCCCACATCACCACCTAAGTGAACGATGAAATCCAACCAAGAGGTTTTAGAGGGTAGCCTTGCTCTTCTCAGGGCGGGGAGTCCCACACACGCCGACACCTCCCTTGGGTGACGGTACGGTACATCAATGTATTTCCCCTCGTCAAGACAAAATGATTCTTTATGGGTAGGTATAAATCTAGACCCGGCCACTGTACAACATAAACATTGGCTGTCTCGTCTACCGAGGAAAGTTCTAGGGGCACGGATAAGGCCAGTAATAAGGTTATCGCACAGAACTATTAAGATAGCGTTTAAAGTTAACAAAATAAATAGCTGAAAATAACGCTTTTGTCGCTGTTACGTCAAGCTAGCACGAATAACGAAAATGGTCACAATATCTAATGGCTATTAGTTATTAGATATTGTGGTTATAGATTCACTGCAAATAAGTGGAAATTTTAGAACTTCAGTAATTTCATGTCAATTGTAATAATAACTACATCGCTCGCGTTATTTCGGGATAAAAAGTATCCTGTATATTCATCTGGTATATCATCTCCCTTCTTACCAAATTGTATCCCCAATCCGTTCAGTAGATTTTGCGTTATACGTACAGTCGCCGTCAGGTATATTGTAGCAGACAAAGTGACCAAATACTTCTGAACAGTTAAAAATGTCAATAAGTTCCATACACTACAAGTTACCATTAATATCTGACCAATAATTACTTCAGTAATATTTGAGCAGATGCTAGTCAATAATTTCTTTACACACAACTAACCAATAATATTGAACACTCATAACGTCAATATGTGTCACGCACGTCATGTGTCTCATTTGGCTACCTGTGTGAGATGTGTGTTCAGATATTATTGGTTAGTTGTGTGTATAGAAATTATTGACTAGCATCTGCTCAGATATTACTGAAGAAGTGAATGTTCAGATATTAATGGTAACTTGTAGTGTATGGAACTTATTGACATTTTAAACTGTTCAGAAGTATTTGGTCACTTTGTCTGCTCCGATATATCTGACGGCGACTGTACCAACACCTTTAAAAATTTCCGGATTAATGATATTAGTAGGATGTACGTTGATGAATTCTACGAAGAACAGAAAAAGACACGGTGAATGATAGTACAATAGAGAGATCAGTTAACGCAACCTAAGCCTATCAAGGCTGTAATCATCGGATTGGGAACAATCTAGAAAATCGTAAACCCACGATATCGATCCTTAATTTGTTACAAGTAGGTAATCCTTTGGGTGCGTTATCGCGATGCGATATGGAAAATTTTACCAAGTCGATGGCAGATAAAGTGATTATTTAATGCAATTCAAAGATAACTTAAGGAAAGACCAAACGAGTCCGTGACATCAATCAAAACTGATAGATCTCTCTTTACATCGTTGACGAGAAAATTAATTTATATTGTTTTAACAAGTTAATGAGAGAACGCCTCAGTCAATAAAAGATAGCTACATTATTCCAAACACTATCAAACAGTTTATAAAAACTTCATTTTGACGACCTCCGTAGCCGAGAGGTGAGCGGGTCGGACTTTGGCGTCTCGCCATCTCTGAGGTCCCGGGTTCGATTTCCGGTCGGGTCAATATGGGAAACGAACTTTCTATATTGACTCGGGTCTGGGTGTTGTGTTACCGTCGTTGTTTCTGATTTCTATAACACAAGTGCTTAAGCTACTTACCATAGAATCAGAGCAATGTATGTGATGTTGTCCAATATTATTTTAAAATAAATTAATATCGAATTTCTCAGTGAAGAAGGCTTCTTAAAACATTTTTAAAACGTCATTGAACAAAACAATGCAAAGTGACTCTACTACCGGTTTATAAGAGCCTAAATTTACCGAAAGATGTAACATAATATCTTATCGTATATTATGTTACAGTAGCAATTTTTAACTTATTGCTATATGTAGATCACTTTGGACCGAATCACAATGTAGTTTTGTTTTGATGAGTGACAAAGAATTTTGTATTTATTTACGAAAGGTAAGCTGGAGCAGACCAGTTCCCAAAGGTAGCACCTGTTTACATGCATGACGTATGTGCCAAACATCGCTTCACAATAGGTATCCATTATTTCTGGTAGGTTTCTTTAGCACTAACAAAAAGGATAATAGATTATCTGGTATTAGATACTGCCAGACTTGTATGGCGATTCAGTAGTTCCTCTCGTTACTCACCACATTGCAACGCTAATATAATTTTTATACTAGGTATTTTCTGACAACGTAACTATTCGATTATCGTTTTTGTTCTTGCCAACGGTACCAGCACGACAAGATTGATTGCTTTTCCGAATTATCTGCGTAACTATGGCCATATTATTTATGTTGCTTTTATCCGTGATCATCTTTTAATACCACATTGGGTTTAAACAAGCATATAAGCCCAGTAGGCAATCGACTCTGTACGTAGTAGGTACAGTCCCAATGAGTTTACTTGTATTCAGTTTCCATATTTAGTAAATATAAAAATAAGTTGTTGTTAATTAAAGCTAGATTTGGTATAAAAACTGAAAGTAAAATAAAAATAACCCTAAATTTTTGCACCTGGAGGCTGATTTATAAATATCAGAAACAACTATGATTCGGAAAGTCTATGTTTTGTCTTTGTCCAGTTATGTCAAAAAAGAGATAAAACATAGTTCCTGAAGTCGATTACAAGATACGACTTTTTACGGGTATGCTGGTTAGAAATAGAAAATGTCTTTATTCATGTAAACGTTTACAAAAGCATTTATGAATTGTCCAATTATGTAAACTACCACCGTGTTCGGAATGTTGATTCTATCGAGCAGAACCGGCAAGAAACTCGATAGAAGAACCGGCAGGAAACTCGATAGAAGAACCGGCAAAAAACTCGATAGAAGAACCGGCAAGAAACTCGATAGAAGAACCGGCAAGAAACTCGATAGAAGAACCGGCAAGAAACTCGATAGAAGAACCGGCAAGAAACTCGATAGAAGAACCGGCAAGAAACTCGATTTTCGCTTCGAGATTGCTTTAACTACTACCGCTCTACACATTGGAACAAAAAAAATATTCCAAAAACCTTAGTCACTGAACTATAACTTTTCGACAGTCGTGTTAATTTTTTTAAGCTTGCCTATAATTGGCAGATATCGGCTGTATTTTACTGGCAACACCGGTGTGTAATCGTTATCATCCGTACCTATGCCACCGCGTGTCATTTATCGCTTCGGCAGCAGGCAGCCGCGACAGATAAACGGCGTAGACTGCTCGGCTGCTCGATAACTGAGCTGGCGGATCGGGTTACTACTGAATCAGCTGTGAACATCAGTCTAGTTGAAGGGGAAATGCTTTGGGGCACCGTACTGCTTCAGTGCCGATGGCAGCGGTATGCGTGGGAGTCTCTGCTTTGAGAAGAGCGGCGACTTTTTAATGACGACGACAGTATATACCTACCACGGCGTTCATGAACACTTATCTGGTCTACCTTCTATGAAATGAGCATTAGAAGTATGACTTTTTCTTATGGAAGCTAAACCGTATTCCACTGCCCAGGATGGTTACATACAGTCAAGCTAGACCGCCCTTACTTACTGGGATGGGCTGTTGATCGTACTATGTAACATATTATATATTAGAACCTTATAAAACAGTGTATGAGTAAAGAATTATTTTATTCCGATTCCGATTACAATTACAATTTTTTTGGCGTAAATTTTAATCGAATTAAAAAAAGTAAGTAAGTAGCAGCACAGCGTTGCAGAAATCAGACACAATGATAGTACTACAACACCCAGACCCAAGACAATACATTAGAAAATATTTTTTTCCTATATTGTCACTTTTAGAAATGTTGTAATAAGCAGGTCCCTGAATAGTGATGTCAACACAGCCCAGCTAACTACCGAGAGCATCCCAAGTCCCTGCAGGAAGCGCACTTAGCTCTAAACAGCGCGTCTGAGCGGCCATTACGCTAAACGGCGTCTCCTAAGGAACTATTGTTTCTACGGGACGCGGAAGTACCGGGACTCACGGGGTCCTTAACTTTTTGTAATTATTACTAAACACGAACCGCCGATGGCGGAGTAACAAACCGTTGAATTTAGTTGGACAAGTCGTGTGTTTAAAATGGATTAAAACAAGTGTTCACAGATTTTTAAAAAAGCCAAACAATCACAAATTTTAGTTATCAACTTAAAACACACATTGCAATTAGATAGTTAGAAATGGTTTCTGAAGTGATTAAAAAAAATCAAATAGCATACCTAATCCCTTCCGTGGCTTGAACTTAAGTGGAAAGATCAATTAGGTATCGTGGTGTGAATAAGCACTAATGTCATTTATTACAAGAAAAAAAAACATACAAAACGAGTTAAGCCAATAAAATTTCTTTTCTATTTATCATAATCGCTTGAGTCACACAAACAAACAACTCGTGATCGCGACCAGTCGCCGACCTTAAACTCTGACATTAGCAATAGCAATCGCTATCAGTTAGTTTTTCGGATCGAGCGATAGCGACTGTTTGTAAATGTTTTTAGTTTCAAATTTAATTAATGGCATATGATAAAAATATGTTAAAAACATAAAATTGTTCGATAGCTTGTTTATATTGCTGTAAAGCAAGATGTTATGAGACCAGAGAAATTGACTGTGTAGGGGTTTTAGGGAGGCACAGACGGATTAAAATCGGCCAAGAGCGAGTAAGGGTTTCGTACCATTGATTACGTAAACAACAGTAGGTACTTTCGACATCACGTCTTTTGTGTACCTACTTATCCAGAAGTAGACACCTACCTCCTCGAAGTCCGAAGCTGAATAATTAATCAGACACTGTCCACATCGTTGCAATAACAAATTAATGAGTCCAATATTAGCTTTAGTTTACCGCGGTTTAAGATAACACTGAGGATTTTTTTTTAAAACCCGATGACATTCAAAACAAGCACTTTGATTATAACATCCTGCGTGCTGACAAAATAATACGATAGCGATAAGGCGCGATGACACCCGATGATGTCACCGATTTGTTGTGTACTGGAGATGAATTTCCTCAAACATCTTCAGTCTCCTAGCGTTTACGGAACCCAGAGTTCGCTTCGACAATGATCCTGATTTCACGACTCAAGGTATTAGATGGTAGCGATCGCTGTCTCATATCTTTAACCCTTACAAGGGAATCAAACAATTTGGATCAGGTATAGTCAGAACCAACGGCTTAACGTTCCTCCCGAAGCATGTAATCATCATTCTTATCGGACAATCGGGTGGGAAAAGCTCTCAAAGTGAAAGTGTTCCCTGCGGGATTAGAAACCATAACCTTCGGGTTGTGAACTTAAGTACCCAACCATTACACCACCGAGACAGTTAACTACAATTCCGCATTATTTTCCAAATAATATGAGCCAATACAATAACGCACTATAGGGTATGAAGTACTCTACTTATTTTTTTCGCATTGGTCGCATTAGGTACATCTTTAGACGATTTCCGATATACTTAAACCTGTCTTTTCATAATATACTAACAACAACAACCTAATTACTCAGTTAATGGTCAACAGCACGTAAAGAGATCGTTACTCCTCTTTGGAAGAACGCAAGAATGGCCGGACATCGAGCGATATTGAGACAGCGCGGCTTAAACCTTGTCAACTTCTTAGCCTCGGTATCCCCGGGGATATCTCTGAGCTACAGCTAAATGATATTACTGGAATAAAACATAACCTCATTTCGACGAAACCCTTGTTTTAGTTAATTGGGAAGAGATGACGTCAGCGGTCGCTTGGCGACCTGATCATATTCGGAGAAGACCAATCTGTTGTGGTGGAGTGGGGTCGTATCTAGTAAAGGTTGAAGTGAGACCTAACCGATTAAAAAGGACGTTACTTATTACTTATTATATAAATAAATAAATAATGGACAGCATCACATACACTGCTTGGATTCCGTGGGAAGCTAAAACAGTTGTGTTACACAATTCATAAAAAACGACGGGTACCACTACACCCAGGCTCGAGACTGGGTGTAGTGAGAGAAGTTTGTTTCCCATATAGATCCGACCGGGAATTGAACCCGGAAATTCTATGTTATGGTATTTATTTTAATGACCCGCTTCGACTTCACCCGGCAATAAGTAATATTTTTTCCACTTTTTTAAGTTTTTGGGACTGACTTGTTTATAATAAAAAATATGAATCTGTTACATCATTTAGTTGCCTTACTCGCAAAGTCCGCTTTTTTATGGTTGTACAAGTGCCATATACGGTTGAATGCGCTAGTGTGTGTAAACGAGGGGTTCGTAAAACAGCTGTTTCCCAATCCATATTCTGAACTTAACTATACTTTGACACAGCTCACATCACTTTGTTTACTATAAAACTAGCTATTGCTAGCGACTCCGCCCGCGTTATTTCGGGATGAAAAGCTTCCTATATGTTAATCTAATATGTCCTCTCTCTTCCTACCGAATAGCCTCTAAATGCGAACAATAGTATTTGGGTGAAATAGTAAGAAACACTCTTTGCGTTTATAATAGTCGTTAACTAACTGGCTTAATGAGATAGTATAGGTAGATGATATCTATAAATGAACCATCGTATAAACATGCATAATTAAATGTTAGCTAACAAATGACTAAACATCAGTCTACTGCAGTTTTAATGAAAAAAAATATAAATCTGATTAATTGGCATTTATAAATACATTTTACTAGCGGTCCTCTGCGCCTTCGCACGCATATTAATTTGTTACAAAAAATGTAATAAATGAAGAACTGCTCGACCGATTCTGTGCAAACTTTCCATAAACCATCTACTAAATAGTTCGAACAAAGCCTAAATAGTTTATTTGGATAAGTGAGCCCGTTCTTGAATTATAAAATGACAACCAGAAATTGCATTGATTTCTATTGATTGGGTAGTTAAGTATATTTCACAGGACCTGTTACCAAGAAAAGGTTGAGGAGACAAGACGGGGCCTCGGGTTGAAAACTACCACAGAATCTGCTAAAACGAACCTTTTATCACAACCGTTGACGCAAAAGGTCCTACCAATAAATACCACTAAATCAGAACATTCAGCTGTCTCAAAAGCCAGCACAAACAAAACCTGTCGCAGCATAATTCCGAGCCCACCATTTCCATTTCAAATCAAAGCAAAGAGATGGAGAATGTGGGAGAAGTATTTCATTTCCTGTCCACAGCGCGAGGAAATAAAATTTCTTTTCACAGTGCTGAGCGCGATTCGAAACGTAGCAATTCGATATAGGTAGCGTTGTTAACGCAGACTACCGACACGGAACCAAATTGAATAAATATTAATGGAAAAATGACAAGCGTAATGGCTGCCGCGGTGGAGGAGTATGATTTACACGGAAATCGTTCAATTTGCGAAAATTCCGCTCCACTTAATCGCGGAAAGTAATTTCGTAAAATATTTCAATCTCTATAATTACGCGCTAAGGATAAAGCAGAACGCCGGGAAATTGATTAATGTTAGTTGAAGCCAGTTTGACTCGTTGAGATAATTATTATCTAGGCGAAGGGTGAACGATCCTCGAGCCGACTTTACATTATTGGGAATTTCGGAAATAAATGATTGTTCCTCGCGGATTTGAGTCACACCCACCACAATTTATTTTTTATTTGTTGCCGGAACATAATCAGTATTAAATGTTCTTAAATGTATAGCTAGGTAGATATTATTCTCAAATAGGTAATAGAGTCCATTAAAACTCGGCGTCGATTAGGACTTCACGACGTAAATCTTTGAAAACTGAGATAGATTCCGAGGTTCTTGCCGGTATTTGGTGGAATTCAATAATAGTTTCACATTTGTTTACAGACTATTCATAGGGTGTTACTATACTCATGTAATTTGCACCACTAAAAAGATTATCATGTGAACAGCTTGAACTTATCCTGGTAACTTCGATTTCAAAACATCTCCGCATATAATAGGACGTTTCGGAATGTACAAACAATACAAGCCGGAAGAGACTATCATATGTGCTCTCTTGATAACACAACACACCTATTCTAATTTACAGGTAAAACCGGACGGAAATTAATACTATTATGCCAGCAGCTGCAGTTCATTGTTAAACGTTTCCACAATTACGTACGGATCAACAAGACACATCAATGAATCGGAAACTCAAACTAATTGGATAATCTCATTAGTCGACGTAATAATCGTTTATGGTCCTGCGTGCCGGACGCCGCTGTCCATTACAAAGGCATTCAAAAATAATGACAGTACTACGAACACTACGATAGGTAGGCGAGTACCGCAACAATAACAACGCAAATTGTCACTATCTCGAATTAAAACGTTGGAATAGGTTCAATTAATTCACTCGACATCCGATTATATCGATAATGTCCAAGGTCACGCGCCAAGGTCATCCCGGATGAACGAGCCAGCTCTGATCACTTGATGGATCTCTCGGGAAATTCGTGAACCGTCCAATCACTCAACGTACACAACAATGGCTATGTGAGTTAGTACAGGTATGCTAATAAGAATCTAATAATGGTCTGCACACAAAGTGGATAAGCGACTTCTAAATAGACCGTAATGGCTGCGTAGGTGTTCCGTGAGGGCTTTTAACTACGATTTTTGTTAACGTTAAGCAGGAAGAGAATACCTGACACTTTTACAGGTGTGCCGCATCGTGTAAACCGAACGCCTTTGTTACGAATTCCGCGAGGAGGTCTATTACACGTCAAACACATGTTAGCTAATCGAAAAACTGGATTATGAAAGCGGTTTCCTTTTTCAAGGTCGAGACAAAGAGTAAGTGTTCTATCGCTCTAGCACTGGGTGTGTATTTTGGTGCGTTTCGCCGGCCGGCTCGAGTACTACAGCTCGTGGCAGATAGTTCGAGACTCACCGGTGTCCGCGCGTTCAGCCTCGTCGTCGGACTCGGTGCCGGAGTCCCGCTCCTCCACCTGCAAACGAAAGCACACCGTCTCATCAGGGCTGAGACTTCCGCAACAACAAAGCCTCGATCCCCACGCCCCGCACTCGCGAAACCGTCCAGCTGTTGCAGCCTGTGTGCATCCCAAAGAGGCCGGTCGGGTCGGCCGAGAGCCGGGGAGCGGTGTCGCGAGCGCGGAGCCGGCGATCGTTCCGCTTCTTTGTTCTCGCGGCGGCCATTTTCTGGTGGCGTGTGACCTTCGCCTCGCGAAGCCGGCTCGTGGCGACACCCACCTTCTCGGAAACGTTGTCCTCATTCAACGAATGCGTCCGCAGCTTGTGAGTCAGAAATTTGAGCATTATTGAGCGTCGGGTGGGCCGGCCCGGTGGCTCCGTGCGCGCCGCCTCGCGAGTACTGCACGCTCGTAGCGCTATCGCACGCACAGTTGAGATCAAGCCGCCCTCGCGCCTATGGGAAGCGTTCCAAAAACATTTTAACTCTCAGTGACATATCCGCATAGCAGGACCGCGAGCGCGCAACCGACCGCCTCCCGAGAGCGCCGGACTACTACTAGTTTAGTTACGAGTAGCCTTGCGTACAACGCAGTCAGCTGAAGTGGCCGACGCGCACCGAACACGAAAGGGCGTATGTGCTATCGCGCTAAATACTCCGCTTCCGAGCCGAATTTACCACTTACACTCTAGCCGACACTAAAAGAAAGCATTAGACATGCTTCAGGTATAAAAATCTAGCTAAAATGTAATGTAAATCGTTCTCAAGTGGCACTCGAAATGGACTCGCCCGGCAACCCATTGATGACAAAGAACCGGAACACGCAGAGATCGGACGCGATTGGACAAAACATTACAGAATAGGATCGAAATTTAATGCAATATCTAGCGTCTCGCTCGCACAGCCGGCACGGGGGCTCGTCCCGATCGGCGTCGGGCGGCGTGCGGTGAGCGCGACAAGGACGGAGAGAGCGACACAGGTTCATATTATATAATATTGGGCTGATAATAAATCGCTGATAAAAAGTTGCGCATGTAGGATTAGTGTGGATATTCCGATCAATTTGCGGACGTGGAAGTGTGGACTTTCTTTGTTCGACTCGTTGCGATTGATTTGGCTTTTTTACCGAATAATTAATAGATTGTCTTTGCAATACGTTTGCTTTCAGGTCGTGATTGTTCCGAGAAGTCTATTAGCGAAAATGAATTAAAAACATCACATTCATGACTTCAAAATTTTCGACTGTAGATAAAGTCTTGATTTAAATTTTATAAGATTAATTTGAGACTAAAACGATTACCAATTTTTAAAAATGTTGGAAGTAGAGAAGATAAACAAACGAAACGACCGCGTCAAATGTTTAGCTGCATGTCCACATTATGCCGTCTCAGTTATTTACATGTTTGTATGAGCAGCGACGCCATGTCTGTTTCTGTTACCTGCGCGGTGCGTGTCTGCCGTCCCGCTCGCACGCGTACTACACGATCGTCTCAATCTCTCGCACACCCGCCAAATACAAACAGGAAAGGGTTTCGGGAAATCATGGACTCAATCGATTTAATCAGTTTCATATTTGTATTTTAACAAAAAAATAACATCAACTTACATATTATTTTACAAACATTTTTACAAACATTTTTACAAAAATAGAAAGGCATATGTACAGCTATTTAACAACAGTTAATTTAGATGGCACATTGTCATCATAACTATGCTGATCCATCCCACTAGTTCCATTGGATTCTGGAACAATTCCTTGCGTTTCATAAACTGTATATATTTATACAAAGTTTATTATGCTCAGTACGTTAGAATAAAATCGAACCATTCGATGTAGATTTTTTTTTATATTGCACTTCAAGATTGACCTCATCCCACCTGATGTTAAGTGGTAATGAGGTCCTAGCTTAAGGGTGACAAGTACAGCATAATAAATCTGTTACTGGACTTGTCGCCCTTACCTTGAATGCTTGACCCCTGCTACTAACGTAGCACCCCCCAGGAGTTCTGGAAACTTTACTCACATGCAGGAACACAACAACACAGAAGTGATTCGTTATTTGGCTGTGGTCTTCTGTAAGGTGGAGGTATTTCACTAGTCGGGCTGCTGCAGTTCGAGCAATAAATCGCTATGCCCTACCTCTCTTAAGAAATTGCTCATTTTCTTCATTTCAAGCTGGACTTTGACAAAACTTTTTCATATAAAATAACCATATCTATAGATCTATTAAAACGAATGTAAACCAGAATATATATTTGCTTGGTTAAATTATGTGAGTAGCACCGACTCCATTTTAACTATTACTGATGATTCGACGTTTTGACTATAGCCAAATAAGTAACAGTTTAAATTAAATAGGTAAAACCCACGTTAACACCTAACAATCTAACGTACGATTACAATTTCAACCTCATCTTTTCTCGAATGGAACTAGTAAGAATGTAACACATCTTATTTTTTGTATTTCATAGACTTATCCACCTTATGAGCACCATATTACTGAACAAAGTTACAAGGCTTGTCTAATAGAAAGGCACTGATTGAACACAAACTAATATTAGTATCAAATAGTTAATTATCGTCTTAATTCCTGAACTGGAGCATATAGTCCTGTAATTATTTCCAACTGATTTGAGAAGGTTGATGATCTGTCGTGGATACAATCAAAAATATACAGATCAACATTTAAAAATGATTCTTATACTTGTTGTTTTTTAAGTTAATTTTAGGTAGTTGAATTTTGATAAGTTATTATTTTAGAACAAACGTATGATACCATTAATCGTGTTTATTATTAGTATAACAAGTCCGAATATTAATCTGTTCATTTCCATACTTTTCCATATTGTCTCGGGTCTGGGTGTTGTGGTACCGTCGTTGTTTCTGATTTCTGTAACACAAGTGCTTAAGCTACTTACCACAGAATCAGAGCAATGTATGTGATGTTGTCCAATATTTATTTATTTATTTATTTATTTATTTATTTATTTCGAAAGCTATTCAGAAGCTATTTATCAGAAGTAGGATTTAGTTCTACCTTGAATTAAGTTTGTTTTGCATCATTAACTTGTGAATATAAAAACCGAAACTCGACTTTGGATTGAATTGAATTGGGTTCTATTTAATCGATTTATCAAAAAAAAATTACATTAACGTAAATATTAAGTTGGGCACAAATTTCATAAGTGAGCCACTTGGACTTGAGCTACTTGTGGCTCAATCAGAATTTCTGTCGCTCAAATCAATAAAAAGGTGCATGTAGAATTATTTCTCTAAATATTTTTGTTCATAATCCTAGAATGACCGCTAGTATCAGCCTACTGATGGAGTCAGTCCACAAAAGAAGCACTATAATGTATTTCAAGATAAAAAGCGATCATAAAGAGGCAGTTCCAAATCTGATTGATAAAACTCTATCTAAATCATGTTATCTCCGTCCATCAGTAGCATTTATTTTTATCACAAGTATCTATAGATAACGGTTACAAACCATCGGAAATTATATTTTAGTTTGTGAAATTTCAGGTATTATAGTATTATCATATATTAGTCTTGATCTAACATATCTTTAGTGTGATTAGAAAGACATAACATTTTATAGTCATCATTTTTATCTATTTGTATTATAAAACCTAATTAGATCTTGTTTCAAGTAATTAAATTAACATATGAATGATTTATGATTGTGTTTTGATAAAAAAAGTCTGAATTTATTTTTATTAAGGTAGGTATTTGATTTTTTCATGTCTTGTATATTTGAATTACCTACATTTTCTGGGTGTGACGTGACGATCTATAGTATCAATAAAAAGCGAATCTTAACATATGGTAACATACGTAAATGATATATATATATATAACATTAAAAACCTTAATATCTACTTACATTAAGACTAAAATGTAACGTAGGCTATTGCCACGAAACATCGCGACACTCGAAATTAAACTTAAGAACATAAAGGCCAGTCATATTTTACATATTTACAAATTCATCGCAATTATTTGCATATCACTGGGATATTTATTGCACTTTTAAAAAAACTTATTATTAGTTAAGACGATTAAACACAACAATGACTTCTCTTTACATCAAACTAATATTTAGACTGCAATATTTTACTTTTTCTAAAGACATCATCAAATTGGCTTTTTAATGACTTCTTTTGACATGGGCATTGTACAAAAGCAAACTGAACACTTAGGACTTTGTACCGTCTTTATCCTGAGAGCATAGTGACTAAAATCGTACTGAAAGTGTTAACGTCAAGGATGCAGCTGCTTATTAGTTCTTATGCCCACTAAATAAGGGCGGTGCAAAGTCGAACTGTGTATTCCGATGTGCTTTTGATCGAACTTTTGATTTTTTTAATTAGTAAAAATTAATAAAAAAATATGTGATTTTACAACTGTCAAAACTAAAAGAATTGACAGTTGTCAAATCACATACATCGCGCATATTATGTCAATAAGCAAAAATACGTCTTAAATGTATCAAAATATAATCTACAGTTTACATTCGATTACTATTACTTAAGAAATTATAATATGTGAAAGCTGCCTGTTATTTAAAAAGAATGTAGAAAAATAATGAGGTAATCAATTTGTTCTTTTGGACATTGTTGAGCTGGGTAAACTCACCGAATGTCAGTTCACGGTTCAGAATAGAGACTTTATGAAATATAGTCCTTTTCAGTAAAATTGTTCAAAACGGCGTTAAATTTACTTCAAAAAATTTCAGAAGGGGTCCATATCGTATGGTCTATCCTTTCACTTTCTCACTTTCTTATCGTTTCATGTCAAGAACTAGCGACACGCCCCGGTTCTTCACAAGTGCATTTTTGATACTCTAAACAAGCCGTTGACCAATTACGGATTTGACATAATAAAATCAAATTGGTAATAATTCACCGGCGTAACTGGGTTACGCTATACGATTTGACATTATGTCAAATCGGTAATGACAATAACTTTACATCATAACTGTATGGATTTTTCTCACGTGCTGCCATTCGGTGGTTTTCTAATCAGTATCTATCATATATTTTCATTACTTGCTAAGACTAAATCGTAATATTAAATAACGCTGACTCACAAAAGTAATTAATTTTGGTATGAATACACTAATCGTAAATATTACAATAAAGACTAATACCTACGTACACACGGCAGCACATCATACTACCCAAATCTATATAAATATCTCAATGGATTTGTATAAGCGTTGATATGCTGACGCGTGTTGAAAATCATAAACCATTTCTAAATATAACAATTCTTTTGCTTCGAAATCTTAATACTAAAGAGAAAATATTTTACAAAAACACTATTACCAGTTTAAATGCGTAAAGAAAAATAGACATTTACAAACATTGTATAAAAACACGTCCTTACATATTATTTTATTTACATTATACAATTACAATGATCTTAATAAATTTCGACTTAGGTACTTTGAAAATTCAATATACTAATACAATGTGCATGAATATAGTGTGTAATCTGATGTTCTGTTGATAGTACATGTACTATTACTTTGGATTTTGCATAGCCCTTATGTCGCCCGCATAAGAACTATAACAGAACGGCAAGTGCTTACTTGACGTGCGGTTG
Organism: Glyphodes pyloalis; assembly: GCA_037074685.1. Taxonomy (NCBI): domain Eukaryota; kingdom Metazoa; phylum Arthropoda; class Insecta; order Lepidoptera; family Crambidae; genus Glyphodes; species Glyphodes pyloalis. The sequence goes on along the minus strand of JAYKKO010000003.1, from coordinate 487,957 downwards.
ACTGTACCTTAAAATCATAATGTACCCTCGAATCATGATAATGGGCGTCCTTATTTTAAAACACGTCATTTAAGTTCTAAATCAATACACGACAAAGGCATTTTCACTTATTCGATAAAATTATCGTTTCGCTAAAACAAATCACTGAAAACATTTACTTCGACTATAACATTCATTCATTAATTTCTACAGCTTATTTTTGCTCCAGACATTCACGAATTTTTCATGATTAATATATTATAAGCGTATCATAAAATGAATCATACCCACATGCAACTTTAAAAAAACATGTAGTGATTTATGGTATGTGGTAGGTAGGTATTCACGTTATGGTATTTAAGTTTTCTGTCAACATTTTCTCAATTTATATTTTGCACGGCCATGCTCGTTTCTCTATATCTACTATTTCCTCTACCTAAATTGTCTGGATTCTGGAAAGAGATTTTATTCTAGCAATAAGACCGCCTAAATTGCACGTGAATATGTCTATTCATCCAATATGTGTATTTTTTCTGTGCATTAAAGTGTATCTATCTATCTTGCGGGCCAGTATGGCGTTGCTAACGGATAGGTTACTACGGTATCAAATCCGTTGTCAACGCGGTTCCTCTCTTGCTTACTATCAGGCTGGAAAGAGCCAATATACTGTGGTTATATAAAAAATACTCGCGTAAAACATTTCCCAGTTTGGCTAGGGCATTCCAGGCTTAAATAACCCGATTGTCCAATAAAAATGTTGATTCCGTACTTCGGAAGGTAGGGTTGGTCCTGGGCTATGATCCATACAGGTCTGGTGCCTCTTGTAAGAGTTGCGGAGGTCAGACAACAATCGCTCCAATGCAATAGGGTAGGGAACTAAAAATTGGTTTAAGTACCGTCTGTTAGTTTATCCAAAATTATGGGACACATGTTTTGCATTTTCCGCCCAATCAGAAACTAACGGCGATACACTGAATTGTCGCGTGACGTCATTAGCGTGTACAGTTTTTTACCCACCACTGCACGAGCCCCAAACCCGCAACGTAACGTTTAATTTCAATAAATAGATATTTATTAATTTGGTAAATGAAAAGTTATGTGTTAGAAACAGAAAAATTTTATCTCCCCTTGCGGTGCGGGAATTGAACACACGACCTACACGTATCGCGCGTGCTGCTCTAGCTTCGCTAGTACGGCGTTTAGTACTATAAAAATAATAAAATCGGAAAAGTTATGTGTCTAATCTATTTTAACAACTATTTTACCAACTAAAAAGAATCGTCTCGTGAAGTCGGAATCAAAGTCCCAAGCGAACCCCGGTCTCCTTAACGGATATAAAACCGGCGTATACGTACATTACTCCTAAGTGAGACAGATAAAATGAATGCTATCTACTCATATCATATAATTTCAACACATGTGGCCAGAATATAAGCGATAGTTCACTATCAAAGCACTCTGCTAAGGTTAAAATGTATAGTACGAACAGTTTGAGCCTTATTATTCCAATAACACCCATAATTTACGCGTATCTGGACTCAAATAACTTCTAAAATGATTTCGTCATTCCTATTATACCATATCATAAAAACTCAATGACATTTGTCTTAATCGGATGTGCTTTAAATCCTTTTATCAAAATAATCTATTTATAATTAGCACTTTGCCAGTAAGCTTATTTATAATAATATACTTTTTTACTTAAACAAAGATATTCTTATTAGCACCAACAAGATTATTTTATTAACAATATTAACAAAGACAATGTTTAATTCCCTGGTTTTGTACATAATTCGTTAAGGCATGCGTGATTTCTATATTCTTATATGTTGTATTTAAAGTTGAAATGCGTCAATAGCGTTTATTATGACATATTTTAATGGCATTTTTTGAGATTAATATCTCCTCCATAAGTACCTAATTGTGTGCTACGAAAGTAACGAAAACCTATGTTTAGCAAAAGATGCAATCCAGATCAAGTAATTCCACGATTACACGTGGATTTGGGCCACGTTAACGATTTGTGTTATCATTATCAGGTTACTCCTCTGTACATTTCTTTTGGAGATTACAACAGTTTATGTTATATGTGTAACTAGCTCATGGACAACGAAATTTTAATATCGATTGTGGGCTTAGTAATAGCGTTTTAACCTGTTTTAATTTTAATTTATAGCCCCCGATGCAAAAACGAAGCGGACGGTGTTTTGACACGTTTGTCTGTCTGCCTTTATATGCATGTCGAATTAACAGAATTTGATGAAAAAAAATTGTTTGAAAGGTGAATAAGCGAGAGTTTTCTTAGCTATGTTCGATGGAAATCGTTCCATAATAGTGGCCAGCAGTGTCCCCTTTTACATATTTTTACACAATTCCCTCAAAATAGGTTTTGAATGGCTAGAGGCAAATGTCAAATCCAAGATGGCCACCATCGCTTACATATCATAAACACGTACATATGTGTGAGCGGTTTGACCTTTGACCGATCTTATGCCGTAAATTATACAACGTGTAACGGAAAGGGTATAACAATATCAAAAATACCAAAGCAGTTAACGGTTACAAACTGTATGGGACCATTTGTAGCTGTGTACACGCATTTATTGATTCAATAATTTTTTTTGAAATATCAGTCAAATACAAGTAAAAATTTTGACTAAGTCACGCTTGCACAACACTATCACAGTATTGTTGGAATCGTCGAAAGACTTGGATGTACCTACCTATTATGCTATTAATTTAAATATCACAATGGTGGTTCATCTTTTAGTGTTTACTGAATCACATCTGAAATTTGTTGGTTTAGCGTTTCTCATTTTGACAATTCAGTTAAGTCATTGAGTTGTCGTCGCCGTGACAACATCTTGTGTTTTTGCCTTTCTGGATTACCTACTTACTACGGATAGCCTAGTGATATTTCGTGATGTCTTTGAGCAATCAAGAATATTCGAGATGATTCTCTGTGTCGGAGCAACCGACGGCAGCGTGATGGCCGACCGAGAGCTAGAGAAAGAGATTTACGAAACCATCAAAACGCTCGTTTCCATCTGTGGATGGGGCGAGGAGGTCGTATCACATGGCCAGCTCGGTCACCAGACCTCACTCCGTTGGACTTCTTCTTGTGGGACTAATTTAAAAGGAAGGTGTACGCTGTAGCATGCTCGTCAAGGGAAGAGATGATAGAAAGCATCAAGGCCGCGTTCTGTACAGTGACACCACTAATGTTGCATAATGTTCGCGCATCTTATAAGAAAGTGCTAGGCGCGCATGTCGAGGAAGGAGGTGGAGAAATTCAGGATCGCAGTGATTGTCGTGAAGTGATAACGTGATTTGGGGTCGCTGACCTCAATAGTGTTGTGATGCGTTTGTTTACGTTTTAGTCAGTCATTATAGTTAATCATTTTTTATTTCATAAAAACAATAAAGTGTTCATTTTAACTCGGGATTTCGTATATAGAATCTATACAAGGTATAGTATCCACCTACTTTACATTGTTACCCCCTTTCCGTTACAGGTTGTATACAATAATAGCTTTATATAATATATAGATATTAAACTATCAGGGTTTAATTTTTTTTTTATTTAAGTTTAGCACCATTTTTTATTGACATCATTTATTGTAGATTGTCAGTCTTACATTTCGATCTACGACCAAACGTAGGAGCAATATCACGCTTTGCGCGACCCAGTCGTAAGCGAAAAATCTGCGTTTTTAGAATTCCGTACCCAAAGGGTAAAACCGGACCCTACTACTAAAACTTCTCTGTCAATCCGTCTGTCATCAGGCTGTTGTATGTACATATCTCATGAACAGTGATAGATACAGTTAGAATTTCGACTCTCAATTGACCGCTTTGTTCAAAACATAATGGCAGGATATCGAAGTTAAAGTTATAGCTTTACACAACTATTACTAAAGATAGTATACGCGAATTACAAAGATAAATCTTTCAATGTTGTTCTTGAAGTCGACTGACTTAAAAACTTGTACGATAAGAATTGTGGTTACGAGGATTATTTATTGATAATGTTGTAGCTGCATTTTTTACGCAATTTTAGTTCAACACGAGATAACGCACCCCAATTCAATTAGGATGATGACAACATCCTCAAATAATGTAATTATACCAATGTCATCAGAAAGGTGTTAGAAACGTCGGCCAAATACAATTTCACTTTTTATACACTTACTTTTTAGTAGTTTCCGTGCATTTTAAAATGTATTCCACTAAAAATAATTCGTAAACATTAATTATGGTCGAATATAATAAGTCTCTTTAACGGCATTAATACCGTCATATTATTAGTAAATGGTGACGTCATTCCAATTACAATAATAAACATCATCTAATACAATATATATTTATTTGAACTCGCAGTAATCCAGAGGCGAATCACATTTTTGAGACGTAGATATTCTCCTGATACATTGGGATTCAAAACAGAGATGATACAAACGCGTTGTAGCATCGGTAGTCGCATAACGTCAATTCTTATACACACACGTTATTCAAAGCCGCGATGCAGCCACGATGCAATTGAATCAATAGTGATATTCAGAAGCCACTTGAACGCGCGTTTCCATCGACTAAAACGCGTTACGAATTGGCACAAGTTTTGATAGTTGGCATCGCGATGCAGGCACGATCTCATAGACGTATCACAAAACACTTTGCCTTGCCCATCTAATAGGTAGCCACTGTTACTAGAATATGACCTTATAACAGCACTTTACGCGTGTAATGATCCCAAAGGCGTACCCATCACAAAACACTTCGCCTATCTATATGATCTTTCAACTTCAATTCGCGCGTGTTCCGACCCAAGAGATGTATCACAAAACATTTTGCCTTGCCCATCTTATAGTAACCGCTGTTACCAAATCCGGTACAAAAGTTCGTGGTCGACTCACAGTGGTCAGAGTATGAGCAGCTCCTCCATGAGGTAGTCCGGGTTGGCCTGCACGTAGTCCTTGAAGCCGACGGCGGCGTGCGCGAGCGTGTCGACGAGGTGCTGCAGCGGCGGGTGCGGCGGCGGCGGCGGCGAGGGCGAGGGCGAGGGCGAGGGCGGCGGCGGCGGCGGCTGCGACTGCGACGGCGGCGGCGGCGCGAGGTCGGCGGCGAGCACGGCGGCGTGCGCGGGCAGCACGTAGCGGCGGAACGGCACCGCGTACTGGAGCACCTCCGTCTCCAGGCCCTCCAACCTGGAAATAACAACAGACCAATTAAATATCCTACTGTTAGCGACTGCTGTGATTCGACCTCCACAGCCCTTTTGGCTATGCCTTTTTGTATGCCAATATGTTTTATTTTTGTTATTGATAATTACCCTTTTTGTTTTATAAGTGATTGATTGATTGATTGTGTGTGTGTGTGTACATGGAACTTCTGGTTGCTTCCTAATATATCGTACGAGCTTAGAACGAGTTTAATTGTAATTATAATTCAATAATCCATTATATATATATGTCACCGTAAGATTGTAAAAATCGTTAGATTACAATCTATCTCGCGAGATTGTAAACTGTCGACAGATTGTGAACAGTAACTTGGGATTGCAATTTAACGGATTATTTTTCGCTTTATTGTAATGACGTCACCACTCCATACACCCAACCGATAGGGGTCGGTACGACTAAAAATAACTAAATTCGCCACATTTGCGTGTTGCAGTGTTTAGTGACGTCACACAAACGATGAATTCCGTTTCGGTTCTTTTGTTCCACAGATAAAAGAAGTGAAATTTATTTGGCATAAATAAAGTACTACGTTATTATACTATGAGCCAGTACGTACATATGTCGGCGTGTACTCACGTGGCGAGGTAGTACTTGCGGTAGGGGTGCGCGGCGGGGGGGGCGTGGGCGGTGTGTGCGAGGAGGCGGAGCGCGTACTGCAGCAGCCAGTACGTACATATGTCGGCGTGTACTCACGTGGCGAGGTAGTACTTGCGGTAGGGGTGCGCGGCGGGGGGGGCGTGGGCGGTGTGTGCGAGGAGGCGGAGCGCGTACTGCAGCAGCCAGTACGTACATATGTCGGCGTGTACTCACGTGGCGAGGTAGTACTTGCGGTAGGGGTGCGCGGCGGGGGGGGCGTGGGCGGTGTGTGCGAGGAGGCGGAGCGCGTACTGCAGCAGCCAGTACGTACATATGTCGGCGTGTACTCACGTGGCGAGGTAGTACTTGCGGTAGGGGTGCGCGGCGGGGGGGGCGTGGGCGGTGTGTGCGAGGAGGCGGAGCGCGTACTGCAGCAGCCAGTACGTACATATGTCGGCGTGTACTCACGTGGCGAGGTAGTACTTGCGGTAGGGGTGCGCGGCGGGGGGGGCGTGGGCGGTGTGTGCGAGGAGGCGGAGCGCGTACTGCAGCAGCCAGTACGTACATATGTCGGCGTGTACTCACGTGGCGAGGTAGTACTTGCGGTAGGGGTGCGCGGCGGGGGGGGGCGTGGGCGGTGTGTGCGAGGAGGCGGAGCGCGTACTGCAGCAGCCAGTACGTACATATGTCGGCGTGTACTCACGTGGCGAGGTAGTACTTGCGGTAGGGGTGCGCGGCGGGGGGGGCGTGGGCGGTGTGTGCGAGGAGGCGGAGCGCGTACTGCAGCAGCCAGTACGTACATATGTCGGCGTGTACTCACGTGGCGAGGTAGTACTTGCGGTAGGGGTGCGCGGCGGGGGGGGCGTGGGCGGTGTGTGCGAGGAGGCGGAGCGCGTACTGCAGCAGCCAGTACGTACATATGTCGGCGTGTACTCACGTGGCGAGGTAGTACTTGCGGTAGGGGTGCGCGGCGGGGGGGGCGTGGGCGGTGTGTGCGAGGAGGCGGAGCGCGTACTGCAGCAGCCAGTACGTACATAAGTCGGCGTGTACTCACGTGGCGAGGTAGTACTTGCGGTAGGGGTGCGCGGCGGGGGGGGCGTGGGCGGTGTGTGCGAGGAGGCGGAGCGCGTACTGCAGCAGCCAGTACGTACATATGTCGGCGTGTACTCACGTGGCGAGGTAGTACTTGCGGTAGGGGTGCGCGGCGGGGGGGGCGTGGGCGGTGTGTGCGAGGAGGCGGAGCGCGTACTGCAGCAGCCAGTACGTACATATGTCGGCGTGTACTCACGTGGCGAGGTAGTACTTGCGGTAGGGGTGCGCGGCGGGGGGGGCGTGGGCGGTGTGTGCGAGGAGGCGGAGCGCGTACTGCAGCAGCCAGTACGTACATATGTCGGCGTGTACTCACGTGGCGAGGTAGTACTTGCGGTAGGGGTGCGCGGCGGGGGGGGCGTGGGCGGTGTGTGCGAGGAGGCGGAGCGCGTACTGCAGCAGCCAGTACGTACATATGTCGGCGTGTACTCACGTGGCGAGGTAGTACTTGCGGTAGGGGTGCGCGGCGGGGGGGGCGTGGGCGGTGTGTGCGAGGAGGCGGAGCGCGTACTGCAGCAGCCAGTACGTACATATGTCGGCGTGTACTCACGTGGCGAGGTAGTACTTGCGGTAGGGGTGCGCGGCGGGGGGGGCGTGGGCGGTGTGTGCGAGGAGGCGGAGCGCGTACTGCAGCAGCCAGTACGTACATATGTCGGCGTGTACTCACGTGGCGAGGTAGTACTTGCGGTAGGGGTGCGCGGCGGGGGGGGCGTGGGCGGTGTGTGCGAGGAGGCGGAGCGCGTACTGCAGCAGCCAGTACGTACATATGTCGGCGTGTACTCACGTGGCGAGGTAGTACTTGCGGTAGGGGTGCGCGGCGGGGGGGGCGTGGGCGGTGTGTGCGAGGAGGCGGAGCGCGTACTGCAGCAGCCAGTACGTACATATGTCGGCGTGTACTCACGTGGCGAGGTAGTACTTGCGGTAGGGGTGCGCGGCGGGGGGGGCGTGGGCGGTGTGTGCGAGGAGGCGGAGCGCGTACTGCAGCAGCCAGTACGTACATATGTCGGCGTGTACTCACGTGGCGAGGTAGTACTTGCGGTAGGGGTGCGCGGCGGGGGGGGCGTGGGCGGTGTGTGCGAGGAGGCGGAGCGCGTACTGCAGCAGCCAGTACGTACATATGTCGGCGTGTACTCACGTGGCGAGGTAGTACTTGCGGTAGGGGTGCGCGGCGGGGGGGGCGTGGGCGGTGTGTGCGAGGAGGCGGAGCGCGTACTGCAGCAGCCAGTACGTACATATGTCGGCGTGTACTCACGTGGCGAGGTAGTACTTGCGGTAGGGGTGCGCGGCGGGGGGGGCGTGGGCGGTGTGTGCGAGGAGGCGGAGCGCGTACTGCAGCAGCCAGTACGTACATATGTCGGCGTGTACTCACGTGGCGAGGTAGTACTTGCGGTAGGGGTGCGCGGCGGGGGGGGCGTGGGCGGTGTGTGCGAGGAGGCGGAGCGCGTACTGCAGCAGCCAGTCGGCCGCCGCCGGCGCGCGGTACACGGCGCGGTGCGACAGCAGCGGCTGCTCCACTGGAACACAAACATTTATATTTTTCAGAGATGCAAATACACTTTAAATATTACAAGCAGAAAATGTTTATCTCCTCTGGCGGTGCCGGAATCGAACCCACGACCTTCACGTATCGCGCGTGCTGCTCTTCCGACTGACTTACCGCAAGTTATCGTAGGCGATGAAATTTTTCTGCTGTATCAACCCGTTAGCCTACGGTAGGTGCCCTCTGCCGAATATGTTTAGAACTACATACTTATCGACCCCTGGTAAATTCGTTGCAGAAATGTTTGAAAACCACGGAATCGAAGACACTTTGGCACTCTTGTTTGTTTTTCTAATATTTAAAGTTCGCTAGTACGGCGTAAAGTACTATAAAAAAAAATCGGCTAATACCTACATTTTGTTCTTCATAACGCCATAACGGTTTATTTTTGAATCAATGCTCACACTCTGCACGGTCTGCTCTCAAAATTGAATTGAGCTCTTGGTCCAAAACCACAGCCTACCAAACCTAGCTACTAACTCAGGGAAAATGACAATTGGCTACTTGACAGTTTTTGAAAAAGTATTGTAAAATGTGCGCCCGTTCATTTTATATCCCAAGCAATTCGATTTATCTTGAAAAAATATAAATAACCAGAGAAAAGTAAGATTTTGTGTAATACATTTAAAAAACGCGCAAAAACGCCAAGTCACGTCACTGTCACAATTATGACGTCAACGTTTTAGACATCAAACCGATACGCATAGGAACGACTTAATTTAGATAAACGGAAAATGTTTCAATAAATTCTTAATACGGATAGACACACAATAATTCAATTTAATCGGTGAAATAATCATTGTTTCGCCACATTAAAATAAATAATTTTCGCCGACAGCTGTCATTTCCGAATTGCAATGGTGGTTTCCGTTTCGGTTCTTTTGTTCCACAGATAAAAAAACTAAAATTTATTTAGCAAAAATAAAATATCGCGTTAACATGAAGAGAATTTATAAGATACAATCAAAATAAAAATAAAAAATTGGGTTACATCATATAAACGTCGACAGGTCGTTTATTTCCGAGTTGGTCAAAGTGGAATAATCCCCAAAAAAAGACGAACTATAGACTGGTCATCAATCTAAAGGCAAGTTGGTGACAAGGGCTTCTATGTGACAGTACTCACGTTTGAGCGAGTCGTGGTCGGCGACTAGTCGCGGCGTGTGCAGCGCTTGCAGCGCCGGCGTCTGCAGCAGCACCACGCGCGTCTCCGGGCGCGCCATCACGCTGCGGACCCACTCACCGCCCCCGCTCGCCGCTAGAGCAAGTGTCTTCGCGCTCCCGATGTCGTACACCTGAACAAATCACAAACTAGCATTACCTAAGAGAGGTAGGCCATAGCGATTTAACGCTCGAACTGGAGCAGCCTGACTGATGAAACACTGCCATCTTACATAAGACATAAGACCGCAGCCAATTAACAATCACTTCGGTGTTGTTGTGTGCTTGCGTGTGAGTAAGGTTTCCAGAGCTCCTGGGTGGTGCTACATTAGTAGCAGGGATCAAGCCTCCAAGGTAAGGGTGACAAGTCCAGTCCAGTCTAGGACCTCATTACCACTAACCATGAAACGAATATTGAACTGTAAGTGTTTACCGCGATGTCGACCGTACAATAGTTGAACGATTAAAAAACATATCACGGCAGTCAACAATCGCTGCAGTTAGTTCATCATCTTTAGCGAACTAGTTCGCGTGGTCACTCTTAGCTGTTCATGTACAATGGTACTTTAAACAATGGAACGCATTTTAAATCACCAACAGTTCGGTCATACCTATTAGCCCACGATATTAGTATTTTAGAAATAGTAAATCGAATCTGTATTAGGATAAACATTATAGATATTTAGTATCTCATGATAAAATAATAAGGTTAGATGATTCAAACGCCTTTTTAATTTTACTTGAAGTTATTATTTTACAGTATGTTATATTAATAAGCGACACATAACAAATCAATTGCAGTTATTTTATTTTTATTTATTCAATGTATTTAAAAAATAAGACCAAGTCTACAGTTAGCTGAGGGTCTACTCCCGAAAACGACACGAACAAACGAAAGGTATCGTTTACGAAAATTAATCAACAGTTTGGGAATTGAAACGTAGTTTTAGATTTGCATAAATAATATTATGTTAATTGAAAATGCTTTATTTAGATTCGAAGTGAATCGGTTACGATTATGAGAATTAAAAATTGCTATCCGTCGTCGGATCCGACATATTTCGTTTTTGGGAGTAGGCCCCCTGTACAGGCTTGGCATGCGCTACGTGAGTAAATTTTATCACGCTCTTAAGAAATGTCAAAATCAATGCGTCAACTGCTGATTGGCTCAAATTACAAGTACGGTAGACTATCACCCAATCAACGGTACAGAAACTTTTGTCGTCTCATGCGATACATTTGACGTATTGCGCATGCTACGCCTAGTAGGCAGTTATAGTACGGTGTAGACATGAATCGGTGTATGTTACCTGGCCAGGCGCCGCAGTCTCCAGTAGCGCCGCCAGCGCCTCAATGACTGGCTCGGCCTGCGCGCACTCGCGAGCATACAAGAGCAGGATCGGTCCCGCAGGGGACGGGGCTTCAGCAGTCGCCGACTTGTTCTCTACCCTGAAACGAGAAAGCAGGACAGTTAGTTTCATCATATAAATAAATAAAGAAATGTGTCGGACAAAGGTTTTCCGGTATGCTATGAATACCAACGACGGCTATTCCCCAGACTTTATTTCAATGGGGGGAGGGGCATTTATTGATGTATAGCACCTGTTCTAGGAAAAGGGATAGCTTGTGTAGGACAAGTATAACATTTAACAGCATAATAATAGCTATAACTAGACTTGTCGCCCTTACCTTGAAGGCTTGACTAGTAGTACCCCCAAGAGCTCTGGATATCTTACTCACACGCAGGAACTCAACAACACCAAAGTTATTGTTAATTGGCTGCGGTCTTCTGAAAGGTGGAGGTATTTCAGCAGTTGGGCTGCTCCAGTTCACGCGATAAATCGCTTTGCCCTATCTCTCTTAACGCCTAGCTAGTAATCTGCAGCGTCTCCAATTGAATGGGAAAGTTCTGCTCGAGGGGTGTACACGATCAGGATCCCGATCATTTACCTAGTCTAGTACCTACAAATAAAATTAGGGTAAACAAATAGTTTTGCGAATTAATAGCAAACAAATCTTTGAAGTTCGAATGTTTCACGTAGTTCCTACATCCGAATAACTGAAATGATGATGTCACAATAAATCATCGAGTAATTACTCTTTACAGATCTTATTCCTACTCTTCAGCTTTACCGTATTATCATAGTTTAGTGTAAAATTATACCCTGTACCAAAAAACGAGATCAACCGATAGGCGAAAGAAAATAGTAAGGTAAATGATGCTGGTCAGTGATTCACAAGCATCAATAAAAAATCGGTTAAGCGTGTGTGACCAAGAACATCCAGATTGTTTTATTTAACCTATATGATTTATATATGTGCATATATAAATAGTTAAATCCTGCTTATCTGTGAGTTCTCCTTTTCATTTTATTTATGTTACTGAGATCGCTAGTCACACTTTGAATCATGGATAAATGGAAAAATTATTGCCCAATCGTAGTTTTTTAGAGTAGCCACTCAGTCCATAATCTAAGTCTTGAAACGCAGACGCAGTGAATGGTGGAATTCGTGTACAAACCGATGCGGTGTAAATCCTAAGGATTATTAACGGAACTGAATAACACCCTTTTATGGTTAATTCGAATTACTGAAGTTATTTTAACAGGCAGCTTCGCCCACCGTTAGCGGCAGACAAAAACAGGGAGCCAGTTGGGATGCTAGAAAGGCTGCCTGAGCCCTTCAAGGCCCCGGAGCCACCGAAGCCTCAGAGGGCCACAAGGTCCAGGACGCTTGGGGCAACACCTGTCCCCGCTCCAGTCGCTGGACCTTCTAAGGCTGCGGAGAAAATCACTCGGCCCAAAGTGTCACATCAGGTCGCTCCTGCTCCGGAAGAGGACCTCTTACTCCCCTCGACTACCCCAACAAATGAGGGGTGGTCGACTGTGGTAAAAAAGGGGAAAGGTAAGGGGAAAAAGTCCCCTGTTGCTTCTTCTCCCCCTCAGCCCGCGTCTCGTCCGACACCTTTAACGGGGAACCGCAAAAGAGCGGCTGCCTCTGCCCCGTCGTCGTCGTCAAAGAAGGCCCCTTCGGCTTCTAAGCCGAAGTTGGTCCCCCCAAAGACCGCGGCGGTAATTGTCACCCTCACCACAGAGGCCGCGGAAAAGGGTGAGACGTACGAGTCCGTGCTATCCAAGGCCCGTGGCGGCATGGACTTACAGGAGATTGGTATTACAACCGCGTCTGCAATCCGGATGCGCCCCACTCAAACGGGGGCGCGATTATTTGAGTTCCCGGGCGCGGATTCAACTAAAACCGCCGATGTCTTCGCCGACAAAATGCGGCAAGTCGTAGATGAGGGCCTCGCGAAAATAGTGAGGCCCGTCAAATATGCCGGGCTCATCATATCAGACTTGGACGACTCAGTGTCCAAGTCTGAGATAGTCGAAAAGGTCGCCGGGATCGGAAAGTGCCCGGTGGACCAAATAAAAGCCGGGGAAATCCGCCCCGGCCGTATGGGAATGGGCACTATCCGCCTGCAGTGCCCAGTTGCCGCAGCCAAGGCGGTAGTGGAGGGGGGCCGATTCTTAATCGGATTTAGTTCTGCGTCGGTCCGTGCACTGAAGGAGCAGCCCCTCCGGTGCTTCCAGTGCCTGGGCACTGGGCATACTCGCCCCATGTGCCCCTCCGCTACAAACCGAAGCGGAATGTGCTTCCGCTGCGGGCGGGCTGGTCATAAGGCCGCTGCCTGCAGCGAGAAAAAGGTGCACTGTAAGGTGTGCGCCGACAGCGGGCGACCATCCGGTCATGTAATGGGGGGCAGGAGCTGCAGGCCTCCCCCCAAAAAAGGAAGGGTGATGGCGCGGGCCCAGCCAGTTACCCCAGCAAGTCAAGTTGTGGAGGAAGTTGAGATGACCCAATCATAATGGCCCAGCTCAACTTCCTCCAGACAAACGCCAACCACTGCCGCTCAGCGCAGGACTTGCTGTTCCAGGCTACAGCGGAGTGGTTGGTTGATGTCGTTGTGGTGGCCGAGCCATACTCGGTCCCCAGTGGCTGGTTCGGTGATCGTGATGGTACGGTCGCCATCTTCAGACGGTCGTCGTCGTCTTCTCCCCCTCTCTCATATCTGGAGAGGGGTAAGGGTTTTGTGGGGGCGTCATGGGGGGATATTGTCATTCTTGGAGTGTACTTTTCTCCGAATCGTGCACTCCAAGAATTCGAAGTCTTTCTCGGAGACTTACAGGGGGCCGTTGCTCGCTCTGTTACTTCCGGACGGCAGGTCGTGGTCCTTGGCGACTTTAATGCCAAGGCCACGACATGGGGTAATCCAGCTGCCTCCTGCAATCGACGGGGGCAGCTGGTTGAACTGTGGGCAGCGGCCTCTGGGCTGTCCCTGCTTAATCGGGGTTCTGCACAAACGTGCGTGCGCCAGCAGGGGGGGTCCGTGGTGGACATTTCTTTCGCCACCCCTGCTCTCGCCGCACGTGTCCGCAATTGGCGGGTCGATCCGGCCGAGACTCTCTCCGATCATATGTACATTCGATTTGAGATCTCGGTCGTCTCTCCGGGGCGCTCCAACCGCCCGGCGTCTTCGCCCTTTCCCAGGTGGGCTTTGTCCCGCCTGGACCGGGCTGTGGCCAGGGAGGCAGTCCTACTACAGGACTGGTTCTCACCTCCCTTGGCTGGACCGGATGTAGACACAGCGGCGTTGTACCTCCGCGACTCCTTGACCGAGGTGTGCAACTCTTGCATGCCTCGGTCCCGTCGTCCGCCCCCCCGACGCGTTTGTTACTGGTGGTCGGGGGATCTGGCTGTCCTGCGGGCCAGCACTGTTGCGGCCAAAAGGGCCTACACCAGGAGTCGACGCCGGGCAAATCGTGACCTCGAGAATGAGACACGTTTGTACAATAGTTATCTCGAGGCCAAAAAGCGTTTCAAGGAAGAGATAGGCACCGCCAAGGACCGCGCCCGGGCCGAGATGCTGGAAGGTCTCGACCGGGATCCGTGGGGGAGACCGTACCGGGCTGCGCGAAACCAGCTGCGCCCAATTGGTCCCCCACTGACAGAGACCCTCGAGCCGGGGCTACTCAATGGCGTCGTCCGGGCTTTGTTCCCGGACAGTGACCCCAGTTTCGTCCCGCCGGCCATGGGCCACAACAGAAATCTTGGCCCTGTCATTGACGTTTGCCCTCCAGTAACGGAGGAGGAGTTCGGCACGGTGGCTCTCTGCCTCCGTGCCAAGAAGACGGCGCCGGGGCCGGATGGGGTCCCGGCCAAAATTGTTGCCTTGGCTTCCGTGGCCATGGAGGTCAAATTTAGGGAACTTTTCGACTCATGCTTTAGAGTCGGGAAGTTCCCAGAAGTATGGAAACGGGGACACCTTTGCCTCCTCCGTAAAGAGGGGCGGCCTCAGGACTCACCATCAGCTTACCGGCCTATAGTACTACTTGATGAGGCCGGTAAGCTGTTCGAAAGGATTGTCGCGTCGCGCATAAATCAGCATCTCCGAGAGGTTGGTCCGGACCTCTCGGATGCTCAGTTTGGGTTTCGGGCAGGGCGGTCAACCATCGACGCCCTGTCCAGACTGAAGTCCGTCGTCTCAGAGTCATGGGAACGGGGGAAGGGTGTTTTAGCGGTGTCATTCGACATCGCTAACGCTTTTAACACCATCCCCCACGCAACGATCCTGGAGGCGCTCCGTCACCATCGTTTTCCCTCCTATCTTGTCGGCTTGGTAAAAGACTATCTCGCAGGCCGATCAGTGGCCTGCATCGATGGGGGGGGAAACCTCCAGACTTATGGTGCCCAGGCTGGTGTTCCACAGGGGTCGGTGTTGGGTCCGCTCCTGTGGAACATAGGCTATGATTGGGTGCTTCGGGGCGCCCTTCTCCCGGGCACGGGCGTTATCTGTTACGCCGACGACACCCTATTGACTGCCCGGGGGGTGGACTTTGGGGCGGCGTCACGTCTGGCGGCAGTGGGGGGGACGCTCATGGTCCAGCGTATTGAGCGTCTGGGACTGCGGGTGGCGCTGCAGAAGACCGAGGCCATCTTTTTCCCGGGGCCTCGGCAGCGCCGCCCTCCCGACGCCCACATTCTTGTTGGGGACGTCCGGGTGTTGGTAGGGGCCCAGATGAAGTATCTGGGCCTCGTCCTGGACGCGAAGTGGCAGTTTGGCCCACACTTTCAGGCCCTGTCACTTCGCCTTCTTAGAGCAGCCGACGCCCTCTCATGGCTCATGCCAAATCTTGGGGGGCCTAGGGCCAAATGCCGGCGACTCTATGCCGGCATTCTACGAAGTATGGCCCTGTATGGCTCCCCCATATGGGCCGATGCGCTGCGCAGGGGGGAAAACGCAAGGTGCCTGCGTCGCCCCCAAAGGGCAATCGCGCAAAGGGTCGCCCGGGCCTATCGCACCGTCGGCTTTGCGGCGGCGTGTGCGATGGCCAGTACGCCACCCTGGGAGATGGAAGCCCAGGTGTTGGCAGCGGCCTACCATTGGCAGGCCGCCAAGAAGGCCTCCGGGGAGCGGTACTACCCGGAGGATCTGACTCGTGTTCGGCGGGAAGCCAGGGACCACATGCTTGAAGAGTGGTCCCTCAGTCTGATGGAGTGTCCGGCGAGCCGCTGGACCCTTGATGCGCTCGGGCCAGCAATAATTCGCTGGCTCGAGCGCAAGTCGGGATTTGTCACTTTTCGTTTGGTGCAGGTGCTGTCCGGCCACGGCTGTTTTGGACAGTACCTGCACCGCATCGGCCGGGAGCAGTCTCCGTCGTGCCCGAGTTGTGGCGCGGCGGAGGACACGGCGGGGCACACGCTGCAGGTGTGCCCCACATTTGATGCGCAGCGCGAAACTCTACGCGCGTTGGTGGGGCCGGATCTCTCACTCCCCAGCATAGTCGAGGCCATGCTCGGGAGTGAGACGGCATGGGATGGGATGGCCTCCTTTTGCGAAGACGTCATGTCGCAGAAGGAGGCCGCAGAGCGGGAGCGGGAGAATGATCCATCCGCTCCCGCCTGCCGCCGAAGAAGGCGGCTGAGGGCGCGGCGACAATACGACCGCGCCCAGCTACCGCGTGGGGACCGGCCGGCTGATGGTGTGAGGGCACCTCAGCTGGCATTGCACCGGTCTCCACTGCGAGGTGGGGATGGTCCCGTTGGACCGGCCATCCCCAGTCTCCCCCCGAACACCGTGGGGGGAGCAGACGGAGCCGCGTAAGCGGCTTTTCCGCCGGCGGCGCTGTGGAAGTAAAGGCTGAGCCGATTTCCCACAGCGCCGCCAATTAGGCGATGAGGGTTCAACCGGGGGTTTTTAGTGGGTACACCGGGTTGGTTGGTAGGAAGGGAGTCCCACACACGCCGCCACCCTCCCTCAGGGTGGCGGTAAGGTGCATCAAGCATTTCCCCCCGTTAAAAAAAAAAAAAAAAAAAAAAAAAAAAAAAAAAAAAAAAAAAAAAACGGCTGCGCAGGTCGTAGAAATTAGAAACGTTCACCCGCATCAACAGTTGCACATTGCATAATGCACAACGTTGCACTATTTGTGTATGCGGGCGCCTGCGAGCCGAGGATCAAAACTACCTGATTTCACCCGACACACTTTTTTATGTACAGTCGACAGCACGTGAAGGTAAACACTTGCTATTCGATATTAGTCCTTATGCACACGTTGTAAGGGCGGTGCAAGGTCCAAAGTTTGACATGCTTTTGTCGGTACCTATCGTGTTATTATAATCAGTTATAGAATTTAGGACTTTGGCGTTCTATTTTATACGTTTGAAACCGGTTAACGGGTAACACGACAACATAAATTATTTTGTATATAATTGAGAACTTTTTATTGCTTCTCACTTTTCAAAATTGTTCTCATTCAAATTTCACAATCAAAATTCTATAAAATTTATATCCCTGATAATGTCAGTGTAATGACGTCAATAACATAGGAACATATTATTAAGTGAGAATGTGAGTGTGAAGTTCAATATTGTTTCTTTATGTACTAGATGTCCGGCAATTACTATATTATAATACTACTATTACTATTATTACTAACAAAAATATTGTTTGTTATCTTTAAAAAATAAATTTCATGCATCGTAACTATTTTTTACTAGGCATTAAGCCAAAACATTTTAATGTGCAATAAATTTAAATAAAACAATGACTTGATATAAAATTGTTACTCATTATCTAGGTTATTTACCCGCCACTAGGCATAACTAGATGCGGGTCTAGCCGGCTACTGCATATCGACGCGTGCGCATCGCGACGAATTGGCGAATTATGCAGGTGAGAGACCAACGCATGAACAGGGCCAGAATGCAATGCAGCTCAACGCTTACGAGATCAACGATGAAACGACCCTAAAATAGGCGACAAGTGCAGCATAATAAATCTGTTACTGGACTTGTCGCCCTTACCTTAAAGGCTTGGCCCCTGCTACTAATGTAGCACCCCCCAAGAGGTCTTACCAGGAAACCTTACCCACACGCAGGAACACAACAACAAACACAGAAGTGATTGTTATTTGGCTACAGTCTTCTGTAAGGTGGAGGTATTTCACCAGTTGGGCTGCTGTAGTTCGAGCGATAAATCGCTTTGCCCTACCTCGCTTTGCCAAATTTTATTTTCAAAGAGGTATTTTATAATAAGCAACATAAGCACTAAAATGTGCCCGCTTGTTTATAAACAAGCATTTATTTTACTTTATGCACTCGTGTTTCGAGTAATATGAAAATAGAAATAAGAATTTACTATTGAGCTAATTTAAATTCAAATAAATACTATAGATCTACTCTCTTTAAATAAAACTAGAGTTTCGTGCCGCTTCAAGCCTCCGTGGTGCACTGATTTGAGCGTTAAGCTTAGGAGGTCGTGGGTTCATATCTCACGGTGAACACTTTCACATTCACAATCAATCCTATTGGTCGAAGTTATAATATATACAGGGTGTAACAAAAAGTTGTTACACACTGTATATAGCCTAAAGCATTCCTCGATAAATTGACTATCAAACACAGAAATACTTTTTTTATTCAAACCAGTAATTACTTTCCTTCACAGAACCACAAGAGCCGGCCAACGATGTCATCGCTTCACCGAATGGAAAAAATAAATTGGTAACTCCTATCTTTGCCAGACCATAAGGAATTGGAACTCGTTGCCGGCTCATGTGTTTCCTCCTTCTTTTAACATTGATTCCTTCAAAAGGAGCGTTAAGAAACATCTTGCGGGCCAGTATGGCGATCATAACGGATAGGATATATCGGTATCAAATCCGTTGTCATTGCGATGTGGGCTCCTCTCTTGCTTACCATCAGGCTGGGAGGAGCCAATATACTGCGCTTATATAAAATCCTGGAATTAGCGTGCTCAAACAAACTCACGCTTTTTAAGTATAGAATAAACGTCACAGTAACAGTGTAAATACTAAATGACCACTAAATACCTAGATCTCAGTTTAATTTAGCTTTAACTTTAAATTAACGACACGTTACACTTGACCCAAATGATATCTTTGTGTAATTCGAAAGCGTTAATAATTAGCATGTTTTTCAATTATGAACACTTTCGAGCCATCAGTTCAGACTTCAGACATGTTAGCATGAATAAAGCTTTCCGAAGCGGTCAACATTTTTTGTTGTACCTATTTTTACGTATTTTTAACTATAAAAAATGAGGTATCTCATTTGGACCGTGTATATTTTTTACGTGTTCGCCAAAAACATCGTCGCCTATAAAGCAATATTTTAAGTTTTAAATATTACAAAGAAGTGTGCCCGCGACTGCGTTCGCGTATACTTTTTTTCGCAATAAAAGGTATGTCCTTTCTCAGGGTCTAAAGATTGCCTGTGCCAAATTTCATCAGAATCGGTTGAGAGGTTGAGGCGGGAAAGCGTAACAGACAGAGTTACTTTCGCATTTATAATATTAGTAGGGATAGAGTAGGTAGATATTGTAAAGATTAATAACTTCTCGGTAGGATTAGGTTCCGAACCGGCGGAAGCTTCAATTTTGGTTTATATTAATTTACATAAGTTTCGAGTGATTGACGACCTCCGCAGCCGAGAGGCGAGCGGTCCGGACTTCTATATTGACTCGGGTCTGGGTGTTGTGCTAAGCTACAGTGTTTGTTTCGGATTTTTGTAATACAAGTGCTCAAGCTAGATAATGTATGTCCTGTTGTTCAAAAATATTTTTTTACTTGCAACCTAGCTACATTCACAAATGAATTGATTATGATTATTGTTGATTTTTTTTATATGAAGGAGATATTTCTACGCGCATTAAGGTACGCGCATCGTGGTCCATCATAAGGTGGGTGATCATTCTGAAGGATTAGTTAAGCTGCTTTTAAAATACAAGTGATCTCTCTCATTCATCATCTTACTCTTTCACGCGAACACTACTGAATGGGTTTAGATGAAATTAGACAGAAATACTAGATAGACATATGTATATGAATGTTTAGCCCGGAATAACGCTAACGAAGTCGCAGGCGGTCGCTAGTATTAAACAAAAAATTTCTTTATAATGCCCTTAACAAAATTGATGTAATTTATTAGTAGATCTTATTGTTGTAATCTACAGTAAATATATAATCTTTATTAATTTAAATGTTGTACACAGCGACCACTAGTGTTATTTGTATAAAGCTCCAAGCGAGCTGTAGATGTAGCTTTAATTGTGATTTAAATGCAATTTAGTAGCTAAACAGATGATAGGTATATGATATAACTTATAGTATATCCAGGGATTCCCAAACCTTTCCGCTACGTGGTGCACTTCTAGGTTTAGCATTTTAGCATGAAGCCCCTTGTATATAGCCTAGTAGTTGTGGTAGATCCCAATCTGTGGCAACTTACAAAAATGGATCAAAATTTTGTATATTTTGGGTGAAGGTGGAGGGAGCCCATTATGGGTTCGCCTTGCGGTGCCCATATCTTCTCTCCACAACGCACCAGGGCGTCGCGGCGCACAGTTTGGGTAACCACTAAACATCCATTAATATTATATATGCGAAAGCCTGTAAGAATGTATGGATACATGATCGTTTACACTCTCACGCAAAATCTAATAGATGTATTTGTATGATATTTTAATAGATATACAAGGGAAAGTAAATCAACATTCTATCTCGAAATACCGTAAACAAAAATCACGGGCCGCATTGAGTGAGAAAACAAATAAACAGAACCAATTGAAACACAGGTGCTTAGCGACAAACAGATAACATTATGTCTCGGGTATGGTAATTCACAAGTTTGAGTGTCGCGCTAAATAACTAATTCACGGCTGGTCGGCCTGGGTACAGGAAAACCGTCCGCTTATTTGGGACTCGAGAGTAAATTTATCCTCTGTATAGCAGATACGGTCAACCATTCAGCCTTAGCCGAGATGTGAGCGGGCCGGACTTAGCCGAGATGTTGGCGTCGCGCCATCTCTGATGTCCCAGGTTCAATTCCCGCTAGATTCATCCAAAATGTTTGGTCTGCGGTTGTGGTACTGTCATTCTTTATGAATTGTGTAACAGAAGTGCTTTTGCCACTTACCACAGAACAATGTATGTGATGTTGACCAATATTTTTAATTATGTACCTATTTATGACAGTCGCGCGAGTAATGTACAAAGTGTCTAATAGTAACACTTAAAACACATAAAAAAAACTAGCTATACGTAAAATTTCGTTTCTATACCGATGATTGGGTGATAGTACACAGTACTCGTATTTCAGCCAATCAGCAGTTGAATAACTGATTTTGACATTTCTTAAGAGCGCGATAAAATTTACTCGCGTGGCGCATGCTAGGCCTGTATGTGAACAATTTATGAAAATACTAGCTGTGCCCGCGACTTCGTTCGCGTGGACTACATCCTTTTATGGTCGGTTTTACTTTTCCCCTAATATTCGAAACAAAAAGTAGTCTATATTTTAATCCAAGTTTCGAGCTATATTTGTGCCGAATTTCATATCTCTTACTTCAAAAATAAACATGTTTCCATATAAACTTCCAAAGGTGGTATTACCCCCCTCCCCCCCTTATTTTCTAATAAAAAGTAGCCTATGTCCGTTTTTGAGATTCAACGTATACCTATACCAAATTTCATCAAAATCGGTTGAGAAGTTTAAGCAGGAAAGCGTAACAGACACACAGACAGACAGACAGACAGACAGATAGATAGACAGAGTTACTTTCGCATTTATAATATTATAGTAGGGACTAAGTAGAGTGCAAAGTTATTTGTATTTATCTGATTAAATGTAAAAAAGAGCACAGGTATCTTCAGTTCTTGTTTACTCAAATAAATTTACATAATGAACACATCGCTGCCAGCTCTACTTATCGCAGTACGTAGATTACTAAAAATTCTAAATTTTAAGACTTTCGCGTTCCATTTTAAACATTTAAAATAATTTAACGGGTCAAAACGCGACACCATTTTTATTTAGTAGTTAATACGAGCTGATACGAGCGTGGTCACGAGCTGACTACTGAGTCAGCTCGTGAGCACGGTTGGTGCAACCTAACCGAAACGTCGGGCAGTAAGTAGTTCGTATTAACTACTAAATAAAAATGGTGTCGCGTTTTGACCCGTTAAATTATTTTAAATGTACTAAAAATTCTGTTTGGTCCATTACCAAAAATATAAGACACATTTTCTTTTTATCGTGTAATAAACAAATATTTACTCATTCACGTTGCGTTGAAATTTAGCGTGACGTCGCATCGTACAGATTTACGATATCGTTATGTGAACACAGGCGTCCACGAGCCGTCTGCTGAACTTAGATGTGCTGTATCATAATACATTGTTATTGATTTGAGTTAACAAATAATACGAAAATATATACCTAATATAATAGTTAAGAGAGGTAGGGCATAGCGATTTATCGCTCGACTGTAGCAGCCATACTGTTGAAATACCTCCACTTTAATGAAAACCGCAGCCAAATGACAATCATTTCGGTGTTGTTGTATTACTGCGTGTGAGTAAGGTTTCCAGAGCTCCTGGAGGGTGCTACATAAGAAGCAGGGATCAAGCCTTCAAGGTAAGGGCGACAAGTCCAGGAACAGATTTATTATGCTGTACTTGACGCCCTTTAACTAGGACCTCATTACCACTGAACATAAGATGGGATGAGGTCAATTATGAATGGTAATATAAAAAAGTATTGCTCGTGACTGTACGCTATAATGGCAAAACCTTTTAAAACCCGACAGCATATGAACTACTACTACATTCTTTGCGTATAAACGAACCCATCAAGACCATAAATAACACTTTACTGTTGCAAAGCGTTGATCGAGGAAACATAATTAACGTCGGTTACATAGATTAGCGCTAATTTATCGGGCTGTTTACTGCTGAATCGATAAATTCATCCTTTATCCTTCTCGATTATTGTACTCGATTTATTTTCAACGATTTTGACTCTTCAACAATGTTTTTCATAGTCTGAATACCAACCATGTTTTAATACACTGAGTGGCAAATGTGTATGTGTACAGTCAGCGGCAAATAGATAATTTTCACGCACATACACGGTTGTATTCGCTGTTTATTACATATTTAACTTACAATTTATGTACGTATGTTTATTCGGGTGGAATCTGGATACTTAATTTTGAACCAGTTTTCTTTAACTATATGATGTTTTAAATCCAATATGGCCGATTATCCAAGATGGCGGACCTATATTTTTGTCTGCACTACCACAATATGGCTACCAAATACAAAAGCTTGCTTAATAGAACACATAAAAAATGTAATCAAAAATTTTGAACATGCTTTTATTTAAATGACCTACAAAGATATAAATCTAGTTTTAATTAAATCAAACAAATCTTTAATCAGTTTAGTATCTACCTATCACAAAATTTAAATTGTATAAAAACTTGTCGCGATATGGAATGTTTGCCTAAAACATAATTTTTTTTTATATGTTTTTCACAGATGATACAATTTTGTGTCAGCATATAAAATACTTGGTAGAATGCAAACTCGTGTCATAAATATTTAAGGTTTTACAGAAAGCTTGTTACATTGCAGCAATTGAGAGAAATAACAACACTAAAATATATGTGTACGTGTATAGGTATGAATTATATTTAGTCATAACAATTCATTAGGCATACATCAAGGAAAAACATGTGTACTTAAAGGTTACTCTTGATAAACCTAAGCAACATATAAAATCTGTCGACTGTTTTCCATTTTTGTATTGGCGCGTGTACGCTACTGCAAATTTTGATAAGAAAACCGTCATTTAATTATCTCTGCTATGACGCTTGCAAACAAACTATAATAGTAGCAAAACAGTACATTATCCTCATTAGATAATGAGGAAAAGGCTTAGACAAATAATAAAATTTTCCAAAAGATGACAGGACTTTCTTTTAACCTACCTAATTTAAGGCATACTATTTGATCCTCTAAAAACTAAAATTGTAAATGTTAAGAATATGATCACTTTTGAAAATAAAATATACATATAACTTTTATGGGCTCCATTTAGTCAAGCATAAAAAAACTAATCGAACCTAAATAATAGGTTGGGCATACATTTAATAAGTGAGTCACTTGGGCTTGGGCGACTTGTGGCTTATTCAGCATTTCTGTCGCCCAAATTAATAAACAGGTGCCTGTGAAAATATTTCTCATTTTCAATCTACAACCTGTAACGGAAAGGGGGTAACAATGTAAAGTAGGTGGATACTATACCTTGTATAGATTCTATATACGAAATCCCGAGTTAAAATAAACACTTTATTGTTTTTATGAAATAAAAAATGATTAACTATAATGACTGACTAAAACGTAAACAAACGCATCACAACACTATTGAGGTCAGCGACCCCAAATCACGTTATCACTTCACGACAATCACTGCGATCCTGAATTTCTTCACCTCCTTCCTCGACATGCGCGCCGAGTACTTTCTTAGAAGATGCGCGAACATTATGCAACATTTGTGGTGTCACTGTACAGAACGCGGCCTTGATGCTTTCTATCATCTCTTCCCTTGACGAGCATGCTACAGCGTACACCTTCCTTTTAAATTAGTCCCACAAGAAGAAGTCCAACGGAGTGAGGTCTGGTGACCGAGCTGGCCATGTGAAACGACCTCCTCGCCCAATCCACAGATGGAAACGAGCGTTTTGATGGTTTCGTAAATCTCTTTCTCTAGCTCTCGGTCGGCCATCACGCTGCCGTCGGTTGCTCCGACACAGGAATCATATCGAATATTCTTGATTGCTCAAAGACATCACGAAATATCACTAGGCTATCCGTAGTAAGTAGGTAATCCAGAAAGGCAAAAACACAAGATGTTGTCACGGCGACGACAACTCAATGACTTAACTGAATTGTCAAAATGAGAAACGCTAAACCAACAAATTTCAGATGTGATTCAGTAAACACTAAAAGATGAACCACCATTGTGATATTTAAATTAATAGCATCTATTAGGTACATCCAAGTCTTTCGACGATTTCAACAATACTTTGATAGTGTTGTGCAAGCGTGACTTAGTAAAAATTTTGACTTGTATTTGACTGATATTTCAAAAAAAAATATTGAATCAATAAATGCGTGTACACAGCTACAAATGGTCCCATACAGTTTGTAACCGTTAACTGCTTTGGTATTTTTGATATTGTTATACCCTTTCCGTTACACGTTGTATATGTATATTTCAAATAAATTTATTTAAAACTGAGTATCTTTATATTTCTCAAAGAAAAATCCGTCTACAACTGACGAAGAAATCAGTGAATATACCGAAAAGATAACGTACACTCGAACATAAAATAACCCCATCGTTTTTAAGTTAGTAAATAATCGTTTTAATCAATGAAGAACCTTATCGCGTATGCCGTACTATTGTTTTGCAATATATTGTAGGTACGTTATCGTTTTTCGTAACCGGAATTTCCAGTTTAGTTTACGATGACGTTTACCATTGTTGGAGATTTTTTAAACAAGGTGACGTATTAATTTTTGCATACCTATTAACCGTTCATTGCAATCGTTTTAATCCCTACTAAATATATAAATGCGAAGTTAACTCTGTCTGTCTGTTACGCTTTCCCGCTTAAACCGTTGAACCTCTAAAACGGACATAGACTACTTTTCGATTTTATTATTTTTATAGTACTATACGCCGTACTAGCGAACATAAATATTAGAAACAAAAAAAATTAATCTCCCCTTGCGGTGCGGGAATTGAACCCACGACCTTCACGTATCGCGCGTGCTGCTCTTACCAACTATGCTAACCGCAAGTTATCGTAGGCGATGAAATTTTTCTGCTGTATCAACCGTTAGCCTTCCGGTAAGTGCCCTCTGCTGAATATGTTTAGAACTACAGTTCAGTTGGTAAGAACAGCACGCGCGATACGTGAAGGTCGTGGGTTCAATTCCCGCACCGCAAGGGGAGATAAAAATTTTCTGTTTCTAATAGACTACTTTTTGGTTTTGAAAACATGCAGTTTAGAGTTACATAAAAAATAAAACAGAAATAATCTCTAAAATGTTTGATCGAAGTTGTCTTAAAACATTTAAGGGCATGTCTTATAAGATGGAACATAAATAACACCCTGAATTCGAATTATACGATGGCGCTAAGTCTGTATTGGCCTCAACTCGTCGACCAGTATACACGGATTGGTGAATGTGAGTTTGTTAAAAATGTATATGACACGACAGTGTTGGTAAAACATTTAAACCGGCATTAACAGTTTCAAATGAAGTCGGTGTTGGCACTTACGGCATTAGGAACAAGCTCAATGATTTTAAACCAATCGCAAGCGCTCTGGGCGGATCAAAATTTTCTGTCCTTATCATTTATATGAGAAGATCATGCGATAACCTTTTTGATTACTCAAGTACGATTACGTAGTCGTTTTGTATCAGAGCTACGAGTTACTCCTAACCGGTTGTCACTAAGGATATCTCGGAGCCTTCTAAACGAAGCTGTTTATATGAAAACCTAAGCACTCAAATATGTAAACGCCTGCTGCCAATTATAGAAAAGATTCTAGATAGTTGCAACTGGTTACAAAGTTAACTAAGATACACTGAGAATCAAAAACTCTTCGCTTTGTAAATAGTATTAGTCTGTGATCATAGATTTGTAATATTTAAATACAACCGAATTATTTTAATGTGATTATTTATGTCTTCCAATTATAGAAAAGATTCTAGATAGTTGCAACTGGTTACAAAGTTAACTAAGATACACTGAGAATCAAAAACTCTTCGCTTTGTAAATAGTATTAGTCTGTGATCATAGATTTGTAATATTTAAATACAACCGAATTATTTTAATGTGATTATTTATGTAAGTCCCTAATTGCGAACTTTCATAGACAAACTAATATAGCCTTGTTACGTGTTAGTGATTGTTTATTGAATTATTTTATGAATGCTTTGATGTTTTAAATAAAGTGGGTAATTATTGTGGAAGGGGAAAATTGTAAAAAATCCCCATGAGCCAGCGCCGCCAGCGCGCCGCACGCCCACGACAGCTCTGCTGTATAGTATACATGTGGAGTGGTGTAGCGGGTGGTGTCGTACCTGTGCAGCCAGTCGCGCAGCACGTGCTTGCGCGCGGCGGCCACGCGGCGCCAGCGCAGCGCGAGCAGCAGCGCCGCGGCCGCCGCGCACAGCGCCGCCAGCGCGCCGCACGCCCACGACAGCTCTGCTGTATAGTATACATGTGGAGTGGTGTAGCGGGTGGTGTCGTACCTGTGCAGCCAGTCGCGCAGCACGTGCTTGCGCGCGGCGGCCACGCGGCGCCAGCGCAGCGCGAGCAGCAGCGCCGCGGCCGCCGCGCACAGCGCCGCCAGCGCGCCGCACGCCCACGACAGCTCTGCTGTATAGTATACATGTGGAGTGGTGTAGCGGGTGGTGTCGTACCTGTGCAGCCAGTCGCGCAGCACGTGCTTGCGCGCGGCGGCCACGCGGCGCCAGCGCAGCGCGAGCAGCAGCGCCGCGGCCGCCGCGCACAGCGCCGCCAGCGCGCCGCACGCCCACGACAGCTCTGCTGTATAGTATACATGTGGAGTGGTGTAGCGGGTGGTGTCGTACCTGTGCAGCCAGTCGCGCAGCACGTGCTTGCGCGCGGCGGCCACGCGGCGCCAGCGCAGCGCGAGCAGCAGCGCCGCGGCCGCCGCGCACAGCGCCGCCAGCGCGCCGCACGCCCACGACAGCTCTGCTGTATAGTATACATGTGGAGTGGTGTAGCGGGTGGTGTCGTACCTGTGCAGCCAGTCGCGCAGCACGTGCTTGCGCGCGGCGGCCACGCGGCGCCAGCGCAGCGCGAGCAGCAGCGCCGCGGCCGCCGCGCACAGCGCCGCCAGCGCGCCGCACGCCCACGACAGCTCTGCTGTATAGTATACATGTGGAGTGGTGTAGCGGGTGGTGTCGTACCTGTGCAGCCAGTCGCGCAGCACGTGCTTGCGCGCGGCGGCCACGCGGCGCCAGCGCAGCGCGAGCAGCAGCGCCGCGGCCGCCGCGCACAGCGCCGCCAGCGCGCCGCACGCCCACCACAGCGCGGCGCGCGACGCTCGCGACCCCACGCCCTCCACCACCTGCGCCGCGCGCCTCTCCACCGCTGTACAACAGATACCTGTTTATATCTACACTATAGGTACTATTTACACACTGTACTGTACCGTATACAAGGTGCGTATGACAGTTACGGCCAGTTTCGTTATGTTGAACTCTTGTATTACAGCTTAATCACGTGGGTATGTTTATAATTAATAAACTACACACAATACACATAGCAGTAAGTCACATACTACTACTGTAAAAATCTACTAAATTTCTTACTGGTATCTTCTCGCATTGTATTCAACGACGATTCGAAAGTTTTAGATATAAAACCTGCTTAAATAAACAAATATTTGACTTGACCATATTATTTCAGACGTGTGTACTCACTAAAATCTACTCGAACACTCTTCTGGAAGTGCGGGTTCTTCGTCCAGGGCGCAAAGAAGTCGACCCAGGCCTTGTAGGAGCCTTCGGAGACGGGCAGCTCGCAGAGGATCTCGTACAGAGAGTGCTTGCATTGATTCTTCACACTCTTCTGCCACAACACATGCTGGGAACAAACACGCGAATATTGGTTGATGAACTGCCATGTGGACGCTACACCAGGGTTGGGTCTTCCCATCGATACATCGTCCACGCGCGTGCAATACCCCGTATAAATGCGAAAGTACCTGTGTCTGTCTATCTGTTTATCTATTCCACTCTCACGCCTAAACCACTAAACCGATTTTAATGACATTTGGTATAAAAACCTAAGAGATTTGAATTTAAGAGAGGTAGGGCATAGCAACCGCTCGAACTGGAGCAGCCCGACTGGTGTCTGTGAATACTGGAGGTAATTTCAGAAGGCTGCAGCCAAATATCAATCACTTCAGTGTTGTTGTGTTCCTGCGTGTGAGTAAGGTATCCAGAGCTCCTGAGAGGAAAGGGTGGCTACATTAGAACTTTGAAATGCCCTATATCGTGCGCATAAGACCTTATATTCACCTTAACGAACTACAAGTTTACCTTAACGTGGTGTTGACCGTACCATGATTAGGAAACCAGGATCTGATAACATCCTAGAGAAACACAGTGGAAGTTGGATTTTTTTGTACCTGACCTATATTTTTCGTGAGAAAAATGTTTGTTGTATGGGAAGACCTGTTGCCATCATCAAAATCGAGCAAAAATCACCTTCGTTGTATTGGAGCCCCCTTAATATTTATTTTATTGTTTTTAAGACCAGGAACTGATACTAGCTATCACGGTTCATAAAATTTAGACTCGGTACGGACCCAGATTTACTAAGCACGCTATTAAAGACGCTATAGAAGTGACCTATACAATTTATGATCAACGTGACTATGTACGGTCGACAGCATGTCAAGGTAAACACTTGTAGTTCGATTTTGGGTCTTATTCTCGAGCTATAAGGACTGAACAACCTCAACATCACATACATTGCTCTGATTCTGGGGTAAGTAGCTAAAGCATTTGTGTTACAGAAATCAGAAACAACGACGGTACCACAACACCCAGACCCGAGAAAATATAGAAAAGTTCGTTTCATATATTCACCCGACCGGGGATCGAACCCGGGAGCTCAGACTTTGTACAAAGTGTGAAGTCTGACGTGTTTTTGTCTGCACTATCCTGGCTCCTACCAATATGACGACCTTTGTAGCCGAGAGGCGAGCGCGAGGCCGGACTTTGGCGTTGCGCTATCTCTGAGGTTCCGGGTTCGATCCCCGGTCGGGTCAAATGGGAAACGAACTTTTTCATATTATCTCGGGTCTGGGTGTTGTGGTGCCGTCGTTGTTTCTGATTTCTGTAACACAAGTGCTTAAGCTACTTACCATAGATAGATAGAAATATACACTTTATTGCACAAAACTTTACAGAAATAGGTTTTACAGATTGATTATAGTACAATTTAGGCGGTCTTATCGCTAGAAAGCGATCTCTTCCAGACAACACAATCACACATATAATTCACAGAGTTAGAGCAATGTATCTGATGCTATCCAATATAAAAAAAAACAAAATCACTTAATTGCAGCAAACATTACAAACAATATTATAAATATTTGTCCAAAATAACCCAACAATCAAAAGATTACACAGGAATTATTTGATTTGTATGAAATATTTTCCTCATTTACAAGAAATTAATTTATTAGTTACAAATTAATAATTTGACCTAGCGTAAACTTGTCATCTCTAGCATCTGATCGATGCAAGCTAGCAAAACGTAAGTCACAGAACTAATAATATTCGTAGCTATATTTAACAAATACGATGTTCTGTTTTATAGCATAATAAGGACCGCCTAGAAATAGAAAATATATTTATTTATGTAAGCGTTAAAAAAACACTTATAAATCGTCAGTACATGATTTTTATTTCAGCCTTGGTTTGGAATTTTTGAAATGAAGATAGTAATGAAGTTTTAAACTTTTCTGTACTATAATATACGTATGTATACCTTTTCAATCACTATCCATTTAACCTTTACGCAGCCCAGCTATCATATACGTAGTGGCCCGCTGTACGCCAACGTATAGATGTATAACAGTATCTATAGTACGTAAGCAAGGATGTGGCATAACGTCATATCGATACAAAAATAGATGTCTAAATCAAGATTTTTTACAATTTTGCAAATATACATAAACACTGATACATTAAAATAGTAATTTGTTTTATTTTATGAACATTTTTAGTTTATAAGAGTATCTATTTTAATATAAATTTTAAGACTTTCGCGTTCCATTTTAAACATTTAAAATAATTTAACGGGTCAAAACGCGACACCATTTTTATTTACTCAGTCAGCTCGTGACCACGGTTGGTGCAACCTAATCGAAACGTCGGGCAGTAAGTAGTTCGTATTAACTACTAAATAAAAATGGTGTCGCGTTTTGACCCGTTAAATTATTTTAAATATCTATTTTTATAGACAAAAATACATGTATAATCTTGCAAAACAATCCCTCGGGAACTCCTCGTTTTCGGGGATTCATTATCGTATCATTTAGCTTCTAAATTTACATGTTTATATTCGTTTGCTATATTTTACCTTGATTAAAACGACACACAGCGCCATCTCCAATCCATCCATCAAGCAAACTATATTTTGGTTTTCCCTCGGGAATATCAGATATGAAGTTGTTGGCGTATAGGACATCAAAATATTTTAGGCGTTTTTGTTTTTATCGGTTTTAAAACACTATAAAGCCTGTTTCGTCTGGCGAAATAAAAAAATTGGCTTCAGTCCTGTCCATCTTACAAAATTACAAGGTATTTAATTAAAATAGGTACAATGAGTAACTTCTATAGAAGTAGTGGCGTTGACGGCACAAAAATCTTGAACTTCTATAGAAGAAGTTGGCGGTTATTAGGTTAAACGATCGCATCATTCAGCGGAAAGCCACTTTCCGCTAAGACCATCCTCTGCTAATCAACCCTTGAAATCATGCAGATAGTTAGTTTATGGGAGCTTTGACAGTAAAAATGTGTGTTTGGATTACAAAAAAAAAAGCAATAAAATAAACAAAAGTTTATTAGAATGTATGGATGTCCAGATGCATGTTTATTACTCTTTCCCGCAAATATTACTGGATTAAGGAAATTGGGTAAAGATAGGTGAGATTCTAGAATAACATAGCATATAAGTAGGATATTTATTGTATCTAAATAACGCGAACGTAGTGCGGACAAAAGCTAGCCGTTTATATGTAAAACTTCAAATCAATTGATTACGAATACAAAACACCGATGAACCGTATAATTGCTTAAAGTAATCAAATGTTCAATGACAAACAAATACTTTGAACTCTAATGACTTATAAGTAGATCTCATTTCAGTACACAGTGCTCTTGAAGAGCGTTTTACATACTCATTACAAATACAAATACAAAATACAAATACAAAATCATTTATTCGTGATTCACAGGTAGTGTCGCCACTGGGTGTTAATAATAAGCATATTGTATCACTGCAATCAGCCATATCGGCGTACGAATATGGATATAATTATGAAATCCTGATTATATCAAATTAATTTATTATTAAAACATACCATTAATGATAGCTCTTCCAGATTGAATGAAGTAACTACTTTACAAAATAAAATAAAATTAGTTCATTATATTAAAATATCACAGTCAGTAGATTAAAAACATGCATAAATAAAATAAAAAATTAATGTCAATATGAAAAATAAAGTTTCAGATATCAAGTAGTCAATTTCGATTTATAAAATAATAATAATGTCAGAAAATTAAATGAAATGATAAATTATGTCAACATCATAAGTAATAGAGTACAATTTTCTTAATTAATACAATACAATATTTTTGGGCACTCAAGCGTCTCCTGGACAAGATCTATTTAAACTCTAAAAATTCTTTTACAGAATAGAAAGCATTGTTAGTCAGATGTTTAAGCAAATTTTTTTTAAAGGATTCATAGTTATCACACTCTTTTATGTAATTAGGCAGTTTATTATAAATTTTAGGTGCCATAACAAAAACACTGTTACCATATAGTGCGGTTTTATGTTGGATTTGGTTAACAGAGCACAGCAACTTACGATTACGCTTTCTACGGACAGTTTTAAATAACTTCGAATTTTGTCTAACAAAGAGCACTAATTCATATATGTACATACAAGGCATTGTCAGAATTTTCAAATCTCTGAAATATGTTCTGCAGCTATCAGTTTTCTTTAGATTGCACATTGCTCGTATGCATCTCTTCTGGCATCTAAATACTCTGATCCAACCAGTTGCATTACCCCAAAATATTATTGCATATCGGATTCTGGAAGCAACAAAACCATGATAGGATGCAAGTAACGTTGGCAGACCGACTTTTCGTGAAAGGAGATAAAGACTGTATGATGACTGCGACAGTTTTTTACACACAAAGTCTATGTGATTTTGCCACTTTAAATTACTATCTATTTGCAACCCAAGAAATTTTGTAGATGTAGTTGTTTCAACGACTTTACCATTGTATTCTATATTATTTATTAATTGTTTGTTGCTTCGTTGTTGGAATTTCATTATTTTAGTTTTTTCTATATTTATTACCAGATTGTTGTTTTCCAACCAATTAATTATTGATTTTAGACTTTCATTTATAATGTTTTCCTTGTTATAAACTACTGTACAGTCATCTGCAAACAATATCATAGGGTCGCCAACCGTTTTTGGAATATCGTTAATAAATACCAGGAAGAGAAGGGGACCCAAAACGCTTCCTTGAGGCACTCCACGGGTGATTATTCTAGGACTAGACTCAAAGCTAATTTCTTCTTTGGTTCTAGGGTAGATCCTACTGATGTTAGTTATCTGGGTTCTGTGAGTTAAATAAGATCGAAGTAATTCTAAAGAATTACCTCTAACCCCATATAGTTCTAGCTTGTCAAGTAGTAACTTGTGATCTACTAAGTCAAAGGCCTTCGACAGATCCATATACAACGCAAATACAGGGCTCCTAGAGTCAACTTTAGAGTAAATTAGGCTCAGGAATTCGTAAATTGCTACATTAATAGACATGTTCTTGCGAAATCCTTTCTGTTCACTACTGAACATATTATTATTTTCAAAATAATTGTATAGGTTATTGTAGATAGCCTTTTCAAATATTTTTGAAAATATAGGTATTAAAGCTATGGGTCTGTAGTTATTCATATTAAGTTTGTCGCCTTTTTTATAAAGTGGTTTAATTATTGTCATTTTAAGCGCTGAGGGAAATTCACCCTGTTCAAAGCAAAGGTTAATAATATAGGATAAGACAGGGGCTATTATATTAAAAACGTACTTAAGTACTACTACACAGATGTCATCGTAGCCTGTGCTTCTAGTATTCTTAAGGTTTTTTATAATGGTACTTATTTCAAAAGGGTCAGTGGGGCTCATGAAAAAAGACCCAGGAGAGTTATGAGTACATGTCTGTTTTGGCATATTAGATTTCGTGTTTTCAGGCCCACAGTGGTCTACGTAATAGCTATTAAAATATTCTGCAAGTTTTTGAGGGTTCGATACTATATTGTTGTCAACTAGTAACTTAGAAATATTTTCTAGTGGATATTTTAGATTCTTATCATTTATTATGTCCCAAGTAGCTTTGCTCTTATTTTTAGAATTCTGAATATTGTAATTATTTTGTGCCTTCTGAGTTAACTTGATTATTTTATTAAATTTATTAGAATATGACTTAAATATTTGTTTGTCATTAGGGTTTTTTGTAGTTCTGTACTTCCAAAGTAGGAAACGTTTTCTTTTGCTACACTTCTTGATTCCTGAAGAGAGCCATTTGGGCTTGCTTCTGACTTTGTTTTTAATTTTTATGACTGGGAAACAAAGGTCATAAAATAATTTAAATAAGCTATAAAACTCATCAAAGGCAGCATCCGCTTTGTCAGTCTCATACACTTCGCTAAAAGTAAGAACGCTAATACAATCTCTAAATTTACTCAGGTTTTCTTGCGAGTAGTCACGTCGATACGTAAACCAGTAGTCAAATAGGCAAGTCTTTTTTACGGGACAGTTTAAGACTTGAGCCTTATGATCAGATAATCCAAGTTCAATAAGCTCACATTTGGCACCTCGTATGTTGTGTAAAATGTTGTCTATGCATGTCCCGCTGCTTGGCCTTGTTGGTTCTTTTATTGAAGCCTTTAAGTTATAACTTAAAGCAAGTTGTTCAAATTCAGTGGAATACCTTGACTTTTTCAACAAATCGATGTTAAAATCACCACAGACTGCAATTTTTTTAGAGTTGTTACAATTAATACTATTTAAAATGTCGTCTAAATTATTTATAAATATGTCAAAGGATTGATTTATGTCTTTGTTTTTTGGTATTCGATATAAACACAATATAATTAAATTATGATATGTCAGTTCTATAGCACAACACTCTAAAATGTTAGCGATACAGTATTTTTGCACATCTATTAGGACATTAAATTTTAAGTTTTCGTTAATCAAAATGCATGCACCCCCTCTACGCTTATTTCTTGAAAAGTGAGAGGCTAATTTAAAATTTGGTATATTGAGTAGCTGAACGTCCTCATTTGTCATGTTGTGCTCAGTAAAGCACATTACGTCTATTCTTTTACCTATTTCCGCAAGATCATTGAGACATATTGTTATTAAATCTGATTTATTTATCAATCCTGACACATTTTGGTGTAGGATGTTGAGATGTTTATACACGAAAAAACTCCTCACTATTAGTATTACCCAATTTTTGCATGTCTATGCCAGATTCAGTTTGAGTGCCCCTATCGACAATAGATCTAGAATTATATAAATCACTATTATAAGTATTGTCAGCATGGTCATTATGAGTGGTTTCTCTTGAGGTCGTCGTGCATTTATTTCCTACATTAGATATTTCGTATTGCGTCATATAACATAAACGTAATATTTCTCTTAATATAAAACGGGACACATATAAAGGGAAGTGGGTAAATCTTGGCTTGAATTTAGAAAATTCCATATCAACATAGTTCGCGTTTATGAACTGACCGGTTACATGACGTAATACGTTATTTAACTGTATTTCTTTCAGGTATCCATTTGACAAACTCTCGCATATTAATATATTAGTGTTTTGAATGTTTTTAATCCATGTTTGAAGTCGTTCTCGTGTGTTAGACATACTGTCATCATTCGTAAATCCAATCAACACCACATAATCATATCTTGAAAGAGTAGGGATTTCCGATACACAGGAGTTAAGAATATCGTGAAGACTTGCTCCAGATTTCCAGAAGCAGAAGACACAATAATTATCACCAAGCAGTTTTTGCAATGTTTTTCTGATTCCCCTTCCTTGTTGATCAGCCAATACCAGTACTTTATTTTTCATTTGATTGTGTCTATTCCGGGTGTCTTGATGTTCATGTTGGGTAGAGTTTGGGGTAATACCTTCTGTAGTTATGTGTTCTTTACAGTGGTACGAAGAGCTGGCGTGTTTGTGTCGTATTGTGTCGTCTGTTAATGTTTTTTCTTCTGCAAATGTCAATGAATGTTCCTTACTATCACTATCAATCAACTGCTCGTACTGTTCAGTATTAATTTTTTGCAAATTTTCCATTTCTGCTGTAATTCTTTGATTCTGTATTTTCAACTTAGAAATACGTTTGACAAGATTCTTTATTTTTTTCTTCTGTTTCTTTAAGCTCTGTTTATATTTAATAGAAAATTGTGATTGTGAATTGTTAGAGTTCTTGATAGTTTGTGTAGACCGATCCGTGGTCATCTTGCTGGACTTTGATGGAGTTGATACTGGGGCAGATTCACTAAGAAACACTCTTTTCACTCGGCGTATTATTGGAGAATTAATCGAAGTTATTGAATTTTCAGTGATACCAATCTTCTTATAGAGTGCTATTACTCTGGTTAATTTGTCGATCTTTTGAGAAAGTTCAGTATTTTCACATAATAAAGTATCGATCTGTTCGTCAGCTGAGCTGAGTTTTAACTTCAGAGTGGACACTTCGTTTTGGTATTCTTCGATGA
Organism: Glyphodes pyloalis; assembly: GCA_037074685.1. Lineage (NCBI taxonomy): Eukaryota > Metazoa > Arthropoda > Insecta > Lepidoptera > Crambidae > Glyphodes > Glyphodes pyloalis. Next base: position 451,343 of record JAYKKO010000003.1, on the reverse strand, counting down.
GCTCCTGGTTGTTGTGCATTAATGTTGGCAAACTTCGGGTCGAGGAATCGAATGAATGACCATCATGGTCCATATCCTCTACTAAGGAGTTATGAAGATTAGATGGTGCCCGCTGTCTTTGTCTCTGAGTGACGTTTTCATAATAGTAATCTTCAGCCATAATTTATAAAACGATGAATAAATTTACAAAATTTGTAGTCTCTTGCGGGTTTGAACTCGGGGACTCACGATTAACGCTAAGGAAAGCGCGTTGCTCAGACCACTCGGCCACCAGTCTCGTTAAGAAAGCGTTCGAAATTAGGTAGCTGTTATGTCAGCTTTAGTGTCTTCACTTATGAGTTTTGAATTAATGCGCGCTTAGGTTAAAGCATGCTAGTGTCCGTGCCAATGTCGCCATCGATTAATACCTCTGCGTATGGATAGATGTCACTACTAGTACGTGTAATGCAAGATAATCAGCCGGCCGGACCAATATTTAAATAAAAAACGGTATGACTTAGTCAATGTTTTAAAGCACAGTAAGTTAAAGTCGACGATAACGAGTAAAGTTCTTCTTTTATAGTTAGTGCACTAAATTGCTATGTAACTCACTGTTTTTTGATGCTCAAAATATATTAAACATCATTTTTTCATAGAAAGTTTTCACTTGACATTATACTCATTGTATCTCAAATCGGCAAGGCAGACTACCAAAAGGAACGATTGCAATCTGACCTTCACGTGAGGCCCAAGATCAAATGGAGCAGTGTTTTGTTACATTCAAAAATAAACTTTATGATGATAATTTTTTTTCTTTATAAAAGCACAGTATATTTGCTCCTCTCAGCCTTTTTTTTTTGAGGTGGGGAAAGTACTTTTCGTACCATACCGCTGCCGTGGGAACGACAGCGACTTGTGTGGGACTCCCACGCTCGTAGGAGCGAGGACTACCCTAACTAAAAACCCCACCCACCTCATCGCCCAGTGACAGCGCTATAGGAAACTGAAGACCCATAACGGCTATAGCGCCGTTGCTCCTCCCAGCCTGATGGTAAGCAAGAGAGGAACCCACATCGCGATGACAACGGATATGATACCGATACATCTAATACTTCTCAAAGTTCACCGTACCAACTCCAGTAGCAGTAGTATATTAGGAAATTTATTAAAAAGCCTTGTGGAATATTGATACTATCTTTTTGGAGGTAGAAAAGATTTTTTAAGAGATATAGAACGTTGACAGGATGTTGACAAAAAAGTTTAAACGTAAAAAAGGAATAACCAGCTGTGTATCATATCAGTGCTGTGATAAATATGTAATCATTCGTGTGTGTTAATATTATAGGTACCCAAAACCGGTTTCACTACATAGTATAAAACAAAGTTGCTTTTTTCTGTCCATATATCCCTAAGTACGCTTACATCTTGTTGATGCGGTTTTTTAAAAGATAGAGTGATTCAAGAAGAACGTTTTTATATACAATAAAGTATAAAAAAGCCAATATTTCTAAATATTTACATTACATCCGTACGAAGCCGGGGCGGGTCGCTAGTTAATTATACGTTCCTAAGATTAGCGCTTACAAATAAACGAACTCTACAGCTTTATAATGTTAGTAGTTTGCTAACACCGCTTTGAATAAAAATTATATTAGTGAGTATCGTGGACGATACAGCGCTAATTAAAATGCAAATAAACACGGCACAGGAACAAAACAAAACGGCATATCGGCTGAGCAAGCCACGTTGCTTATATATAATCGTCTTCAAGGTCACCCAGTCAAGGTCGCAAGTGCCACTCTGTACAGTTTAAAGTTGATTATTGCGAAGACGAGCCACATCTATATTTAACAAAGTTTTGACCAATATAAGATATACTGCACTTCAAGATTGACCTCTTCTCATCTGATGTTAAGTGTTAATGAGGTCCTAGCTTAAGGGCGACAAGTAAAGCATAATAGCTGTTACTGGACTTGTCACCCTTACCTTGAAGGCTTGGCCCTTGCTACCAATGTAGCACTCCCCAGGAGCTGAGGAAACCTTACTCACACTCAGGAATATAACAACACCGAAGTGGTTGTGAACTTAACTTTTGAGGAATATTTTAGTTACATTTAACCACCATTTTCATAACTTATCTGACAGGCCTAGCATACGCAACGCTACTAAATTTTATCGCGCTCTTAACAAACGTCAAAATCGATTGAAGTCAGTGCGTCAGCAGCTGATTGGCTGAAAATACGAGTGCGGTGTGCTATTAGCCAATCAACGGTATCGAAACTTTTGTCGTCTCATGCGATAAATTTGACGTATTGCGCATGCTACGCCTGTAAGTGTATCAAACATGACAAATCAACCGTGAACACGCCACCACTACTGGGTCTAGGACAGTTGACAGAAAACAAATGGTCTGCTTTGAATGATCGCAAACCGGTTGACAGTGAACACGGAACATTGAGGAAAAGTAAAGGATGGGAAACTGTGACCGCGTTAAGAGGGGCGGGGGCGGAGGGGGCGATCCGCCCCGTGTGCCAAGCAGCAAGGGGTGACAAAGGCGAGCGACTTCGCAGTGCCCTAACGGGGTCTATAATGATTTTATTTTAAGAATACCATCTTTTTAACTTTCACTGGACTTCTAATATTGATACAATTCAAAACCCAAATCAGCTAAGTCAGTCGGCCGTTCGTGGGTTTTTTTATAAGGGAGACTAACGAACTACTATTTTTTTTTTTAAATATAAGTTTTATGATAAATACTAGTTACTTTTTCACGAAAAAAATACTAAATGGCTTTAAATAGTACAACGCGATATAAATAAATTAACAATAGCATATTATCACGAAATAACACGGTCGAATATTTTCTTCAGGAAGATGCAACTAACAGACTCATAAATATATCCCTTTTATTGATTACGACACAAATAGCCAACTAATAATAGTCTAGACACATCCCTCACCCAGACACATTTACGGTCTCGATTAAATGCCTAGCCAAAGAAACCATTGTATTTAACATCACTTTACGATGTAATTTTATTGTGTTAAAGTCACATAAAGAGCAATTTGTAAGCTGAGGAATAATCATTGACGATACGATACCTTGTATTCGTATAATACTTGTTCGCATTTGAATTACTTTCATGTGTAAGTAGACCTTATTGTCTCATCATTAACACTTAAATTGCTTTTATGTAATTTAACGGAAGTATTTTGCAACTAAGTATATGTGAGACAGCATTATTAATAACTTAATCGAAAATTTTAAATCATAAATATACCTATTACACAACCTTACAACATCACTACATAGTATAAAACAAAGTCGCTTTTTCTGTCCCTATATACCTTTGTACGCTTAAATCTTTAAAACTACGCAACGGATTTTGATGCGGTTTTTTTTAATAGATAGAGTGATTCCAGAGGAAGGTTTTTATGTGTAATAAAGAATAGAAAAGCCATTATTTCTAAGTATTTACATTACATCCGTGCGAACCGGGGCGGGTCGCTAGTAATCTTATAAAAAAGTAGTTATAGTCAAAAGCAATTGACAATTTAAACTTGCAGCTTGATTTAAGTAGCTTCGTAAATATAACAGATGTAAATTACATGAATAAAATCAATTTTAACTTTGAACTTTGTCATCTTTACGCCCCTAAAATAAGGTCGGTACAACCTAACGAGTAAAGTCTGCTTTTGACTAAATCATCATAGTGGAGGTATTTCACCCGTCGGGCTGCTCCAGTTCGAGCGACAAATCGCTATGCACTACCTCTTTCAAAAAATTTACAATGCTTTAAAAGCAGCATGTTAAAGGAAGTGTCCTCCTAGTCAAACATACATATTAGTTAGAAGAAGTATTTTACAGGCCTAGCATGGGCCACACGAGTAAATTTTATCGCGCTCTTAATTAATGTCAAAATCAATGCGTCAACTGCTGATTGGCTGAAAATACGAGGACGGTGTAGTAACACCTAATCAATGATATAGAAACTTTTGTCGTCTCATGCGACAAATTTGACGTATTGCGCATACTAGGCATATTAATGTTTAATGTGTACTCACCGCTGAGTTGTTTCCCTCCAGTTTTTCTAGATGAACATTGTAGTCCAGAACAGGTACAATTCCCATGTGGAAATGTACGGACACATAATTCCTGAAAGACATTTTCTTTAAGAATTATTCTAGTAAGTACTAAGTAAATTAATAAGCTACATCAAACTAGCTTTGATGTCTTAACTGTGTAGCTATTTGAGGTATTTTACCTTATAAAAAATCTAGAGTTATTTTAATAGTTCAAGTAATTTGATCCATGCAATGAGGTTTAAGTTTTATGCTAACCAATACCTAATATTTTAATTTAAAAAATACAAAAGGTTATTGCTATGTAATTGGATGTCATTCAATGATATCCTCTGTAGCTGAGAGGCAAACCAGCCTGATTTTAGAGTCAAATACATTTCTGAGGTTCTGAATTCAATTTCTAGTTAGGTTTATATGGTTATTTAATACGTTTTTCACTGTTCAATCTTTCAAAGCTTATCTAGTAAACTGCTTGGACTCTTGTTTTCTAACATATGAATCTACATGATTGGTTAAAACTTACTCATGGTAAATAACAGCAGTTGAGAAATTGGACGTCATAAATGACTGCATTGTATACTGATTGGATATATTAACTTTTTTCTCAATAGGCCGGGAGCGTGTTTCTAAGAACCAGTTGTGGATGATATAGCATGCGCTGAATATCAGATCCACAGGGGTGAACGTTAAGCATACCTGCAACAAAAACACAAAATAAAGTTAATTATTTTTTATATTGTTAGCCTTTGGCAAGTGCCCTCTACCATTTGTGTTAAGAACTACATACTTATCAGGTTAATGGTTATCCTGGCTGGTGAACCATGAGTTGTCAGTTTCACCCCCAACCAAAACAAATATTAGTCTTGCATCTGTATTTGTTCTGCGTAGTAATATTTAAGTATAATTTTAGTACCACTGTTGGTTCTGGTTTTCATAACACAAGTGCTTATGCTACTTATTTTGGGATTAGGTCAATGTGGGTTGATCTTAATTTACATTCATCTTCTTGTCTTTATTGCTTGTAATTACTAGTATCACTGATTCAGGATTACTTTGTCTTAAAGCTTACAGAGTGTAGTTTAGTTTTGTCAATGTTTCTAATCTACATGAAGAAATGGTTTGACACTGAACCTTTATGTAATTAGCGCAAAAGTACTTCATTTAAGTCACAGTTTTTATCATTAGTAGCTCATTTTTTTTAAGTTACAATTACGCAAACATAGAAAAAATTTTGTGTTTAGATTGTCTTACAATTCTACATTTATGCCATATGATAATTTTGATGTGTGGATTATTGGACGTTTATATACGTATATATTAAAGTTTTACACAAAATGTAGTAAGTGAATTTAATGAAATTTAGTAGTTAGGCAGATTATTTAAACCAGAAAATATACATACATTATACATGATTCTAGTAGGTATATAATCATAAAATAACCATGGACTACTATTTCTCGATGTAACTCAAAGATACTTGTGAGCAAACAGCTCTTCTCGCAAAATATACAATATGAAGCTAAGCCATACAACGACATAAATGCATACAAAACTGAAGGAAAACACTCACATGGCTGCAATTAAGGTGACTTTTATCGACAGGCATATGAGATGTCGTATGTAAATCAAGATAGCCACAAGTGTGAGGCTTTTTGCTGCTGTAAGTGACTTCTATAGCCCAATTGTAATGATCTGCGGCCATTTCTGTGCACCACTCCAGCTCGTAGCGACCTCCCACTCCGTCTTTCGATGGTCTTAGTTCGGTGACACTCTTGTTGTTGCTGCATTTTACATGAATCTCCGCACCACAACTGCCGGAGTGCCCTTCCTGAGTGCTTGTCAGATTTGTGTGGTCACTACATGTTACATACGTCTCCACGCAATTCACTCCAGACAAAATCACAAAAACAATTAGCACAAACAACATCGTTTCAGCAAACCACCACCGTAATCCCGTAATCTTAACCACTACATCACTAATCTTAGAACGTAATTACTAATAAGTTAAGAAGGCTTTATAAATTGACTTGGTAAGTAAGTTGTTGCAACAAAAACAATGCTATCCCGTGTCGTAGACTGAATAAATTTATCCACGCCACAAGGACAGCAGGCAAAAATCGCAAGCGAAATTGCGAGACGCGACGTGATTGCTTATCGTATGACAGAGAGGATTGACAGTTGACACATGCACAGAAAACGACCACAGATAAAATGACACGTGCTTGACACTTGACAGAATAGCTTGACACTAAATCGTTAAACCGTTTCATGATTTAGTTAACATTTTATTTACTAATTTAACTGAAAATGAGTAACGGACAAAATTAATTACCGTTACTTTTATTCATGTCCGTTTGTTTTGCATGTTGCTTTGAAGCGAGTCGACGGTTGTTGTTGCTATTTGTCTGCTGTACATGAATCTAGTGTTATTTTAAATGTATAGTAATCTTGCATTAAAAAAAACGAAATTCAATAACTGAGGGTATTTTACCATGGTCTGTAGATAGTTTCGAGCAAGTTCATTTTATAATTGAATATTACAAAATAAACAAATACTTTTCGTATTTGAATTATTATTTGTGAAGTAATTCTTGATTCTAACTGCAGCATTTTTTTCCATATAGAATGATACTAATATATTGTACGAAAAATAACACCGCTGAGGACAACTTAAATATTTTCTCAATTAAACTAAATTTATAAATAAACCTAATATGAATTCCATGGCAAAGGTCTTTGCTTTCTTTGGCATATATTTAAAATAGCTAAAAATAATTAGTTATATCTGTTTAAAGTAGACCCAAAAAGGGAGTTTTTAAGATTTTGAAGTAAAATATCTCAGAAACTTTAGGCGATAGACGTATTTTATAGCCAGATTTGGGTTTCCTACGCCGGTTTTAGTTTAAAACAGCAATTAGTTTGCGTGCAACAAAATTATTGTTGACTTGTGTAATACGTATATACCACTCGGTATTCTTTGAACATGAGATAACAATATATATTAGTAACTTTAATATTTATTACTAAGCCGTCAAGATCTTTAAATAATAAATAAATAAAAATTGTTTATTGTCTTTTTCCTTCAACTACTACATCATTTCTACTTAAACTATCTTACGCTACTACACAGGAAGACAAAAGGAAGTGGTTCAGCTAATGCAGACACGGAGCCGGACTCCCTGTCTGCGCTGGTTTTCAACCCTTCCAGGAGCTCTGAGATGTAGTTTGAGAGCATTGGGTAGTGCTGGCTGGCTAACTTTATGCAAACAGCTTTAATTACAAAATTAAAAAAAAAAAAACAAAAAACAAAAGGTTAAAACTATGGCGCGTGTAAATATATGCACGTGTGATTGTATAATGTATGTGTGTGTGCAAGCGTGTATGTGTGTATGTGTGTGTACGAGCGTGTATGTGTGTATGTGATTTTAAATCTTCGTCTTTTCCAAGGAGAGGATTTTCTAAAACATTATTTAGCGACAGTATCTGTAACTTTTAAACTAGATCAAAGTTAAATAGCTAAACACCACTATTTAACTTTGATCTTTAGCTATACATAATAAACAACAGACAAGTTGGTATTCAAATTTTTAATTCTCACATTTACATTACCATGAAACCTTAAATAATTACAACCACACATCCAGATATAATAAATACCTTCAAATAACCAAGAAAATAGCGGTAAAATTAAATTCATACTTTGAAGTTATGAAATAAAACAAACTTTTAATAAAATTATATCAATGGAGTCTTTTTGTAATTCTGTCCTAAATCCCGCAATATTAGCTTGTGACCCTTTAACCATTGATAGCACTAGACGGCAAATACTGAGATAAAGAAAATAGCCAACACATAAATAATTATCTGCAACAACAATAACTTCACAATTAAATATATTAGTTTTGTTCTAGGTGTACTCGTTCCAACATAATTTGAGGGAGCTGCAATCGCTTTGAACAAACATAACACGCCCCCCGTGATATACGCTACACGTTTAAAACATCGATGACTCGCCTGTCGTGCTATCCGCACCAAATCGGTTAAGGAATGATTAGTATTTGGTGCGCTTGGATGGTTTCGAGGAGGGGTTTCTTGTTAAGAGCCGTCAGTACAGCAGCAGGTATGGCGCGGCGTCACTGCTGCAGGTCGGCGAGCGCGGCCAGCGCGGCCAGCGCGGCGGCGGCGGCGAGCGCGGCGCGCAGGGGCAGCAGCGCCCACGCGCTCAGCGCCAGCAGCGCGCCCGCGCCCTGCTCCAGCAGGCTCCTGCACACACAGGTCACCATACCATTCAGACTAATGGGATAATAAGCAGGATGTCGTAGGTGTTTTTTGTGATTTATCAAAAGCGTTTGATTGTGTGGATCATAAAACAATGGAATTGAAGCTGCGGCATTATGGTGTTTTGAACAAATCACTTAGTCTTATTCAATCCTATCTGTCTGACCGAACTCAAAAAGTCAGCGTGAACGGATCAAACTCTTCTGGCGCTCCTTTATTCATGGGAGTGCCCCAGGGTTCGATATTGGGACCATTACTATTTTTAATTTATATTAATGACCTGCCCTTTTTTACAAAAGACTTATGTGAGATAGTATTATTTGCTGATGATACATCTCTTATTTTCAAAACGGATAGACAGAGTGACAATGTTGATGTAATTAATCATGCCCTTAATAAAATACTTCATTGGTTTACATCTAATAACCTTGTGCTTAATGCCAAGAAAACAAAATGTATAAAGTTTACAATGCCTAATGTAAGGCAGGTCAATACCATAATAAAAATGAATGATGAACACATTGCACTTATTAACTCCACAATATTTCTTGGCATAACTTTAGACTCAAAATTACAGTGGTCACCCCACATATCGACCCTGGCTGGAAGACTGAGTTCGGCTGCTTATGCGGTCAGAAAGATAAGGTATTTAACAGATGTGGAAACAGCGAGATTGGTTTATTTTAGCTATTTTCACAGCGTTATGTCATATGGTCTGCTGTTATGGGGATCTGCGGCCGATATTCAAACTATCTTTGTATTACAAAAGAGGGTCATCCGAGCCATTTACAAGCTAGGACCGCGTGACTCGCTGAAAGAATTATTTAAGGAAATTAACATCTTAACAGTCGCATCTCAATACATTCTCGACTGTTTAATGCATGTATACAAAAACTTGCATACTTTTCCAAAAAAATCAGACAATCATAGCATTAACACCAGAAATAAAAACAAGCTTGCTGTTCCTAAGCGTAGACTACATAAAATAGGTAATTCATTTGTTGCTTTAAGTATAAAAATGTTTAATAAACGGGAGTTTATTAAACATTTTCTTGAGGGATCAAGTTATTGTTGAGTTACCTTTATACAAATTTAAGACATTTGTCAAACGTTGTCTTTTGAAAAAAGGCTACTACAATGTAGAAGAGTATTTGAATGACAAGAACGTGTGGATCACGACCTAGCCTGCTCACCTGTACTTGCGTGTTTTGTATTATTTTAAAAATATAGTATGACACATTTTCTCAATCAATGTCAGTATTGGGCCTGTTGACGCATGTAAGTCCTACACAGTTAATTTAATTTAACTTACAAATACTTTTGTTTTATTTTTATTTTATTTTTTTTTCAATAATTTATTTTTAATTTTTATTTTACAATTGACAAACTAACTGTGTGTCTTAGTGCAAAATTAGTAATAAGTGTAGCTTTCATTTGTAAAAAAAACTACTGAGTTTCTTGCCGGTATCTTCTCTTTAGTTATAGGTTCCGAACCGGAGGTAGCTTCATTTGCTTTATATAAAGACTATTCATAAGTATTACTAATGTAATCTATGTGAATAAAAAAGATTGACTTTGACTTTGACTATGCACGAAACACTGTTACATTGATGGAACGATACCAGATTGGATTCTTGATCTGATCAATTTTTACTCTAGGTTGGGTCTTCTAAGTTGATCCCCCTGTTACTATGTGTCCTGTGGTACTCATATTATTGGGACAAATTTAGTTGAACTTATAATGATGACCATATTTGTACTAAAATACAAGGTCATGTTATTTGCAATAAAACAATGGGCAATCATCCTATTACTCGCTCAATATACACAGAACACAAATGTGCATTACATAAATGTTGTCCTGAATTGGGATCTAAGTCGTGGGGACTCTCAGTTAAACATAATTCAGCCAGGAGTGTTAACCATTACTGCACCAGGCAAGTTAATAAAATTGTAATTGTAAAAAATGGTAACATCAATTAAAAACCCTGGTGGTCAATATTTTACCGTGGGTTAAGGCATGACACAGTGGGTCGAGATACAATGACAATGACGATGATGCAATCAGTTACAAAATATACAATTACAATTAGCATGTTGTTTTACACATGTTTAAAAGGTATCAATTAATACCGTAAAAGAGCAAGTCTTATGCAACACAGATTCTATTAATTTTCTTAAAATTGGTTGGTGCCACCTATATTATGTAATTTCATAATGCTACGATACTATTAAACACAGTGTGTCGATAAATAAAATTGTGACGTCACAGTGTGCTATCTGCAGAAAAAAAATATGAAGGACTAGCGGCCGCCCACGACTTCGTCCGCGTGGATTTCGGTTTCCATACAAACTTTCACCCCCCTTTTCAACCCCTAACAACCCTTTTTTGGCATTAAAAAGTAGCCTATGTCCTTTCTCAGGCTCTATAATATATGTGTACCTAATTTCATTTAAAGCGGTTCAGTAGTTTCGGCGTGAAAGCCGGACAGACAGACAGAATTACTTTCGCATTTATAATTTATTAGATCATTTCAATAGGAATAATTCTTTCACACATATATTTTTGGTATCTTGAACCGTTTTCGCAGCGCACGCAACGGAAGCCCTCAAGGATGAATAATTTTCCCCGTTTTTTTCACATTTTCCGATTTTTCTTCGCTCCTAATAGTTGCAGCGTGATGTTATATAGCCTAAAGCCTTCTTCGATAAATGGTCTATTAAACACAAAAATAATTTTTCAATTCGAACCCGTCGTTCCTGAGATTAGCGCGTTCAAACAAACAAACTCTTCAGCTTTATAATATTAGTATAGATTCATATTTTTACAGTTATTTGAAAGTATCTCAGTTGACTAGCCAGTCAACATCTCAATTTTTGTTTTATGTTTTTGGAGCATGGTAACATGAGTATTAATGAGCATTAAATGTGGGCATATTTATTGTTCCTATTTAGACCATCCAATCAAGAAATAATATCATTTCATCAATAGTATTTGTATGAATGACTATACCTATAGGGTGTCAATGCCAGTAGCCCAATAACAATTGGGGAATGTTTCCTTGGCAAGTCACTCCTTGTCCACAGCCAGACGAGGGCAGCGGTGGCGGCGTGTTGCAGCAGCGCCACGTTGGACTCGACGCACGAACGGACGTACAACCAGTCGAATTCTGATCCACGAGCGCCCACCCAGAGCAGTATACTGCGGGTGACTAACACCTGAAAGTATTTAGTGAATATTGTGAAATTTGCTTTAATTTATTTCAAGCTACAGCCCCAGCCACGTGTCATATTCATATTCATATTATTTATTGCACTCCATAAGTAAGTCAAGCTCCATTAGCAATTGCCAGATTAGATTTATGTGCTTAAATCATTAGAGTTGACAAGTTTTTTCACTATTCTTCTCTCTAATGGATTAGTACATTGAATAATCTATTATTAGTATTAAAACGCATTTTACATTCGTAAACAATATATTGGTTAGCAACTATTAAGATTGATACACCAATTTGAAACAAAAGGAATAGTAAACTAATATATATTGTCATATAAAATAATAGCCAGAAGGGCTGTGGACATTGGATCACAGCAGTCGCTAATAGATTTGATTGACAGTATAGCAAACCAAATCAAATATATGTACATGATGGAATCTTCACATCATTCAAAATGAGACGGGCAGCCCTCAAATGTTGTTTGTAAATAGCAAGATACACTCATTTATTCACAAAACAAGGTCATATTCTTCATTTTTGAATATGGACCCTCCTAATTCAATGCTAGAGTAGTGCAATTTTATTTAGCTTGAGATACTTCAAAATCAATTTTATATTACGTTTTCGGAAAAAGACTCGAGATCTATAACTCATAGCTGATTTTCTTTTTAAATTGTTAGTTGTGACTTTTTAAATTCAATACTAAAACAATATGTATTTCCCATTTAGTAAATCATAATCAATTCATTTATTCATGTTGGTTACAAGTAACACTTATGCATTGTCAATATGAATATTTTTCAAATACATATATATAAGAAAGGGAATGTGGTTCAAAATAGCTCTTACTGTAATTAAATTACACAGTGATAACGGTATACTAAAGTGCCTACTTTGTTCTGTAAGTACCATACTAATAACGTGTAGCGGTACCATTGGTTACTACAAGATTTGTGTTTATGCAAGACATATGAAAATTTACCTCTGCACTGGCCCATCCTATAGCAGCAGTAAGGATCTTGGCGTGCCCTTTTCCTTGAACCGAATTAAGGGCAAAGTATAATCCAAGAAGGTCAGCAAAGTCCACTGTGGCTTTCAGGATTTCCTGGAAAATACAAAATAATTTTGTTAAAAGCCATGTAAATATATGAAAATAAAATAAAACAAAAACTAATATCTGAATGTCACATCATTATTCAAGGAAGTAAAATGTTTCTTTTAAATCTCTTAGACTACTATTCTATAAACACTCCATATTTTTTTCAATTGAAAAATTTCATAACTTAGTTAATTGTTATTGTAAATAAAGATACATCACTTACGAAAAACACATCATATTCTCCATTCAAATGAGCGCTATCAGAATCTGGGAAGAACGTAGCCAGTAGCAACATTTTGCATAATTGAGTGAAAATATACAATCCACCAGCGTAAACACATTTTGAAAAGGTAGCGTATTCAGAACTGAAAAGAAAAAACAGTTATCATTAAAAAAATAGAAAAAGTAGGTTAGCCTAAGTATTCACAGAACTGATAAAACTTACATCCCTGAAAACTTATAGGCCATATGATAAGGCGCATAAACTAAGGCTAAACAATTTCCAAAATGATACAGGGTCATATTGATATTTTTATTTATACCAGTATTTCATAAATTATAACTTAATTTAATTAAAATTTACAGGCTAAAGCCCAACTCATAACCTAGCTTGGCCGATCGATGTGACAAATGACATTGACAATTGTGATGTGACATTATTTTATAGCAAAACAAAAAATGATCACATAGACCTGCAGAACATGTTATTTTATAACGTTTAAGCAAAACGTTCAATTGTTATTTGTAATGGAGCACGTATATCATTAATTTAAGTCATTTTAAATTAGTTTTCATTTCATTTAATTGCATAGAACGAAACATAAATAACGCTCCGTTTGACATAAAAGAAATCGTTTGTGTAAACCGGATTCATTTAAAATTAACAGTGTAAAGTAAAACCACCATAATACATCACAGTTTTTTATGTTTATTAATATTTTGTGCTGGTTTTTTCGTTTCATAGGTCATATTCTATTTAAAACCTTGAATCATAGCTAATTTTTTGTTTAGTTGAAACACCTATAACGAAACGTTCTTGCCCGCGAGTCGAAGTTACGTCAAAAAGTTAATGAAACAAAACAAAATGCAAATGATAGAACTAGGTAATCAAAAGAAAAGACCAAATGAAAATGTTCAAAAAATTAATCCTCAGGTTCATCTAATATTGGATTAATCAATTCAATTCAGGTATCTGAATGGAACAAATTGGTAAGTAAGTAGGTACCTATTCATTGAATGAATAAATTGCATAATATTTTTTATTTATTTAGTTGGTATGATGTACGGCGTATTTACTAACAAGAATTATTTTATGTTCTAAACTAAACAAGATGCGGTACTGCTTTAAAAAACATAAAGGGTTGCTTCTATAGAAAGAGATGCAAAATGAGGGGTGCCATATGAAAGGGGTAAGTTTTTTAACCCTTTCCTTTTTTAGCACAGGCGCAAAAGGGTGAGGGGTTTTTTTATCCAATGGCAGGCAAGGATTTAACAATTTTTGAATTTATTTGCCCGGAGAGCTCTCCGGGCAAGCTCGGTGGCTGCTCCGTTCTGATTCACGGGCAGTCCCCTTTTAGACCTGTGAAGGTTACCTGCCTTGCATATCTTAGGGTGACTTTGCATATTTAAAATGCGAAGTTGTGCCACTTGTGTTTGTTTGAGAGTGTTTTGGAAACTCAAATTAAATTGCAAAATTGAGGTTTTTAAGTGAATTGTGGAAAATAAGTTGTGTGATTTAACAATGGATTGCCCTTTAATACATTTTCAGGTGAGTTGCTGTTTTAGTTATATCCATTGTTATGAAAATGAATAGTTTTCTGTTTTATTTTGGTATTAATTATAACCTATAGTCATAATCTTGCAAAAAATTTAATTTAATAATTACAATGAGAATTGTATGGGATTTCATTGGTTTGTAATCCCTCAGTTTCTAAGAAAATAATACTGAGTCTTGTTAAATAATTCAAATACAATTATACAAGTAGATTCTATATTTTTAGGTGTCAGTCTATTGACTTAAAATATTATTTTTAAATTTATTTATAATCATATGTGTAAGCCTGATTAACCATGAAATCTTTTTTTGAGAGTTGAAAGTCTTTAAAATTATTTGTGTAATATGGTGAGTAATAACTTATTAATAAAAGTTGTTTGAAATTATCATATAAATAATATTACTTCCTTTTCTCTTTGCAAATACGTTTACAAAATACCAGTGGGCCTACTACCAAAAACAAAACAAGCAGTCAAAAGGTTTCGTTTTTAAGGAACAAAAAAATAATTCTGTATATAAAATGTCTAATTTTAAAGTAAATACCATTAAAAATATTTTCTTTATTATTGATAGATACATATTTTTTAAAGGATCTTTATTCTAAGTGAGCTGGTTACGAATATAGGAATTAAACGTTACTATCATTTGTAGCATCCGACATATTTCGTTATTGGTAGGTTAGGTAGTATGCCTCCTCAGGGCTTATTTATAAACGTCAGAAAGGATCTCGATTCAGTGATTTCTCCAATGAGTTTTTTGTTTGTCCAATAGTAGGTACCTATACTTATTATAAGAAAGAGGGAAACCGTAGTTTCCGAATTTGAATCCAATTTTGACGTTTTGTGAATAGGTTGGCTGTACCCATAGATATATTATATTCCTTATTCTAAGGCTGTACCTACCTATGCTTCCTATTAAAAAAAATGAAATTCCAAACATGTAAGTTCCACACACTGCCTACATATTAGGGTATGAAAATTGTAGCGTAGGGACGAATTACGGTGACACGCGGATAGATGGGGCATATCGTATGAGCGTTGCTACTAGGGTTGCCAACATTTCATCAGCGAAATATAGTATATTCCAAAATAAGGTGTAAAAAAAATATAGTACATTTAAAAAATATAGTATTTTATGGGAAAAACAAAAAAGAGACAAATATATATTTGTTAATTATTTATTTTTATAAAAACTATTTGGTTATTATTTGGTTGTTAGTTTTTTCGGTGTTGAAAATATAGTATTTTTACGTACTATATATTTTTTCAACAGTATATAGTACGCAGACCCGAAATATAGTACAATACTATATATTATAGTACGGTTGGCAACCCTAGTTGCTACGGACCCTAAATAAGGGTCGGCAGGGATACTTACACGGAAGGAGGATCGCGCGAGCTGGGAACATTATTAAGGAAATGGGATTTTTAGTAGATAGACTTCAAGCAAAATCGGATCGGAAAATAATAACGTTCTTGTGTACCTACTGTGCGTAGGTAGATTATTTTTGGTGACATTTTTATTGTACCTACCTACTATGTTGGGATTTGAATTATTGAAGGACCGGAATCAAAGATCACAATATTATGCATAATAGATAAGTAGTAAAAAAATAATAATTTGTGCTTGTCAATTAGTTTATACAACAGAGTAGGTAGGATAAGTAGATATAGTGATTTGGTTTTGTTAACAAAACTTTTGCAATCTTTACTGCGGGCAATGAAGGTCATGAGAGACGTTAAATTAAGAGAAAACACTAAGTAATAAAATATTTACTATTACATTACTTCACAACATAACAAATACACTATGAAAAGCTGATATCACTGACTTCTCATCGATTTTGCTGGGATACCATGATTGTGGTACCTATTATATCTTTTCAAACAAAATAATCACCGAAATCGGTTATTTCATGATAAAGATATCTGCAGCTAAAACATAGATATTGAATCGGGTAGTGACCTCTCATTTTTAGGTCGGTTAAAAGCAAAAGAAAATGCTTAGGTGCTCTACGAAACCGCATACCATCTCATATAAGTAAAATCTTTATCAGTTCGTTACTGCCGTTGGAATAAGGCCATCCCTGGGCAAAGATCTTCATATTACATTAGGTCAGTATTGAAGAAAACAAAGGTAGATAAAGGACCTTAAGATTTTATCGCAAGTGAGAACAAATCCGGAGTTAATTAATGCTCAAAAACCTGTTCGTTGTTTCGGATAAACTCCGGTGGCACTTGGAAGTAACCACATACCCTCAGAGGCCTACTTACTCATTTGCCTCCATCAATATAAAAAGCCTTTTGAATATTTTATAAAATCGAATTGACCACCACGCCGCAGGTCCCCTAATTGCCTCGATGAATATCTTAACGCGCTCTAAAACGCTGAAGTGGTTAAAATAACGCGCAATCGCTCTCAGCGTATCTAATGGCTCGCATAAAACACAAAACGTGATTGAACTGCCCAAACCCGGCCGAGATAAGTAGTCACATCATTTGAAACGAAAAGAATAAAATAAAAGCGTTTGGGTTGCGCGAGCTAAGAGGACCGCTCGCACGTCATCCCTCCATTATAGCATTGTCCGCGCGACAATGGAGATAGAAAATAAAGAATCGCGGCCATTAGGTAAATTTTCTTATTCATTTTTTTGCGCGACACCCTCGGGAGCCCTCCCCGAGTTATTTATCATGCGGCAGGGCTGGTGGCGACGTCGCGAGGTCTCAATCTTCCTTGTCGAGGTGGCTACGACCACTCGACACGCTTTTTACCTACCGCGTAATCGATGGTCGATGCCGGCCAGTTCTTATGACACTCGATGTAGACTACAGGTAACAGAGATGGGACGCAAAAAATAATGTCGCGTATTTTATTCACGACGGCGCTGCTTATTGTTGGGTTACTTTATTATACTGGCTGTGTTTCGTAAAAATACATGTAGGTATGTTCAACCTTTACTGCTTACCCTCGTGAATGTATCTAGATAACTTATCATTATGAATTCGTTGCAAAAACGATTGAAGCTAAGATGATTAAAGATATATATAATTTTGTTATTTTGTAGATTATATATATATATTTTTTCAAATGTTCCTTAAAGAAGCATATTTCAATTTATTTACGTACAAGTGTCATAGTTCTACCTGTTAATGTTAAATGTTCCTCACAGGACAGGCTTAGCCTAGTGTAAGGACCAGCAAAAATGTAACATGTATTATTACTATTGAAATGAATAAATAAATGAATAAATGAATATTTCCCAGTACGCTACTACCAAAAACTAAATTTAATGCTTTATTCGCATTCGAAGTGAGTTGGTTACGATAATGAGAATTCATAATTGCTATCGGTTATCTGATTCGACATAACTATACCTATCGTTTTTAGTAGTATCTAAGCCTCCAGAAATTATCAACCTTAAACGATTGCAGTGTAATCAAAACTTTATTATTTGTATAGGTTTGATAAGTAAGCCCATCCAATGCTGTTTACGTATCCAATCTTTAAAACAACACATCTATTATAATAAGTATTCGCTCACATACTTCCGTCTGGTGTGGGGGCCTCACACCACTCATGCCCCTTTCACCCCCGCATCCCGTGTGTATCTCATTGCAAAATATGTATGTATCGTAGCGGTCCGTCGCTCAATATTCAGTGGCATATAAAACTGAATTGGACTTTTTGATCCGCCCAGCTAGAAGGAATTCCACGTGTTACGCCCGCAGATGTATCAGAAAATACGAAGCGAATCTTAATCTTCCTGCGATTATTCGCATTAGGTGCTTTGGGTCTTATCTCATGCTTGGAACTGGCGCCCTCGGTGTTTGCAATGCAGTATGCGTACCTATGTGTTTCTGAATTGTGTATTGATGATTGGATATTCAGTAAATTTCACCAACTTGAAATTACTATTGCGTTATCATGCTTTAACAGGTGTAGGTTTCCTCTTTTTGTATTAAATGGCAAACTTTGTATTAAATATTCAACGAAATGAAGAGTCATGTCATGATTGATACAATTTCACGACAAAGCACTGATGTTTGCTGTTTTTAGGTTTTCTGAGGTTCCCGTCGAGGTAAATTTTCAGTTTAAGTTGAAAAAAGGGTCTGGAGCAAGTTTTTTTTCGTGGAAAGTAGCTTGATACTCGACACAAATTTAAACTAATGTATTCCACTTGCTACATTATTTTATTTGCCATTCACTATTGAACGGTGCTGTTCAAATAAACCACAAATTTCTTTTCCCACCATTACAATCTACCGAATCACGAACTGTCGATTTTTGAGACTCGTCAGACACTATTAATTATTAAAATTAGGTTGATAACTAAGTGTCTGCACACTGACAATTATTGTCCAAACATTGTCACAAACTTGCACGTGCATAATGCTAGAAGAGTTTCATAGTGAGAAATTCAAAACATCTAACACTAAAAACTAGCAATTAGAAAATCTCAAAATAACTTCTCAAGTTTCAATATAATCCCGGGTCATTATGACATAGTAAGCAACAAAAACGGGATATCGCAATAAAAAAATTACGAGCGTGAAACAAAAATAGCATTGTGTATCGGAGAGGCAATTTTGCATCAAGATCGATCGGAGGGTGAGCGGCGATGTCGCGGGGGAGTTTGCATGGGGTCACCGTAAGCCGTTTCCGATAAGACCCCCTGCGGCCGAACTTTCGGCATTCGGCTCCCGGCAGAGGTATTCAACACTTATTTTTGTTGGGCCGTAGAAAGTTAGCTGTAACCAACATAACATAAAAAAAGATACCTAACCGCCTAGCCTTTGAATCTATAAATTATGTGGTTTACAATAAAGATGATGTAACGAATTATGGTTTGGGTAAAGTTAAGTTGGTGTGAAGTTGATTTGACGTTGTTAACTAGACTTGGGCTGACTCACAAACAACAAAAACTAATCCAATGGGGGCTACCGCGCGTGAAAACTCCATTAGATGGCAGTATGTGGGCGGGAGGTTCTACTGCTACTTACGTGATTGATTATTTAAATTTCATGGTGACATGTCTATCAATGTCATGACAAAAGTAACCAAAGGGTTGGACTTTACGCCTACATATTGTCTAGCGGATTTTTCAAACCCTATTGGGAATGTCTATGTTATGTGTTGGACCTATCGTTAAGTCAAGAAAGTAATAACACATTGTTTCCAATTTCCTAGTCGATTCCGATGTTTTGGAAATAGATGTGCTGGGGCTGATTTCCAAACGCCAGAACCGACCGAATCGGTATGGCAATGTTTTGAATCTATTTAATCGTGTATGTTAAAAAAAAGATAAAAAAAATAGTATACGAATTAGAATCAGATTCCGACCTTTTGTGAGTATGCAGAATTCCTAACTAAATCATCTGGTAAAGTTCAATCGGCTTGATGCGACCCTCGGGTCTCTATTTGACCACCGCTGGTCCAACACTTCGCTTATCTGCGTGCCGCACTCGCCTGCAGCGTGCGTGCCCTGAATAATGCATTCACGCACTATCCAAATTGAAATCATACTTCTACCGACACCTTACGTTGATATATCAATCGCTCTTTTCATTGTCCGAAGAAAAGCAAAAAATCTGTATACAAAGTTCATTATTTATTCATAATTTTCTATAGAAAATAGAAAATTAATGTGAATGTTACGTAGGTATCTAATAAACTTACTTTTGATAGATAATTTTATGTAGTTAGGGTTCGATACAATATTATGGTAAAAATTACACCTAACCAACCACATTCCAATCGGCGTCACCCTACAAAAAAAATGTTTCAAGCATTTGTTGCATATCCTCAATGAATATAATTTTATAGTCAGTATAAAACTGCACTTACCGAGAGTACAGTCATATTTACAACGCAGATCGTCCACCACCACCCGTATATATTCATAGGGCAGCCGTATCTTTTTACTGTGGTCATAAATATTAAAGACGGTTCGCGCCAGTAGGATTTTCAATTCGACAGCGGTGGATCCCTCCAGATTTTAGGCTTTCTCTCTTTCCGCGGATTAGAGAGGTTTGATGTATGGCCGCCGGTGGCGGTAAATCAAATTTTGATTGCTATTTTCTTTGTGGAAAGTCGGAATTCTCCGGCGGGATTGGAGCGCCGTGTAACGTGGGTTAACCGATCCCCAGGCGAGCGCCGCCGTCTTATGTGGATTCCACCTATAATTCCCATTTTCGTACTCTAGGATACCGAAAACACTGTTTTGGTGTACCTACTGTTTGAGGAAATAACAATCTGTCACATCGACCTTTTTAAAAAAAAATACTAGAAGGGTAGGTATTGTAAAAATATAAGAGTTATGAGTATTTGTACAAACTATATTTAGCTGGGATTTTGTTTAAGGCAGTTGATGTATTAAAAAACCCCAGATTTTAATGTTAAAAGTTTGACCACGTTCTGAAAAGTCCAAACAGTCTAATCATTACAAAAATACCAAGGTTTCCGAGTTATTGAAGCAATATAGTCGATAAATAATTGGGAGTTGTAGGTACCAACTTGATCTTTACTAGGTATTCCTGGTCCTTCAAAGGCTGGAAAGTTATTCAAAAACATGCATTTTTAAAAATTGTCAACCGTCAATTCCTCAGCAAAAGTTTAGCGAGAATGGGGACTTTAATCGAAAGTGTATGTGGTAAGCATTTTTTGTATCTCATTATGGTCAGTTTACCGATACTATAATTAATAAAGCCTAGCCCGATACCCGAACAAATGGGAAACAAGTGCCGCTGAGACTATCGTAATTCCACATTTAATTAAAATCAATTCAGTGATTGAGCAGTGTAGGTAAGTAGGTACCAAACGTATTGTTACGCGCCACGATTAACGTTCGTAGTAACCAGCGCCATCTAGTGTGGAAAGGCGGGACTACAGAGAGTCGAGACGCGTACGCCAGAATTTACTAGAACAATGACCTTGACCGAGCGTACGGCCGTTCAAGGCCGCACTGCGCGCGAATGTTCCGGATGTTTCTGCGTTGGAAGGTTCGGGAACGGCCGCGGCAATATAAAAGGCCGGGATTCACCGCGACCGGGACAGTATTGAATCAGCGATACAAGTGATTACTTCGAAAGCGATTTTGAAGTGCGACTTGGAAGCGATTATTGTTTTAATTAGTGCGTTTTAAGGTTGTAATTAGTGGCGTTCAATTAAAGTGTGACTTTTGGTAATTTTTATCGGCTGTTTTTATTGTCACGAACCCGAAGCTCGTAACAATTGGTGTCAGAAGTGGGATTTAAATTATGCCGATTTTACCTAAAGACGACACGGAGGGTATCCGTACCCGGAGTCAACGCCAACTGGAGACGGACCAGAGACGTTTTGGTGGAGCTTTGCCACAGGAGTCGGAGAGCCAGTTATTAACCACGGAGGCTGGCCCGTCCACAGAAACACCAGCAGCATCGGCAGCACCAGACCTTGCTGCCCTGATGATGATGCTGCAGGAGCAGTCTCGTCGGCTGGAAGAACAGCTTAAACGGGACAAAGAGGAACAGGCTCGCCGACAGGAGGAACAGGCTCGCCGACAGGAGGAACAGGCTCGCCGACAGGAGGAACAGGCTCGTCGGTTGGAAGAACAGCTTAAGCGGGACAAGGAGGAACAGGCTCGCCGCCAGGAGGAACAGGCTCGTCGATTGGAAGAACAGCTTCAGCGGGACAAGGAGGAACAGGCTCGCAGCCAGGAGGAACAGGCTCGCCGCCAAGATGAGCAGATGCTTCTTTTGAAGGACCTTCACGCTACTTTCGGGAAAGACATAAAGGAGGTGAAGGATAAGGTTGCTCAACATGACAACCGCCTGTTGGAAGCTGAAATACGGATCGACCAAGTCAATAATCGGGTTGACTACGTAGTGGCTGATGTGAAGAAGACCGTGATGGCAGACGTTAAGAAAACGCTGGATTGTCTTAAACTTGGAGAAGCAATTGCAGCTCCCGTAGCTACAACACCTTCGCTACGTGGATTCAAAGTGCCACCGTTTGACGGAACTTCTTCCTGGTCGGCCTACAAAATTCAATTTGACGCAGTCATGAAAGCGAACGGCTGGGATAAAAATCAGGCCATGACTGCCCTCACCCTAGGCCTTCGTGACCAGGCCTTATCTGTCTTGGAAGCTCTCGGTAAGGAAGTAACTTACGAGCAGCTACTTGAGGCATTGGAGGCTCGATATGGCGACGCTCACCTGGAACACGTGTTTCGCGCACAGCTCAGGGACCGCGTGCAACGCAGTAGCGAAAACCTGCAGCAGTGGGCCCTTGAAGTGGAGAAGCTGGTGCGTAAAGCTTACCAGTCCGTACCAGCGCTTATTGATGGGAACCTGGTGCAGGTGTTCATCGACGGCATCCGCGATATTGAAGTTAGGGCTGCTGTGAGGCTCGGGCACCACGAGACGCTAAAGGATGCCTTGGCCCATGCCCTGAAAGTGGAAGCTGTGCGGCAAGATCATCGTTCCCATCGCGTCAGGGAGGTTGCTTCAGTTCGCGACCGCAATAAAAGCTACAGCCCTAGGTGCTACGGCTGCGGGGAAAAGGGCCACCTTCGATCCAGTTGCCCTAAGCGAACTGCCGAAGTAGAAGACGGCAGTCCAGCTAAGAGCACCGCCCAGCACCAGCAGCAGGGAAACGAGTAATAGCCAGGACTGCGGGGCGGGTGCTGGCTGAGGTTCAAAGAGCCCCAAGGGTTTCGATCAAACAAACCCAAGACGGGAACAGCCTAGTCATCCAGGGCGAGGTGAACGGAACGCCGTGTAAGCTGACTATAGACACTGGAGCCTCTCGCACGGTTGTCAGTTCCCAAATTATGAGACGGTCCCTTGGGGACTCTGCATACAACCGAGAACACATTAATTTGGTAACAGCCACCGGTCAGCGCATACCCGTCCATGGAGAGAAGAAGATGGGGCTGAAGCTAGGCAACAGAACCTACCTGCATAATGTCATTGTGGCGGATATAATGGACGATTGCATCCTGGGCCTTGACTTTATGAGGAAGAATAGTTGCGAAATTGACGTCAAGCAAGGTGTTCTGAAATGTGGACAAGAGGAACTTTTCGTTGAAGGCGCGTTACCAGGGAATGTATACAGCCTTAAAAAGATTGTTCTTCCGCCGAGATCTGAAACGATTGTGCCGGTTAGTCTTCCTCGGAATCCTGGGCAAACTCAACGTTGTGTACTTGTGGAAAGGGTAGAAAATGACCTTCCATGGAAAGTGGCACGCACTTTGGTTAGAGCCACCGACATCTCAGGGGTACGTGTGCTGAACCTTTGTGACCAGGAACAGGTTATAGAAAAAGGGACACTAGTTGGTACTTGCGAGGAAGTGGATTGGTTGCGTCGATGCCAACATCAATCGACCGGGACCGTCAGCAAAGATACACAAACGAGAGTGACCACACTTTTAGAAGACTGCCGCAGCGCTCTGTCCCAAAATGAAATGGTCAAGGCGAAACAAATGTTGCTCAAGTATGCCAACGTTTTCTCGTCAAACGATGCTGACATCGGAAGGACTGGCTTAGTTCAACACAAAATTAACACAGGAGAAGAATTGCCTATCCGTCAGCGGCCAAGGAGATTGCCCGTAGCACGTGAAAAGGACGTGGAAACCATGATTGAGGGAATGGTGAAGGATGGTGTTATTGAACCTTCATCTAGTCCATGGTGTTCACCTGTAGTGCTGGTAAGAAAGAAAGACGGTAGCATGAGGTTTTGTGTTGACTATCGTCGTCTGAACGACGTTACAAAGAAAGACAGCTATCCTTTGCCAAGAATTGATGACACGCTGGACATGCTTACTGGAGTAAAGTGGTTTAGCACGCTAGATTTAAAAAGTGGTTACTGGCAAGTTGAAATTGATCCTAAAGACAAGGAGAAGACTGCATTCTCGACAGGAAAGGGTCTGTGGCAATTCAAAGTCATGCCGTTTGGATTGTGCAACGCTCCGGCAACGTTTGAAAGGTTGATGGAACTTGTACTTACCGGTCTGATTGGCGATGCCTGTCTAGTCTACTTGGATGACATAATCATCGTAGGCCGTACGTTTGAAGAACATCTTCTAAATCTGGAACGCGTGCTCATGAAGATCCAGAGTGCCAACCTCAAGTTAAGCCCGAAGAAGTGTTCACTATTCAAACGGCAAGTTAGCTTTTTGGGATATGTAGTGTCTGAAGAAGGTATCAGCACGGATCCAGAGAAAATCGCTGCTGTAAAGGATTGGCCAATCCCAAAAGACAAGACGCAGGTCAGAGCATTCCTTGGTTTGTGTTCCTACTATCGGCGTTTTGTTAAGAACTTTGCAGATATAGCAAAACCCCTGCATAAGCTAACGGAGGAGAAGCGACAATTCTGCTGGGATGGAAGTTGTGACATCGCATTCCAGGAGCTAAAGGACCGTCTGTGCAAAACACCTATTTTGGGATACCCTGATGTGAGCAAGGAATTCATAGTTGACACAGACGCCAGTGACATAGGACTTGGCGGTGTATTATCCCAGCGGAATGGCGATAAAGAAATTGTGATAGCTTACTTCAGCAAGTCTTTGTCGAAACCTGAAAGGAACTATTGTGTTACGAGACGAGAACTGCTTGCTGTGGTAAAGTCGTTGCAGCACTTTAGCAAATATCTTCTGGGGCGGAAATTCCACATACGAACTGACCATGCTGCACTGAAATGGCTTTTGCAGTTCAAGAATCCGGAAGGACAAGTTGCGAGATGGATTGAATTACTGCAGGAATACGACTTTGTGGTGGAACATCGCAGCGGAAAATCTCATGGTAACGCAGATGCATTGTCAAGAAGACCTTGTCCTGAAGACTGCAAGCATTGTACCAGGCAAGAAAGTAAAGAAGTTGTTCCTGTGAGGATGCTGAAGACAGACCTTAGCAACGAGTGGAAGGAAAGCCTACAACGTGCACAGCAGGAGGATGCGGACATCAAGCCGATTCTGGAGTGGATGAAGCCCGGTGTTCCTAAGCCTAGGTGGAGCGACGTCTCAGCGATGAGTTCGATCACAAAGAGCTATTGGGCCCAATGGGACAGCTTGGTGATTCAGGATGGAGTTCTGTGCCGTAGATGGGAAAATGCTCGTGGAGACAGCTGTCATCTGCAAATGGTTGTCCCCAAAGGTCAAGTACCGGATGTTCTACAGCTGTACCATAATGGTTGTTCAGGAGGTCATCTGGGAGTAAAACGGACACTACTAAAGATACGAGAACGGTTCTACTGGGTCTACTGTCGGGACGATGTCGAGGACTGGTGTCGCAAATGTACAAGTTGTGCGGCTGTATAGGGACCTCAGACTCGTAGTAGAGGTGCATTGAAGCTGTACAATGTGGGCGCACCATGGGAGAGGATAGCCCTTGACGTTGCGGGGCCGTTCCCGGAAAGTGAAAGTGGTAACAAATATTTCATGGTTGTGATGGATTACTTCACTAAGTGGCCGGAAGTCTTCGCCATTCCAAATCAAGAGGCCTCGACAGTTGCTGATAAGTTAGTTTATGAAGTCTTCTGTCGTTTTGGAGTTCCCTTGGAAATCCACAGTGATCAAGGAAGGAATTTTGAGTCCCAAATATTCCAGGAAACTTGTCGAGTTATGGGAACTCATAAAACAAGAACAACTTCTTACCACCCACAGTCGGATGGAATGGTGGAACGATTTAATCAGACACTAGAGAGGTACTTGGCAAAAGTTGTGGAAAATCGGCAACGAGATTGGGACAAGCACATACAACCATTTTTGCTGTCATATCGTAGCGCTGTTCACGAAAGTACATCGGTAACACCAGCGTTCGCAAACTTTGGAAGAGAACTACGACTGCCTGCAGACTTGATCACCGGAATACCACCTGATTCCCCATGCAGTATAACAGATTATGCAAATAACTTGCGGAACAAAATGAATGACATTTGTGAGCACGTGAGACAATCGGGCCAGCAAATGTCTGAAAGAATGAAAACCCGCTATGACCGCAAAATGAACAGTAAAGAGTTTGACGAAGGTTCACTAGTGTGGTTGCACAATCCAATCCGCAGCAAGGGGAAATCTCCTAAGCTTCAGGCGAAATGGGAAGGGCCGTATCGAATTGTGACTAAGATCAATGACGTAACCTACCGGATACAAAAAGGTGCGAGGGGTACTCCTAAGATCGTCCATGTGGATCGATTGGCGCGTTATTATGGAGCCGAAAATGCTCGGGACGAGCATGTCTTAGGAGGGGGCAGTGTTACGCGCCACGATTAACGTTCGTAGTAACCAGCGCCATCTAGTGTGGAAAGGCGGGACTACAGAGAGTCGAGACGCGTACGCCAGAATTTACTAGAACAATGACCTTGACCGAGCGTACGGCCGTTCAAGGCCGCACTGCGCGCGAATGTTCCGGATGTTTCTGCGTTGGAAGGTTCGGGAACGGCCGCGGCAATATAAAAGGCCGGGATTCACCGCGACCGGGACAGTATTGAATCAGCGATACAAGTGATTACTTCGAAAGCGATTTTGAAGTGCGACTTTGAAGCGATTATTGTTTTAATTAGTGCGTTTTAAGGTTGTAATTAGTGGCGTTCAATTAAAGTGTGACTTTTGGTAATTTTTATCGGCTGTTTTTATTGTCACGAACCCGAAGCTCGTAACAGTATCGATAGTATATATTTATTCAATTGAACTTAACATTTTGAAAGGATTTGATTTGTTATTAAAATATGTGTAGATACTTGTAATAATTGTTGATCAGTCTAGACAGTTTTATTTCCGTAGCCCAATAAAATCTCTGACCAGAACGTAATCCTAAAACGATTTCGACCGACCCACGGACTGCAACGGATACAAATTCCAGTTTACTTAGGGTTAGTAACTACATTTGGTTCCATAAGTTGATTTTAGTGAAATAACGTGGATGATGTACGGAGTTCGAGTAACCGCTCGTGTGATCCAATTGCGGGTCCCGAGGCTGAAGCAGACACGGAATTGAATTCAGAGCCCTTTAAATATTTGAAGTGCCGGTGTATTGGTGGGCGCCCGGGGCAGAGGGAGACTCAAGTGCTCCGGGGATGTCATCAAACACAATTTTGTAAATTTTCCCTGCAAATGGAGCTACA
Source organism: Glyphodes pyloalis (assembly GCA_037074685.1). NCBI lineage: Eukaryota > Metazoa > Arthropoda > Insecta > Lepidoptera > Crambidae > Glyphodes > Glyphodes pyloalis. The sequence continues at coordinate 423,817 of JAYKKO010000003.1, read as the reverse complement.
TTGGGCCCAACGGGAAATCAATCAGCTTTAATGCTTCATCTTGTTTGTATCTTGCTTATGCCTGGGTTCCGGTTGTTTCATGATAAAAGCACCTATCCTATACATATATTAATCTAGTGTCTTAGCTGTCTACCTACCAAACTTAATTAACATTCATATAAGTTCAGAAGTTGCTGATTAACACAACCACACATCTACGCAAAGTTTCACGTTCACTAAATAGGAAAATAGGAAATGTGGCTCCTATAGAATGCTAAAAACAATTCTCTATAAGATTTATTATGTTGATTGCAATGATAACAAAAATGTTTATGTTGGTAAAATACTCAGTGTAATAGTTACTGAGTAAAAACATTAGATTTATCACTGCTAAGAACGAAATAATGTCCTGACAGGTTTCTAACCACGTTTGATTAAGTTTCAAAACGATGAAATGCATCAATAAACATTGGTATGAGCGAGTATACCAGAAAGCTAATCTTGAAGCAATAAAACTCGCTGTTAAATACTTAATGTAATTTGTATACAACGCGTGTAAGTATGTTCAGAAGTGGGATGGTGTGCGACGGGCGGCGCGGGGTGGGGGTGGCGTCCTCCATCGGATAAAAAAAGGATCTCGAGAAATTCTCGACCCTTTTTATACTAAATAGATAGCTAACACGGCCTGAGTGGAGTTTCAATAGATGCTTTCTCGGCGGAAGAAGCGACCTGTAAAGAATCGAGTCGAGGGGCCAGTGAAAAACCATGTTATATAGCCACCTCTCCATCGCACCCTGTGCGTGTCGCACTTTTTTCTTTTATTTTTTACGCGAGCCCTCCTCAGAGGGATAAGAGGTGGAATTCTTTTTAAATTGGGAATGTTTTCTAAGAGGATTACGATTTGCGGAGGTGCGTCTCTGGCGGCTACAGGAATAAAGGACGGTGTTCTGAGCTTTGTATTTTTACATGCTTAAAATTCTTTTTCGGGCGGGGATCGAGGGACGCCTGCGATGAAGGAGATTTGTTGCAATCCTGTTTAGATTACACACGATGTGTGGCGTCGTGTCGCGATTGATCGTTAAACTGCCATTTTATATAGCTATTTGAAAATCTAAGTGGTACTTTAGTGGTACTAAGTTCTGCCTGTAATAAACCTTGGTATGTGTTGATTTAATGTCGTGAATTTTATGACGTGGTTTCATGCAACCATACTATATAATTTATGTATATACTTACGCACATATCAATCCGAAGTACCTTTTAATATTCATTTAGTTATTGAATTTAAAAATAGCTAATCACTATCATCGTATTTAGTAAGTATGTACTATCAACTAAAATGAAATTTTTAAATTACCTAATGAAATGATCGATTATAAACATAAATTAAATATTACTACTTTAATGGGATGGAAATAACAGTTCGCTTCGTTTATTATATCGCCAATTAAATGTTTAAGTAACAGCAAATCAACGTGACTCTAATTAGACTCATTACATAGATAATTCATAATAATTATGCACTTGTTGTACTTCCGTAAAATAATAAAGAAGATAATAATAAACCTCATATTATTTACTAGTACTTGCACGTGAGTCGTCCTGGGCGGCTGATTTTTTTCCATAACGCGTCAACAATCACATTTTTATAATGACTGTAATTTCTTCTTTGATTAATTCGTGACGCCTCAACTACGCCCATCATAAAACGTTGAAAGCCTCTTCAACAATAATTCTTATTCCCACGTTGCAAAAGAAAAAAGTGGAAACGCTTTATTATAGGAACCCAATAATGGCGCTAATATAGTGACCATTACTCGCTGCACAGCGGAGGCGTACAAAGGCGACTATCGAGAAGAAATAATTGTCGAAATTGTAACGTCCGAATTGTAGTTATTTAAACTTTATTTCCTTTCGTATAGGGATCTAAATGGGTCGCTTAGTGTTCAGTGGCGATGCAAAGCTCATTGAATGCGCGATTATCCATTGCGTTTTACCCGGCATTGGCAGTTTGCGACGGGGATTTAGTTTAAATTTTCGCATCGCCCCCGCCCTTTGTTGGTTCTCACAGGAGCTCAGAGCAATTTGATCATTCTTTGTGTAGACCAAGGGATTGTTGCAAATATAATTTACATTTTAGCAAATTTAACTCTCAAACTACCAAAAGAATTATTGAAACAAAACCAGAGGTCTGTTAAAAATCCACTGACTTACTAAGTAAGTAAAGAATTTTCAAGTAGACTTTCTCTTGACAAAGAGCATCAGTATTCCTGTAACATAAGCAGATTATAATGTTTTACGAATTCATAAGGTACACACATTGTGTTTACTTTTAGATAAATTTGAGAAAGATATCTTTTTTCAAAGAGGTTATATACTTTCATCGTATATTTCGTAGATAGTTTTGATTTAATTCAAAATTTAAATGAGAGCGTAACAAATCACTGTAATAGTTTTATGCCTTATTTGACCGATAGCCATTTTCGGCCGCAAATGTGTATAAAGTTTATGATCGCAGGTTACATAAAACACTTTTGAATCGTCATTGAATACAATGCAAAGTGACTCTAGTTCCGTTACGTTATTTTATACATAGCATTATTTGACTTACCTATTGCTATAATCTTTGTTTTGATGAGTCTTCACCTATCAGATTTCTTGAAACAATTAAGTGCACAAGCAAGTATATATTTTTGAGAGATTTAAATAACGCATAAAGTTACAACTGCAAAGCTTCCAGATTATAAACGATTAGGCACATTTCACGCTCTGAAACTTTATCGCAACTCTCTTCCTAAATCTTTCCTATCTCTCCAACCACACTAACTGCACAAGAGGGAGTGTTGTCGAAAAAATATTTTCCTTGTAACTATTCGGGGGATCAGCCGCGCTTTAAACTGCAACCGCCCTCAATAATTGAGTTCTGTACTCCCTTCATTCTCCACGCCATTATTCCTATTGACGGTTCCGTGACAGGTGGTCACTCCGAATAATAATGTGCCCTTGAATGTCGTTCGAATTTATTCGTCGATTTGTTTTTGTGAGCATTGCGGATTCGTAGTGGCGGACTTTTGAATAATTTTGCAAGCTATCTTTTTTACTTGACATTGAAAGTTAATAATAATCCCTTCACGACGAGAAATTTGTGATTTTAAACTCTAATGTTGAAATAACCATAATCACGATTGCTGTATACATTTAAACATTAGTGCTAGTTGTTTGTTATTTATTCCACAATGAACAGAAATGTTAATGATTATTATTCTTAGAAGTATAGACAAAAGACAAAATCTCTTTTAAGTTTAATTCATAGTCACATATTATGGATTTAATGTTTATTGCGTCCAGATAGTCGTTTACGAATACTCCAAAGGTGGCATTTAAGATACAAGCCGAACAACACGACTCACGAACAAGTTAGTATTGGGTTGGACACATAATACTATTATGTCTGAATCTGGAACACAATACGGTGTAGCAATGGCGGTTGTAATACCTACGCTGGTTTAGTGCGAGTGCAATAACATGTCGGTTCTCCAAATGTCAGCTGAGGATAGGTTTATGTGATATTAAGATCATTTTACTATTACGACTACATCCCGCGGCCACATAAACTCGGCTGTAACGCGGGATCGGTCATTTTTCCAAATGTCCGCGGACATAATTGCGACCTGGAATGTTATATTTCTAATAAAACCGCGTAATATTCACGAATAGATATGGACGGTAAAGGTGCCTTTATTATGAACGTGGTCAGTCAATGACCTCAGTGATATAAGTCAGCATCTTTAGTTGGCTATGGATATCAAAAATAAATATAAATAATAGATATGAGAGCCTCAGCGACATCTAGTATCCTTGTAATGTAAACCATAAATTATATTATCTGTATGTGGGTATGTAACATTTTAATCTGTGGAACAATAAACTTTTTTTCAGTTCAACCAACGCTCCGTAGTTTCAATACTGAACAACTCAGTACCTTGTCCCATTAAGCTAACTGTCTACCTATTTGATTAACTCAAATAGTAGGACGTTTAATGTGATAAGGTATTATATACGAACTAATGATGTTGACTGTACTGACGAAGTAGGGCTAGAAATGTAGAATATTTGTACATTTTTACCTTATAAATGTTGGAAATCATTATATATGATAATGAAAGTAGAAAAAATAAAATACTAATTCCAGGACCATAGCAAATGGAAGAAGATAGTGAAATGAGATTGACAGACGTCACGAGTAGGCACATTATCCTGCATAACATAGTAAAGTTTTTCTGATACACAGCGTATCTAACTGACCAAAAATATGATGCCATACTAAAATATAGATTATCTCTACTTCCTACTTAATTACTATATATTGATGAAAACCACATTAAAACGCGTTGCGTTGAGCTTTATTAGTTAGGTACCTTACTAAACTTTAATACTATTATCGATTTGAATATGATAAGAAATACGAGTTGTATATACGTAACGGCTGCTGTACTATAGTTTATTAAATAACGACAAATGCTGAATTCAAAGAAATCTTCATCAGCAGCGCAACATTTATTAAGTCAAGGTGGATTTGTTTTGTTAATTACAAGATTCCTTTACGACCCGGCATCATCCCTGGCTATGGTGATAAAAGGCGTTACATTAAAAACGCGCGAATGTCCGTCATACCTCGGAATGCGCGCGCACTTAAACCTTTATTGTCCGCGCCACATTACCGACGTTTTTGCACAAACCTGCGTTACTGTCGCTCTTCATTTATATTTCATTTATGTAGTAAGTGCGAATGTGATGCTCGTAAATGAAGTTTTTAAAGGTTATGCCCGTACAGTAAAATGTTAACGTGCGATTATTTCTGTTACGTTAAGCTGGAATATATATCTATGTTGAATCATACTGATAGTTACGACTTTTCTATAGCAAACTAGCGATCCCGGCGAACTTCGTTTCGCCTTAAAGGATTTTCCCGCTTTTCTGTTGAAATATATCCTGAATTTTTTTAGCTATAAACCTCACGGGGCCCGAGACCTTTCCAACGAATACAAAACCGTGGAAATCGGTTCGTGCGTTCTGGAGTTATAGCGTCAGGGAGGAAAACCCGACTTATTTTTATATAGTAGAAAAAATGTGTGCGAGATGTATTTCTGGTGACTGAGCTGTAATAAGTTGCTCCCCAAAGACGGTCAAATTGCCATTGTAAAGGAAGGCCATGAAAAACACGACGAGACCTGACCTGCAAAACCTGACTTACAATAGTGTGTATTCGAAACTTTTGGGGTGACTTTTCCCAACCCTGTCATGAAGTAGGTAAATGTGCAGGGCAGGTTTGATATAAGCAAGGTGGAAACTAAGCGAACACAACCTGTTTCTACTAGAGGTATACTTAACTCAACAAAAATAAATGTGCATCTTTTGGTATAAACATATTATCTCCTTCGGGGATGTTTTATCCCTAAGCAAAGATATTTAGACTGTTATTTCTTAAAAACTATATATATTTCAGTCTAAAAGTTCTTAAAAAGTAAAAGTTACTACGTACCATTGTTAATGGAAGTGTAATTTATCAGTTTCTCGTTAATGCGTTGTTGAAGTTATCACGTGATTGGCCGCAATTCGAAGACGAGATGAACTTGAGTAATGATGAATGACTGATCAAGATATATCGAAGCTAAACAAAGCCGTGAAAGGGTTGCTATGACGGCACATTATCCGTGAGTGATCGATGGCCGCTCTTTGTCATCGCGTTACCGAGTTTCGGCAACATCATATTGCTTTCAGGGTTATTTAGTTCACATTCAGCATCATTTAAGTAGTATCTTATCATACTTAAGTACGAGATGTAGTCAAGTCTATGCGATGATAGATTTATTGAAGATGTATGGGCTGGCTAGACTCGATACAAAAGTAAATTGAAATGGCCGTTATTAAGTATCTATTTGTTTATGATCTATGCTCACATAAGAGTGCCGTGAACAGCCACTCTGATAAGTATATGTTGTCAATAGTTCCTCCAGATGGCAACAGATGACATCAACTAAACAAATCTGTAAAATTGCAAATATTTTACTTACGTATATTGAGATTAACTCTATAGCACAAATATTATGCTCATGACACCTAGTTTGAAGAGAGTACTTCTACTTTTAGTTAAAAATTGATTAAATTACATAAACTTACTTTCTGTATAAGAATCCGTAGCTCTACAAATAGATATATAAGATTAATAATAAACGTTGGATTACTTTTAACAAGCAAATAAATCTCAAATGTTAGTCGTCCTTCTCTAAAAACCTTTCTGTCGTAACATCTACTAAAATGTATTCAGAAATCTACCAAATTGGTTTTAGGTAATACTTATTGCGTTGTCTTACTTTCAACAGTTGAGAACCTAAAAAGTTATCTTCTTTTACAATTAAATACCTACCTTATTATTTTGTTATAACGCTGGTTCTTAAAGTACTAACCAAAAAACTCCTATTTTCTGGGGATTATGTCGTTTACTTAACACTGCATTGAAAAGCCATCATGCAGGAATAGTGGAACTAGCATATAGTTACAACATTTTTTCAAGATTACAGAATGTAGCTGCAATATAAATTATACACAATCATACCCAGTTGTCGAGTGATTCGTTCCGCGATTTGTACAACAACGGTGAGCGCGCAGTTACTACGTGGCGACGAGGATTCTCCGACACCAGATAAACGATAGGTTCCGCTCCATCGGCCGCCAGTCACGCCGCCAATATTAATCATGGCGGCTTTCAGCGGGAAATTTCATAAGGCAACTTTATGTTAATGGATTGCATTGATTACCTATCGCCGAGTCATGTGGCGGTCTCTTGGCACGAAGTCAACTGTGACTCGTGAGAAATCGTTTTTCAGAATGTTTTTTAGATATCAATTTGTAAACATTGATGTCTTGTGGCAAAATTAGTCATAGTAAGTTAGAGTTCTCTCTGTAAAAATGAGTTTCTAGCCGTTATCTTTAAGATAGTGAAGGTATAAGTTCTAAATCTGTCGGTGGTGACAATGTTTGGTTTATATGTTCAGACAATAAGTGTTACCTAATTATGGAAGTTATGGGAATTAAGTTATTGATATAAAGGCACTTTCTTCTCGTTATCACATCGAAAGGAATCGGTTTTTAAGTTGGTCTAGCTTAAATCACATTAGAAAACAACAAAAAATAATAAATGCTATTACCAACTACTATTTAACTGAGCTTGTCCCCTTACTCCGAGTACCTACCATGTCATAAATGAGGGCATCAACACAGTAGACCCAAGCAAATTTAAAGTTCGTTTCTAGAATGAACCACATCTTAGCCACTGGCCACCAAAATCGTTAAAAATACTTAAAGGGTCGTGTTTATCATAAAAAATCATAATCGTTCTAGGTCGTGGCTAATTACCTACTTAGTGTCATTTTTGAATTCATCCTGAAAAACCTATAGATAATCTTGCTAAATTAAAATAAAATTGCAAATGTATAAACGGCACTGCTTTGCTTATTAATTCTGTTATGAGTATTACATCCCTGCTAGATTTTAGCTCAATGGAGGAGACATTTCACTGAAGTAAGCACAACGTTATGGAAGAGTTTTTCCAATTGAAGGGTCCACGGCAATATCATTAGATGAATGTCCAAAATATTAAAATCGATGTGATCAACGTCATTCGTTCACTTCATACATGCAGCTACTAAATTTCGTTTACTAATTAGGTACCTAATATCGCTCCCAGTACTGAGATAAAACCGTTTCTGATATTTGACTACTAGAGTCCATTGTATTCACAGCAATAAGGTCGAATTTGGTACAACGTTTATTAACTTAAACCCAAATATCTCAAAACAAAAAAGAAAAGACATTCATCATTATTGCAGTGGACCCTTCAATTCAAAGTCGCTCAAAACAACTGCGTCTGCTGTACAAAAATTAATCTTGAATCGTGCCTAAACATCTGTCATCTATCCTTGCTTACTTTACCTGCCAGTCAGTATTTTAACAACACCATTAGAGTAATTCGGTGTAAGGCACGTGTCACAACTGTGTTTTTAGACCATTTTTCGCGAGCCCCCGGGACTTAACCTCCCATAAAACATCGCAGCCAGGCGAGTTAAAACACGGCCCAGATAAGTCGCATCAATTTTTTCTGGCTCAAAATCCCCCGACGACGGCCGGACACGCTAAAATATTCCCCGCTTTATGCGCGGAATAATAAGGATCCTGTGGGAGCCGTGGGAGAGAACGCTCATATATCTCGCGCGATATAAATATAAAGTAATGTTTTTCAACGAATGCTCTGGAGTAGGTACTCGTATTAATTAGGGAAATAAATTTATTGCACATAAATACTTTATTGCACAAAAAAATCACAGAAATTTGCTTGATATACAAAGTATAGTGCAGTAAGGTGGCACTCGAAAACCATCCGTTCCAGATACGGCCGTGCAAAAATATACCTAACTGAAGTTCATAATTGTGACATAACGATTAACTCCACTATGTTCTACATTTAAAGTTTGATACGTACATCTAATTAAACAAATTTATGTTTGATAAGTGTAAGAAATATTTATGACTATGTTTAACATATGCACTTTACATTAAATACCTACTTACTTGGATAGAAGATTTTTGGCATGGTTATCTCCTTGTTAATAATAGGTTAAGCATTTAATTAAACAATAGTATTGCACGTGTTTGTGACTCATCTTATTTTAGACCATTTCTAATTTGCTTTTCTTAACGACTGTTTGATTATTAGTCATTTGGTTCTTTTTGAATCAAATTAATATTATATATCATTCCTAAACACACTTTCTTTCCTTTAATGCAAAACATTTATATCAATTTGTAAGAAACCATCTGTTTCGAATAAAGGAGTGGTTTATCTTTGTTTATTCGCAACGAGCAAATTTTGATTACAAAGTTGAAAGCTTTTTTGTTTTATTGACGTTTTAATACATAATGCTGCTATAGCAGTACACAGCCATCGAATAACATACAAAAACGTCTCGGTTTACGATCGACAAAAACGTGGTAAAACTAACTCAACAAACTCTGCTAAAAACTGCGAGCCTCCATTTTGGGCAAAAAGTCGGCTGGCGATGTTTATTGTATGAGTCGCTGAATTTCAAGTGTTTTTCAGCTTTAATGGACAGTCCACCCTCGCGCATTAGCAAAAACTCGCGTTGGCCGGCAAAGAAGCGGCGGAAAAAAGCGCGGCTCCCGATAACGAATAAATAAAACATTAAATAAGTAATTTACGTTGGCTCTTTTATGTTTCCAACGAGTACGTACGAGATACAAGAGAAACAAAAGAAGTGGACTAAGTAAATTAGTTGATTGAGCCGGATTACGCAGGTGAAGCTGACTCCGCGCTTACGAAAGCAGTCACATTTGTGTTGTTAAGTTTATCTGTAACAAGATTTGTGTGAGCGCTTGAATTTAAAAGTTTGATGATTTTTTGTAACATATGCAATAGGACAGTTTATGAAAACCACGAGTAGTTGTTAAAATTAGGTTCGTGCACATAGATGTCTAAATGCAATAAGTCGCACATGCAATATAAGCGAGTTTTGCGATTTATTGCATCGCTTTTGTTAGACGATTGAGACTGTTAAATATAAAAAAAAGTTTTATGGGCAGGTGTGTTTAAATATTTTTATGTATATGATAAGTAACGGAAACTAAGTAAAGACAATTAGGTACCTAAATATGATATCTACTAATTCATAATTGAGCCACATAAGAATTTACATATTAACATGATTTAAAAACCAATATACCTAGGTACCTACCCTACCTAGCGAACTTTAAATATTTCAAACAAAAAGAATACTTTCTTTAAAATAATGAAGATCTACTACTTCATAGGTAGATTTTATCCCGATTACCTACTTTAAGCCTATCTAATTTACTACTATTTTGTTCTTACGTTAGAACTCATGAAAGAAATCAGTTTTCACGGTGTCATTGGAACCATTTAAACAATATTATTGTAGAATTAACGTGTGTTTTGATTCTCTCTTGTTTATCCTCGTTTGCTTCGTATACGTCTGCTTGGAGCCCTCTGACGACGCCATACTTTAGAGCAACTTGACATTCATCACATACCTCACTTATTACGAATTCGGCTGTACGATGTACACAAGACAGCCTACCAAAATCTGTCGAATTCGCACAATAAATTTTCGACTTAATTCCTAATCCCATAAAGTCCTTTTCCGTTGAGCATTTCTAACAGATTTGGGTAAGATTTTAGCTGGATGTGCCGGTGTACAATGTGCATTCCCCACGTTTCCGGAGACGCGTGTCTCCTCACCATGGGGTGACGTGTGGGGAGTCCTTTTGAGCTTACAAAAGGGGTTGAAAACTAACCTTTGTAAAACAAATCAATAAAACTGTAACAATAATAATGTCGTGTGCTTTCTGTTCAAATATTTGTTTTGATATTGTAACTTACAAATATATTGTTTATTGTCATTAGGGGATAATAAATGTTCAAAACGAAGATTTGTTAACTTTTGTATCACCGTTGACCTCCTTAGCTAAGAGCCGAGTGGTTGAATTTTGGCGTTGCGCTATCACGAAAACCCAAGGTTCGAGTTCCTGTCACGTCGAAAAGAACTTCTCTAGGTATATCTTCTCTTTTACCGCTGTCGTCTCTGATTTCAGAAACAGTATGTTCAGGTGTTGGCCAGTATTTAGGTATGCGTTATATTTTTACCCACTATCTTCACTTATACTAGAAATCAAGAACTATAAACAAAATTACACATCTCTAACCTTAACATTATATCGGCATGTTATTTAACTTACACAAAACCTGGAACATCTACCAACAAAATGGACAGATGACTCGATAAAACTCGATAGATGAAGACTCTACCACGAAGACCCAGTGTACCTTATACAGGGGTACCTATACCTAAGGCAAGTTTACCTTCAGGCTGAGGCTGCCAAATGTCTTCTACCGAACTAGTCCTTATGACTATCATACATAGATAAGCGGGAACCAACAGTTTTACATGCCTTTCTAATCACGGATATGATCGTGATAAAAGTAGCATAATTTGTTAGGAATGATCACCCATCAAATACAGAGCTGTTACGTGCATAGTTCACCCTTTGGTAACATTTTCAAACATTTGTTGAACGCGCCACGGGCACCTCTAAATATATGTTTGACCATATTTTTCGTTGTGATATTTTAAAGAAACAGAAAATTTTCATCTCGCCTTGCGGTGCGGGATTTTTTTTTATAGTTTTAATACCTCAAAGGGTAATCAAAAATACAAATCATTGTTTGAAAGGTTTCACCGGTCCCCACTTACTCAAACAAGTGGAGCAATAAAACTCCCTTGACGAGTGTAGGTGAGCGAGCTGCATAAACATGTTTATCTAACAGCAGGGCTCCGCCGCCGCCCCGGCCCCCGCTGCGTGGAGCCCTAATGGAAATATGCTAACAATTACTGCACAAAACGCCGCAGAACACCAGTAATGAGAGTGCTCGCTCGTATTTGGAGCTGTGATATAGCCATTGTCGATATGCACGATTTAATGAACAAGGAATCTGAGAGTTTCTTTGGCAGTCCCGATTTTGGGAAGGGCGTCCTTAAGTTGGCAATGGTTTGTGTTCTGAATACGGGTTTTGTGTAACTGCAGTGACCACTTCTTATTTAGGTATATGTTTATTATGACCCAAATAGGTCAGGTTTCTTGTAACGGTTACGTAGCGCAAATGACAATCGTCCCAATGATATTAAATCAGGATTATAGACAGGACCCCAAGCTCTATTTCGATACACAACTAGGATACGCTAGGAAAAAGAAGAATTGTACTCAGCCACCAAAACTAAACGCGTTTAGGTGATTTTCCTTAAAGTCCAGTTTCCTCGAAACCGTAAGCGGAGCAGCTCCCAATAAAAGATAATGTATGTCCGGTTATTATTATCAGGCCATCCGGTCGTTCCGGATGACGTACGACTTTTATGTCCTGCAGTTTTATGTGCAGCGCTGCGACTAAACGATGTATCGTGGCGATCCTTTAGCACTGCGCTGCGCAATTTTGCATTTTATTACGTACCTCGACTTTAAATTTAATAAATTGCTTTTATCTTTGTTGCTACACCATCTACTTTACTTCTTTGAGTCAAAAACTCGGTATTCTCCTAATGCAATTAAACTAGAGAGTTTGTTTGTTTGAATCCGCTAATCTCGGGGACTACTGGTTCAAATTTAAAAATAGTTTTGTCCTTCCTAGTATATTTATCGAGGAAGGCTTAAGGCTATATAACATCACGCTGCAAACGATAGGAGCAAAGAATCAGTGAACAATGTAAAACGGAGATGGAACGCGTGCAAAGCAGCGGCAGGCCGTTATTACTCTATGTTAGGTTATAATTCTGTGCAATGAAACTAGTAACAATCACCATTTTATCATGGAGAGTGTTCCGGGGAACTGTTTTCCCTTATCACACCCTCTCCTTTCCTTCACAGAACCACAAGAGCCGGCCAACGATGTCATCGCTTCACCGTGGAATATATTCCATCAAGAACAAAAAAGTTTGGTAACTCTTATCTTTGCCGGACCATAAAGAAGTGGAACTCGTTGCCGGTTCATGTGTTTCCTCCTTCCCTCGACATGGATTCTTTCAAAGGGAGCGTGAAGAAACATCTTGCGGGCCAGTATGGCGATGCTAACGGATAGGATATTCTGATATCAAATCCGTTGTCATTGCGATGTGGGTTCCTCTCTTGCTTACCATCAGGCTGGGAGGAGCCAATATACTGCGCTACTATAAAAAAAGGAAAAAAACATGTTCTACGAATTAGGCAATGTTGCATCAATTAACTATTAGCGGTAACGGATGATTTGAAACTGACGAGTTGACAAATTGCAATAAAAATGTGAAAAATGGCTGTTGCCGACATTATAAACCCTACTTAAAGGCCTTGTATTAAAACCTTCTTACAAGGTGGCCTTTAAAGTAGGGTTTAAACTATTTTCGAATTGAGAATATCACTTTTGTACAGCGAGCGTGTTTTTATTGTTTTTTTGTTTTTTGTTGTTGTGTTAAAAATAGAGGTGAATGTGTATGTTCTTTGAGTCCGTGTTTTTATTTCACAAATATTCCTCATTATCCTTAACAATGGCAGCTGTCAAATCGTCCGTTGCCGTTAATATTATGAGTAGGTTTGGGCATGACCTGCCATGTAGTCATGGCTAAGACCTTACTCTTTGAAATCCCATTATCGTTACAACAATGAGTAGTGCAGTCTAAATCATTACGATTGTCAAAGGTTGGTTGGTGGTCTCAAACATGAGTTCGGTTTGAAACGTTGTTCCCATCATGAGGAGGGGCCTATGAGGATACTTATATATTGAGTAGTGGATGTTTTTTGGCAGAATAATGATGAGATGAGGAGTTATGAGATTGCGAAAAGAAAGAGTGCATTCGTGTGCAAAAATTCTGGTAGCAAACCCCAAGTCTTGCATAATTGGTTGATCTCAATGAGATTAGCCATCTTGGCCGAAATAGTCCATCCTTGATTATTCACATATTTTATTTTTTTTTATTAGGAGGCCAACAATAAAAAATTATGATACAAAAAAGTGCGCGAGCGTGGGGCGCTGCGTGTACGCTCCGTACTGCGCATGCGCGCATAAGCTACGGCTTTCATTAGTATTAAGTGCAATTAAACGCGCATGCCTGGAGAGACGTAACCGATGCGTTTCGCTAATTATATTTTATGATTATTTTATTGTGATTGCGCTTTTTATCTCGAACGCGGAAAGTTATGGTATTAGAATTCAGCCGGTTTTGGGTTAAGCTTTCTTATCGAAGGATATAGGTAAATACTCTTATCTAATAGAGATCTATCAGCACTTGTAAAAAAGAGATGGATCATGGCACGTTACTGAGCCACCAAGATTCTACCTCGAATCGTCGTCATACTAACCTCTAATGAGTAATAATAAAAAGCGCCTTCAAAAATTTAAATCAAATGCGGAGGGAAGTCGGTGCACAGTAAAAGTATTCACGAGTTCATTGCTCGCACCTATGAAAAAAACACAAACAAATTAAGAAAACTGGACCATTCCAACCCATGTACAGAATTCCTAGTTACAACCTACGTAAGGTTACCTTCTATGCGTATATCCAAATTGTTGATAGCTATTTATTGCAAGCAGCGCACGCGCGGCTTCTCGGAACGGTGCACCCCCTCCCCCCGCGCAGCCGGGCAGCGTGTCTAATGTGTTTACGCTAGTTATTTCATAGCCATTCATCGACGAGTTTTATGATCAAAACTTTTATGCCTTCACCTGAAAAACTGGGATCGGATCGAAGTCCATGATTAAATAGCAAAGCTGTTTTTATATTTTGTTATCTTTAAATCTAAGAAACAGATTTGGTAAATATAATTGAAGTTCTGCAGAATCTAGATCTGATTTCAGCCATCTTACTTATGTTTCTTTTGTTGCATATATTTTAGTTAGGTACACATGATCTCACCGAATAATTGCATAAACATTTACAGTCAAACATATTGCAATATATTGAAACTCAAAATTTTATATAAAATTTATTTATTACGAAGAAATGTAGTACTTATGGCATGGGCTCGGCCTAGGGGGTCTACTCTCAAAAACGAAACGAACATACGAAAGGATTCGTTTTTGAAGATTTATCAAAAATTCGGGAGTTAAAGCGTGGTTAATGATTTGCATAAATAATATTGTGTTTTTTTTAAACGCTTTAGTCGCATTCGAAGTGAATTGGTTGCGACTATGAGAATTAAAAATTGCTATCCGTTGTCGGATCCGACATATTTCGTTTTTGAGAGTAGACCTCCAGATTAAGTAAAAGTACAAAATTAAAAAATTGTAGGATTAAGTAAAAGTGTTAGTATAAAAGTACACAAGTCTTTAAATTTTATTCAGTCAATTGAAACTTAAACCACTTTTGACGACTTCTTCACCTTTGCACAGGATGGGATTTAATTTTCACCTAGCAAACATTTCTTTATTCAGTTGCATTTTCTAGCTCTTTAATTATATATGACCATCATGCACAAAGTAAAAAGAGACTAGGTACTACCGGTTTTAAACCTATACCTACCGAGAAGGTGTCAGCAAAAAACAAGCTGAGTGGATTATACAATGTAGCCGCTAATTACCTACCTTGGACCTAGCCAGTCCCAGCTTTGATAGGATGAGCAAAGTGACATTTATGTGTTTTGAAGTATGTACAAGGAAGCTGGAGCAGACAAGATCCCAAAGGTAGCAGCTGTTCAGTAAAACCAACCGTCACGTCTACTATTCTTAGGGATATAATTGATAATAAAACTAGTGTCGCGTTTTGACCCGTTAACTTACTTTAAACATTCCTAAGGACATGTACATTAGGCCCGGAAAATATTCTGCTTTATTTAATCCCCTTAAAGCACAAACCTTAAATTTAGAAAACTGTGTACGAGATGGATATTATGTACTCTTTAATACTGAAATCTTTTACAATAAATATTTTTATTGAGGCACAAGAAAACTATCTCTTTCCGACATCGTTTAGGTAAATAAAATAGTAGAAAGAGAGGAAACTATTAAACTCAATAATAAAAATACAATAATGGAATATACAAAAATAAAATCAGATATATATAAGTAAAAGTACCTGGTAATTAATTAATATATAGATCCACACCAATTAAAGTACATAATAGATATGTTTTCTGTTAAAGATCGCCACCAAAATGCAAATAAAAACTGTGGAGGGGCATAAAACGTCTGGCAAGAGGACAATACGGGAAATTTAAAATAATTTAAAAGATTTTCTAGTTTTAAAATATTTAAGACATGTTTTGATGTTGAGTGTATTTGTAATGCTTAGTGGTCACGGACGGATATCATCGAGCCACCAGGATCAGTGTTCTCTCGTCAATGGCACGATTACTCGAAGACTATTATACTATTAACTTTCGGTTTTGTTACATTAGGCTAAGTGTAGATCCTGCGGGCGGCCGCTTTGACTTTACCGCAAGATATCTCAGCATCTGATCCCCCTCCCCGTGGCTGGAGGGGATCCGCGACCCGCGAATGCCTAATGAGCGGGATGCATCGCGGTCAGGGCTTCCACATTACATTGCTGTTTCCTTTGGATGAATTATATTGAGGTTCTTTCAATCCTTTTGAGCATAATTTTAGTTGTTTTTCACGCGGCAATTGGATTGTACAGCTCATGGTGTATGATTTGATGGCCAACCACAAAACTGAAAAAAAATTCGTGTCTTTTTAATATACCCGGACAGGATTGTATTACGTTTAATTCAAATTCGAAATCATTTTAATGTTTATTTATTAGTCACACTTAAGACTCAAAGTCAAAGTCAATTCATTTATTCATGTAGGTTACAAGTACTTATGCATCGTCAGAATGAACACAAACCAAAATTGAAGCTATAGCCTCATCTATTTAAAGAAACGAACTACCGATCTACCTTCGAGGGGATATCGGCAAGAAACTCGGTAGGTATTTTAAATTTCGAAATCACAAAAACGTTAAATTACAATGAAAAATATAAAATTAACTATTTTTTGAAAACGTCAGCGTAAATGTGTGTGGATTTAAAAAAATATTTTATTCATTTAATATACCGTTTTTTTTTTCATTTACTTTGAAAATTCTTTGACACCTTAACAACTTTTTCTGAAATAACTATGTACCAATTGTGAGTTTTAAGTTTCATAAACAAGTGCTCGTCTTAGACTCAATTAGCAACGATATAGGTGATAGACGATATAATAATTAGCCAAGAATATTTAAACTGCTACTAATGATCTGCATTAGTGTACTGCTGACATAAAATAGTAATAGTACGGCTACTTTATGTGAATGGGAAAGACGTTAACATTATAGTGACAGTATTGCAGTAATTACATTGCGATGGACGTACCGACTCCACCAGCCTTATTTGCCGAAGAATGCCAGTTAAACTAAATGAATATTTTTTTCATGATATAATAGGGTAATGATGGCTCTAGTTTCTCACATCAATCCCGCGGGCGCTTCAGATCGCTCAGCTTTGAAGTGGTCTAATTAAGCGCGTGTTGCATTCTTCCTAGGTTATATATATTGGGAGCGCGGATTGCGGCGTCCCTGGGCTTTTGCGGCGCCGACGTCACCTGTCATCCATCAGTCTGCGACGACGCGCGTGTGCGCACGGTATGCGCACGCGCACACGCTCAAAGCCCGCATTCAAATTTAACGGTACAATCTCACCGGAATGCAACAAAGCTGCGACGTTTTGCATTCCCATTTGGATCGGGTTAGACTAGTTCCCGGAGACGGTGACAAAAAAGGGATGGATTACTTTGAATGGCATCTCGCTGATAATGGCCAGCTTATTATACGATACGTTTTCGTAATTCGTGAATATATTTTCTATAAGCGGGCAGTTTTTATGAGTGCTGCATGCATGAATGTTATTTTTCTGGACGATTTTTATGGCTCCTGCATTTTAGTGTGCGCAATGGTTTTATGTTCGCTTTATTTAAATCGGGAACGCTGTAATAACGAATTAATTATTTTAAATTGACTGCAAGCATGCATCTTGTATATGTCGTTAAGAAGATCGATCGATAAGATAGATATAGCCTTATTGTGATGGTTAGAGCTGTATTCAGAATGAAGTTACCGACAGAAATAATGTTATTATCACTTTAGTATTTACAACGTTCATTTCCGATTCAATAATCAGACTTTAGATGCTTGTTGTATGTTCGTGGAAGTATATAAAGCAGTAGATGCCTAAGCAATCGTGTGCTCACATAAATTATTGCGCAACTGATCATTGCTAATTCATAGGGTATTGTGTCATCAATCTTCAGGCGAATAGATGTTTTAATAAATACGTCTTAAGTGTTTGGTGCGGCCTGGTCTTCATAGGTTCGAGATACAAACCTTTTTACCATTGTCCTTTATTAGCACTCACATTAAGCTAAAGATACGGGTATGAAGCATTGATAAAAAGTAGATACAATGGGACAAATATAGGAGTGCTATTACATTATGCACGTGGCATATTTTCCATCACTATTTTTTTTAATTAATAACATGATTTTATGTGTATGATACTAATTAAACTAGGGTCCCTATTAAGAATCCACTAATGTAGGTACTCAACCAACGCGTGAAGCCAGGGCACCTCAATTTCTCTACTCATTAGTTGCTACTTCTATATTATATAAATTACGAGTATATAACTGCTACAATTGGTATATATTTTAAAATAAATAAGTTTAGTAGAGAAAATATCTACAAATTAGGTTAACTTACAGGCTAAGTACATGTTACTAATATACTCCCTAATAACAATCACAAAGCGAGAGGAATAATTACCATTTGACCTTGACATTGTCATAATAAGCCTGACAAAGTATGGCCGAGAAATCTTAATCCCAGCGAGCAAATACACTCATTGGGTTAGATTGCCTTAATGAAAGCCGTTGGTATGTACACAAGGAGGTTATGAATAACGGTCTTTGATCGTGCCGTTTACTAGTTGTGACTAGTTGCACCTACCTACTATACCTACTTACAAGAGCAAAAGTTACCTTCTTTCTTCCTCTTCAAGCGTGTTCCCCGGGTCTGCATAAGTCACGCCTATCTACTATATCTACAAGAGCAAAAGCTTCTTTCTTCTTCTTTCTTCAAGCGTGATCCCTGGTTCTGCAATAGGTCGCACCTACCTACTATATTAACAAGAGCAAAAGTTACCTTCTTTCATCTGATTTCTTCTTCTATCTTCAAGAGTGTACCCCGGTTGTGCATTAGGTTGAGCATGAGATCTGGTTACTATGACCCCAGTTTGACGATTTTGTTTATTGCATTGGAGCGATTGCTGTCTGTCTTCCGTGAACGTTACCAGGAGACCTATTTGGATCATAGCCAGATCCAACGGATTCACGAGCATTTCGAAGTACGGAAGTACTATTATTCGACGGTTAGGTGATTTAAGCCTGCAATACTACTATAACCGACCTAGAAAAAGCTCAAAAAGCGCTATTCCCCGCGATATTTGTCCCCTTTGGCTTTTAAGCCAAACGTTTTAATCACTACATCAAGACCACGGTTAAAAGAGCAAAAGTTACCACTCATACTTGTTTTGAAACACACATACCTACCTATCACTACATACATACTTAATTCAAGAATTATATTTTGTAAAGTCGCTTCTGGAAGGATGACCCTCTGGTTGGACAGACCTTGTTATTGTAGTAGGCGATGAATGCAAGTGGCACTAATTTGCGAGAGTTGTGAAAGTTATGAGGGGAGGCCTGTGTCCTTTTGCTGAAAGTATGATGATGATGTTGGCTAGTTATGGTCATAGTAAATAGAATATACGAATTCAGTCGTGTCCATCCCATTGATGAGCGAAAAAATAGATTGAAAAAAACAAAGAAAAAATGTCCGAAAGGAAGCAATAGGAAGATCGATAAAAATTGCATGAATCTCCTAACGACTAAGGATTATAGCATGTCTACCGGGCCATAGCTGCTGAACCTGCTTAGCTATTCATTGGTGCGGTCGCCGTTTGAAGTGTCTCAATGAGTCCGGCATCGCGTGTCCCATCCCGCATCTGTATGCGCCCGCAACCGCTCCCAATTGCCGGAATTAGCATACTTATGCCAGGCGCCGCCGAATTCGCTTGTATCGCCCCGCTCAAAGGCACGCCGCGAACCGACGCATTCCCGACCTTACCCCACACTTCTTAACGCTCAAATTGACCTTAATTGCCCAGAATCACTCTTGCAAAGCTGGTCATCTTTAACAACCGATTGTAAATCTTAAGTTGCTGTGGATAAGACTGTGTTTAGGTGGTTTGTTTGTTGCAAAAGCGTGGATATTAGGAGCGTCAGGCGTCGCACTTTGACCCGTCGTAATGGAGGCAAATTGATCGCGGAGGCAAATTTTTCAACTCATTATCCGATACGGGATGAGCGTGAGATGATCGAGCGGTAGTTCATTCGCCTTTAGCAATTTCAACAACATTACGAGTTGATTGGTTTTTGAAACAACATCTTTGTCACGACGCGCTTCTATTCTGTGTAAATCGTCTCGAGCTAAACGCGTCAAGATTGACGCTGGGAAAGATTCTTTGGGTATTTTTCTAGTTCCATTTGTGACTCACTTCGTAGTCTACGATGTATTTACAACAGGATTTAACGGAAAGATGCCTTTTGTCTGAAAGGAAATTCCAAGATTTTAAATAAATAGAACGAATTACGTACCGAGAAATGTTTCTCATTACCTACTGTCGATGATTTGTATTTTTTTTTTTTTAATTTCTACATGACGCGTTTTGTTGTAACTGCAATCCTAACACGTGCTTGTTAGTTGTAATTTGTCTGAAAAAGTACAATTATTTGCAAAACTATGTTCTGATGGAAGTGGAAAATCTCACAAAGCGAACCCAGGCATCCGTCGTTTAATTAACACGCCATTGTGGTACAATCGTCTTCGGGAACACTTTATGTAGTAATTAAGAGCTAATAACCGAGTTAGTTGCTTTTATTAACTATAAACTATGTAATAATCTACAAAACTACTGTTGCGCAATCTGAAACGGCGACAAAAAATAAACGATTCTCTTTATAAGGAATTAGAACAGAAATAGACCAGTTTTACGTGTCGCACAATTATTTCAGATCAAAATGCGTTGATAGTTTAATTATTTTATTCTGGACAAAGTTTGTTTTGGAAACGTGTTTTTGGTGTTAAAAAGCTTTCTCCAGAACACATTTAGATTTTTAATAATAATACAGGCGTAAGGAAGTGACGAGCCCATCGCCCGCTGGTGAGAGTTGGTGATCTCCGCACCATGAAATGCGAGAACTCTATCAGTGCAGTCAGTCGCCGCAGGGCAGCTTGGGGCGTTAGGAATACATTAGCCTATCTTCCTACCTTTAAGTTATTTACAACAACTTCAGAGAACATAATCTGTTTTAAGGAGCTAAAAACTTGTTTTACAGAAATTAAAAACAACAACGATACAAAACCACAAACATCCACATCCGAGAGAAAATAGAAAAGTTCAATTTCGATACCCCACCGGGAATCGAACCTGGAGCCGTCGAACCTCCACTACGGGGAACTCTAAAAAATACTATCTGACAACTGTAGGTAAATTTCCTAGATCACGTCCCGCGCTGAACCCTGACCTTTACGTGTCCACAACTTTTTACCGGCTCTTTTTGCGCTCACCACTCCATTGCGCAGCACTTTCTCCTAATTAGCGATCATACCTAGACTTATTACCTTCCTGCAATCCAAAATGCACCTTATCCATCTACAGAATAAAGAAGAATGCGATTATTAAGACGCTAAGGACACAACCTTTGCAGGGCACTGGAAACAAAGAGTTAGCTCCAATTTGGTCTGAGTAATTCATAACGCGGTGCTATTTGACATGCTTGCATTCTTTAATGAACCTTTCACCGTTATTATGAGAGGAACAAAATACAAGCTAGTGGTTATTAAATTTCTTTAGCATTTATTTTCGCAGCCCAAACGGATGCGAGCTGGTTATTACATTTCTTTGGCATTTAAGTGTCGCAGCCTAAACAGCTTATTACGACGCAAAAAAGTTAAGGTGGAATCAATTGTTTTCGATTTTATTAACAGTTATAACACTTGCGTGATATTAAACTGTCAGAATTAAAACTTGCGACCTTTTTCAATTATGATGCACACGATATTTCGTCGTGTTTGTAAGCAAATACCTATACAAACAATTAATTTTGTATATTGATTTGTATATGTTAGAAATAATTTAAAATCACTTTTATTAATTTTTTTATCACTTTTTATACTATATTTGCAATTGCCATGTCAATAGTATAATAAATTATAGATATCCATTTCATCTGAAATTTTAAGTAAAATGACGCTGTTTTTATGGAATTTGTCTGAAATTATGTGAAGTTTATTTTATTTAGAAGTATTTGATAAATCTCAATGGAAAATTGTTCGATATTTGAAACAATCGGAATAACTTATTTTAATAGTTTAAAATGTAACGCGAAAGTATCGTCGGGAATAGTCTTTATGATTACCTCTTTTCAAAGTATCCAATAATTGATACTTGAATTTTACTGTATTCACTATAGATTTCTAATTTTAAGAAAGTGCAAGTGTTTGTTTATTTGTCCTTGAATAAGAAAAAATAAATATAGTCAACACACATAGTACGCACACCGTTCACCCGTCTCATTAACTTTTACTCGAATTTGTTGACCAAATTGTGGCGGGTCGTTACATTCCCTACAATATGGTTGAGTGAAGCGATGGCTGGCACATACGTCATGCTTGTGAACAGGTGCTACCTTTGGGGACTGGTCTGCTCCAGCTTACCTCTCGAAAGTAAAAACTTACTTGAGTACTTATTTGTTTCATCACTCATCTAAACCAAAACTATATGACTTGGTCCAAAGTGAGCTACACATAGCAATAAGTTAGATACTGATACTGTAAATGATCTGCTGAGTTTCTTACCGGTGTCTTCTCGGTAGATATAGGTTCCGAACCGGAAGTAGAATCACTTTGCATTGTATTCAATGACGATTCAAAAGTGTTATATGTAACCTACTTGAATAAAGAAATATTTGAGTTTGAGTTTGAAATACCTTGAATACGGAAAATTGTAAAAGGATGTATGAATGAATATTTTCAAAACACTTTGTTTTAAATTAACAGCAGCAAGAATTTATTGCATACCATTTAAAGTCTATTACCACTTTGACTATTTCAAGAAATTAATTTCGAACTCGCAGCCAATAGAGTTGTTTCCGTTACATGAGCATTTCTGCATGTTTTTCTTTCGAATGCAATTATAATATTATGAATATAATATTAAACTGTAAATTAGTCAAGCACTAACATCTAACTTAATTTTCTATGCCAATGCAGGCGTAGTGTTACCACTTGCTAATGTCTATGAATTTGTTCACAGCTCATTATAATATAAACACTACAGGCAATAATATTATAATGTCCAAACACCTGGATGCTTTTTATTATAATATGGCCTCATTAGAATGTCTTATTCCATTTTAAATGCGAGGTCAGTCGGTTTAAAAGTTAGTTAACGCTATTTAATACGTAATAACACCGTTTTCAAATAGATAGCCAATTATTTTAGGTGAACATTAACGACGCTTGTTACAAATAATAAAACAAATTGCTGTAACATTTTACCAGTTTTTATGGAATACGTTAACACGACTGAGTAAATGCCATTCGAGACAAATATTGCAAATGTCAGAGTGAAATGAAAGAAATAGAACAATATTGTCAGCGGTTACCGTGTCGCGGTATTTAATTAAAACCATTGGATCTGCAATTGTGCTCGTAAAGTAACCGTAAAGTGATCGGTTAAATGTCACTAGCATTCGAATGCGATTTTTATGACTTTTATTAATTTCGTCCACTCAATTTAGGCGCATAAAACTTTTGAATGTCAAAATGTACATTTTACGATGAAGTACGATAGTAAATAAAACTATTGTAAGTGTTATAAATTATGTGATATTTTACTTAATGAAATTTAGCACCTTTCGAACAACGGTTAATTATACTTTAACGACACCGTTTACTCTTACCCAATTGCTTTTTTAGGTCGTGTCTGAAAGAAAAATTGGTTTAAATTTTATATATATATTTTTTTAGTAAATTAGACAATTAAATACTCGTAGAAGCATGTACACATAAAAATACTGTTGATTTGGTTCCATCGTAGAACTTGGTTTACATTTACAAGATATATGTATCTAGTATGCTTTTCTTTTGTGATACAATTCAGACAGTGATTTAATTATAAGACGCATTCAAAATAAAATTAATTTTAGAAATAGGCGAAAATGCAAACAGAATGAAATCCCACACTCATAAGAAAATAAGACAGTATTATTAGAATATTTTTAACCAAATACTCAAAATAAAATTCAAAACTGTTTTAATGGGAAATATACAAATTAACAAAAGTATTTATTAGTACAATTTTAATATGATTTAATTTAATTTATTATGAAACTAATGAACAAAGGCTTTTGTTGGACTCTTGAACTCTCCTCCCTCACTTCACTACTTGACCTTCTTGACTTAATTTGCATAATTTACTTTTTTATTTAAAAGTACATTATACAAAACCACATTTTGTTCTTGAAAAAAAAAATTTGGCTACCTATTAAACCGACGGAAAATCTTGTCACCGCGATGTAACAGGCGATAACTCCATCTATTAGCCGATCTTAGGAACTAATCATTTGAAATTTAAAATTGACACATTCGACTTAACAGTTTTATTTAGGTCGCAGTACCTGCCAAATATGGAAAACCATACTGAAATAAAAAGTTTTAATTTTTTACATTCCTTATTTTATAAAACTCTGGTGCTCACTCTAGGCTGCGACACAGCTACCAGAACTATCTGCGGTACTTCCTCCCAGGATTCGCAGGTACGGTCGAAAGACCATATTATTTGAGGACCTCCGTACCCGACAGGCGAGTGGGCCCGACTTTGGCGTCGCGCTATCTCTGAGGTCCCGTGTTCGATCCCCGGTCGGGTCAATATGTAAAACGAACTTTTCTATATTGTCTCGGGTCTGGGTGTTGTGGCACCGTCGTTGTTTCTGATTTCTGTAACACATGTGCTTAAGCTACTTATCATAGAATCAGAGCAATGAATGTGAGGTTGTCCAATAAATATTTATTATTAAAAAATATAAGTTATTATAAAAGAGAAGAAGAAGACTATATTAATGACAAAAATCTTAGGGCTTGATAGCATTGAACACGTACCTACCTACTCTAGACATAAGCTACTTATATTGTTTATATGTTAGTGTTAAACAGAGTAGCTATCGAGTTTTTGACGGTTCTTCTCGATAGAATTAACATTTCATACACGGCGGTAGTTTAACTT
Source organism: Glyphodes pyloalis (assembly GCA_037074685.1). Taxonomy (NCBI): domain Eukaryota; kingdom Metazoa; phylum Arthropoda; class Insecta; order Lepidoptera; family Crambidae; genus Glyphodes; species Glyphodes pyloalis. The sequence goes on along the minus strand of JAYKKO010000003.1, from coordinate 398,845 downwards.
ATGCCCGGTTACGGATAGTAGTAAATTATACGAGGCGTAAGCTAAAAACGACCGACGGACGACTGATGACAGCTGATATGGAAAGTAAATTTGAAATTAGAATTAACGACTCGTAGAAAAACGGATAGTCATTTTTGACACATTACGAATCGTAAAATAATCTGACGATTCTATTTAAAAAAATTACATTTCAATGTACAACAAGAATTTTTATTGACTAAACCATATTTTTACAAATATAAATACATTACTTACAAAAAATTTAATAAAATTTATAATTAAAAAAAAAAATTAAATTTGGCCTTGCCTGCCTTGCCTTTATAGCCCAGTCATATTAGGTAAAAAAAGGGGTCAACCTCGGAATGAAAGATAATAAGCTGCAAATTGGTATGAACCTTTGTTTTGTCATTCTAAATATTGTCTCAAAAGTCACAATCGTTATCGTGTCCGCGTCTCAAGATATTCAAGGTCAAAGGTCACAAAAATCGTTATTTCGCGAATACCTGGCTTCCTATCGGTTAAATGAGATTTGCATTTATTATAAAAGTTGTAGGCTATAAAATTCCCTACAACTTTTGTTTAAACTTTTTTTTCATACGACCAACCGTTTTGAAGGTAGAGCGCGAAGAGTGCACATCGTACAGTCATATACGGCCTAATGCAAGGTCAAGCGTTGCGTTGCGTGTTGATCATTTCCGCTACACGCAATTCATCAAATTTACAAAACTAAATAAACCTGAACAACTGTCAACACTTCCACCAACAAGTGAAGCAGCTCATCAACACATAAAACGTGTCTACTACCAGATTCAAACGCGGTTAGGGAAGGACTTGGAACCTCAAGAATGGGGCTGGATGCTTGAAAATGAAATCCTGGAGCCCATACGAACGTTATTACCTCCAGCACCAGCCGAACTACTAAACGTAATATTTTGCAATTGCAAAAATGGTTGTGGTTCCCGCTGTGGATGCAGAAAATCAGGGCTACAATGTTCTTTAGCTTGCGGCCAGTGCAACGGACAAGCTTGCCTCAACGCTTCACTGTATCCAAGTAATCCCGATGAAGAAAATACATATGATCCCGATATTCTGGAAGGTTTGGAGATGAACATGACAGATAATGAGGATGATGACAATGAATCGAACATTTTTGAGCGACAAGAAGAAGAAGACGACGAAGAAGAAGAAGATAATTAGCTTCCATTTCCAATTTCATTACAATTAAAATCAACAAAGATACTTTTGATATTTGAACTCACATTTTGATAAATGTATATTATGCCGTATTTAATAATAAATAAAAATATGTGTAAAATATATACTCTTACTATCATTTTAACTTAAAATAAAACTAAAATATATAATCCAGAATTAATAATATTTTATACTTAAATAGTTAAATATGAATAATTATATATAAATAATCAAGTAACTTACTTTAATTAAATATAAATAATTAATAGTTAGTACATAAATAATGGGAATTGTTTAATAATTATAATTTCCAAGTAAATAATTGACTTTATAACGTACTGATAACCATAACTCACGCTTGACCTTGCATTAGGCCGTATATGACTGTACGATGTGCACTCTTCGCGCTCTACCTTCAAAACGGTTGGTCGTATGAAAAAAAAGTTTAAACAAAAGTTGTAGGGAATTTTATAGCCTACAACTTTTATAATAAATGCAAATCTCATTTAACCGATAGGAAGCCAGATATTCGCGAAAAAACGATTTTTGTGACCTTTGACCTTGAATATCTTGAGACGCGGACACGATAACGATTGTGACTTTTGAGACAATATTTAGAATGACAAAACAAAGGTTCATACCAATTTGCAGCTTATTATCTTTCATTCCGAGGTGAAAGCCCTAATATGACTGGGCTATTATAAATGCTTTTGTAAAATTTTACATGAATGAAGACACATTTTTTTTATTGCACTTCAAGATTGACCTCATCCCACTTGTTGTTAAATGGTAATGAGGTCCTAGCTTAGGGGTGACAAGTACAGCATAATAAAACTGGACTGGTTGCCCTTACCTTGAAGGCTTTATCCCTGTTACTAACGTAGCACCCCCCAGGAGTTCTGGAAACCTTACTCACACGCAGGAACACAACAACACAGAAGTGATTGTTATTTGGCTGCGGTCTTCTGTAAGGTGGAGGTATTTCACCAGTCGAGCTGCTCCAGTTCGAGCGATAAATCGCTATACCCTACCTCTCTTAAAACAATTATATTATAACATAAATCTAACTGCAAGTGACCACCTCGACGTGCTGCCGACCGTACCTTGTTCTCGTAATTGTGTACTCTGTCATGTTCCATTACAACGATTGGCGTCCTTCCAGCGGCTGTTTGCGGCTCACTGTGCACACCCCCGGCACAATTTAATTACCAAATGGAACGTTTTTTGCGACCGGAGCCCGAGTAAACAGTGGACGGGGCTGCTAGTTCAGATAACGGGACCCTATGAAGGCGTGAGAACCAGACTTAATACTAACATAACATTATTCAACATCATATAGGTACATTGCTCTGTAGTCTCTGTGCAGTCAGCTCGTGACGACGGTTGGTGCAACCTAACCGAAACGTCGGGCAGTAAGTAGTTCGTATTAACTACTAAATAAAAATGGTGTCACGTTTAGACCCGTTAATTTATTTTAAACTAGCTGTCCCGGCGAACTTCGTAACGCCTATTTTTTTAGTTTCTAACCTTTTAAACCTTCCCTGGACCTCCACAATTATTTCAAAACCAAGATTAGCCAAATCGGTCTAGTTGTTCTCGAGTTTTAGCGAGACTAACGAACAGCGATTCATTTTTATATATAAGATGTTTAAAAATTTAAGTAAGTCTAAAGTATTTTAGATATAAGACAATAATAACGTATTTTGATGCAGCGCTGGTCGCCGTGCCTACTCTGCCTCAGGTTTCTGAAGAATACCAGCGTCGATTGTTTAAAACACACTCCGCTCCGCTTTTTCTACAGTTGCAACTAAGACAAAGTTCACGCAATAAATCAAACAAAACAAAAGAAAAAAAAAGGGAAACTGTCTTAATAGTTGATAGCTCCTAAGAATTCTAAAGCTCGTACATTGTACTCGGACGCCAGGGTCTCCCCTCGTTATTTTAAACAGTTCGTAACGAGCGTCTGCGGCCGCCCTAATGAGCGCCAACTTTACACTGATGTTTGCCCTAGGCGGCCATCTTGAATTTATACCAATTTGTGATGGGGGCTATTGTTAGGTAGACAATTACGGCAGGGAAACTTGTCTGTCCTCTTTGTTTGGCGAGGAGGCAAAGGTCCACCTCAGCTAGGGAGTTTAACTCCACATTGCGGGTACTACCTGCTACTGGTAGTTATTAGTGTGTCATTATTTCGACTAATATACTCATTAGTCGGTTATAATTATAGTAAGATAGAGTTAAACTTTAGCATACTTAGATTTCTCGGTCTAGATTTCTAGAATCTACATATCCCAATTATACTTATAATAATTCTGGGACTTACTAACTAATTAATCGAGTTTCTTATAATTTTTGGTATCTTAATAGATTTTATTATTTTTATATTACTATACGCCGTACTAGCGAACTTTAAATATTAGAAACAGTTTTTTCAGTATAATAATAAGTATGTAGTTCTAAACTTATTCGGCAGAGGGCACTTACCGGAGGCTAACGGTTGATACAGCAGAAAAATTTCATCGCCTGCAATAACTTGCGGTTAGCTCAGTTGGTAAGAGCAGCACGCGCGATACGTGAAGGTCGTGGGTTCGATTCCCGCACCGCAAGGGGAGATAAAAATTTTCTGTTTCTAATATTTCTGGTATCTTCTTTCAAGATACTAAAATTACCATATTTCTTCCATAAAAATCAAATTAGCTCAATTTCTGTAGGTTCGATTCCACCAGTGATGCTATAATTCTGTGCTAATATTATCACGATGGAAAGATTTGATTTTTTGTTTGTTGCAATTCAGGTTTCGAAATTACCGCTTACATATTCCTAACTGCCTAGGCGTCAGTACTCTTATGGGTTATTTTATAATTTCAAAAATAAGGCATCCTCACTCAAACATAAGTACCCATATGAAATAAGTAGTCTACCCTTGCAAAACTGGAGCAGACCACTACTACTAAACTACTACCACTAACTAGTCATATTTCCTAGTCTACTTTACTTTATAAATAGCAAGAAGTTTAGAACGGCCCCACCAGTTCGGTACCTATTGCTACCGAGAAGATGCAGACAAGAAATTTGCATGCATAAAACACACATCACATAAAGCTGTCTACAGAGACTCGTCTACAAACACGCAGTAAGTCCGCGATTGGCTTATGCAAAGCTCCTCTATAAATATGCGAGGCAGAGGCGCACACCGCGCCGTCAGCGAATCAAACGCGTCCCGAGATATGACACTTTAAAACGTCTCGCGTCTGCGCAACACCGTACGCAAATCGGGCCAATGGGCGCCCTCCGCGCGCGTATGTAAATGTTCCATATTCAAATCAGTTTAAAATCAGAACGCGCATGCACGTGCCGCCGCTTTTTATTGGCGGTTATGCAAAGGGTTCTTTTTAGAGTCGTTTTTTACGTGGGGTCGGTTGGAAGGCAAGGGCAACCCTTCCGCAACCCTTTTAGGTGCAGCTGTTTTTTAGGGTTAGTGCGCGGCACACGACGCGACATTGTGACGCATTTTTTGCGCTGGCGCGCTTTTGGCACGGATTCGTTTCGAATTTGATTTTTTAAGCACACCTGGTGATTTGAAAGTTTGTTGTGAAAAAAATTAACATCATTTTAAAGTGTATATCGTTACTGTTCAGTTAGGAGTAGATAACGGTCGTTATTTACTAATTAATTTGAAAATTGTGTGTCAAACGACAGATTTTTGTTGAGAAACGTGCTTATGGTCATTAAACTTTTATTACTAAGACCGATATTAGCTGCCTATTTGTGACATAGATGGTGTTTTGGTTAGGTGAGCCTGTTATGAAAAAAATCTCACTTTCATTAATCAAACAATCTTAATCATAATCATAATCAATTCATTTATTCATGTTGGTTACAAGTAACACTTATGCATCGTCATAATGAATATAAACCAAAATTGAAGCTACAGCCGGTTCGGAACCTAATCCTATCGAGAAGAACCCGGCAAGAAACTCAGTAGTATTATATATTTACAATATTTGGTGCTGGTGAACTTAAAAATATGGTGTGCGAGCGAGCAAATAATCATGTCCATAATATATTTATCATTGAAATATTCATCAAGTTTGTAGTACCCTATTTTCATTTAACATGATTTCACATAGATCTTAAATCTATGCATGGGTAAGTCAATAATACGTTGCGGTAACTTGTTAAATATTTTTATGCTTAATCCAACGAATGTTTTACTGGTTTTGCAGAGCCTATTGTTTGAAATAGCGAGCTTATGTATATTTCTTGTTTTAAAACTATGCATATCAGATTTCTTATAGAATAAATTAAGATTTTTACGAATATTCATAATGCAGTCAAAGATGAATTGTGACGCTACAGTTAAAATATCAATTTCTTTAAATAATTATTTGAGTGAATCACGTCTAATATTTGTATTGTCATTGAACACTGTGTATAATCGCTCTACCGGTTTAAAACCTATATTTACCGAGGTTAGATATCAGTACCTATATATTTGACAGTAGTGTTGATTTATGTGTCAGTAAGTTTAGAATCAAACAATACAGTTTTGTTTTAATACAAATAAACAATTTTCTGGACCAATACGTGAAAACATAATCAATTAGCCAAAGTTAGCTGAACAAAAATAAGGTGTTATAGGCGTGTCAAGTGTGGCGCGTGTGTCGCGCGCAAACAGCGCTACAAACGCAATCAACTAATGCGCGATCGTGTTCCGCCGACTGGAACACCTCCGCACCTCATTTTGGATCAATCAATCAAACGAACAGTCAATCAATCGATCAAGAATATTTCTATTAAAGTGGGTAAGTAATTTCCAAATCATTGTTTAATAAGAGGAGTCTTTATTAAACATTTAAAATAATTTAACGGGTCAAAATGCGACACCATTTTTATTTAGTAGTTAATACGAACTTCTTACTGCCCGACGTTTCGGTTAGGTTGGTACCAACCGTGCTCACGAGCTGACTAGTAGTCTGCTCAACTCAAATTATTTTAATTGTTTAAAATAGAACGCGAAAGTCTTACAATTTATAGGAGTCTTTATTGATGTAAGTACTCGGGTTTTTTGATTTTCTTCTTGATAGCATCTACATTCCGAACACGGCGGTAGATTTACTTAACCTGAGGATTCGTAAATGTATTTATAAAAGTTTATATGAATAAAAGCATTTTATATTTTATTCTACTTACCAACCATTTATGAATATAGATGGATAGATGTGATTTGTTGCATAAAATGTTTACACTGGTTTTACTAACAAATTATTGTACAAAAGCTGAGAAAATCTCAATATTCCAGACAACCTTCCATTAACCTTACCAACAAAGTATTGGATAAGGGAACGAGATAAGGGTACGACCGTCCAAAAACGTACATCTAGAAACATTTTTATTAACTAATATGTATAACGCGATAAAAATACCTAACTTCTCAGAGACAAGTTAAAAATCAAAAACAAAACCTATTTTATTGTTAGTAATTATGATTCTACCCTCTATCAACAAAATACCTACCTCCTACCCCCAGTTCAGTACTTTTACCTGCCGAGAAGATACCGGTAAGGAACTCCGTACTTTTTTTTTTAAAGACTAGCTCTCTTTATACAGTTTTCAACATAATATAATGAGGACCTCCGTAGCCGAGTGGCGAGTGGGCCGGACTTTGTCATCGCGCTATCTCTGAAGTCCCGGGTTCGATCTCCGGTCAGGTCAATATGAAAACCCAAACTCCGAGACAATATGCAAAAGTTCGTGTTGTGGTACCGTCGTTGTTTCTGATTTCTGTAACACAAGTGCTTAAGCTACTAACCATTGAATCAGAGCAATGGATGTGATGTTGTCCAATGTATATATTTTTTTTAATTCTAAATATAAATAAAAATTTATGACGACATCAGGATCATAGACACTCTTTAATTATGTTCCCAGTTTGCCACCGTCTGTTTGTACACCACACCTATGTATGTGGCTCGTCTCGTTAAACTAATTGCCCAGACCCGATATCAATATCAAATATTGTCGCTGCGTTGTCCGCGACTGTATCAACGCTAATGGAGGAAATTGAACTTCCGTCGACAAGCGACGCCAGGCGGTGACGCATGTCTGCAGCACGCATGCTTGACGTACCATTCAGTTTATATGCTGATATTACATTTGTATGTTACTCGACCGACTATTAAAATTATGTAGGTACTGAGAACATGTTCTTTTGGTTTCTTTAACCTCGTAAGACCGAATGTTCTCTTTAATAGCCAAATAAATTGATTTTCTACTGTGTCTGGTTCTTAGGACTTAAAAATATTTAAAACTCGCTAGTGCTGCGTGATACACTGTAAATATGTTAAAAATCTATTAAAAACCTTTCACTTGGATAATAAACTTATTCCAAGAAGTTAAAGAATATTTTCATTAGGTACAAGAGCATACTATTTTCTGAAAACTTGCGAAAATAGCCCTAAATTAAAGTAAAGTTCTAATAATAATCAACAGCTAATCTACGTAAAATAAAGGGGGACACACATAAAACATCGAAAAGATACGGGCACCTTACACACAAAAGCTGTTATATTCATTCTTGTCTTTCAAGTCTACTACGAGTAATTTTGTAAGCACGAAGGATTGTATTAAATGGATAAATGGATGCTTCTTACATTTTCACGTGAAAACTATTTAAGAGAGAGATATTCGGTAAATTAATAGTGTGTTTTTGTCCTTAAATAATACAAAACCGTTGGAAGCTACTCAATTTCAAATCAAGCCTCTATTACTAACTTACTGGTGTACACAGTGTTCTAAAGGTCACTCAGTCATCCAAATCATTCAGTATTTTTTGTGTAAAAGAATACAAACTATACATCCATTATACTCACAAATGTTCACATTTAACGTATTACGGACATAATTATAGATATCTTTACGCTTTCATAAGACGTTCTTGGTTGTAGTATGGCCATTGGTAAACACGAGAAATGTGGTTTTTAGGCGACAACGCGATACAACGTAAATACGCGACCGACGGACGGCCGATTTTTGTCGTGTTTACTTTCACTTACGCCCTGTTTGCCGGATATGTTTTTAGATACGCCTTTTTTGTGAGTCGGCTACGGTTTCAGATGTATTTTGCAAGATTCGTGAGTAAATAACGTATAATGCGGGTTATTGCTTATATTGGAGAGAATAACTACTTTGTGGTCTCTACTTCAAATTAAAATAATTTTTCATCATATTAATTATTGCTTACCATTAGATAAATATATAGATATACATTATTGCACAGATAATATACGGAAATTGTTTTTACAGTTACAGTATTATCGCTAAACAACATTATTTTCCATACAACCTTTAGGTAAGAAAAATAGTTAAACATATAAATAAATAGTTTAAAGTATAAAATGAGAAACGGTCGCGAAAATTATACATTGATAAAATATAATTGAAGAAAAAACTTAGAGATAATTATCATACCGCACCACACACCACACATATACATATAAATTGTATTATCTGAGAAAATTATACAAATCCCAACTCCATAATAATATGAGTTTTCATAACCGACTGAACCGCTCCTAAATATTTATTTTGCATTATTGTGATTAAAGGTCAAGAAAATATTTTCATTTCAACAAGATCAGAACACAATTAAACATTTATTATATATTAGTTAACAAGTGGAGATCCAAAAAAACGGGATCGAAAATAATCAAAGAGCAAAATTACACATTCATATTGTATAAGCAACGCCACCCCATTGTCTGCTCGTTTATTACCCCCGGAGGGTCTGCGGGGGTGTGTGGGGGAGGCAACCCTTTCCTCCCCGCCATCCATCACAGGAGACCAGAATGTATTTTAATCCAGTGCCCGCCCGCTTCATGAAACGTGAAAAATGATCGCGCGACTTCGCTGATTGCGAGCCGCCGCCCTGTGGCGGCGAACCGACTTTATTATTAACTAGATGTCTCCCATGTCTTTGTTCTCTTTATTTGAGCATGCATTTTTGGATTTATTTGAAGCATATTGTTACTGGTGAAGGGAAAGGAAAGGCTTTCAGATTAGGAAAAATGAAATTATATCTTATTTCGTTAGTCTCGCTAAAACTCGAGAACAGCTAGACCGATTTGGCTAATCTTGGTTCTGAAATAATTGTGGAGGTCCATGGAAGGTTTAAAAGGTTAGAAACTAAAAAAATAGGCGTTACGATGTTCGCCGGGACAGCTAGTTTGAAATAAATATAAATGGGGAAAATGACAGAAAGAGGGTCAACTCTCTCATCTTGAGTTGATTACAAAAATTAATCATCAAGGAATCCGTATCACATATTATAATCGAATGTTATTCTAGTCTCTAATATTCTAAGCTGCAAACATGCAAACTTATTTATTCGTTTTTTTGTGAAAGAGTAAACGTCCATACATCCGTACTCACACATTAATATTTGTAAGAAAGTGGAAAATATATAAAGAGAGATACATTAAATACAAGCAAAAATACTGTTAATGCTTTATGTGAGCGGGTCAATAGGAATTGCCATATTATAACAATTATGTCAGTTTAGAAAAAAAATCTAAATGAAATTGTAAAACAATTTGAACCTCTACATACCAAAAAACGCATACTTACACCGACTGACCAATTATGATATTTTTTTGTTGGGAAAGACATATCTCTATGGTAATAGTAGTAATGGTATTACTATATATTTGTGATATGGAAACCAGGGTCTGATGATATTTTTAGTTCTATAAGCTCAATGAAACGCAAATAATTCTAGGAGTCAAATATTTTATACGTTTATACAATAAATCAACTTTGTCATCGTTCTTTTGACATAGAATTTGGTTTGCCAAGACAAAAATCTAAATAATAGTTAATCATTTCCAACGCAAAAGTCAAGGTTTCAAACTCTAGGAATCAAAGATTATATCTTTATAACGAACCAGTTGTTTCCTTCACAGTTAACATTGATCTTTGAGGGACTCAATCGAACAAGGAATTAAAACTTATGTCGCGTAGGCGTATCCCTCGCTTTGTATTCCACCCGGATCTGTCCGAGGTGAGCGCCGGGAGTTTTATAGTTTGAAGCGATCCCCGAGGATGCGGGGAGCCCGTCATTAATCATACACAAATTGTTGCTGACTTGTCGCCGATAGCAGCTTCGACGCCAGTCATGGCTCGAGACGAGTTTGAATAGATGAATGATAAACTGCGGAGATGATGGATCGTCTTCCGACTAAATGTTGCGGAATTTTGGGGACCCCTTTCATGGAGCCCTGGATAGACTCCTGATAAACACTGTGTACGCAGCTACTTGGAAGAAGTTCTTGTCATAATGGGCGAGGGGATAACCGAGTGGTTAGATTCAATATTTTTCCACGCCATAAAAAGAGAAAACGTATTTTATTGAAAGTGAATATAATCCCGAATCCCTAATTATTAGAACACTTCGAAAGAAACTTATTTATCAGTTAGTGTATTAAAATTGTTGTTATGTAGGTTGTGTTAATCTATCTTCCTACCAAATATCACCTAAATCCATTCGGCAGTTTTTGCTTGAAAGCGTAACAATAAACACAGATATCCGTAACGAAGGAAAACGAATTCACGGGCAAAATATAGTATTTTTGAAACCTGTCACAATTCTAAAAGTTCAGTTTTGATAATGTACTCGTAGATAACGTATAGGATTTCTGCATTCCATTTTTAATATGTAAGTAACCCTCCAGGTAACAGATCAACATATTCAGGACATTATGAATGATATCGGTCTAAATCCAGATTAACTATTAGTGAGTAAATAATATTAGAGTATAGTAGTACTATTTCAAGTAAGAACTTTGTAGGCAACAATAGTATATGCTAAGACGATTTCATACGAAGCCATAACGTCTGCCCGGAACTGTCTCCGAAGAGACGTCATAATCGCTCGATCGCCATCCAATCCAGCATAAGTTGAATGTTTTATTGGGGCGATCGTATCTGCAGATTACTAAAACATCTGTCGCGGAAAATTCTTCCGCCGGCGAGGGTAGATGCCAGAGAAAAAAGTGCAATAACGCGGTGTCATAACAAAGAAGAGCGGCGTCCGATAATACTATGATTAATACCGAGCGTTATCTCGAGAGTGCAGGCCGGAGGAACCGACCTCCGACCCTCTAACGATCTAGTATTCACCCCCCGAGCTTTGAAACACGACTCTGGCTGTTGTTGATAGGGTTGAAGATGGTTTGCGCTCGTCGAACTCGGAGGTAGTCTTGAGTCCCAGCATAAGAGTTACGGATTTCGCATAATGCATATTATATTCGTGAGGGTGGACGCCGAGGGTCGCTGGGGGGTGGGAGGGGGGCGCGTGACCGCACGTCGCTTGCACGCGACAAGCTCTCGACATTTTTTTATTATTATTGCGCTTCGATGGAATTTATACCCGCAAGGGCCCTAATAGAATAGCTGGTACGCTCGTTTGGTAGATTTTGAATATGATTTTTAAATCACGTAATGGAGTGTGGGCCGTCTTTTCAACGGTTATTCTTGAGGGGAAGAGGTTCGTGAGAGTTTTATTTTTAACTCCGCCCACTCTGATTGCATTTGTTAGAAGAAAACAGATTGTTGTTTTTCTTTCGGATTAAGAGTTTTTCTTTTTTAGTGATGTTCTGCACACTTACTTATATGTCTATTGTTTTTCAGTAATTTTGTTGTGTGATAAAGTCAGTTATAAATTTGTCGCAGTCTATAGTCTATACATATAAATAAAAATGGAGATTCTGATTCTAATAATGAAACAACCGTTTTTTATTACATGCATATGTATATCACAAAACCACATTTTACAATCTTTGTCTGTTTGTTCCGTACTAACAACTATTATCAGACAATAAACAACCAACTTTAGATGTGTTTTCGAACGAATTTGTATTTCGCCCCAGCAAATGCTGTTTCAGCATTTTTAACACAGCAGCGCTGGTATAATGGAGGAAACCAGTCTTGGGCCTGACATCCCGTTTAAGAACTATCCATCGTTCGGTACTCATAGCATAGTTAAAACTTAAGTTTAAGACCACTTAGTTCATGTGATCTAGCTATTTGTTAACTACCTAGTATTATGACGCTGAAGAACTTGTTTGAACGCGCTTCTCTTAGGAAGTACTGGTTCGTAAGTTACTGGACTTGTCGCCCTTACCTTGAAGGCTTGATCTCTGCTACTAATGTGTCACTCCCCAGGAGCTCTGAAAACCTTACTCACACGCAGGAACACGACAACATAGAAGTGATTGTTATTTGGCTGCTGTCTTCTGTAAGGTGGAGGTATTTCACCAGTCGGGCTGCTCCAGTTCGAGCGATAAACCGCTATGCCCCACCTCTCTTTAAATAAATTATGTTGTTATCGATAGTACATTTATCGAAGAAGACTTTAGGCTATAATTATCACACTGCGATCAATAGTAACTACAGAAGTTAGTGGAAAATGTTGAAAAAACGGCGATTGAACACGGCGGGCTACTAATTTCTTTTATAAAAACCTTTCCCGATTCTTCCTCAATGGAAGTCGTTAAAACAGACGCATGGGCGTCGTTCTCAAAGCTTATTGCGAACACAATTAGTGGGTATAATTAATTTCGCGGGCGGCTGCGCACGAATTAAACAAACGATTAATAGTGTACCAATAAGGGATGTTAATCTTCCCTTCAGACGCAGGTGCGGCCGATATTGGGCCGTGCCCGCATTATCAATTAATACTGGGGCACCGCGAGAAATATCAGCGAATGCAGTCGGGAGGCGAAATTATAGCCCCCCTTCCTCCTCCACCAGGCTCTTTCTTCGCCCCCACCCCCCGCTGTCGTATGCACTCATATTTAAAAGTAACTTAGGGGGGTAACAGATATACAGATGTTTCGCTTGGGAATGAGTTCTTAACGAAATGAAACTTGCATCTTCCATTTTCAGCGAGTTATAAAAATGAAGAGAACGCGCTTTCTGTTCACTAATGGTGTTTTTGTTTAGTTCTGTTTTTATTGCTTTGAAACAAGTACCTTTTCTATGTTTGTTTTAGGTTTGGTTTTGAGGCTCAGGTGACTAGATGATGCTGATATATTAAAATAAGGGTCGTAGTGGACAAACATTCGTGTGTCCTGGATGGGTAACGAACCTTTGGTTCCATAACACAAGTGCTTAAGCTACTATCTTTGAGGCCCGGTTATTGGTGGGGATATTTAATTCTTATGTGCAAAGAAGTTTACTAAGTTTCCTTAACAACGGATGATCTTCTTGATGGTAGTAATATGTTTCAATCGGTAAAAGAGTTACTTTATTGACACTCTTTTTTGAGTGTATTATTTATTAATAAGAAGTCTAAAATATTCTCACAGTTTATGACACATTGAAAAAAATATTTTTTACATCATAATAACACGTAATTTTCATTGTTATCAGGTATCCACCAGTATCAGTTTGATAATGCAGATCAAATGGTTTAGTTACTTCAAGATATTTAAACTTGTAAAGTATGGATGAAAACTTTTCATATTAAGTATTGCTGTGCCAAGTATTTCATAGAACATGTAATAGCCTAGTTTAAATTTTTGATAAATTAATTAAATCTGAATCCATGAAACAATCATAGAATTTTATTGCATACATATATTTGGATACATTTTGAGCAGACAATATTGCTATTAAAATATTCACAATATACGTACGTATTTTACCATTTTAACATTCCAAATTGTATTTGTATTATAATTAAATAACGTTCATCAATGGCGCATTTTCCTCTTTAATTTTCAAAATCAGTCTATCTGTGTAAATCCGTAACAAGTTATTTGAATCCAATTGAAGAAACTTTTTATTTGGTTTGATTGGTCGTTATTTATCCTTTAATCATAAAACTGGTATCTCTTTCAGACATGGTGACCTGATCTACAAGAAATAATCAAGTTCTAAGTCTGATGATGACCACGGGGTGTTCTGGCACCCTTATTGACTGTTCATTAGCGAAAGCTTCACAAAGGCAGAAGGTAAAAAGTTCATAAAATGTAACAAAATTATTGTATGCTTGTTGTACATATGAGAAATTGTATTTAATTTCAGGTGTTGCTGAGAAAAAGATTGGCTCACGGAACACAGAACATCGAAAACGATTAAGATATTGATCGGTTATTGTTAAAAGGTAACTTTAATTGTTGAATATGAAATTGTAGAAAAAAATATTCAGAAAATATGGACGTCTTTTTAAAAAGCCATCTTAATCATTAGTATTCATTACGTACTAGAATTAATTTCAAGGCTTAATTATCGAATTCCATTAATGACGTCATAGTTTTTAGAATTGTTCTAACCATTTTAAAATATAACTCATAATATTTATAGAGGTATGATAATTTTATTTACATAGAAACAAGCTAAAAAAGAAAACTTTTTTTTTCAAACGCCCACAGGTCCTGCTACGAAGTTACGGTGCTGCTACGCAACTACGGCGCTACGGTCTACGCGCTACGCAGGTGTGACCACATTAATATTAATGAGGTTTTATTGTAACTCGTAAATATTGTGGCTTATGGAATGGATATTAAATATTGGTTTTGAGTGCTGAAGAGTGTTTTTTTTTGCATGTCCTGCCCTTTTAGTTTATATTGTAGGAAATTTTATCTCTAATATGAAGTTTTCTTTTTAAGTTTATGAATATGCTTCAATAGTTTAATATAAAATAGAAATAATAACTTTCTCTTTCTACAATTGGATAAGATCAGAAGAATTTCTTAAAAGTCATAATCGTTTTTGTTAATATAGATTACATCAATAGAAGTTATCGTACATTCCCTCAATATAAGTTTTTGTTGGTCATGTTAATGAAATCCTTCATTACTATTGCTATAATTTTTGCATGTTCATAGAATCTAGATTTTTTTTTGCTAACACAAATATTCGTATTTTTTGTTAAGTATCAAAATTGTCAATGCTTTTACTATCTGTCCGAAAATTAAAATGAAAAACTAGCTACAGTGAAAGATTTACCGTTCCTAAATGAAAACTATTTTATAGTTAGTAGGTTGATGATAACGTCTGTTCATAAATAATATTTATAGCAGCCGCCCGTGACCTTGTACGCAAGTAGTAGTAGTAGTTTGTAAGTAGTTGAAGTTACTAATTTCTAACAATATATACAGCCTTTGTTACTTCGGGTAAATATAACTTTTTAATACTGGAATATTTTTTGAAATTGCCGCAGTAGGTTTTGAATATATACCTTACAAACATACACACACAAGTACAAATCATTTGTCTTGATAATATTAGTGTAAATTTTTCTTTAGCTATCCTAAGCGCAACTGGTCTATCTCAAATTAAGCCTTTAAAATGGCATGTAGGTACATCAAACTCTTAGAGACGCCAAGACCGGCCCACCAACCCTCTACCCCTAGTTAGCAGACAAAGCAGCGGCCATTACCCGCATCGATCGAGCAACATTTTAAAGCCGTATAACTCATATAGCCGCGTCTACTCTATACGTCTTTTCTTCGCTTCCCAAACGTGTGTAATGTCGCCTCGCGCTCTCTACTACAAAGCGACCACTTCTCTTAGACCTCTCCAGTTGTACGTCACTCCGCTCGTGGGCTTAGATTCTTGTCTGGCGTGGGAGGGGGCACGGTCCAGCTTATAGTGGTAATGGGTCGTACATATTTCTGCAATTGATTAGGCGGGGACGGTTGCCATGGCGACGGGTTGCAGCTCCCTCCCCCGGTCATTGTGCGCCATTTGCTACTCGCGAAACTATTGCTCTGCTGCTATGAATAATTTGCTTGCTTATTTGGGTATTGATTTCGTGTCTCATTTGGGTATTGATTCGTGGACCGTTCTGGAGGGACGGAATTTTGGTTGAGCTTATTTTGGGAGTTGTGCAATGATGTTGTAGTATAATCCGATCATTTTATTTGAAAGTTAAATAAATCTTCCATTTAATAATATGTTCCTAAAATACATAAAATATATTTTTAAAAATAATAGGACTATTGCATTTTGTATAACTTTTAAAATACTTTGTAAAAACAAGTGAGAGGAAAATCGCTACCTGATGAAGCTCTATTAGATCTGACAGCATAAAATAAGCATATAAGTATCACAAAAAACCCATGATTTTTCTTACATTTACACATACATTTACAGAAGAAGAAAATTCCTGTTATAATAAATCGTTCTTGTATTTAAAAAACTAATGTTTTTATGATTTATGAATGTTAGGATTTACGTTTGTGACTCTTCCACGCAAAAACCACTGAATAGATTTGGATTAAACATAGTAGACAGGTAGGTGAGATACTTAATTATCATATTGGATACTTGGATTCCGAAACAACTTTAAAACGTTGCGGGTAGCTAGAAAAATAATGACACCAATCAACTTGTCTCTAACTAAGCTTTATGAGCATCAAACGACAAATGACAACTAGGGGTATTTTGTAGCATACCCAAATCAATTTATAAAAGCCGTTTACTAAATTGAACTGACTAGCATATTTATTCAGAGAACGCTGAAATCAGATTTAAATTCGGAATCTATGTGTTATCTCTTTCGCAATATAAACGATCGGCTGGAGACAAAACGTTTCTGTCGTTTGTGAATTTGCCACCAGGAATCGAAACCGGGAACTCACGCTTCGGGCTATCTTAGCCACCGAGGTCATAAAATCAGTTCCAGGTGACAAACAACAGTTGTACCGTCTCCGGTGTCGAGTGCCCATGAATTGGCTCTAACAGCGACGGAGCCGGCTTCAAGTTAATTTGCGCTGGAGGCTAATCCGCCGCCTAATTATTGCACCCTCCCTCCGCCACCTCTCCGGCAATGATGCTGCCCTGGTAGGGTTGGGACGTTTTATACTTTTGACTGATAATGTCTGGCTAATTAGTCTGCTTTTATATCACCAACCACGAAAATATTTTGGCTTATGGTTTATTATAAACTAGCTGTGCCCGCGACTTCGTTCTGTTATACATAGGTAAAAGTGGGCAATATGCTTAGGTAAACTACGAAATGGTTTACTAAGCATTTGTTTCTCATAAGAGGGACACAATAATTAAATCAGTCTGACTTCAACCTTCGGCTCGGGCACTTGTCCTTTTTACAATATTCTAATTCCAAAATATAAGTGCCCTTAAAATCTAAAATTGTTTTTTTTAAAACGCAATTCCCATTTGGCCGTACAACAGTTCGCGTGGACTACATCCTTTCATTGTCGGTTTTACCCCTTTCTCCCCTAATATTAAAAACAAAAAGTAGGCTATATTTTAATCCAAGTTTTGAGCTATATTTGTGCCAAATTTCATATTTTAACTTCAAAATAAACATTTATCCATATACACTTTCAAAGGTGGTATTACCCCCTTCCCCCCCTTATTTTCTAATAAAAAGTAGCCTATGTCCGTTCTTGAGATTCAACGTATACCTGTACCAAATTTCATCAAAATCGGTTGAGAGGTTCAAGCAGGAAAGCGTAACAGACAGACAGACAGAGAGACAGACAGAGAGACAGACAGACAGACTTACTTTCGCATTTATAATATTAGTAGGGATGTATTAGGGTTACGAGAAGTAAAGTAATATTTAATTCTCATAACTTATAAGAACAAAGACACTTAAGAAACTAAAGTGGCTAAGGGCAGGCCACTAGGCAGAAAGTTAGCCTTATATCTATATGTCACCGTAAGATTATAAAAACCGTTAGATTATAATCTATCTCGCGAGATTGTAAACTGTCGACAGATTGTGAACCGTAACATTTGATTAACAATTTAACGCGTTATTTTTCGCTATATTGTAATCTATCGATGGGAATCGGTCAAATTGTGAACTGACGTAGAACGAAATGCATCTCGCGCGCTGATTGGTTGAGAGTTATGTGCCCCCCGCCGCCCCGGCATTCGCCATATTTGTTTGTTATTTCGTTTGTTGTCTTAATACTTTTAATTTATGGTATGTTTAAAGGACTCAATCTTTTTTTAAAAGAGTTTCTTAAAATTTTCGAGTTTTAATTTGTGTTAAAAGCCAAAATTATAATTGTATCATTTTATTGTAATTTTCAATAAAAATTTTGAGTGTTTGAAGAATAAATATTTCGGTACAATTATTTCTCAACGTATATCAGGAATATTGATTACCTACTAAATAGTAAATAAATACTTGAAGATTTATTGAAGTGCATTTATTTTATTTAAATGACATCTCTATATCTTTAAATATAAGAAATAATTTGAATTGAATTTCATTCCTATGTTTCCGGGGTCATAGAAAGGCTGGTCGTGATTGGTCGCTCATACAATAAACCCACCAATCAGGAAGAGCTTTCGGACAGTTGACAGTTTGACGCGGGACAGATTGCAATTTAACGGTTTCACTTCGATAGATTACAATAAAGCGAAAAATAATGCGTTAAATTGCAATCCTAAGTTACGGTTCACAATCTGTCGACAGTTTACAATCTCGCGAGGTAGATTGTAATCTAACGATTTTTACAATCTTACGGTGACATATATATACTAAACATACTAGTGGATTTTACCCCTAAATAGATACAACGAGGTTTGAAAGTAGGTACGTCATGAAGCGGGAAGGAAAAAAAATACCTTGCAAAAAATTATTAAAAATCGACATGGTCACCCTGATGGTTCAATGGTTTAGACACCGAATCATGGTTTCGAGGTCCTGGTTTCGGGTGTAGAGTTAAGCAGAGTTGGTAATTAATTTTTAAACATAGCATTTGGCTAGCATGGTATTTAAAGCCCATCGCACACGGGGCATAAGCATAGTCGTATCGTAAACGTGTCATTACGACGTACGAGATATTCAATCCTTTCATACATGGCGTCGTAGCATAAGAGCATTTTATTTGTTCTATAAACTCAAACTCAAATATTTCTTGATTCAAGTAGTTAACACTTTTGAATCGTCATTGAATACAATGCAAAGCGACTCACTCTACTACCGGTTCGGAACCTATATCTACCGAGAAGATATCGTTATATATCTCAATAGATTAGCTACAGTTGCAGTTGCAGCAAGGTAGCTAATCTATTAGCTATGTGTAGCACTTTGCACCAAGCCATAGTTGCTTTGATGAGTGATGAAACAATTATTAACTCAAGTAAGAATTTACTACTAGAGATAAGCTGTAGCGGACCAGTCCCCGGTGGTGGGAACTGTTCACAATTATGACGTATGTGCCAGCCATCGCTTCTCTCAACAAATCTCATAAGATTACATTGCTTCGTGTGTGGAACATGTACGCTCTTGTACGAGTATGACACTCGTACACGTGCATTACGATATGCTTACGTTACAACGCCATTTGTCAAGGGATTACCTTTACTATTTGCAATAATATTTATATTTTGTGATGCGGCAACCCTGCGCTAAGGCGGGTGAATTGATTCCTGTAACGGCCTGCCTTGCGATTATTGCAACATTTTAAACGTCCGCTACATTTCGCCTCCTTTTCCGAGAGGAAGCCATTGGAAGCCTGTCTCACTCAATATATTTTATAAGTGGGTTTATTATGAAGGAGTCAAGTCAGTACATTAAATATGAAAAATAAATTGAATTTTTAGAATTTGTGTTTATCTTTATCTGTGTTGGAGCGCAATAAACTAAAATAGTCATATTATTTGATCCCTATAGTGAGGAAGTTATGACAAAAAATATTAGGAAATACGCCATTTTCTGTCGGCGGCCATCTTGGATTTGAAATTTGTTAATAAATTATGTATGTATAATGTATATATATAATATACTCTGCAAGTTAAGCCCTTTTATATGATACCCATAATGTGGGTGTTGTGTCAAAACATGCAATACATAATTTTGTGACAGCGGCCATCTTGGATCAATTTTTATCAAACATAGCTAAGAACACTCCCGACCTTGTTATCTTTCAAACAAAATCAAAATTTAAATTGGTTAATTTGTTTTGGAGCTGCGATGCCATAGACAGACACGCACCGACACGTCTAACTTATAACACCTCGTCGCTTATGTGTCGGGGGTTAAAAATATACGTCATCGTATTTTATAATTTCAGAAGAAAATAATAAACCTATGTATTGCAAAGCCGTTCATACGCTAAGTAAACTTTTCCTTAATAATCGAAGCGCTATAAAATGTGCTAAGAAGCCAGTAAGTACGTACTGGAAGCAAACGGCCAATAACCGGCCGCAACGAGCTGCACTCAAACAACACACTAAATTCTACCGCAGTCAGAAAGCTAGTAAAAAATCCATACGACCTTCACGTATCGCGCATGCTGCTCTTCTAACTAAGCTAACCGCAAGTTATGGAAGGCGATGAAATTTTTCTGCTATATCAACCGTTAGCCTCCGGTAAGTGCCCTTTGCCAAATATGTTTAGAAATACATACTTATCGGCCCGTGTTACATTCGTTGCAGAAATGTTTGAAAACCACGGAATCCAAGACACCTTGTCAATTTAATCGTTTTTTTTTAACGCCGTACTAGCGATCTTTAAATATTAGAAACAGAAAAAAATAATCTCACTCTCACAGTGCAGAGGGCACTTAACAGCAGAAACATTTCATCGCCTACAATACCTTGCGGTTAGCTCAGTGGAAGAGCAGCACGCGCTATAGAGTACACGCATGAGGAAAAATTGTTACTGTATGTGCGTGAAAATTTATAACAAAATTCCTCAAAATATTAAAGATATGCCAACTTTTAGTAAGTTCAAGAACACATTGCATGCCTGGCTTATTATGCATGGATTTTATTCTCTCCAAGAATTTCTCAATTTTAAAAACTAAATATATAATATAACTGATTTTTTTTTATGTACACTACTGTAAGTCATTAATTGTAATTGTATTTTGCATGCTGTTGTTGACGGCTGAATAGGCGGTCTAAATATTATGTACTTTAACTAATGTCATCTCCTGTGTACCCTACTCAAAAGCAAATAAACGAATTCCACCGGTATACGTGAAGGTCGTGGGTTAGATTCCCGCACCGCAAGGGGAGATACAAATTTTCTGTTTCCAATATTTTCTGTATATCCAGACCCTAAACAAATTTAGAATATTTCGTTTGCCATCATCAAACTGACAAGACTCATTCATAAACTTATTGGCTCACTCTTCTTCATTGTACCTGGCTTTTGAGAAAAGTTGTTGATTTGTTTGACGCATTACAATTGTCGGTTAAATAAGCCCGCAAATTTATGAAACCTAATTAAATCTAATCAGCAATAGGTTGATTGAAATCAAGTTATTAAATTTAACTTGTCTCAGTCTCGTCCAGATAATATCGTTCACCCGCACGACCGATTGGTCATCCGACCAACGCATCGGTGGTCTACCTACTGACCCACACACGTCTCTACCTCAGCCACAATCCATTAAGGTCCCTTGTCCAGCCGCAGTCTTTCCTTTTGGCTAAAATAATCTATTCATATTGCGAATTGGAAACTGCATTATTTTTTTCCAAACTTCCGGACTCTAATAATTTAGATTGTACTCTGATACTGCTGCGTTTATGAAATAGCGCTGTTTCCTCCACCCTTAGTGAAGTAATGTTTATCCAAACTGTTTAAAAAATATAATAAAATATACTACGAAACCAATTATACTGATCTTCGTTTCATTTTTAATTTTGACCTTAAATTTACTTGCAAGAAAATGCATACTTTTTTTTAAATTTGAAATTTGTATGCATTATCTAACCAATACTTGAAAAAGTCTTTAAAATGCATTCAATGGACACCTGTTCTTTTACTTTGAACCCATTTGTGCCTTGAAACGAGCAAAATACTCGGTCAGGAGCTTCTATAAAATACTTGATAAATTATAATTTTCAGGAATTAATATCAATCAAGATTTCTAGGATGTAAAAATACCATCTGTTTACAGCTGGTAAAAACTATCTTTTCCATCTCTCTTAGAGGTTTTTGTTCCATCAACGTTAATTTAGTACAAGTAGCCACCCTTACTGTGGAGATAGTATAATGTATTCGAGTAATCGATATTCTTGCAATGGCCGATACAATGATTCGTTAAGACGGACCAGAGACGCATCCAGAGGGGAGCATTATGCATGCCACGCAGATGCACCGACGTGCCGACGTACGGCTTAGAGATGCGCCAGGTCCGGACTTGGGTTTTTAAACGACTTTTACTAAACGAGGATTTTTTTAATTCCAATTTACGCTTACTTTGAATAACCAATGTTAACAATATTCATACTGATGAGATAGTTCGTATATAGCAAAACGCATGTCACGCTTTTGGTTCCTTAGCCTTCAGTTATCACTTGACAATACAGTGGATCATGTTTGTCCTTCACCTTCGAGGCAAAAAAGTACAATTTTGTAATGAAAACAACTAATTCATCAAAATATTATCATGAACGACCTCAGCTAGAACTAATGAGTCTCTCTGGATATCCTTGTGGTTTAAAGTTCAATTAATTACAATAATTGTTTTGTCATCGCTGATTTAAAATCTAGACAAGCTCTATCGGCAGCATTGCACTATCCCAGTCACCAAATTTTCAACTTTCTATATTACTTTGTACCAATTGATGATTTTCCCAAATTACAATCCAGTTCAAATTTTAATGTTTTATCGTGCGTCACTAGCGATCTTTAAAATATTTTAAAGAAATAAAAAACCACTTGAAACTATGATTTTCATGAGTCGTGTGTCCCTTGCCACCAAACAAAGGTTAGAGGTTTTATAAAAAAGAAGAGCATTAAGCGCTCGTGTTAAGGTCACGAGTTAAGTTCTCATGCTGTAAGAGTAGATGTTTTTTTTGTTTCTATAAAATTTAGTTCTTTAGAAAAACGAATGGCAATACTTGGTACTAGATAGAGAGCGCTGGAATTGTATGGGGGAGGCCTTTGCCCAGCAGTGGGACAGTTTATAGGCTAAGTAAAAAAAATGAGCTCATTCTTTTCTCGGTCCACAGGCCGGCCCTGGTCCGTCCCTGCGCCCACGCAGCGCACACGCCGGGCACGCGTCGCGAATACATTACCGGTATTTGCATAAGCTGATGAGGGGTCATTACGAGGGGACGCATCGATCCGAGGGAGCCGGGGAGACACCAGCTTGCTTAGTTACTGGTGAGGCAGAATACTTACTCATATGTACCCTAGAGAAACAGTGACAACATAATTACAAAAGCTTATTCAAGTATTTACATTTTAACGAGACAATATAACTTGACTCTAAATTTTTTGATTTAAATATTTTAAATGTGAAATTTTAAAACTAAATGCAAATTATAATCATAAACATTGTTACGTAACAACATATAGTAAATATTTATATAAATAAAATAAAAAACATATAATAGCAAACAATGCTATAAATATGGTAAATTAATTCAGCAATTTTCTAATTCTTGTACAACATCTATTTAGAAAGAAATAACAAAAGAATTCACGCACTTTAAAAAACTCCTTAGTCAAGGATTATCGAGTAACAGTGGGCAGAGCCTTCTAAAACCGGATGTCAATCTTTGTTTCTATTAATCTATGTATAAATTAAATTTAAATAAGAATAAGGAAATTATTTAAAATCGCATGGATTGAAATAATTTACAAAAATGTAGGACACTCAAAACCTTTGAACGAAGGGGATAGTAAAACATCACGCCGTGTTATAAATTTTAAGACTTTCGCGTTCCATTTTAAACATTTAAAATAATTTAACGGGTCTAAACGAACGGATTAGAACAATCAAAAGCAATTCCGGAAACTGTCAGTGCAGTGTGTCGAAGTGACTTTAATAACATTTTGTTATGTGACAATGTGCGGGTGGATGAAGATTTGCAAGCTCCCCCGAACAGACGAAGGCGAGCAAGACCAGTCAGCTCGTGACACGTGACGGTTGGTGCAACCTAACCGAAACGTCGGGCATTAAGTAGTTCGTATTAACTATTAAATAAAAATGGTGTCGCGTTTTGACCCGTTAAATTATTTTAATCACGCCGTGTTGCTATCATTTAATAACTGAAAATAAAACTCCTAATTTTTTGTTACTGTTGTGTTATCATTAACAATTTTTATTACGATAAACGTCGGCGACAAAAAACGTTTAAACATCTCAAATTAACGGTCTACTGCTAATGCGGCATTATTGCAACCTTTCCTTTTTAGGCGAATAAAACGTGTTAAAAAAAATTCATCAAAGAGAAAGTCGGGCCTTAAGTCGACCTATCGCCTTTGAACTCGCTCAAAGGTACGGAATCCAATTTAGAGCTCGGAGTGTAAATGTGAAACAACGTGATAAATAAACGTCAACTGAGCCTTTAATAAGGCTGACAAGGCGGCTTTTTGATGGTCGAATTCGCCTGTCGTGGAATTTATGAAGGAGTCAAAACTCCTTGTCACATTTTGAATTGTATTTTTAATGTACACTTATGAATTGCTCATTAAATTATTACTGTCGATTTCTTCTTACACTAGGTTCTAAGTTTGTCTTAAAACTTCTTATTTGAAAAAGTTGACTACTACTCAATTAACTTTTTTTTAAATCGCCTTTTAAGCCGGATTAAATAATTCACTTACCATAAAAAACTTTACCTACTTAAATAAATAAATATTTGATTAGTTAATCAATACTTATATTACAATGCTGAAGATATTGTTTGTTTTTTGAACGTGATAATATCGGGAGCAACTGGATCGAATTGAAAAAAATGTGTTAGATAGTCAATTTATCGAGAAGGCAAAGTCAAAGTCAAAACAATCTTTATTATTCACATAGATTACATTAGTAATACTTATGAATAGTCTCTATATAAAGCAAATGAAGCTACCTCCGGTTCGGAACCTATAACTAAAGAGAAGATACCGGCAAGAAACTCACAATTTTTTTTTACAAATGAAAGCTAAACTTATTACTAATTTTGTACTAAGACACACAGGCTTTAGGCTATATAACATTATGCTACGACTTATAGGAGCCGATAATCAGTGGAAATGTGAAAAAACTGTGATATTACACATGCGAAGCCGCGACGGGCTGACAGTTGAACGATTATAGGCAGTTAATTGACTGGCGCGAGAGAAACAATAATTACCTCTCCTGGCTGTACCAAGTTGAATAAATGGTCCTGGGTTCAATCCCCACCCAGAACAAACAACCGCGAGATGGACCTTTGCGTTCGTCTTGTGTCTGGGTGTTTTTAACAGTATTTAAGTGTGTCAATCAAACAATTAATCAATATTTTTTTTCTTTATTCAAGTAGGTTACAATATCACTTTCGAATCGTCTTCACTACATAGTATAAAACAAAGTCGCTTTTTCTGTCCCTATATACCTATGTACGCTTAAATATTTAAAACTACGCAACGGATTTTGATGCGGTTTTTTTTAATAAATAGAGTGATTCAAGAGGAAGGTTTTTATTTGCAATATAGAGTAGAAAAGTCAATATTTCTAAGTATTTACATTACATCCGTGCGAAGCCGGGGCGGGTCGCTAGTTGAATATAATGCAAAGTGATTCTACTTCCGGTTCGAAGCTATATCTATTGTGGTTCCGCCGTGTGTTCAGATTTCCATAACAAGAGTGCTTGAGCTACTCTCAGATTGGGTCAAGGAATGTAATGTGGTCTAATATTTATTTATCGACGCTAGTTGTTAGCAAGTGCAGGCCGTGGCCAAGTCACCGGAATGCAATATAGACGTCGCGTTTAGAGCGCGTGTAATTGTTCGAGGATGGGCGAGACACACCCTTGTCTTGGAGAAGGATATCTGTATCGAGATAATTATCAAAAGGTGTCATATTTAACAGTGAATATTTTATATATTTCTGAGGTTTCTGGTTCGATTCCTGGTCGGATCAATATGCGAAACGAACGAACGAAATTTTTACTGTCGCCAACTGTCCCAGCGAACTCCGTGTTCTTTATTTTTGTCAAAATTTTCTTAAAATTAAAGCTTTCCCTGGACCACCAATGTAACGGAGGGAAGGGAAAGGATAAGGAACTCAAAATAGGGAGGTTCAAAATGTATTTAAAATAAAAGTAAATGAAAAAATACAGATTGAAAGGTGAAAGACGAAGAAGAAGAAATAAGTAAAATTAACAGATGCAAAATAATA
Organism: Glyphodes pyloalis; assembly: GCA_037074685.1. Lineage (NCBI taxonomy): Eukaryota > Metazoa > Arthropoda > Insecta > Lepidoptera > Crambidae > Glyphodes > Glyphodes pyloalis. The sequence continues at coordinate 372,551 of JAYKKO010000003.1, read as the reverse complement.
AAAAACATAACTTAAGACTCTTAACTGTGCTGAACTCTTTGCAATTTGAATATTGTTTGCTGTCATTTTTGAATTGTCTTAGTGTGTCAATTTTGAACATTACAATGATTAATTTAAATTTACAACAAATTCAGTTTTTATTTAATAATTTAAAAACTGCTTGAAACAAGCCCGTAACAACCAAAAATTTAGCGAGTCTTAACGAAACACGATTGATTTTTATTATTTAATTCTAAATTAACAAACTCGCTTCGAAAGCAAATAAAGTTTTAGAAATAATATTCACACAAATCAAAAACCACGTTTAAGCTCGCGTTTTAAATATTCTTCAAAACAAAACCTTGCTTGTGCATTTCTACAGATGTTTGTGATGTCTGAATTTATTAAAGAAATAGAGTTATAATTCAACGCTGGTTTACCATTGTGCAGCCAGACCCTAGGCTGTGCATGTGCCGCCGTGGATATGCCCAGACGTGTTCAGCTGGGGGGAGGGGTCTGCTCAGCTGGGCCTGGGGGGAGGCATTCCGCCCGCAGCCAATATTATACGGTCGTAGTTAGCGCGCACTGATATTAAGAATTCCACAGTGCACAGAGCAATGTCGGGGTAGAGAGTGAAGTCGGTAATTAGTTTCTTCTGTGTGAGATTAATACAAATTAATCAATATTGAATCTTGCTAAGATATAGTGGAGGGAATGATGAGGATTCAAATTGGGTTCAATATGAATCTCCGACCCACTAACCATATTTTAATGGAATTAATCGAGGTGTCATCGACTGTTTTCGAACTGTAAAAAACTTTTACAGTCAAAAGTTTTTGGCCCGATTTAATACAACAAGTACCAAGTACTTTTAATTCGAGTAAAAAATACTCATTGGTTTTCTGTAAAATAATCTGACGTATTTTTCCTTTGTCTGCCTGCATATTAAACTGAAATGTAAGCTACAACCACTGTTGGACATTATTTTATCACTTTTAATTAATTTTCAAAAATTTATCGATCATATTATTTTTTTCTCATAATACGTCAGGTTTCTCTTTTATAATCCAAAATCCCTTCAACAACTATATAAATATATTTAAAAAAAAATGTGCTGACCTACGACATAACCTAATTGTCGACACAAATACAGCCTAAGCAGAATTGGCATAGTAAACAACGCTCCATACGTAATACACGATTAGCCAATCAATAATACATCGAGCCTTCATCGCGATGTCAGAGTTATTATCGCCACAAACTATATGTTCAACATACCAAGATTGGTAGTTGGACCTCAGTCCCCGATCAGATAACACCTAGCTTGGAGGAAGTACTTCCATTTTTAGTAAAGAACGTACGTTCCTTACAAAGGAAATGCAACTTGTGCAAACTTGAAAAGTTAATTGTTAAACCATTAGCCAAATATAATCCAAGAACAGAAAATGTCTTTATTCATGTAAACTTTTACAAAAGCATTTATGAATCGTCAAGTCAAGTAAACTACCGCCGTGTTCGGAATGTTGATTCTATCGAGAAGAACCGGCAAGAAACTCGATAGTTACTCTTTTCCAAAACTGAACAAGCATTTATACAACCTAGTAAATAAACTTAAAACTTAGTAAGCAAACCAAAAAACTCTCCCGTAACCAAGTGTAGCAACCAAGTTTAATAATTAGCCTCTCCCTCTGGACGGTCAGTGCTCTGCGCCCCGAGATTGGAGCGAACGGCACAAAGTTGGTAATTGAAAAATCTTTCCGGTCTCCGTCGCTCCCCCCCCCCCCCCCACGAGCCCTCCACCCCAGCGAAATTAAACTATCTACAGTCACATGTATGCAATTAAAATACCTACGAGTATGTGTGCGCTGGACTAGCCTACTCTCTGGAAAAGGCGTGTTGTTTTAGTGACGAAAAGCTAAGTAAGGTTTTTGTGTTTGACAAGCTATTAGGTGTTGAGTCTACAAACGTTTCTGACTTGTGTTTTAATAAAATCGTCACTAAGCGTACTGGGTAACATGCTACGAGGCGTTGAGATGAACGACGTATTTATTTTGTAAGTTTAGGCCTTTTAAAATTTTGGTTTATTGAGTATATTTTGTAGTATTTATTTAGTTTTATTTTGTGTTTCGTTTTTACGGAAAGTTCGTAAAGAGCGTTCGTGGAAACTGACATCATATTTCAAGAAGGATCTGTTTGTCTGTGTACTGTGAGGCGTAAATAAATAATAAATAATAATAATAAATAAATATTGGTCAACATCACATACATTGCTCTGATTCTGTAAGTAGCTAAAGCACTTGTGTTACAGAAATTAGAAACAACGACGGTACCACAACACCCAGACCCGAGACAATACAGAAAAGATCGTTTCCCATATTGACCCGACCGGGGATCGAACCCGGGACCTCAGAGATGGCGCAACACCAAAGTCCGGCCCGCTCACCTTTCGGCTACGGAGGTCGTCAATACTGGATTTTTCATTTTCGTTTACATGTGCTATGTAAGATTTCACTTAATAAATTAAAAGAAATACACAAATGTAATACCTATACCAAACAAAAAGTGTCATGGGACACAAAATCACACACAATAACAAGAATTACACAGTTGTCTCCTACAGATGTTGTAACATTTCATTATGAAAGGACATTTAATTTGGTAATTGATAAGCTGAAAGGTAGCCTGACTTGATTACCTTACCTAAATAAGCTTCATTGAATTACTACATTTGTTGAAGTATCTGCTCATTGACCTTAGAATTTAGATTGAGCATTTTTTTATCAGTAGTTAGGCAGGCATTTCTAGACCTAGTTCCCAAAGTATCTATCCGTGAACTGCGTCAATAGTAACTGTTTACATTCAATCTACAACCAGCAGATTGACCCAATAAGCCTGGTTGCCATGCCTCGTCTGGCGGTACTTACCTACTTATGTCCCGTCCGAATGAAATCCAATTGAGATTCAAGAAGGTCCACTTTGGCTCTCAAACGATTTTCTCTGGACGAATTATATGATCCAAATTCTTACTCACTCGATACGCCTCTGATTATGGTAACTCAGTACTTTATTTGGGTTTAAGAGGATATCGCTCAGTAGTTCGATGCGAAGTAGTTAGAAAGAAGCATATTTTTTCTACCTATGGGTTATTGGTTCCATTCTTGTTGAGCACTTAAATCTATATTAAAATTATTAACTAAAGAGTTTTTTTTGTATTGTGACCGCGTTAAGAACACAAATTACTAGTATAAATTGTTTTTGAGTGATATTCCATTTATCAAGGAAGGCTTTAGGCTATATAACATCGCGTTGTCACAAGTAGGACCGAGGAATCAGTGGAAAATACCCTACTACAAGACAAAAGACAGTGAGTAGTCAAAGTCAAAGTCAATAGTTTTAATTCATATAGGTTACATTCGTAATATTTATGAATAGCCAGTCTCTATATAACACAAATGAAGCTACCTGCAAAAATATCAACATAGTATATATTTATGAATTGTACTAATTAAAACGTTTCATTGATATTAAAACAAGCTGAATTTGTAGGGTAGACCTGCGTCTTTATATACTTACCACCAAGATTTGTCGCTACATTACTCACACAAAACACTAAATATATACTAATATTATAAAAAGAGGAAAGATTTGTACCTATTTTTGTATGTTTGTAATGAATAGGCTCAAAAAGTACTGGGCCGATTTAAAAAAATATTTCACCAATATAATGCTATATTCTTCCAATTTGACATACTTAGGCTACAAAATTAGGGATCCTTGGTAAAATTAGAAAAATTTCAGCAGAAAAGCGGGAAAAATTATCTAAGGCGAAACGAAGTTCGCCGTGACCGCTCGTATATGATAAAGTACATACCGTGTATAGCAGGCTTTAAGATAGTATGTATTTTATTTGCCAACCTGACCTTTTTTGTGTATGTGTAATTATTCAACAGGATTAAGTATATAATTCAAAGACGAAGACGCGTAAGACCATAAGAAATTAACGTAATTGTCTAATTATTTTCATACAGGTAAAGTTAATAACAAAGTTTCACTTGAAACAAATCTAAAACATCTCATTGTAAAGTAAAACGCAATTCAAACAATCCCAATTGTCAAGCAACTCGTATATGATACAAGGTGTGCCGGTTATATGTCGCGAGATATACCGCCCCCCCAGGGGGTCAGGAGGGGGTGGGCCCGGGGGGTCGCGGCGGCCATTCGTCAGCTCTCCGCAGAAATGTTTTCATTTTTATTTCATAAATAAAGAGTGGAATTCCGCTCCGCGTAATGAGGGCGCACCCTGTACATGCTTCGGGCATTTTTCTTCTGTAATGTTCTGTTTTTTGTGAACATGCTCCCATTAAACTTGTTTTGTTGAAGGAATTAAACCACTGAATGAAGTAACGAGTAACGAACGTAATGCTGTTCGCTACAATTCAAGCTACAATTCAACTGATCTAATATAACACACAGTAACTGAAATGGTTCCAATTACCAAACTTTACCTTTCTCTGTGTCCTTGTAATCACTAACTATGCTGCTCGCTTGTACATTTTATATTGGTAGATATACTTTATTACATAAATACTTTACAGAAATTGGTTTCACAGATAAAATGAAGTACAATTTAGGCGGTCTTATTGCTAGGAAGCGATCTTTTCCAGACAACCTTTAGGTAGAAGAAATAGAAAATGAATTATAATTGGCATGATAAGTGTGATGACCTCAATAGGTGAGAGGCGAGCGGACCGGATTATTATATATGTATCTGAAAAAACGCATACAGACAGACCGTGCAAAATTACTTTGTTTTATACATATATACACGCCGGGAAATTTTACTTTACCGTTATGCATTATTCGATTAATTTAAAATATAATTATTATTAATGTGATAAGAACTGTATGTTTCCTTACAATAAATAAAAAAAATAATTAGACCTCATAGAATAAAGCACGAATGATTGCAATAACTTACTTTACAACAATGTCTGACACACAAACCCGTGACGTAAAAGAATTAAGAAATAATAAAAAATATAGTTTCAGTGTCCTCACAATATAAAAAATAGCCAATCAGAATGTACTGACCGCAGGTCATAAAATAACTGAGGTCGTCGATATTAAATGAATAAATGTAACAAGTACTATAGTGATGAATGTATGTTTAATTTTATAACAAAAATGATTAATTTATGTAGTAGGTATTGTGATTATGAGTTCCAGAACTAATGCAAATATTCATCACAAGAATTAGGTCCTTGGTAGGGATCGAACTCGCAATTCAAAATCTATACATGTCCCGGTAGCCAATAAGTTAAGATTATGTAAATTTAATCGCGTCATATCGTAGTTCAAAGAAACATCGCGATTTGTCGCATCCCCGCCCGGCCCGGGGCGGCTCTCACCGTTTGAAGTTTATTCAAAGCTCGAGGGTGCGCCGATTACGTTGTAAACAAGTTACGACATTCCTCAGCAAGTGTTTAAAATCGCTCCTCCGCAGGGAGGGTGACCCCACTCCTACATATTGCAAACATATTCGCCGTTTGAAATTTATTGTAAATCGCCAGCCGGGGGATTTGAATTCGGCCACCTCCCCTCGTGAGTCAATAAACCGAATGGACTTTCTAAATTCGCTACATTCGCCCGATGTTTGTGTTTGCTGCCTCCGCTTTTTCTGTTCTAGCGAAAAAACCGTCCCCACCCGCCCCGGGCGCTTCCGATTTTATTTATCTAAGGTTTTCCATTCCATCGTAATTGTGTGAGTTGCGAGACCGATTGTTGCTAAAGCGAATATTTATTTTGGTTCCAGTTTGCTTTCCATCTCTTCGTATCGCGCGCCATTGTGCCATAAATTGAATTTGCGGCTCAAATCAAATGTTGTCGCTAGAAATGACTCTTCGCGCGGTGACAGTATCAAAAAATTGATCGTTCGCCTTGTTACGGCGGGACGTTTTTGTCGGCTCCTGACAACTAATTTAAACTATAAATAACGCATGGAATGATATTTCCACCGTTTTGCGCAAATGTCCAAGACTCAACATGTATTTTGTTTGTCTCAAATCCTCATTTGGTATTTTTAAATCAAGTGCATACTTTAAATATGGAATGACCCATTCTGAAACCTAATTTATATTTGTTTATTGCAAAGACACTTTATTATTAAATCTTTATAATCGATTTTACCTCTAAGATGGAGATACAATTTATCTTAATATTTTTTTAACGGATGTTTAATTCTTATAAGGAACGTATCTGCCAAATTTCTACGAGTAGTTTGTAGGTGTTAAAATTTTTGAGATTTAGTGGTTAATCCAGTCAGTCAGTGAGTCGTATTTCGCTTTCATAAATATACATTGCCGAATTAAAACGGTTCTCCAAGAGGAAATTTACCTACAAGTCTTAGCACTCCTTTTGGTTTTTACCTTACTATGTGGTTGCTGCTTTCTTCGTTATCTTACGATGAAGATGTTTTTATTTTTAGAAACTCTATCGAGTATATGAGTTATTACAAATGTTAACATAATAAATGATCCACGTTTGTTGCTTCTGTATATAAAAGTTACATTTGTTTGCCAATAGTGATTGCTCTATCATCAGTAAATGTATCTTCTTTATAAACGACGTAGAATAAAAGCACCATAAAAAGTCCAGACTGAAAACTGACGTAGACAAAAGTCCTACAGCAAAAAGTGAAAACACGATATCCATACATTTGTTTCGGAGCCAATAACATTAGACAGCGACGCTGCAATCAGCATTAGTAAGAATATATTTCGCGTAAATCTTCGGCGCTTTTACGTATCTCGTAAAAAACGGAGAGTGTCCGGGGTCATAAATACGGGTCGTAAACGGGATGGGGTGACGGCGCATGCTAAGGGATCCGGTCCGATTATGATGTTGTTTTCAGTTTTTGAATGTTTCATATATTTGTTACGAAATATTAGTAAGTGGTAGCCTTGAATAGCTTTGTCATATTGACAGGCTGCTAAATGAGCGATTAATTATATGGTTCTAAACGACATTTTCTTAGGCTACAATTAAACTTGATAAGATTTTTTGAGCTACATTGATGTAATAGTGGGAAAGAGGAAAGTTAACGATTTTTTAATTTCAACCAATTTTTCAATGTAAAATTATAAATTTAACAAATTATGAATCGGTTTGCCCATTTAACTACCGAGAAAATACGCCATACCTCAGTAGTCCTTTTTACGAAAGAAGCTGAACGTATTATAAACTGCAAAAACTACATTTTACAGATTTTCATTTCTTAAATTTTTTTAAATTTAATTAAATCATAAATATATAAAACAATTATAAATAAATTATTTATCATTTAAATGTCGATATTTTTTTCATTTTTGAAGAAATAAATGTAAAACATTTAAAACTGCATGAAATGTGCATGCGAACATATCGGCAAAGTTAATAGTCGACATATCTTTGTCGTTGCTGTCACAGTCAAATCTATTTAGCCTTTTTCCAGCAGACAAAATGCTATTAGTATGAATTAATTAACTGTTTTGTGTTACAAATGTTGGGGAATCTTCATTTTAAGTGGAATAATAATGTGTTCTGATTTATTTACAACGGTAAACTTTTCTGGGAACTCACAGATGTAATGTAATCTGCGATCCTATCTTAATATCAGGAAACATGCAAGTTACACATTTGGTTGCAATTTATCGTTAGTTTATAACATAAATAAATCAGATAAAATAAATCAGTATTATAGATAAAATAATCAGGTTTTATGGTTCCTTTTTGACTTTTTAAAAACGGTACCCTATTACTAAGACTCTACTGTCTGTGCGTCTGTCTGCCTGTCACCAGGCTGTATCCCAAGAACCGCGATATCTAAACAGCTTAATGGGATACAACTGTTTTATTGAAATTTTCGCAAATTATGTGTTTTGGTTGCCGCTGTAGCAGCAGATGCAAAAAACAAAATAAAATACATATTTTAGGGCATTTCCAAACAACAAACACCATTGTTTTCCTTTTTAGCTCGATAGCAATAACGCCTTCAGGTGGGCACTTATTAATCTGAAAAAACTTAATTATTTATTTAATTTAATAAATTTAAAATTATATGAAGTTTTAGGGGGCCTCTCATACAACGAATTTTTTATTTCTTTCCTTGCCAACTCGCACTTGGCAGTTTTTGGATCATTTTACTTCAAATGTATTTTTATGTTAATTGTAATAGTCATATTATTTTCATTTTTTGGATTCGGTTGCATTAGCATATGCGTAGTGTTTGTGCCAAAGCAAATTCTTACGTACGACGTAAATAAATCACTTAATTTTTACAATTCATTTACCACACTGTGTCTTAGTGCAAAATCTATATATATAAAAGAAAGTCGTGTTAGTTACACTATTTATAACTCAAGAACGGCAGAACAGATTTGGCTGAAAATTGGTGGGGAGGTAGTTTAGAACCAGGAGAAGGACATAGGATACTTTTTGATTAATTTCTTTTTGCTTTTTTTTAAAGTCATTTATTGCATCTAAGGCGGAACAAAGTTCGCCGGGTCACCTAGTTAAACGACACAGTTTCTTGACGGGATTTTCTCTGTAAGTAAGTTCCGAACCGTAGGTAGCGTCATTTGAATGGACGTTTCATAAATAATTGTTATTTACATGAATAAAAAAAAATACTTTGAACTAACTACTCCAAGTACCTCGGTCATTAACTAGGTACTTGAAGTACCCACACCATTAAATTTAAAATTTGTCTCGGAACATCATATTTTTAAGACAAGCTTTTATAAAATAATGTTCAAGGAGGGTGCGACCAGTTTTGCATGCTCAGCGGGTATTAGGTTGATGTGCATTTATTGCAGTAGGCGGAGGGCGCGGGGCGAAGGGCGCCGGCCGCGCCCCGCTGGGCTGGAGGGCGCTTTTGATTTACTTGCCCTCTGGCGGTGCATGAACGCACTTTTATGAGTTTTGTTTTGGATTTCCGCTGAATTAGCCATTTAGTTTTTACACTTTTGAAGTATTTCGTAGGTTCAATAGCGATTGCCTGCTCTAATTTATTAGCTGATGACGTAAAGGTATTTGTTTCCAAATTCAGTATTGTGTAGCTGTTTTTTTGTTAAATTGCCATACAGATTAATAGTTGTCAAAACCTCTTTCGGTTTGAAGAAAAAACATATTTTTTTTATGTTTTATAGTGCTTCACGTTTCAATAGAGCCACAAGAGAACTTATCATAATTAAGGAAATGAGATGCTACTTTATTTGTATTCATTAAGCTGCGCTAAGTAAAGATTGCTCTAATTCTGTGGTTAACGCAAGCACTTGTTTTGCAGAAATCAGAAACAAAAATATCACAACATCCAAACCTAAAAGTAAATAGTAAATTTTGTTTCCCATATTTAATTGAGTGGGAATCGAACCTGGGATCTTAGAGATAGCGCAATGCCCAAGTCCGGCCACCTGACTGCTACGCAGGCCGTCACTCAGTCCGCACTTTCAATCAATCAGTAAAATATTTCTTTATTCAAGTATCTTTTTGCTTTTTTATATTTTTTTTTGTTTGTTGGTTAATTGTAACACTTTCGAATCGTCATTGAATACTATGCAAAGTGATTCTACTGCCGGTTCGTACCTATATCTACCGAGAAGACACCGTTAAGGAACTCAGCTGATTCATTACAGCAGCAGTAGCTATGTGCTTCTAGCTTGTAGCTATGTGTAGACAACATTGGACCAAGTCCTATAGTTTTATTTTTATCTTTTTTATTAGAAAACGATTCAATAAGATATAAAAACCGACCCCCAACTAAGCGTAGGCACCAGTACGTAGTTTACATCTAGTGCAACATTTCAAACGCCCCTCGGGTCGGACATTATAGAGACATGAATATTTGCAGCGGCCACCGCGGGGCGCGACTCGCCGATGACAAATTTATCGCGCACCGTCCATAAAAAGCGCTCGTAAAAATATTACTACGTACTCTGCCCTCCTCCCACACCTCACGCCCCCTCCCGTCGCGGTCCCGCGAGAAATAACACACTTTGTCTTAGAGGGAATCGCGTCCAATCGCGACACACGGATGATGAAACTGGCGATGCGGCATTTAACAAACACATTATTATTAAAGTCGTCAGGGATGTTAGCTACAGGTGTGGTAGACAGCCTCTCGGCTATCATTAGGAAACGCATTGCGTCCCTGGTGCGGCGCGTACGGGCCAGCTCCAACAGCCTCCTGATCTCCTGGTCACGGCGAGGCTGGACACGGACAGTGTCTTTTGGCGACACTGGACTCAGGTCCAACTCGCCAAAGACACTAAAATAAATTATGATCATCATCATTATTACTCACTAACATCGTTTTTAAGATCTTTTGTCACTAACAACATTATGGACCTATGGTTACGAAATAAATGATTTTATTTATTTATTATTAAAGTACTTAAAGCTATGCAGTTCTAGTGAACTGTGGTCACTACGACCTATCAGATGTATTGTGAATCGCAACCAATAAAGTAACTCCTTTGGCCGGGTTGACTGTAGAAAGTCATTACAAATCTAACTACTGGTAGTTTAATGAAAAACTAATTGATGAACGTTCCATTCTCTAAAAACATATATAGCGTTTAGTTAATTGCTATTTTTTTTAATCCATACACACTATATTATGCCTCCTACACACTACTCGCGAAGTTGAACGAAGTTAGACGAATACGATAGTGTAGAGAGGCACTTCAGCCTCGTGCTCGCCGCGTCAAACTTTGCCTCGCCTCGGGCGAACTTCGCCGAGTAACTTCGCGAGTAGTGTGGAGCAGGCATTACAGTTGCCGCACCCATAAACTATCTGCATGACCTAAGGGTTGCCTGGTGGTGAATACTCCTAGCGTTAAGTCCACCTTTTGTACTTTTTTTTGTGTTTTTTTTTTAATTAAATAAGTAAGCTTTTCCAAAGCTTGAAATGATACTTACAAATAAGATAAACATGCAATGCTTTATTGGTAAAAATAAGGCAAGTTACAGTAACAGTTTCTTCTGCACTAGGCTTGAAGCCTGTACCGCAGTAGTAGAAGAGGGATTATGTTATACCTAATTACAATTATGAAACAAAGTTAATTTATTTATTATGACTTTTTTACTTAAACAATTTGCATAAAAGCGTCCACAATTGCCGCTTCCCGAAGTCAGAGAGGCGCCTGTTTCAAAATCGGCCGAGTTTTTATCTAATATTTGTTTATCTAGCATTAGTTAAAAAGAAGCACACCTATCTGTCTTAGTCGGGTAAAATGAGATACCAGAACCATTGCCAGCATTCGTAGCTGCACGTACCGCGAGTAAGTAGGTGCGTTTCGATATTGTTAGCTAAATCGGGCTCCTGAAGGATCGCGACATCTATCTAGTTTAGTGTGATTGCGCCGATCTCGTTACGGCCGAACGCCGAAACAGTGCGCCGAAACAGCCGCGCCGAAATAACGCAATAGGACGATGATTTCCGACGGCTCAAGGGATACAAGACCTATGAATTGAGAAATGAGCTGGTAACCGCGAGATAAGTAATGGACGTCGAGACAGCTTATTGTTATTCCATCAGAAATAAATGAAAAGTTGTGTTTTCTTTTCTCAGACTAGTGGGTTTGAATTTCTTTATTGAACACACCGATCACACTAATGAGTCAGAATTGTAATTGTACTTGATTATTTATTTTTTATTTTTTTTATAATGCACTCCAAGATTGACCTCATCCCACCTGATGTTAAGTGGTAATGAGTTCCTAGCTTAAGGGCGAAAAGTATAACTGTTACCAGACTTGTCGTCCTTACCTTGAAGGCTTGACCCCTGCTACTAATGTAGCACCCCCCAAGAGCTCTGGAAACCTTACTCGCACGCAGGAACACAACAATACCGGAGTGATTGTTATTTGGCTGCGGTCTTCTGTAAGGTGGAGGTATTTCACCAGTCAGGCTGCTCCAGTTCGAGCGATAAATCGCTTTGCCCTGCCTCTCTTAGATTATGTCTGTAAAACAAATTTCTGTAAAATTTTCTGTGCAATAAAGTGTATGTATCTATCTAATGAAACCAATTGTTTAAATCAAGCGTCTTTTAATATTTCACTGACTTACTGATCCGACAGACGTTGTCCTGTCGTAACGACGACTATTTAATTCCAATTAGTTTTCATCCATTTTCTAATTTTCCGCGCAATTTTTAAATTTTTTCTTTCATGAACCTTTTCTAGATAATAACAAATACAACAAAAAAAGTGAAATTGGTCCAGCTGTCCACGCGTGATGGCGTGAAAAGGAAATAGGGATTTATTTTTATAAATTAAGATTAGCAAGCAGTACCTTTTTCCAAACAACCTGCACCTTATTTATACAATACTAGCTGTGCCCGCGACTTAGTTCGCGTGGACTACATCCTTTCATGGTGGGTTTTACCCCTTTCTCCCCTAATATTCGAAACAAAAAGTAGTCTATATTTTATTCCAAGTTTTGAGTTATATTTGTGCCAAATTTCATATCGCAGTAACTTCAAAAATAAACATTTTTCCATATAACTTTCAAACATGGTATTACCCCCCCCCCCTCCTTATTTTCTAATAAAAAGTAACCTATGTCCGTTCTTGAGATTCAACGTATACCTATACCAAATTTCATCAAAATCGGTTGAGAGGTTTAAGCAGGAATGCGTAACAGACAGACAGACAGGCAGACAGAGTTACTTTCGCATTTATAATATTAGTAGGGCTAAACAATTGGAAAGCGCGTAAAGTTACTTAACTTGTGCCCGATTTAACAATTTATTTTAAATATTATTATATTGCGTAAAAAACGACGTAATGACATTCTTAATTCAAGCAGCTTATACTTTGTGGGCTTGTGTAATTTCATCTGACGATTCTTTAGAGTTAGACTGCAGGATTTCTAATATTTTTTTTATGAAATTAGGTTATAAAATCGCAATACCCACTTTTAACTAGGTTTTGCTAGTCACAATATAAACTAACTCAACGGCAACGTAAGTAGATATGACTTTGGAACCAATCTAAAAACGAATGTTGAAACCTTAAAGACATGTGGGAACACATTCTTAACGTCAAAGTCTATAATCAGCTTCCTGTTCTCACCGCAGCCCAAATCTCGTGAGCAGCGGGATCGGCGTCCAATAAGCCTAAGTGGAGTGTCGCAAATAGCTTGTTTAGCTAACGACGGTAACGACCTGCGCCTGCGCAGTCATTTACGCCGCTCACGCCGCCCTTAGGGTGTGTTCTAAACATGAACAATTTTAAGCTAAACGCGACACCATTTTTATTTAGTAGGTAATACGAACTACTAACTTATTTTAAATGTTTTGTAATGGAACGCGAAAGTCTTAAAGTTTATCATTTTAAGCTATTTTTGTTTTCGATTAAATCTTTTATAGTGTAGAGTGCACACTTGGGATAATAAAAGTTTTTAACATATACTTTAAGTATGATTATAAAGCGTAAGCTACGAGTACCTATATAATGCAGTCAAAACATTTTTTTTTTGTAATGATTACCAGTACAAATAGAAAAATTGAATTTCACGTTGCTTTTGCGTATTTTCTTTTTTTGTTTTGTTACAAAATGATGATCTTAAATCTGCCATTCAATCTGCTAAAGTTATAACAGTTTTTAAGAGTTCTGGACTTTAGTCTCAAATAAATTAAAAAAAGGAAAATGAAAATGGTTAAAATCTTATTGAAACGAAAATGTCGGTCAATAATGGTAACAAAATATTTCTCGTACCGAATTTCACATGTTTTCTTCAATTCTCCAACTCAAACTCAAATATTTCTTTATTCGAGTAGGTTACATATAACACTTTTGAATCGTCATTGAATACAATGCAAAGTGATTCTACTTACTTCCGGTTCGGAACCTATATCTACCGAGAAGACACCGGTAAGAAACTCAGCAGATCGTTTACAGTATCAGTATATAACTTATTGCTATGTGTAGCTCACTTTGGACCAAGTCATATAAATAACATATTTGTATTGATCTAGTATTGAAAATTTAATATATAGATAATTTTTGTCTCATATTCCTTCAACTTTTGTATGATTACTACGTTTAAATTGATTGATCTGAAACACAATTTAAACAGAAAACGTCTGTTTATAGTCTTCGTACTTGACGGATATTTTTTTAACTAGTTTACTATATACTTATATACTATCATGTGGTCGCAGCCTTACCGCATGTCGCCTTGTCGGTTCCCACGCACCGATATCGGCGCGATGACGCAGCGTTTCACACACGCCTTCCGCCATGTTGCAGGAGCCGGGAGCCACGCCGCGGGCCGACGCTACTGGAATAAGGGGTGCCCGACACCGATGACCAACTCTACTGGACCAGTGGTGATCGACGCCTGTGTCCGACGCTACTGGTCCCTGGGGTAATTGATGTGGTGGCCAACGCTGTTGGTGAACAACACTGCTGAGCCAGGAACTAACGCCAAGGGACGCAGCGTTGACAGACGTTGGTGACTGATACGAAACTCACTACTAATGAGCGGACAGAGATTTTAAACATCATGCAAAATAACGATTTTTGTCGACCTCGCATGTCGGTGTCGCATTACGTCCGATTATCCGGGTTCGATTCCCGGTCGAGTCAATATGGAAAATAAACTTTCCTATATTGTCTCAAATCCATAGCTTTTCGAACATAAGTGCTTTAGCAACTTACTATAGAATCAGAGAAAAGTATGTGATGTTTTTCCAAAAAAAAATATGCCGCTTAGCACAGACTTCTTATTTTGATCAGGTTAAACTGAGTGTTCCTAATCTCGCCAGGAACCCGTCCCGAAAGATTCAGTAGACCTCCTACGGAACTTGACAATTTAGTTTACGAAAGAAACAGCGCTGATTTGATTTCTTCATCGGAGTCATACACTCATTGTATTTAATTTGCTTAAAAAATTCAACTTAAAGAGGTCGCGATAGTCGACTTAATGTACTGTTAATGTGTTAAGCGTTTTAACCATAGACCTGAGTATAACATTTGAAAAGCATATTCCTAATCTAAAATTCAAATTGAATAAAAAACGTTATTTCATCCAGCACTTTTTTTATTTCTTAATTAATCTTTTAAAAAAAATCAAAATTGTATAAATTAATATTTTAAGGAAAAAATTAATTAAAGAGGAAGTATGTTTTGAGAAATAAATATTTAGAACTTACATGAAGTTAACTAATATTAAATAATGGTGACAGGTCGATTTAATTGGGAAACAGTATTTTGAAATTCTCAAGAAAAAATATTTATTTTCAACCGACTTTTACTTTGGTCTGTAATAAACTATTAGAGTCTTCACAATATATTGGTATGAACCTATCTCATATTTATAAGGTTGTTATTAGGTATCATAAAACTCCTACACTCACACGCATCACTTGCTTACAATACAAAGGACTGGGAAGGGTCTTTTTTCTGTTATATTTACATTAAAATTTATTACAATAGTAAATAAGTAAAAACATGGCATTATGACAGCACCAGCATAAAGAGAAGTTCACAACCATTCACAACTGAGAAAAAAAACGTGCTGTTTAAAGTAGGTTTAACTTTAATAATCTATATGTAGACCAGATATTTTAACCTTTACGAAAGTGAACATTTTATTGCCAGCATCTCTGAGGTCCCGGGTTCGATTCCAGGTCACTTTAGAAAACGTTTTTTTTTTAATCCTACCGTGTCTTGAGTGTTGTGGTATGTACCGTTGTTTCTAATTTCTGTAACACAAGCTCTTTCGCTACATACCGCATAATCAGAGCAATGTATGTGATATTATTCAATAATTATATGCTCGAACTGGAGCAGCCCGAGTGGTGAAATACCTCCACCTTACAGAAGACCGCAGCCAAATAACAATCACTTCTGTTTTGTTGTGTTCCTGCGTGTGAGTAAGGCTTCCAGAGCTCCTGGGGGGTGCTACATTAGTAGCAGGGATAGCCTTCAAGGTAAGGGCGACAAGTCCAGTAACAGATGTATTATACTGTACATGTCGCCCTTAAGCTAGGACCTCATTACCACTTAACATCAGGTGGGATGAGATCAATCTTGAAGTGCAATATAAAAAAAAAAGATATTTATTGCTAATCTAACAGGCCAGTTACCTTCTGTCACCTTCATATACAGTCAATAGGTCCGTAGCTCCATAGTAGTTGTATCAGCCAAGTGCCAGACGAACTACCTCGCCGTATCGGTCGTCACCCTCACATTACTATTCACGTACTATGTTATCTGTTACATAGTCCACTAATAGATCTAACTCGAGGAGAGCTGATACGATGAACGGCTTCCGTACTTAAGTGGGTCATAGATAGTGATTAGCCTAATTAGCGGTATGAAGTAATGAATATTTAGCCATTTATGTTACACTGTTGAGCGTAGGCCTCATCTCATGAGATGGAAAAGGCCTAGCGCGGATTGGTGGAGGCTTACGTGGCCTGTTGTACTGTGTTGTACTGTACTATCACATGTTCCCAAGCCACCAAACGGCCTCTAAACATCTAATATCAAAGATATCATCTTCTGACGCACGTACGGGTTTGTTGTGGCCAACCGAACCTACTTGCTGTTTTTATGAACACTCAGACACAGAAGGTACACAAATGTCCACCTCGCGATTGTTAGCCCTGGCTGGGGATCAAATTCACGACTCTCTGTTCAAGAGCCTGGAGCTCTAACCAGTGTTCTAATTCAAGTAATGATAAAGTTAAAGTCAAATACTTCTTTATTCAAGTAGGTTACACATAACAATTTTTAATCATCATTGAATACAAAACAAAGTGATTCTACTACCGGTTCGGAACCTATTCCTACCGAGAACACCGGTATACACCGGTAAGAAACACAGTAGATTAGTTACAGTAGTATTCTATAACTTACACCTTTGCGAAGCTCACTTTGGATTGAGTCATAAAGTTTTGTTTTGATGAGTGATGAATCAATTATGGACGGAAGTCAGTATTTACTTTCGAGATTAAAGCTGAAGCAGACTCCTCAAAGGTAGAACCTGTTCACAAGCATGACGTATGTGCCAGCCGTCGCTTCTTAACCATATTGTAAGAAGTATAAATGTGCCAGACAGTCAGTCTTTGTTCTGTAAATGGTAGTTAGTATAACTGAGTGTGAGCAAATACTTTATAATCAGAATGCTAAGCAAGTTAAGGTAAAGTCGCGCAAGCACTCGTATGATAATGATTGGCGACACAGATCGATGTGCCGTCGATAGCAATGTTTGCAGCTCGATAACTTTCTCGATAGCAGTTATCGAATAACAAACAACACCTATCAACGACTGAAACTAGAACGTAAATTGTGCGTTTGCATTTTAAGTGAATAACTAATGATGAATACTCAAACTTAAACTCAAATATTTCTTTATTCAAGTAGGTTACATATAACACTTTTGAATCGTCATTGAATACAGTGCAAAGTGATTCTAATTCCAGTTCAGAAACTATATCTACCGAGAAGACACCGGTAAGAAACTCAGCAGATCAGTTACAGTATCAGTATCTAACTTATTGCTATGTGTAGCTCACTTTGGACCAAATCATATAGTTTTGTTGAAACAAATAAGTATTCAAGTTTTTACTTTCGAGAGGTAAGCTGGAGCAGACCAGTCCCCAAAGGTGGCACCTGTTCACAAGCATGACGTATGTGCCAGCCATCGCTTCACTCAACGACAGACACACCGATCTACAAGTCTCAAATTTAAGTTTTCGTTTGTGCTATGAGTACTACATGGCGGATACCGTTTGGGGCGTCCACCCAGCATCCGCAATTGATCTGGTCGATTCGCGAAAGGTTCCATAACCTTTTGCGCTTTGATTACCTGTCTTTACCATTGCGACACCGAAACGAAAAACTCGTCAGTAGAGCAAAGCCCTTTATCTTCATAACTTAATCAATGATAAACCGAATAGGCTAGTTATTTTTTTATTGTTTTGGGACAAGAAAGTTATTCAAAAAAATATAACTACTGGTTTATGGAATGAAGACGTCATTTAATGTTCTTTCTTTCAAAATCTGTCCAAAACTAAATGTCACTTCACTTTTTTGACGTTTCGGTACGCAATCACTCGTACGTTTTTTTTTTTATAGTAGCGCAGTATATTGGCTCCTCCCAGCCTGATGGTAAGCAAAAGAGGAACCCACATCGCGATGACAACGGATTTGATACCGAAATATCCTATCCGTTAGCATCGCCATGCTGACCCGCAAGATGTTCCTTCACGCTCCTTTTGAAGGAATCCATGTCAAAGGAACGAATAAGTTCAAAATACAAATGAAGGTTATTCGCTGAAATAAAAAAATTGCAGAAATCAGTTCAGCTTTAGTCACATCACACGTGTTTTTACTCCTTAATACTTTCCTAGACCGGGCAAAGCAATTTGTTAAGTGAACAAATATTTGTTTTATTCTCCAAACCACAGTCCTACGAAGCTTTGTGATTGTGTCATGTGTCATCTTTTCTATTGAATTATCATAGCGCAGTAAACATTGCCTCGCTCCATATCACCTATTCCCGCGATCGTGACGTCATTATCGCAAGTTTACGTGCTATCGCCCGTTTCGGGATGCGACCACCTGCGCCCGCGCAGTGACGAGCGCGACACATACGCACAGGTACTTATACTGCGTAACGCGGGAACTGACCAATTAGATATTGTATAACTATATCAATTGTTATTAAACTTTTAAGTTTTACTTCAGTTAAATTTAACAGTAGTAGCTTGATCTGCTAAGAGCGTATGATTCTTTGGCTACCCGCATTTTTGCTGAATAGTATCAGTCCTAAAATATTAGCTACCTCCAAGTTTATTATCGTTTTCAAAATCTTCATAAGCGGCATTTCAGCAATAAATTGTCTTTCTAAGCTGATTCTAAACTAAATTAATCGTTTTCATGAGAGTGCGAACGTGGTGGAATTGAAACGTCTCTGTTTTAATCTTGACTTTCCATATATGAGACGTATACGTCGTTAGTGCGGCGTCGAGAACTTTTCGTGATAAATGTAAAGTCGTGAAGTCGTAATAGTGTTCGGAACTGAAACTTTCGTGGCAGTGACATCTACCGGGATTGCGTTGTTCGTGAAAGTCATCGGCTCTGGACTCCATCATCGTGGTTTCTGCCATGGATCTTAGTCAGGTATTCACTCGTCCTTTCGTTTTGGTGATGGGTTACATTTTAGTTTGGTAAACTAGCTGTTGCTTGCAACTTTATTTACGTTACTTGGGGTATAAGGAACCCTTATTATCCTATTTACTTACTACCTACTAGTAAATATAACCCAAATATATTCAGTCGTTTTTGCGCAAAAGAGTAACAATCACTCTCAAATGTTCAAATGAAATGTTAAATGAAGAAATGTAAGCCTAAACTGTAGATATAACACATATAAAATGTACAGAGTCTTCTCTGTAAGTAGGACCCTACATATTAATATCGAAGTAGATAGTCCCAAACCATTTGATGATATTTTTTTAGATTTGTAAAGACGATTCGTAAGAATTATTGAAGTGGTCTTTGTGTATGTAACTTATTAGTATTTTAATTTGTTTTTTTTAATCTATAAATCGGGCCGATATTTGCGGTACCGTCGTTAAGCTTAGTTATCTATTAATAGAAAGATTAAGGCCTTACAGTATCACTTTAGGATTTGATTTATTTTAAAGTGAGTTCAGCCATCTTTTTGTCTGTAGGATTAGTATGTCCATTATCCGTGTTTAAACTGTGTATTATCAAACATTTTCCTTGTATTGATTCATCGATATTGTATTATATTTTAATATTATCTACGTAAAAGTCAAAATGATTATTATGTAAACAATTACTCTCAGTTTAAAGCATCTTATTATGAGAGCATTGCAAAAGTGTTAATAATCGTAATATATGGTAACTATCTTATTACATTTCATTTTGATTAATTGAATTTTAATTTAGAACATTGTGTTGGTCTTATATAACAAATGAAATTAACATTTTTTTTTAAATAACAATAAGTGTTCTTTAGTTTTCCAATGATATCATGGAGGTTAATGAACCAGTTTAATTTACTTCGGGGCAAAATTTTGTCTTTATCTGCGTGGACAAGACAATGCGCGTTAAAATGTGGTCCACTTTGTATTAATATATTATTAGTCTATCATTATAAAGCGTTACGGAACAAATCAACGCAAAATTTACATATTCAAGTTGCTGAATGGTGATCGTTTTAAAATTTGATCCCTCCACGGAGTCCAATGGAAATGATGTTAAATGCAACAGTACATATTTAAAATTCTTATCTTAAGATTCCTTGGTTTATGTACATACAATCCGTAAACGAATGTCCTACTTTGGAATGATCTTTGCATAGTTATATCTCGAGTATTTACAGTTTTTATCAGTTATGCCCTCGATCCTCGATCCCACTGAAAGACTTATTCCTGGTGCAAGAAAGGTTCCTTCACCTCAATGTCATACTCTTTGGTATTCACATTTCCTCTCGTTTAGTATTATACACGAAATCGTTTTTTAAATATAATTTGGAGGGCATTGCCTTAACGTAGGTATAATTAAAAAGAGCTATTAACTTCTTTCAATTATAAGTTTTCAAGTTTGTGCCAGTCTCAAAGCTCTTGTAAAGTATTATTTCAATACAAACTGTTACAATTACCGAAAACGAATGTAAAATTAATCTTAATTTATAGCGCATTGAAATGGCGTTTTATTCGTTTCCGTACGATGTTATCGAATCCGCTTCGCTAGCCTTTTTCAACTTACCTAGTTCGCATATTATTATGATAACTTTTGTTGGCATTTATAATTTTCTAAAAACACATTACTCGTATTTTCATTCAAAGAGAGACATACCTACCTGCCTACTCACACTGATTTTACATAAGTAGATTTCATTATATAAACACTAAGTGTGTGTTGCAGAAACAAACCTAACTTAGCATAATATTATGGCAATATCCGTCATTATACCGTAACAAACGAGCTTTAGCTATTCATGAACAAAATCTATTCGTAATCAACGCGACAACCGCGTCGCCTGTGATATAATTGCCAGCAATATCTTTGAATAACTTAAAAAACTGATAAATAAAAACACGACCCAAATCCGATTCCAGAAACGGCTTATTTATGCCCTGTCAAGTGGGCAAACAGATTCACTTTCACAGAAATCGCACTTGCAAAAAGCGCGATCAATATTCAGGCGCGTTATCGGCGATAACGTTGCGCGGGCGCAGGAATGTGGGTCAGAGGCCGCACCTGTCGCGCCGCCTGGCGGCAAACAGCGCTCATTATGCCCGCTCTCGTGTTCGATGGGGAGTTTTTGAATGAATTATTGAATTAGAGTATTTTACTGAGTAGTCCATTGCATTTTTTCGTTCACTGCATCCCAAAAGTTCAACTTAGTGTTATTGAGAGTAGATGATACTACGAATCTACTAAACCAATGAAAATTGGTTTCCTATCACTCAACTAAATTATTTTTAAGCGATGATTCGTTTCTCCGAACAACGTTTCGCTGTATCATATAGCTTTGGATAAGTAACTAAAATAATCATTTTAAGTTATTTAAATGACATGCACGACTGAGTCAATGATGTAATTGAAATGATTTTTTTAAACCTGCTCTTTATTTTGTGTATTTTTTTTTAAAGTTTATATTACTTTGGTAATATTAAGTTTAAGCGGACAAGATTATATCTTTGACTTACAAATAATTTAATCGATTTTGCGCATGACTATTCTCATGTAAACTGTGGACTTTCAGAGCTATATCTTCATCAGCCTTTGACCTGATTGTAGCTAGAGGACATAGGTACTTCTCTAGCTACAATCAAGTCACTAAGTAACTGTTTTAAGATAAGTTTTTACGACTTAGGCTCTGACATTTTGCTGAACAATTTTCATTTTTTCCATTGACTTTCTAATTACTAATCATCTCACCATTTCAATCAAAGCCTTTATCATTTTAAATATAGTACGCATCCCGTTAATATTTCCATGCAATATTGTTAATACAGCTCAATTACTTCAAATGTTCCAAAATGCCAATTCCCCCACAAAACGGCACAAAAAGCGCCCCCTCACGAAATACTCGCGAAGCAATTAGCCTAACGTGCAACGCATAATTAAGTATCGCGATTAAAACTGTTAATTGTTTTATCGTATGATTGAATTGTACAATTGCAGTGGCATTGTTTTCACCTGCAAGGAATTGTGGGGTTGCATGCAAATGATCACTGACAAATAGGTGTTGATATGAGAAGCGATGGTGAATTGAGATTGACAATGCGATACGACAACATGCGTTATATTAACATAAACACCTGCATATGTTTGAGCATTTATTACCAGCGCAGATAAGAGCAAGACTGTCTTAAACTAGCCTGGGGCCCTTGGACATACTAGAATTTGGAGCCCTTTTGCCACCAAACTTTTTGAAGTAATATGTCATGTCGTCTATGATATTAGAATGCTGAGGGTTCTTTAGTTAGAGAAATGGTCGGTCTTTCGAGGCCCCCAGATAATGGGGGCTCTGGGCACGGGCCCCGTATGTTGAAGACGGTACTGGAGAGAGCTGCCGAAAATCCAAGAACTATGAAGTCCGACGAAGACTGGCTAAGGACTTAATTCACGCGGTATGAGAACATCACCATTTAGAGAGAGCGACGTTAGTTATATTTCATGGAAGGACTCTGACTAGAGTTGCCCACTTGGAAACTATGTGGTACCAATATCGATACTAACCGGAGACCAGAGAAATTAAGAACTGGAGGTAGCTTAATTTGTTTTGTCGTCTCGTAAATATTTATGACGTAATATACATGAATAAAAAAGATTTCTCATTTTAATTCTTACAAAAAATAACAAGTATTTACATACTATTAATTGGAAGCAATAGTATGGCTAGTATTGATACTATTATATTATAATACTTTCGATATTTTGTTGTACCAAATCATGAAAACTAACGATAATGGAATAAACGCCAATATTGCTTACAGTTTCACAATTATTACTTATAAAGCAAGTTGTATTATTAAATCGAATAAGCTTTTAAATTAAAAAGTTTTTATATTAATGTGTTTATGAGATATTTGCTAGCTTTTTAGTTTTATACTATATACTTGATTTATTATAGTTTTCCAGACATGTTACAGAACAATTTAGGCAGTCTTATCGCTAGAAAACGATCTCTCGTTCCTGTGTAAAGGAAATACTAGATAATGAGAATTGGTATGGCTGTGCAAACACATACATTCGGAATATTTTTTTTGCAATTATATTCAGAATACTATAATATAATAACATGATAAACATACATAAACTTTAGACTCATGTCAAAAGTAGACGCAACAGAAAACTATATAGGTAATAAAACATTTTTGCCCTGTTTAAATAGGTAACTGAATATTCCACCGCAAAATTAAACTGCCCTGAATAATGTATTCGCGATAGTTTCAGATAAAACTCCTCACTCGTGCCTTCATATCTTAAACGAGCTGCGGACATGAACGCATCGACACCTAATTTGTAAACAAAAGGGCTAAATTGGGATCTCAGTAGTCGATAACGGAATGCTTGTACTATCTTCGCTTCAATCAGACGTACTTGTTCTTTGGGCCAAAGAATTAATGTAATTATAACGATTATATGATACGAACTGTTTCACTCTGTGTTTGTGTTAACTTACGCCAATCAATGACAATGCCATGTAAGTCCTTTATAAAAATAGCCGTGCCTGCGACTTTGTTAGAGTGGACTAACAGGATTTTGAATTTATTTTATCTTAAATAAAAGTAGCTTAAGTTATTCTTTATTACATCAGGTACAGTCAGCATCATTAGTTTGTATACACCTCAGTACCTTGTCACATTAAAGCTCGTAAGCAAATAGTACGTCAACGCGGCAGTTAACGTAATGTGACAAGGTACTGAGTTGTAATAATGATGCTGACTGTACCTACCAGTCAAAGTCCTGTCAAAATCAGTTCCGCCATTTCAGACATTATTCGAAACAGACGGACAAATATTGTAATTGTAATAAAAAAATGTTTTGGTGTAGGTATGATCCGCATTTTAGTCATATGCATGTAGTAAAAAGCAGTTATTTGAGTGTTACAAACACTCCAACATTATTTATATGTATAGATTAAAGGATGACAGTTGAATTTTAAATGTTCGTTCCTATAGATCGAAATGGGAACGAACATTAAAGGAAAACCGTGGATACACGAATATAAAAAACCATGTTAAGTTACTGTTAAATATTAACAAAAAGAAAATCTTCCATTATTAGAATCTAGTCGATGTAATAATGGCGATTACTTAATAAGGGCGATGACTCGGTTGAAAAACTAAGATTATTGTGCCACCTTTGAAGACTGGTTTGCTCCAGCTTACCTCTCGAAAGTAAATACTTACTTGAGTATCTTGTTTCATCACTCATCAACACAAAACTATATGACTTGGTCCAAAGTGAGCTACACATAGTAATAATTTAGAAACTGCTACTGTAACTGTTCTGAGATTCTTACCGGTGTCTTCTCGGTAGATATAAGTAGGTTACATTCCGACAGTAGAATTACTTTGCATTGTATTCAATGATAATTCAAAAGTGTTATGTGTTGAATAAAAATTATTAAAGTTTTAGTTTATCGGTTACATTTTCCAAATTAAAACAATATTAATAATACAGCGCTACAAATATGAATGGAGGGGTGAGTTCAAGTTCCTATTTCGTATGACTATTAAAAGAAATGACGTCACGTGAAATTTCGATCACAGGAATTTTTTGTCTACATGATAAAACAAAAGATATGAGTTTAATTTTAAGCCAAACTTGGCTAACTGATAGAAACCAAACATAGTTATTCGTCATCTATTATTTATCTTGCAATACAAGTATAAGATAGTGGTAAACCAATCTTTTGACGACCTTTGAAGCCAAGAGGCGAGCGGGCCGGACTTTGGCGTCGCGTCATCTCTGAGGTCCCGGGTTCGATCCCCGGTCGGGTCAATAAAGAAAACAAAATTTGTTTCGTGTCTGGATCTTGTGGTACCGTCTCTGTTTCTGATCAATGTATCTATGTGATGTTGATGTTGTATGTGATATTGTCCTGTCTTAACGACTACCATCAAAATCTTCTTCTGACATTAACGATACACAGTAGAAAATAAAATAGTGACATTGGTCCAGCCATTCACGCATAACCAAGAGGAATAGGGATTACCTCATCCATCCATCCATCAGCCTCTCTTTGTCCACTGCTGGACATAGGCCTCCCCTACAGAACGCCACAACGCGCGGTCCTGCGCTATCTGCATCCAGCGGCTCCCCGCACATCTGACGATGTCGTCAGTCCATCGTGTTGGGGGCCGCCCCACGCTGCGTCGTCCGGTACGTGGTCGCCACTCGAGGACCCTCTTTACCCAACGGTCGTCGGTCCTACGAGCGATGTGGCCTGCCCATTGCCACTTCAGCGTGCTAACTCTTCGGGCTATGTCGGATACACCGGTCCTTCTACGGATCTCCGTATTACGGATCCGATCATGTAGGGAAACGCCGAGCATAGCCCTCTCCATAGCACGCTGCGCAACTTCGAGCTTCGTTATGAGGCCAACATTCAGAGACCACGTCTCAGTTCCGTAAGTCATCACTGGTAACACACATTGGTCATAGACCTTTCTCTTCAGGCACTGGGGAATTTTGGACGTGAGGATATGCCTAAGCTTCCCGAACGCTGCCCAGCCGAGTTGGATTCGTCGGTTGACCTCTTTCTCGAAGTTGGATTTGCCTAACTGGATAGTTTGTCCCAGATAGACGTAATGATCGACAACTTCGAGAATCGCATTCCCAACAGATACTGGTGCCGGAGTCACATGGACATTGAACATTACCTTGGTTTTATCCATGTTCATCTGTAAACCAACCCGTTGGGAAACACTGCTGAGGTCATTGAGCATTGTGCCAAGGTCCTCCAGGGATTCTGCCATGACCACGATATCGTCTGCGAATCGAAGGTGAGTGATGTATTCGCCATTGATGTTGATGCCGAGTCCGGTCCAATCGAGAAGCTTGAAGACGTCCTCCAATGCAGCGGTGAATAGTTTCGGGGAAATTACGTCCCCCTGTCTGACACCTTTCTGCAGTGGGATCGGTCTCGTGCCTCTATCTTGGATTCGAACTGACATGGTGGCGTTTCTATACAAACACTTCAACGCTTCGATGTACCGATAGTCAATTTGGCACCGCTGGAGGGACTGCAGCACCGCCCAAGTCTCGACTGAATCGAAGGCCTTCTCATAGTCCACATACGCTAGACACAGAGGCCGATTATACTCCTCGGCCTTCTGTATAATCTGACGCAGCGTATGTATGTGGTCTATGGTGCTAAAGCCTTTTCGGAAACCGGCTTGTTCGGGAGGCTGGAAGTCGTCGAACCTGCGCGAGAGTCGATTTGTAATGACTCTCGAAAACAACTTATAGACGTGGCTCAGGAGCGAGATAGGTCGATAATTTTTCAAGCGGGTTTTGTCACCCTTCTTGAAAAACAACACCACCACGCTCCTGGTCCACGCCTCTGGAACGATGCCCCCGAGGATGACAGAATTGAATAGCTTCTGAAGGGCCACTAGGACCGGCTTGCCGCCCGCCTTCAGAAGCTCCGTTGTGATTCCGTCATCACCCGGTGCTTTACCGTTTTTAAGCTGCTTGAGAGCCATTCTGATCTCGTTCAGGCTGACGTCCGGGATGTCTTCGGTATAGTGTCGGGTTAACTTAGATCGTGGATCTTGGACCAAGTCGACAACAGGAATATGGGATGTCTTGTACAACTGTCCATAGAACAGCTCGACCTCACTCAAGATCTCATCTTTGGAGGAAACGACAGTGCCGTTGTCGGTCTTCAGCCTGGTTAGCTGGCTCTGCCCAATAGACAGATCTTTTGCGAACACTTTGGAGCCTTGGTTCCGCTCGATCGCCTCCTTAATACGGTTTGTATTGTAGAGGCGAATATCGCGTCGCACCGATTTCGAGATCTGTCTATTTAGCTGCCTTAGCTCAGTCCAGGCGGCTGGAGACTGCACCGTCATCTCTCTCCTCCGATCCATGAGCTCGAGGGTGTGGTCCGAGAGTTTTTTGGTTCTATGGGAACGGCGGGTCCTGAAGAATTTCGACCCCACCGTGTGGACAGTTTCCACAAACCTGTTGTTCATATCGTTCACATTTTCGCACTCGTCTAGGCATTGGAAGCGATTTTCGAGTTCGAGCTGAAAACTTTCGGGGTTTTCGCACTCGGCAGACGTAGGTCGTAGGGTAGACTTCATCAGTCGGCACCGCTCGGCTTTGACACGAATATTCAATGTGCCTCGTACCATTCGGTGATCGCTCCCGGTTTTCACCATGTTGATCACTGAGACATCATTGAATATTTGCCGCTTGTCCGACAAGATGAAGTCTATCTCGTTCCGTGTCGAACCATTAGGGCTTATCCAGGTCCATTTCCTTTGTTGTGATTTTTTGAAGAAGGAATTCATCACGTAGAGATTTTCCTTCTCCAAAAAATCAACCAACTTCTGCCCTCTCTGGTTTCTCTGCCCGAATCCAAATTGCCCCACTTTCAGCTCATCGCCTTTCCTTTTGCCTAGTTTCGCGTTAAAATCTCCCATAACCACAGTGAAGTGAGTTTTGGATGAGTGGATGGCTTTCGAGATGTCCTCGTACAGAGCCTCTACCTCATCATCCGGGTGTGTCGAGGTTGGAGCGTAGACCTGTATGACCTTCAGCGAATACCGTTTGTTTATTCTGAGTATCAGGTACGCTACTCGACTCGACACACTCTCAATCCTCTCCACGTTGGCTACGAGAGACTTGTGAACGATAAACCCGACACCGCCCTGCGACAAATCGTCGCCTTCCCGGTAGTAGAGCAAGTTTCCAGACCGGAGGGTTATCGTGTCCTCCCCCTGTCTTCGGACTTCTGATAACCCTACAATGTCCCACCGGATCTTGCTCAATTCCTCTTCCAGTTCGGCGATCCTCTCGTCGGTCCTGAGTGTGCGAATGTTATGTGTTACCAGGGCCAGAGTTCGTTTGTTTTGGTGGCCGGATCTCGACCGGAGATTCTTAGCACCCCGCACCCCGCCGTTACCAGGCCCGCCACCGTGAGCCGGAATAGCGGGGCTGCCGTGACTCGGGGCCGTTGTGATAATGCCTCTGTTCATATTCTGTAGGAGGTTTTGCCGTAATCGCCACGCTTGGCAGGCGGGTTGGCGATCGCAGTAGATGTTGTGTTACTCAGGAGAACGCTGCTGCCCGTTCTCCTAGTGCTCCCTTAGTCGCCTTTTACGACACCCACGGGAAGAGATGGGGAGGTGCAATATTCTAAGCCGGCACCCCACGGAGGGATTACCTAATCCCTACTAATATTATAAATGCGAAAGTAACTCTGTCTGTCTGTGTGTCTGTTACGCTTTCCTGCTTAAACCTCTCAACCGACTTTGATGAAATTTGGTATAGGTATACGTTGAATCTCAAGAACGGACATAAGCTATTTTTTATTAGAAAATAAGGGGGGGAGGGGGGTAATACCACCTTTGGAAGTTTATACGGAAAAATGTTTATTTTTGAAGTTAGAGATATGAAATTTGGCACAAATATAGCTCAAAACTTGGATTAAAATATAGACTACTTTTTGTTTCGAATATTAGGGGAGAAAGGGGTAAAACCGACCATAAAAGGATGTAGTCCACGCGAACGAAGTCGCGGGCACAGCTAGTTTTTATATATGTGGGATAGCGGATGTATCCGAACGTAGTGCATGAGCGATGCCTGTGCGTATGAAGAGAATGACAGAGAGTTAGGTTTGAACAACGAACGATGAAAGACGACGAATGCGTTTGATTTATATTATTATTTAAAGTGATTTGGCTAAATATATTTGGATTTTACACTATTTGCTTTATTTTATTTCCCATCCACTACATTTATTAAGATTATATCGATCATAGCAAGTGGAGTGTCCCTTTCCGACTAGCATGCGTGTGCGCAGGATGTGATCTCATTGCGCAGTCGCAATAGAGCTGTCGAGGCGCAACTGGTTTCGTTTCTTGTCGCTGGTGCTTGCCGCGAATACTGATGCCTCTCCCGCAAAAGGTCTTTAACACCATACTTGGGACAATGTCCTGCGCGTCTACCAGACTTGTGATGTAATTTTTATGAGATTGATGAGATGATGATTTAAGAGAGGTAGCGCATAGCGATTAATCGCTCGAACTGGAGCAGCCCGACTGGTGAAATACCTCTGCCTTACAGACGACCGCAGTCAAATAACAATCACTTCTGTGTTGTTGTGTTACTGCGTATGAATAAGGTTTACAGAGCTCCTGGGGGGTGCTTCATTAGTAGTAGGGGTCAAGCCATCAAGGTAAGGGCGAAAAGTCCAGTAACAGATTTTATTATGCTGTACTTGTCGCCCTTAGGCTAGCACCTCATTACCACTTAACATCAGGTGGGATGAGGTCAATCTTGAATTGTAATAGCTATAGGTATAAAAAAATGTATTTCTCATCTTACAATACAAAAATGGTATATTTAATCTTCTCGATTGAAGAAATGTTTGTTTGATCTGTATATTTTAAGTTTCCAATAAAAGAGCAAAACTTATTCCTCAATATTTATTTGTATACCTAGTATTTCTTTGTAGTTATTTTACTGACGTAAGTTATTAATAATCAATTAGCAAATTAAGTAACTATGCATCAACGAATAAGTACCAACTATGATTGATGGACGCATTTGAAATTTAACACCAACATTCTGAACATGATAAAAAGTGACTCGTTTCACAGCAACAAACTTCCATAGTTGCCACAACCAGTAGTTAGCATCACAGAGATGCTGGACTAGTCGCTCTGCGCCTGCGCAGGGGGCGTGGCCTGTGAGAGGCGGCGCGCGCGCAGCACTCCCATTTGCTAGCACAAATTTCCTAGTTCAACAACTAGTTTACTATTGGCTGATTCGAAACTAAAATCTGTTTGATAAATAGAAAGGAATAGAATGGCTAATTGTGAAAACCTTGCCGTTTAACGCACAATTGTCTTAATGCTGCAGTATTTGCATGGCGAAAGGACAGTTAATTGTAATCAGAAGGTTCGTGAAGAAAAATACGTTGTGATTGTGGGCTTCGTTGCGGTCGGTGACGGTTTAATTAGATTTTAATTGAACGCTTTTTCTAATAACCTTAAGAAACTTAAATACTAAGAAGTGATTTGCTTACAATTTAAATCAATTACCTAATTATTGATGTTCTTGAAATCGTTGTTTTCTCTTTAACTTAGTTGAAGGTGGTAAAACACTGGCGTTATAAGAATGAATCCTCATTCATTCGGAATCTTACTTAACCTGAAATCCTTACCAATACCTTTATTGTAAGGATGGATAAGTATATTGCTAATCAATTAATTGGCAGATACATTTTAGCTTTTATTTTTAAATATTTGGAAACGACTGAATGGTGTTTACAGTGTCATACCTATTCTACCTAAACCACCATCAGAACCAAAAATACAACAAAACAGATACAACAACGGATGCACAACAGCCAGACCAGAGGCAATATTGAAAAGTTCATAGTCCATACTGACCCCACCGGGAAACGAATTCCAGACCTCAGTCTGGCTCTCGGCTACGTAGGTCGACGAAAAACACTTCGTTCAATGAGTAGACGGCTTTTTTTGTAAGTATCTATACATCGCGTGTATTTGGTCATCAGATATTTTATTTTATTTTATTTATTCATTTAGACTAACCAACATCTGTTTACATTAATAAATAGTATTAATACACAGTTAGTTTACTTAAACTAAATGTAACAGATACTTAAATGTTAGTTCCGCATGCACAAAATCAGGTTTCAGTACCTTACTTATAAATAATAGTTAAGCTTATAAGTTATACAGTTTTAATATGCTAATACAGTTTTTGGTTACCTATTTAACGACTAGTGACTTCTTGACGCAGAAGCTCGGTGATGATCTTGTAAAACATACCCTTTGAGTCAAAATTAAAATCAATGGAATGACTAAGCTGATTCTTGCTAAAGGACAGTTAGCACCTAAGAGTGTTCTGCGCAATGGTGGACAGAGAGGCGTTATACTCTTGCGTGGGATTCTTGACGGAGCGCGAAATTTAAGGAGTTGAAGAAGCGTAGGGCTGTCTATGTTACCTCTAATGAGTTTGAACATAAAAACCAAGTCACTGCGATCCATGCGCATTTCCAGAGTCTCTATGTTAAAGTAACGCAGCCTGGAGTTGTAAGACTGCAGTTCCTTGGTTTTCCTCAGTGATAATGTGAGATGTCAAAGAAAGCGTTTCTGCACTCGCTCAAGACGTAGCTTGTGAGTGGCGTAATGGATATAAAATTAATTATTGATAAAAATGAAATAAACCAATTTTATTTGATATAAGCGTACCTATTTGATATTCCTTTACTTGAAATAATTATGTAAAGTCCTATAATTTTATTGCGTATAGTCATTGTTTGATATACCTATGTACAGCATAGATGTCATAGATATTGATGCATTTTGTATACCTACCACGCAAGGGATATAAAAACTATTTTATATGCTTAAATGTTATAACATGTATAAGATATAATAATAATCCCTACTAATATTATAAATGCGAAAGTAACTCTGTCTGTCTGTCTGTCTGTTACGCTTTCCCGCTCAAACCTCTCAACCGATTTTGAAGAAATTTGGCATGGACATGGACTACTTTTTGTTAGAAAGTAAGGGGAGGGGGGGGGGGGGGGAATGCCACCTTTGAAAGTTTATATGGGAAAATGTTTATTTTTTAAGTTAGAGATATGAAAGTTGGCACAAATATAGCTCTATTAAAATATAGACTACTTTTTGTTTAAAATATTAGCGGAGATAGGGGTAAAACCAACCGTGAAAGGATGTAGTCCACGCGAACGAAGTCGCGGGCACAGCTAGTTTGCTATAAAATGTAATGTAGAGCTATCAAAATGCAAACATGACACGACCAAAAGAAAAATAATGGCTTAAAGTTTTTGATAATTGACTGTTTTAATTGCAATAAATGCCCGGTTCCAATATTTGAAATACGATCTGTTCTAGTTACGAATAGTCACAAGTTATACAAGGCGTAAGCTAAACACGACCGGTGAAGGACTGATGACAGCTGATATTGACAGTAAATTATGGAATTGACGACCTCGGTGGCGCAGTGGCTAAGGTAGGCCCCCAAAGCGCGTAAGGTCCCGGGTTCGATTCCCGGTCAGGTCAATTTGGAAAACGAACTTTTCTCAATTGACTTTGGTCTGGGTGTGCTGGGATGACGCCCCCAGTTAGTATCCGTCGTCTGGTACTCATAGTACAAGGGGAAACCTTAGTTTGAGACCAGGTGATTGGTGTGATTGTCTGGCGCATTTATTTATTTATTTATTTATTATTAATTATGGAACGGTATTAACGACTTGTAGTCGGTTTGCGAAAAACGGATAATCATTTTTGACACATTACGAATCGTAAAATATTAATTAAACATATATTTTTAGTGGTCTACCCTATTGTTAACACGGTTAGAGTTAGAAAAACATTGTATACGGGCGGTCGGCAGCCCACGACCCTGTGAATGGGTTGATTGGCTCATTTACCGGCAGATGTCGCTATGCGCGATCATCAATTCACGTTTATCTGATCACCGAGGCCGGTGACCGGTCGCCTTTATCGGTATTTTATCAGATGCTTCTCCGCAGACCGATCGGTTGGGTTTTCTGGAAAACTTGTGCTTTTTACCGGACGGGCTTCCGTTTGCTAACTGTAAAAAAATTGTGTGTTTATTTAACTATAAAAAACATTTTAAAACAAACTTAAATGAAGAAAAAATTAAGTAGATATTAAATCAAGCAAATAAATTGATATTATGTACTTACATTACATTAACTGGTTATGACACTTGGTCTTATGGTTCGATTCCCAGTCGGGTCAATTTGGAAAACGAACTTTTCTAAGTTGACTTGGGTCTGGGTGTGCTGGGATGACGCCCCCAGTTAGTATCCGTCGTCTGGTGCCCATAGTACAAGGGAAAACCTTAGTTTGAGACCAGGTGATTGGTGTGATTGTCTGGCGCATTTATTTATTTATTTCGTCTATACGCCAAATTACTCGCCACCTACTATTACCTCTACCTTAAGGTTGTCTAGAAGAGATCGCTTTCTAGCGATAAGACCTCCTAAATTGTACTATAATCTATCTGTAAAACCTATTTCTGTAAAGTTTTTGTGCAATAAAGTATATCTATCTATTTTCGTCAATGCTATGAAACAGCAATTCTAGGTATACAAATCGGTAAAGCGACAATACTGATCACATTTGCTGTGCGCGACACTAGATCCCACGCAGTCCTTTCGATCGCCCGTTTATTGGTAAATTATCCCCAATTGATTGAATTGAATATGGACATTGGACATCACTCGCCTCCAATAATGTATTAACCACTAGAAGCTAAACGTTTATTGCATTTACGAATAAGTTGCTTTTAAATATTTTTTTACACTTAAAGATTGACCTCATCCCACCTGATGTTAAGTGGTATTTAGGTCCTAGCTTAAGGGCGACAAGTAGGTACAGCATAATATATCTGTTACCTAAACTGGACGTGTCGCCTTACCTTGAAGGCTTGATCCCTGCTACTAATGTGGCCCCCACACAACAACACCAGAGTGATTGTTATTTGAGTTGGAAATTGGAATGAAAAACCAAGTGGAAACTTCAGGTAAAAGAATATAATAAAGGTAGCAGAGACAGATTTATACGTAAGAGAATGACAAGAGTGTTATAAAGACATGAGACAATATAAAAGTTTAAACTTAAACCTAGCAGGAACAATCATCTTGCCAGTGTTGTGATTATAAAACAGGTTTTATTAACAATTTGGTTGCGGTCTTCTGTAAGATGGAGGTATTACATCAGTCGGGTTGCTCCAGTTCGAGCGATATATCGCCTTCCTCTGTTATTTATCTATATTTAGTGAACATATGTTTTTTTATTGGTTTTTAACTGGTGCAATTACAGGATCACTCAGTATATGGTGAGTAAGTATACCTACCTACTTAAACTTATGTAGTTATCATTTTGGCCAGTCAGTAGATACTTTAGCTGAAAGACATTAAAACTAAAGACATTAAACAGTTGGTAGCGGCTGATTACTTAATATTCGAGGCTTATTCAGTAGCATCGTCAGAAACCATGAAACTTGCGTCTAGCGCCTAAAAGTTCCCACTCGCCCCCACGATCCCGTTCACCCAATTGGCTACCGCTACCTGATGTGTGACGTCCTAAACGACTTTATGGCTTTTTAATTCCGCCGAGTACCTCTTGATTTATATCTGCCCCTATAGGGTTGGACTAATATGGGCTAATTGTGGAAACAAGACGGTTATAGCGGCGTAATTAATTTCTGTGGATTGTATCGCTTGATCGGAGTCGGGATGGCTTAAATCATGTCGTTTAATGTTGAGGGTTAAATTGAAGTAATACTGATACTTTCGAAAATGTTTTTTTCTTATTGTGAACAGCTATTGTCTTGTATCTCAACTGAAGGTAGATAGATAGCATTTACAAAGTCGTGTAGCCTAAGGGGACCATCCCCCCCTTTGATAGCCTCTAACGCCCCATGACAGAGGCGGGATGGTAGAACCGACCCCTTTATACCCCCCAAATATTGTTTAGGTGGAGTCAGAGTCATTTTGCTCTTTGAGACCTTTATCCACTAGTCAGTAAACCACCCTTTTAGATCCAGTGGCATTTTTGGCATTATCTTGCTTATAGACTGCTTATTTCTCGCCTTATTTCAGAGATATAAGTAAGAAATGTAAATTAGAATAAAGGAGAGGTAAAGGAATACATTTCCAGCTACTATATTTACAGAAGGTTTTACAAATTTAAGTACAATTTAGGTGGTCTTATCGCTACTCAGCGATCTCATTTAGACAAGTTTTAGTTAGAAGTAATAGTAGATATGAATATGGTGAAGGTTTGTTGAGCAAGTAAGAACAAGCAGTTACTACTTGGAAATAGACTTTGGGAGATAATTTCATGACTAAGCAGAGCGTATTAGGTACGAAAAATCAACTGTTAGGAGAAGGTTCGTAAGAAAGAAAAACATTAAAAATATATATGTGGGATAGTGAATGTTTCTGTTCGAGTAACGAGTGAGAGAGAACGAGTGAGATAGATGAAGTATGACAGAGATTTGAATCTGTTAGGAATGTTTTAAGAGGTCAAAACGACGGTGAATTTAAAGAAGAATAAACAAAATTATTACTGGGAAACCTGTATGATTTACTGCCTCGATTTCACATATATATATAATTAGAAAGAAAGAAAGAAAAACATTTATTGGCACACACATTAAATTACAAACACACGAGAAACATTGAACAAGGACAGTGCAGCCAATAAGGTCCCAGCCTCAGCATGAGCTGCTGCGACAACGGAATCAATGCGGCAGCAGTGCTGGTATTCTGGTGGGACCTTAGATTGACTTAATTAAATTAGTCGTCGGTAAGACAGGACGACTTCTCAGGACAGGTCAGCTAGTAATATAATAAAGCTAAAGAGTTTGTATACTTGAACGCGCTGTTCTCAAGAACTGCTATATCGAATTATTTATTTCTTTTGTGTTGAATAGTCCATAGTTTTATTTATAAAAATGATATAAATAATAATAATATTTAAATAATATAAATATACAAAGAATAAGCATAAGTACATAGTATAAGGGAACATTGTTACATTGAAAAGAGTAAGTGTCGAGTTTCTTGCCGGTTCTTCTCGACATGATCAACATTCCAAACACTCACTTACTCACACTCACTCACAACAATTCACGATTCATAAGTGCTTTTGTAACGTTTACATGAATAAAGATATTTTATACTCTATTATATTATATTAACTAAGGCGGGAATTAGCCTATATTACATCACTTTGCAACCAATAGGAGCAAAGCATCAGTAGATAATGTTAGAAATACATGACGTGACAACTAAGTAGTTGTTAAAAAATATTGTTTCACAATTGTAGTATGTGTTTATCAAGGTATCTACCATCCACCAATAATATAATGACTGACACGAATTTCTAGTAGAAACCAAAAAAATAATCTGGAGAAATTTATCGACCAAGAAATCGATTATCGGCTAATAACCGATCACCTCGCTCGGCATTTCCGCCGGCCGCATTCCGGCCAATATGCAATATGCATGGTGAATGCCAGCATTCCCGGGCGGCAGTTTTTGCCGAGCAGCCACCTACGCGGGCGCTTCGGCTTCGGCTGCGGCTGGTTGCCGCATCGCATTACACTAATCGACTTTTACCGGCGACTCTGCATGTGACTTGGCCCACCCATCTGGAGGTGTATTTTACTACCAGATTAGCGAAGCAGTGGGTTCCACCAGAATAACAGCGCTGCTGCAATGTTTAAAAACACCGTTGCAGCATTTGCTAAGGTTGAACCCAAATTGGCCTCACTAGGACTTTTAGTTTTGTATTGATTGCTTTGTGTTTGTTTGATAATTTTGTGATTTGTTTATTTATTTTGGATTGCCAGAGATATTCACATTAAAAAACTTAAAAATTAACTTTCACAATATACATACAAAATGTAATAATCTATTGAAGGCAGCCACATCATGCTTAAACCAAAACGAATTAAATACTATATTAAATAAAAAGAAAAAAATTTAAAGAATGGCCCAATAAATTACAGATATATAGAAATAAATATATAGGGGTAAATATATATAACAACAATATTTTTCATCATCAAACTATGATACCTATTCTTCCCTTATCAACTCGTGAATTTTCAATTTAAACAGCCAATAAATGTATTTTTTCTGAATGTCTTGCTTCAAAATTTGCCTGAGTAGGTAGGCAGAATTTATTTTTATTTTGTGCATCCCTGGACCTCAATAAAGTTTCAACAATTGCTTATTCGGCCAGATTGGATAAAGCCACGATAATTATATACTTACATACCACGTTTCTGCAGGCATATTTTGTTTCTTTTTTAACTGAGCTGTTTTTAAATGAAAGTTGTTTCAAGTTTTCAAAGGATAAGTAATAGGTTTCCCAAAAATATGGCCATTTTTGAAATAGAAATTGCACTTATAATCTTTTAAAATAAGTTGTACGTATTTTTAACAGAGACTGAGTAGAAAAATAAGGTCTCAGCAAGCAATAATAATAAATATACCTGTTTAGATCTCGCAAATCCCTTTTTTTGGGAGGAATTGCATGGACGGTACCGTCACCCGAGGGAGGTGACAGCGTTTGTGGGACTCCCTGCCCTTATGCGGGCAGGAATACACACATAAGCCTTCCTGTGGTCCTCATGGCCTTGATGGGAATGCCATGGGAAACAAAAGACCTACCACAGCATAGGTACCCGGCAAGACCTCACAACCCTAGCCTTGAGTTTTACATAAAAATACATGCATGCAATTTATGTTATTTTATCTGGAACAGTAATTATTGAAAATGTTCTTTGTATTCAATCACAACTATGTATATCTTCAACCACCATATAGGTACGTACGTATAACGTCGCAACGTTTGGCATACATTTTACTTGACCTTAACATTATATTAATTTGAAACTAGAAAGAAGATACTCAGATCTCCACAAATATAATTTGGTTTTGTCTACAAACAGTTATGTTATTTGATTAATTATGATAAAGATAAGGCTATAATAAGGATAAAATAAATACTATGCTCAAAAACAAACCTCAGACAGTCGAATGAGATTAGAGATCATTCCTCTTAACTTTATTCTTTGACGGGTACCAACTCAATGAAAAATGCATTTGTAAATCTTAAACCATTACGACCCGTTGCACGTAGATCGCTAGACGTGCATATTAACGTAATAAAATAAAGCAAACACCAAATAAGTAGGCTATTAGTTTTTGTTCATACTTTTTATAGCTCGCCGCTCCTTATAGAAATCTGAGTCGCCTTCTAACGCTCATTACAGCAGTTAATTATTCGTGGCGCGTACTGTGTTTATTAATTTACGTTAAAATTGCAAATGCGGACCGGAATGAGGTTAAACGTAAATGAGCATCGAGTTAAACTGACAGATGACAGCTGTAATCACAATTAATCAACCGACTGCTAATTGCGATGATCCGCTGTTACATGTCAGCGTTACGTTAGATTTCATAACCGTCGATTATAGATTACGGATTGATGTAAATAGTCAAATTAACCTAACAACATATTTACGTACTTATTTGTAACGGGTAGATGTCTAAAAAAATCTGTTCGATCTAATAAGTAACTTAGTAGTAATATGAACAAAAAATGGCTAAGATACATTGAAAAATGAAAAATGAAAAATGTTTTTATTTCCACCAAAATTACAAAATGAACAATAATGAGGTATGTTTACATATTTGGATGGACTGGAGCCAAAGCTAGGATAATCCTGTATTTCAGGACTCCAGGCTCACTCGTGGACATGAAGATAGTGGGGA
Source organism: Glyphodes pyloalis (assembly GCA_037074685.1). Taxonomy (NCBI): domain Eukaryota; kingdom Metazoa; phylum Arthropoda; class Insecta; order Lepidoptera; family Crambidae; genus Glyphodes; species Glyphodes pyloalis. The sequence goes on along the minus strand of JAYKKO010000003.1, from coordinate 333,968 downwards.
TATGGAGTGGAGATGAGGCATGTGTAAATGTGGTGTGTGTGTGTGTGTGTGTGTGTGTGTGCGCGCGCGCGCGTGCGCGCTTGTATGTGTGTGTGTGTGTGCGCGTGCGCTCGTGTATGTGTGTGTGTGTGTGTGTGTGAGTAGGGGCCATTAGTGATTAGTAATGGTTATTAAAATTGTAAGTAGTGATTCTGTTTCTATATAACTCAATTTCGTTAAATGAATGGCAATTTTTTGTTTACATTGGGTCGAAATTAAACGCTACGTCACTTCTTCCTACTGTTTTCACGAATCAGTGACGTAATCACACTCCTCCACTGACTTGTGTTGCGCTGAATCATAACCAAGTTAATAATATTTCAACAAAAGATACGTTTTCATTGTATTTTGAAAATCCAACTGACTTATTGTTTTTTTACCAAGACAACTTAAACACACTCGTAACGCGTTCCCACACTAACTATAAATATAGTCCAGTTCGTTGGAAAACATGACTTAGAAGTGAAAATGAACCGAAAAAGCTATTTTTTTAAAATGACGTGGCTTATTATGAATATAAGCTTTGTAGGCACCACGGAGCTTATCTTTAAATTGTCGACCGAGATTCCTTATGTGAGTTTTCTACTTTCATTTTGATCCACCAAAACATCCGTCTTGCAATATTCTGTGGTTTTCTGTCAGTTTTTCAAATATAGACATTACCCAAATGCTTGTCAGTGTCTGGGTGTTGTGATACCTTTGTTGTTTCTGATTTCTGTAACCTGGTGTTACTACTTTTATATGTATATGACGAATATACATATAAACATATTGGGAAGAATTTTAGTGTATTCTTACCACGCGGATTTTATGTTTTGACGACTTCCGTAGCCGAGAGGCAAGCGGGCCGGAGTTTGGCGTCGTGCCATCTCTGAGGTCCCGGGTTCGATCCCCAGTCGGGTTAATATGAGAAATAATATTTTCTACATTGTCTCGGGTCTGGGTGTTGTGGTACCGTCGTTGTTTCTGATTTCTGTAACACAAGTGATTAAGCTACTTACCATAGAAGCAATGCAATGTGTGTGATGATGTGTCCAATATATACATATGTCAAATTCTAATGAGATACCTACTTAAGAACACAGTGTCAAACTTGTCAGAATTTTCTATGCGCTATAACAACGTAACGTGAATTCCATCAACAAGTGACAGGAGCACGGCGCGCCGACGCCTCAACACGCAACGAGACATCACATCCGCTGTTATGCGCAAAAAGTGTCAGTAAGTGTTATGACATGTGTCACGATACATGACACCACGCTACGGGCCTTTGTCGGAGTACGGTCGCCACGCTCGAAGCTGGTTTGGGACAAAAAAATCAAACACAAACTATTTTTTATCCTAATCATTGTATTTATTTCAAACTATCTGCAGTTCACAAGTTGTTTATTGAATTTATTGCGGCATTTCTGCTCAACAGATCCAACGTTGATGCGCTGGTAGGAAGAAGTAATGGACGTGCAAAAGAATTTATTATAAATCAACTTGCAGAAATAAATCATTTCATTACATTTTATTTCGGTTTTTGTAAGATCATTGCAAATTTTTACAAATAAAATGCACATGCAAGGGGTTTGCGTTATTACGATTTTGTAAACATTTGCAATGATCTTACAAAGAACGAAATGAAATGAAATTATTTATTTATGCAGGTAGATTTCTACGCTTTCTAAGGTTAAAGCACATTAAAAAAATAAAGGAAATATCCTATAAGATCCAAATGTATGGCGACCCCAGTCTCCCATTGCCATTCACGAGTCAGTTCGCAATTGCTTTTGAGGGCAAACAAGTGATATTCGTACTGCGGCCTTAATTGGCATTCTTCACAATTCGACCATAAATATCCCGCGGCCGACGTGGACACCGCCACGAAAGCTTTTTGTTCACTTTACAATAATTATAATAAATTAATTAAAAACCATTGCATTTTCCAAACATCGGCACATGCCGCAATACTCTCCAAGCGTTATTGACTGTTTTTGTTCAACAATTAATTGGTGACACTAGAATAGTTTTATTGAATTGCAAGACTTATTAATACATATAAAAGCTGAATATTAATTTGTGGCACTTGTTGTATAATGAGACATAATGGTCTATTCAACAATCATCTTGGTATGCGCCACATTTTATGTTTTCGTCCAAAACTGTACAATAAGCCGTATTAATTTGCATTATGAAGTAAAATTTACTTCATTATTACTGCCAGGTATACTTTACAAACTTGTAAGTTTTATTTTGACTCGAAAAGGCTATAAGTGTTATCTACCTAACTTTTTAAAGTACCTAGATAACTTTGTCTTAAAAATATATATTTATTACGTTTATGCCCATTATCTAACACCTAAGTTCGTTGTTCGTTCGATCACGTTAGCATTAAGACAGCCCAATTTATTAATTTATGCAAGATCTTTGCATATATTTACTTAATTTATTGTGCTTATTTTGGGACTAAAAAAAGAAATTTGTTTTTATTTTTGCAGCTAATTAATTACTAATTCGAATTTAAGACCTCTGCGTTTCATTTTAAACATTTGAAATAAGTAAATGGGTCAAAACGGGACACCATTTTAGTAGTTAATACGAACTACTTACTGCCTGCCGTTTCGAGGTTGCATCAACCGTGGTTACGAGCTGACTCTTATTTTAAATATCTTCTACTAATACTTAAATATATTTTTAAACTTTAATGTACACAAAAGTACCTATAAGTCTGTGATAATAGTAAATAGTTTGTGAGTGAATTGAATGGAATTTAGTGTGTGCAGTGATGTGCTCTTTGAGTATACCATTGAACCCGGTAGATGGCGTAGCGATACTATTTTCCGCGTTAAGCCAGTGAGATGACAATCAGGTTCGCTATCAATGTGGAAATCAAAACTACAGAAGAACATTCTTAAATCACTTAAAGAGTTTTACTGCGTGTGATTAAGGTTTTCAGAGTTCTTGGGGACTGTTACATTATTAGCAGGGGTCAAGCCTTTAAGGTAAGGACGATAAGTCCAGTAACAGCTTTATTATACTGTACATGTTGCCCTTAAGCTAGGACCTCATTAACACTTAACATTAGGTGGGATGAGGTCATTATTGAAGTGCTTTTTAAAAAAAATACCATTACACATATCTAGCACATAAAATATGGTTTCTCAAAACCTGAACCTGTTCCTTAGGAATCTCGTTCGTAGAAAGTACACTGATAGATAGTTATCTATCGATGTATCTGTCACCGTAAGATTGTAAAAATCGTTAGATTACAATCTATCTCGCGAGATTGTAAACTGTCGATAGATTGTGAACCGTAATATTATGATTGCAATTTATCGCATTATTTTTCGCTATATTGTATATTAGTGCAAGAAAGAATACCATTAACACTATCTATAGTATAGCTCGTTAAAAACAACCTGCTGTTAATTAATGTATTATTACTCATAAATAAAAAAAAATGTAGTATCAAATTTTTTGTAAATAGGTAAACTATCGATAGTCTTAAACAATCGATAATATTGATATACTCACGAACAACCACTATATCAATGTCCTATCGATAGGATAGGATCAGACAAAAACTATCGATACCTTGGCAACACTACAATATACTCAAATTAATAAAACCATTCTAAATTCGCAATAATATCAGCGTGGCCGTATGCCTTTCTATAAATTATGTTCACCGTAATAATACCCATTCGGAATTATCTTAGAAAGTGCAGAAATTTATTTGCAGTCTGAGAAAGGTATCGGAACACACTCGCCGAACCACCTACATATTATAAGTTAATCTTTTACAACTACATCTGAAATGTTATCTGTTTTTTACGAAATAGGCTAACGCTTAATGGAAGGCGATGATGAGGCCTATGATAGAGCCAGGTGAAGATGAAAAGGCCATCTGCGGCCATCATCTATAGTCAGTTAGTTTGTTTTCTCAGAAGGCGAGCTTTTAAGATACCCTGTTGCGTATAATACTTTAAAGCAAGACAATTTTGTCTAATTCATTGGAAGAATTCGAGGTATTTATGTTATAGTGCTACCGAGGATGTGATGTACAAGTGTGATTATGTTTCCTTAAAATGTTTATTGTAACATGACTTGTATAGTATAGAGAACATCAGACTACACACTTTAGACTTTGAATCATCCTTATGTAGTAAGCATAAGAAGTTTTATCGAACTGCAAGTGGTAAACAGTGATTTGTAGTGGGCCATACATGGCTATTCAAAATATTAATGAACATCACATACATCGACCTGGAATAAAAAAAGAAGCTTGACTTATGGAAACAATCATCAACATCTACAAGAACATTATTCCTGAATGGGTATCAAACTCACGGCCAACAACAACAGGCCTCGATTGAACTTAAATTTATTACTTCCTGGGTAGGTAGTACATATAATTTTAGAATTGTTATTAGTATATACTTTATGTGAATAAATACTATTGTTCATTATTTAATAGTCATGCATGATGTAATAACGTATCTTGCTTGTTTTGTTACAATTTAATGCGAGAAATAAATAAATAAATTAATTAATTCGATTACATTGATTAGATGAGATAGCCTGTATAAAAAAAAACATGATCGGCGAACAAAACAAATAGTCCAAACCAGAAATGTTAAACCATTACTCTCAACCAACAGATCATAGACTTCATTCAAACAAAGACGTATTGTAGTCTAATTTAGTGGAAAGCAAGCAATTTCCCAATTAAAAGGTGATTACGGCAATACCCACAGCGGAGTGCGCGCGCGCACGGCGAGTAATGACGGCACCCGCCGATATTGTCTCGGGACTATCATTTGAGCACCCGGCTATTACTGGGATGGCGGCGCGAGTAGACGTACAGAGAGGGAACTTTGGACTTGGGATGAAAGTAAAACGAGGGGGATGGCCGATTTTAAAGAAGGGAGGTATCTATGTTCTCAATTCAGTGTATTTTCTATGTGTACGTCTGGACAGATTTTTTTTGTCTTGCTGAATGATCCCATGAAAATATTTCTGATTTTGATTCGGCAGTTCAATAGAAATGAAAATATAAATTATGGTTTTTATTTTTAATCACAAAACAATTGAATGGATTGACAAATTACGTTAAGACAAGAACTGAAGAAAATGACAGATCTTATCTTCTACTGTACTTGCTTGTTCTTTAAACAGATTTTTTTTTGAGGAATTGTTGCCATATGTAAAAATCTAATAGTTAAAATAAAAAAAAATACTACTATAGTCTTTTCAGATAAGCTAAATTCTATCAGTTCATCCATATGCCGTGAACTCTTGCTCTACTTATGTTTAAAAATAAAATAAAAATAAAAATAAAAATGTTTTATTTTCAGATAACTAAGATCCATAGTGTTAGTAACAATGCAAACTTATAACTATGTTAGTATTTAATAAATAATGTGTGCGTTCTCGTGATATCACACAAATGCGCAACAAGTGGACAGTCCCCACTGTCGGCGATGACCTCAAAACATTGTTGCGGCTGCCGCGTACTCGTCTTAACAGTGAGCCTGCTTTCTTTCTCAGGATGGCTGGGAAACTGACAACCCCTGTATACGCAAACATTTTCGACGCGCTACAGTAACGCAGTACAGTAGTTTAGTGCCTTGCCTCCCGTCCATAATTTTCCAACCACAGCGTCTATGTTTTTACCAAATATGTGGTAGGTAGGTTCGTGAATTATTTTATTCCGCTCCCTGTACATAAAATTTCGTTTGCTCAATTGATTTGCTTTATTTATTCACTTGTTTGCTTATATTTATATGTATAATTTATATTGTTCCATTATTATATTTATTTATCATGAACCTATGTATGAATATTCTATTCTCGTGTTTAATTTTCTGCTATTTATGATTATTAATTTTGTTATCCAGACTCACATTTTTACTGTTACCGCACCCATAAACGAACTATCTGCATGACCCGACGGTTGACTGGTAGAGAATGCTCCTAGCATTAAGTCCACCTTTCGTACTTTTTTGTGCAATAAAGTTTTTAATTAAATAAATATAAAGAAATAAGATCAAAATTATGAACAATCCCACTGTCGGACCCTGCTTCGTCCTGGTTATTTTGAAGTAAATGTAACCTGATATATTATGTTAATGTAATGCCTCATCATTCAGAACATCTAAGGCCAAATTGAACAGACACCTTCTAGGCAAACGTGTACAATCTTAGGTCTTATCTTTGCCTTAAAAAATCCACCGTTCAACAAAATCGTTTTCATAAAAAAAGTGGTACGTCCATGCAAACATTAGCGTATATAATACTAGCTGTGCCCGCGACTTCGTTCGCGTAGACTACATCCTTTCATGGTCGGTTTTTCCCCTTTCTCCCCTAATATTCAAAACAAAAAGTAGTCTATATTTTAATTCAAGTTTTGGGCAATATTTGTGCCAAATTTCATATCTCTAACTTCAAAAATAAACATTTTTCCATATAAACTTTCAAAGTTGGTATTACCCCCTTCCCCCCCCCTATTTTCTAATAAAAAGTAGCCTATGTCCGTTCTTGAGATTCAACGTATATCTATACCAAATTTCATCAAAATCGGTTGAGAGGTTCAAGCAGGAAAGCGTAACAGACAGACAGACAGAGTTACTTTCGCATTTATAATATTAGTAGGGATCAGAAGATGGTATTTTCGACGCATAACACGACACGGCACAACTGACAGAGACCTTTTAAAAAGGACAAGTCAAAGTCAAAATTGAAGTCAATATTTTTTATTCATTACATTAGTAATACTCATGAATAATCCCTATACAAGAAAAATGAAGCTACTTCCGGTTCTGGAACCTATAACTACAGAGTAGATACCAGCAAGAAACTCCGTACCTAGTTCTTTTTTACAAATGAAAGCTAAACTTTTACTAATTTTGCACCCGTCCAATTTTTATCCGTCTAATACGTTTTTTTATTTCTAGTTTTGTTAAACTATACCATACTACCACATTGTAGTTTATACAACGACACAAAATTCACCCGTCATAGTTGACATTTTAAACTTTCCAGTAAGATCCGAGTCCCTTCTGCAAGCTCGTTGCTCCGGTCATCTAATATTGCGCAAGAAACATTAAGCGTTATTCTGCATCGGCTTATTTATGCCGGCCTCGATGTGAAAGCATTGATTAATATTGTAATGAGCAGGACGGATAACCTCCCCCCTACCACGAGACCCTGGGATCCCTGGGACAGTCGCCCCACTTGTATTATAAGGAACTTATTCACAATGAAATTTTCATAAAACAAATATGGGCTCTTTAAAAACGCAGTAAGTCAATAAGTTAGATGGCAAAATTATTGTATTTTTTCAATTTTTTAGACGTATTCCAAAACTGGTCGACCCTACATTGCGATGTCAGAGTTATCGTCGTTACTAACTATATACAACAAACCAAGATTGTTAGTTGCAAGGAGATAACACCTAGGAAGCGGAAGTATTTCCATTTTTAGTAAAGTACACACCTTACGACAATTCTACAACGTATCTCCGACAGTCATTTAACCCTTCGCCGACCAAACGTTTCGTTAACGGGCAGTTCACCGACAGCATCTTTCACCAAACAGCTATTCGCCAACAGAATACAGACAGAGATACGTTCTAGAATCCGTTCCGACTGGTGAAATACCTCCACCTTACAGAAGACCGCAGCCAAATAATAATCATTTCTATGTTGTTGTGTTTCAGTGTTTCCAGAGCTGGGGGGGGGGGGGGGAAGTAGACAAGGTAAGGGTAACAAGTCTAATAACAGCTCTTATTGTGCTGTACTTGTCGCCCTTAAGCTGGGAACTCATTACCACTTAACATCAGGTAGGATGAAGTCTTGAAGTGCAATATAAAAAAATGTTCCTTATAAAATGTTAAGAGATGGCATGATCCATGGTGGTGCATGGTACGGGGGGTCAGTAATTGCGGCCGGGATAATAGCGGCGGTCGCGGCCAACGCAATAATTGCGCGTCGCGCCGCGATTTGCGTACGCGCCGCAATCTGTGATGGGAGCAGACCAGCCTTTGTTGTGTTACTAATATTAACTTGTAATAAGACCTCTTTTAACTACAATGGTAAGCATACATGCGGCCCACTAGATGATAAGCAGTTTTTTTATTTTGCACTTCCAGATTGACCTCATCTCACCTGATGTTAAGTAGTAATGAGGTCCTAGCTTAAGAGCGACAAGTACATACAGCATAATAAATCTGTTACTGCACTTGTCGCCCTTATTTTTAAGGCTTCAACCCTGCTACTAATTTAGAATGCCCCAGGAGCTCTGGAAACCTTACTCACAAGCAGGAATATAACAACATTAAAGTGATTGTTATTTAGCGGCTTTCTTCTGTAAGGTGGAGGTATTTCACCAGTTTGTATGTAATTAAATGCCCCTATTTTTTCACACCATTTGTTGATTAAACGACTAAGCTCTAATTTTAGTAAGCGATCTAACCAAACAGTCGCGCGCATTCAGAGTTTTACGTTTAAGCGTGAGTAATTACAATATTATGTAAGCTGGACATTGAAATATAAATTGAAACATGAAAAAATCACAATGGGAGCTCCCCTTTAATATTTAATTTTGTTTTATTTTATTTATTTTTATAGTGGCAATAGAAATACATCATCTGTGAACATTTCAACTGTTTTGTTATTACCGTTCTTGAGGCAGATACAGCCTCATGACAAACGAACAGGCCGACAGCGCAGTCTCAGTTATAGGATCCCGTTTTTATTCTTTGGGTACCGAACCCTAAAAAAGTTATAAGTAAATTATATAATGTAGACTTGTATTAGATGTAGAGGTGTTATGTTTTACAAACTCCAGTAAATTAGTACTAATTGGATTCGGGTGGCTAAATTCCTCTTTTGGCAGACATTTCTTCGTCGTCGTTTCGGCTTGGTAAAATATAACTGAATAAGTAGAATAGAGACTTGGAACCACTAACAATATAAGAAAATCACATCATATTGGCAAAAGCCGATAAACAGTTCCAGTACACAATATTCTATTAGCGCATCAGTGCGTGCGAGGCTCGCCCGCTGATTGGGTTTGCTTCAATAACCATAAAGCACCGGTCTGCGCCGGCGCACGTTTATGGAGATGCGCGTGCGCGTACCTACTGCGCGCAACTAGACGCGCGGAATACACGCAGCGTAAACCAAAAACGACCGACAGACGACTGATGACAGCTGATATGGAAAGTAAATTAGAAATTAGAATTAACGACTCGTAGTCGGTTGAAGAAATACGGATAGTCATTTTTGACATTTGTTCCAAAGCCGAGCGGCTTGCACAGTGAAAGACTTAGAGAAGAAGTCACTTTGATGTCGAGGAATGTTTAAGCTTAGGTTGTCTGAGGAGCGAGAGATCGATCATAAGATTGACACAGATATTGAAATTGTTTTGTTAGATAGGATGGGGACAATGGATTGTGAAGAATATTGAAGAGCAGGCAGAGTATCCTGGTATTTCTACGTTGACGTAACGGAAGCCATTTAAGTAATTTGAACTATAATTCCGATATAGCTTAGCTATTGGTGTGCTCATTATAATTTTATTCCTCATTGATATGTAAGAAATGATAGCTGGTAACCTAAAACTCATAAAATATGACGTCATCTTTGCCCAAACATTACATCCTACTATTTTTGGGGTTAACTCTGTTCACGTTTGTGAACTATAGTAAGCTTATTTAGCTGCAGTATTTTTATTCTTTAGAAACAGGTATTGCATGAAAGCTAAATTTTATTACTATGATTTTACAAGCAACCAACCAATATCTCAGTATAAAGTGGAAATAATTACCGAGGCGACGTGAGAGCCTGCGCACTGGCATTAACTGAACAAAGCCCGTAATCGAGATGCGGTGATTTACATAATGCGCCCGCGCATGTTAATTATATCCCGGGCACAGCGTAGCGAAGTGAACAGCGAGCTTGCTCTCCATAGGGTTACAATGACATCACAAAGAAGATTCGGTGGAAGGAAGTGAAAGAATAAGGCAAGCGATGTTTTGCTTAGTCGTGATCAATAATGAGTTTTAAATAAATTTATTAAACCGCCATTAATGTGCATTGAATGTCAAGCGTTTATCCACAAAGACAACTTAATATAAAATTATTCAGCTTCAGCTGAATCACCAAATTCCCATATTTCAACGTGCAATTAGCAGAAATAAACTTCACTGAAAAGTATGTGTTACAATTTAACATACAAAATACTTAAAACGCAATAATTATATGTGTACTGTTTGTAGCAACCCTTAGGAATACTATAGGAATTTGAATGATTAATAGTTCTTGGCTTGACCGCCTTGGTGTCTCGGCGTTAACAAAAAAGCGCTTGAAGGGGGATAGGTCCCAAGTGTGAAACCCCGTGAGGTCAATCTAGGAAACAAATTTATTTATAATTGGCTTGCGTTTTGTATTTTTATGAGGAGCAAAAAAACACAGTTGGAGGCCAGTCAGGTGAGGCTCACTGGCGCATTTATTAATTTATTTAAGACTTATACTCTAAGTAGGTCATTTAAGATATTGCTTTTGTTTTTTTTTACATTGATTATCTTGTAACCTATTTATTTTTTAAGGATATGTGCTTTAGTTTTCTCATATGTTTGTTTAGTTGTTCCTCACTGCTCCCGATTGCGTTGTGGCTATCTATCTGAGATTGGCCGGTATGCATATTATTGCATATTACTGAGGATGCAAGTTGGGCACCTCACGTACGAGTATACTTAATATGGGAGAATCTGTGCACTTATTTGGCGGGACGCCATGACTTTTTAGTGTTATTATCCTTGTCTCCTACCTGTGCGATGTCTGGGAGAGATTGTTATTATATTTCGTGCATGTTATTTAGCAGAAGGTCTGGTGATATTATCTACATTGTAAGGTTGAGACTGCAGCACCTAGGATTATTGATTTGGGTATTCTCGTATACTCTTAGTATGGACAAAAACATCTCAGACTTTGTAGTCTTTGGACATTGAATCGCTCTATGTCGTGCGCATGAGAATTAATACCGAACAGCTAGTATGGATTTACGTTGACCTACTGTCGGCCGTACTAAAAACGATGAAACATTTTTGGAGCTTGAACAAAATAATCTTGTATAACAGTGGGTAAAGAAATTTTAATATTGCACCTTTTTGTGTATTCTTAACTTCTTTTTAATTTTGACAATAATTGAAGACCAACAATGACTAACTAAACTGTTTTATTTTATATTAAAATCAAATAATACAAATTGCACCCGGAAACAATCAGCAATTTTCAACCTATTAATGTCCCATAATATACAATGAGCGTTAGCTTAGTCACCACACTATCCAATAAAAAAATACGAAATATATTCGAGTCGATCGATTTTAAGAGAGGTAGTGCATAGCGATTTATCGCTCGAACTGGAGCAGCCCGACTGGTAAAATACCTCCACCTTACAGAAGACCGCAGCCAAATAACAATCACTTCTGTGTTGTTGTGTTTCTGCGTGTGCGTAAGATTTCCAAAGTCAAGTTGGATCGGCCGTCCCCATTTCCCCCCCCGACCACCATGTGGGGCCCGCGTAAGCGGCCGCTTAGCCGATTACCCATAACACTGCCACTAAGGCGATGAGGTCCAACTGGGGAGTTTTAGTTGGTAGCCCTAGGTAGGCGGTAAGCAGAAGAGGCGGTACGGTGCGTCACGCATTTCTCCCCGTCAAAAAAAAGGACTTGATTACTACTTAACATCAGGTGGGATGAGGTCAATCTTGAAGAGTAATATAAAAAAAAAAGATCTGGGGATCATACCCAAAACCCAGCGATTAACTTAAACCAATAATCTATCGTCACTCGTTCCATTGTTCCCAACGAAGGCGCTTCAAGAGGTGTTTGTGTAGGCGAGTCACTCAGTCGTCGCCTCGTTCGGCGCAGGCGCACCTATTTATTCACAGAATTAATTTCAATGTTTGCTTTCGATAAGCGATTAGCGAACGGCTTTAAGCAGGGCTGTCTCTCCAAATTAACGATCAGAATGAAATGTATTGATTGACTTGTCCTCAAATAAAAGAAATAATGTCTTGAACGAATATCATACTTGATGTTTTTAAATTTCCTTAAAGAACTTTTAACATTAACTAGTAACACCCAAGTGGCTCCCGACTGCCGAGTGTGACTCAGACTGACCAGCAGCGTTTGGTATTTTGCATTTGATATTAAGTAAAGAATAAGCCTAATAAAATGTACTTCGCTACTGGAGCTGTTATTGTACCCTTGGGACCACAACAAAAAATATTAATATAAGACGTAAATTGTACTTGAATATGTCTGTAAAATCATTTTCTGTAAATTGAATATGTAGGGCATAGCGAGAACTGGAGCAGCCCGAACTGTAAAAGACCTGCCTGCACCTTACAGAAGACCGCAGCCAAATAACAACCACGTCTGTGTTGTTGTGTTCCTGCGTGTGAGTAAGGTTTCCAGAGCTCTTGCGGGGTGCTACATTAGTAGCAGGGGTCAAGCCTTCAAGGTAAGGGCGACAAGTCCAGTAACATATTGGTTATGATGAACTGGTCACTCGTAAGCTAGGACCTCATTACCACTTAATATCGGGTGGGATGAGGTCAATCTTGAAGTACAAAAAATATTAAAAATAAAAATACCACTTGCATTGCTTATTATTTGCATATTTGTATTTTGGGGAGTGTGGTAGTAATCAAATCGTGTCGCCACTAATTCCCGTAGTAGCCCTGCGCCTGCGCCGCGGGACGAGTGTTATTTGCGCAAGCTATCAGACAAACAAACAGCTCCATTGTCGCCGTAATCAGTCACGTCCACGCTCCAATTATTGACACCTATCTGGAAAAATCCCCGTCCCCAACCGCTAATTATGTTATTAGATATCCTACTGACTAACATTATAAACGCGAATGTTTATAAGAATATATTATAGAGGTCTGGACCTATGTTTGTTACTCTTACACGCTACCATTATCCGTAACCGAGAGTCAAGCGGGCTTAGCTTGGGCGTTGCGCCATCTCTGAAGTGTAGGTTCGATTCCCGGTCGTGTCAATATAGAAAACGTACTTTTCTCAGTTGTTCCATACTCCCAACACGAGCATATAATATAATATATATATCATTTCAGTATATTATTTTATTGAAACCGGTTTACTATTTAATAAATAATGTGACTTCACCAAAGATAAATCCACCACTGATGCCGGAGTGGCGGTCATCTAGCATATATATGAATGCGTGGGAGAGAAAGCAAGATGCCATTGGTATTTTTTGCAAATAGTCAAAGGCATTTGATTGTGTCTATCATGAATCTTTGCATCTGATATTACAACACTATGATATCTCAAGTCCTGCCATATATTTAATATAACATAATTTACTGAAAAAATGGCTCCGTTAAGATTAACTTTTTGTATTTTACACAAAAAGTCTTAACGAAGCCATTTTTTCTGGCCATCCACTAGTTATGGGTGTGCCCTAGGGCTCTATGTTAGGACTTCTTCTCTTTTTGATTTATATAAATGGGCTTCCTCACTTTTAAAAGTCTATGTAAGATTAGATTATTTGCAGATGATACGGCTTTGTTTTTAAAGTTGACAGTCATAGACAATGTAAATAATGCTATCAAACAAGTTTTGCATTGATTTACTTCTAATAACCTTGTCCTCAGTTCAAAAAAGACTAAATGCATTAAATTTACCATGACACATATAAGACAAGTTAAAAAGAGATGTTTAAACAGCGAGACTAGTTTACTTCAGCTATTTTCATATTTTAATGTCATACTACTGCTGCTCAGCTTCTGGCGTAAAACTATTTTTGTATTACAGAAGAGAAGCTATCCCATCTGTTTGTGATAATTAATTTAAAACACCATTCTCCTCAAGAAATTTATTTTAGACAACCATTATTTTGTTTGACATTATTATATTCTTTTTTATTCTTTTTAAATTTGAAATTAACTATAAAGATATCAAGTAGGTTTGAACACCATCTCTATAGGTCTCGGTTCTGGGTGTTGTGATACAATCGTTGTTTCTGATTTTGGTAGCACACATTTTTTAGCTACTTACCACGAGATCAGAGCAATGGGTTGTAATGTTGTCCAGTATTTATATTTAGTTTTTTAGCCGCTGATTTGTATGCAAACTGAATGCAGAATACTCGGTCTGCGCTTTTTATTGGCTGCAATTATTTCTGCCACGTCGTCGTCTCATATTCGTCAGTTCGAATCTCTGAATGACATCGGTGACGTGAGTCTAATGCATAATCGGCTTGTTTAGCGGGTTCGATTCACGGAGCGACTGTTTCGTAAAAACGGCCGCCATTGATGCCCATTGATACTGGCCCTGGGGGTAATTAAGAGCGGGTTCTGATCCGCTTCAGACGGTTGAGGAGCGTAGCAGTGTGGCCGGCCAAGTTCGAAGAAACTAAACCTAACCTAGAAAGAAACCTTGATTTCACACTCTACTACGTTCTCTCAGTAATAGGAAGAATATTATGGACTTTTTCAGTTTTTTCATAAATAACAAATTGGTCTGCAAAGAAAGATCCTTTTGATAAAAAAATATAATTGGAAGCTATGACACCTATTGTATTACTTATTGAAATCTAAAAATCTTTTTACAAACAAACTCGATCTAAGCTTTAAAATTATTTACTGCAAAAATGTTATGACAACATTGCATGCAGCGTTTTTCAAAAGTCTGCTAAAGAAGTCACTTAAAGCGAGAAAAATCCAGGGTTCAATTTATTTTTAATCAAGTCTGTTTAGAAAACCCATTTTCCTAAACTTGCTTGAGTTTAGGTGTGAGGTTGATGTTACCCGTGAGTTATCCAATACAAAAAAATATGATTTCAAACCAATACTTCCTAAGATTGTTCGAACAAACAAACTCCTCAGCAGCTTTATAATACAAGTGTAGATTTGTCTATAGTCCATATCTTGTAACTTTCCTAATTTCCTTAATTGAGTTAGAGCTTTTTGGGCCTGGGTGTTGTGGTACCGTCGTTGTTTCTGATTATTTCTGTGACACAAGTACTTACCACAAAATCAGAGCAATGAATGTGATGTTGTCCAATATTTATTTATTTATTTAACTACCAGACTTGGCTTATGTTTCCACTTGTGTGGTGATAAACATTATTCGGCGCAGCGATGCTGTCTGACGTCTACTTTTGTTCATGTTTTAGTCCGATCAGTTTTGTGAACATGTTCCGTGAAGCAACTTGGTGCTTAGGCAGGTTTGCATTCGAGCGAGGTGGCTGCAGCACTAATTAGCAGGTTTTTATATCTTTGCATACCGACGACTTCAATGAGAATGGTTTCTTCGGAAGAAGTATGTCACAATGAAACTGAGGTTGGCATTCAAACGATTAGGACTTTTAAGGTGCACTGGTAGCTTTGAATTAAATCTTGACTTATGTTACAATCTTCAAAATGACGCCGTAATATTCTGATTGACGTCATAGGTTTCCCAAAAGTTATAAAAACTTGCTAAATGGTGTTATACATCATTTACTCTCGTTTGAGCCTGCATGCAGGCCTAGCATGCACCACGTGACTAAATTTTATCGCGGTCTGAACAAACGTTAAAATCAATTGAAGTCAGTGCGTCAGCTTCTGATTGGCTGAAAATACGAGTGCGGTGAGCTATTAGCCAATCAACAGTATCGAAACTTTTGTCGTCTCATGCGTGATATTTGACATATTGCGCATGCTAGGCCTAATAAACACACTAAAAATGAGGTGCTTGTGACTTAATAGCGACAAAGGTTCGGAAACAATGCCGAAAGTCAAGCTATGCTGCAGTCCTGTATTTGATGGGTGACCATTATCGATTAGTATCTCGTGTTTTAGAAGGCACGTTAAGCTGATGGTCCTGGTTGGAACTCGATATAAGTCGTAAGAAATCATATGGCCGCTTAATACCATCTGACAGTATTGTTGATTATGTTAAGGACACATTTACATTAGAGATAGACGATAAATCAGAGATTCATGGACGCACAAAAGATAAGATATACTGTAAATTCAGACCGATTTTCGTCAGTATATAAAAGTAGTTTCTTTAGAGAAGTACGTTAAATTAATAACATGAGGCGTGTGATCTGGATTTGAGCGTAGTGTCATCACTAAGGTTCCGGGTTCGATAACGAAAACGGAATTTTCTATATTGTAGACCCTATACAATATAGAAAATTCCGTTTTCTATATCTGGGTATGGGTCTGTTTTGGTACCGTCGTTGTTTCTGATTTCTGTGACAAGAGTGCGTTAGCTTCTTACCACAGAATTACAGCGTACCTGTTTATATATTTATCTATATTTTAATTATTTCGCACCTTAGCACTGTTACCGCACCCATAAATAAACTCTGCATAACCCAAATGTTGACTGGTAGAGAATGTTCATGGCAACAAACTGTTTAAATTTTATGTTGCAATAAAATTTTAAATAAAAGGACAACTTAAGATTTAAAAAAAAAAGATGAAACAAATACCATAAATCAAAGATCTGTATAATCTAAAAAGTATATAAGCCTGCAAGATAGTAAAACTTGCATTATTTTCAAAGATAATGCCTCTTGTCAATAAACACTTTGTTAATCTCTTTTTTGTCCATTTCTTAGCAGGTGTATATTGACGTACTTTCTGTACGTCAATAAACCACGCTTTTAAGGCTAAACTGCTTTCATCAGCATCAGAATGGATAATTTGCGGCAAAAGCACTTATTTTACAAGTCAACTGCGGTAATGCGATTCAGGCTGTTTGTCTGGCGGAGTGTGGACATTACAACTCGTATGGATTTACAGGCTGGGGTGGCCACAACACAAACTCTAGTAAGATTAATGGATTTATTTGTTAAAAAAAACAGAATACTAAAAACAATTGTAGTGGCTATCAGTATAGAATAGAAATTATTTGAAGAATCAGGAAAATTTTCTCTTCCTTCCTTTCCCAGATTTTTCCTTCCAACTGTAATGGAATGAAAAAATCTGAGAGATGAACTATTTCTGTTTCTTTAAAATACTGACAGTTCGTTTAATCTCGATAGTCACTCTAAAGAGATACAAAGATTATACGTAGCTTATGTATAGTGTACATAAATAATGCTATTAATTGCCAAAAAATTTAAGACACTAACTTTTTCTTTTATCAACATGTTAATGACATTTACTAAGTTACTTTACGTTAACATTTTGCAACGTCACTTCTTTGTACTAAAGCATAAAATATGTTTACATGTATTTTGAAAATCTAAACGACAAACCAAATATAATCATTGTTTTTATCATTTCTAAAGACACACTAACAGCATACATTTAAAAAACTTAAACTATAAAAGTAATGATTATGATATTGTATCATCTGTACCTACGCTTAAAGAAATTGTTCTGTACAGTTTACATACAGTACATCTTATATTTATGAGACTCCCCATGATCCGAACAACCAGAACTCTAGTTGCAAAATCTGACACCACCCAAACAACCGGTCTCATTGCATTCCTCAACTTAGTATCACGCGTATCATACAGCCTGGCGACCCTAGCGCTCGAAATGTGTAATCAATTTTAATTACTTCGCGTCGAGTCGCTTAAGGGCGGCCATAAGTCATTACCGTCCGTTTTGGGCGAACGTCTCTATCGGCGCATCGTGGGAACGGCCGCCGACACGAGTACCACATCGACACAGAATCTGTGATTTGTACACAGGAAAAGTTATGGCACTTGTGTCTAGACATTGACAGGAAATTATACAGAATTTCCATAGGATAGAATATCGTTTGTTTGCGTAAAAAGTGGTGTAAAGTTGGTAAACAAAAAGCTTACATTTCACCAGAACTAGACATGCAAATAATTTAGCACAAATTAAATACAAATGATTTACTCTTTTTAATTATAAATCTTACTAGCTGTGTTAACGACTTTGTTCGCGAGAACTCTCTCGTGGTCGGTCTTACTCCCATGTCTCATTATATTCGAAACAAAAAGTAGTCCATTTCTCTCAAAATTTCGTATCTCTAAGTTAAAAATATTTCATTTTCCCATATAAAATTCCAAGGGTGGTATTATCCCCATCCCCCATATTTTCGAAACAAAAAGGCTACTTTTTGTTTACCTCTAAATCGGATACAGGCTACTGTATCCGATTTAGAGGTTTAACGTATAATTACACAAGATTTCATCAAAATCGGTTCACTGATTCAGACGTGAAAGCCGGACGGACACACAACAGACAGAGTTACTCTCGCATTTATAATATTAGTATGGATGTCTTGATGAAGTCCCACAAGTTATTTCTTAAGGTATTTATTCAAATAATTGTAGGTTTTTAGCTTAATTATTGGATAAACTTACTCATAAATACATTTGATGAGTCTTTGTTTTAGGTAAATTATTGTTAATTTGTGGTTATTTATACTTCAGTATTCATTAAATGATTTTTGTTTAAACGATATTTCATCCAAGCTATGTGCAAGCCTTTTTGGGTACTAGTTAAAAGCTTAATTGTTACATAATAAGTATCCCAAATACATAACTCCATCCTACGCCTTAGTCTTATTGCATTATGTACATGTATTACATATATTATTATGTTTTAATTGGGTGTATTAATATCAGAAGGCATCTGCGGTATGCTTTAGTTTAAACAGATGGGATGTCATAGGTTTTATAGCACCACATTACAATCTGTAACGTGATACCATATAGAATCTCAAGAACAATGGTCAAGAGCGACTAGACCAGCAATACTCTATTAGACAAAGATCTAAATGCTGATGCCATATTTGTTAGAAATCTGATGCACTATGCTATCTGATTCTCAAGTTAATGAAAGCCCGGCTACATAATGACATATGAAAACGTAATGATATGAGTGGCCTCTGACCAGTTTAATTATATTTAAACTATTTTTGATAACAATCTGATCGTATACAATTTCTTTTTTGTTTTATTTTAAACTATTTGCTGCTATCTGATTCCGTTTTCGTTTACCTATTTTATAACAGGTAATTTTGTCTTACAATTATTTCTTTTGCGTTCAGCTTCGTATCACTTTAACTTCTTTATAAATATTGTATTGTTGTTACTTTTTACATAATTTATTAATTTCATCCAATCACGTATGTTTCAACCAATGTTGTATTATTTTTTACTTATATTTTGCTTACATAACAATTAGCAGTGGTTTGGCCCTTCCTTGTAGAAAACTGGAAACATACTATTTCATTATTATGTGAATGTGTACATAAAATAAAACAAAAGGAACCATTAAGATAAATAGAAATATTTCAGAGCGATTGATCCTTAGCCATATTTATAAGTCGGCGACAATCGCAGCTGTTTTTGCGTCCCGTGGGAGACGATGCGCGCGCGCAGTATGACGGACGCGATGATATTACATGACCATATTTATCATCGCTTTGATTTTCATTCAGAACGGGAATAGCGAGAAAAACGACGGGAAATGTGTGGATTCGAATCATGTATGGCTGCCTGTTAAGAGCAGTGGGAAAGAGAGAAGATTGCAGTGTGCGCGTTTATTATAGATAGATATACTTTTGCACAAAAACTTAACAGAAATAGGTTTTACAGATTGATTATAGTACAATTTAGGCGGTCTTATCGCTAGAAAGCGATCTCTTACAGACAACCTTAAGGTAGAGCACTATACTAACTGTAGTAAAATAAGTGCATAATACTGATTATGCACTTTTTACAAGCTTTTATTTAGTTTCACCTGTCCCGTTGTCTGTCGTTCTGTAATCGAATCTTGCAACTTAAATTTGATCCACTTCCCGGTTTCCGATTGAGCTGAAATTTAGAATGCATGTATAAATCGGATGACAATGCAATGTTATTGTAACATAGAGCCGATCTGATGATGGAGCTGGAAGGTGGCCATAGGAACTTCGTAATTAAATGATGCAACCCTATCAAGTTTGGGCTCATTAGATTCGTCTTGACAAGTACTTTGATACTATATGGTAACCAGGGTCTGATGATGGAGCCGGAAGGTGGCCATAGGAACTCCGTAATTAAACGACGCAACCCCATCGAGTTTGGTCTCGTTTGATTCGTCTTGACGAGTCTCTTGCTTTCGTCCCATATTAATTATATATGATTGATTGGATGGATGACCCAATGCCAAGGTGAGCACGTACCGAGGGCTGAATGGTATGAGAGTGTATAAACATGTCTTGCCGCTAACGTTGCGCCTCAGGGTACCAGGGCGAACCCTGTTGTATTGTAGCCCTTATCCCTCTACAACGGACCTCTGGGGGGATGGACCGTTATTTGTCCTATACTCGTGGGAATAACATGAAGAAAACAGAAACAACTACACAAAGAAAACGACGTTTAGAGAAGGCGAAATTGAAGAGACAGGAGAAGACGTCGTAGTAAATCTCGAATTAAAAATAGAGGTACTAAAAAGTTAAAAATAAAATTAAAGAAAAAAAAACCTTTTTAAAAACAAGCTTTTATTATTAAATGAACTAAAAAGTTAAAAATAAAAGCATGTTACATTTAATACAACACAACATTTTTCTCAACCTATCACAATGTATGTTGTGTTGTATTAAATGTAACATGCTTTTATTTTTAACTTTTTAGTTCATTTAATAATAAAAGCTTGTTTTTAAAAAGGTTTTTTTTTCTTTAATTTTATTTACAATTAGAATTTGGTTCAGATAAACAAAATATCCGGTATTTGTAGTTTGTTGGCTATATACTCCGCTTTTTAAGGAATTAGAATTAGAAGTAGTGTAAAGAAAAAAGCAGAGACAAAATACAAAATTAAGACAAATTACAAAAAAATAGGATATTTAATTTGAAAACGACATTAAAATATTTGAAATTATGATTCATAAGGGGAACACTAGTACAGTGAATCATAATGATTTTGAAAAGAGTACCTTAGTGTCGAGTTTCTTGCCGGTTCTTCTCGACACCATCAACATTCCGAACACGACGGCAGAATACTGAATTTGGACTGACGGATCATAAGTGCTTTTGTAAAGCTTACATGAATAAAGATAATTATTTATAATATTCTATTTAATTTTGTATTGTAGTACATCGTGGGCTCTTTTTTCCGTAACACAAGTGCTTAAGCTACTAACTTTCAGATCAGGCAAATGTAGATATGTGATTCTTTTAATCCTTACCCCTACTTTTCGAAAGTCGATTGGATTTTCTTTTTCAAATTTTTTATGGAATGTATGATGGAATGGAATTAATGTAGATAGTAGTTGCAGTAACAAAATACTTTTATACAATAGAAATAACTGCTTAATTGTAGATTGAACACCATTACTTATATACCCATTACAAAAATATCACTAACGCCACTCGCTTGCGTTGGGAATTAACAAGAGCCAAAGAGGGCTTTTGCTATTTTTCTATCGGTTGAAAGAAGAAAGAAAATACATTTATTGACATTACAAAATTAACAAACAAATACAAGGCAAGATAATTATTACAGATATTGAAGTACCTTGTAAGGCCAATTTTGGTTTTCCCTTAGCAAAATGGTGGTTGGGTTCCACTAGAATACCAGCACTGCTGGGGTGTTAAATATGCCGTAGCAGCATTTGCTGAGGTGAAACCCTAATTAGCCTCACAAGGTACTTTTAGTTTTACGTCTATAGTCTAGCGTGTGTTTGTTTGATAATTATGTGATGGTTAATAAATGTTTATTATTTCTTTCTTGCTTTCCATTATTAGCACATAAAGTTCAGTCTGTGTGGTGTTCACCTGAAGCGTTTCCCGCGCGTTTTTGCATCGATTTACCGAATCAGTATGCGCGGGACGCCGGTCTGCGCATACGCATACCTATAATGCGTTGACGTTTGTTTCAGAAATAATACTTAAATTATAATTACGCATTGAATGCCCATTGTTTCTATCTAAATAAATTAAAAAACAGGATATCTTTATTGTGTCGTAGATTAAGCAAAATCTATTTGCAAATGAAATATCTTCCTATTTACTTACCTACTCGTAATTTTGCTTTAGTTAGGGAAAAATACGAATCTTTTTTTAACCAAATTTCTAATAAATCCGATTTCCAGTTGGCATAACATATACAATCGAATTTTGGATACTTTTCCAAAAAGGACTAAGCCTCCTAGGATGTAGATAGCTTCCGATAGACGAATTAGATAATTATAGACCGTTAAAAGGTTGCTTTCCAGCATCAGGTATCTTTCATAATGATATTCGTAAGTACAGAATGTGAACTTTAGTGATGTCAATATTTTAAAGTACTATAAAATACATTGTATACGCTGCAAGCTGCTAATTAAGGATTTCAATAGCGCCTGCTATGGTAATCAAGCAGTAATTACAAAGAACTTTAACAGTAACACTTGCCAATTGCAAAGTGACTGACTGAATACCGATCAAAATAATTTAAAACTAGTTCAAAAATGTTATCTGAATACGTGACACAAGTTCTCTATACTAAGAATTCAAAATGTCACCCAGACAACAGAGCGCAGTTTACAAATTTAACATACGGTAATGTCTGCACAAATATTTCTCACCTGTAAAGAATGTGCCCTTAGCCAGCCCAATTGTTACGGTACCATAAGTGACTCGTCGTATCAATGAGCTTCGATTCTAACAACCTCCAATTTTCCCTCCTAAACATTCCTAACCTTGCATGTGAAGATGCTTGCAGCTGGGAGGCGAAAAACCGAAGTGCTGGAAGCACCAACAATTTTGTACGGGCACCAGATGAAACCACTTGTGTGGGATAAACGAGACTATTCGCAGGAACGCCTTTGAAATAGGCAAAATTTAATTCACTTGATTTGTTTTCTGAATAACTATGTTGTTTGCTTATCTAGAATAGCATGTCAAAGGCAAGTTCAAGCTTATAAAACTGCCGATATAAAAGTTATGAATGAACACCATTCATTCTTGTATTCAAGAAAACAAGGTAAAAATAAAGTTAAAGGGCAAAGTTTTGACACACGCGTGTGATATAAACTAACTTTAGAGTGAAGATTTGAGTTGATTATGTAGTACTTATATGTGACAAGGTGTAATTTTAGTAATAATCTCGATAGTTGGCTTTGTTTTTTAGAAACCATGATAGACGTGACATAGGTATCTACCATAACCTAGTCTCTTACTTGAAACACAGCGGGTAGTCAAGTTTTGATATAAAACTACGCCATACTATATCCAATCTTATTTCTGTAACCCCAGGAGATCGCATACCGACATACTATTACTTTATTATGTAAACACACGCGTTGACATGTGTTTTACCTTAGCAACGTTTTTTATTAGTAGTTTATCTTTTACCACGAATTTCTATACTCGTATATATTTTAATACACAATACCATGCTTTATTTGTAATGTGAAGTACAAAGTTTCTTGGTGGGATCATCTCTGTAAGTTATAGGTTCCGAAAGGAGATAGCGTAATGTGCATTATACAGACTTTTCATAAATATTACTGATGTAATTAACGTGAAAAGAAGAATATTGAATATAATAGTGTTGTAAAGGTTTGTTTGTAAACTTTATTGCAGAAAAAAAGTACAAAATGTAGACTTAATGCTAAAAGCATTCTCTACCAGTAAATCCTTGGGCCATGCAAATATAACTATCGTTTACGGGTGCGGTAACAGTAAGAACGGTTGGAGAATGGCCGGATCCCGAATTCCTCCACCTGCAATTGGCGACACTATTCGCATTCGACAAAAACAGTTCACCGTCCCGCGTCCATGTTAAATCAGTCGGAGGCAAATGACGAGCCGGTGATTACGGCAATTAAAGCCTCTGGGAGCGGCCCGAGGGGCCGGGGGAGGGGGCAGAGGAAGGTGGGCAAAAACCTGCGCGCGCGCATCACCCGCTCATACATATGCGCGCCGGGGCCCGCGCGGGCCGTGGGAGATGTCGGCCGAATATGACTGGGAATCCCAAGCGCTCAGGTGTCTGGTGACGGGGGATCAGGTATGCCGCTTTGTATGTTGAAGAAGTTAATGGTTCGCGTTGTGTTGGTTAAGGCTACTCCTATATATCCTATGACAGGAGGCGTGGAATATAAATAGAGACAAAGTCAAAAATACCGGATTGCTTTTAATTCCTTAGATGGTTGTAAAATAAACACTGGACTGGTATTTTATCATTTGCCAAAATAAGGAAAGAATCTTTAATAAAACGAAGCAAAGTTGCGGGAAGGGTCACTGGTGGGTATACTTATGACGTCATGCGACAATTTAATGTATCGCCGTTATATATTAATAAGAGGGAAAATTGCAAATGTATATGTCACATATTTTTGGATAATCTAGCAGATAGATTAAAAACCAATTCTTAGTCCGCTCCCCTAGCATTGCTCTTCAATACATAATTATTATAAGAGTGCAATTATAATTATTATACCCTTGGAGTGCATTGTCAGTATTCTAGAAATAACTCTCTTTTTTGGTGCGCTCTCTGGCCTAGCATGGACTAAGAAAATATTTGTCAATGCAGACGACTTCCGCTGCCCGAATTCGGCGTCTCGTTCTCGTCTTTGAGGTCCCAGATTCAGTTCTCGGTCAACTCAATTCATTTTTATTTGGAAAGCCAACAGTATTTTCGCTGTTTCGGTGTGGAGGGTTTTCTACAGAAGAAAAAGCATGGTCGATAACTGTTTTTGGTTTTAATTATTTAATTTTGGTATATAAACATTAGTAGTGTTGATTTGTCGAATGTTGAATATTGATAAATAATTTAAAAATGTACAAAGTGGACCATATTTCAAAGTGTAACAATTTATTTAACCAGCAAAAATCTTGACTGCTGCAAACTTGCAATAGAATTTAATCACGTTCTTACTGGGTAACCCTTAAAATACCTTTTGAAATATTAAAGCTTATAGCCTTAGTTATCGACAGCACTAAACATGTCTACGCAAATTAATTTACTAACACAAACGAAGACTGCAGACCATCAAACGCTCACACGAAGAGACAACGCGTTGCTGCGGAGAATTTATTCCGCAAATAATATTTGTGTAAACGATTCACAATTTAGCACCTTCAGGTACCAACTTGAAAGAAATATACAGACGGCCCTATCTTAATGGACTAAGGTGTTTTTTCGAGTTGTGCAGTGTGCAAATGCAGTTGCTGCGTTGATGTAACAAGTGCAATAAGGACGCGCTTCTCTCGCGCGCACGGCGCATGCGCGGTGTTGCCTGCACCTACATTGCTATATTATTTATTTTTACTTCTTAAAGTCACAAATATTTTACTGAATAAATCAATAAAAATTGAGCATCTTCCTCTGACTTAATAACTTAGAAAAAAAAATAACTTACATATATCGACTAAAGGTGGACCCAAATGTGTATTTCAACTTTCTGACTTTTAAAATATAAATACAATGAACATCGCCGAATCAATATTGCAAGCATACTTGTGTTATGTTATAGAACTTTTTGTGGGACATGGTCAAAGTCTAAATCGTTTTATATAGATAATATAAACTACATTAGTAACACTTATGAATGGCTATCCATACTAATATTATAAATGCGAAAGTAACTCTGTCTGTCTGTCTGTCTGTCCGTCTGTTACTCTTTCACGCCTAAACGGCTGAACGGATTTCGATGAAATTTGGTATAGGTATACGTTGAATCTCAAGAACGGACATAGGCTACTTTTTATTAGAAAATAAGGGGGGGGGGATGGGGGTAATACCACCTTTGAAAGTTTATATGGAAAAATGTTTATTTTTGAAGTTAGAGATATGAAATTTGGCACAAATATAGCTCGAAACTTGGATTAAAATATAGACTACTTTTTGTTTCGAATATTAGGGGAGAAAGGAGTAAAACCGACCATGAAAGGATGTAGTCCACGCGAACGAAGTCGCGGGCACAGCTAGTCTCTATATAAAGCAAACGATACTATCATCGGCTCAGAAACTATATCTCGGTAGAGAAGATTTAAAAGATTGAAAGCTACTTATAACTATTTTTGCATCTATCCGTGCGTCTGGATGCAAAAATACTAGTAGTTTTCATTGTTTGATTTTGTAAATTGTAAAAAAATAGTATAAATGTAGGTATATAATGATGTTAGGATAACAGAAATAGAGATTAATTAATAGATACGCAATAAAACTTTTTAAAATTAAGTTAAACAAAGTGTAAGACACTTCAACGGGACAGCCACACATAGTAAACTAACATTTGATGAATAATGAGCTTACAAAATAAAACAAACACATGCGATACTCCATACACAAAAGTGATGGTTCACAACTAAACTTAAAACGAAATAATGTTCCCTATATTGTTTCGTATGAATTTCTTATTGACTTTCTTTAACAAGTCAAACTACTAGCGGAGACCGGGGAAGGGATTAAAGTTATGACAAGAAGCGTAACGACCGGACGCGCGGATCTCAGAGGTGCACAATGAATTCAGTGACAGTGGGGAATGTGAAAAACAATCTTTCGAAAAGAGATGTGAAGGTATGATAACTTCTGAAATTAAATAGAATTTATGAAGGATGACATTTTTCTGTTTCTTTAAAATACAATGTTAAATGTAGTATATAATCAATTAATAGTTATTTTAGTTAGTTTTCAAAATACAAGGATGTTTTTTTTGCTTTTGAAGCAACATAAATAAAAATTAATGAATATACAGTAAGGTTAAGTGGTGTATGTTTACGTCACTTATTCTTAAATACTACACGAAGAAGTGATGTCGTGCTAAATTTAACGCAATCACTAAATTTTTTTCGTCTTCAAACATAAACAAGATAAAAAAATCTTGTCTTTAATTTTGGACCAAACCAATTTTTTTAGTTATCTACGCACTTGGCGTATGTGTAGTTGGTAAGTAAGGAAAAATTTTTGAGATTAAGAGATAATTAAAAAGCACTATAATCATTACTCTAAAACACTAGAATTCTGTTTTAATCAAAAGCGTATTTTAAAATTCTACCAATTTTTATACACGCTGGGCGGAACACAATGATTTCGCGTTGTAACTATGCACAGTGACATCTATTGACAATATTTTGGAACTAAATTTTAAGCAACGAAAAACTCTTACAATAAACAATTACCTACAAGCCAAAGGTTTTCTATTGACTGTGTCTGGTGGGAGCTGCGCAGGAGTGCAGCGGGCGATCCGCGCACCAATGTAATTGCGTGCGCGCGAGTACCATAAACAAAATTGTGAGACTTTGAATATCGCTGCCCCGCAGTTTGGGTGCGGCTACGTATGCTACTGGTACACTCTGCCCGTTTTGTAGCTTGGCACAAAAAAATCTGTGCAATTTTAATATTATATTTTTTCCTTCTTTTTTTTTACAAGACAAGTCGTTTTCTTGATAAAGTATAACAACCATAATCTGCTCCCAGTTTTTCAAGACGGCATCCTTGGCACAATGGAATTCACGTCCCCATAATCTTGGATTTAAATTTATATTATCTTGACTGCTCTTGATCTTTCAAAAGAACATACGTCCAAACGGCCGGTAATGGTGTGGGCTTGATATAAAACTAAAATAATGAATCAATCATAAATACATAAAACATAAATTTTCACCAGATCACCGTTAAAATTATACAAAAAAACAAAAGTCACTTCCGTATTTTAGCAAAACTTCTCATACTAAACGTGGAAAATATTGTTATTTTCTCGTCCACGACACGATGTGGCAGTAACTTACCAGCCAGCATCAGCCGCTGATAATCTAGTTAAATATATTTATTGTAGCGCGGCCCCACGCCTCGTGCGCCGGCGCATGATTTAGCGCAGCCTCGATACCGCATCCATTACGCCATGTACCTCATTAATAGTTTAATTGTTGCCATAACTTCGCGAGCGGTGTGATTCCTACAATAAATGTAATTAAAAGTTAGTGTAAATATTTTCGATGTAGTTCGTGACGCGCAGCAGTAGACGATCTACACTAGTATTGTTTTGAATAAACCCAAAAACTACAGTATCAATTTCAAAAATTCTTTCAGCATTGTAATACTACAATCACACTGAGTCACAAAGGCTCCAAAAGATAGCTCCACGCGTTTGAAGTCGCGGGCGTCCGCTAATAGTTAATTGTTTTCTGCCCACGATTGAAAACTCAAACTCAAACTCAAATATTTCTTTATTCAAGTAGGTTACATATAACACTTTTGAATCTTCATTGAATACAATGCAAAGTGATTCTACTTCCGGTTCGGAACCTATATCTACCGAGAAGACACCGGTAAGAAACTCAGCAGATCATTTACAGTATCAGTATCTAACTTATTGCTATGTGTAGCTCACTTTGGACCAAATCATATAGTTTTGGTTTTGATGAGTGATGAAACAAATAAGTGAAGAAAACAAATGCAAAAAGCATCAGGTTTTTGAAATACATGTATTTTATACATATCCCACAATGATTGAAGTTTTAGAAAGGAGTATTGTTGAATCTTGTATTTTAAAGTAATTTAGCATACTAGTATTTTGAGTTAGAGTATTGTGTTGCTCAAATAAATAATATGGAAGAATTTAGATCACCTCGGTGGCGAAGTGGCTAACGTAGGTGCCTACACCGTGAAAGGTTGTATGCCCCTAATAATAGCCTTCATAATAATTTCATTCATTTTTATTTGGTGCTCATACAACAATAAGGAACTTAGTTTGATACCATTATATAAGGTCTTCTCGACAGAATCAACATTCCAAACACGGCAGTATCTAGTTTCACTTCAATCTAATGATTAATAAATGCTTTTGTAAACGCTGACATGAATAAAGCCATTTTTTATTATATTTGTGTGATAGTTCCTTTTTAGTGGTTTCCCAAGTCAAATCAGTTTTATACCTCAAACTAATGAATCCGTGTTTAGGACACCTCTTTTAATTGCCGCAAAGAATAGAAACGTCACAAAATATCGTACCCCTATTTATACTGGAAGTCGCATAGGTCACCCACAAACAGCCTCTTCAAGTATTGTTTCTTATAATGTGAACGAAGTTGTAGGTACCTTGTATTATCTAAGGTTGGTATTGCATAAACTGAAGCTGACAAAGAAGATCATAGGCCACATGCAAAGAGCCAGAGCACCAGGTGTTGTACCAATGGATGTTACGCAAATGAGCGGGTCTGGCGCGAACGATCGGCCCGGGGCGGTCGCGTGGCGGGGCACACCACTATGCATACAGGGCTGACACTAACCTGTTAAATGTTTACTAATATTATAAATATCTTAAAGAAACAGAAAAATTTCATCTCCCATTCATTAAATTTTCTGTTTCTTTAAAATATTTAAAGTTCGCTTATGCAGCGTAAAGCACCATAAAATATTTAAAAATCGATTCATTTTATAATTGCCAAAGTATCTTTGCCTGCCTGTCTTCGAGGATTTCATGCCTAAACAAATGCACCGATTGACATGAAATTTGGGACACACATAGTCTTGAATCTACAAAATTACACGGGCTACTTTTGTATCGGAGGGTGGTGAGACTTTGCTGTAGGGGGGGAGGGGGGAGAGGGGAGCAACTACATAGAAAGTCTTATTGGGGTGTGGTGCCATGGCTAGCATGGCATGGCAGATAAAAGGGTCGTGGCATGGCGTACAGGAGTGACAGTAGCGTGTCGCGACGTTCTTTATACCTCATACTTTTCTACTCATTATCATTGGTTATACTTGTATTCTTTGTATTTGGCAGTAAAGGTGCATTTGAGGATGCATAAGAGTATGTGGGTAACCCTGGTCAGTTCGCCTCGGCCTCGCCGCGAGCGTATCAGATGCGCCGGTCACGCGCGTCATAACGCCGTGATTTAGCTGCGCGCGCGCCGACCGCTGACCTGCCTCCGCGCACTTACAGCCTTCTAGCTCCGAGCAGTTGGCGGCTACTTATATTGGTATTACTTTTATATCACGACAAGCTCTTTGCACCATATATAAAATATCTTTCTCTTTATTTTAGCACTAGCTGTGCCCGCGACTAATATGCGAAACAAAGAGTAGTCCATATTTTAATCCAAGTTTTGAGCTACATTTGCCCAAAATCCCTAACCTAAAAAAAAAATCTTTCTCATATAAACTTTAAGGGCGGAATTACCCCCATTCCCCCTTATGAAAAGTAGCCTATGTCCTTTTATGGAGCTTCAACGTATACCTTTACTTACTTACTTTGGTGTATGCGTAAAAGAAGGATAGACAGACAGACAGACAGATTTACTTTTGCTTTTATAATATTAGTATGGACCTTATTTTTATAGTTACCAAATTTCATACAGATCTATAAATGCATACTTCCAAATCTATACAGGTAGAGTGATGGCAAATACTCGTGCCCAGACCGTTGAGTAATGGTGCGTACTGTTAGCTTGTGGATTTTCGGGAAGTTGGGGAAACACATTTAATAAACATAAACCTATTGAATTCTCCTGAGAAAGCTTCGGCATGTAACTGTTAATCACAACATCCGCGGACGAAGATGCCTTTGAAATGTCACTTTACTGTCAACAGACCGTCAAGATAAACACTTGGAGTTCGATATTCGTTCTTAAGCCCACGAAATAAGGGCGATGCAGCTGTTCATAGTATTTTTGTCTGTACTGTACACCACTATGGAGGCTCACACATGTTAGTGGGCAGTCCATTTTTGTACGGTGTACCTATTTGATAGTTTAATAAATTTTAAGACTTTCGCCTTTCTTTTTCCATTTTAAACATTTTAAATAATTTAACGGGTCAAAACGCGACACCATTTTTATTTAGTAGTTAATACGCCTGAACACTCGTGCGTGACACATATTGACGTTATGAGTGTTCAGATGTTATTGACTTCTGCTCAGATATTACTGAAGAAGTGAATGTTCAGATATTAATGGTAACTTGTGGTGTATGGAATTTATTGACATTTTAACTGTTCAGAAGTATTTGGTCACTTTGTCTGCTCCGATATATCTGACGGCGACTGTACATCGTGGTGACGAGATTGTCCACCATATGTTTATATCCCGGCTGACATTGAATGAATGCTTTCAAACAAGTACCTACCTATTTGTGGTTTTCGTTGCTTATCCTAGTACACACTCCTGAGGGTGCTTATTTGCACAGGGGTATATCTAATATTCAACAAGCCTTTTTCATTAATATTACCTGGTAATTGAGGGTTTTCCTTTTAACTTTATCTATTATCTGTTTATTTATTTATATCTTTATAACTATCCTTACAGGTGATTTAAGCTAATGCGAGTATTGGGAGTTAAATTCCTGAGCCGGGGATGACAGTTGATAGATGACAATACGCGATTTGAGTATAAAAAACAAAATTGATTTAGTCACCTTGTGAAATGATTACCGGAGACGATTTTGATTGGTATAATTATTCCAATTACTTAGAAATAATTTAAATCAACAATCCCTTAACTAGCAATAAGATCACTCTGATATTACAGAAGCGATAAGAGCGAATTTATTCCTACCTAGATTAAGATTTTACCAAGAAAAAATAATTCGCTTTTAACAGCGTTCCAATATTAATTGGTGTAATCTGATTACTTCATGAATATTCACCGTTCTCATAAACCACATTAATCGATTGATAATCGAAGATCTGCATGATTGACGTCAATCAAACTGTCAGATGACGTCACCATAATTAATTAATTATTTGCGGCCTACAGCAAAGTTGTAAAAAATGTGCAAAGGCATGTCTTATAATAATTTATCATAGCTGAAGATATTATAAGATCATTATTTTAAATATCTTAATATGACTTTTTCAGTCGCAAGGCAAAGCTGATTCTACTTCCACTAATTTATTTCGTCTATTTTTAAATGCAGGTATGATGAAACAAAGTTACCTCAGTTAATTGATAAAATGACTAAAAGGATTACTAAAAAATACATAAACATGTAAGTCAATATCGATTGGTTGGAAGTTAGTGAAAGAAGAGTCACTATGAATAACGAACTTCTTGATACGTCTGGGCTATTGTAGTTTGTACCAAACACAATACATTTCTAAATACAGACAAAATGCAAATGTTCATCAGACGAATGTTTGTCTTAGACGGGGATCGTACCCACGACCCTCTCGCAACAGCCAACAACAGAAAGTTAAAGCGTCTGTATTTGTGTAGTTGGAACAGAACCACAAAAGCCGGCCAACGATGTCATTGCTTCACCGTGGAAAATATCGCAAACCAAAAAGCTCAGTAACTCATATCTTTGCCGCTCCATTAAAAAGTGGAACTTCTTCCTTTGACATGGATTCCTTCAGTTTGGCGATGCTAACGGATAAGATATTGCGGTATCGAATCTGGTGTCAACGCAATGTTGGTTCCTCTCTTGCTTACCATCAGGCTGGGATGAGCCAATATACTGTGCTCAGCGAACGAAAAAAACATCGAAGCATTTCTGACCCTTAAAAAATTGCACCACGAAAAGTAAGTCACTGTGGGTGTGGTTTGAAAAAGTGAGCTAGCAATGGTACACATATCATTACCAAGGATGCTACGAGTGACAGGCGCGGACCAAAGACAGTGCATGTTCTATCCCATTCTGTAAAATGACGTAACTAACGAACCCTGTCTGTCTACCTAAACGCATATTAGCCTTATAATTTTTGTTAAGGGTCGATATTTTATTACTATATTGCGTATTGCTTGTGTGCTTTATATGTGTGTGTGTTTTAGTGCTAATATTTCATTGAAGTTAGTATGATGAAAATTCTTTCATGGTATTTTCGTTCACTGCTTGTGCTATTAAAAAAAAAGTTGTCGAGTGCTAGTCCATTTTCGAACCATTTTTTTCTTAAACTATGGTCCACACGAGATAGAATAATGAGTGGTGTACACACTGAAGGTTCCGTAACCTTCTTTAACTGCCTCGATGAGAGCTAACGAGGCTGGCGCAAGAAGCCGGTATTTTTGTCGCTCAATCGTCCGCGGAGTGGCGCGGCGCGGCGGCGCGGCATCCCGCATATGAGTGCCGGCGATATTTAAATGACGGCTTTGAGTCGACACCGACGGATGGTGGGGCTCCACGAGTGACAATTTTGATGGACATCTTGCAAGTCAACTCATCAACTTACCTTCATCTTGAAGTAAAGTCAAAATGTATCTGATCGATCTTCGCTATAGCAATTTTTCTTATTGAATAGAAAACTAAAAGCAAGTAGGAAATAAAGAGAAGAATCGAATATAAGGTACATCTTATTTAAAAATTGAAGTTCCTATGAATTACTATTTGAATTATTGACGACCTCCGTAGCCGAGAGGCAAGCAGCCGGGCTTCGCGCCATCTCTAAGGTTCCGGGTTCCATCCCCGGTCGGGTCAATATGGGAAACGAACTTTTCTATATTGTCTCGGGTCTGGGTGTTGTGGTACCGTCGTTGTTTCTGATTTCTGTAACACAAGTGCTTTAGCTACTTACCACAGAATTAGAGCAATGTATGTGATGTTGTCCAATATTTATTTATTTATTCTTTTGGTTATGCAACGAAACAGACAATTTTTATTTCTCCTTGCGGTGTAGGATTCGAACTTAGGACACGACACGTTGCTCTTCCAACTGATATGAGCAACGGGAGAAACTTTCCTATTTCTTGAAAATATTCAAAATACGCTATTAAGGCGTGAAGCGATATAAAAATTATAAAAACCTTTTTCTCTTTTGGTATGTTGGTTTCGGTTTGGTTTTTGAAAAAAAATATAGTTAACAAGTTGTCAATGAAAGAGTTTGCTCTGCTAATTTCAGCTCGGCACACTTTACAAATCGAATTCATCATATTCATCTTTGGGATTATTGATTTGAGTAGATGAAAAATGGCCGATTCTTTCCATAATACTAAATGTCAGACAAATAAGTTGCCACAAACAAGCTCTAATTCCGTAAATTGATATTACCACTTTAATTAGCCTATTACAACACCAAAAATAACTTTGTAAGATTACATGATATGTTTACGGCGTATATATCTGGAATAGTAATTATGTTTGGTTACGTAGCGTTATTTATTATTACTCACTTTGTTGAAATCCATACTCACATTTTTACTGTTACCGCACCCATAAAGGAACTATCTGCATAACCCAACGGTTGACTGGTAGAGAATGCTTCTAGCATTGAGTCCGCCTTTTGTACTTTTTATTTTGTGCAATAAAGTTTTTAAATAAATAAAAATAATTAACTTCCATTACCTAACACTCTGTATATATCAACACAGCTTCCAGAGTCCCGGTCACCGAATGGCCACCCTAGGCCAGTGTCCAGCATTCCGGCCCCGGCATAGAAATGAGGCGAATGTTATAACATTCCTCACAGTTCCACTCTTTTGTGGGCTAATGAAGTTTTTGCTGCGGCGGTTAGAGCGCTTAGGAGCGATGCCCAACCCGCGGCCCGCTCGGTCAATACGACCAAAGTCAAAGTCAATATATTTTTAGTCAGATAGAAAACACAACAATAATGAATTATCAGTTTAAGTACCAAATGATGTTCCCTTGATCTGTTATTGATCTTGATATATAGGTAAGTTTACACAATCCACTAAAGCCCGTACCTACGAAAATAATCTGCATACCTTAATACTGAATCCAATATATTATAATGAATACTTTATCTTTAACTAAATGGAGTTGCAGAGCGGTCTACATTACAGCAACGTTGGTGGTTGCCAAATGTAAGGGATATGACAGTTTTGACATCTGTCAAAGCGTCAGGCGACAGTTAAGTTGGGACAACCTTAGAATAAGGAAAGTAATAAATCTATGGGGACAACTAAGCCTAAATTCTACGTAATTATAACGTGTCTCTTATCAATCATCGCGTTATCTAGAGACGCGAGATACAGTCCATAAAAAAAAACCTATAACAAAATTCTGCAAGATGGCGACTAAAAGGATAAACGAAATAGTATACTGTGAGAGATGTACCATGCTGTTCGATATTGGTTATGAATAAAAATAAATAATTAACTATATCAGATAATTACACTCATCAATTGATTCGTAGAGTAAGTTTTTTCACCTATAGGTACCAATAACTTTAATCAGAAAGATTTTGTATATATTAAGCATGTCGATGGATATATTCCAGAACGTACATATTAATTTAGATTAATGTATGTTAATTCAAAAAAATAGCTAATTAGTAATGTACTATAAATCTTTAAAGGAAACTAATTATTTAATCTGGACTAGTATTTGCAATTTTACTTCAATTTTGATGCGACCCAAGAAAAGGTAAGTTTGCGAGTCCCTGATTAGAGTAGGCGGCTCATTTGCAGTCGTATTTATTTAGATTCGCCCAAATTAGTCATGCAAAAAGGCATTCCGCTGCTTCCAGGATAATTTGCTTTTTATCCCGAGCCCCGCATAGCAGCCCCATCGGCAATTGGTGAGATTGCGACGATTTTTTTATATTAAATCTAGATTATACCATTGTTGGTCCAAGACCTCCCAGAATTTTCTTCATTCTATTACTGAAAAAAATATTGTCTTAGAAAGTAAAATCTCGCGATTTTAGTGTTTTAAGTATAGACGTGATCCTAGGGTCCTGAGGTAATTCCTGGATCGAGAACAGCATGGATTATTAGAACATGGCTCGGTTTGTAATCACCAAATCGGTTTTCTATTTTAAATCCGTATAAATGTATCTCATTATACCGAAAACGTTTTGCCACATTTTTGTTTTCCATATTTTCATTTTACCGAAAAAACGCTGATAATCAGAATTTCAAATTATATATTTTTTAAATCTATACGTTTCTAAATCTTACACAAACTTTGATTATTATACATGTTTTAGATGATTTAGTTACCAAAAACCGTTATCAATACTATAAGACAAATAAGTTTTCTGCCTCCAGATAAAATACCTTTTTATTTCTACTGGATTCTTTTACAGGTAATAATTTTCATATTCTTATTATTACAAGTATTTTAACTCTTCTATAATCTGAGTAGTAATATGGCTCAGTTAAAACATACATACAAGCATGCACGCAGGCATGCATCATGCAAGTAGGCATGGCTTCTGTCACGGTTCCGGTGCTGCGGGACTTCGGCGGTCCCACGAGAGCTCATCGTCGCAGATTATTTTTGCTTACCATCGCAGCTTCGGCTTGCTGGCCGGCGAGATTCGAAAGTAAAATAGATTACTTACTAAGCCGAACCTTCCCATTTATTTGTATCCATTTTTAAATAGTAAAGCTAGAAGAAGAAAGCTTGAAGTTAATTACATATACTGCCTTTGTGGTGTACCTAATGGTTAGAGTATTAGGCTCCAAAACCCGGTCAGGGGCTTCAATCGCGTAAGAACCCCCTAATCATTTATATAACAGAAGGATGGATCAATTAATTTTTTCTAAAGTTTACCACTCCATAATTCGTACTTAAACATCATATTAATGTTGGTACATCTCCATAACCGTTGGCACCAGTACGGGCCCGCAGTACCTTCCTCGGTCGGCGCTCAACAAACACATTATCTATCGTTCGCAGCGTTTACCGCGAGCGATCATCAATCACCGGCGACTGATCCTTGAAACGCACGCACGAAGTTGCGCTCATAAAAATATCTACAAACTGATTAAGTCAAAGTCAAAATCTATTTATTCACATAGTAAAATAGCTGTGCCCGCGACTTTGTTCGCGTGAACAACCTACTTTCATGGGCAGTTTTACCTCTATCTCCTCTAAACAAAAAGTAATCCATATTTTTATCCAAATTTCATATCTCTACCTTAAAAATTAACATTTTCCTATATAAACTTACAAGGTTGGTATTACCCCCATCCCCCATTATTTTCAAAACAAAAAGTAGCGTATGTCCATTCTAAAGGTTCAACGTAGGTATATCTATACCTAATTTCATCAAAATCAGTTTGGTGGTTTAGGCGTGAAAGCCGAAGAGACAGATAAATAAATTACTTTCAAATTTATAATTATGGTCTGATGCGAAGGCTCCGTTCTTCAAACGCTCCTGATGTTCAGTTCAGTCTCACCAATGTAAGGAACGTATGTTCTTTACTAAAAGTGGAAGTTGGACCTTGGTCCCCGAGCTAGATATCTTCTCCGGGTCCGACTACCAATCTCGATTTGTTGTATATATGTATAGTTAGTGGCAACGATAACTTTGACATCGCGATGTAGGATCGATTGGCTAATCGTGCATTACTTATGGAGCGTTGTTTACTATGGCAATTATGCTGACGCTGTATTTGTGTCGACTTGTAGGTAATGTCGTAGATAGACTCTGGGGCCGTAGGGACCGGGCGCGCACAGCCTCTTCCGCGCTTTAGTCAAACGGCTTAAAGAAGCGTCGGGAGAACAGAAGGCTGGCTTTTTTCTTGGCCAGAAAATAAGTCTGGCCATACAAAGAGGGAACGCAGCCAGCCTGCTTGGTACCATGCCCCTTGGCAGTGACCTGGGACAATTTTTTTATTTGTAGGTTTTTTATGTTTTTTGTTTATAATATTTTTTTGAACTGTCACTAACTGTACATTACTTAAATTTTATATTAAACGCATTTTCAATAAAAAAAAAAACAATACAAGTATGGATTGTATCTCAAGTTTCATAATAGTCCCCATCGCATCGGAAGCCAGTCCAAACAACGCAGAGGTCGCCCGGCCCACGGGCCTGGCCCGAGGCCGCCCGGGCCCAGATTAGCCCTAATTCATAACAATTATCGCCCAGCGCCGTTAAATTTGGAAACACCTTCATTATCAACCCTGTGCTATTAACCTTGCTATACAAATTACAATCTTATGTCAGATATAGGAGTATTTTGGATAGCCAGACGTTGTTATTAAAATAGCATTAGTAGAAAGAGTCATCAATGATAGCCGTCGGTAAACATTCTCTATAGATATTCCAATAATTACGAGCTATTTATGTTTACACTTTACATCTTATTAGGTAATTGTTTTGTTTTAACTCCTTATGGTCTAGTGGTTTAAGTACCGGGTCATGATATTTGGGTTCTGGGTTTGATTTGGAGCCTTAGCCCTGCTGGAACATAGGTACTTAACTTATGTTTAGGTAGGGATTATCTAATAATATGAGCTCCACCATTGCCCGAGAGATGAGTGGACAGTACTTGGCCGTAGTGCCATCTCTGAGGTGTCGGGTTCGATTCCTAGTGGGGTCAATATGGAAATCGATTTATTCTGTATTATCTCGGGTCTGGGTGTTATGGTATCGTCGTTGCTTCGGTTACACATGTGCTTTAGCTACTTACAACAGAATCAGAGCAATGACTTTGATGTAATTCAATTGTATTAAAAAAAATTCAATCAATTTTATTCTTTCACCATGAAGTTTCTTGTAATACATTAACGGCAATACCTTATGTTTTTGGCTTCTGTGAATTATAACTAGAATATATAAGTAACACATGTTCCACTGTTGGGCAGAGGCCTCATAATAGCTACACAATTATACTTTTATTTCATGCTTTCTGTATACGCAGACTTTATAATTTATATTGTCAATATACCCAGTTTGTTTTATTGTCATTCAGTTCAAGACTTTACGAAAAATATGAGAATAACTAATCATGTAGATTTTTCAAATTAAAGCGATCTAGAACCATTAAAATGTTTCTAAGCTCTTATCTCAGCTGTAAGCTGAATTCGAGTTAGACGTAAATTACAGTAATTTGAATAAGATTACAGTTTGTACATCTGATTGATGTTTCGGATTCACTTAATGTATTCAAAATTGCTTACTTAACTATCATTTAAACGTTGTATCCCAAGTTTTGAATTCTTTATTTTCGTTTGAACATTTTATTTAATTGTCGTTTTTGTTTTGTTGCAGGTACTGATTCAAGTCTTGAAGCTGCAGGAGTGATATTAGATTATTCCCTAAAATGTTTAACTATTAATTTAGTTTTTGACAATCTTGGCCGCGGCACACGCGAAGGAGCAGTGCCGGTTCTAGCATTACTGGCGCCCTGGACGAATTTCCGCCAGCGCCCCTGTAAAAGCGTATACAAATACATCGATTTAGGGGAATACATCTGGGTACCTCCGGGTAGCTTTCTAGCGCCCTTTCAAGTCCGAGTGCCCTGGGCTGTTGCCCAACTGCGCGCCACCCTTTTTTTTTTTTTTTTTTTTTTTGACGGGGGGAAATGCGTTGATGCACCGTACCGTCACCCCGAGGGAGGGTGACGGCGTGTGTGGGACTCCCTGCCCTGAAAAGGGCAGGACTACCCACTAAAACCCCCCGGTTGGACCCTCATCGCCTACGTGGCGGCGCTGTGGGAAATCGGCTCAGCCTTTACTTCCACAGCGCCGCCGGCGGAAAAGCCGTTTAAGCGGCTCCGTCTGCTCCCCCCACGGTGTTCGGGGGGAGACTGGGGATGGCCGGTCCAACGGGACCATCCCCACCTCGCTGTGGAGACCGGTGCAATGCCAGCTGAGGTGCCCTCACACCATCAGCCGGCCGGCCCCCACGCGGTAACTGGGCGCGGTCAAACTGGCGCCGCGCCCTAAGCCGCCTTCTTCGGCGGCAAGCGGGAGCGGATGGATCGTCCTCCCGCTCCCGCTCTGCGGCCTCCTTCTGCGACATGACATCTTCGCAGAAGGAGGCCACCCCGTCCCATGCCGTCTCACTCCCGAGCATAGCCTCGACTATGCTGGGGAGTGAGATATTCGGCCCCACCAACGCGCGCAGATTTGCGCGCTGCGCATCCCAGGCAGGGCAAACCAACAACGTGTGCCCTACTGTGTCCTCCGCCGCGCCGCAATGGTGGCACGACGGAGACCCCTCACGGCCGATGCGGTGCAGGTACTGCCCAAAACAGCCGTGGCCGGACAGCACCTGCACCAGTCGGAAGGAAATGAATCCCGACTTGCGCTCGAGCCAGCGAATTATTGCTGGCCCGAGCGCATCAAGGGTCCACCGGCTCGCCGGACACTCTAGGAGGCTGCGGGACCACGTTTGAAGCATGTGGTCCCGCGCCTCTCGCCGGACACGCGTCAGGTCCTCCGGGTAGTACCGCTCCCCGGAGGCCTTCTTGGCGGCCTGCCAGCAATAGGCCGCTGCCAGCGCCTGGGCCTCAAGCTCCCAGGGCGGCGTCTGGGCGATCGCACACGCGGCGGCAAAGCCCACGGTGCGGTACGCGCGTGCAGTCCTCTGGGCGATCGCCCGTTGGGGGCGGCGCAGACATCTCACATTCTCCGTCCTGGCGAGGGAATCAGCCCAGATGGGGGAGCCATACAGGGCCATACTGCGAAGAATGCCGGCGTAAAGGCGCCGGCATTTGGCCCTTGGGCCCCCAATATTCGGCATCAGCCAGGACAGAGAATCCGCTGCTCTCAAAAGGCGAAGTGACAGGGCCCGAAAGTGCGGGCCAAACTGCCACTTCGCGTCGAGGACGAGGCCCAGATACTTCATCTGGGCCCCAACCACAATACGCACGCCCCCAACGACAATATGGGCGTCGGGTGGGCAGCGCTGCCGAGGCCCCGGAAAATAGACGGCCTCGGTCTTCTCCAGCGCTACCTTGAGCCCGAGGCACTCAATGCGCCGAACAACAAACGCCCCCCCCGCGGCCGCAAGACGGGCCGCCGACCCAAAGTCCTTCCCCCGGGCAGTCAGCAGGGTGTCGTCAGCATAGCAAATGACACCCGTGCCCGGGAGAAGGGCGCCCCGAAGCACCCAGTCGAACCCTATGTTCCACAGGAGCGGACCCAACACCGACCCCTGTGGAACCCCAGCTTGGACATTGTAGTCGCGTAGGACCCCATCCCTACCGACGCAAGACACACTCCGGCCCGTGAGGTAATCCCTAATTAGGGTGACCAGGTACTGGGGGACGCGGTGGTGGTGAAGCGCCCTCAAAATGGTCGAGTGGGGGATGGTGTTGAAGGCGTTGGCGATGTCAAATGACACCGCCAGAACACCCTCCCCCCTCTCCCGCGACTCCATCACTGACGATTTCAATTTGGACAGGGCGTCAATTGTAGATCGCCCTGTCCGGAACCCGAATTGGGCATCCGAGAGGTCCGGGCCAACCTCTCGGAGATGCTCATTCACCCGCTGTGCAATAATTTTCTCAAACAGCTTACCGGCCTCATCAAGTAGAACTATAGGCCGGTAAGCTGATGGAGAGTCTTGGGGCCTCCCCTCTTTTTGGAGGAGGCAGAGGAGACCCTGTTTCCAAACTGTTGGGAACTTCCCGACTCGAAAGCAAGAGTCGAGGAGTTCCCTCATTCTGGCCTCCATGGCCACAGCGGCCAAGGCCACAATTTTAGCCGGGACCCCATCCGGTCCCGGCGCCGTCTTCTTAGCACGGAGGCAAACTGCCACCGTGCTAAATTCCTCCTCCGTGAGCGGAGGGCAATGCTCCTCGATGGGCCCAA
Source organism: Glyphodes pyloalis (assembly GCA_037074685.1). Classification (NCBI taxonomy): domain Eukaryota; kingdom Metazoa; phylum Arthropoda; class Insecta; order Lepidoptera; family Crambidae; genus Glyphodes; species Glyphodes pyloalis. The sequence goes on along the minus strand of JAYKKO010000003.1, from coordinate 292,557 downwards.
AGCTGCCCGAGAGGCCCATAGCCGGCGGGACGAAGCCGGGGTCACTGTCCGGGAACAAGGCCCGGACGATGTTGGTGAGTAACCCCGGCTCGAGGGTCTCGGTTAGTGGGGGACCTATTGGGCGCAACTGGTTCCGTGCAGCCCTGTATGGTCTCCCCCACGGATCCTGATCGAGACCCTCCAGCATCTCGGACCGGGCACGGTCCTTGGCGGTGCCAATCTCCGCCTTGAACCTCCCCTTGACCTCGAGGTAGGCCGCGTAAAGTCGGGCCTCACCTTCGAGGTCACGAGTTGCCCGGCGACGGCTCCGAGTATAGGCCCTTCGGGCTGCGACTGTGCTGGCTCGAAGCGCTGCAAGCTCCCCCGTCCACCAAAAACAAGCGCGCCGGGGGGGCGGACGACGGGACCGAGGCATGCAAGAATTGCACACCTCGGTCAGAGAGTCGCGGAGACACGCCGCAGAACTGTCGACGTCGGGGCCGGCCAAGGGAGGGGAAAACCAGTCCTGGAGTAGGACCGCCTCCCTGGCCACGTCGCGGTCCAGGCGGGACAGAGCCCACCTGGGAAAGGGGGAAGCCGACGATGGAGGGCGGCTAGAACGCCCCGGGGACACGGCCGAGATCTCAAACCGAATATATTTGTGGTCGGAGAGAGTCTCGGCCGGATCGACGCGCCAATTGCGGACACGTGCGGCGAGAGCAGGGGTGGCGAACGAAAGGTCCACCACAGACCCCCCCTGCTGTCGCACGCACGTCTGCGCGGATCCCCGGTTTAGCAGGGACAGGCCCGATGATGCCGCCCAATATTCGACCAGCTGCCCTCGCCTATTGCAGCTGGCAGCTGGATTCCCCCATGTCGTGGCCTTGGCATTAAAATCGCCAAGGACCACGACCTGTCGACCCGAACTGGCCCCGCGTGCGACAGCCCCCTGCAAGGCCCCGAGAAAAGACTCGAATTCCTGGAGTGCACGGTTCGGAGAACAGTACACTCCAAGAACAACAATGTCCCCCCATATACCCCCGACGAAGCCGGCGCCCCTCTCAAAAAGGGAAAGAGGGGAGGAGGATGACGAGGCCCGCCTGAAGATGGCCACTGTGCCGTCTCGGTCCCCCAGCCAACTATTGGGGACCGAGTACGGCTCGGACACAACAACAATATCAGCCAACCACTCCGCTGCGGCTTGGGACAACAGGTCCTGTGCCGAGCGGCAGTGGTTGGCATTTATCTGGAGGAAGTTGAGTTGGCCCATTATTGTTCGGACATCTCAACTTCCTCCACAGCCGCAGGATTGGCTGCTACGGCGGCCGGCCGGGTCTTGGCCGTCACTCTCCCTTTCTTGGGGGGAGGTCTGCAATTCCTTCCCCCCATGACGTGACCGACCGGTTTCCCCGTCTCCGCGCAGACCTGGCAACTGGGCTTTTTCACGCCACAGGCGGCGGCTTTGTGCCCAGGTTGCCCGCAACGGAAACACAGGTCCTTGCGTTCCGCGGAGGAAGGGCAGAGAGGGCGGGTATGCCCGATGCCTAAGCACTTGTAGCACCGGAGGGGTTGCTCCTCCAGTGCACGGACCGACGCTGAGCTAAAACCAATTAAAAATCGGCCGCTGTCCAAAACAGCCTTGGCAGCGGCAACGGGGCACTGGACGCGAATTGCGCCCATCCCCATCCGCCCACTCCTAATCTCTCCGGCTTTGACTTGGTCCGCCGGGCATTTTCCTATCCCGGCGACCTTCTCGATAATTTCAGACCTGGACACTGAGTCGTCCAGGTCTGAGATGACAATTCCGGCATACTTTACGGGCCTCACCACTTTTGCGAGGCCCTCCGGCAACACCTCCCGCATCTTGGCCGCGAACTTGTCGGCCAAGTCCACCGAGCCCGCCCCCGGGAACTCAATGAGTCGAGCCCCGGCCTGGGTCTGGCGGAAACGGACCGAGGAGGGCGATGTTATGCCCAACTCATTGAGGTCCATGCCTTCGCGGGCCCGACGGAGTACAGACTCGAAAGTCTCCCCGTTCTCCGTGGCTTCCGCAGTGAGTGAAACAACCACTGCGGCGGTCTTGGGGGGAACCAATTTTGGTTTCGACTTGGACGCCGGAGGAGACTTCTTAGGCGGAGGTTTTGGCCCCGCCTTTTTATTGTTTCCCGCCAACGGTGCCGCCGGATGTACGGGCTGGGACGCGGGGAGAGGACCGGGGGATTTCTTCCCCTTTCCTTTTCCCTTTTTCACTATTGTGGACCACCCCTCATTAGCCGGGGTGGTCGCGGGAAGAAGAAAGTCTTCCTCCACTACTGGAGCCGGACGAGGAACGGCTCGGGGAACAACAGGAGGGGCCGCCACTTTGGAAGGCCCAGACGAAGAAACAGGGGGGGGAGACGCAGTAACCCCAGTCGTTCGTGACCTCGTGGCCCTCTGGGGTTTTGGCGGCTCAGGTGCACGGAAAACTTCCGGCAGCCGCTCAAGGACCACAACAGGCTCCTTCTTACGGTCCGCTGCCAGTGGCGGACGAAGCCGCTTCTCTGGGAGAAGGCGGTCCTCTAGGCCCTCTATGCGGGCGTTGAGCCGGGCATTTAGATGAGCCCGCTCCTCCAACATCACTTTTCGGACCACAGCTTCTATGTCCGTCGCGTCCATTGTTGGCGGTCCCACTGACAGAGGGGACACATCTGCCACTTCCATTGCCGTCTCGACAGAGGCAGAAATCCGCGGAGGGGCAGGACCCGGAGACACTCGACCAGACTTGGTCAACCTGGAGACTCTCTCTTCTAATTCGGCTACCCTCTTCCTTTGGCCTTCAAGTTCGGCTAGTAGCCGATCCACCGTGGCCTGCAGCCTAATCGTCTCCTCTGAACAGGAGCGTTTGAGGGACTCCTCGCAGATGGCCCTCATATTGCACACACTCTCCTTGAGGGCCTTCTGGAAAGTCCCCTTTAAATTCGAGGACTTCGAAATCATCGAGGAGGACCCATTGGCCTCCTCGTCAAACATTTGCTGCAGCTCCGCTGATGATTTCCCCTCCAAGGTGGTGGTGAGGGGAACACCGTATCCAGCAGCGTTCCTTGCTTTGCGGAGCTGCCTTTCCTTGGCAATAATTTGTGCCTCAAGCTCCAAATCATTGGCCGCCTTCTTCTGGGCATTGAGTAGTCGCTGTGCCTCCGCTCTTCCGACATAATCGCCCGTAGTAGGAGGGCGTCCTCGTCCTTTCTTGGACTTGGTTTTAGATTTGGAGCCCTTGCCCTCGGCAGCGTCCGAGGAGGACCCCTTTTCTACGTCATCAATAGGGCGTTTGCGCCCCTTCAAGTATTTTGAACGCCCGGAAGCGTAAGAAGAGTCCGACACGTTAGTCAGAGTGTCTGACTCTGAATCGTTGCCAGACATCTGACTCGGCCTTTGGAACTGGCCACGACAACTGCTGGTAATCGACGTCACAGATGACGCTCTGCTTAGTCGACCAGCATTACCACTGTGCGATGCATTAGCACAAACGGCATCGCTATTAGCGTCACAAGACGCTTCAACACACTCCGGCGCGATAGAACAGACGGCGCCAAACTCCGCACCCGAAGGTGCCCCAACAGCAATCTCCTCACGAACGTCGATTTTTGGTTTTAGATTTGGTGTATTCATTTTGATTCCCACGAAATACACGGAAATGGTGGACCACCAGAAGCAGAGCCGGTTTGCTCCTGGCTACCCTCATACTGCACGGGGGCGGGCGGTCCCGTGCAGGGAGGCCGATACCACCGACCACGACCGGGTTTATCCCACCCGGTCACCATCCCTCCGAAGAGAGATGGCCCCGACGCCTCGAGCACTCACGACGTCGGGATTAGGGGTTTTTTATTGAGGTTTTCTCCTCTTGGGCCAGCCAATTAAGGCAAGCCCCCTGGTCTGGTCGAGCCGATAGACGTGATCACCAGACACTCGACCAGGAAACAGGTCGCCCGACGGTGACCGAAGTCTGCTGCGACCGGCTGCTATTTCGCAGCCGGCCGAGCCCGCCGCGCCGCGAGGCTGCCCCGCCATACTGCGCTCCGAAGAGCTACTACGTCAAAAATGGCCAACTTGGCCAGGCCATAAACAAGGCCCCCACAAGGGCGAAGAAAACGACGATGTTGTACAAAAACCGCCGAAAACTTCGCGCAACAAATTCCCCCCCCTCCCCAAATTCCCCACCCCCCCATTCCCCATCCCCAACCCGCCTACCCCACCCCCCCAGTGTGTTTGGTCCGCGGGAGCTACGCTCCGACCGCCGACTGCCGCCCGCAGGGCATCCCTGTAAGCGGGAGTACCCTCCGGACGGCAGCCGACGGCTTCCCCTATCCGCCGGCCGGGGGACGCGCCAGGTAGGGGTATCACCTCCCCCCCTGGTAACTGCGCGCCACCCTAACGCCGGCCCTGCGAAGGAGCACTATCATGCCATTATTTATTGGTTGGTAACATTGAAGATTAAATATTTTTTCAATACCTAAACAATTTTTTAACAAATTAGTGGTTGTGGTAATGTCTTGCGTAAGACTATTTTGGTCAGGTAGTTCACCTGTTGATGGAGGACAAAAATAACTAACTATGTAGTCGCCGTAGTTAACTAAAACAAGCAAAACAAATTCCTTGTTTCATTACATTTACAAATCAATGACAAAATAATCTTGTCTATCGTTTATGCTAAGTTAGCTACGGCGGTGTTATAGGAAGAAAACAATGAGGTGATTAGTCCAAGGAACAAAATGTTGTTGGTTCTTTTTTTTAAATTGTTAGTTAAAGATATCTTCTGTAAAACTCAATAAACCTAGTGGTTCGGAATATATAACTACTGAGAATATATCGACAAAACTCGTTTATACAAGACACACACAAAAAAACACTGAGGCAGGTACCGAACGATGGAAATTGTGGGGATGTTCAGGGTTTGAGCATCTTACATGCAACTAATCTCGTGAAAATACTAAATCCCAATTCTATGCTCACTCTGCAAAAACAGCCTAGTGGTGGATTTGAACCAGTATCCCTCGCGTACGCTGCAAGTCCCTGACCACCGAGCTATAGCCTCTCCTGAATGGAGACGCAAAAATGTCATTCACAAGTCTGGTTCTATGAAGGCTGCGCGGGAACGGGCGCAATTACGCGCGGGCGCCGGTGACGCCGCGTTTTTGCGTCGCATGAAAATGGATGAGCGGGGTCACTGACCGCGAGGGTGTCGCCTGGGAAACTGCACTGCTGCTTCCGGGAATCTGTGACGTGTCGCCTGAGCTATGAAGATCTCGTGGGACTGTTGACGCGTCCGAGTGAGAGCAGAGATAAGCGCCCGTAAAGCTATTTTGAACAGAGAAATTATTTACAGGTACCTTTATACTAATTTGAGCGATAGAAATACTATTGAGCCCCAATTTGCCCAAGCCCAAGTGGTCCACTAATAAAATTTTGGCCACCTATTATTTAGGTTAGGTTAGGTTAGTATTTCTTGATGCTCGATTAAATAGAACGCATTCTAATATTGTTGTTGAAGATTCTGTTCTGTAACCATAGATAACACAACTTTATTGTACTATAATAAATCTGTAAAATTTACATCTGTAAGATTACATCTGTAAGTTTTACAAATTAATTATAGTACAATTTAGGCGGTCTTTCGCTAGGAAGCGACCTCTTCCAGATAACCTTAAGGTAGAGAAAATAGTAGATGGCGAGAAATGGGACGGCCGTGCAACATAGGTAAATACAGATTTAGGTAACGTAACTGTAACGTTTGAAGTGTGAAAAACTTTAGCTTATTACTTATTTTACTTACTTGTAAAACTAAAAAATACTGATTTCAGCTAGAGCAATTACAGAAATTAATAATAATACAGCGCATTGAATTCAGAGTGGTGTATTTACGTCGCTGATTCGTAAAAACTGTACGCATAAAACGACGTTGCCCTTTATTTTAACGAAATGCATCTTGGTATATTTCTCTTCATTAAAAAAATGCGTTGCGTATTTTTAGCAATCTACATAATAGACAAAAATTCAATTCATACATTTGGAACATACAAACTTTTTCATGTACCCCGTTAATACTCTGGAACAACTGGTTAGAATTGAAAAATATCTTCCAGTATTGGATACTCCATTAATCGAGGAAGGTTTTAAACTATTCAGCATCACGCTGCAACTTAAAGAAGCGAAAAAGGATTTAAAATGTGGAAAAACAAAGTAACTAAACGTGCGAAGACGCGGCGGTTAGTTTATAAAGTTTAAATAAATATAAGGAAACTTAAAAGAAACCACAAGATGAGCTTACGTCATCAGATTCAAAGTATTTTCCTCAGCACAGTAAAAGGCGTCGCTCGGCATATTCAGCATGTATTAGCATACCGCGCCTCTATTAGGGTCCTTACGCGGCGGAATGTCGGCTGACTCAATGTATGAGGAGGGCCTTTTATGCCTGAACTAGCTTTTCCCACGACTTGCTTTGAAAGGAATTTGAGTGCTCACCTCACCATTTTGATGGCAAGTCTTTAAGGTATGTTCACTTTCTCCGACTGTATGAAAACGAAATTTTCAAGTAGCCAAAAGTAACAACATGTAGGTGTAATGATATTGATATTATAAACTTCCTTCATTGTTAAGGTTTTAAGAACGTTAATTACACTATGTACCTATCTACTATGTAGTTAAGACTAACACACATATACAAAAGTTTGTAATCCTTTATTAATAACGCTATCTAATACAAAAAGGAATAAAGATATTATCATTTTCACACATTAATACTTACATAAACTTTAAACAAAACAGGACATGGGCGACGCTTACAGCAAAAAGTTTAAAATATTTTAAAGGAAGCAGTGAACACTAACTGTATGTTGCTTCGTCAAATTTATTGCATACTAGCAAACCCAACAGACATTATCCTGTCTTAACGACGGCTATTTAATTATATGTATTTTCAATATGTATTCTTTCATAAGAACCATCTCCTAACTATTGTTAATTAACTACACACACAACAGAGGGAAAAAAGTGAGACTGGTCCAGCTGTTCACGCGTGATGGCGTGACGAAGGGAAAAAGAGAATAATTTTACATATGCACCCATTGTTTTGGAACAGTCTCAACATCACCCAGCTTAGTTACAAACTAGCATGTACAGTCAAACTAAACCATCTCTGAGGTTCCGGGTTCGATCCCCGGTCGGGTCAATATGGGAAACGAACTTTTCTATATTGTCTCGGGTCTGGGTGTTGTGGTATCGTCGTTGTTTTCTGATTTCTGTAACACAAGTGCTTTAGCTACTTACCACAGAATCAGAACAATGTATGTGATGTTGTCCAATATTTATTTATTATTATTATTATTATTAAATCTTTTGGAATTTGTACAGCTCTTATGCCGTTGGTGTAAGAACTATTGGGAATATTAACCGTTATATGCTATTGATATTACATGTCTAATTTAGAATAATACAGTAGAGTTCATTGAATGTGTAAGGAACGTATGTTCTTTACTAAAAGTGGAAGTACTTCCGCCGAGCTAGGTGTTATCTGCTCGGGGACCAAGGCCCAACTACCAATCTTGGTGTGTTGTATATATACTTAGTGGCGACGAAAACTCTGATATCGCGATGTAGGATATCGATGTCACGCATTACGTATGGAGCGTTGTTTACTACGCCAATTCTGCTGACGCTGTATTTGTGTCGACTTGTAGGTCATGTCGTAGGTCGGCACAAATGTAAATATCAGCTATGCAGAACAAACAAACAAATAGAGCTTATTATATCGATAGTAACCACATATATCAATTAATTATTCATACATAATTAAATGGATATATCTTTGATTTTCCCAGTGGAAAATTTTAAAGGAAATATACACGTAATGTGTCGGTGGAGTCATTTGATCTCTAAAACAGACATAAATTAAATTAATGGTCATCAGATTTATCACCACTTTACCATGCTAACTGTGGGCTTGGGATACCAATCAATGTGGAACCATACGATAAAGTTCGTTTTGCATATTGGCCCGACCGGGAATCGTACCAGGGACCTCAAATATGGCGCAACGCTAAAGTCCGGCCGGCTCGTCCCGATTACGGAGGTCATTCAATTAAAAATCGAATAAATTATGCGTTCCTTATATATTTTTTAACTAGATATACTATCTCTACAAAACATTTTCTTCATTTAAAGCTGAGACAGCCCAAAATCATTTACTACTGTCCGACCCGTTAGCTTATTTTAAATGTTTAAAATGGAACGCGAAAGTCTTGAAGTTTATAACTCAAAATCATATCTAATAGATTCTAACAGCCTAACCTACGTCTGCGCACACGCATGGCGCGCACGGCGCCGGCGCGGCGTGAGCTGAGGTCGCTAGATATGATTGACAGCGAGCAAGAAACAATATTCCAGGGCTGTCGATATGTGGAGAATTCCCCAAAAAGCGGGAAAAAAAGGTAGGGCAGAGTTTATCGCTCGAACTGGAGCAGTTTGACTGGTGAATACCTACACATTGCAGAAAACCGCAGCCTTAGAATAATCACTTCGATGTTGTTGTATTCCTGCGTGTGAGTAAGGTTTCCAGATATCCTGGGTGGTGCTCCATTAGTAGCAGGGGTCAAGCCTTCAAGGTAAGGGCGACAAGTCCAGTAACAGCTATTATGCTGTACTTGTCGCTTTTAAGCTAGGACCTCATTACTACTTAACATCAGGTGGAATGAGGTTAATCTTAAAGTGCCATATTAAAAAAAAAAACTTGTTGGGGAAGGTATAGGGCATGGAGAGTATCACCAGGTACCTTAATACCTGGTTCGTCTCCTCGGCAACTACTTGTCGGGCAGGAAAGTTGCCTATGTCGGGAAAGATGGCGTCCTCCGGCGTGCAAATGTCGAGTCCGGTGTTCCACAAGGGTCTGTCTTGGGGCCCCTCTTGTGGAACATCGGCTTCGATTGGGTCCTGCGGGGTGTCCTCCTCTCGGGCATGAGCGTCGTCTGCTATGCAGATGACACTCTTGTCACAGCTCGAGGGAGGACCTATGACGAGGCTGCGCGCCGAGCAGCCGCTGGCGGAACGTTGGTGGCGGGGCGTATTGGCCGCCTGGGTTTACGGGTCGCGCTAGAAAAGACCGAGGCCATATACTTTTACGGGCCTCGGCAGCGTCGTCCTCCCCCAGACGCTAACATTGTCGTCGGGGGAGTGACCGTCAGGGTGGGGGCCCAGATGAAATATCTGGGCCTAGTACTTGATGCGCGCTGGACTTTCGAGCCCCATCTGAAGGGACAGTCCCAGCGCCTCATCGGGGTGGCTGGTGCGTTTGGGCGTCTGCTGCCAAACTTGGGCGGACCCAGGGCCAAAGGCCGGCGGCTCTACGCCGGCATTCTTAGGAGCATGGCCCTCTACGGCGCACCCATCTGGGCAGACGCCCTTTTCCGGCGGGGAAATACAGCCCACCTACGGAGGCTACAAAGGGCTATTGCCCAGCGAGTGGCCCAATCTTACCGCACGGTGGGCTTCGACGCGGCCTGTGTCTTGGCCGGCACGCCGCCTTGGGCCCTCGACGCAAGGGTGCAGGCCCAAGTATATTGGAAAATGACGGAGAGGAGGGCGCGGGGAGAGCGTCCCTCCCCGACTGAGGTGGCGGCAATCCGGCGCGAGGCACATAAACAGATGGTCCAGCGGTGGAAGACGGTTGTCGACGAAATACGACCCAGGGGGCGAGTGCTTGACGCCGTTGGCCCGGTTTGCAGGAGTGGCTGAGGGTACGGGTACCTGTCCTTCAGATTGGTGCAGGTGCTGACTGGGCATGGATGCTTCGGTCAGTACCTGCACCAAATTGGGCGAGAAGAGTCGCCGCTGTGCCATTCTTGCGGCGCGGCGGCGGACACGGCGGACCACACACTGGCTGTGTGTCCGGCCTGGGCTACCGAGCGGGCCGAGTTGGCTGCTATTGTTGGAAGCGATTTCTCGCTCCCAAGCATTGTTACAGCCATGCTTGGGAGCGAGGAGGTCTGGACGGCAGTTGCCGTTTTCAGCGAACAAACAGTCTCGCATAAGGAGGCGTCGGAGAGGAAGCGAGAGAACGACCCCCTCGCCCCACCACACCGGAGACGCAGAAGACTGCGCGCAAGACGTCGGTTTGACGCCCTTGCGCTTGTTAGCGGGGACCAGCCGGCCACGGGTGTGGGGACACCCCGGCCGGCCTTGCACGGTCTCCCGCAGATGCGCGGGAACGGTTTAACACCTTCGGCCGTTCCCGTCAGTCCCCCGACCACCCAGGGGGGACTTGGTGACGCCGCCCTGTAAGGGCACCAATTCCGCCGACGGTGCCGTGGCAGTCATGGGTCACCCGATATCCCATGGCGCCGTCAATAGGCGATGAGAAGGTGGGGGGAGTTTTTAGTTCGGGTAGTCCTCGCCCCTTCTGGGCGGGGGAGTCCCACACACGTCGCTGCCGTCCCCACGGCAGCGATATGGTGCGAAAAGAAGGCATTTTCTCCCCCTTAAAAAAAAAAAGGGCATGGAGAGTATTGGGGACTATGCGGGAAAAAAATCGTCACAGCCGAATGTATGTACACATTTTGAAACCATAAATTGGGACGGTGGTCAAAAAAGGTCGTCACATTCAAGAATTTAAAGATTTTGGGACAGGTGACTGGTGCAACCCTGCAGTATTCATTACTGGCGATTAGCAAGCGCGGGCGCATGTCGTGGGTGCTTCGGCAAAAACTCTCTGGGACTGAACTGTTTCGACAATGCCGATGCTATCGCCTGGCGTGTGGTGCTGAAGGAGCTGAATACGTAAGTGAAGGTTGAGAAAGAAGCTGAAAGGATTGAATTGAAAGAGGTAGATTACAACAAACTTAAAGAATATCTAAATGACTAGCTTTTGCCCGCGACTTCGTCCGCGTGGCGTGTTATTGTGTCATTTCAGTATTTTTCTCGGTGTGTGTCGAATGTAAATAATAATGAATGTTGCATTCAAAAATTTTAAAAAGTTTTTTTTTTTTTTTGAGAAAATACATTAAAAAACAACATAACAATTATTCTGAATCTGGCGCTAGTGCAGTATTTTTTCATGAAAAAGATGTTTCCCATTCCCATGAAGCTGTACATTTGCTAAGATACCCATATACTAAAAAATTTCAAGCCTCTAACTCGCGGTACAAAAGTTTTTCCCGCTATTCCCGTTCCCATGGGAATTTTGGAAAATCCAATCATGACTTAACTTTGCATTCACTAAGGTATATGCATGTCAAATTTCAATCATCTAACTTACGCGGTTTAGATTTTTTCATACAAAAGTTTTTTCCCGCTAACTCCCGTTCCCGTGGGAATTTCTCAAAATACAGCCATAACTAAACTTTATATTTACTAAGGTACCTGCATGCCAAATTTCAAGCGTCTAACTTAAGCGGTTTAGATTTTTCATACAAAAGGATTTTCCCGCTAATTCCCGTTCCCGTGGGAATTTTGGAAAATCCAATCATGACTTAACTTTGCATTCACTAAGGTATATGCATGTCAAATTTCAATCATCTAACTTACGCGGTTTAGATTTTTTCATACAAAAGTTTTTTCCCGCTAACTCCCGTTCCCGTGGGAATTTCTCAAAATACAGCCATAACTAAACTTTATATTTACTAAGGTACCTGCATGCCAAATTTCAAGCGTCTAACTTAAGCGGTTTAGATTTTTCATACAAAAGGATTTTCCCGCTAATTCCCGTTCCCGTGGGAATTTCGGGAATTCCTTTCTTAGTGCACCCCTACGGTACCTAAGCTACGTCCCTTCCAAATTTCAAGTGCCTACGTTTAGCCGTTTGGGCTGTGCGTTGATATGTCAGTCAGTCAGTCAGTCAGTCAGTTTCTCCTTTTATATATATAGATAGATATTCACGCGGATTCACCCAACAAGCTCCGCGTTGCACTCAAAAAGCTTTTAAATTAAGAATCATGCACATTGTTAGTTTGTTATTTATATAATATATTTATTTTATAACCATTATTATGTAGTAATTTTAGGATCTAAGTTATATTTCATGTAATGGTTGCATAATGTATTCGCCTTTAAGTGATTATTGCACCTAAAGGCGAATACATTTTATTTTAGTTGCATTTAATATTGTACTTATTATGTAAACAAATGTTGGTGATTTAATAAATAAATAAATAAAATAAGAAATATGGGCACGATTGTCTCACACACTGTAGGTATGTCCTCATATTTCATATTGTTTGTACTATCTTCTTGGTAAGATTTGGTTCCAAACCTAGGCTTAAAATTTGGTTTATATTAATTTTAACGATGCGTGTCGCTTGTCACTTACTATTAGTAAATCAGTTAAGCTTGTGCTTGTCATATACAAGTACTTATTCTCAGCTGTGCATGTTGGTAGTCGCTAAATTTCAGACACTGATTTATGATATTTGTCTATTTTTCTTCCAGTCAAATCTGCTGTATGTGATTTTGTACTTATTGATATATATATATTATAAATTTTCTATCTATAAAGTTTATCTATCTATCACAATATTTTTCGTAGCTAAGTATTGATACATTGTTTAGGATTCCAAGGCAATTAATGTCACAAAAAAAGCACAAAACGTTTATAATGAGTGGGAATCGATGCCAAAACCTTTAACTGTCTCACCTGCCTAACTATTCTTCCAACAGATCAGTTAAAGTCCCAAAGTTCTACAAACTTTGCTTTCCCTCGCCGACTTAGTAAAAAAGGTTACCAATTAATGCAATGTTATCATACATCTTTGACATTGCACTCATTATTTGTTCTCCGAATGCATGAATTCATGAATGAGAAGAAAAATGTATCCGCATACTGAATTATTTTTCCGATAAATCTGAATGGAAAAAGTCTTAGAGTCCGCAGTATCATCATAACGAGTCGAGTTATTGCCTTCTGCGCTGATCAATATGTATTTAATTGGCAGAGCTGGGAATGTGGTGCTATTTGACGCGCGACAACGCGCCACAGTCGCCGGCGCGACGCGACTACGCGTTACAAAGTACACTGTGGAGAGCTTTGTAGGGCTAGCAAAGTCTTGGTTTTGAAGTATTGACAGGAGTTACTTTTCTAATTGTATGTTTACCAACTCTAATAAACATCACAAACTTCTTATTTGTTATTGTTCCCCTGTTTAGTACAGGCCAAATCTGGAAAATGAGCCTATTTCATAACCTTATTGCGGTTTAATGTTGGAGATATTCCTTACCTTAGATGTTCTTCAACCGCAAAATAGTCGTTGACTAATTAAATTAAACATCTAATATCTTGATGTCAGTTGGGACCACCAGCTAGTCTTTCGAAGCTAGAAAATGCTTGTGATAAATCTCACTGAACTTGGGCAGAATGGTCACCCATCCCATACGGAACCGCGGTGTGTATGGCTTAACTTTCAATATTGTTTTCGCACCGTTGTTGCTATCAAATTTGAAGATAAAATTGATTTGGAACCTACTCTTTCCAATAAAAATACCAATTTATACCATGTTGATAACTTCTAAGGAAACAATGGATGGGAATAGATTTGTAACAAAAGCGTTTTGGATCATAATGTATTATCACGTCATTTAGTTATAGTGTGGGAGAATACTTAGAAGAGCAGGCCAAGTAGAATGGGTACTAACACCCACCAAATACCCGAGCATCTTTATCATCTTAATGGTGGTGGAAAAATGTATGTAACATACTAATTAAGAGTCCTGAAGAAAATTTTTAAATACGTATATGATAAAAGGAGTTATGAACAAGACATTAAATGCCATGTTACCATTCACCCATCAGCAGCCCTAGCAGACGGACTATAAAACATGACGATGCTTCCTGCTAGAAATTGTCCAAGTCTTATGGCAAAAACATACGAAAGCTATCGTGCGGGAAAATAGAGCAGTTATGTATATTACTATCTTCACTTACATCAAAACATATATCGATTGATCAACCAGCGCCTATTTAAATTGATTAATTATTGCAGAAAAGTTTTTTTTTTATTTCACACAGGTTTAATCAAATCTTTCTGAGAATTGTGTTTAATTCGTTTTCCATGAGACTTGAAATCGTTTGAATAGTGCCCCGTAATAATATTAAAACACTGCACAATTTTACTCTGTTACAGTTTTGAAATTAGATAATTTGACAAATTTAGCTTCATTTGTAAAACAATATATAGTTTCCTCATAGTTATAGGTTTTCGATCCGTGAAACATACACATTTTTCTGGGAAGTATATTCTAAATGAGATGATTTTTCTTACGAGGCACGCGTCCTGCCAGCAACTTGTTGCTTAGCACATTAAATCACACTTATAGATGTATATGTACCAATCAAATATACACCATAACAGTGTGAAACCAGTGTTCAACATATAATAATATATTATATGACATAATCATTCCTTTATTTCTTCTCTTACATAGAATCAGTTACAAGACATATTATGACTTAATTTAAACTTATTGTACACACCACACCACACCACAGACTGGATAACGTCAAGCCACTCTTCAGTTTTCATTACAAAAAATCTGAACTCAAAACTAATTTTGCACCAAGGTCATGTATCAATACATGACCTAAGGATGCAGCATCAGAGAAGTAGCAGACACATTGCTACTCAATTATTTCTTGTAAAAGAAAGTGACTATTTAAATCTTCCATAGATAAATATTCGATAAGAGGTACAACGAACATCTAGTGTTGCAAAACTATAAATTTTATTATCGATAGTTTTCATCTAAAAAAGAAGGCAGGGTCATTACATAAGTAGAAAAGAATAGAAAAAAAAATTTCTTCATGAATGAAAATGTTAAACTGAAGTATTTATGAATCGTTTTTATGAAAACAATGTGCCGACCTACGACATGACCTACAAGTCGACACAAATACAGCGTCAGCAGAATTGGCGTAGTAAACAACGCTCCATACGTAATGCGTGACATCGATCCTACATCGCGATGTCAGAGTTTTCGTCGCCACTAAGTATATATACAACACACCAAGATTGGTAGTTGGGCCTTGGTCCCCGAGCAGATAACACCTAGCTTGGCGGAAGTACTTCCACTTTTATTAAAGAACATACGTTCCTCACAACAATAATATTGCCTGGTCTGGGCTATATATTCTATAGATAGGAGACTCCAAGATCGGCAACTCTATCGCATATCACCAAAAGCTATAAAATAAGAAAGATAAGTATCTACTTTGGGTCCATTTTATAGTATGAACAGTTGCCTGTCCTTTTAAATAAAGTAAGCGCACAATTAGTTTCACTTAAGCTACATTATTAGACAAATATAAGCGCACAACTGCGCATAATAAAGTCTCGCTAATGTAATTAAACTAAATAACGCAGATGTGCTGTTTTCGCCTTTTCAAGCAGTAATCTAAGCATACTTCTCTCGTATGAATATTAATGCGCTCATACATGTCACGCCACTCCGTCAGTATAAACTTAAAAATTCACAATGACATACTGTTAGTGGACTGTCGACATTCGCCTGTGAATATCTCGTCTTCTCCACTTTCATTGCGCTTTTACTTTCGTCGTGGTCCGAGGTTGTGAAGCGAAACGAGCATTGGATGTCATTTAAATGTTTATCGTGTGTGATCGTGTTTTCGTTCGCCCTGCAGCCGGTATGTGTCGGTACGGTCCCACGGCGTTTCCCACGGCACAGTTGCCCTTAGCCGGCCCTTAATGAATGCGCGAATGGGCGTACGTATCGACAAATTGTATCGATACTGATTTATGGCAGCGCGAACACGCGCTTTGCATAGCGACTGTTTTTAGCTCGAAATACGTTTTCGGAGGCTGATATTTAAATGTAGTGGTTTTATTCAGTTTAATGGGATGGGAAATAATTTGTAAGGCAGAATTTGCTAAGAATCTTAAATTTAAAAAATTAAATCTGAACTGAAAAAAAATATGAACAACTATAAAATTTTTTCTTAGTTTTCTAAAATGTTTGCAATAGAGAATATATTACCTTTTAAGATTTGATACTTAATTACTGGACAATACAAATTGGACGTTTAGTTTTGTTTTGAACCTCCTTACATGCGTAAGGAGGTTCAAAACGTATAAAACTGCATCTCCTGTAGAAAACCACGACTTACAATTTGCTACTGGTTATTATGTTAATAAACACACATAAACAAACAAATTCACAACATGTACATAAACTGTAATTTGGCAATAAGGTTTATCTATTCTTATTGGGTTCGATCCCCGGTCGGGTCAATATGGGAAACGAACTTTTCCTTATTGTCTCGGGTCTGGGTGTTGTGGTACCGTCGTTGTTTCTGATTTCTGTAACACAAGTGCTTAAGCTACTTACCACAGAATCAGAGCAATGTATGTGATGTTGTCCAATATTTATTTATTTATTATTTATTATTTATTGTCGACGACCTCTGTAGCCGAGATGCGAGCGGGCCGGACTTGGGCATCGCGTCATCTCTGAGGTCCCGGGTTCGATCCCCGGTCTGGTCTATATGGGAAACGAACTTTTCTATATTGTTTCGAGTCTGGGTGGTGCGGTAACGTCGTTTTTTCTGATTTCTGCAACACAAAAGCTTGAGTTACTTACCACAAAATCAGAGCAAAGTATGTGATGTTGTCCAATATTTATTACATATTATTCATATTTATTCAATGTCTAAGATGGGCTCACATCATTTTACCGAATCTTTTTCGACCGACGCTACGCTTCACCGACCATCGTTTCGACAAACACAACAAGGTAAGGGTACAAGGTTCTATGATTCGGATTCGTCGATTGAAAAAGATTCGGAAAAATGATATTAGCTCGACCTCATATCATTTTTTATATATGTCCCTCTAGACGAGCAGAGGGACATATATAAGTGTCCACATCAATCTGCATAATCGTCCCATTCGGATGCCCGGGGCCGCTGCAGCAGCCTCCGCCATTCATTGCGCACGCGTCTTTTTGCGGCCGTAACTGCGCGCGCAGGACCCGCCGACAATAATGGCTGTTGATTGTTTGTGTAGATCAGATGGTTTTTGGGCGACACTTTCACACGATGGACAGTCTCGTTTTTTGTTTTGCTTACTCTGTTAATTTTTCGTCTTGTGGCCAAACAACTGTTTGGAGTAAAGCCTGTACGTTCTTTACTAAAATGGAAGTACTTCCGCTGAGCTAGGTGTTAATTGCTCGGGGACCATGAACCAAATACCAATCCTGGTTTATCCCTACTATAATAAATGCGTATTATAAATATGATAAAATTCTGTCTGTCTGTCTGTTACGCTTTCCCGCTTAAACCTCTCAACCGATTTTGATGAAATTTGGCATAGGTATACGTTGAACCTCCAGAACGGACATAGGCTACTTTTTGTAAGAAAGTAAGGGGGGGGGGGGGTAATGCCACCTTTGAAAGTTTATATGGGAAAATGTTTATTTTTTAAGTTAGAGATATGAAAGTTGGCACAAATATAGCTCTATTAAAATAAAGACTACTTTTTGTTTCGAATATTAGGGGAGATAGGGGTAGAACCGACCATGAAAGGATGTAGTCCACGCGAACAAAGTCGCGGGCACAGCTAGTTGTATATGTCGCAGTCATCTGGTTTAATCAGCTATTTGATTGGATCACTAGCGCGTTCATTGAATGACGACGTTTAATTGAATGACTAAAGGACAACTCGTCAAATTGTTTAATATAACGTTCAACTTCTTGACTGAACGTCACTTAGCATATTCGTTGAATGGGATATAGCTGACTGACATGACATAACACACCTTAATAAGATTTTTTAATATGTTTTAACAATTTTAAGTCTTACGACAATTAGGCTAAAAAAATATTTTTTTACGAATAAGTCACTTTATATCTCAATTTCACTCTAAAAATTATCAACACAGTGCTATTCGATTATATCTGTACCAGCTGTTTGACGCCATCTTTGTTTTGATGAGCACTAACGCCGCAGTGGAAAAAAAATGAACTAAATTACAATCACCTGACTGATTACGTCCGCTATGTTCAAAGGGCTATGTTACAATCCGCTAACTTGTTGGACGTTCAGTGAGTCTTATTCATTCAACGTTCGGCCTAGTCATTCAATTAAACGTCGTCATTTAATAAACACGCTAGTGATTCAATCAAATAGCTGTTTCAACCAGATGACTGCGACATATATATAGTTTGTGGTGACATTTAGGCCTAGCATGCGCAATACGTCAAATTGCTCGCATGAGAGGACAAAAGTTTCGATACTGTTGATTGGATACAGCAGCTGACGCATTGACTTCAACCGATTTCGACGTTTGATAAAAGCGCGATCAAATTTAATCACGTGGCGCATGCTGGGCCTGGATAACTTTGACATCGCGATGTAGGATCGATGTTATTGATTGGCTAGTCGTGAATTACGTACCTATTAAGCGTTGTTTTTACTACGCCAAATCTGCTGACGCTGTATTTGTGTCGACTTGTAGGTCGTGGTCGGCACAAGTCTATCGTTCCGATGAACATATTACTGTAATATTTACTGTGTAAATGACGACAAAATGTTCATATTACCTTAGACGTCACGCGTCATCTAATTTAGCTAATAATTAAAGACGAAAAAAGTAATCTGGCTAATATTATAAACGCGAAAGTTTGTCAAAGTGTAAAAATATTTGTCGTGAAAGTTATTATTGCGCACCTTTTGAACTAACAAAAAATATCTACTTCTATAAGTATATAAATATATATATAAACATATATGCAAACAAGTGTAGGTAATATATATAAGTAAACAAATTCAGAACATTAAATTCTATGTATAAGCGGAAGAACAGAAGAATTCACAAACATCATTTTAAAGATTTTCTGAGTCACGGACTGTCGAGTTTTTAAGTTTCAACGACAAAGATGAAGAAAATCTCCGTTAATTCATTATTTCGCGCAAACACCCCGAACAAACGCCAACAGTCGTTCATTGAAACACGCAATAATTTGGACACCGCGCTCCGGCACGTAAGTCAAAAGTTATGAGACAATTCCTCTCAGACTGTACCTAGGTGTGGGCCGGACTCAGGCTAGAGTTATTCCATTAATTAAAGCAGGTCCCGCGACACCCTCCGCCCCCACCCCCTGAAACAAAGCAAGCAATAAGAGCGCAGGGTTGTCGTTAAATCGAGCTGGAATGCCGATTTATGAAAGGAGTTCTCCGCGTTTACTGTGATTAGTGACCGGGAGGGAAGTGCTGATAATGGTAACGGTGTGAGGATATTTTGATAAATACTTTTAAGACAAGACAATATGTGGAAGATAATTGATAGGTAATTGTCAGTTTGTAAATTAGCATACATCGAGGGAATCCAGAAATTAATAATTATCAAATCAAGTTCAATAGAAATAGTATGAGGAGCTTTTGATTAATTGTTTTGCATACAGTATTAAGCTTTGAGTTCTTTAATTGTGTTTAGCATAATGGTTTTAGAAAAATTTCAGTTTTAATACAAATGTTATGCAGTGATGTTACTAAATAAAAATGTCATGAATAGATTTTATGCATCCTTTCAAAAAAGTCTTCTTAATAATTTAAAGAAGTTGAATCGAAATTAGTTTTAAAATGCATTGACTGAGTTTTAAACACAAAATTGAAAATAAAAATGCAAATATCTGCTTTCTTTTACAGTCTCAGTAAGTCTTAAATCAGACGTAGATTGATTATAGATGTTGAATAAATTGCAACAGTCCACGTTTAATTTCTTTCCTGAAGGGCAATAAAACCCGCTTATTACTAATGAATCACAAACTCGCGAAAACCGCAGCCCTGAGCAATATCGTCTTGGGGCGGGGGCGGGGGCGGGGGCGCACGCTCATAGAATAAAACATTATTCATAAATAGGATATTACGGCAGGTGGCGCCCCCACGGCCCCCGGCGCCCGCCGCCCGCCGCACCTACATACTGCAGCCTGCAATGAGATTTTAAATTTAAACTCGCTGCAAGAATCGTGAACACATTGGCAGTACATTCAATTTGTGTGAATATACTGCAGAATTTCAGAGGCGATGGGAAAGCCGTTTGCGATTGAATTACCGTGTTACAAGCGTCTCTGGTAGGTGTGTTACAAGCGTCTCTGGTAGGTGTGTTACAAGCGTCTCTGGTAGGTGTGTTACAAGCGTCTCTGGTAGGTGTGTTACAAGCGTCTCTGGTAGGTGTGCAACCCATCGTTGTGGGACATGGGGGCTTTGAGGAGCAAAGCAAACCGGATAAGGTTTTTTATTTTGTAAATTTTTGACACAAACTTTTGTTTACTTCATTTGATTTTTATATTTCATAGTGTAACAAATTTCAATTAAGAATTTAACCGAAGGTGACAGATCAATTTTGTAGTGGTCAGCGGTGAAACCCTTCATTTAGGGACTCAAAGTAGGTAATTAATAGTTTGTAAGACAATTGTTATCCATTTTATTTGGTTTCAGTACATCCAAGGGGATTATTGATCTGCATTTTTGTACATGTTGGTGTAAGAAGTAGGATTATATAAAATGTATTTGTTGGTATAACATTTCTCCACTGTTCATAAACTCAGCTTAATTTAGGATTAAAATGCGCTATGTTTTGTTCACAAGACATTTAATAATATTTAAATAATAATATTTAAATTATGATCCTAACTAACAGTTAAAGTGAAACATTGAAATGTGCAGACTCGCATTAAAATGCATTTCATATTTTTAAAAGAATAACCGTGCTCACATATGTTTTAAGCCAGTAACTACAGAAACCTTTTATCTGCGCTATCTCCAAACCTTAGTGATGATTTACACTCCGCGATATATCTTCAGAGTTCACATTTATAACTTGAACCATACACTGACTAGACAGAATTATTAACGCTCTTTACGAATACAGAGAGAAAACTTTTATTTTGTTTATATTTTATCGTGTAAACCTTACTAGTAATATAATTAAAATGATAACTTAGATAAAATAATCTAAATTACATAATTTTATAAAAATATTTAACAAACAGTAAAGAAGAATTCGAAAGTATAATTATACTGGCTGATGCCTGCGATATTTGGATGAATTTTTTTGGGATAAAAAGTATCCTACATGTATATCTAGTATGTTATCTCTCGCCATACCAACATAGTTTTACGTGACAAAGTATTAAACACACAACCAGACATCTGTACATTCTTACAAACGTTCATTTTTTAGCAGATAGATATGATGGTTATTTTGCATTAGATTTTTTTAAATTAATTATAATATGTTCGCGATCAAGCGATAAAGAAATCAAATTATTTTGTTTCTTTCAAGCTATCTAAACCTTCGTAGTTCGAGGCTCTTCTCGAATGACGGATTACATTAATATTTTTATGAATAGTTTTGTGTTTTTTACACACTGTCACTGTCTTTTAATTAGTCAAATCAAGTCAGCTCAGCCTTAGGTCTAGCATCAGAAGATGCCAACTGAATCAGAAACTTCGATTAACGAATGTTAATCGAGCATTAAAATGGATCCCACCCATCAGCACCTGCACGTCCCATGAATCCTAACACTATCAACACAACAATGAAAATCGCGAGCATGATCAGCGCTCAATCCAACCACAACGTTAATGGCGGGCCTAGCGATATCAAACATAATATTTATAGAGGGACAGGTCCATAGAAATTTGAATTATTCAGTTTTTGCTAGTGTCTGCGACGCGATGCATTCTGTGCTGTTGCGTTATTTTTTTTTCCAATTTATCGCTGTAAATCTAGGCGCCTGTATAATTACTCAGATAATGCCTAATAGGCCCTCGTTTAGATGCTGTGTAGGTTTCGTTAGAGTCTGGTCGCTGGCGTCTGTTTAAAAACTGGTGGGAGACAGGAAAACTTGTAAGTCGATCAGTTATTCCATAATAAATGGAGAAAGCTGCAGATATGAAATGGGAATGTTAATAATCTTGTTTGCAGAGTTGAAGTTGTAATTATTGCTAAGATGTTATAGATGGAAAGTTGTGACTGCTTCTGTAGTGTAGTAGTTAGCCTTTGGCCTAAAAATCCAGAGATCGTGGATTCTAATGCCGCAGGGAACACTAACATTACGTGAGCTTTTCCCAGCTTGGTTATGGTATTGTAGGCGTAAATCACTTGATTTAACATTAAAAAATGATGATTTCGTGATTTGCAACGCTAAGCTGTAAAGTCTTCTGGCTATGAATCAAATTGATCTGGTTTCTCTTGTGAGGGTTGCGTCCATTCCATCTATTGTTATAACCAGGCTCGTCAAATCTTCCTCGGGCTCTGTGTTGGATGCATAACTAGGATACACTTTAGGAAACGGAAGATGTTATTGAGATTGGTGATTAAAAATTAAAAAAAGCGGATTGTTATTATCCATAGCTGGACAGAGGAATCGCCAATAATAGTATACCCGTGAGCTCTGTCTTTGAAGTAGTTTTTAATCTGGAACAAATATAAATGTAAAAAGAAAAGATTCTCGCTAATTCTTTCGTTCTCGCTAATTAATTAAAAATATGTGAATAGCGTGATTAGTGTTATAAATTTGGGCCCTTGATAAACTTTTGGTGTAAAACACTAATCGTAGCAGCTTCTAATCATCTCTTGAATTGTTCTTACATTAACACAGTTTATTTATACATAATGACAAATATTTATTTTATTTTATTTTATCAATGAAATTCGATTTTACAAGAATTTTTCTGTAGCGTGTAAAAGTTTATAGATTTTTTTACTTCCCTCTCTAATCTTCTTCTTTCCTAAAGATCTTTTTAAATTCCGAATGGCTTCCGCGGAGGTTGGAATATGCAACAAAAACTAACCTTAAACAATTACGCTACAATAACCTAGAGTATGTTAAGATATAGATATGATCTAAAAAAGTAGGACAAAGCAAGTTTAAAATTGCATGTACGTACATTATTTGCCAACCGACCTTATCGATTAAAATTAACTATTAATTGTTTTTCACCTCCAGAGTCGTGTGTATCTAGAGATTAATTCGAAACGCTCAAACGCTATCTCAATAATCCTTAACAACTAGACTAACTACTTTCACCGGGTTTTTCTGTGCTCCTAAAAAGGAGCTGCTAACTGTTAACTGAATGATAATGGCAGGTAATAGTCTGACTTTTAGCAGTTATTAAAATTATAATCCGACGCGGTGGAGTTACCATGACGAGCAGTCGTTTGAGCTATTTTTTTCCTGTAATATCGGACAGCCAACTGACAGACAGTATCGCATGACGACAAGCAATTCATGCTTAATATCCATAAAACAAAGTGAGGCAAATGTAAAAAAAAACACTACTTACTCTTTTCCCAGACATTGAAAATTGATAATTATATATGTATTATATGTATTACATTAAAATATCCAAATACGTAATTTATCTAGTCATTTTTCTTATTTTTTTTTCATTGTGACCAAACCACGTGAAGTTAATTAATAAAAATGTCTGTAATTGTACCGTCAACAGCACATCAAGGGAAACAAAACCAATTTGATATTAGATCTTATGCGTACGACATAAAGACGATGCAAGGAGTGTAGTTTAACGTACATAAACAAAATGAATAAATAATAATATATTAATATAAAAATTGGACAACCTCAGGGCACGTGTGTTACAGAAATCAGCAACGACAACAACACCCAGGCAGCATATGACTCGGGCAGCATAAAAAAGATCATTTACTTTGTTGACTCGACCGGGAATTGAACTTAATTAAAGATAATTTTCATTCAATTGAACTGCAAGATCTTCAATCATTGAAATGAAGTCATCGTTACATAACAATGGGCGCTTGTTTGAACCACCACGCCTCTGGTTTATAATCGTTATTATTGATCCTTTTAATAATTTATTTACCTACATAAATATTAAATTGCAATGACATAATTAAAATACAGAAATCGCTATTGTTTCGCAATAAAACAGTATTGAGTCATGCCTTGAAACAATAATTTTATATGAGGCACGACTTCAACAGGATAATCTGTTCGGTAATTAAGCAAACAATGATTCTATTACGCTTGATCATGACAGATTGCGTTTCAATTTGTTTTATTACATCGCCTTTGATGACCTCCGTAGCCGAGAGGCGAGCGTGCCATTTCTAAGGTCCCGGATTCAATTTCCGTTCGGGTCAAGATGTAAAAACGACCTTTTCTCGGATATTTACCCTTTGTCAAAATTGTTATTGGTTGTTATAATTAAGTATTCTTTAAAGTAAATCTGTTAATCATACTGTAGGAAGTAAATGTCTTTCAATTATTGTTGAGTCATTTCTCGAGTTGACATTACATACGCATGAATATAAGAATTGATTAAACATTTATGACAAATGTAAGTAATATTGAGATTCTTTACATAACTTTAACTTAACAAATGATGTTGTAATCAATATTTTACTTTATAGGGGTATACCTGCTTCGATGAGGATGGTTTAAATCATTGCTATGAGAAAATAACATTAATTCACAAAGTGGTATTTCAAGGTTTGTTTATAAAAAATTTTTTTTTTAATTTATATTTTCACGTAAAATTTATTAACATTTACTTAAAATTAAAGTAACCTGTCGTTTGACGTCACTCGAGTCGACACAACCTTTGAACAGTTTCATTATTTTGTTAAAATTGATTAATTTACGTAACGAAATTCTAAAATGATCTTACATTGGTCAACTTCAAGTCAAAAAACGGAACATGTTCATTCAAGTCCACGTGAGAAACATCTACCCTAAAGTATTAATTATCCTCTGACTTTCGAGTACAGTTACGTGCGCAGGCGCATCCGGACGCGCGCAAAAACTAGTGAAAGCGGTCGGTTTCGCGCTAGGACACGCCGTCACGTGGAGAAAAAGGCCTTAAAACACTATTTGGAGTACTTCAGGGCATTAAGAGCTAGTCAAGAGCACTTGGCAGCAAATAACCTGCCTAAGATCAAGTTTGGAAAATATTTAAACCATCAGCGTTGGTAAGTTATGTAATTTCATTCAGCCAGTTTTTCATGTAAAAAGTAAAAAAAAATATCATTTGTTATTAAGCTCGTAAGGCACAATATTGTCAAAACTTGAAAACTGGTTAAGTATAGCCATTTTATATTCAGATGTGCGTTTTACTTTAAATTATTTACTATTATTCTAAAACTACATGCACGAATCGTCAAACCATTTTTCGACTTATTCCACTGATACTTCGCTCATTTGGTCGCAGCGTGATATATTTTTTTTTTGGATTAAAGAAATTTATTCTCGAAAAAGACAATTACAGTCACTTACATGAGAACATCATTTATCTTAATGTTAAAAATAATAATTAGGTAGGTTAGGGGTTAAATATGTTATGGGTAGTTATGAGGAAAGTGCGTCGTTCGAGGATTTTGTATGGTAGACAGGATGTTATATAGCCTAAAACCTTCCTGGAGAAATAGACTATCAAACACGGATATTTTTTCAATTCGAACCAGTAGTGCCCGAGATAAGTGCGTTCAAACAGACAAAATTTTCAGCTGGATAATATAAGGTTAAATAACCACTGCAAGGAGATATAAAATATAATACTTACATAATATTTATAACGAGAACTTAAACGCCATTAAAAACCTGAGACTGCTATTAGTTAATCTTTGTTTATGTATGTCGAAGAACATTTTTTTTTTTAAATTAAATCCTTCCAAAGTTATTTACAATAATACGGTGGAATTTGACCGCACGGTAACCTCCATCCTTACCTTAAATACGATCGTATATTCACTTTGACAACGTCCCAGCTTGTATATCACGTAAAAATTGACCAAGTTCGCGAGCCACCTTACATTATTATGATTTAGTGGCACACAGTTGCAGCGCTGCAGATGACCCCCCACCCGGGAGGCGGGGGCCACCCCCCACAAGTCAGCTATAGTAATAAACCCGGCCATATTTCACACTTAGCGCGTAATGAGCGCGCCCCAAATAATTGGATCACGTACATAAGTCATTATTACCTCGCACCTCACTTCGGCCTGCGAATGTATCATTACTAGACTCCCCCCCCCCCCTCTCCCCCCACGGTCAGGCGGCGGCAGATACAATAGAAGTTTGTTAAAGGTGCAAGGTGTGTGTTAGGCTGCGTACACAGAACTCGTAGATACTTGCTCCTTCGGTAGCTACAGGACTGCTTAATGTTAAATAAAACTTTTGACGACCATCGTAGCCAAGAGGTGAGCGGGCCAGACCTTGGTGTTGTAAACTCTCTGAAGTTCCGGGTTCGAATCCTGGTCGGGTCAATATGAAAAACGAACTATTTATATTGTCTCAGGTCTAGTTGTTGTGGGTACTGTCGTTGTTTCTTATTTCTGTAACTCAAGTGCTTTAGCCACTTACCATAAAATTAAAGCAATGTATGTGGACAACATCCAATAAATAAAAATAGATACAAAAGTAAGTCTACTATTTCCTCTACCTTAAGGTTGTCTGGAAGAGATCGCTTTCTAGCGATAAGACCGCCTTAATTGTATTATAATCAATCTGTAAAACCTATTTCTGTAAAGTTTTGTGCAATAAAGTATATCTATCTATCTATCAAAAGTATATAAAACAACGACTATGTGCAGTCAGTATCCATCAGGTCCTATTGTAGCCAAACTTTTTCAGTAATATTGTCGGAATCAACATTTCATCTAGAACGCGGGATAGTGTCCATTATAGTTCTTTTGATAAGCAATAATGGGCTTTAGCTTACTGAATCCACTTATATTCTGAAATGTCATATGTTGTCATTTATGTATAATTAATTCTGCTTCATATTTTGAACTTTGTACAATAAAAATTAGAAATAAATAAGTGGTGTGCATACATATCAGGACTGGAAGTTAAATATAATACTTTTAAGAATGGTCATAAATTGCATCGCATCATTCATTATTATTTGACAAAAAGAAGATTTTGGAACGTTACGTCACGAAGCTTATGACTCCTTTACTATGTGTAGCTGAAATTAATCATGATTCGAGCTCCTTATTCATACAAACGACACATACATACATTTCGAGAAAGAGGTCAACCGACGAATCCAACTCGGCTTGGCAGCGTTCGGGAAGCTTAGGCATATCCTCACGTCCAAAATTCCCCAGTGCCTGAAGAGAAAGGTCTATAACCAATGTGTGTTACCAGTGATGACTTACGGAACTGAGACGTGGTCTCTGAATGTTGGCCTCATAACGAAGCTCGAAGTTGCGCAGCGTGCTATGGAGAGGGCTATGCTCGGCGTTTCCCTACGTGATCGGATCCGTAATACGGCGATCCGTAGAAGGACCGGTGTATTCGACATAGCCCGAAGAGTTAGCACGCTGAAGTGGCAATGGGCAGGCCACATCGCTCGTAGGACCGACGACCGTTGGGTAAAGAGGGTCCTCGAGTGGCGACCACGTACCGGACGACGCAGCGTGGGGCGGCCCCCAACACGATGGACTGACGACATCGTCAGATGTGCGGGGAGCCGCTGGATGCAGAAAGCGCAGGACCGCGCGTTGTGGCGTTCTGTAGGGGAGGCCTATGTCCAGCAGTGGACGAAAAGAGGCTGATGGATGGATGGATGGACGATTCATACAAACACCTGTATCGAAACTACTGATTTGTGTCTTCCATTAAATAAACGAGTTTATTTATGGAAAAAGGCTTTAGGCTATATAACATCAGGCTGCAACCAATGTGCGAAGCTGTAGCAACCCGCTAGGTACATTTAATACATAATTTATTTTATTTTACTCGTATGTAATTCTAATTTTTATTAAGCAATGTGACTCTTATTATCGCTTCTCGGCCTCGCTTTTGGCTCACATCAAAGGAGTGTAAAGCTCAAGTTTTTGGTATATACATGCTTTTATATTTATTTGTTTTAGTTGAAAATATATCTTTTCAAAGCGTAATTACGCACATCACTTACTACCATTTATGCTCTTTTTTATGGATTTTATCTCGGGTCTCTTGATAACGCTATGATTTCGCCAATGTCAATTGTGTAAAATGACACATTATTAATAAGCTGTTCCTTATTATCAATTTACGTACTCTGGGTGGCAGCGTAACAGTCTTCACCATAAAGGCACTTGGGGCCCGTGCCCAGAGCTACAATTTTCAGTGGGCCCTTAAGGGTGAGGCCTAGTGTACTTCGCTTTTATTACTTTACAAAAGCTCCCCCAAATGTGGTGAGCCCATGGGTCCAACTCTAGTTTAAGACGGGCTTGGCAGCGTACCCCGCTTGAAGTAGCCCCGTCGTAGATGAAACCTTACCCCCGGGTGGACGGCGCTCGCTTCACTGTTTGTCCGGACGGTGCATTCTCATTGCAAGTTTGCACTTCGCAACTAGTTAAGTTAAATATTGCACTACTGCAAGTTTACATAGTACCTGCTTAAATGAGTTTATTTGATTTTCTGTTTCGCAACGTTTACGGGATAGCGTTGGTAGCACTTCGAGTGTTTAGTTTTACAGTTGAACTGGAATTTAAAATAGTTTAAAAAGAGCGTTGCTTATTGAACTTACTTGTTTGAATCAAAATTACTTTAAGAAGATTAGAACGTAAAGTAAAAAGCTTTAAAAACGTGTTATCTAATCAAACGACGGGACCACAATAAAATATAATTCTACTTATTTGAATGTTTGTCCTGTGTGGGAATCAACCCCGTGACTCTGGGTTCAACAATTAAGACCACTAACGATTGTTCCAACGGACCAGTCAAGTATGTAATACATTTTAAACTTGTTTCCTATAATATCATCCTCATTTTCCTATAAGGTCATCGAGTAGTTTACAATCCTACTCGATGCAACTCAGGTTAAAAACAATAGTTTTCTAATATTACCTATTTAACGACAATATTTTAATCCGTAAGCAAGGTTGGAATGACTAGTCTTGTTCACACAACATGCGATATGTCATGTTGCATGTACTCTTGGCGCAAAAACCGCGTATCAATGGTGCTATGCAAACTACTTTCTATAAGTCGGAATTAACGAGGCATTAGCCAGTTCGCCGAACATCCGTCAAGCGGAGCGGAATCTGCGCGCACGCAACGTGCTGGAACCGCTCGTCGCGCCGCTAGTCGCTCACTTAATCGCTAGTCGCGTCACTCGCTTAATCGCTAATCGTATCGCTCGCTTGAACGCTTGCGCGACCAACAACTGTTAGGATGAAGATGGTGGGACAAATTATGTTGATAATTTAGCATAACCACTACGTAGTCATTGAAAAAGAAGTATGTTTATCTTTTTTAGTGTAAATAAACTAAAACGTAATTATTTTTCATGTTACTTGGTCTAAGTTGTGCCATACTGATGTAGGTAAGCTCTGACAGAAAAATAACTCTTGAACTTTGTAATAAAATGCAGGACCTCTATGATATGAATTGTAATAGTGTTATGTACTTGCAAGTTTGCTTGACTGCCCATCATTATATAAATAACACTATGGATCTAATGAATATTGATCGATATTGTGCAATTATAATTTAACATTTTGAGATTTTACTAACTTTATGTACTTTCTCTTAACTTAAAACTTTTATGTTATGTCTTGACATAATTGATGCCTGGTCCCGACATTTTTAATATGTAAATGTTTACGTATTAAAAAACCCCTCTTAAACCCCATAACCGTACTATTTGTATCACTATGTAGGTACCACACATTAATATATGATTTGATTTGGTTTGAAGAGCTCACAAGGTTTGTAAATTTTAAATGTATCTTATCTGTTTCACAAAATAATTATTATTATGTCTGCTAATCAATATGTATCATAACTAAAATTTATTATATAAATTATTTGACCTTAATTTTAAAATTAAAGTAAAATTTGTCATCATTTTGTATGATCCTGTGGTTCAATTTGTAGCGATGGTCAAAGCTTGTCGCCTTACACTTTCGCTTCGCTCGCTCCGGTCCCCGCCTCCGCGCTCGCTCCGCCCGCAGCCCGACCGCGGCCGCGCAGTGTTATTCAACTTTAGCATTTACCACGCAGCTGTTAGCATATTCATGGCGCGCGTATAATTTCACCCTTTCTTTGTAATGAATATGGAGATAGAAGAAAGTTCTCGCGACTTAAAAACTAGTAGCTACTGTAATTGGCGGTCGTTCGATCGTTTTTGCCGACCTGCGCCCGCGCAGCGCCGGCTGGCACCGCTACAACACGAACATGCCCGATATTATTTTATTTACATTCCGTTAAATGTTCTATTAATAGCGATATTGCTTTCTCCGCAACAATAACAATCTTAGATATCTTTTTTGAAGCGGAGATGATATAAATTATTAAAGTGGGTAAGTAGACTTGTATTGCCCGGATATCGCGTGATTGTTCGTGTATGTAAATAATTAATCGGTGTGCAAGCAAATTAAAACGGTCTTCCTAATTAAGATCAACGACTCCATTATCCCAACTAATAGAACTACTTAATAACTTTACGAAAAGTAATCCTTGTAATTTCAAATGTTTATTTTCACAATAAATCAACCAACCAACGCCAATTCAAAATTAATATCATGGACATCTGGATACATTGACACATGTGTATTTTTATCAAAGTCACGATAGAGTTTAAAAAACTTTATAAGCTTATGACCGCCTTTTGAAGAACACAAAAACATTTAATGATTTTTGAAGAACCTTTGTAATTACAGAAACGTATTCAAGGCCTCCATGGTTTCATTAAAACCAAACACAAAGACCACATCACTACCCCGGTTCATTCGTTACCGTGAACGTCGCGGAGAATAACCGCGGCAATTGGCGACACGTCGCGCGACAATTATCTCATTACAAAGACATGTTTGTCACGACCCTAATAAGCCGTTAATCAAACAATATCACCAATTCATTTAGCACCCGTCAACTGGTAAACTTCACAGTTGAGCTTCTGTTCATTAATTACGGATAATTATGCGTTTTAATAGTGTTTTAATTTATTTATCCCTGTCTTAATCTAACTGTCGCAAATAGCTTAGTTAATGTTTCGTCGATTTTTTATTTGTGATCAAATGCAGTTGTCTTTATATTGTGAAAAAATAGGTAATGTTTGTGTCATGCAGAAGTTTTTAGTTAATTTTGACCACGAAACCGGGCGATATAGTGATTTCAAAAACGACGTTAAATACGATATAAGTTCTTTTTTTGTTTCGTATGATACAACCTGTTGTATCATACATGTACTGTCTTGACACTCAAGAATTCTATAAATAAATTTGTTTACATTGTAAATTATACCCTCTAAAAAGAGGCGATATACTTAAAAAGACTCATTGCTGTATGTAACGTTAAATAGCATCCCAATAACAGTTTATATAGAAACAAAGTTGATACAAACATCGTAAAAGCCATTCATCTGCACGCGACAGAATGCTAATCAGTCCGAAAGGCTAAAAATGTACCACTAATCGAGCTTCACATTAATCAACTTATCGCGCCACTATCTCCTCGAGTCTAGATCACAACATTACCCATTGTCCCTTCACAGCTCAATTTTGAACTCTATCTAGTTTCCTTAAGGGTGTCTGTCAAATTGACAGCGCGCAGCTGGTGTTAAATGTCACGGCATCGGCAGGCCAAAGGACACTTGATGCGCGGGCGCAGGTAACGGGGCGAGACACGCTCTGTTTCCTCGAGTGGCATTTGTGCGGCAATTTATTTCGCAGACATCGAGTTTACATGGTAAAGAAAGAGTAATGGTCGGGACTTTGTTTGAAGGCATTAATTGAGTTTAAGGTTCCATTCATAAGGGGCGTTTTTAAAGAAAAGCGATGGGCACAATTTCTTTAAGTTAACATAAAATGTCCTTATGAAACTAAATTGCAGATGTTTTTCAAGATTAGAAAAAGAAATCGCATCTTTTTCTTTTTTTCTTTTTTTAAATACTTTAAGAATGTTCTTTAATTTACGTTTTTTACAATAGCAGAATAGTACGAGTATATTTAGTTGTCCATGAAAGTGGAGATATTCCCAATAAATATGAATTATGACGAGTATATCGATTGTTATTCAATTAGTCTAACTAAATGATCTTATTTACAGTAGGACAAGCAATCTCATTTGCTTGTAGGCAAAGGAAATTTCAAGATACTGCAAAGCTACTGGCAACTTCTCTTTCTCCCGTTTAATAGTTTCGCCCTTGTCCGCTAAACGTTTCGTCTAGAACGTACCGTTAATTATGCCCAATAGGGCGTGTAGATGCGCCCGCGCCGCTCCGCCGCGCACGTGGCCGTGAACTGTAGGATGCGCCCTCAGAGGCACAGGGCAAAGGTCAGGTCTACACTAGCTAACTGTAAGAAACATTGGCGACAGTGTAAAATAGAAGAGTTAGTTACTTATTTAGATACAAATAACACTTTTGAATTGCCATTGAATACAACGCAA
Organism: Glyphodes pyloalis; assembly: GCA_037074685.1. Classification (NCBI taxonomy): domain Eukaryota; kingdom Metazoa; phylum Arthropoda; class Insecta; order Lepidoptera; family Crambidae; genus Glyphodes; species Glyphodes pyloalis. The sequence goes on along the minus strand of JAYKKO010000003.1, from coordinate 260,180 downwards.
AGTGATTCTACTGCCCGGTTAGGAATCCATGTCTACCGAAGAGACTCCGGTATGAAACTTATCAGATTAGTTACATATTGCAATGTGTAGACCACTTTGAACCAAGTAACATCGTTTTGTTTTGATGAATAATAAAAATAATATTATATAAATATAAATATTGGACAACATCACATACATTGCTCTGATTCTGTGGTAAGTAACTAAAGCACTCGTGTTACAGAAATCAGAAACAACGACGGTACCACAACACCCAGACCCGAGACAATACAGAAAAATTCGTTTCCCATATTGACCCGACCGGGGATCGAACCCGGAACCTCTGAGATGGCGCGACGCCAAAGTCCGGCACGCTCGCCTCTCGGCCCCGGAGGTCGTCACGATGAATGAGATGAGAGAATGAACATTAAGCATTTATATTAGAGAGATAAGCTGAAGCAGACCAGTCCTTAAAGGTTGCACCTGTTCAACGCATTACGTATGTGATGTGATGTCTTTATCTAGTATTTTATCATTATTTGTTTGTAAACAAGCTGTCCGTCCCGAATTCGCACAGGTGCAAGTAAACATAAATTGTATTTTCTGTACATTAATATGTATGGATTAAACATTATATAAACCTTCCCCATACGTCACTCTGGCTATCGAAAAAATCGCATAAAAATCCGTTGCCTACTTTTAAAGATTTAAGCATACATAGGGACATACATAAAAAGCGACTTTGTTAGATACTATGGAGTGATTTGGTACTGTAGGAGAGTGTTTACAGGAATTATTCGTGCAGTTCCTTCCCAAAGGTGAGGCTGGTCTCCGGGTCCCTGTGCGAGGCCTAATTGGAGCGGGAATCAATAAGTCAGCCCGTTGTATCGCCAATATGATCGGAGTTATGCACCGCACCCCCCACCCTCCCCCCGGCACGCTGCGCGGGCGCATCTGTAGGGCTGGCTTACCTACTATTCCTTCGAAAATAAAGTTATCAGTATAAATAAATAAATATTGGACAACATCACGTACATTGCTCTGATTGTGGAGTAAGTAGCTAAAGCACAGTTACAGATATCAGAAACAACGACAGTACCACAACATCCAGACCCGACACAATATAGAAAGGTTGGTTTTCCACATTGACCTGTCCGGGAATCCGGCCCGGACGGAACCTCAAAATAACGCGACGACAAAATATCGACCCACTCGCCTCTCGAATTAGGAGGTTTTTTTATATTGCACATAGAGGTTGACCTCATTCCACCTGGTGTTCAGTGGTAATAAGGTCCAAACTTAAGGACGACAGACAAGTAACTGTAATAGTAAAAGGTTGACCAGGTTGTCAGTCATATATTGTCTCGGGCCTGGGTGTTGTGGTACAGTCGTTGTTTTTGATTTCTGTAACACAAGCGCTTTAGTTTCTTACCACAGAACACACACAGGCACGATGTATGTGATGTGATCCAAAATTTGTATATATTTATTAATTTATTAGTTACAAATTATTTTCTTAATAAAGTGGAGGTGTCAGCCCTCCCGATCGCGATGCGCATGCGCCGGTCACGAACTGGCCGCACTGACGCCGGCATTATAAAAATATTTCCATTAAAATTAAACGCGGTAATGATCTGATTCACACACCCTCGCGTGATTTGCTGCCTTTTGTTGGCACACCTTGTCCCGATCGCTGCTGATACCGATTCTGACTCGATTCTGCTAATTCGAATAACTATTCGTACCATAAGACTGCAAAATATTCATATGACTTTTTTCTTCTCACTCTTTCTCCTATAATGAACGCGGAAGCGCTAGACACCTTGCCTTGGCAAAAAATACATTACTGTGTTGTGTTCCTGCGTCCAGTCCAGTAACAGATTTATTATGCTGTACTGGTCGCCCCTAAGTTAGGACCTCATTACCACTTAGGTGAGATCAGGTTGTATAAGATTTATCAATTTCGTAAAATTTTTCTGGTTTTCTTGGCCGCCTCTGGTGGTCTCATGTGCGTTTTCTAAAGCGTCATCTCAATCGCCTCTTTCCCCGATCCGCCACACACGTATATCAAAATCATGTCGGACTGTTATATTTTGAAATTTGCACATAAGAACATAAGAACTAATATCAAAGTGTAAGTGTTTACCTAGCGTGCTGTCGACTGTTCCTCCGGCGGCGGCGATTCCACACACACTATCATAGCTGGGCAAAAACTCGTTAATTGTTAATTAACGCAGTTAACAATTTGCCTAACGGATTAACTTTTAAGTTAACTTTAAAAACTGTAAACGGTCTCATTAACTTCCGTTAATATCCCAAAGTCAGTTAATTGTTATTCCAATGCCTAGTATTCACCCCACCTCATGGCACAGCAGCGCGGCGAGAAAAAAAATTCATTAATTACTTAGAGCCGGTGTTTAGTTAGAGTAACAAGTATTTTCTTTGTTATAAATTACTGACAGTGATCATTTGAGTGTAGATAAGGAAGTGTGTAATATTAGGTAAATTGAAAAAGTATACTGTGCAGTGCAGTAATCAAAACCATATCAGGGAAGGCATGAAATCGGATTCCAGGTCCTGGTGAGAATCCATGACCATTAATCCATCAATTTTTATTATATTTTAACGGATTACGATTAACGTTAACTTTCGTTAATTCTTCAGAAATATAACGCTTAAACGTTTAACAAAGCTAACTTTTTAAGTAGCGGGTTAACGATTAGCGAAGTTAACTGTTTGAATAAGTAGTGTAGTGTGCTTTTGTTTGCACTGTAGTGTCCAGCTATGCACTCTATAGTGCAAGCACAATGACGTCACACTATTGTACTTTGAACTATTCTTATGTCGTGCACATAAGATCTAATATTCAACTGGAAGTGTTTATGTTAACGTGCTGTTTTGTAGTTTGGGGAAGCTACTGTCTATGATCCTGGTTTGATGATCATGGTCATTACTTATTAAAATAGAGCGATTGCCGCAGCATCGCTTACAAAGGAAACCTTTTTTGGTCATAGCTGGGAGTAGTGGTTCAGGATTGACTCCTGAGTTTTTGTTAAAAATGAATTACGAGATTATTTTGATGATGCAATAGGTACCTTTGGAAATATGCACTTAAGAAAAGTTCACATTTTTTTTATGTCTAACTTTTGAACCAGATATAACAAATTGCATCGCCGTTTCAAGTCAATGTAGTTTTGAGAAAACGGTATAAATGCTCTGTAGTTTTTACCATACTGCTCTGAGCGGGTTATTCTTCAGAAAAAAGCATTATCTAAAGAAGAATTTTTGCTATTCAATATTTTTAATAACCTTTAGAGAATAGAAAGACATATAAGTAGATTTAGACGGCTTCTGTAGCCGAGAAGCAAACGGGCCGGACTTTGAAGTTGCAACGCGCCATCTCTAAGGTCCCGGGTTCGATTCCCGGTAGGGTCAATATGAAAAACGAACAGATCTGGATGTTGTGGTACCCTCGTTGTTTCTGATTTCTATAACACAAGTACTTTAGCTACTTAACCCATATAATGCATTACAAATATTGGACAGCGTCCCTTGCATTGCTTTGATTTAGTGTCTACTCTCCTTTCAAAGTATTTTAGTAGTAGACGATTTATTTATTTATTGATTAACCTTTAAGGAAACATATTAGCCGTTTCATTATCGCTGGCGGTAAAGCCACGTCTTCCCGGGAAAACAATTACGCTGATATCTGATAAGTTGGCAATTTATACTGATTTGCGCTTATGATCGGCGCAAACAATAAGTTTAGTTTAATCTCGCTCGTAAGATATCGCGGGCCGCGAATAATGACGGAATTTATACTGTTACGCCAACCGCTGTTCTGTTGTATTTCATGTGTACATAGCATTACAAAGTCATGCTTTTGAAATAACTTACGATTATTTGATTAATAACCTAGCTTAAACTTATTTCAACATTTTTAAACGATTTTATGTTTGTGAAGATAAAAATAATGTTTTGAAGTAATTGGCTAACACATTGGCTGCAGTAGGCAAATACAACAATAGGAGTTTTAAAAAGATAAATATTCAAAATATGATTTAATGGCTTTTTAGCTGCTCTCATAATGTTTAAAAACAATAATGTTAAAAAGACCTGTTTAGATTTTTATTTTTAAATAGACCTCCTCGGATCAATCCGTTTCATAAGCATAATCAGTTTTACAGGTAAACAGGTAGTTTGATATTAGACCTTATTCCATCGATTTAAGGACGGTACGCCTCGCTAGCACCTCATTACCACTTAACATCAGGTGTTTTGTTTCATTTGTATCACAAACGACTGTAGTCGGACGCGTTTGATATAGGTTTCTATAAAATACTGAAAGGCGGACGTGTATTTATTTCATCAACAGACATCCTAATGATATTTTACTACTGTGCAGGTTGTCAGAGCAACCGATTAATTTTGACATGACCTTCAATATACCTAACGGTTGAGCACGAGTTGCAGACTCAAAAAATAGTTCCAACTTCTGTTCGTTTACCCATTGACGTGACCAAATTGACATGAAATACCATTCTCTGAGTGTAGCAGTTCGCGGCCATTACAGGTATTATGTTCTCGTTTCGTTAGCGGCGCGCGATGCGCCCGCGCAGATAATCTGCGGACGCGCAAAAACTCCGCGTTACATAATCAGGCGGACGAAGACTACTCTGCCGCTGGGAACCGATGGAAAGGGTTCCTGAGAATATTCTCTACGCCAGTATTTGAAAAAAAGAAAGAAAACATTTATTGACTCAACTTACAAACAAAATAAAAAACAATCTGTTCCAAACATAAATGGATTGTTTATGAGACAAAATGAAAAAAGCTCAGCTTCTTTCTTTTCTTTCGCATGGACTAGGTTTTTCCACATGTATATACTTCCATGTTCGGTTTTACCCCAATTCGAAACAATGATAGTCCATATTTTAATCCAAGTTTCAAGCTTGATTTGTGCCTTTTATATATCTTACTTAAATTATATTATATATTTATATTTTCATGTGCCATGAGTGACGTCGCAAAAGTGACACTAAGTATTATAAGTTACCAAATTAATTATTAGATTAGACGTAAGATTGCTAGGCTATCGCATTAGGTTAAGTTACCTGTAAGGATAGTTGTAAGATGTTTAAATAAATAAAAATTAAACATTTTCCCTTAAAAACTTTCAAGTGTGCTAACCCCCATCTACTCTTATTTTCAAAACAAGAAGTAGCCTATGTCCGTTCTAGAAGTTCAATGCATAGTATATTAACTTTCATCAAAATCGGCCTGGGTTCGATCCTGTATAGAGTAAAGTGTGTTTTGTATTTCTTGAACATTTGATAAGCGTACTGTAACCAGTACTATTATTGTGATGATGATTTTATTTCAATGATGAAAGCAGTGCACTAGGACATAAATAAGTCTTGTCTGCAAGAGATTGCTTTCTAGCAATAAGACCGCCTAAATTGTACTTCAATATGTCTAATAAACCAATTAAATTTTTATTAGCAATTAAGTGCATCTATCTTTCTATTAAATGTTTTGGTCAACAAAATATGCAAGTAAGATGTGAAATTTAACGTCGGAGTAAAAAAACGTAAAACGTGTTTATAACTTATTTATTTTATTTGTTTGATATTTTTAGAAACTAGAAATTGTTTTAACACAATTGTACTAAAAGTATTGACGCACTTGGTCCTAAGTATAATAATCTAACTGTAAATGATTGCGCTAAGTAGATATTATTTTTAAAATCAAAATTATTTATACCAAGACATAATGGACGTCTCATTGTGATGAAGTAAGTATCTTTGATAACTGCTTCTTATCAGTACTTAATGTATTTGCTCATCAAAAATTCATTATTCATCTTCAGATCACACCGACTTACATTTATGAACTGAATAATTATCATTAATTAACACTAAATCCCCACATACCTGTCAAATTTACTTTGGTTTTGTTTTTCAGTGTTTAAGCTCCGTAGCACCTTCAACTTTTTATAGATCGTTGTCTGTCAATAATGCCGGAGCTTCTAGCTAACTATAGTGATTTATTGTGATAAGAACGGTTTGCAAAAAGGAATTTCCTTAAAAAAGTAGCATTTGTAGTTTAAGCGTAATATTCACTTACCTAATGACTAGCAGTTCACTCTTTTGATCACACAGAATGCTCTTAAGTAATCTTCGTTTTGAAAAATTACTAGGATTAATTTAAATCAATGTAACCGGAATATTTTTATGTCTACTTATCAAATATTTGTGGGTGTTGGTAATTTTTCTATAAATAATTAATGGGACTTATAAAAACAGAACTCCTCGTTAGTCTAGTAGTTTAAATATCGGGTTATTCCTTCATCGAACAAAAGTATGTCTCGAACTTTTTAAACATAGGTTTTAGGCAGCCACCCATATTGTAACGGTGGCTGGATTTCAATGATGGTGGCTTTTGCCCTGCAGTGGCATATTAGTAAGCTTTACTTGTTAAAATAGTACTATGATAAGTCTTTACAGGTGTCAGCCCTGCGCTCTCCCTAAAATCTAGTAAAGATAAGAAGGCTGTCTTCAGCCATAATCAATTTTAAAAATAAATGAGTTGCTTACACATTAGGTTACAGTTCCATTTCGTTAGATTTATATACATGTGAAGACTATAAAACTACTATACTATTCCGGCTTTGGCTCAGATTCTCCGCGAGATGGAAGATGGAACAACAAATTTTCTGATTCTTAATTCCCAATTAGAGGGGAAAACTGCTTTCTTGCAACCCAGATTTTTAATATGTCGTTGTTAATGTCCTGAAGTGTTAACCGATGTAGCAGTGATGGGAAGTTAACACCATATAGACAAAAAAAATCAGCGCCAAGAGCGCTAGTCACGCCGACCATGTAAGTGGGTAGTTAGGAGGCTGCCTAATTAATTACCCGACGCGGCATAATCCAAAGCGGGTTTGTTTACATCGGCTGCTTCCCGGAGCGACATCTTAACGCGGCAAAAAGCGCTCCATTCATATGCGCGGAGGAGAGCGCTCTTTTTGCGCGGCCGGACGTTCCCCGCGTTTTATTTGTAAATTGGGCGAGCTGAGCTGCGAGCCGGCTGCCGACCGGGGATGGGTTGCCAGCTCGCGTGTCGCTCGCTGCTTCCCGCATCTACCGGTACTTAGACTCCTCGCATGTCTCGATGGTTTAATTCTTTAGTACTGGGTCGGAGGCGTTGTGGTCGACCAAAGAGTCCATGGCTGTTATGGTGTATTTAGTTTTCCCATAGCGCCAACAGATGGCAATAAGACGTGTGGGGGGTCTTAAGATAGGGTAGGGGACTCGCACATACGCCGCGGTCGCCCTCACGGCATGGCACGGTATCTCAGTTTTCTGATCTGTCCCTGACCTATCCCAAATTGACTCGACAGAAAATCAAGCCAGGACTAATATTGATATAGGCCAGGGTCATAATATCAATAAATCAGAACTAGGCAAAACTATTGCGTGAAAGCAATACTATCGATATTAACGAAAGAACCGTCGTTTCAGATCAAAACTATAGATAGTTCAGCTACACTAGGCGGAACCTTTCGTGCTTAAGGCACTTTTCTAAGGACCCAAAGCCCTTTGGTCCAACACCTATTTCGCCACTGGAACTATGTCTTCAACTAGTTTGCACTGATTTCTCAGTCCGCACCTGGCAACACCGCGGGCTCAGGCGGGAGCCCCGCGCGCCACTCATTCTAATGCGCGACTAGTTTTTGCGCGTGCGCATAATTGCATACGAATGCGTCTGTGTACTCGGAACGAATCTAATGCGTCGCGGGGGCCACGTAATGAGTCTTGTTTATACCGGCGACCTGCTAAGGGGTGCCAGTGACAAGTGGCCGCTATGATCCATCGAGAACTACGCTCTAGTTCCTTTGATTACGGTATAGTCTTTAATTCGATTATGGCATAGTATGGAACGGACCACTCTTTAAAGATGGTTGGGTGTATGGCAAGTCAAAGATTAACCTTTGGATCTAGCTGTGAAATGAGCCACTGTTTGCATCCACCTGGCACTAATTGTATTGTCTTTGAAGCAAAAAAACGCTCATAATAATGTCACTAAAATACTCTTTATGATATACAACCAAGGGCTTATATCAAATTTATATCGTTCTTATTAGAATATGAGATCTTCGCACATTGTTATGAAGACTAATTTTAATTATTATTAAATGAACTAAAAAGTTAAAAATAAAAGCATGTTACATTTAATACAACACAACATACATTGTGATAGGTTGAGGAAAATGTTGTGTTGTATTAAATGTAACATGCTTTTATTTTTAACTTTTTAGTTAATTTAATAATAAAAGCTTGTTTTTAAAAAGGTTTTTTTTTCTTTAATTTTATTTTTAACTTTTTAGTACCTCTATTTTTAATTCGAGATTTACTACGACGTCTTCTCCTGTCTCTTCAATTTCGCCTTCTCTAAACGTCGTTTTCTTTGTGTAGTTGTTTCTGTTTTCTTCATGTTATTCCCACGAGTATAGGACAAATAACGGTCCATCCCCCCAGAGGTCCGTTGTAGAGGGATAAGGGCTACAATACAACAGGGTTCGCCCTGGTACCCTGAGGCGCAACGTTAGCGGCAAGACATGTTTATACACTCTCATACCATTCAGCCCTCGGTACGTGCTCACCTTGACATTGGGTCATCCATCCAATCAATCATATATAATTAATATGGGACGAAAGCAAGAGACTCGTCAAGACGAATCAAACGAGACCAAACTCGATGGGGTTGCGTCGTTTAATTACGGAGTTCCTATGGCCACCTTCCGGCTCCATCATCAGACCCTGGTTACCATATAGTATCAAAGTACTTGTCAAGACGAATCTAATGAGCCCAAACTCGATAGGGTTGCATCATTTAATTACGGAGTTCCTATGGCCACCTTCCAGCTCCATCATCAGATCGGCTCTATGTTACAATAACATTGCATTGTCATCCGATTTATACATGCATTCTAAATTTCAGCTCAATCGGAAACCGGGAAGTGGATCAAATTTAAGTTGCAAGATTCGATTACAGAACGACAGACAACGGGACAGGTGAAACTAAATAAAAGCTTGTAAAAAGAAATAGTCAATCCTTCCATTATATAAGTATACCCCAGAACTAAATCCTCCGTCATTGTAACCAACTCATAATTAATATGGGTTCTGGTTTATGCATATGTACAGACTCTCACTATAACACAATATTCCTGAGTTCGTACCTAATACAAAACATGCTTGTAAAAATCAGATATTGTTTTTCGTTTGCGTTTGGTTTTCTGGGTCTTATGACCTCAAATGAACTAAAAAGTTCATTCAAATTAGTAATTTAAAAAAGCAGACAATCAAACCTCATAATTTGCCAACATTTATTACTATTCGACCGTAACGTTTCAACAGTCGTACTAGTTGTGTACTAGAAAAATAGACAGGGCCCTGTCAAGGCCCCGGCCGGCCCTGCGCTGGCGCAGCCTACGTCTCCACTCTCATACAGATTTCATCACGTCCAGCGCCGCGCGGCGGCAATTATGTTTAAACTATAGCTGTCATCTCCGTTTCTTTTTACGCTGATTTACATTATTAGAAGAGGTAATTAGTTTTACAGACGACTTATAATTGTCAGATTTATTATTATTCATACAATACGTCCAGTTTTTGCTGTTGTTCGCGAGTCTCTCGCTTTTTATTTAACCCGGAGTGGACTTTTATTTGCAACGTTAGTTTTATCACGTGTGTTCAAAGATCGTTGTTCCTACACAGAATTTAATTGTTACATAAATCATATTTTTTTTTATAACGCACATCAAGATTGACCTCATCCCATCTGATGTTAAGTGGTAATGAGTTCCTAGCTTAAGGGCGAAAAGTATAGCATAGTAAAACTGTTACTAGACTTGTCGCCCTTACCTTGAAGGTTTGACCCTGCTACTAATGTAGCACCCCCCAAGAGTTCTGGAAATCTTACTCACACGTAGGAACACAACAACACCGGAGTGATTGTTAATTGGCTGCGGTCTTCTGTAAGGTAAGGTCTGTAGTTGAGCTTCCGCAGAGGCTAATCGCAAGTCAGTCTTCTATGAAAAACGTTATAATTAGAAAACTATTTTAAATTAATCTGTTCGGTCTATCAATAAATTTCGACTAGGACTGATATTTATTTTCGATAAGAAATGACGAGAATATGAATTCTGTTTCGGAGTTTATGTGAAGTTAACGCTTTAATTATATTGAATTTTTATTTCCCTTGGGAGCTCTACGTGCCGGCAATTTTATGTACAGTTCAGAAGGGAAAAAATACAAAAAACGTAGGTACGTTGTCTTTTCAAATAATTCGTTTTTGATTGTGCATTTCCTTTTTGGGCAAACAATCATTTTAGAATACAATGAGAATTTAGTAAGATTTAGTATTTTAGAGACTTGTCTTCTTGTAATACCTAAACATGTCTATGACGGCAGTACAAAGGCGATGTACCTTGATGTACTTGTTCCTACTACATTGCCAATGAAGTGAATGTGAAAGCATAATGGTGGCCAACTGTCTAAGCGACATAGTCTTAGATCTGAGACCATTAGATGTTCATCTTTTTAAAGAAATCATAGCTTACTTTGTCTCAATGTATTATTGGGCCTAAATCATACGGTTTGTGTCAATTTAAAGTAAAATTCATTTATATAGAATTCACAATATTCGTGTGCGGTTTGTCAATGTTTTGATAACAGGAATCGGTTTCTTATTTTTTAGTTGTCACCTTACCTCTGCTGCTACTTACAATAATTTGCAGCCATCGTTGATATCAATAAGAAAAAAAACACTATTGGATTTTGGTAAAATCCGTTCGTTCGTAATCGCTACAACTTATTTTCATATAGGTACAATGGTTTGTGGATATATTATTTACAATTACGACGAGGGTCGACCGCCTGCAGTACCTTGGTCTATCAGATTAGCTGTGCATAATGGCTGGACACAGGCCAGACTAGACGTTAAGTCGTCTGGAAATCGCCAATTTGCTTACTAGCCCGCCGCCGGCCTCCTGACGGCTTCTCCGGTGGAACGAAAAGCATTGCAATTTCCTCGTTTAAATATATTACTTTCATCTTAATAGAGGGGTGTTATGTCTTATTCTGCCAAGTTTTTGTAGCATTAATGTATAAATGACATACCCAGCTTTTCATAGGCACATTATATTTAACCTACTACTACCTACCTGTCACCATTAATTCGTTAATCGTTAGTTAACGACGTCTACATGTAGAGTACCTAACTTAAAGATACTCGTACCAATCGGCACTTGTAAAGCAACAGATATAAACTGTTACTAAGTACTTACCGTCTTTTTTAAAAAGTTAAAGAAAGGAGAGGATTCGGCAAACGATTTTTTTAATCTCATTCAATTACTCGAAATCACTTGCATCGATTGTTTGTTGAAGAGTACACTTAAGTGGTCCCTTGATCATCAGGGGCATTAACCGTAGTATTATTATTATATTATCTGAGCCCGCAACTGTGAGACGCAAAATGTGAGGAAGCGTCTAGCGAGACGCAACAGCTATGTTGTATGATACATCTTCCCACTTCTTTAACATTAGGTACACGTCTTCTATGGTAGCTGCCCCAGATTTTGATATAATAATGGCATCGTAACAAAGGTAACAGATTCAATAGTAACGTTAACTTACTTTGTAAATTTTATAAAAACGAGATATTTGTTTGCGAAGATCCCATCTCATTTCTGCATTTTGCATTAGTAAGATGTCGATGCTTTGCAAATACATAAGATCCGATTTAAGATAGAAGAGTTCCAGTAATAGGTACGCCGGCATTAAGTGGGCATTATTTAGCCGGAGCAGCGCACTTATATCTGTTAATTTATTGCCTTATTTTAATTGAGCGTTGCATCCCGACGTTCGGACCTCGTCGCAGCATTCAATGTAAATGCGGCTAAAGTAATGGCTCCGCCAATTGCCTCGCGCGGGTCAGTAGCCGGCGTCGGTCTAGTTTTTGCTGCGCAGAAAAAATGCTGAGAAGTGACGACGGCGGTGATGTTAGGATAATGCGCCGGGTCCACATTCGGGAGCGAACGGTGTAGCGAGCGCGAATGAACGTTTTTTCGCTGTTTGTTCGGGTTTAATTCGAAAAGTTTATTAAGTGACTGTCTTTTTATCACATCTCCATTATTATTTGTTCTTTCCCAGCACAGAATTTTATATCAGAAGATGCTATCATAGTAGAATGTTTTTCTGTTATTTATTGAGCAACGTGAATTCACAACTTTGTCACCGCTTTTGAAAATTATAATAGGTAGGTAAGAGTAAGAGTGGGCTGTAGACTACCCGTCTACAGCCCACTAAACTTTGATTTTACTACGGTATATTGTAACTTTTAATAAAATCAATCGGTCAGTTTACCCGTAAAATAGCATGAGCGAAAACACTTAGGTACCAATATCTGAAAGAATGGAGAAGCGATCGTTTTATCATAATATGATCTTTAGTGATGATAAGTCGATAAGAAGAACTAACAAAATAAGTGAAATGATTAGATGGCTTTGCGATGACAGTGGCTCTTTACACCAATAAGAAAGTCAAGGTAATCTAGTTAAATTTGGGGAATCCTTGTTACTTGAAATTAACCTTTATCCACATCTCAGTCGACTTTCAGTCCTTCAACAAGAAAGAAATAATTTTCTGTAGTATGTTTCGGCGTTTGCAGTGTATGTAACCGGCTCGCGGCCGCGGGCTGCGCGCGCGCAAGCGGCCCGGGACGCGGGGACATAAATCGACAATAAAAAGCGCCGCGTCGCGCCGCGTCCTTTTTTGCCGTTTCTTGTTATGCGCATTCCGCCGTTTTTGCCCGTACACGTTCCCGACAAACGAGCTCCTTCCAGTTTGCGAGTTTTTGCGGCGGAACAATGGTGGGTTTGCGCAGTGATTGCGCGCGCGCAGCATTTGCATGCGGGCCAATAGCGGCGCGGCCCCGCCTGAGGCCCCGCCCCGTCTCGCCCCCCGCGCCGCCCCGCGCCTAGCCGATGCTAATGCGCGCGCAACACGTGACGCGCCTATAACGAGCTGCGACATGCGTACGAGGTACGACAAAGGTGGACTCGGCGCATCTTCGGTCTCACTACAGCATCTCATACATTCATACAAATTAAAGAGCACAACCATGTTTGGACTTTATTGGAACTGATAGCAGTATAAACTACTTAATCCAAGTAGTATAAGTACACTTTTTCATATGTTAGTCGGCTGTGTTTGTAATTTCTATTTAAGGTCCTCAGTGACATTAGTTTGTTTATGTAGATAATATCTTTAGTATTTTAATCCTCAACAAAAGTACTCTTCATTAGATGTACCTATGTATTTTAACATTCTAGACACATTGAAATTTAAAAAAAAAATTAATAAGAAATATACAAACATATAAAGTCATTAAATAAGTTGTATTCAGATTACCAGAGTTTTACATATTACCTCGTCTGAGGCCAAGACATCAAAGACTGCAAATTCCAGAGTCTTAACAAGAAGAGTTAAGAATGAGCTCATTAATAGATCATTTAATCAGAATCAAATCAAATCAGTGTACACTTTAGGTTCCTCAGTGCAACATTATAATAGCTCATAATAGCTGTTAGTTCGGTGAGCGGGTGAGCGGCGCGTGCGCAGGTCCCGATGCTATCCGCTAATGGCCGCGCATCGCAGATTTGACGATCAGCTGAGCTGAGTAATGAAGCCGTGCCGTGCAATGAGCGCGTGAGTTAACTAGCTCACTAATGAGTCAGGGAATGTCGACATAGGGTTCATCAAACATACCTTAAACACTTATTTTTACTCCACGAGACTAGTTGTTTTATTGGTTCTAACCTCGGCAGCCTTTTTTTTATCATTCACTTCAAGATTGACCTCATCCCACCTGATGCTAAGTGGTAATGAGGTCCTAGGTTAAGGGCAACAAGTACAGCATAATAAAGCTGTTACTGGACTTGTCGCCCTTAGGGCTTGACCTCTGTTGCTAATGTAGCACCCCGCAGGAGCTCTGGAAACCTTACTCACACACAGGAACACAACAAATACCGAAGTGATTGTTATTTGGCTGCGGTCTTTTGTTAGCCTCAGATGCACTTGTATGGACACATAGACACAAAACACGATGTCACATTCAATAGATTTAAGAAAAAAAATAGTTTAAATAAGTAGATAGACATTTTAAAAGAATAATATTTACTTTCAGAACAGTTTTATTGTTTTCATAATTATTACTAATATTGTCTAAGTAGGTATATTAATGATTGTTTAAAGGAATTTAGAAACGGGTGTAATAATATGTATCGTCATAATTCACGCACAAATAGCTTAGTTTGCGTGTGTTCTACGATCATTTGAGTAATTACGTTTTCGTTACAGTCGGCGCCGATTCCGTCCAGTTTTAATTTTATATTTATTACTTATAAATATTTTAAAATAATAATTATGTTTGAAATAATCGAAACATTAGATTTGAAATCCGCTATCTCACTTGAAAGTCGTTTAATCTAATGAAATCGTTGTACAAACAGTTAAGCTTTCGTTTTGCTGTCTTTTACGATAAAATATTTTTTGACTTGCAAATTTGGTGTTTAAACAGTAAGAAAGAGTTTGAGTTAATTTCATTATTACCTCTAGGTACATAAAGATACATGGATTTATTGTTTATTTCAGAGTCTTATATTTCTTAATTCAAGTAGGTTATAAAACTTTTGAATCATTATTGAATACCTACAATTCATAGCGATTCGACTACCAGTTCTGAATCAAAATCTACCGAGAAGACGCCGGTAAGAATCTCAGCAGATTAGTTACAGTAGCAGTATCTAATATTAATACTATTTAATACCCCTATATAGTTTTGTTTCACGAGTCAAAGTCAAAGTCAAATATTTTTATTCATACCTCTATAGATTACACTATTAATGCCTATGAATAGTGATAAAACAATTAACATTTGTATCCAGTTGGATAATAAATGGCTTAAATATTTTGCGTGAGCCGGGAAACGAACATAAAACCCCGAGATCATTTTACAATGCTCAAACGAAACAACTAAAGAAAAATTGTTACATCTTATATTTTGCCCCATTATTTAAAACATACTCGTAACAATGACTCCTTTAGTTAATCAAGCTCAAGTCAATATAAAATGAACCAGGCTATTACAATGTGCGCTAGTTTACCTTCATTCCGGATGAAATTTGAAACCTAGGATATATTATTTTCATGACAATCATGATGCAGATGCTAATTTAATGCAGTATACAATTTATCTACTTCACAACATCATCAAATTATTAAAACTTACCAGATTAAGAAACTCATTTAAATTAAATAGGGATTATCCTTATCTTACGTAAACATGCTATCTGTTTATTTAGCCAATTAGTAAACAATATTCTCCCTTGGCGTCCATAATTGGTCGATACAAACAATTAGAATCAACCTAATAAACGAAAACAATTGACTAATTGGTGCTGTTATTGAAAGACAAAGGTTAATTCTATCAGCCATTCTTATGCGTCTTGAGTAAGATATAGACCGCGTTTTCAGAATACAATTATATAATAAAGATTTAAGATTGTTTGACGACCTCGGTGGCGCAATGACAAAAGTAAGGCAGCCAAAGCGCGAAAGGGCCCGGGCTCAATTCCCGGTCTGGGTGTGCTGGGATGACGCCCCCAGTTAATATCCGTCGACTGGTACTCATAGTACAAGGGAAAACCTTAGTTTGGTACCAGGCGATTGGTGTGGTTGTCTGGCTTATTTATTTATTTATTTGTTTTTTGGAGTTTTTATCAATTATTCACTTCACCTGCATTAAACACCATATTCTACACTAAATATCATACAAAGGTGCTCGTGGCGCAATAGGTAATCCGTCGGACTCGATATCGAAACGATATCGAAAGTAAAGTTGAGCACGCCGCGATCCGGAATGGGATGGGTTACCATGCCGTCTAAATTTAATGGCATTTATTACAAGCACCTCAGTGCTTCGGAAGGCTCGCTAAGATGTAGGTCGCAGCTGATGTCTTGATGTTAGTTGTTATTCCTAGTGTAAGCCATTTGGCGGCTTGAGAACATCCTCACCATTACAACAATAAAATTGGTAAGTGCCTTATCATGGCACTAGGCCCTCGTGGTGGTAGGGTAAGGCCCGTTACATATCATAGATGAGGCCTGGACTCAGCAATGGAACATAAAGGCTGAATACTTACACACCACGTTGTCGTTATCTTTATAACCACCTCAGTAGCTGAGAGGCGAGCGAGCCGGACTTTGATATCACGGCATCCCTGAGGTTCCGCGCACAACTCCCTTTCAAGTCAATATGAAAAACGAACATTTCCACATCGTACCGGAACTGAGTGTTATGGTGCTATCTTTGTTTCTTATTTATGTACCACAAGTGCTACTTACCACGGGATCAAACCAATGTACCTATGTTTGGTTGTCCAATATTTATTTACCTTTGCTTTTCTTAACTTGCCCAAATTATATATAAAACTCAAACGGTACATATATAAAAGTTATCGGTTCATCAAGTCAATAGTTGAAATTAAGAGAACCTACTTACTTAATCATCACGAAGGTCAAATGCGGATCGGCGATTGCAAACTTGAGCTATGTTAAAAAAATCCCTAAAATATTTTGCTTGACCCGGGAATCGAACTTAAATCCCCGATATCATTTTCCAATGCTTAAACCTGTCGGAAGGACTCAAGAACAATTTCAAACATAACAGTGACTCTTTAAGTTAGCCCACGTCAATATAAAAAATGATCACCAGGTTTCTTTTATGTGCGTTAGTTCACTTTCTTGCCAGAATAAATTAAAAACCTAGGCTATTCTTTATTATTTTCATGATTGCGCTAATTTAATGCAGTATACAATTTCTCTACTCTACAACATCAGCAAATTATTAAAACTAACCAGATTAAGAAATTAATTTAAATTAAATAAGGACTATCCTTATTTCACTCAATATTAAATTAAAACTACAGAATAAAATTAGTAAAGTCGATAGCCATAATTCAAAGTTGCTAAGGAATTTACTACGAACAGGGTTTAACACAACACTATTCTAAGGCAATTTGAAAAGTTAACACGACACTTTACAACGGCAATGAATTTGAAAATTGATAAAACATTTACTGTACGCCGTGGTACGCAAAGTTAGCAGACTGACTGTTCAAAATTAGACTTTTATGACCTATGTTTAAGGGCTAAAATAAAAATAGTAGTATTAAAGAAGCGTGGGCGCAAAACGGCACCCTGAGTGAGCCCGATCCATCATGGTATCTATTACGGCATTACCTCGAGATGTAAACACGGCCTACAAACATATTGTCGTGGGGATTGAGATAAAAAACGGCGCGTCATGGGCAGGCCGCGCACGTGTGCGGGGGGTTCCGTACAAACGGTTCTTTGAACACAATTTTGGACACTAAAGAGTGTAGAGGGACTCCGAAGCGTTATTAGTTGACATGTCTGTCTGTCTATTTGTGCATATGTGTGGTATTGTAGATTTATAGGTGGAATTAATTGGGAGTGTTCTTAGGTATGTTTAATGGAAATCAGTCTAAGATGGCCGCCACCACAAAATGTTGGATTAATATTTTAACTTAACTCCCTTAATAATGTTATCAAATAAAAGGTATTGAGTAGATCTAAACATTGTGACCAATTAAAATTCCGTGATGTGCTATGATCGAACTATCTGGTTTATTTTTTTTAATGTGGTTTACTATTACTCTTCTAATATCCTATTTCATTAATTTGATTTTACATTCATCAAACCTAATATTCGTATCAGCTTAATGACATTGTTGTTTTACTTGAATCTTTGCATTACTTTCCGTTTGCTGTCCCAATTATTGCAAAAAAATCTGCAGTTAGAGTATAATGTCTAGTTTATCATTAACATATTTCTCTGTTCAGTTTGAAATTAGTCTAAAAACGTGTTCCATTATTTATTTCAGTCGCAGAACCCTAAAAAATAATAAAAACGTCCTCGCCCCTACCCTTGCTCGTATTTCACTTTCAAAGGGGTGAGAGTCCAGAACTGGATCATGAATCTAAAGTCGTAGACCTTGTGTCAGGGCGATAAGGTACAAACTGGTGTGTAGCTACGGCGAGAAAGATTCGGCGACGGCACGGGTCAAATATTGTAAAGACATGCGGGTTTGTGTTGTCAACTACATTCGACTCCGTGTTTTCATAATAGGGTATCCGTTTGACAAAGTCGACGATTTATCTCGAGATTACAATCTTTTTAGAGGGTTCTAACAATATTATTCACCTCAATCGATCTTAATATAATTGTTTTTTTTTATAAAATTAAATAACAGGTACATAAGCAAGGGTGTTGGTATCAACCCAATGATCTGAAGAGTCGAATTGAGATGATGAGACCATTCAAGTATCTTTATAATTCCACCGATACTATTTAATAGTCAATGTGTTGTTAAATAGTATTTGTATCGTCGTTATTTTGTATTTTCATAGAAAGTCTAAGAAAAAATCGAGCTTTTAATAATTGAGTAGCCCATCATGTTTAATATTAATTTCCAAGAAAACTGTACAGTAAAACTTTATAAATTATAAATAGGTATTATAAACTCTTCGAAAGTTTCTAAGAGTGTATACGATGTCTGGATGTAAGTAGGTATGTTTGTTACTCTTTCACGCAAAACGGACGAAATTTAATGAAATCTATCGGAAAGAGAGATGAGCTACTAGAATAACCTATAGGATAGTGTTTTCCTCGAAATAATTCGGATAACGCCGTAGGCAACAACTAGTTCGGATATAAATGATGTTATCAGATAGCAGCTTGCTCATACAGTAAATAAAGAAATATTGGACAACATCATATACATGGCATATATATTATATACATGATTCTATGATAAGTAGCTTAAACACTTGTGTTACAGAAATCAGAAACAACAACGGTACCATAACACTTAGACCCGAGACACTATAGAAAAGTTAATTTCCCATATTGATCCGAACCCGGGACCTCAGATATGGCGCGTCGCTCAAGTCCGGCCCGCTCGCCTCTCACCAAATAGCTATATATGTACGTATGACAGATACATTGTCTCTACTCCAAGCGTGGTATTTGTTCCATAATGCCAGGCTCGGCTGCTGAAATGAGCCGGTAATGAAGTGTGAAGTGTGGCCGTTGGTTCCGCGCGGCGCATTCGTCAGGCGCCGTGTGCGAGCGCGCGTTGGGGCTGGTAATGAACGCTGAGCTAGCGAGAAGTTGCGCTCAGTACACGTCGGGAATTGCCTTAAAAGACAGCTTATAATCGACAAAAGTAAATTTGTAGCAGATCTAATGTAAGAACAATAAATTAGAACCATAATCAAATCATTCATCAGAAGACTTGGTTTTATAATTACTTTAATGAGAAATAACGTTTATCACTTATCATCATTGGCGGTAGATGTTTTCAGATCAGATTTAACACTTCTAGCACAAGAAGAAAATTCATCCACAGTTAACTAACTTAGGTATGCTACTTTTTTTCTACAAGACAGATTCTCCAAGATGTTTTTGAACAATATAGAGTGCAATTCATATTCCAATACAGCTGCACCTTACGCGAATAATACGAAATTAATTCGTCGCTGAAAGGTAGCGAGTGCCCGAGCGGCGATTCGACGCGGACGAGACGAGTACGCGACCGCCGCGACGCGACGATTGAATTGTCACGCGTGCCCTGCGCGCGCGCACCCCGTGAAATCGGTGATGAGCTGCGGTTGGTACCGTCCTGCCTCGCGTGGAATCCTTTTGGTGTTGCTAGCGATATTCTCTTTGCTTTCACTACGATTACTAAGATTATTAAAGAGATACAGTTAAAGGTAGTCATACTTAAGAGCCAAAATATATGAAGAAATTTGTTAACAGAAATACTACCTTTTAAGCTAATAGTAGCTAGAAATGTATCTCTACCAAAACTACGGCTGTGCAAAAAACATTAATGAAGAAAATATTTTTTAAAACCCTTCATTCAAATAACAATAATGTGATAAGCGTAAATGAATATCAAAAAAGAATAGCAAGATTTAAGTGAATATAAAATAAGGCCTTTTCAGAAGTTTTGATAAATTAAGCCATTATTTTTCTATTAGATACAGTAACAGATCTGTGTCACTACATACAAAAATACCCTTTTTAAACGAGTTTTCTATTAATTTGAATAAAAAGAGTCTAGTAACGGCTTGGAATTATCATTTTGGCCTCCTTTCGAGCCTGAAGTACTATATTACTTAAAGTAACACTAAACATGCGCTTTAGTGTCGTCGGTACCTTTCCCGTCGCCCTGGGCACCCTGCGCCCGCGCACGCGCTCGCGCCATTATAAAACCATTTGCAACCGCGCGATTGTTTACGGATCATCTTCGCATTTGAATAATTTTGATGGATGGCTCCCGAGATGCGCAGACGCCGCTTTTTCTGACGGTGAAGTCATTATTTTCTCTTTCTCACGGCGTTTTGTCTATTTTATGGACAGATTTAATCAAGACGATTGCCATTTTGAAATTGCGTTAATGTTTTATACTTTTTATGAAAGATGATTTTGTTTAATAATTAAATATAATAGTATTTTAAAGCTATTGGGATGTCAGTAATACTTTTAAGATTTTCAAAAATTTAAGCATCGATGATCTAGTGGCCGCACTTGTTCTTGCTACTTTATTTATCAACTAATTGTTGCTTAAAATGGTAACATCAATTTATACAAACAAATTTATTAATGCCTAGCTATTTGCCCGTGTCTTTGTTCAAGTTATTTCGGTATAACAAGCATTCTATATGTTAATCTAGTTTCTTATCTTTCTACCAAATGTTATTCACATCCATTTAAGAGCTTTTGGGTTAACGAGTAACAAGCATACAGCCATACATTTTACAACCTTTCGCGTTAACGATACTACCTACATACTTCGTTGGATTTGTGTCGTGTTCTTAATTAATGTGGTCTAATACGACGACTTCAATAGAGTGAGTTTACATTGCCTTATCTTTAACACACAATGTCCTAGTAAATAGTTTCCCCACTGTATGTCAGTTTACATTTTCAAAAAGCTAATGAACATACAACCCATTTAATAAATTAAGAACAAAATTAATCCAAAACACAGCCAATGAGCCGCGAATAGCCAAATGAATTCCAATATTTGTCTAATGAGATTACGTCCGTCAAGAAAAGTTCTCCCTAATCGCATAAGACACGTTTGTATAACTACCCTCGCCGCCACCCCTCCGCCGCTTGCATTTCTTATTGGGAGGCTGCTTATTCGATTTCAATAAGATGGATAACTTTTAGGTTATCTTGTCAGGGGTATTCATTCTTACAAGAAAACATGCTGTTCATATAAAATTTGATCACTAAAGATTAACATTCATAACAAAATAACAATATATTAAGTACAGGCTGTATTTACTAGAAATATTGATATTATTATAATAAATAAAAACCTTTGATTAAGAAATTAAATTGACATACTTTTTAATTTTTTTCGGGGGAAATTCTTTGACGAACCGTACCGCCATCTGCGGGAAGATGACGGCGTGTGTGGGACTCCTCTACTTCGCGAAAGGTACAGACTACCCACTAACCCCCCCCCCCCTTTTAATGATGGTGCTGTGGGAAACTCGACTCAGCCAGAACCACCACAACACCACCGGCGGAATGACCGCTAATATGCAGTCCCGTCTCTTCCCCCCGGAATGGCCAATCCAACGGAGCCATCCCTGCCTTGCACTGGAGACCGTAAGTGCAATGCCAACTGTGGTGCCCTCACACGCACAGCCAGCTGGTCTCCTTGCGGAAAATTAGTGCGCACGTACTGACGTCGCACACGCAACCTTCTTCGTTGCATTAGGTACCGTATTGAGGAGAACCATCTGTCAACCTGGACCTTACCACAGTAGCGAAGGAGAAGCGCAAAAGTTCCGGGGTTCGATTCTCTTTTAGATCAACTTAGGGTATTAACATTTTTCATGATTGACTAGGGTCTGTATCCATACTACTAGGTTGATGATATCTACAGTTAATGTTGGCTGTCTGGTTTTTATAATTAATTTAATGAAAACATTATTTTATTATCAATTTCCCATTTATTATCTGTTCATTTGTGAATCATTCTTTTCACAAACCTTGAACCTTGTGCTGACAATTATGAACATAACAAAATACATATTATTATTCAATTTGGATTTTATTTCATAAGTTACTCGTATATTATTATGGATACATCTCTGCTATTAATTTTTACGCAGATTATCATTATACATGCGAACCAAAACGTTATAGATACCACTATACAAATGAAGTAAACAAACATATCACCTTAATCTAATCCAAAATATATTTTCTAACACTTTTTAATGTCTACAACATGAATACAAATATATTTTGCCCTCAATATCGGCACAATTAATTATTATAAAAACGTATTCGGCCCGATTTGTCCGGAAGGTAGCACCATTACATAAACTAATTAGAGGTGGCCATAAGAAATAATGTTTCGTCTAGAATGGGCAGCATTTCGATTGATATCCGAGCATTCTGAGCACGTAGTGTCACATTCCAAGCGGAGTTACAAATCGGTTACAACAGGTCTTGTTCGAAACTAGACGAATATGATTCTGATTACGCTTTTTGCGAATTGGAATGGAATAACACTGAGTCTTTTGGCGATGGAAAAATTGTACTTGTTTTTTTAATTATAGCTAGAATTTATTGGAAAAATAAGTAGTAGATAATCATTGTTATTTAGTTATAGAGAAGTGCGGTTAAACTTAGTTAAGTACTTTTTATAATACAGGAGTTGTCAAAGGTATTCAAATGTAGTGGAATGGGAAATGAAACAAGCAAATGTAAAGAATCGAAATATATTAGTCAAATAAAATTAAATACACCACACACATCGTCGTCGTTCGTTCGTCGTTCAAATCTAACTCTCTGTCATCCTCTCCATTCGGATATTCAAACGTACAGGCATCGCACATGCACTACGTTTGGATACATCCGCTATCCCACAAAAATATGAAATAAATTTCAACAAAACATTTTTTACTTATATCTGAGTTGAAATTTATGTCAATACCCACATGTCCGATTAAGCTTTCTATAGGGACTCTACAAAATTATCTTAATAAAAAACTTAAATAAACATTTTTGATTCATCATGTGCACCATTCGTTTATAATATTATTAGTTTGTTTGTTATTGTATATTAAAAAAGAAGATTAGAACGTGAACTGACGTCAACAACAAACAGTAATAAAAATATTGAATAAGGTCTTATTAGAAGATAATATCATATTACTCGTAGTTAGAGAAATTCTAGATAGAAATAAGAAATATTGCAAATGTTATTACATGTGTAAGGAGTTGACAATGTAGGTATAAATATGGCCCGTGTGGTTTGATGGACACAGAATCCAGAGAATATCTGTCTTGTGTAGTGCCTTTGTTAACATAAAGAGTACCGAGTTATCTCTTAAAACAAATGAAACTAAAGTAATTTTATCGTGCATCGCTGAGTCGTCTAATAAGTAATTCTCATTAGTAAATGTTCACGGCAAGCAATCTACATGTAAAGTTGGAGCCAGTCGGCCAAGAGTGGCGGTAATCCAATAAGAGCTGTCCAACTAGTCGGGAGCAATCATTGTCGCCGCGTCCCCCGCCCGGAACTTTGCCACCTATTATGCGCGACACACCTATAAGATGAACCACTTTAGCAACTTTATTAACATGTCGCGAGCTACTATGGATTGTATATTGTATGATATAGTTATTATGGCCTAAAATTGATGGAAGATTTAAATCAACGAGTTTATTTACTTAAATCTTTAAAATAAATCAATGCGACAGACAACCACACCAAACACCTCTTAAACTAAAGTATCCCCTTGTACTATGAGCGAGCACCAAACGACGGATACTAACTGGGGGCGTCATCCCAGCACACCCAGACCTAAGTCAATTTAGAAAAGTGCGTTTTTCAAATTGATCTGACCGGGAATCCAATCCGGGACCTTTCGCGCTTTGGCCGCCTACCTTAGCCACTACGCCACCGAGGTCGTCTAACACATACCTACATTATTCTGATTCTAAGTGCTTGGGTTACAGAAATCAACGACGGTATTAAAACACGCAGATCGGAGACAACATGAAAAAGTTCAATTTCCAAGTTGGTCCGTCAATATTAAAAGATTGTAAACTAGTTATGCAAAGCCGAGTGAAAATTGACGATAGACACATAGTAAACAATAGGGTGCACGACCTTCTGTAGCTTTTCAATGATGACTTGAAGGACAATGATCTATGTAGTTTAAGCTCGTTTCCAAGGCATAATCCGGTATAAATAGGTCATGAGCATAAGGGCTAATATTGCACTGCAAGTGTTTGCAATTATGATCACACATGTATTTGACTATGCTCCGTGCTTGGTACTTGTCGAAGGTTTGCTTACTAATGGAAAAATACTTAACTAAATACTAAAGTGTACTCACTCGCACTCGTGGTGTATTCCCATTTAGATTTTTAGTTTCTCTGAAACCTTATCATAGAATAGTGTAAGTGCTTCCTTTACATACGTTTATTGCTAAGATTCTCGGTAAGATTCAAATAGGGTCCAAATCAGTGAGGTAGCTTTGGGTTTAATTGTGTCTTTCAGATAATGTATAACTTAGTGTATCTATATTTAACCTTCCTGAATAAATGAATTTAATATTGAGTAAAAATATTACAATTTCCTATCTTCGTGGGCCGTTCCATACCGAAACCAAATTAAGTTATAAGCAGGTGAACGTAATAGCATGCTATCCGCAATTTTCGTAGCTGTGCCAACTCCGTTAGTTATTGGCGGAACAGTCGCGATGGTTATCTGTCGGCTGCCTGGAGATGCGCCAGTAATTCCGCCGGGACCAAATTTATTAGAAAGCCGATCGCGCCCTTCTCCGCTCGCCAATTTACTAATCGTAACTCATCTGCGATAAGGCATTACTCGCTGCGCGCGCGCAACCGCGCCGTCCCCCCTCGCCCCGCGCGCGCCGCCCGCCCCGCGCCTGCGCTGCCCGCCCGCGCCTTCTGAGAAGTGACCAAACAGTAGATTTATTCAAAAAAGACATGTCAAAACTATGAAAACTGGAAAGTGATACGATTAACATGCCATACAGCCATTTGAAGGTCTTTATAGTAGTTCCTTCTACCATCTGGTTCTAACCATATTATCATAATGTTAAATGAAGACAAGTATTACAATAACTAAAAAGTGTTTGTTGTTTCAGGTACAAACAAAAGCGTCTGCCTACGAACGAAATCCACTGACAACTCAGCGTGAACCCTGCAAAAGAGAGAAAGAAGAACTGAAATCCTTTGAACCTTTTATAGGTACGATATCTAACTGGTATAGCATCATCACTCTGTTCCTATAATCATTTTAATTCATTTTACGGCATAGTTTTCCCTTACCCTTATAAATATTTTCTTTAATGCCGAAGCTCTATTTAAGGTGGTCTGGAGGAGAATGCTTTTTAGCAATGAGACCATTTACAATGTACTTGAATATATATGTAAAAATATAATTTCGATGTTGTGTTAACATAGGTTTAGTCTAACAAAATTTTTGACTTTGAACTAGAATGACATTATCTCAAGTTACAAAGTCCCGTCTAATCAGAGATCGTGGTCACCCGAGCACTGGTACAGCGCGACGCGACCCGCGCATTATCGATAGCCCATCGTCTAGTAATAATAAGGAGCCAGATTGGACCGCTTTAAATAATATCGGTAACGATACTCGTACACCCGTCCGTGCATGCAAACAAACATAGCTTTTATCCCCGAGCCTTAAGACAAATGTTTAAATCGGAGTGGGCGGGTGTACCGGTCGAAGAACTACGCCAAACTCGCCATTAAATCCTATGCAATTTTAAAACAGATTAACGATATTGTTCCTTGAACGCTCAATGCTAATCGCAGTATCCGTAGATGCACAACCACATTGTTGGGCCTCGAAGTGGGTACAAGACTTCTCTCGCATTATGAAACACGCGATAAATTCACATAAAAATGTTCGAACTTCATTGTAATAATAATATGTTAAATTTAGAACTTCAACTGTTTACAAAAAATGAAACTGATTTTTATAAAGCAACACACTAGACTAGCACACTTGTACATTACGAACCGAATTAAGAGGTTATACTTATTGAAAAAATTGACACAATATCAAGAATTGAATAAAATATGTCTCACTTTGAATGCGGTAAAGAAAAAAAATTGTTTAACTCAATGACAACACAATGACATAATGGAAATTGATGAGATTTGGCTGAGAAATACATATTATTTTGACGCATCAGAAACATGCCAGAAAATCCAAATCCAAAACAGTGTCCTAAATCTTATAATCCTCATGAACCCTACTAAACGTATACCAGATTCATCTAGTTTAATAAATAGCACGATTATACATGAAACAATACTATGGATGTTACTGTTGGTATTGATTGATTGAACAGAATAGAGATGATGACTGGCTAATCAAATATGATAGGTACTTTTTAAATACGTGATGCAAAAATGAGAGAGAAAACACACGTATTAAATGAGAGAGGTAGGGCATAGTGATTTATCGCTCGAACTGGAGCAGCCCGACTGGTGAAATACCTTACAGAAGACCGCAGCCAAATAACAATCACTTCTGTGTTGTTGTGTTCCTGCGTGTGAGTAAGGTTTCCAGAGCTCCTGGGGGGTGCTACATTAGTAGCAGGGGTCAAGCCTTCAAGGTAAGGGCGACCGGTCCAGTAACAGATTTATTATGCTGTACTTGTCACCCTTAAGCTAGGACCTCATTACCACTTAACATCAGGTGGGATTAGGTCAATCTTGAAGTGCAATATAAAAAAAATACATTTAGTCAACAATGTTATCCAATGCAGCTGTATGATTGTAGGAAGGCTGTAACTGAGTGGCTCACAGCACTTAGTTACGATCATGTTGAAGACATTTCAGCCAGAGTTACTTGAAGGTGATAGCATCTTATATACCCATTCACTCTCTCAAACACACACACACACACACACACACACACGCACGCACACACATCCTGATAAATCTCACAAATATATATCAAAAACGTGATTATCTCACTATGATACATGTAAATCGCAAGTGTCATGTTTATGTTAGAAGAGCGAGGCATTCCCTACACAAGTGTCATTTGACTACTTTTTGGGAAGCCCCGGCAACCTACTTGTTAAAAGATATACTTGAAATAAATACATTTTATTTTTTTTTATTTTTTTTTATAATATAAACACGTGTATACGTTTCGAATTGGATTTTAAAGATTATGATGTAAAATATTGACAACGTTTTGTTAAAGCTTTTTCGACTTGGATGGGTATCTTAAAATTATTTGTGAACGGTGTCATTAGTTGCCTCGGCAAAGTGTTCGCAAGAGAAATAAATTATTATTAATTATTGAAAATTATTAAATAATTAATATTTTTGGACATTTATCAGTCAAATCCCGAGGTGGCGAAAATTTGCAATGTAATTTTAATTTATATCTTTTGTAGTTTTCCAAAAACTGCATTAATATTACAAGGATTTTTTTTCTTAAGGGCCTTGCATTACTATCTTCGTAAATGTCGTAATTATCACATGTCAGACCCCCTATTGCGTCATCTGGCTTGGTGGCAGTTTTCCCACCACTGGGTCCTCTCCCAGGGTAATGGCTCTATCGGCGGCGGCTTTACAGATTACTGTAACGGCTCGTCACTAGAAAGCAGCGTTCAGTCACAACGTAACAGAGGACAGCACGGAACATCAGACTTCAAAACGTAACGCTATGTACCAAGATATCAATTCTAAGGAATGTGTCCAGCTATAGGCAAAAATCTGGTGCCAAATGCCTGACGAGTAAGACGTAAAAAAGTTCATGTAAAATTTATTTTTAATATTTTTGTCTAACTATTATTATTAATCACCAACCAAAATGTACTCGTATAGTGTCAGGAGTGTAGGACCAAATCGGACAATGGTTTTGTTGATATGTATGTAATTGCCAGAACAAGGTGTAAACAAAAAGAAGTTTGGCCGTTTATATTACAATAAAAAAAATCATTCATACAGTGCTACATTAAACGACATTATCTATAAAATAAAGTATGTGTTGTGTGATTAAAGTCTCTGAAGATCATCTGATTTCATACGGTGAAAAGATAGACCAAGTCTGAATGTATATTTCAAATACATATTTGTAAAAGATGGTATAAACTTTGAAACTAAGAGTTATAGTTTTGATTTTGTTAAAAATCTTAATGTAAATATAACGTTCATCCGAGCTATATTTGAAAGATCTGAAATATAAATTGCGCGACGGTAATTTTAAATAAATAATATAAATAAATATTTGACAACATCACATACATTGCTCTGATTCTGTGGTAAGTAGCTTAAGCACTTGTGTTACAGAAATCAGAAACAACGACGGTACCACAATACCCAGACCCGAGACGTTGAAAAGTTCGTTTCTCATATTGACCCGACCGGGGATCGAATCCGGAACATCAGAAATAGCGCGGCGCCAAAGTCCGGCCCGCTCGCCTCTCGGCTACGGAGGTCGTCAATTAAAGCCCTGTAGGTATGGACCTAAACCATTGAAGCGTTCGGAGCGTGCAGCTAACCAAATGTCTATTCTCTTACTTCTCTCATCATTGTCATACAATGTGAAGCCGTACTGTGTCCGTCGTGAGCTGTGGGGGGGTGGGGGCACATTCTCACGTCGGCGCCCGCGGCGACCCGCGACCACCAATTGATACCGGCCAATTATACAATTGGTCTTTACACAAACTGCTGACGCCGGCCTGGGACCCTAATTGTGGCTCGCAGCGTTTTTGTCCTCGCTGCCCACTTTACGCCTCAACAATTTAATTACAAATTGCTGTTTGCCCCCACAGATCGTTGGTTATCGCTGAAGCTTGGTGATGATGTAGAGTAGTAATAGGAGAGATTATCTGTTCAAATACCAGGAACAATAGAGCAAGAAGAATACTCGTAATATTATAGGTTAGTTATGTGAATACTAAAAATAATTACTACTACTAGGTAATAATAGAAAACTAAATACGTAAGAAGAAAGAAAATGACGAAAGCAAACGGTATAAAAGTATTCACAAACTATTTTACATATAGTACATAGATTAGATTAATACGAACGAACGCATAGAAAGATGTATAAATATCACTCATACCCACCTCTGAGTCCGATAGGCCCAACGCGCTACAACATATGAAGGTGTTTAATGGAACTATCAAGCCGCTTAATATATTCTGTAACGATATTTAAAAAACAAAGAAAGTTTGGAAATAAACTGGATATGAAATCCTAGTGCTTTCACCTTTATAATATTAATCTTAGAATAGTGGAAATAAAAGAAAAATATTGGAGAACATCACACACATTGCTCTGACTCTGTGGTAAGTAGCTTAAGCACTTGTGTTACACAAATCAGAAACAACGACGGTACCACAACACCCAGACCCGAGACAATATAGAAAAGTTCGTTTCCCATATTGACCCGACCGGGGATCGAACCCGGACCCTCAGAGATGGCGCGACGCCAAAGTCCGGCCCGTGCGCCTCTCGGCTACGAAGGTCGTCAGGAGGAAATAAAGTGATTATGAGGACAACTTTTATGCAATTCTTAAAATTACCTTAATAATTACTGTAGTATTACATAAATCCAATCCATTTCAAGATATAGACTAAGTAACTGTCAGTATTTTTCCCGGTTAACGAGCAAACATGTAAATTACATGTTACTGTTCCAGCAAATACAAATCAATAACAGTCGCATTTCTCCGTCCGTATCACATTTTCCACTTTCTACTTATGCGTAGTTGTTATTTCTAAACTACTTATTAGCTCCTAATCTCGATTCACTGTGAAAAACACAAGAAAACAACTTTTTCCTTTTCGCAATTATGTTATAAATTCACTTGTACACAGGAGCGTTACACGGCTGATCGGGCGAGTAATCAAAACAGCTATTTTTACTCAGTTGCTCAAAAAAGAACTGCATTAAACATGGTGTTTTTATCTCGGCCGTAATCAGGCTGCTCGTCTGAATGAGTAATGTTGACCTTCTTTGTGTACCGTTTAGCGATGATAAGCGCTGTAACATCGGCTACTATTAAATAATTAACGTTTTGATAACGATGCAAATTTATGTGTTATGCAGTAGTGATAAGATAGATCAAGCATTTTTTATTAAGCTATTATTTTATATAAGGTAAATTGTGATCTATCAACGATATTTGTTTTGTTTTGCCATATTTATAGTATTATTTTTAAAGCCTAATTAAATTTTCTATGCACTTTGAAACGTTTCGATTTCACGAAGCAGATAATCTAATCTAACCTACAAGGTTAAAGTAATATTAAAATGAGAAGGGCAATTTTCTCGTCTAAACTTGTTAACTAAAACAACAGTAAACAATACCTTTCATTTAAACCACCACAAAGTTTCGTAGATCTAATAACAGGGCACCATAGATGATGAATGAACTCCTCAGAGAGCCCACAAATCACAATGAGCCGCGCTGCGCAGGCGCACTTTGTTGTAGGCAAATTATTTAATTGTCGGCCGCGCTCTATGGTTAGCCGCCATAAATCTAGCGGAATCATCGCGAATTATTCAAAGGGGCCGCCTCGACTTGATGCTTTGTTCCGTTTGACGCCAATTCCGATCTCTCACACAACTAAGTAGCGTGCCTCTATGGGCCTTAGATTATTTTATGTTGTTCTAGTTTAACGATTTATAACGATTATCATCAGGTTCACTTGATGCCTTCACAGCTTTTTGGCTATCTTGATAATCATTACTGAAATATTTTTCTTCTGAAATGAAGTCTTATGAACTTGACTAAGTTATCAATTACATATATCAATTTGATAAGAAAACTCAGGTTTTTTACCAATTAATTCTTTGAAAATTTTAAAAACACTTCTTATTTTAAAAAGCAAAGTCTACAAAGCATGAAACCTCCATAAAAATACATTTAATTCGTAGAATCTTATTAGATAAATTGAAACCTATTTTGAGCATAATCCTAGAATTAGCAAGCTTAGCTATTACCACAACTGCTAGTTAGTAACCACTATGGTTATTAACGACGTGATTACTGAGAGCTCCACAAATTACGGGCCAACAATCGACCCTTGTGGAATCCCCGTTTATATAATGTTTTCTGGTAGGGCTTATAATTTTCCATATTTATTTAAGATTTTTTAGGTGTAGAAAATTTTTATTTTTTGTTATTAATACGCTTAAGACGCTCATGTACACTTTATAATAAGTTGATCTTCATAGACAATTCAATCAGAAGTCTAGTGAATAACACCAACATTTCTTAAACTGAAAGTAACCTTTCCTAGCTTACATTAGTCAGACTTTAAAACATACTCTTAAATATTAACAAACTACAGTCAATGGTACTTTATTCAACGATGCACCTATAAATTAACCGTACTTAGTATTATCGCAGTTTACTCTGCAATTACACTTACGCTTAATACGTTTTTAAGTTCAAGGTTGTGAATAGTAATTGGCGTATGAAGTTTACGCGTCGCATTCGGTCCCGTTACTTCAAGGTCTGCGCTAAGGAGTCCAGGATCACGTGTCTCATCGATGAATGAGTTGGTCGTAGCCAGACTCATTCATATTCGCAACGTTCTATCGAGGCGCCCGGGCAATTGGCGCGACTTTCAACTTGCCGCTCGCAAATGACCGCCGCCGACTCTTCCTCGGCTTTTTTTTTTCGTTGACCGACGCCGAATTAATTCAGATTAGGGGTCTATGGCTCGGTCCATTAAGTGGCTAAATGGAGACACACTTGTTGTTTTGTTAATGCATCTCCGTTTCTTACTTCCTATATTAGTCACTTCTAATTTGATGACCAAAATTTAAGGGGCTTACCAAAACTATTTTAGTACTTGTGAGCAAAAAAATGTAAGCATCTTCTTTTACTTACACCAGGAAGCTTGAAATCAAACATGATTCTATTTTTATGTTTGCTCCCAATTAAAGTTACATGACCACTAATAAATTAGATTGTTTTGTTTCTAGATTTGGAAACTAAACTTTTTTTACTTGTTTTTACTTGTTTGTATTGTTTGTATATAAGTATTTGCTAGCAGAACTGGATCAATAATAAACAACATAAACAAACTATTGGAGTAATTGTTTTTGTCGCTTGGCTACACTATTATTCAGCCAAAAAAAGGTTTTGAAAAAAAAAATGCGTGCCCAAATCATAATGTTCTTCAAGTTCACTTACTATTTTCAAAAAATAAGTCTCATTGCCTAGAGTATGACAATGACAAACGCTATCCCAAAACCTCAACTCCTCCCAGCGTTGCAAGAGCGTATACTTACAGCAATAGTGTATTCGTTAATCCCAGGACGTCATAACCTAATAACCAGCACTTAGAGCTTCCAGCGCTGATCACATTGTGAGAGTCTTCAATTTCCTCAAACACAAGAACAGGAACAATGGTGTCGAGCGACTTCGCCAAGATTATCGCCCTCGCAGCGTGCGACAGCGGTTATTAATTTAGCAAGAGCTCGGCGAGGGACTTGCTTCTCTGAGAGACTGGAATAGTATTTGATTAAAGTTATCCAATTCTAAAGTGGCAAATAAGAGTCGTGTTATTCTAGTTTAGTTAAACATAGCTAGAAAAGGATTGATACATACGCATATGACTTACACTTTCAAAAGAGGTCTTTTTAGGTCTTGATTTTATGAATCGACGGGTAAATAAAAAAAACTGCGTTTTCAGGGGCTTGTCAAAGTTTTAAAGAAAGAAAAAAAACTCATCCCCCCTTCACACCGCAAGAGGAGATGTTAAATGTTTCTTTAAAATATTGAAATTTCACTACTGCGACGTAACTATAAAAATGTTTTGCATAAAAAATACGGACTGACGCTTGGCAACATAAATAAAAAGGAATAATATGTTTGCCCAAACAGTGGCGAATTTACAGTTACACAGTGGACCTTAAGGTGACAGGTTTTCCAGAGTGGCATATTGGACGATCGGATCTAAAAAGGAGGTTCTCACAACGAGGTCTGTCCTGATTTTTGTCCTAACCTGAAAAAAACTTTTCTCAACGAAATGGCTTATTGCAATTAATAAAGCTCGTTTAACCACTGGCCCTAGGCCCTGGACACGACTGTTGGGTGCCCAGTGAGGTCCCCCCTGGCAGGAGCAGCTCCTCGCAATTACGTACACAAGAAGCGCTACAATATCGTGATCGCAGTGCATTGTATGCAAATACGCGACACGGCGCGCGCTACTCGTCGCGCCGAATACGCGCAGGCCGTGGTGACTGATTCTGGTTTGATCAATTTATATTATCAATAGATAACATTTTAATTAGGCTCTAACACGAAATAATTTAACATAATGTACAAATTTTGAGACGAAACCGCCGGATTGTCATAACGTTCCGTTAAATACAGAATAAACAATGTAGGTATATTGGAAGAAATAAGATCACATTTTTTTTGTTAAATCCTAGAAGTATTATAAACGTATTATGGATGCGTGTTATTATTTCAGGTACTAAGTATTAAATATATTTTAATTAATTTTCATAAGGACATACTTCTTATTACGAAATAAAGCGAGCGAAATTGTGAAACTGTTGGAAGTGAATAGGTCACCAAATATGTTTCTTTTTAGCGAAAATATATTCAAATATTTACAAAGAATTAGTTTAGCAGTACGTCACAATGATGTTTTACCAATTCGTTGCAGCTATTAACCAGCAAGTAGATTTTCCAAATCAGATGTATGTCTAGGAACAAAGAGATGTTGCACCAGTATAGTAATACCTACATATTTAAACTGCATCAAGTATTATCAAAAATAAGTTTCAAAATATATTCATTGATTGAAAATTAAAAAGAATCTAATATGAAATGACAATACAAAATGCACAGCAAGTCATTGTTTCGGTATACCTACGTATTTTTCTGCTGTATGTACTTGTTGCATATAAAATGTCTATTGAAAAACTTACAGTTCGAATTATTTAGGCATTTTAAAATGCAATGCCTATGACGGCGCGCAGGGGTCCTGCCAAATGTTTTAAAAAAGTGTCTGCCCTCTCTTTTACTGGAATTTGAACTCTTATATGGTTTTCTCATAAGATAAATATTTTGGTTGATTAACCGTGGTTTTTATGGGCAGCCTTTTAGCGAGCATCCTATCATTACGAAGTCTTGAAGCTTAAACCAAACAGTAGCCGATTACGCAACCGAAGTACTATTTTACACAATCACAATACTTCCTTTACGAAAAGACAAAAGCATAACGCGACATTCTCGGAGACAATAATAAAATTGATAAAAGCGTTTTAAATTCCCCCAACATATTATGAATGGGTCGAATATTGGTAGCGGCGCGCGCGCAGTGCCAATTACAGAGCCATCTGATACCGCTAACAAGCCGATGCGTATCGGGCCCGCCACCCGCCGACATTCAAATTCCGATAGCAAATACTATACACCCCCGCGACATAAATCTCCTGGGCACACAAGAAATATCGACTTTATAATAGAAACTGAAAGTTGGGTTTCGCGTGCTGATGCAGCTGTAGTCACTTTGCATGATGAACGCGCTGGCGTGAATTACGCGGGCGCAGGTCGTTATTGCCCAACAAGGGTAAACAACGATCCTGGAGGATACAATCTGATCTTTATTGAATAGGTAATAAGGATCGGTGTGACTGTACGGTGGGGTTGGTAAAGAGTGCAGTGTATTGTGGGGACTGTGGAATATTTCACGGCTCGGGTGCGATCGAGCCGATTGCGCGTGCGCCGATAGCGTTATCACCTGCGGAAGGGCTTGCTATGAATCAAGACAGTCCGACGGAAGCGCCTTTTGTTCGATTGTTGCATATCGAAGGGAACCATAGGGCACTATCTCGGGACAGTGCAGACAGTATCGCCGCTAATTAGGATCGTAGGTGTACTTTATCGCTTTGCTGAACTGGTGTGATGCAAAGGCACTTTGTTTGTTTTGAAGATAAGTTCTGAATGTTTGTTTACATACATTAATTTATTTTTCAATGAAACAATTGTGCAATAGTTAATATTTGATACAAAGAGTCTACCATTTAGTTACTTTTTTGATTTATGCAAGATACTAAATATATTAGTTTGCGAAAGTACACTTATTTGATTCATAAACACTTTTTCCTACGAAGTAATAAAATACTGATCGATATTTGCTTCGGGACATAGGACTCCTTAAAAACTTACCACCATTCTGATCAAGGACATCTGTCCATCTTGTAAGGGTTTTCTTCCGCTGCGTTTTCCGATACTTACCTAGTCCCTCGTCTAGAACCATTGGAATGCATTGGCCGTTCGTTTTATGAGCTGTTGATTCCGATTTTCACTTAAGCTTTGCATGCTTTGAGCTTTTCTGTGACTTAAGGTCTGTTACGAGTATCTTCATTAGAGACACTAGCATATGGTCTGTTTGTCTATTACGTTATCATTACTTAGCAACATACACTCGTTGAAGGAGCATCTCAACAAATTTTTATTGCAAATACAAAACATGTGACAGAAAATAATCTAGTTAAGAAAACAAAAATTTAAATGTAAACAAGAAAAGTACGAGCACGCGTGAAATAACTTTCGTTGACGACTTGTATACCCAAATCAATGCAATTTATACATTTAAATTGTTAATATTCATGCGTAATATAGCCAGCATCATTAGTTCGTATACACCTCAGTACCTTATCAAATCTCTGCGTAACTAAGCAAGTCAGATAGTGACTTTATATAACAAGGTATAGAGTTGTTCACGAACTAAAGCTACTGACTATACAATAAAGGATTGCGGTGATGAACACTTTCTTTAACATTCTGATCGCGAACTGCGAACCTAACCTAAATCTACTTTTTTTCGTATTTATATGTATCTGTTAAGATCACAACTTTTACAAGAGACGCTTGCTCCAAATTTTTCCACCCATGAACATCTGGCTCCGCACATATTTTGCCACTTAACTGCAAGTCTAGTGAATGATTTAGGCGAGCTAATTCCGCCGATGCCTAGACACGGTCGGCGCGATCAAACACTCATTCGCTCGTCCTTGGCTCGGCTCAATTGTGATCTATCGCCGTATGCATCCGTCGCGCCAATTAGCGCCATCAATAATATAGATAAAAACTGGCTCAACTGTGGCAAACGCACGGTAGGTTTATATTTTCATTGAGGACTCTAATGTTGATTGGCTTGGAATGGTTTGCACTCTTGTTTGTTAGTCTAGGGGTCGTGGGTTTTAATCCTCTCTTATGTCATAACAAACATTCATGAGATGAACTTTCAGTTGATTCTTAGTATGTTTATTTAGATACATATAGTGACAATTGATTCAGTTTTGTATCGTATAAATCCTCAAAACTGTGGGATCAGCATACCTATTCACAAAAAGACGGATGCCGTTTTGCAAAAAGGTAGTCAGGGAAACATATTTTATTCATTTGCAATTATAATTGTGTTGTCAACAAAGCTATTGTGTTGATTATAAAATATGTAAAATATATTTATGTTTTAAATGACTGTTTTTTTACATAACCAACTTATGAACTAAAAATAATTATATTGATGGACTTTTCTGTGACTTATGCACCATGTGTGTTAATTGACTACCCTCAAAAAACTCCTAAAATCATTTTTATGTTTAAAACTGTCAGTAGTATCGATAACGAATTAGTTAATTAACTGATAGAGGGTTAATAGACGTGGCGTTAGGTTATTCGACGTTATTTATGCGTCGTCTGCGCACGCGCACGTCCGGGCACATATGGCGCGGAAACGAATCGATTTGTGGAGCCGAATGTGATTGTTGGGTGGATTATAAAAACCAGTCAAGTGCTAGTCGGACTCACGCACGAAGGGTTCCGGTATATTATGTATTCACACAATTATTTATTTTTAAAGTAAATATACAACAAAATATTCTTTAGATATTTCAAGCGTCTATCTGTTTACATTACTAACATTGAGCAAAAAACGGTAAAAATCACGTTTGTTGCATTGGAATCTGTCTTATTTAATCACTTTATTTTTGTTTTTAGTATGTGTCGTTATAGCGGTAACAAAAATACATAATCTGTGAAAACTCTTAAGCTGTCACGGTTCTTAAGATACAGCCTGGTGACAGTCTTAGTATAAGGGTGTTAATCCTTTGGTATATAACCTTAAAAAAAATATTCAGATTTCACCGTTTCGAATTTTTGAAATAAATTTAAGCTGCATTAAGTGTTATTTTTCTATTAACCTTATCTGGCAGCTTATATGGTTTATCACAATTGAAAATATATTTTTTCATGTAATAAAAGCACTAATCAATTGTGAGGACAAATTTAGTACATAGTTTTCACTCATGGACTGTAAATAATCGTTCTCCGCTGTTATGTACACATATATAATCGATTACTTTTAAAATGCTATTTGCATGATAATATTATATCTATGTAAATAAATGAATCGTCAAAATGTATGTACACAAATAATTTGAGAAATACCAAATTCTATATATATTTTTAAGAGATGTAATTGTCACGACAAGCCTTGTGAAAATGAAAGTTTATAATATACTGTGGTCGTTCGCACGTGTGCGAACCTGTGGCAGGCCGATTCGAGATAAAACCATCAAAGGTTTAGCCTGGCCTTGAACGCAACATTGCAGCCGTTATTAATGCGATGCTATTAATCCCCTGACATTATCCAGCCTCCGAGTCGTAATGTCATCTGTCAGGGCGTGTTATTAAGACGCACGAACGATGTTAATTTGCATGCAACATGCATGTGTCGCATCTGCATCTCGCTGCAATTACGGTAAAGGGCACCGTCGGCGGTCGTTGGGCACGCGTCGATGGCAGTCGCAGGCTGTGAGACGGGTATGCACTTTTGTGCATACTTTAGACTAATATATCATTGGACATCAACACATACGTTGTGATTCTGTGGTAAGAAGGTGAAGCACTTATTTATTTTATTTTATTTTATTTTAAAACTTTATTGCACTATAAAAAAAGTGCAATAGGTGGACTTAATGCCAGGAGCATTCTCTACCAGTCAACCCTTGAGTCATGCAGATAGTTAGTTTATGGGTGCGGTAACAGTATTTTTTTTTGTATGGATTACACTTGTGGTACAGAAATCAGAAACAATGACGCTACCACAACACCTAGACCCTATAAAATAATCGATTTTTTATTTTTATAGTACAGAAAAACAATAATATGGAAATCAAATCAAATATTTGTTTTTTCAAGTAATTGGCACATTCGAATCGTCATTAAATGCAATGCATTGTAACTTAAATTTCGGTTTGTAATCTATGTCTATCGAAAAGGTACCGGTAAAAACTCAGTAGATTAGCAGTAGGCATCTAACTTATTGACATCTGTCTATATGGACGAAGTCATATAGATTTGTTTTGATGAATGAAAAAAGTATTTACTTTTGAGACCAGTAAGCCGGAGCAGACCAATTCCCAACGGTGGAGAGGTGCAAAGTTAGTTTTCCGTATTGCCCAACCGAATTTATTGGATGCTGATAACGATTAATGCATCTTGTCGCCCTTTATATTCGCGATTTGACGACATTCGTAGCTTAAAGGTAAGTTGGCCAGACTTTGGTGTCGCGTTAGCTTTGAGGTCTCGGGTTAGATTATTTATTGTTGTATGTTATACCTATTTAGAAAGTCGAAATTAAAAATTATTTACAACCCGTTTTTTTTTTACATATACATACTAGATTATTTAATGTGAAAAATAACCCATCTTGCTGCCTACTTTGATTATGACAACTTATCCACATAATATGGCTATGTCAACGTAAACTCTAATTAGCATAAATATTATGAAAAATATGAAACATTGGTGAT
Organism: Glyphodes pyloalis; assembly: GCA_037074685.1. Classification (NCBI taxonomy): domain Eukaryota; kingdom Metazoa; phylum Arthropoda; class Insecta; order Lepidoptera; family Crambidae; genus Glyphodes; species Glyphodes pyloalis. The sequence continues at coordinate 221,127 of JAYKKO010000003.1, read as the reverse complement.
CTAAAGACGTCAATTCTCTCGAAACCAGTACCGTAATCTTAAATCATTCTTATTACATTTTCCATTACACCTTCGTGCAGCCATAATCACCTACTACCGCCGTTCCATGGAAGTGCGAGATGAGATATTTTCCAAAATTGGCTTCAATAACCGCGGCCGATTCCAACGTATTTGACAATTTGAATACCGGAGCCGAGAATTACTGTTTTATTGCGTTCGCTCCCGCCTGCGCCAGCGCATCTCACAGCGGACCAAATAACAGTGAAGTAGCTTCGGATAAATAGACGTTTCGATTCAATTTTATTGAATGAACTCTTAATCTCAAACCAACATCGAATTTAGCTGCATTTAACAAAGACAAAATATTTAATACGAGAAGTTTTGTTTCACAGAATTTTCATTTTTTTTTTTATATTTTGACCTGACTATATATATGACCTATATACTTCAAGATTGACCTCATCCCACCTGATGTTAAGTGGTAATGAGGTCCTAGCTTAAGGGCGACAAGTACAGCATAATAAAGCTGTTACTGGACTTGTCCCTTACCTTGAAGGCTTGACCCCTGCTACTAATAGTAGCACCCCCAAGAGCCCTGAAAACCTTACTCACACACAGGAACACCACAACACAGAAGTGATTGTGATTTGGCTGCGGACATCTGTATGGTGGAGGTATTTCACCAGTCGGGCTGCTCCAGTTCGAGCTTAACGGCTGCATAGCTATGAAATTATTCTGTTAAATACTGACTTTCTATTTTCAGTAGTTATTTTACTTTACAGTATTTTCGATTTTGGAAATGAAGTATAAATTATTTGAATTTACTAAGGTGACTTTTTAGATGAATTTGTTTGCTCTTTTACTTTATTACTCAAGTATATTTCATGCCTGTTATATTATTCACTGGTCAACCTCACATATTGTATAAAAAATATAATAAGGTTTGAGTATAGTTCGAGTATGTTCTCTGGGTAAATTAAAAAAACAGCACTATACGGCTGGTTTCCGTTAGTTTGCACCTTTTAGCCCATATAGGATAGGTACTTTGAGATATTTAGGGGGCTAATAGTACTTATAATTTAATTTACAGCTATTAACTTCACTGCCGTCAGTTGGAGTGTGTGCAGCAGTCTCATTACTTTTATCACCGCTAAGTGCGCGCTTATGCACAACGGCCTATCATTAGCCGACTGGCGCTAATCGTATGCGCGCGCGCAGCTTTCTCTCACGTGCCGTATTGATATGCACTTGCCGCGGCATCTGCGTCTGCGCAGAATCGACAGAGGAGCGTGAACATTGTGGTTTAGAAGGCTCTTATTACGAGTGTTCAGCGCGATGTTACTATATTTGCTATCTGGTTGACAGTTGTACTTTAGTTTTTAATTTGCATACTAAATTCACACGCAAGAATATAAAAACCATTCTTTAAAGCAAAAAAAAATCTTTTTTTTTGAGGGAAATTTTATTTTTTCAACTTGATTATGGAAATATGCACACTATTATTTTCAATAATGCTACAGAAGAATGCAGATCATTTTTACTGTGATGATAATGAAAAAATCTCACCCACGACAGACATTTGTGTCATGAACTTTTGCTAACTATATTTCGTAGTAGGTACAACCGTTGGTTCTGTTTCCTGTAACAAATAAATATTGGACAACATCACATACCTACATCGTTCTCATTCTGTAGCTTAAGCATTTGTGTTACAGAAATCAAAACAATGATAGTATTGCAACACCCACACCCGATTCCATATGGAAAAGTTCGTTTCCCAAAGCTCGCCTCTCGGTTACGGATGGTCTCGGGGACACCAAAGGTGTCATAGTTTGTGTGTGTACAAAGGCTTACGCTACTTTGCTGTGTACTTATTTATTACTTTCACCTAAAATTCAAGTGTGAATTCTGTTCAATTAATCACTGTTTTATTCAACAACCAAACCAAAACAAACAAAGTTGTATCGATTGTGACTTTTTGGAACCAAACTGTTGTAAGTAGCTAAGGCATTTAATCAACTGCTGTATTCAGATCTAACATACATTTTATAATTCAATGAAGACAATAACTTTTAACTTTCATTTGAATATTCAAATGATTATGGGCAAAACAACAATTTACGAGTACATAAAAACGAACTGACAACGGAATACACTTTGCAAGCGTGAGATAACTAGCGGATAATGGCGATCCCACATTTTATGAGACTCGTACACTTTCAGGCGATTACTTTGGAAAGTTTCATATTAATTATGTAACTAGGCACATTTACTCATTAAATTAAGGATTTTTTTCAACTCTTACGAAAGAACTTTAATGTAAGCATTTAGCTATAAAAATTAACGGATCAAAACGCGATACCAATATTTTTAGTAGTGATACTAAGAACTAGGTGCTTACTGCCCGACGTTATTGTTAGGTTGCACCAACCGTGCTCACGAGACGGCTGGTCTCGCTCACCTTCGTCTGTTCGGGGAGCTTGCAAATACTCATCTACCCTCACATTCTCGCTAAACAAAATATTATTGAAGTTTCTTCGACTCTACACTGACAATATCTAAAATGGTTATTATCGTTCTAACAGCGGTAAACATTTGTTAGCCACTGGATTCCTAAATGAAACAAATGAAACTGAAAAGCGGTGCCTCCTGACACAGGCTTTTGTAAGGTTAAAAGGAGACACCAGCTATCACTTCATCACAAAATATCTGTTTGTTACTGAATAAACAATTTTTCATTTTTCATTTTTTTTTTCATTCCTAATAATAAACTCTTATTTTAAACACATGAAAAGCAAAGTCTTAAATTCGTTACTTGAATATAAACACGCTGAGATACTAGAAACATGATAATATAGTTTAGTAATAATACAAAACATAAGCAATTGATGATCTTGGCTTGTTACTAACAGTCTGTCTCGAATAAGTCACGCACATTTGAAGAAGTCATTTGTACATCCACTAATATACACGTGTATCACAAGTGAGTATGGTCAGTTTATGTAGTCTATTGTGTCTCTGGGTAATTATATATTCTCCTCTCAATTTTTTTTTGTATGTGATGGTTGGCTTATAATGCATTTCCGTTTTCACAAAGTCAAAACCTTATGAAGGGATCCTACAATAATAGAGGGGACCTTTCAAACTATATGTTTATGACGCTTTGTATGGGCAACGCGAGTTAATTTTATAGCGTATTATAAATTGTGAAAATCGATAAATTTCAGTGCATGAGTTGCTGATTGGTTGAAAATAAAATAAGGTGCGTTGTGCTATCAGCGAATCAATAACAACGAAACTTTGTCGTTTCATGCGAGAAATCTAACGTATTGCGCTTGCTAGTAGGCATTGTATGGTTAAGACTCCTTTTTGTAGGAGCAATGAATGTAATAGTAAGATAGTTTTGGACGTGACAACGTCTAACAATTCGATACTACGGGCTGCAAGCACGAAAAAGATGACGTCATTGTCCCGTTATGTTCATTGTCGCGTTCCGCAAACGCGGCACGAACGAGAGAGAGAGATGATCGTCTCAGCATTGTCACGTGAAACTACCGTCTGTTAACCGACTTAACAGACAACTAATTTTCGTATTGGAATGTTGTTACTGCTGATAGGCGAGTTTTCGGCCAGATAGGGGCATTAAGATGAGAATTCACCAAGGGTGTCACCACAAATATACAAGTTTGGGAATGTCTGCTCCAGGAGAAAGAAGTCGAAGGCAGGCTCCGGCGACACCTGTTCGCTTCAGACGTCATGTAACGGCGTCCTTATCTAATCTCATGCATATTCATTCCCACGGGCCGCGCCAGTTTCGCGTCGCGTCGCCGCTGCGATGCTATCGGTCGTGCGTGACGCGCTGCGACAATGATAAATGCACAACCTTAATATTAAAACAGTCCGGAACCTTGGCTGGATTTCCAAGGGGAATTAAATTAAATGCCCTTTTTACCCACATTTGTATAAATGGAAGAAAACTTCCCTGTCCCGCACCTAGAGATTACATTTTTTTGTTTCTTTAAAATATTGTAAGGAAACTGTCAAACTTCACTTAGGAGAAGATAATTGATGTTAAATTATCTTCTCCTAAGTCAAGTTTTGCGACCACTCTTGAGAAAAAAAGGAGTTTATTTCATTTAAGAACAATGTTTCTAATATTATGAATATATACCTTCATAAATTTTACATAGGTTTCTGAATGATGGGGATGACCTGTTTTTCTAAAGCAAACAAAAAAAAGCAACACCTGATGTTTAAAAAAATACTTGGATTTTTAACTGTTTTTAATTTTAAGGTAGCCTACCACAATCTAAAAAAACGTATTTAAGACTAGATTCTCGATATATTTTTTTACAAAGGAAATTGAACTTACCTTGGACTTTGAATGATAAGGACGTGTGGATCACTACCTAGTCTGCTCGCCTGTACTTGCGTGTTTTATATTATTTTAAAAATATAAAATGACACATTTTCTCAATCAATGTCAGTATTGGGCCACGATGACGCATGTAAGTCCTACAGTTAATTACATTTATTTTACAAATAGATACTTTTGTTTTATTTTTATTTTTTTCAATAATTGATTTTTAATCTTTATTTTACAATTGACAAACTAACTGTGTGTCTTAGTGCAAAGTTAGTAATAAATTTAGCTTCCATTTGTAAAAAAAAACTACTGAGTTTCTTGCCGGTATCTTCTCTTTAGTTATAGGTTCCGAACCGGAGGTAGCTTCATTTGCTTTATATAGAGACTATTCATAAGTATTACTAATGTAATCTATGTGAATAAAAAATATTGACTTTGACTTTGACTTTGACTTTGCACCGATACAAAAAGCTTAATTCGTGTTTATTATAGTTTGCCTAATTGCCTTAATATTTATGAGCTTCCAGACTGCATAAATATTAAGACTGTCATATAATTTTTATTGCGTAAGAGAAGTACACGTATCTTGTATCAAATTACGGGACTTCAGATGGATCTGCTGACCTCAAAACGCAAACTAGGTCAGAAACTAAAATCTAGTAAAATATATTTTCGAGCATGTGAAGTCCTGTTACAAATTGAAAAAAAATATCTTTACAAAAAGTATATTTTAGAGGTGTCAGTTCAATTTGAACGCATTATTTTACCAATTCAATGTTTGTATATTACAAATAATTTTATTGCGATAATCGACTTTAGTGTAGGCCCAGTATTAGCAATGTTAGATATGAGAACTTTTCTATTTTGTTGCCCGGTGATCACAGCGAGGAGACTCCAATCAAGTCGGCACTGAAAAACTCAGCAATATTCGTTGTTCAGCGGCTGTTAAACGCTTATCGGCGATGGCGGATACGCTATGGTAATATTTCGCGCTGCAGCGCTTTAATTATATCGTATCGAGCGCCGCGATCGCTGCGCCCGCGCAGTCAGCGATGCAACCGCCAGATTCGTGCAAGGATCCACTGGTTGACTTTTTTTTATTGGCGATGATGGTGAACATGACGCTGTTTACACGGTCGCTGACTACATCTAGATCACATTTTAACATTTTGCTGATAAAGTAATTTTGCAATACAAGACCTTTTTAAAACTTTGACGCGAAAGAAGTACGGATATAGTTTGAACGGTTATCCCTTATTGACGCAATAGTTTCACAATATACAATTTGATTTTTGTACCATTTTAGCTAATTTCTGAACTAATATGATTCGGCTTTTTTTCCTATAACATCTTACCCAAGTTCCTTGCTCTTAATAGGTAGTAGATATTTAAATTTATATTTTTAAAAAGGTCTTTCTTTTCAAAAAGGAATACATTTCTTGTATAAACATTAGAAATAGAAAGTTATTTCTTTTTGCAGTTTCGTTGATTAATATACATATAACTACCAGATTCCGCTTTTATTAAACTGTCAACGGTCTGTAACTAGTTCTGTAAATTTTTAATTTAATACATAAAACATTTACATTTTATATTATCATTTGCCCAGCTATAAATCATACAATTTGTTGTTAATGGAACTGTAACGTTTATTTTATCACAGTCATAACACTTACCAGGTACCTAACTAACTTCAGTTTTATGCAATAAGTATTTTAATCGGTTATCCAAATCAATCGGATTGAGCCGTTAGCTCGCCCGGTGCTATTGGTGGCGGCAATAAATCCGGAAATCGTATGAATGCTATCCAACATTAGTTAGGACAATTGACGCAGTTCCACTCGGCCGGAGAAATAGGGCGACGATACACATGCCCGCAAACAAATTAGTATTTAAAACCAATTAAAATGCGAGTTGTTTCGAGTCTTATCTATTACAGTGTGCTTAAGATTGGTCAGTTGTAGAAATTTACTTTGTTTAAACTTCATTCGGAAAAACAAATTAATAACTTCGAACATGACCTATGTACTACATCAAGGTAATGAAGTGAGCACGCCAATAAACAACAAGAATTGTCTATTACTTTTATTTACTCTTGCAAGATTGTAAGTAAAGTAAATATGCAGAAACTTTGCTGTTTGTGGGTACAAGTAGATGTGTAGTTATTTCACAGTTTTCATACAACGACAGTATCTTCATAACACTCTCGTCAACTTCATCAGTAATCTCGGTCGTAACCTGTAACTTTCTTAAATTAATAAATTGGCTTTATTCACTAACTGATAGATGTGTACTAAAATCAAATGTAGATACTAATGCAATTTCAGATTTTTCTGTATGCAATAAAATCTGTTGCGTAGGTCTGTTTGTCCTCTCGCTCTAGTATGAACGACATAAGGACGATGAAAAATCCAAAGTGTATAGTCTGGCGTGCTTTTGCCTGTAGCTTTTTCACGCTGCTCGAAGTAGAGGTGCCTTAAGGCGGTCTAATCGCGGATTGCACGCTCGATTGCCAATCATTAGTTGGACAAGCGCCAGGCTCGCCGCAGCCTGGCCGCCTGACTCACTGGATGTAGGTACAGCCGCCATATCTAACACCACTCACTCTCAACTAGGCGTGTAGCTTGTTGGCAACAGTTACCGACTATTCTAAGTGTTTTGGAACACGACCTTTTTCGTCTTTTTCTAAAACCAATCTAGTAAGCGGTGTTTCTCTCTCTAGTATTTTATTAAGTCACTAGAACACGTGTTCCCAATTTAAACATGGTCCTTTGAGCCGGATGCTAATATAGCTGATAGTCTTCTTTGCAAGTCTAGAAGTCAATCCGTAATTAAAATTAATTTATTCTACTTACATACATTTTACTGTAACATACTTTCATACATAAGCAAAAAACACATATGCGTAATCTTATATCATATGCAAGACTACAGTAGATTTCAAACTGTTCTTATACTGACAAGAAACTTTGTACTTGGTTACATAATCATTTCTTCATGCTAAGACTATGAATACATTTTCAAAACACCAAATTTCTTACGTACTGTTTCCCTTCTTGGTATTTTTTTTTTACAATGACATGGAATATAAGTATACATATTATTGTGTTTTCAAATAAAACAAACATATTTTTTAACCACACGAATCCTGGGCAGGGATCAAACCCACGATCTTTGGTCAAACCGCCAGAAGCGCTAACCATCATTCTACCGGGCCAGTCACACATATCATAGCACATTTTATTTCTCCTTGGTTTTTTTATTGGTATCTATACAACGTCATATATTGTATGATACGGTGTCAAAAAACCTACAAATGGAAATTTCATACCTTATCTTATTTAATCAATGCGAGCTCGAAAATGTATCAAGAGCAACGCTTTCCTCACACTTACCTCACAATTTCTCGAGCTAAACTCATCCATAAACATGACGCCCATATTATGATTGTTAAATATTTTAAGCGTATGTTTTCGAACACGAAAAAAGCGTCTCAAACGTGTCGTCGATGCATGCATAGTCATAAATATCGCGATGGATGGAATTCACGTAAGCTGTTGCAAGACTATGACTGGTATCAATTTTATACGACACGCTATTTTTGCTATGTTGATGTTCAACGGTTATTAAATTATTTTTGTTTGGGATTCTTCTTAGTTGTGCACTCTTGACAGAGTGGTCGTGGTCATAATGCATCGCTTTAAAGTGTAGCTTTTGACAGTTACCTCCATCTACTCCTATTTTTCGCACTTCTGCAATACTTATTCAAAGAAATGTTTCTGGTACATTTGATGAGGTCCGTCCATCGAGTTGGTGATCATCCGCGCGAGCGCCGGTCTTCGACATGCCCCTGACCAGTCTCTCCAATTGTCTAGTATAAAACAAAGTGAGAGGAGTTCCTATTTTATGTTGAAGGTACGTACCAGAAGTTGCTAGGTATAAACTCTAATTTTCGCCTCAATAACATACTGGCTGAACGTTATATACAGATATGGTGCATACTACCATTAGTTATTACCAGCCAACTGTTCCAGTTTTATTTCTATGCTACGGATTAAATCTTATCCAAGACTTCTCTTTCTTCTTTTATTTAGAGAAATTTGGATCCACTTCGACCAGATCCTTGAGTTTATTTTTGACAAGCCTTGCTATACATAAGCGATTACCATCTGGCCTCAATAAATATTAAAAAGGGTATCAGACCTATTTTGATCATAATCCAACACCAAAAATACCATACAGTAGAATACCAGCACCGCAGCGGTCTTTGGGTTTGGGCTGCTCTTGCAAATGCTGGGTCTTATGTTTGACCACATTTACATTACCTATATACTGTGAATGTTTTAAAATTATTATTCCGTATTTTGTTTCTTGGTTTTGGTGTCTGTAACTGTACTTCTATGTAAATCAACGGCTCAACATGGCCAAGGTCTGACAATAAGTTCAAGCCTACAACAACTTACAATACTTGGAAAACAGACACAGCAAGACTGTTGCCTACAGGACTCGAATACTCGACCTTTGGGTCCACACAAAATTGGCAGTTGTATTTTTCTAATATCAAAAATGACAACATGATTTAAGATAACACATTAAACTGTATGGATGGACTAGATCAAATCAGTCGATCGAACTGTGTTTAATCACTTTTCCACAATGGACGCTCGATCCACAACACTTTTATCGGGCACGTCGCTCAACCGCAAAAACAAGAGTTATCGCTCCTATTCCATATTCATTCGGCGTATTTACATTTAATCTGCTGGACGTATTGAGAACAAAGTTAAATTCGACGCCCTGATTCGTAAAAAATAGTAAGTATGTAAAGTTAGTGGACAATGTTATCATATTAAACGTTTCCTACGCTCTTCGTAGCTCGTATGTTTTGGATAGTTAGGTTCAGAATTGCGTGTGTGGTTTGTGTGTGGTTTTGTATGTGGTTAGTTGTGAATGCTGCGCGCGCGCCGAACACCTGCGCGCGCCGTGAGCCGCATCCCGCTCGGCCGCGTATTCCCCAAACCGATTGAGAGTATTTGTCAGACGAGCTCCTATTTACATCCTAAGTAACAATTCCGGGAAATAAAACAGTACAAAATTCATGCGAAGTTCAATTTGGAGGTTGTATTTTACGACGTGATTGAAAAAATTGACAATGGCGTCTGTTTTGTATTAATTCGCGTTTTGTATGTTAAATGATTGACAATGAGTATTGTATTGCTTGACACGAGTTGCCAATTACAATATGGATCATTTCTAGGTATTGGCGCCAACGGTCAGGGGATTTGAAATACAAAACAGTGACGATTGTTTAAGATTGAAACCTGCATAAAATAAATTTAGATAGGAGACAATAGTTGAATGTTTTAAATTTAGACTTTTATAAAAAGCAAACTAAAAAGTTTGATAGAATAAATTAAATTACCAGTCTTTCTAGTACGTTAAACCTGGATAACCAATTAAAATCGAGTTACTATCGCAGAAAAAAGTTTGCAGACAACCGACCAAGTGCAAATCAGACTCACACACGAAGGGAACCCTTCGTACAGACAATAGCACGTCAGAGTAGGCTTTGGACTTTGCACCGCCTTTATGTCGTCCGCATAAGATCGAGTATCGAAGTGCAAGTGCTTACCCTGACGTGCTGTTGATCGTATAATTGACTACTTATAATGTTGAATTTCTTCCAGAGTATACGGAATTCTGTATATGTGTCTCCAGCAGTGCACAATTGCTCGATCTCCATTTAAAAGACCAACACATCGGTTGGGACGTTACTATAATAAGGAAGCGGATTAAAACTTTGTTGTCAGTTCCTGATTTGGATTATAAAGGAACAGTAATAATTTTATAACTAAGTCTTGCTGTTATAAAATGTTTACTTCTGTTCTGTCTGTTTTTTTTACACTCTAAATGTATATTTTTTATAGTAGAAAATAGTATTACACATCACTATATACAAGAAAAAAAAAACATACATGAAAATATTAAAAAAAAGACAAATACCTATGTTATAAATATACAGTTGGATTATTATATGGGATTTTTTTTGCATATTCCTCCCGATATAAAATTACAGCGATACATTTCAATTCATTCAGTTGTTCAATTCATTATTAGTCTGTACATTTATTACTCAAAAGTGACGTAACAAGCCCCCACCCCACGACTAGGCATCGTTTTACCTAAGTATTGTTTTATAATTTAGCAAACGAAAAAATGCGTATCTTATGTTTTTTGAGAGCTATTTAACAAATTAAAAACAATCTGGTAATTTTATTCAGTTCGCTTTCCTATTATATTAAACTAGCTGTGAGTTTGAGTTGAGTTTACCCCTTTCTCCCCTAATATTCGAAATAAAAAGTAGTAGTCCAAATTTCATATCTCTAACTACAAAAATAAACATTTTCCCATATAAACTTTCAAAGGTGGTATTACCCCCATCCCCCCCTTGTTTTCTAATAAAAAGTAGCCTATGTCCGTTCTTGAGATTCAACGTATATCTATACAAAATTTCATCCAAATCGGTTGAGAGATTTAAGCAGGAAAGCGTAACAGACAGACAGAGTTACTTTCGCATTTATAATATTAGTAGGGATTACCTGCAGTTAGCAAACGAAAGGTATCATTGTGGCGTTAGCAACTACGCAACCGGAATAAGCCTGCAAATATTATAAGTATATCACAGTTCCCGGGCCCGTGATTCGCTAGCCGCGGACAATTATTGGACCGGACGTCATTACTCCATAGCACCAGATCTTCAGCACCAGCCTTACGATACATTCAGCATATCTTTACATACGATTGCAGACAAAAACAAAGCATTCATAATGAATGAGAATGGATGTGGACTGCGCTGTGGTGCGATTTGGTTTTCAATTTGGGTTTTCGAACGTTCTTTATGATATATCAAACGCGTATTCTGCTCCAAAGTTATGATTAATGTATGATGAATTCGTCTTCATATTTTCGTAACCGATCAATGATTTTTCTTTGTTGTACGTTTGAAATATATCGTGCGTTAAGCAGAAAGGATGGAATAAATTTTCTTATAATATATTTACGAGATAAAAATATAAAAGGTGAACGTTATAAGCTTGCTGGTTGTAATAAAAAAGATAATCTTCGCATTTAAGAAGTTGGTGACAATAGAAAAAAAATAGTGGACAGGGACCATGGTTTTTATTATTGAAAATCTTTGTAAATAAAAATCAAAACTAATTTTAGAATTTTCCCAAATCCTAAGGAACTGATGATGATGATAATAAAATCTAGATCTACACCTTACGTTTTTTGAACTTAAGAGTGTTGATGTGTAGGTAGTAGTTTGTTATTATTTCTCGCCAGACTAAATGGATTTAGATAAAAATTTGGTGCTAGACTGATGGGATACTACAATAACATAAATTATCCTTTTTATCCTGAAATCCGTAGTCAATATCTTTTTGTCATAATTATGCTTAACTTAATGGATAGTTTTAAAACTTTAAATTTGTGTTGTTTAAAATACAGTTGAATGGGTAGGTATAATGATGTAGTTAGTCTTATGATTGATGAGAAGCTTCTTGTGCAAGAAATAATACCAATTCGAATTAAATAGCCGTTAAAACAGGACAAATGTTTGTCGTGTCAGCTAGTCTTTCTATAAAATTGTATTTACCATGCATTATTTCACATTTTAAGGCACTGAAACCTCTTCTAGTAGCATTACTGCTGTACATAAAAAATAATTCGTTACTTAAAAGTTTTAATATTCTGTGAGTGACCTCATTTATTAGTCAATCGGTGACCGAACTATAGGAGAACAAATAAATATATTTAATTGTCAGTCAAATGCGATCCTAATAGGAGTGTCATATGCGATGCACGTGCGCCACAATGTCGTTCGGGGAAGGAAGCGGCTCTCGGAACAGGCCACCTGCGCCCGCGCAAGCCAGCGCGCCGTGCGCAGGAGCACCTGTGATTTATGTGGCGGGGAGTTCATTACCACCTTTTTGCTATTGTCTTCTATTGAATATATATTTGGCCTCACTTTATAGTTTGACCCTTGAATCTGCTTGGCACCTGTGAAATAAATATCAATAGCTGATCGATTTCTAATGATCCTCACTTCTTGATCATTAGAAATTGATGTAATTTATGTTTTGAGAGATTTGAAATCAAGTTCATTCAAAATGTTACAACCTCATCTTTAAGCTTTATTTATTTATTTATTCAAATCTCTCTTAGATGTCTCGCTAAGTAACGTAAAAAAAAATTAGAGGAACAGAACACCGATAAGTATGTAGTTTTAAACATATTCGGCAGAGGGCACTTACCGGAGGCTAAGAGATCAATAAGAAAAAATCATCGCCTACGATAACTTGCGGCTCGCTCAGTTGGAAGAACAGTACCCGTGATACGTGAAGGTCGTGGGTTCAATTCAATTGAATATTCAGTTCAATTCAAATCAATATTATTTTATTCATTTAAATTACATCAGTAATATTTATAAACGTCTGTATATTGCAAATGACGCTACCTATTCAAAACCCACACAGCAAAAGGAAGATGAATTTTTTCTGTTTTTTTTTTATATTAAGAGGCTGGTTGTTCGATTTGTTTACTTGTACCATTGTGTTTTCACGAGACAACAGTCGACCGCAGCGATGCGTCAGCGCATCAGTTATGTGTCGCGCCACTCTCATTAACAATAGCGCTCCTGTCGCGCTTCCGATCTGAACACATCGTGCGTTACATGACACATTTACCAAATGCGATTGCGGTGTTGCTACACATATGTTTACACAATAAAAAACATTAAAGTACGAATGGGACACGCGCATGAAGGTTTTTATTGCTATTTACTAACCTTATCTTAGGATCAAGCAAAAACAGCAACAAAATCATGTGTGTTGTGTGGGAGCCTCCCTTAAATAATTATTTTATTTTTAGTAGTTGTCGTTATTGTAGCTACAGAAATACATTCATCTGTGAAAATTACAACTCTCTAGGTACAACGATTCTTGTCAAATTCCAAAAAAAATGGGATGACAGTTCAGACAGTTGTCAAATTGTCAGTGTATGTAAAGGTTTCACTATAATATTTAATGATTAATTCGATTCCCGGTCGGGTCAATTTGGAAAACGAACGTTTCTAAATTGACTTGAGTCTGGGTGTGCTGGGATGACGCCCCCAGTTAGTATCCGTCGTCTGGTACTCATAGTACAAGGGAAAACCTTAGTTTGAGACCAGGTGATTGGTGTGATTGTCTGGCGCATTTATTCATTTATTTATTTATAAATTCCTAACTCTTCCTTTAATGTTGTATTGTCTATATTGTGTCGTTTTTATTTGTTGTAGGTGAAGTGAGAGAATGAAGATCTCGTTTCAGTAATGAATTAGATCTCATCACCTAGCATTTAGCTTAGTATTAACATGTCTCTATAAATACTTGACATTGGCGGAATCATCGCGTTACCTAGAACCGAACCGGAGGTTATAGAGACTGACTTCGTAAGTATTACTAATGTAAAAAAATATTGACTTTGACTTTGACACACGAGATAGAGTCCATATAACAAAAATATGTATATGTTAAGGGTATAACTGTGTCTTGATAATGCAATTGCTCTGAGAGTGTGTTTTCTACCAATCACTGTTCAGCTCTTGTCCACCTCTCGATTTACTGACAGATAAGGAATGAATCTGCCACCAGACTCTTACGTAGCTCATTTTACGCGTGCAGTACAGACTACAGTTTTCATAAATAAATAAAGCGGGTAGTACCTTTTCGGTAGTAGCGACGCGTGCGCAGCCGCGCTGGGAACCAGCCCAGCGAGCCGATACGATCGGGCCCGATCTGATATTGACATTGTTTCTCGATAAAATGAGGGCAATAATCTTTATTAAAAGAGCCTCGGTGGTCACGACGTTTTTGAGCGGCCGGGTATCAGTGCTTACCTCGTCACAAGTGTTTTAAATAAGCAGCGATTCGAGTTTGATAAGAAACGGTGAGATTATCTCGTCTCGGTCGCTGAGGATAAACAGTGTTTTATTATGAGGAAAACAATGGCTCACTAACGCTTTGGAATAAAGTTATAGTTATCGGAGTCCGCCAATATAAATATGATGTTTACAGTTGTATTGACAAGTCCGATAAAATGTTCTATCACTTTAGGTTTGAAAGAGGTTATTAATTCATATTTCAAAAAGAGTAGTACATAAAAAGTATGAAGGTATAGTCAACTTTTTTGAGTTTCTTTTTACTTTTTAGAGATAAAATTGATCTATCATCTATTTAAAAGAGGAATATTACATTATTTAGCTAAATATTTTTATCAGAGCTTGAATCCTCATCAAAATCGTTATTTTTTTGACTTTTGTTTTTTTATGATAAATGCACCATGCCTCTCAAGAAAAAAAAGTATCCTTGAATAACAGGTTCTATAGTTCTGCAACCTCTAATTACTACAAACAAACTCACAAACTTGAAAAGTTTGGCTTTTTAAATAAAAAAAGATAAATTGTCTCACATTTACTGTTATTTAAGCAGAGGTAAGGATAATGCTTTTGCGTTAAAATTAATAAAGTTGTATTATCCTCTAATTAAGATCGTCTCGGCACAATTACGGAGCGGCAGCCTTCCCGCGACCTCCCGGACACGCGACCTCTCGCCGCGGTCACGTGACGGCGCCGACACGATCACGTGCTCCGACCAAAGTTGACAGCTCAATCGACCACCGAGCCGCACTTACGGTTTATGGCTTATTAATTATTGTCGGCCTTATTACTGATGAAGGTAAATGCAAATGAAGATTCGGCCACGAGGATTTGCAGTTGTTATTGTAAACGATTGAATAATGTTTTGTTTCATAAAATATCTATAAGAATAATAGATCATTAGCATTCGTAATTTGACTAAAACCTAAAATATTATAGAATAAATTCTAAATAATATTTAGAACTAATTCGCCCGATAAAAATACGTAGGGCCTACGTCTAACTGCTACATGATTCGTCATTCACCTATCTCACATATCAGACCTTTCTTAAATAAAATAAAAATGAACATACTTAACTCCTTTTTTCTTAAACTTTTCGACATTGTCTGTATCTTTATCGATGTAAAAAGTTCGTAATCGTCCCGTGAAACGTTTCAAAGTTACGCCTCGTAGAAAAACGCGAATATTAAAAAGATGAAAAGTATGTAGACATTCATGTATAGTTTGTATTGAAAAACTGAACTCAACTGGATAGTATATTACTCAGGAACAAATTCAAATTCAATATTATTTTATTCATGTAAATTACACCAGTAATATTTATGAAACGTCTATATAATGCAAATTACGCTAGCTCCGGTTCGGAACCTATAACTTACAGAGAAGATCCCGGCATAAACTCTGTCGTTCATATTACAAATATAGCTGAACTTATAACTTGTTTTGCACTAAGACATACAGTGTAGTAATTAGAAAAAATAATGTAGTAAATTGTACATTGTAATTGAACATTACGTTATTCCTGAGTATGTTATATGAGATACTTGTAATCACAAGAAAATTTGTCTAGGTGTTGAGAAAAAAAATCATTTTCAAGTATCTAGATAAATATATTAACAATATTGTAGCCTATAAAATCGCAAGGCAAATTTTTATACAAATCAATTGTTTTCGTATGAAAATCCTTCTGAATGGTGGCATATTGTATCTACAAGTTCAAAATGTCATGAAAAGCTCACTTGTCGCGCTATCGGGTCAAACGAATACGAGTAAGTTATTATTACTACATTATAATGGTGACGCCAATACGGAGATAAAATAATTAATGTCAGGAAAAGCGGCTAAGCTCGTAAATCAGCTGTCTCTCATAGCTCTGACTCATCTCTGACCTCCAACCTATATTTAATCTGCTTCATTGTAACGAATAAACAAGTGCCAGTAACACCTAAGTAGTTTACACATACTGTTTCATTGTAGGTAATAGACCATGGATTCGGTCCACCCATTCTGCTCTAAATGTTGTAAATGCTACAAGTATTTTTATTTTCTGGTTACTTTTATTTATAAAGAGAGGTAGGGCATAGCGATTTATAGCTCGTACTGGAGCAGCCCGACTGGTCAAATACCTCCACCTTACAGAAGACCGCAGCCAAATGACAATCGCTACTGTGTTGTTGTGTTCCTGCGTGTGAGTAAGGTTTCCAGAGCTCATAGGGGGTGCTACATTAGTAGCAGGGGTTGACCCCTGCTACTAATATGCTTTCAAGGTAAGGGCGACAAGTCCAGTAACGGCTTTATTATGCTGTACTTGTCACCTTTAAGCTAGGACCTCATTTCCACTTAACATCAGGTGGGATGAGGTCAATTTTAAAGTGTAATATAAAAAAAAATCTATGCGTATTTCACGCATTCTTCTTTGTTGGGAGGGTCGATATTGCTAATTCAACCAAATCGTTGTCACAATAGAATTAATACTTAAGACACAATATAGAATAAATTTGCAATAGTAATATATTGTCACTACCCAGTACAAAGATTGATAAATATATAGTTTTGTTTTTGTTGCACAGAAAAAATACTGAAACTTTAACGGATGTACGTACGTTTGTTATGCTTCCAGACAAAAAGTACTGAAAGGATTTAGGAGTAATTGTTTGATAGATGAAATCCTAGATTCTATATGGTCAAAGTCAAAGTCAAATTGCTGTCGTTTGAAATGGTCGACCAGATTTATCGATTTTTCACTTTAAAAGAAAACCCATGTCTAGTACATTTATAAATAAAAATGGTACATTCATCATTCTACATCGTAAAAAGATATATTTTTTGCCATCAAGATTAAACTTGTGCGTTCTTTTCCAATTGATTCCACTTCATGTGACTTAAGACATAATAAATAAAAAAATCAAATTGACTTTCGCAATTACAATATTAATAGGGATATTGTCCTTCAGCCCTCATGCTTAGTAGAAAATAAAAATAAATAATAAACAGACACGCAAAGTCAATAATTTTATTATTGATCGAGAATTAATTCTTATTACGATTATGTTGAAATTGCTTATTTTATTGTAATTTCTTATCTAACTATAAATTTTAATGTTGATTCAGTAATTATGATTAATAAATATTTGAAAATTTATTTTATGTCTGTTGGTAAGTTGTTTACGTATATTAATTTCTTACAATACCTAGTATTGCAGCAATATTATTCAATGGAAGACAATAATTCGTTTCATAAAACAACTTATGTGGGGTATAAAATTATTTCGTTCAACTTCATTGGTGATACTTATAACCGTATTTATCTTATATTTATATATAAATGAATCGCTGTTTGTAAGTCTCGCTAAAACTTTACAATGGCTAGACCGATTTGGCTAATCTTAGTTTAAAATGATTGTGGAGGTCCAGGGAAGGTTAAAAAGATTAGAAAATTTGGAAAAAATAGGAGGCACAACGTTCGCTGGGACAGCAAGCTTGATAATCATTTTCGATATAAGACAGTGGCAGCTCATACAAAAGAAGACCTAGAAATTAGAGACTTGAGGATGTTTCTAAGTTCTAAGAAAATTGTAGGCTAGAGTAGTAATATATCTAGATATATATTTTGTAACTCATTTATGCAAAACGCTACTCAATTTATTTGGATGAAATTTGGCCCAAAGATACCTAGACGAGATTAATATACAAAATACTTCTGATCCTTAGTGCCTTTGCATGCATACTGCCTCCGTTTTTTCATCTGATTCCTCGCTCCTATTAGGTGGAGCGTGAAATCGTAGAGAGCTTTCCTCGATAAATGGGCTATACAACAAAAAAATATGTTTTCAACTTGAACCAGTAGTTCGTCAAATGGGTGTTTAATAACTCTTCTGCTTTATAATCTAATATATTAATATAGGTTTTTTAACTTGAAATAATCCGATACATTTTTAAGTCGCAGTCAAAGGCTAGTGAAATATATAATATAGCCGAAAATTACTATTAGTATTAAGTTATTTTAGGTTATGTGACACGGCGAACTCCAGAATTTGTTACCACAAGCGCATATGTATAGCAGGCGGAGGAAGCTCCTACCCTCTGCGGAGGTAAACAAATCGATAGCAGCACATTCCGCACATAACTTACCCGAGATCACTGGACGCCAGCCTTACGAGTTTTATTTGACTTTCGCTTTTTGTTTACCTACTTCAAAAAAGGAGGAGGATTCTCAATTTATACGTATAAAAAAATAAAGACCTCAGAATCTGACGATCGCATCATAGAGAAAATTGGGGTAGCAGGTTTTTTTTGTTAAAAATTATTTAAATAATGTTCATTCTTAAATAATATTAATGATTCATAAATAATATAATAGTACGTAAAAAACTTAATAGTTTTGAAATGTAAGCTTATGTTAAGACCTTGAGTTAACTCGAAGAAAATATACCATCTGTAGTAGTTTTAAAATGATTATGGGTAGATGGCTCGACACTGAGAAAATAAGTATAACCCTTTAAAATGTATTGCGATAAACTCATTTGTAGAAGAAAACTTTGTACGTAAAATCAAGTTTTTTAGATGATATAAAGAGATGTGAAACTGATTATGAATAAAAATACCATTAGAGAGGGGAAAACTATTCAAGGCCATATCGAAGCCAATTAAATCTATACTTATAAAAAGTTAACTTAATGTCTTGTGCCAGAATAATTCATCATATATTACAAGTACAAGCGAAAAAGAATAGGTTGTTCATCTGATTTTATATAGCTATTAAAATCAATTGAAAATGTGAATTGGTTAACGTAACGTCCAGGTTACTCAAAATATTCTGAAGAACTCAAGAGGCCTCAGTTTCCAAAGCCCCACCCCTGAATAAATACAAGTTCTTACATTAATTCGAACTAAAATATGACAAGGATGATAAAACCAATGGACGGAAAGTGTCTGCTTGCGCTCGCGCTGTGATGCGCGGTGTTCAGAACGTGATTAGCGGGTTATAAGTTGGGCTGGGAGGGATTTACACCGGACGACGTCTCCTCTGATTACGCAAGAAATAAATTTAGGTTAATAATATGAATAGGAAATATTTAAAAGTTTTTACTGAATTAACATAAAAAACTATTGGGCCGACTTCAAAAATAATAAAACGTTTGCTCTAGCAATTTTTAATTAATGTTACTGTTTCATAAATGGAGGAATAACGCTCTCCTCTGATAAAGCAGTCGTTTTTAAATGTTCGTTGATTAGTATTTTCTGGGATTGCTAATTTTTTTGTAATTTAGTAAAAAATGCTTTTACTTAATAGTTTTTAATAAGTAATAGTAGAAAATGGAGAAATGAACGGATGCTGATAAAACCTTTATGCTGTAAAATCTGTTTTAATTTTCAGCGTTTTAAACTGCATTTTTTTTTTAGACTCTAATATTGGTCTTATATATTTGAATATTTAAAAGTTATTTCACGTCTTGAACCAATTCATAGTGATAATTTCTTCGAACATTCAGCCCTAACATAAAGTCGTTTCTTATAAATACCGAGGTAAGTGTATTAAGTTTATAGCTAGCTATAAACTGGCTAGTTGCGCGCGCGCATCGGCACACGCCGTGCTCGAACTGGTGCGGTCAATGACTACAATATTGTAGCTGGTCTCCGAACTAAACTATCCAACAATTACTTTATTCTTAGTCGCAGAGATGAGCATTCACTGTCATAATTCGGTTGGGTTATGGCATTTTCCTGGCAGTCATAATTAAACGAAGTGAAGTGAAGGCTGGCACATACTTCATGCTTGTGAACAGGTGCCACCTTTGGCTACTGGTATGCTCCAGCTTACCGCTCAAGTAAATACTCACTTGAGTACTTAATTGTTTCATCACTCATCAAAACAAAACTCTATGACTTGGTCCAAAGTGTGCTTAACATAGCAATAAGTTACGGGTAAATACTGCTACTGTAACTAATTTACTGAGTTTCTTGCCGGTGTTTTCTGTGAAGATATAGGTTCTGAACGGGAAGAAGAATCACTTTGCATTGTATTCAATTACGATTTAAAAGGGTTAATTGTAACTTACTTGAATAATTATAAGTATTTGAGTTTGAACGATTTCCCCACGACGCAAGCAATAGGCGATGGGCTTAATAGGCACTTTTAAACATTTTGATAAGTTTTAAATGCAAAATAAGTATTAGGGTCCATAATTTCGTAAAAATACAGCTTTAATGATATGTCGCTGTTTAATTTTCTTTCTCTCGAATAGAAATTAGGGCCCTTAGATGTTGTACTGAAACGACTAGACCATCAAGCCGTTATCAGATATGAATATGTCCCTTACGAACATTCCGCAATACGTCATTATAACCGGCACTGCAATGGCTACCTACTAACGGATTTTATTTTACATCTGGAACATAACTTTTACGGGGAAACATAAAGTCCATCCCAGAACAATGGCTCCTTAATGCACTTCCTAGGCACCTGGGGAATAAGTCATTTGACGACTGAAGTACGGCTAAGATATTTATTAAGTTACATTATTTTAATCGCTACCGAGTTGTTTCACTTTTAACAATACATTCCAAGACTGCGATAAAATAGGTTGAGATCGTTTACCATTAATCAATAAATCAGCTGCAGGACATCTACTGCTTAGTACACTTATTTATTAAACATCTAAAAGAACTTTGAATTAAAAAACATTATTACACAAATAAAGACTACCTACAGGACAAGTTATAATTATCAAGTACATATCTGAAAAATTACTAATTACAATGAATATTTTTAGTTTATTTTATTTTTCACAAATTGCTCTCGAACATAAAACAAAATCTACCCCTCTCTTATCTTTGTCGTGCCCACCGAGGCCCATAGTTTTACTTTTAGTTTTTAAGAAACTACATGTAACATCATTACTTACTTATGGAGTGCAATAAATAATATGAATATGATTATGATTGTGGGCCCCTCTCAAGACATACACAGCTCTCAATTCTAGTTAAATCATATAATGAACGTTACCCCTTTACCACCGTGACCAAGTCGTTGTCAATCTAAGACTAACCAAATCTTATCCAAATCTTGCGAAATCTTCGCACATATCGTATTAGCAGCAAAAGTAGTAGTGTCGCTGTTCTGTGACTTCGGTGAGTTTCCCAGAACAACTTCGTTTTATGCGGGCTCGTAAATAGTATGAATTGAGGTTGAGCTAGCCGTGTGAGTGAGAGTTAAATAAGTCAGTAACTTCTTTTTACTCAGCTAATATTTTGATTTAAATGTTTTAATTTAAGAATAAAAAACAATATACTCTAAATATAACTTAAAACTTTTTACATGGTAAAAAAAAGAACTCTGTACTGGCACCATTTAAAAAAATATAATAAAAGCGATTTTGTTTATGATTTCTTGGTCACACTAATAAAGTGGTGAATGTGAACCTAGCAAGCAAAGTCAATAAACATTGAAATCGGTTTAACTGTCTTCAATACATCGGAAACTATCCCTACTAATATATTATAAATGCGAATGGAACTCTGTCTGTCTGTTACGCTTTCCCGCTTAAACCTCTCTACTGATTATGATGAAATTTGCTATAGGTATACGTTGAACCTCAAGAACGGACATAGGCTTTTTGTTAGAAAATAAGGGGGGGGGGGGAATGGAAGTAATACCACCTGTGAAAGTTTATATAGGAAAATGTTTATTTTTAAGTTAGAGATATGAAATTTGGCACAAATATGGATCGAAACTTGTATTAAATTATAGACTACTTTTTGTTTCGAATATTAGGGGAGAAAGGGGTGAAACCAACCATGAAAGGATGTAGTCCATGTGAACGACGTCGCGGGCACAGCTTGTTCTATATAAAAACAAAGTGGCAATCGAATATAAACCCTACTCCTGAAACCAAAGTAAACGGTAAACAGGTAGTGTCATTTGCATTATATAGACGTTTCATAAATATAACTGGTGTAATATACATGAATAAAAGAACATTGAATTTGAAAATTTCTCAGCGATTCGTTCAGTGCAGCAGTCTTCACTGTCAGACACTGACTGTCCAAAACATATGAACATGATTGGAAATAATTAAATACGAGTTATTGTTTATCATACAATTGAGACAAGAATACATTATAATAAATTTTCGTCAGACAATTGGCTCTGCCGCTTAACTATTTATCTTACCTAACCTTCCACACTTCTTTTGTCCATATTTTGACATTGATTCAGAAAACAAAACAAGACATTTCAGAGGAAACGAGACGACCGATGTCTACCGAGGATGCTTGCCGTGATCTACGAATTAATGTATCTTCTGTAATACGCAAATAACAATCTTATCGGACAATCAAATGATCCAAGCTTGCACTTCCCTAACCAAACTGGCTAAGTCTCACATGAAATACACCCTTTGAGGTTCGAATGCACGACCTCTGGTTGAGGAGCTCAATTATCTTACCATTACACCCATAGCGATTTAAATCTGATAAGTTTTAATGTGTTGTCATTATAATTCTTCAAGTTAAAATGTAGTATGAAAAGTTCCCTCAATTCGATTATTGTTGCAAGTGACTTCCAAGAAAAACCGATTCCGCCCAACCTACACATGTTCTTTATTAAAAATTGAACCGACTGAAATCAAATCGGGCTCCGGGCCCAAGTGTCGTAACTCCACCTAGATACATATTTAACATGGCGGTACATAGCCCGTCCCTTTTCAGCCGGCATCAAAATATAAAGTGGTGTAAAGCGCGGAGCGGGGCGGCGCCTGCTGTCTCGCTCACTTCAGTAATGTATTCACGTTTTCCGAGCCGCTCATTTTTTATCGCAGTCGCGCGGCGCATTAGAATTTCCAGGCGAGAAAATCGCACGCACACCAACACCGACGGATCGAGAGTCAACACTGAAAATGGAACTTTTTCTTCAACTTTTACGGTTCGGATTTGAGCGGTGGTGTTGGTGTCGGGTGTCGGGCCGGGCGGGCGGGAGGTGTGCGGCGCCGCGGGCGGGGGTACATTGTAAATTCGCGGGGGGTCGAGTGGGGGGGTGGGGGGGCGAGTGTTCGGCTCGATAAGGCCGCGTCTCCGCTTCCGCTCCGTCGCGCGACGCGGTCGCTGATTTACATGCCGTAAAACGCGCCCTAATTCCTGCACCATAAGGACCCTTACTATCTCCCTTTATCCCGAAGCCATCCTCTTTAGAGGCTAACTTAGTTTGGTAGTTGCCAGTTAAGGACACAGCGCGTACATACCTATAACACATACCTACTACTTGTTAGTGTCCATTGAAGCGTTAGATATATATACAGACAAACAAAATGTAATGCTTAATTTATGCGCCCAACTATCCACGAGCCCCACCCAATGTTACAAAGATAAACCTTTTGTCTAAATCGATTTTATTATTTTTATAGTACTAAACGCCGTACTAGCGAGCAAGGGGAGATAAAATTTTTCAGTTTCTAATATCTTTTGTCTAAAGTCGAGAAATTTCACTCTTTTATATATTAAGTGTGCGTAGTATGAAATATTATGCGGTGTTGCCCGCAACTTATTTTATGTTACTTTGGGATAAAAAGTGTCCTATATCATAATTTAGTAACCCAATTTTTATACCGTTCTACCAATTTTGATCCAAACTGTAATAGTGTTTGCGTACAATAACATATCTAGGCTACGACACACTCTTACAAACTTTCGCGTTTATATTATTATAACAATGCGTAATCATTTTTTGATTAAATGGGACACTTTGTATATTTTCAGGGTTTTAGATTACAGCCTTGCCGAGTATGAGAGCAGGGATCCGTCCTTTTTTGATGTGAAACATTATCAATATTCCAGTTACATGCTAAATTATTTGTATTTGTATTTGCATCCATACATACATTAAATCAATCAATCAATCAAATATTTCTTTATTCTGATTGAAATACTAGCAGCCACCTGTGACATTTTTCACGATATTTCTGAACAAAGGTTTCCTAAAAGTTAGTTTAAGATCTTGTCTGCTTATGTATAAATTACATCCAAGAGTGACAAACATCAATGTAAACTTTGACATATATTATATTAGTTTGTTGTCTTTACCGTGATTTGGCACTACTGGCAGATTAATTATTAGATATAAACAATCGTATACCATTCACATCAGCAACGTAGTTGAACGGCCGGCGCTATCATAAAGCATTTAATAAGCAAAACTATTTGTTAACCAGCTGATAATTGAATGCACTATCATTGATCGCCAATTATCCCCCACCTGACGGGCACAGGTGTTAGAAGTTATAATAAACCGTGGGAATCTAACAGGTACTCATAGGGTCGGCGTTAGACGGCGCTAATTGACGGCAAAAACTCAAAGGGTTAAGGGTATTTTTTGCCGCGCGCCGTTTTTTAACCGTCTAACGCCGGCACCTGGGCGGGGACACGCGTGGCACGCGTCACATATTTCAGCTCAAGTCGTCATAAGTGATCCATCAAGGGAATTGTAGGAATTAGATGCTTTATTACCAGTCATTATGCACCTGATATATCTATATTATAGATGTAAGAACGAGTGTTTGTGTCAGTTATACGTAAACGGCCGCTTTAATGATGTGTCGCTATTTATATTGACTATGAGATAAATGTGCTTTATAGTATGATTACTAATTTTGATACTGATACTGATTACTGCCTAGATGAGTGGTTGTTGCCTAAATGCCGAATTTGATAAGGAATAAGTTTAAAATGTAGGTATAAGGTTGATATTTAAATAAGTCAAATCACGTGATTTTGAAATGTAAATCCTTTTTTCTGTCGCCAAACGAAGGCCCTCAGATAATGCAATATTCTTAATAAATTATTGTGTCTTAAACTAAAATGAACAATAATACATAAAACTAATTATTTGTATATAGTGATTATTCATACCTTTAAATTTGGTATGCTTTCAGTATGCTCTGAAAAGAAAACATTGATCGACGATTTAAAATTGAACATGACGTAACTATTTGGTTACGTTAGATTGAATGTAACTCTTATATTGTGCTATCTATAATGGCATTAATTAGACATAAGTAACATGCCAATCATGAACTAAATTAAATTGAAATTGACGCAAAACCTTCAGCAGTTGGTAGGTCTCACCTATAATTATAAATTACCCATTTGCACTAGTTAGACTGGACACTGCAAACTAAAAAGACACCAGTTTCATATGAAGGTGAGTGACTCTTATGAATGCAGATTCTGCAAGCAGGAGAAGGAAAAACCTCTTCACTGTGTGACTGTGAATCTCTGATCCACAAACGAAGCATCCACCTGGGACTACATATAGCCCAACCGGATGAATTCAAAACCCTTAAAGCTAGGAAAATACTAGAATTCCTAGAACCGGCTAAAAGAGTTACTCTAAACTGGTGGCGAGTCACAATAGATCTAACAGGTCGCAGTGACCACAGTTCACTAGAACTGCACAGCCCCAAGTACCCTAATAATAATAAAATACCCATTTGACTACCACCATTAGATTGTGGGGGATCTTCTCTGTAAGTTATAGGTTCCGAACTGGAGGTAGCGTCATTTGCATTATATAGACGTTTCGTAAATATTACTGGTGTAATTTACATGATTAAAATAATATTAAATTTGAATTTGATTTGCATCTATTAATTTTACGTGTGACATATGTAAACTAACGCCGTTTCTATCAATTAAATGTCGTGTGTGGGCATAAAAAGGTACCGGCAGTGTTAGCGCCACGCGCGGCGCGCACCTGGAAGGGTTGAGGCGGCGCGTGCCGGCGCTAGAGGGTTAAGCCGAGATTTATGATAACACAATGTTGTCACAAGCCGGTACAAATGTTCGGAGCTATTCACAATGTCATCTTCAGATACTGCGTTATTGGTTCTGTTAAATATTCGTTTGGGATATTTAAGCTTAATTATTTTTCTTAATATCGAAGCATTTCGAGTGTATCTGATTATGATTTAGAACATCGTTTGTTTCATCTGTCAGGTTTAACATTGACAAGCACAGCTATGATAAAGCGCGTGGTTAAAAGTAACAAAATACTGTTTGTTATTGAACTCAGGTTGAAATAGTATAGTGATTTTTTTCAACTTCTTGGAAACAACAAGCCAAAAATATAAAAAAGTTTATTGGTTCTGTTTCCCTGCTGTATAAATAAGATTTTGTTGTAATTACTTAGCAGACGGTCCGAAGGAACAATAAACAGTGGTTATGACAGACATTCATGTCAAAAAGTGTTTGTTATTTTGTCTGTATATATATTATGTGGTATCAACTAATAAACTCTGTTTATTACAAAAAAAAATAAAGAAATTTTACTATGATGTCTCGGGTCTGGGTGTTGTGACCTTCGTTGGCTCTGATTTCTGTCACACAAGTGCTTAAGCCACTTATCATAGAATCAGAGCTATGTTTATTGAACTTTGAACTTAAACTTGCTTTCCAATATTGAAAGAATGTTAGAAATCGCCACGGTAGTTTTTGAGTTTTATCACAAACATACACATAAAAATACAAATCTTTTCTCCTTATAGGTAATATTAGTGTAGATTTACTTTCACTATTTACTGTGGGGTGAAGTCAATGTGATATTGCCTAATATTAATATAAGTATCGTTTCGTTTGCAGAGGAGCCGCGAGTGCAGGACATGGCTGGAGTACCCCTCGTCGCGCCTGCAGCGGCTGCTGCAGACCGCCTGCGCGCGCCCGCCGCGCCCCACCGTCATCACTGGTACCATCACCTTACTGTTCACCATCACCATCACCATCAATATCGTCACCAGTTCACTTCTCATTGTAACATTCATCACCGTCACACCTAGAGAAAAAAACACTCATAATCCTGTTAAGCAAGATATTACTAACACCTTGTACTAGTTAAGGGGGGAAGCTGACCCTTCGAATTAAGGTTGAGAGTCTTCTGGTTCCCCAAACTAAAGGTAAGAGCGTTCAGCTCCCCCTAAAACTCAAAGAACATTATAAGGCTTCTTTCATCATCAATGGTCAGGGAGAAAAAAAAACTTAGGTACCATCACCTTCAGTAGCTAAGCTCTAAACGTAGCTTTGTACAAATATAGAGATGTAATTAATCAGTTTTATGCCACATTTTGATTTTATTCAGCAATTTCGTACTGCTGAATACAGGGTTCTTCTCAACAATGAGCTGTTTTTCAACACGCAGGCCCAGTGTGTGGTAGTTGAAGGCATTTTGCCTTTTATGTGAGACTACATAGATTTACTACTTGCAAATATATCTGAAAATAAATTTAATATCATCGAAGATGCAAGTCCAAGAAAAGATTGTGACAATCCGATAGACCATTCTAAATACTGACAAAAACTAGATCTGTGGACGCGAGAGTTAAAAAAGTAAAGTGGTCATCTGTGCTCTGGCAGTCTTTATTAAAAAACAAAATACTTTAAAATTTTTAGTTAAATACATAATTATCTCATATTTAAACAAAACAATATCTAGGCATGCATTTCACGCGAACACACATCGATACGCAATTTTACGACTGTAAAATTCACGAACATTTTTATATTCAGTCTAATGTGTTTATTATTAAACATGCGAACAGCGATGCTAATTAAAGTTAACGACCTTATTTTATTTGCCGTCGTAAAGATGCAGATAGAAAACATTATAATATTGTGTAACTTTGGTTGCAATAAAATTATGTTGTAAAACTTACCGCGGTTTTAGTACCTACTCATGGAGGAATTGAGTATGCCGAATCTGACATTTGATTGCTATCAAAGGAACAACACTTTAGTTCGAGTCTAAGATAAGTTGTAATATAGAAACTCTTTGTGTCGATAGTAAACTTCTTAAGTTCTTCCCTAGTAAAACAATTATGATTAAAAGCTCACATTCAGATCCATCTAAAATATCGAGGTCGCTACTAGTGTTACCGATTGATAATTGACTCTACCTATTCTACCGATAGTTGACGTCACCTCACTGGTATCGATAGCTTGTATACATCGATAAAACCGTCTTTTTTCATATGAAATCTATCAACAGTTCAACAACACTAGTTTCTACTCTATTCTTTTATTGCTTTTGCCGTATAGCAGAATAGTTAAAAGTATATATCACAGCTTTGAGCCTATTCATATCATCTTGCGGATATGTACCAGAAGCTACGCCGCCATGAACTAAAATGAGGAAATTGTTTTTACAATCAGCCTGATCTCCAAAACCCAATTGCGAAACCAAATACTTTAAACCACGGTCACGCCTTTTAAACTAGCTGCATGTGCAAGGTATCTTGTTTGTTTCCTATACACAAAACTAGTTTATTAATTGGTTCTAGACAATCTAGGCCTTTTGATGAAATGAGAAAGAAGATTTACAGTTGCTTAGTATTAAAGATATGTAAAATTTGCTTGATACAAATAAGATTTATATTAGTTTTAATTTAATATAATTGAAACAATAATGGAAGATGTTACAGTTTAAAGTTGGGTAAGGTTTTAAATACGTAAAGTATTATAAGTGTACTGGTTCTATTTCTCATTCTAAGCAGATCTTGTAACGTTTAACTTTTAATATGAATATGACTATCCCTACTAGCATGCGCAATTTGTCAAATTCCTCGCATGATACGACAAAATTG
This sequence comes from Glyphodes pyloalis, assembly GCA_037074685.1. Classification (NCBI taxonomy): domain Eukaryota; kingdom Metazoa; phylum Arthropoda; class Insecta; order Lepidoptera; family Crambidae; genus Glyphodes; species Glyphodes pyloalis. The sequence continues at coordinate 192,156 of JAYKKO010000003.1, read as the reverse complement.
TCGATGCTGTTCAAACTCAAACTCAAACTCAAATATTTCTTTATTCAAGTAGGTTACATGTAACACTTTTGAATCGTCATTGAATACAATGCAAAGTGATTCTACTTCCGGTTCGGAACCTATATCTACCGAGAAGACACCGGTAAGAAACTCAGCAGATAAGTTACAGTAGCAGTATCTAACTTATAGCTATGTGTAGAACACTTTGGACCAAGTCATATAGTTTTATTTTGATGAGTGAAAAAAGCATGAAGTATTATTTTATTTTAAGAGGTAAGCTGGAGCAGACCAGTCCCCAAAGGTGGCACCTGTTCACAAGCATGACGTATGTGCCAGCCATCGCTTCACTCAACCATATTGAAGGGAATGTAACGACCCGCCACATAGCGCCACCACCCCAGTGACATTTTAGTGAGCATGACTAACTCCCAACTCCCTTTGGAAAGTAATTACAATTTAAGTCATCAAACCAACTATAGGACCCGGAGCACGAAGTAGTAACCTACCTACATCTTATTCTGTTAATTTGAGACTACTTAATAATTCGTGATAGCCATGTCTATCGTACAAAATTACCAATAACAATGTCATTTTGTCAAATGAAAATTAAAAATATTGACATGTCACATAATTAAAATAAAAGAAAATAATAATTTATGTCTACTTAAAGTATAAAATTAAAATTAACAATGTCATTTTGTGAAATAATAAATTAAATTATCGAAACTGGCGCTTAATTAAAAAGACAAAAAAACGTTTTAAAACATGTGTTGTCACGTTAATTAATATCAGGCCAAATATCTTTATCATTGAGATAATCATTTACTGTATAATAGCCTTTTTTCATAAGTTCATTTTTAACATAGAACTTAAACTTGTGCGTAGGTAAGTTAACAATAGTTTGCGGTAATTTATTGAACATTTTTATGCTTAACCCAACGAATGAATTTCCAATTTTATGGAGTCTACGATTTGGAACAGCAAGTTTATGTTTATTTCGGGTGTTAAATCGATGAATGTCTGATTTTTTTGGAATTTTGTGCAGGTTTTTGTGAACGTGCAATAGACAGTCGAGTATATATTGCGATTTGCTGATATGTTGATTGGCTGATAGCACACCGCACTCGTATTTTCAGCCAATCAGCAGCTGACGCCTCGATTTTGACATTTGTTAAAAGCGTGATTAAATTTATTCCCGGGGCCCATCTTATACGGCTATTACTTGTAAAAGAAAGACATTGTATGAGTTCGAAGATTTTGCTTACTTTTGAATATGGGGTACGTTAGTAGTTCAGAGCAAATGTGCGGGTGTTGTGATGTTACAGTGGACGTCGGAGCAGGTCAAGTGAGTGTCAGCCGCCAGTTACAAATTGCTTTGGCTGAGGTAACAAATCCTGCGTAGCGGCACAACTAGCATAGACCAGTGAGAGATCTAAAATATGACTGAAGTTCTCTATACATATTATACTTGAAGACCTCTTTAGCTGAGAGGCAAGCGAACCGAAATATGTTGTTGCGCCATCTCTGAGGTCCCGGATTCAGTTTCCGGTCATGTCTATTTAGGGAACTAACTTTTTTGTTTCGAGTCTGGGTGTTGTGGTACCCTTGTTATTTCTGATTTTTGTAGCATAAGTGCTTAAGCTACTTACCACAGAATCGAAGCAATGTATGTGATGTTGTTAAATATTAATTTGTTAATTTAGGTATCTAAACAGGAGCTAAACTGTGACAGCTTATGCGATTGCTCCCAGAAAGTAATATTGGTGCAAAATGAATATATATTCTTTAGTGAAAATCTTTATTAATTAATATTTAATAATGTACTTTTAATGCGCTTATATGTTATTTTAAAGAATATTACAAACAGAAAAAATGTATCTCCCCTTGCGGTTACGGGAATCGAACTCACGACCTTCATGTATCGCGCGTGTTTCCTTTCCCGCACCGTAAGGGGAGATATTTTTTTTCTGTTTCTAATATTTAAAGTTCGCTAGTACCGCGTAAAGTACTATAAAAATAATAAAATCGATTATTTTTAAGAAATTGATTAATATTGATCCCCAGACCTCAGACAATATCTGAAAAACGATCCGTTCTAGTAACTGATTGTAATTAATTATACGAAGCGTAGTCTAAAAACGACTGACAGACGACTGATGACAGCTGATATGGAAAGTAAATTTGAAATTAGAATTAACGACTCGTAGTCGATTGGAGAAAAACGGTTAGTCATTTTTGACATACTTAATACGAATCGTAAGATATTGTAACTGGGCTTTATAAAACAATTTGTTTTCCATATTGACCCGACCGAGACTTGAACATGAGTCAGAGTTTAAACGTTTTTTAGTTCCTTTTTTATTCTTCTCACATAATACAATTTATGTTCAAGCGGTCATCTCATTAACACCTAGTTTTAAAAAATTGTGCAGGCACTTAGACTTGTAGTAATTTTGAAATGTTAAATTTAATTATTAAGTTTTGCTAAGTTGCCTCGAATTAAATAATAATTTTAAACTTTAAATGTGCAAATAAGCCGAAGAATCACTGACACTGAAAATACAGTTTACAACTAGTTTCAATGTCAGGGACTCAACATTCTGTATAAACACTGTTTAATAAATAAAGTTATTATTATTATATTATTACTGTCCATCTCCTTTCACTGTGATGTCTTGTAGGTGTGTGCACGTAGTTGTGTGTGTGCGTGCGACGTTCCTGTCCGAGCGTTCATTGTTGGCTCACAGGTGGACGGACGTAGGAAGCTCGCTTTTTACGGCCACAAACGGCTCAGGACGACCTTGGGCCGCGCATTTGGAGCCGAAGCCAAATCTTCAAGAACTGCTCTCGGCATGATTATTAAATGTTTGAAATTATATATATACTAGCTGTGCCCGTGACTTCGTTCGCGTAGACTACATTCTTTCAGGGTATATCTCCCCAAATATTCGAAACACAAAGTAGTGCATATTTGAATCCAAAATCTCTAACTTAAACAAAAATATATTTTCTCATATAAACTTTCAAGGGCGATATTACCCCCATCCCTCCTTATTGTCAAAACAAAAAAAAGTAAAAAGTAGCCTACACCTATACCAAATTAATCGGTTTAATGATTTAGGCGTGAAAGCCGGACAGACAGACAAAGTTACTTTCGTATTTATAATACAATACTAATATAGATTGGATAACAACACATACATTGCCCTGATTCTGTGATAAGTAGCTTAAGCATTCGTGTTACAGAAATCAGAAACAACGACGGTATCATAACACTCAGACCTATATGAAAAAGTTCGTTTCCCATATTGAACCGACCGGGAATCGAACCTAGGACCTCAGAGATGATGAAACGCCAAAGTCCGGCTTGCCTCTTGGCTACGGAGGTCGTCTGTTCATATGATGAAATTTAGCTGCGAGTAGATGACTTATTGAGCCTTCTTAATTACAATTTGCGTCGTTTAGACCGTTGATCAATATGCTAGGCGCACAGGAGAGCCTTATTTGATTGTTGATGGCGGAATTAGCAAGGCCTTCTGCATGGTGGAGGTATTCGACCGCCTAATTCGCATCAATATGTGTTGCTGAATGAACAAAATAAGTTTAGATTACTTTATTCATTAATGTTAAGGTGTCCGATTACATTTTTATTGATATTTGTTTACGTTACTAGGATGATTGTTAATAATTCATTTAAAACTGTTGGTTACAAGTAACACTGTTACCGCTTCGGCACCTATTCTTACTGAACAGAATCTGGTAATGAACTCAGTGGTTATCCTGTTAAGTGGTTAAAAAAATATGTTGTGCGAGCGAGCAGACAATCATGTCCATTTAAATATATTGTTTATATGTTGATCAAGTTTGTTGTATCATTTTAACTTAATAATATGGACTTGGATTAATGTGGACCTCAAATCCATTCATGACATGATACAATTTTATATATTGGTATTAGTGGTTTCTCGTGACTTTTGGCGTCATTTTGAGATAAAAATAATGTTATATGTTATTCTAGTACAAAATTAAACTAGGTTCTAAATTTCGCCCAAATCCAATCCGTATTTTTCGTGTGAAGAAATAGCAAACATCTTAAATTTAATTATGAAATAAGTAGCCATTATAATCACCATTGAAGTTCTATGTCATAACTCTACTCCAGAAAGGGTAATAGCAATGTAAAAAGAACAAAATGTCATGCGCATTGCAGACAATTTTTTTACTTTAATAAGGTTTATTATCATGCGGCGTCGATATATGGGCATCATAATTTTCCCTTAGTACAAATTCGGAACCGACTAAGTGCTCAAACTAAATGAAGATGCTGAACTAATGAATCGCTTAACGATCGGCGCCGATAATTGTTCGAGGTAGCGGCCACACGGGCGCTTCTCGGAAGCCCACCCGCCGGCCACGTCACAATGTGATCCAATTTTGATGCATAAACACGCTTAACCTCATCGCTTTCACTGATGATAGTCGTGCCGTAAATCATAGTTGGTACTAAATACTACAGAGTCTGCAATCATATACATTTCATTTTTACAAAATAAGCAAGCTTTCTCTAACAAATAGCCAATAGGCATAACTTACGCATTTTTATACGTTTCCACTGCAACAAAATTATGTAATTTTTTAAACACTTAAAATAATGTAACGGGTCAAAACGTGACCCGTCTGGTATTTCTTAGTGTTCAAATTATAATAGGCAGCAAGTAAATGTGGGAACTTAAATCTTGCGACAAGCTTTTATATCATATAAATTGTGCCAAATGTGTTAAATTTGAAATAACACTATGCGTTAACGGTAAAAGTTTTAATGTTAAAGTTTATTTTTTTCTTTTTAGGGCATTTGAATTATATTAAATATTTAAAATTGAACGAGAAAGTCTTGAAGTATTCACGCTTTAACTGTTTGCGTTATTTCCTATTGGTCAGAGATCAGATATCTGTATCAGAGTATCGACGCCAGCGCAGCGGTCTGATCGATGCGTGTCGTAATTGGCTCGGTGTTTAGATGTGCGCGCGCACCCGAGACAGCTGACGGCAAGCGCCACGACTCTGCTGAACATCTCTTCACCTGACAATTGGGAGATAGAGTTTCTATATCTGATGCAATTGACAGATTTTGTCTTTATATGATACTGAGAGACTGACTTTGGTGTTAAAGTTAGCGATAAATCCAAATTTGATTGATGCGAAATTGACTTGACCACCGGTTCAGAGTGCGTTATTATCAAAATATGCAGGCAAGTAACTAGGTTAGCGATAAGACCGCCTAAATTGTACTTGAATATGTCTGTGAAACCAATTTCTGTAAATTATTCTGTGCAATAAAGTGTATAGGATCTATCTATTTTTTTTTCACAAACGCTAAACTTAGAACTCAGTGATCATAGCTAGCATATTTGACATTATGATTTATTATTGCGAGTAGTTAATTCAATTAACTACTCGCAATAATAAATCATACACGTATTGGCTATGGTCAAGGAACTAATAGATCCAGGTTACTTAGTATCTTTTCGGAAATGTCTGCTAATTCGTTTATTCATCGTTGTTTTAATTGTTTTTATTAAAATTTAAAAATAAAATGAACGAATGAAGTTAACCTTTGCATAATAAAAAAAAATTAAAATTTTATTTTTTCATCATCATGGAATCAGTTTTAGACAGCTAATAATTAAGTTTTCTGTTCACTGTTAGATTAACTGACAAAAGGAGGAGACGCAAACGGCAAAGCCCTTATCTGTCCACGAGCCAAATGTTTCACTCTCCGTGCGCCGTGCGCGGGCGCAGATCGTTAAGCTGTCAAATGTCGCAGCCGGCGCGTGCGCGGCCCGTATCGATGGGGCTCGCGTCTGACACTATTAACGAACTAGGATCAACGTGCTCCTAAAAGCGGCATACTGCGTGACACTTTATTAACGACATAAAGATATACTTTATTGCACATACAATTTACAGAAAATGGTTTCACTGGAAAAATAGAATACGATTAAGGCGGTCCTATTGCGATGAATTTGAGATAACCGTCAGATTTAATTAAAAAAGGTGCGGCTGATGAAAATATGAATAGGGAAATTTATTTGACAAAGTAACTTTCCAAAAAAAATATAAGCAACTAATTGTAATAAGTATATAAAAGGAACATTCCTAAGACATACTTATGATCAGCATTCTGGGTATAGTTTTATTCCTTGTTTCTTTTACTATGTATGTTGTTGTATCAAAAGGACAATGTTGAATATTATATTGAATTCTACTCTATTTACACACATACACACATTTACCCTCTCACCACTTCAACTGAAAATTATTGTACTATGTTACATTATTTGTTTAATTTAGACTAACTATCATAGCATTAGTGGTAGTGAAAATATCTTAAGACAATAATTGCTTCAATTAGGTATAGTATTCAATAATATTTTCATTTAACATTTTAAATGTGGTTTTATATCAGTTATGATTTAAATGGTTCTCTGTTGTAACAAACACAAAATAAAGCTTAAGCAACCTACTGATAACAGCTTTAGTTGAATCAAGTACATAGTTTTTTAATGTTTTGAATGCGATCATTAAATGTACGTTACTAATCAGTAATCTAATATTAAAGAATATCTATTTAAAATCAAAACCTCGAATTGAAATGCCATGTCTCCTCTACCATCTCTACATCCGTGTTCATTGACATTCGTTTGAAAAATAAATCTGCATGGCATCTCGCGGTGGGGGCCCTCCGCACCAGGTGCGTGGGCGGCAGATGCCTCGTGACGTCACTGACCCATATCTCGCCGCTTTGTGCTCTACGTAGAGACGGAGAGACCCTAATGACGCATTAGCGCGGGTCAAACGGCACTCGACGTACAATGCCGACGCCCGACGCGCGGGGGCGCTCTACGACAATGGATTGTTGTTGTAGAGTCACAATTAGAGCGAAAATATTTATTTATGCCGCGTTTTTATTGTTCAGGACGTCAATCGTGAAATGTCACATCAAAATTCTAATAGAGAATGAAGAAATTGAATGAGAAAGAAGCGATGGATATGTCATTTATGCAAAATTATGCACTGGCCTGAGTCTAGCGTTCTTGATTATGGTAGCCATTATTAGAACCCCAATGGACTAATTAAAAAATAAAGATTGATAATTAGGCAATTGGTTGTACAAACAAATTCTAGGAAACGAGCGTGAATAAACATCTTGCGGGCCAGTATGGCGATCATAACGGATAGGATATATCGGTATCAAATCCGTTGTCATTTCAATGTGGGTTCCTCTCCTGCTTACCATCTAGCTAGGAGGAGTCAATATACTATGCTATTATAAACAAATCTAGTAATAAATACATGTTTGGTAAAGGTTTATGCATCCTACTTGTACACAATATGTATGGTTGGATGTAATCTTCGGAATCTATTTGTATGAAATTTGGCAGGTACAAAGGTTATTTTCTATAATAACATAAACCATACTCCTCCTCCTCCGTAGCCGAGAGACGAGCGTGCCGGGCTTTGGCGTCGCGCCATCTCTGAGGTTCCGGGTTCGATCTCCGGTCGGGTCAATATGGGAAACGAACTTTTCTATATTGTCTCGGGTCTGGGTGTTGTGGTACCGTCGTGGTTTCTGATTTCTGTAACACAAGTTCTTAAGCTACTTAACGCAGAATTAGAGCAATGTATGTGATGTTGTCCAATATTTATATTTATTCATACTTTTTATCCATTAACCGTGTGAAATTCATAATTTGCAGTTACGATTCAAAAGTTGCACTTGTCTCAACTACCAGGTACAAATAAATGTAATTGGATACTCATTTCTCATATTATGTGACAAATATAGCAAAACATACAATCGGTTAGAGCCATCGGTATCACAAAGACTCTCAAATGAAAAAAAAAATCAATCACCTTGTGACTAGACGAGCCCTCCCTCTAATTTTATTTGTAACGATTTTCTTAATAAAATATCCCGCCTATACTTAGAATCTTTGAATTGTAAGAATCATCTAAAGAGCGAAACGGAATTCTATTTCCTTGTGAATTCTACCTGAATGTCTCCCGACCGAAATGGTCAAAACCATAAAAAGCCTCGTCCGAATCTACCTCGCACCTGAGCGTGAGTCGCAGGCGAATTTTTTGTCGGCGTCCCTTCACGTCTTGCTCGGCCAAGCGACCACGTGCTCTCGCGTCTTCGGACATGTGCGTTAATCGCTTATTGTTAGCAGTAACGTAACTTTAGGTGACACTTCCGTACAGCACACGTATGAGTCGTAAAATATACATAACGTGTCAGAATGGAAAACAGATATCAAGTTTAATGTCGAAGTGAAAGTTAGGGTTAGCACATAACTAGTTATGCCACGAGAGAAACTAAATATATAGTCATATTCAAGATGAAATAGAGTGAGTTATAGTAAACTGATCATACTATGGTGAATCTATACAATGAATACAATACTTAAAAACAAAAAAAAGGATGCGAAGTATAAGGAATCGAATTCAAATGAAATAAATATAGTTGTATCGTAGATTTCTCAGCTGAAATTTAAAATTTGTATTCTATTAAAATCCTAATAATAAACTTAGTAAATACTGAAAGTAAGAGATAGTGAGTACGACGGAAACAATAACACAAATGAATTAGTCCAACAGTTAGATTACCAAAAAAGATAAGACACCTTAGTTTTCTTTAATCATATACGTAGACAATAATTTTCTAAGATTCATTCGTTACAATTTATCACGACGTCACTTTTAAGTAAGTACAGTTTTTACGAAATAGTGATAGCACTGTGTCACCATCAATTTAAGTAAAGCAAAAATATTTTCTGGCGGATCTTCCTAGAACGGCTAAATAGAAACATTATTTTTGGCATCATCCCTATTCTACGAAGACTTACACACGAAAAATTTGGTTTTAAATTATTAAACCTCTTTTTTTACTTAGGCAACATACAGTGTTTTCTATTTCATAATAAATAAAACAAAAGCTCATTTCATTGGTACACAGTGCTACTAATGTTAAAATAGGATACGTTTTGATTTCTCATTCACGCGAAACAACTTATGCCTGGTTTGTAATGTGTTCTTTTTACAATTTGTAATGTGTCAAAAATTACTATCCGTTTGTCAACGAATCGTTAATTCTAATTTAAAATTAACCTACTTTCCATATCAGCTGTCATCAGTCGTCCGTTTATTACTATGCGTAACTAGAACGATTTGTTTTTCAAATATTGGAACCAGGAATGAGTGGGTGACCTTTAATTGAACAAGCAAGATACTAAAATAACATAAAGTATACTATTTATCGCGAAAAAACCCTAACATTGTCAAATGCAACGGCTAGATTCCCATGTTGTGATTGTGCGAAGGAACATGTACAATTAGTAACTAAGTTATTACTTGTGTGTGATGTGAATCTTTTTAGCAGCTACTGAAACACAATAGTATGAAATGTGTGAGTGTCGCTTGGTCCGGCCGCACTCACGGGACCTGACCTTAGAACTCCGCGGAGGGCCAGCAAGTACCTCCTCAATCACATTACGACGCACTTTGATGTCTCGACGGACAACAAAACGTTGATTAGGCAAGTGTACCGGCGACTGTACGATTGGTGGGTCACCTACTCTGAATCACCTATTGATATCTATTTCCTGACTGTTGAAACGAAATGCAAAATGAAAACAACTCTTTTTCATAAAACCAAACCTTAATATCAAGTCTTGGGAAAATGGTTTTTCTAGTTTTCATTGATTGTTATTTAACTGAAGGTTATGTTAATTATCAATACTTGTTTTTACCTCGCATCTACTTTGCTATTTAATTGGCTTCCTACTACCACGTAGGTAGTTTTAATTTCAGTATTCCAAATGTAATTATTTAAATACAAGTTCCGATATCGGTTAATGCAACAACACTTTTGATAGAAAGTTCTGCCTCGGTAAATGTATTTAGGATAAGGACTAAGCTAGGTATACGTACCTACGTATGTTGAAATGCGAGAACAATATCGTTAAGCATACGGCAGAGGGCACTTAGCGATGGATAAACAAATAACAGAAAAATTCACCGTCTACCATAACTTGCGGTTAGCTCAGTTGGAAGAGCAGCTCGCGCGATACGTGAAGGTCGTGAGTTAGGACCCCACACCGCAAGGGGATATGAAATGTTTCTGTTTCTTGAATATAACAATTCGTTCTCTTAAACGGAAGTAGTTGAAGTACTTTTTACCCACTATTGTGCAACGCGTGTCGACTAACATAGGGCCACTTGTGGGCGCGCCAAGGGTTGCTTTGTTGCCGAAACACGAGACACTGACTCGTCACACGCGGTAACCTTTTGTACTTGCCAACACATAATGAAAAAATATGTATACGGTCGAATTGAGCAACCATCTCTTTTTTGAAGTCGGTTAATAAAATCTAAATAATTGCTACAAACTTTAACTAAAACATTTAGTTATGAATATTTTGTTAGAATATGTTCTTTTTTTGTTTTACTGAAAAAAAACACGTGAATTAATGCTCGGAGTATATATTACCTACCAGTTTATCCTTATCATGCAGAGATGTATCCAATTCAGAAATCAATACAATTCTGTGAATCTAAAATAATCATCTTTAGTGAATGGGATTAATTTCGTATACCTACCTACTATCACGAGTTGCCAAAATTACTCTGGCATTTAGGTATATTATCAATCCACTCCGCTTATATTGTTGAATTCAATGTTTAACCACACTTTTTTTAGAACATTGTATTTCAGTAAATATGGAAAAATCATGGATCTCTGATGGATGAAGGTAGATCTCATATCTAGTGTCTCAAGGACACTCACCGATTCATAATCTCCGAATATGTTTCTTATTTCAATTATTTACGGTCTTACCTATTAATAAAAATTTTGAAAAGTGTTTAAATGTGGGTTAAAAATGAGACGACTGTTTAAAAAGAAGGTTCTTTATATATTTAATAGAACCGATGAGATAAGGATGTTTTTATTACATTTTGATTTCTAAAGCCGTTGAAGTATGTGTCAGGTATCTGAATTTACTACCTATTATTATATTATAGAATCACACGCAATGCACGACGTAATAACTATTCTCAGTATTCCTTTTAGTTGGCTCATTCTAATCTGTCATACGAACTTATCAATATCACAACACAGTACATTTATTACTCTGTACAAACTTCTGTCGTGTCCATTAGAACTTCGTCACTCGCTCCGATAGAGAATTAGAAATTTATCAGTGCGTTGTATTTTCGTCGCGTGTTGTCAATGTATTAATTAGTTTTCGGGCAAGGTTGTGTCAGGGTTCAAGTTCAGCCCGGTCAGTGACCCCGCCCGCCGGCCTCGCGCGCTCTACCCTCACGCGACTCTACCCATTACTCTCTCTTACTCTTTACACAATAAGCATACTACCAACTGAGATTGTATGGTAATGAGATAATCAAAAGTACCCAATTAAGCGAGACCAATTCAATGAACAGAAACCAAAATTAGCAATCAGGATTAAGTTATTAGCGAAACAGTCGCTAATGCAAATGCAGACGACAAAACCAATCAAAATGCTTATACAGCGAACATCATCGTCGTTTAATTCGAAGGCCCAATTCATTCGGCCGCAAAAGGGCAGGCATCGCGCAGTTTTTGCGCGAGCATCGAGTCGGGGCGAGCTCAGGTGGACCGCGCCGCGCCGTATGTAAAACTCGCGTAGGAAAATCCATAACGGCACGCGGAAAACCCTTTTAATATACGGCACGTAAATAAGCGCGGCGCGGGCGGCGGCGGGGGCGGCGCGCTGCCATTGGCCGGCGGCGCGCCCCGCCCCCTCCCGCGCAGAAAAAAAACCTCGGTAAAAAAGCGGGTCGAGCGCGGCAGTGTCTCAGCGACGCGCTCTGGGGGCGGACGCTCGGACCGGAGAGACGGCGCGACCCACGACCGGCGGCCGCGGCCGCGCCATGCCCGCGCTGGCTCTGCGCGACCAGCCGCTCGACTGCTCGATGCGCTTGCGCGACTTGCCCGCCTGGCCTCCGCCGCCGCGCCTGCCGCGCTTGCCGCGCGACCATCAGGACCGACACGGTCAGTACCGGTGCTAGTGCAGTGATACCTTCCGTGCTGCAGCCTCCAGGACCTCCTTGTCCCAGAGCTCTGTAGCTCAGTGACCGCGGCCCACTCGCTCAGTGTGATTGCCACCGACCCTTGTAGTCGGCTTTATCCGACCTTTGACGGTTTACTGATCTGCAAGTCTCGGCAAAATTTCCTTAGCTAGATGTTTGTGTATCAATCCAGTCAGTTCGTTCGGTAAACGCTCCGTCTCAGTGTCAACAAACTTTTGTAAGACGATGTACGCGTAAGTAGATCTATAGGCTCTGCAGGCTTGTTGAAGTCGTCACAACAGAAATGCAACTGTGTCAAATCACTGCTTTATAATTAATATATTCATGCTCTAATCTGTTGTCTTTTCCAAGCAGTGCATTAAGCGATCCAAAGAGTGTGGAGTAATCATGTGATAATAACACACTGTCTTGTCACTTTTTCTTCAAACAAATCTCATTTTATAAAGGTAGTAAAACCAATTTGCGACGTAGCGCCATCGCTAAACATGAATATACGTTTTAAGCATCAAATGCATACTTTTTGTAAGAAAAATTCATATGCTGCAATTTTTAATGAAGCTTTTCCCTCAGTGTCCACCCCTTTGCTGTCCTCTCACAGTATATCTGCAAATCTGAGCCATCCATCGCCGAAGTCCTCTCTCGGAGTTAATGCGCTCCCGGCCCGCGCCCGCCGCCCTCCACGTGCGGTGTCGTGTCTCAGGGGTCAGATCCACAGTTTATTGTTATCCCTCCAAACCCCAGCGCGCGTTACTTATACAAATTCGGACCACAATGCCTGTCAGGGAATTTAAAATATGGTGACCACCTCCCTCTGTTGAGACCCGCGCTTCACGTAGGCCCATTTAGAAAAGCTATTAGCGAGATTAATTTTATGCCTTGAGATTGCTGTAAATATTTTGTAACCCGTATATGAGAAGAGGAACGCAAAGTTTATTAATTTTAAATTAGAATAAGGCTAAAATGACACGTAGTATGTGACAAAGTTCATCTGTGGTCAATTTGTGTATGTAAAATGTTCACATCTAACTTAAACAAATATAAAAACTTACAATACACCATTTAATCATGATTATGATGTTGAAAGGAAATAAACTTTAACAAGCATGAAATAACAAGTAAATTTAACAACCACAATATATAATCAGCAATACCATGCATCTATTAAAAGTAAAAAATGATATTAAAAACGCAAATGCATTCAAAGTATTAAACATGTTATTAAAATAACATAAATGGTAGATTTTTATAGGTTTCAATAATTTATTTAAATGCTAAAATGTTTAAAGAGACATAAAACAAAGGGGTAATATGTTAATAAAGGCTAAAGACCCTTAATAAATTCAAGATGACAATCCACTAAGCTGTAAACACAAAGTAAAATATTGTGAACTCGTAAAGAATGATCATCATGTTTTGTCAACAGTAAAATAAGTCACAGGTCATTTGGACGTAATCTTTTATCGACCTCTGGGGTCAGGTGGGTGCAGGCCGTATTGTGCTGCAGGCAAGGGTTGCGTCCCCGGGGCGCCCACCCTCCACAAATAATATTAACTCTCTTATAGTCGCCTTTGTCGTCGCACCCACTCTCGCTACTCATGTGCAAAATGATTCCTTTGACACGCCCCAAATATACTTCACCTTTTTATTATGGACTTGAGACATTCTATTTGGGTCCGAAGAGCTTTTTAATTTATTTCATTCTTACCTCACTTATGTTGGTTCAATAGAATCTTCCTAATGCAAAATTATTTTCAAATTGGTTGGTAAACTTCTACTTTTTATATTTTTGTGTAATTATGATAAAAATTCATAAGGCTGGTTGTTTTCCATTGAAAACAAAAGCGTTTTTCGTACAGTTAGCTTTTAATATTTATTTGTACAGCATGCAATATGTAGATACATAAATACACTCTATTGCACAGAAAATATACATAAATTGCTTTTATAGACGTATTAAAGTACAATTTAGACGACCTTATTACAAGAAAGCAATGTCCTCTAGACCACCTTTAGGTTAAGAAAATAGTAGATATTGAGAAACAAGTACGGCCGTTATATTATATAAAATTTAAAAAAAGCTATATTCAAACTTTTAATTATTTTTTATAACAGAGCCGATACGTTTTAAGCCTAGAGATTCGGGATGTACCGGTCCATACCTATAATGACCATTAATATGTTCACACAGTCAGCCTTAACGAGCGCTCAACATCCAAAGACGACAATCGGCAAATGTCTCCATCTTACACCAGTTGCCACTTCAAAACAATAGAATTGTAATTTTTATCATGCTCACATCAAATTATAATGAAATTACAATTGAATTGGAAGCAAATTACTATAATGTAATCGATGTAAAATCTGTGCACTTTCCAAGGCAATTTGGGTATAATAATGTCATCTAGGTAAGTGAATTAGCGGTAGTGATGAGGTCACGCGTTGTTTGGCGCGTAATGATACGCGCCGGGTCCGCTGCGCGCGCGCACCGTCCCCGCCTGGGACCGCCGTGAACTTTGCGCCTGCGCCGCGCAATCGCATCTGACGATAACCACCACACCTGTCCATCTAAATTAGAAGCCCAATTTAGCATCTGTTACAAAACATAATGAGTTCAATTATTGTAATACACAGTAATGTACAAATAACGTTGCAATTTGTCATAATAATTGCAACGAAAGAATAAAAATAAGTTTGCATGATGTAAATAGCTTAAAAAGTGTATTATGGTAGTAAATCTGCGACAATACGATTTTCAAACATAAAACTTGTACTGAAATACGTTTACGGGTCATCTCTCTCAGATAAGCCAAATTCAAATTCTGGTTACTGTTTCGTTTAATTAAATTATTATGTTAAACAAATAAACAGTTTAACTGTAATCAATTTGACGGGATAAATAAGTCAAAAATGTGGTTAATATCATCGTGAACGTTGTTCATGTCAAATCCGGAGGTATCGCGTGACAATTGAAAGTCTCAACGATGATGGACTCATGTGAATTACTGCAAACGAAGTATTTCACATGAATGAAGATGGACGATTTTACTGTGCAGATTAAATCTCACAGTGAAATGAAAAACAAAGCACTTGTGTGTATTTTTTCATAGTATAACTAATATTTTTAGAAAATAAATACGAATTAACAATTATTAATAGTAGCATTAGTGGTAATATTGATTATAATTAGCAGATTCATAACGTAGCACTTGATAAATCCTATAGACGGCATCACCATTTAAAACTACAGTTAAAGAATAGAAAAAACCTTTTTGCAACCAGGGTAGGTTGTTTTAATAATGGTACAATAATAGTGTATGTTTGGAGTTAAATGTAGGATGACTCTGTACTTTAGGCTCCACTCGCAAGATATATTTTTATGTAAGGAGGGATATAAAATCAAAGTAAAGGAATTCAATTTAGATGTATACCTAAGAAGCAAAAATTAAGAAATATTTTACCGTGTTCATTGTACATGCAAATTTTTAAAGCAATAACATTAAGTTTACCGTCAAATAAATATTGTTATCAAAAACCAACGCGCAGTTAACTAATAGCCGTCTAGAGTATATTAAGCGCTTATCTCTTCGGCTCATAAAACATATAAAATTAGTGCGGACCGGGTTTTGATAGAGGCTGTATATTTTTATGTTAGACGAGAGCAATAAGGAGTTTACGTAGCGTGAACCGGCGTCGTCCCATCGACATCGCATTTGCATACTAACGTGGCCAGTTAAGTTTTAACAAAAAGTTAAGTTCGCGTTCACTAGATTACACGAATACGATCCCCCTAATCGTCGCCGCGGCTCAAACGTTGGACCGCTTATTGCAAATAATTTGGCAGAGCATCGCAATAATGGAGGTTATAACACGAAACGTATCAGGATGAGTTGCATTTTATTACAGCCGCTGCATAATTCTCATTTGTGTTTTAAATATTTAAGAATCTAATTATTAAAGTGGACTCCTTCATTATTGTAAATTTGAGCTACAATAAAATGACGGAACGAAAATAGGTGCTTCTTACTTAATGGCTGAGGAGACAGTACCAGTTTTATTAGCAGCGCAAAATGTAACACGAAGATTGACTGCGGTCCAATTATATCGCTCGACGGATTCTAATGCTTTTTCACTCATTCGATGGTCACTTGTATGGAAATACAAGGTGCTTATTATGTAGAAAGTTGAGAATTTGTGAAGCAAATCATCGCGCGACAATGTCGCCACACCTATTTCTACACACATTTGGTTTTTGCCAATTCACGCAAAATAGTTGCGATAGATAACGTTTTTTCGTTGGTAAATTTTACTTACATTATCAGAATGCCATTTAATATATTCGCAATTCACCCATTTCTGTCGTTAAATGATAAAAACTTGTACATGTCATAGACAATTTGCAATTGCTTTTTATCATTAACCGCTTAGTTTTTATTCTCTATTTCTTTTTCCATATTTGAAACCCTTGCTTTTTTTACTTTGTTGATTAACAAAATGATATAGGTAGTCTCAAATTTCCATACGTTCATAATATTAAATTATCTGCTAAATATGGTTGAATTTCTTAAATTTGCATTCTTAAGTAGACAACTAAATTAATTATTTTTAAAAAATCCAAAATAATGTCAGTTTAACTACGCTGAATAGTGTTTGAAAGTCTCTAGCAGAGGTAGTTTTCCTGTGGTGGTTTAGCTGAGCTGAGTCACCCACAGCATCACCCAAAAGGCGATGAGATTCTATCGGGGGCTTTGAGAGGGTAGTCTTTACCCTTTCTGTGGGAGAGGAGTTCCATAGCCATCGTTACCTTTTCTCAAGTGGCAGTACGGTTCGCAAAAGATGTTCTCCCCGGATGGCTGACAGCTATTGGATCGCCTGTAGTCTCTACAAGCCGTCAAAAGAACTCTTTAAAAAGACCATGCTTGAAGATTTAGGTTTCCAACGCGAAAGGCAAAACAACATATCTTAAACACTATCTTATTTAGTTTCGTTCTCGTATTCAAACATTAAATACATATATTTTCTCACACTTTCACCCCACCGTTGAGTAATTGAGTTGCGTGCCGTCGCTAATGTGAAAGGCTTTGATCTGTAAGTAATTCTAGTACTTATTTTTAATACTAATACAATTTTCTTTTGTATTTAATTTAAAGTAATTTTACATTCAAAGATTTGCCTAAAGTAAAGAGATAATATTAAAGTGAGCGTATTCTCATAAATTTATAACTTCAATCTTAGCAATGAGAGAATAAATTTTAAAATTTTGAAATCTTTGTATATTAAGGAGCTAGATAGATTAATCATGAGGAATAAAAACTCATAAACGTTTTGCAGCAGCACTGGCTACGGCACTGTGAAGCAAACCTGACAAACCGAAACATAACATACCGGTGAAAATACTAAAATTGTTCCGCTTTTACCTTAAATGTATATTAATAGTATGTCGATACTTTATTCATTTTCTTAATTAATCATCTTTCCATCTACTCATTAATCCAAGAAGTTACAGTTTGACTGGACTCTCTGATAGTAATTTGTGGTAATTCACATATTTATAACAAGTTGACGGATTTTATAACTGTTCATTGTAAATATTTTTTAATCACGAGTAATTTTATTTAACACTAGTCCCGATTCGTATCGCATAAATATTTTTCTAAAAACCTTCCATACATTACTATACCTAGGTACTTAGTATTTTTTTTTTTGTATTCCGTATCTTACGGCATTTACAATTATTTCGGCGGTAACTTATTTAGTTACGTATCCATATACAGAGCCAATATATACACGATAATTATTCATTATTTACCAAATCGCTAAGCACTTTATTAACAATCTATCTTTAGGCAATACAACCTATTACTTGTTGATTGTTTAAATTATTTCTTGTTATGGTTTAACTAATAATATTTATTCAACAGTAATCAGAAGGATTACAGTGATTGTAGTATTCTTACTAACAAGTACACAGATTTACTTTATAACAATGTAGTAATACTGGGAAGGATTCGATTCAGATTCGGACAGATCACAGAAGCCGGTGGTAGATTCACATTTGCAATGTATTCATTTTGTAATTGCCTGCATGCAAGCGTTGTTTGTAACCGTCATTGGTCAGAGTCGAGTCCATGATCTCGTTAAGGCTATTTAGTTTGTCTCGCGTGCGTCTCACCTAAGGTCAGGCCCATTCGCGCTGGTGAACTTGTCCTGATCGATTTCCGTATGTAGGGCAAATGTTTGCGTGAAGGTCCGCGGCGCGGTGGGCGCGGGGGGGAGCGGGGGATGCGACGCAATTAGCCGCAGAGGTCGTTGAACCTCGCCCATTCTCTCCTCGTTCACCTGCGCGTCTGTTTTTGACATTCAAACTGTGTTGACATCGCGGTTATTGGTAATAATGACGACGGGTGAATGATCTAACATGTTATCATATAGTATTCTAGGAAATTGAACGAAAGCCTTGTGGAAACTCGAGGTAAATAAGAGGTAGTTAGCTAAGCACAGAGTTTTAGGATAGACATCGACAGAGTGTAAACATGAATAAGACAACACAAAAGTTTGAACTTAGGTATATCTAGACCAAATAACTTGCCAGTGTTGTGATTATTAAAAATAGGGTTTGTTTACTAGTATGAATCAGACGTGACACTACTAAGACGGGAAAAGGTACTTTTGTTTGTTAATTTGACACATTTACTTAAAGTGCTTATTTAACCCTACAGTACAGGATATAAACAAAACACTTATAATTTTGTTTGACAACAAAATGTCTGTTACCATTAATTATTAGAACCAAGATTTTGATATTTTTTCTAAATCTCTTTAAGACTGGATTTATTTGCCATGTTTCGATGATCATTTATACTAATATCTTAAAGCTAAAGAGTAAGTTTATTTGTTTGAACGCGCTAATCTTAGGAACTACTGGTTCGAATTGAAAACAATTTTTGTGTTGAATAGTCAATTTATCGAGGAAGGTTTCAGGCTATATAACATCACGTTGCGGCCAATAGGAGCGAAGAATCAGCTGAAAATGTGTAAAAAGCGGGTCACTATCGGGTTCGTAGTCGATTGGCATGAAATCATTCGCACGAACGTGCGAATCGTCCCCTTTTCAATAAAAATATTAATTGATAGGCGTTTCGCACGAATGTATTTTTACGCGTGCGAATGGACTCCTTTGAGAACTAGTAGAACGTATAGTGCCAATCGACTACTTACCCATACATCTCCTACTACTAAGGGAATGTAAGCAGTATGAGTAAATTACAGTATGTGTCCTATGGTAAAACATAGAATCTGACTTTGTTTTATGTATAGAAAACAGTATTTTAGTAACAGATAAGTGTGATTATTCATAATTTATGACTTGCATATAAATAGAATTGTATATGCAATATGCGTAATGTTTATGAACTAAATGATAGCAATTTAATAACTTGAAACCTCAATCGGATGGTTCATTGATCTAAACGCGCACATCAATCGTTAAATCGTTCGCTGACATGTTTAACACGATGCAATTAGCCACAATATTTGTTGAAGTCCTAACGAGCAGAAGCAGGTAAATTATTTGGACGTGATGTAAAGGAAAGACAATTAGCCGTGTTCTGATGTCGTAACGCCTGCGCCCGCGCACTCCGGATCGGATATGACCGCATTATGAAACGTACGCACACACTGACTGAACTTTTTGTGCTTTTTAGGTTTCCGTACCCAAAGGGTAAAAACGGGGCCCAATTACTATCGCTATATACGCTGTCTGTCCGTTTGTCTGTGACCAGGCTGTATCTCAAGAACCGTGATAGCTAGAGAATTTAAATTCACAGTTAATGTATTTCAGTTGCCGTTTTATAACAACAAAAATTAAAAAACAAATAAATAATTATTTAACTCCTTTAACCCTCCGGTTACCATACTATAAATGTGACATTTTTGCTGTTTTTAAACGGTTTTATTTAGCTCACCTGTTTGTTTTTTTTTTTCATGCCTCGCCAAAACTTTTATGCCAGATTATTTTGAAGATTATTTGTTTAAATGCAGCGTTCGTCATACAGTTTTGATACAAACCAACTACGATTTTTGATACTAAACAAGACCATTATCCTTATACATAAACTGAAAGTCTGTAAAATAGTAACGCAAACCTTCTTTGAAGTCGTATCAATTAAATTTGTTTCATTAGTTAGTAAAACAATTTGCTATTGACATATTTATTAACTAATAATGAGAGCGTTGTGTTTATTAATGCACTAAACTGTATGAATATCTATTTCATGTATTACAAACATTTTAATATATTATCAGCATCGTATTCCTGCTAAAAGTTAGTTATCTCCAAATCCTTTATATCACTTCTCAAGTACTTAAATGGTTTAATACAAATACAAATTCGTACAATTCGTATATACAAATGATTAATGTGCAAAGTATGATAAAGATAATAAATGTTCTTTAATAATTTCATTGCATGTGTTTACCTGTTTACCTATGTAATATATATTGATCTGACCAAAGGTCTAAATAAACGTTGTGTTATGAAAGGATAAATCAATATTTAGAAAAAAAGCATAGTCTTCAATAGTCATAACGACCTGTAAAGCCCGTGAAGGCAGTACCTACTTCGTTTATAAAGAAGCAATATCAAATTGTTAGAATACAGGGTAGTCAGTGTTCACTAACATTTATAAATTCGTGATTAAAATTTGATGTGGTATGTATAAAAAAATGCATACGAACTTACATGTCCTAGTATATACACATATAAATAGTTACATACTAAGGGTAATAGGTTGTATTTTATGACTTAGCTCATGAATGTACGCAATGTACACATTACCCATGGAGGATAAAGATATCTTGTGAGTTCGTGCCATCTCATTACAATAATGAACTATAATATGTATTTTCCCAGCAAAAAAATTACATGCAACTTTTAAAAATTACTCATAACTTTATCTTGTATTGAATATGTAAATCGACATATAAGACTTCTAATGAATCATTGTGATAAACTGTGAGTAATGATTCACTGAATTGACTATCTTATCTAAATACTCGGCATGATTGTCTAGTGTGACAAGTATTGGAATATAATCTCGGGGTCCTAGGTTCGATTCCCGGGTCGAGCAAGATCTACAATTATAAATGTTACGGATTTTTCTAAAATAGCGCGAGATGGTTATGGATCTTGATGATTACCCATTATTATTACGAAAAGGACTTGACCCCAAAAAGAAAACTTTACCCTGTACATATACATTTTTAAGACCATAGTCTTAAAAAAATAATAACTTGTTGTTTTATTTTGAGAAAGGGCTTATATTATATTTTAAAATTATTTTATAAATTTTACAACCCTTTGATACCACAAGATAAGAGTGTGTAGCCTTTTTTTACATTGGGAGGAATAATATCTTACGTCAATAAGATCAATTCTGATTATGTTTTACACAACCAAAGTATATTGACTAGGTAAAGATTTAGAAATACTTAAGAAACCTACTTGAATAATAAAGAAATATTTGACTTTGACATGTGACTGTATTCAAACACAGCAGAGGCATTACTTTATTTTCACGATTTATAAATTATTTTGTTAGTTTAAGTACATTACAAGTAGGATATTATATCCGATATAGTCTAGATCGGGCAGAGGAGGGTCAACTTAGACTTAGCAACTGATCACTGAAGAAGCAATCACTCTATTGACGTAACAACGTCTAATAATTCGATACTACTAGCTGCATGCATGAAAAATATGACGTCATTTTCCCGTTACGCACATTGTCGCGTTTCGCAAGCGAGATGCAACACAAACGAGAGAGAAGCATGATCGGCTCGAATCAAACTACCGTCCGTAAACCAACTTAACATACAAACAATTTTTTAGTTGGTCAAAAATACATTAAACATTCCGCAGAATAGGTTCACCATACTGGCTCCCGCTGCCTCGTTGTCATCAGGTCTCGGCCGCCGGTCGCGACGCAGAATACAAAGTCGCAAACGGCGGGAGCCGAGTTGTCCGACATGTCAATTCTTCTCACACGATTACCTCCCCTCGTGAGCGTATGACGGACCACCACAGCGCCGGTACACGCGGCGAGGCATCTCCGACAAACTTCCACACTACGGTCTACGCCTACAATATTGTAAGAAAATAAATATCAAACTACCTCACATGCATTTGGGATAATTAACCAGCCTATGCGATTGTATGTGTGTGTGGAGTGTGTGAGTGGAAACCAAATCCAATGATTACTTAAATACACTTATAAAAACCCAAATATATAAAACAAACACCACAACAACCAACGACCTTTAGTTCTACAGCCAAAAGGGCTAACCATAGTTCCACAGGGTTAGATAAAATTTTAGTACACGAACTTTAATAAGCGGATTCATGAAATATTCCACAGCTCCTAATCTTAAAAACCGTTGCTCTTATTTAAAATTATTATGTCAATATTTTTAAACTTTGGAGCAATGATGAGCCAGTAATGGCAATCTTAGGACACTGATTTTATTCTTAACACACTTTGAGAGATTGTGAACGTATATCAATCCTACAATATTTAAAAAATACATATTAATCTCTAAAATAACCTTTTTAAACGTTTTTTCCTTAATAAAATCTAGAAAAGATTTATCACTTTTAAAATTTTAGCTCATTCATTTCGTGCCGGGAGATAACAAATAAGATTTCCAGTAACAACGAGGTTTATTTACAGATAGTACTTTCAAATATACATTTGCATCAGCTGTGTTCTACTGTACAATGCCCTTAATTAGAGGTGAGAACCTTCCGATCCCCAAAAGCTCCAAGGCTGAGGATCGCAGCCATTATTGAAGGCATTAAACTGTGTACAATCTTTTCGAATGCTATATTAAATTAAATATTCTTTATTTCAGACTAGTGTCCCTAAGGGTTAGTAACAAATTACGTAGAGACTATGGTCAGTATATATTAAAAAGTATATAACTATGCGTCTATTCTGAAGCATGTAGGAATTACTGATTTTGGTAATCCATTCCAAATAATATCTGGCAGGTGGATGTTTTTATAATTGAGATATTTCATCGTACAACTTTACTGTATCTATGCTACGCTGTGTCGCGACTGCTACTACTAACAATTGGAGTGGCCGCCATCCGCATGCAAGCCGCCCCTTCCTCCTCCAAATTGGATTTAAACATTGCGAATTACCTCCTTTGATTCGCGGCCGCCAAACGGGCACGATTTATGGGCTGGTGGAGTAGTTCCAGCGTCTCTGGGGAGGTAGCGCGACTGTCGCGCGCGATTTATGCGCGGGACCGAGCAAGTGGCGCGTGGATCGACACCTGACCCGCTTCGGGCCTGGGTCCTAGGTAGGCGGCAGATGTGGAATTGGTTGATCCGTCTTGAAGCAAATTAAACACGAGGAGCATAGTATCGACCTTAATAGTTCCTTGAAATTCGGTGTTTTATAATTCTTTTGTATTAGACAAAATACTTCAAAACTATAGTCAAATCATTTTATTCATATAGATTACATCAGTAACACTTATAAATTGTCTTTATACAGATTAAATGAAGCTGCCTCTGGTTCAAGAACCGTGATGAATAATTGGAAATGATAAGCCAGAAAGTCCAAACTATTGCCAATTACGATTAAAAACTCTATGTCACATAGCTCAATATTTGAAATCACTGCAAAATTAATCGTAAGTTTAGTCTAGTTATTAATTTCAGACGAAGCACGTTTCAGAACAAATTGCAATAATAAATTTAACATACATAAGCATGTGCCAAAAGATATGTCGTATTACGTACACGTCATCGTCCAACTGTAATTTGACGTTTATTCATGACCTGAACATTATAAACCAAGATAAATTTTAATCTTTCTCTTTCTATCGCGCTTCTTAGTACCGATGCGTACGTAGGACGCAATCACTAAACACAACAGAAGTTTTCCCAAACGCGCAATTTATATACCGCTCGTAACGTGGTGCCGAGGATATTGTTAAACATCTTTAGTGTATTTAGTACGAGTGAAATATAGAGGGCCAGGCAAGGTAAGAATTAAATAAAAAGAAAAAGTATTACAACATTTATCAATGCGCATCAACAGTCATACTAGTAATCTTGGCAACCCTTAGGCACGTAACATCAGAGCCTTGGCCTCAAAGACGAATATGTCGAAACTGATGATGAATAGCTGCGAGTGTTTTGAATCCTCATAAACGTAACCAACTCTCTTCGAATGCAAATAAAGCGCTTTTAAAAAAGAAAATAATATTTATGGAATTCAAATAATTCCGTAACTTTCGTTTAATCTTAAAAACGGAACTTTTATTAATAGGGCTACTGTTATGTATATGTATCGCTTGGTAGGGCCGGGCGGGCGGACGGCCGACAGATCCCAAACGCATCGGTTATATCCGCGAGTAATGCGACGCCACTTTTTACGCGTGATAAGGGCGGCTGCTCCGAGCCTTATTTAACACACTTCCCGCCAAACTGATCCTCACTAAACAGGCCAGCCGCGTTGTTTTTCAAATGAGATCTTTTACGTACTCAATTTGAATGCTAGGTTATGAATTTCTGGAACTTTGATTGATTTTTTTATTAAGTTGTACAATGCGTCATGCACAGGGACATTTATTGTTATCACAGGCTCTGCATGACCAAGTTGATTAATGGAGCATGCTCCTAGCCTTAAGCCCGGCCTATTCACAAAACGGCGGAATCTGATTCAAATGCGGAAACTACATTTTATTTCTTTCTAAACTTAAAAGTTACAAAAAAAGCCGTTTGTGAATAACCCCTGCCGATGTACTTTTATGTGCAATTAATAAAATATAAATTAAGATTTATATATGAATGGCTCTTGTTGTTAAAGCAGGTTTCATATGTTATTGTTGTTTATTCTTCTTCTTAGGAATTATGTAACATAGAATAGTATAAATTCATTCTTGTCTTTTCAATATAGGTACTGAAAACCAATGAGAAATGAGAAGGTTTTGTAACCATAAATATAACATACAAGCTCTCAAGATTACGATTATCGTCACATTATCATTGCAAATCGATAATATTTTTATGACGCTACTGGTACCATTTTTTCCCACATGCCATTAAATTTTCCTCCATTCCTACGTGTATTGGATTTATATAAAACTGATTGTTAAGTTTTTCTTCTTCACATTTTATATGACGGTAACTCATCTTGACAGTCTAGGCCTGTGATTCCTAAGGCGATCTATATCCAATCGGTGAGACATCATCGACAAAGACAACATAGTCCACGTAAGTTGAATTTAACGTTTAAGTTGACATTTAATATATCATATACCTATACTCGTACAAATTATATGTCTAAAATTTTTGAGGTATGGACCATCACCAACTGTAAGTTTTACCAAGC
Organism: Glyphodes pyloalis; assembly: GCA_037074685.1. Taxonomy (NCBI): domain Eukaryota; kingdom Metazoa; phylum Arthropoda; class Insecta; order Lepidoptera; family Crambidae; genus Glyphodes; species Glyphodes pyloalis. The sequence goes on along the minus strand of JAYKKO010000003.1, from coordinate 166,621 downwards.
GTATACCTCACACAAGCGTTAGACCCATCACAACTCTTGGATCTATTACTGATCTACTCAAACATGAAATAACATGGAAAATAGTCTATGACCCAAAAAATATTGGGAATCTTGGGTGTATTTTGTTCGGAAATAAATTTTCTTCGAAGTCGATTATGCTTTTCCTTCTTAATTTTAATTTTCTTTTTGTCACAAATAATAAATGCCTTCGATAAACGAACACCGATAGCTAGTATACTTAATGGACTAGGAGACCGTTTGAACTTTATTTTAAGATTTTCAAATCGAAGTCGAAATTCAAATGGGATATCAATAAAAAATTATAAGATACTGAAGTACGTTTTATTGGCATAATGATAAATATTTTTTTAAATGGATAATTCCGTGGGTAATCGATTTCTAACTATTCATAAACCACGGATTTATCTACCAACAAACATAAAACATATTTCTTTTTTTTAAGTCCGTTAAAAACAAGTGTAAAAGAAGAGTTTGTTAATTTAGTCAAAACCAAAGAAATAATATAATTTCTTTGGTGGCAAAACAATTGACACGTTTGCTCGTCCAGTACAATTGATACTAGTTACATTTGTTTTTTATTGTATTTCGGGTTATTGCTTACGCAATATATTCCAAATAAAAGCAATTAACTATCATATGTTGCCATAAAATGGTAATAAATTATTTTAAAATATTAATTGATGTCAGTTAGTTAATAGTGGCGGAGGGGATGTCACAATGTTATGATTCTGTTTAAAGTGATATAAAATAATAATGACCACGATTCAACTAAATACCTACTTAATAAATAAAAACTTTGTTTACAAAATCGACCTCATCCCAAACTTATATTTAGGAAAGTAATTAAGTAATTCAAGCACTTGTTTTATGAGAACCGGAATCAACGGTGGTACTACTCATACAATGCATACTTAAATAAAAATACTAACACCCATTAAAGTAATATAGTAAAGCAAACATACAATTGTGTGTTCTTGTGACGACCTCCGTAACCGAGAGGCGAGCGGGCCAGACTTTGACGTCGCGCCATCTCAAATGTCTAAAGTTCGATCCCCGGTCTGGTCAATATTGGAAAACGAACTTTTCTGTATTGTCTCGTGTCTGGGTGTTGTGGTACCGTCGTTGTTTCTGCTTTCTGTAACACAAGTACTTTAACTACTTACCTCAGAACCAGAGCATGTGTGATGTTGTCCAATATTTATTTATTTATATTTGTGCTGAGAACAGTCAAAAATAATTACAAATGACAAATTTAAAATATTTGCTTTCATTCATTCGATTCATTCAATTTAAGTAAGAATCTTGCGAAATCCTTCTCCAGTAGATATACTATAGAATGTTATGAATAAAACTTCAGCCTTGTTTTAGTAAAATGAGCAAGTAATTATGTAAGTCATTTCTATTTCTTGACGAAAATTATTTTGGGGTTCCTCATGACGGAGACAACCATTACTAAATACGTATTATTGTTTCAGAGCAGGATATTGTCAAAAGTGATAATTATTGACAAAAAATATTTTATTTGAAATAAGTCATTTCGTTGGTTTCACTTCGTCACATAACTAAAAAAACTGACTATCTCCGTTAACTTTGATTTTAACATTATATTATGGATTCGTTTTGAATCAATTTAAATGCCGCTATGTTCAATTTAATTCTTCAAGTGTTTCCAATAAATCACTCCTTTCAAAACGTATCTTATGTACGGACCCTTAAAATCGTTTAAAACTCGTTCTATTGTCTTAAAATCTCATCTCGTGAAGGAATCGGCGCGATAATTAGCGCTCGTCGTGCGCGCGCGCCGGTAAACATTCAAACACGTGATGAATATTATAATTATAATGCATATTTTAATTGGCCTGAGTTAGGGACGCACAGAACCTTCATGAATTTGAATCGATTCTTCATTGTATTCAAAACTTGTAGAGTTCTTATTTTTATGATTTATTAAAGTTTAATAGAATTTGTACACTGTAATTATATTTTTTAATAAAATCTCTACCTAATGTAGTTTAAAACAACAATTTTGAGAGGAAATACTTTAATGTCAATTACAACGACGAAGGTACAATCTTGGAAATTAAAGTATATTTTCGATCGACTCAAACGACAGTTGATTTGATTCTAAAAGGTATTTTCTCTACTTAGTGCTGTGTCTTTTTGACAATAAGTCCGACTCTTCTTTTCTTTTTAATAAAATAGCAGATTTAATAAATTTTATTGTGAAAATTTTAATTTTAAATAAAAAAAACACAATTTGAAAGTATATTATCGATATAAAGGTACTCGGAGTTTGCAACATTTTATTATTTCATCCGATACTTATATTCGTGAAGCACATCCTTAGTCTGAACACAATCGGGCACTAGACCGACCGACGGCGGGTAATTTAATAATATTGTTATTTTTTACTGATTTCCGACTTTATTTATTGAGAACGGCATGAGCTTCATCCTATTTAATTTTTATTGTTACACCTAAAATACCCACTTTTTATTACGCTACTTTATGAGACCCAGAGTTCATTTAAAATATAATACGCTAGACAAATCAGCGAACTGTTTATTGTGGTTATTTCTGTATCCATATTTACAAGACAGAATGTAAATTTATGAGTTTTGTCACCATATTTCCATAATTGTATTAATTCCTTTAAATACAAACACACAAATTAAATACGAAAATATCTCATTTACACCTTAATTTAAATGAAAAACTAAGGGATTGTACAGACTATTAATAGTAATAATACGTAGCAAAATAAACTTGAGAAAAATTACATTTCTTGTCAACAACCCAAGTAGGTGAACGCATTCAACGAACGGTTAAGTTCTTATAAGATGATCTCGTCATTTTTACAAACATATTTATAACTCACTTTCGCAGAGGAGGAGAAAGAAAATTTCAGATACGTACATCAGATACAAAAAAAGAGTTAGATTCGATTTGAAACCAGAATAATGAGAATTTGTAAGAAAGGGTAGTACCGAACGCATTATTCGAACGAGCCAGTAAAAAATCCATTGAGATATTGTGAATTTTCTTACAAATCAGAGGTCAACGATTCCAATTGATATTGAGACCATTTTATCAATTTGGAAATGCCATAAAGCTCCCACAAGCGGCGTGTGGACAAATGTTTCTTTTTGCACCGCGTAATGGCTAATTGTAACCGCAACCAAAGGTCACTGGACTCGCTGGTTCTAATCAAAACGTGAAAAAATCGCGCGAAATTAAACGCAATCTGATCTATGCAAAGGTCAAATGTGTTATTATGTTACATGTCAACACCATATGCCACTGTTTTGTGTGACCAATTTATAAACAATACTTTTATGACTATGTTCGTAGTTCAATGTATAGTAGGATCAATCCTATCCTGCTAATACTTATATTAAACGCGGAAGTTTGTAAGAATAAATTGAGCTCTGGATATATGTTACTCTTTCGCGAAAAAGCTACTGTATGGTTTTTAATTAAATTTGGTACTTAGATAGACTAAAATGGCATAAAGAGTACTTTTTAAGCTTTGAAATTACTCGAATAAAGACGCGGTCGACAGCTATTTTGTATGGATGTATCTGTATCTCACAGACAGATATATTATGATTTTATTATAATTCATGACTCAGTTACAGACGAAAGCTATAAGCTCTTATTGTTAAAGTGATTTTCACTAATACTTAGCACAAAATAACTGCAAAAGTAATTATGAACGATCAAATCTGTGACGTATTGACTGATGTTAATCTGTCAGAGTGGAACAAAAAATAAGATTACACATGTGATACCTGATTTCAATTTGCTTTTTAGCATCAAAAAAGTGAGGAAGCTTATTTCTTTTGTTTAAAAATTTGTATTGAGCGGTTAGAGTGGTAATTTATATGAATTAAATCCATCAGCAATAACTTTCCATATTTAAAAGCAGCTGTACACCCACACCTCATAGTTTGGCGACGGTTGACAGCGAATTCAGCGCTAAGCGTCAGCGTAGTGATTTACGTGACGCTTTGTGCTCGCGCGCAGCACCGGTCATCGCTGACGCCACAATAGACGCAATGACGGGGCGACACCTTTCGGACCTCGGTTTTATTTGTATTGTACGGCACAAGTTAATATTGCCTTTAGTTTGGTCAACTGTCGACCTTAATTTGAGCCCTTTCGAGTGTCATTCATGTGGGTAATTGAAATAGATTACAAAACTTTAATGAAATCTTCTATTCAAATAGTGACAATAGATTTTGTGTAGTGATTTCAGTAATTACGTTACTTGCCGCTGCGTCGTTAAACTATTTTTTCACTACGTAAAACATTTTCACTATTTTTGTCGACCTATGGGTTACTGGTGTATCAGGCATTATTACACTACGCCATAAACATAGCATGTCCACACCAGTACAGTTACAAGCAATGAAATGTAAACGCTTGAGCGCTTTTTACGTTACAAAAATGTTTACTTTAGAATAAAAAAAGACAACGTAACCCGTTTCTGTATATCCGTGGTTTGTACACATACATATTCATGGCGAGTTTTATTTTGATACTTCTACTTGGATAAAAAATGTTCTCTACAAACAACTGACGATGGGCGTCAAAGTTGTCAGTTGACCATGGTTCATCACGACTAAATATTGGGTTCATATACTTTTCAATGCAATTCTACGACGGTTTTTTCTAAACATAGTAATGCCGATCAAAATAGCTGCGATTTCTTTTAAGGATACTCTAGCAAATTACCTTTTTTTTTCTAGAATAAAGAACGTAAAATGACGACCTCCGTTGCCAAGAGGTGAGAAGGCCGGGCTTTGGCGCCGCGCTATCTCTGCGGTCTCGGGTTCGACTCTCGGTCGGTTCAATGTAGAAAACGCACTTTTTCACATTGTCTCGGGTCTTGATGTTGTGATACATTGTTTCTGATTTCTATAACACAAGTGCTATATAGTGTATGGCTACTACCTCATAATCAATGCATTGTATGTGATGACGAAATTTGCAATGCTACTTATTATAGTAAAATTCACTCCTTAAATAAAGGCCACAAGGAATAGGAACACAGAAAAACACTTACACAGTTTCCAAAAGCTTCTATTTCCTCAGACAGCATTGTACAAGCTCCAGAGACGTCCGTTCTCCTTCGGCGCTCCGACCAGAATGACTCGATTCGCCTCTTTTCATTTTAAACGCTCGATTCAACGGTCGAGAATTTCCGTTCCGAAACGATATTTTAAAACATTTTATGCTACGTTCAGAAATCAGATAATTTTAAATTTATACACCATAAAAATCGGCAAACCTAACATTCGACCATCCTGACATTGTGCATGTCCTCATGCACACCTAACATTCGGCCAATCGAGTCATTTTACAAAAACCATTCTAATATTAAAACTGTAAACCCACCTTCTTACAGTCATGTAAATAAACAATAAACATCAAAATAATAAATAGTAAACATCCATAATGAACTGTTAACCCTCCTACTTACAGTCATGTAAATAAATAATAATCATAATAATAAATAGTAAACATCCATAATGAACTGTAAACCTTCCTTCTTACAGTCATGTAAATAAATAATAAACATCATAATAATAAATAGTAAACATCCATAATGAACTGTAAACCCTCCTTCTTACAGTCATGTAAATAAATAATAAACATAATAATAATAAATAATAAACATCCATAATGAACTGTAAACCCTCCTTCTTACAGTCATGTAAATAAATAATAAACATCATAATAATAAATAGTAAACATCCACAGTGAACTGTAAACCCTCCTTCTTACAGTCATGTAAATGAATAATAAACATAATAATAATAAATAGTAAACATCCATAATGAACTGTAAACCCTCCTTCTTACAGTCATGTAAATAAATAATAAACATCCACAATGAACTGTAAACCCTCCTTCTTACAGTCATGTAAATGAATAATAAACATAATAATAATAATAAATAGTAAACATCCATAATGAACTGTAAACCCTCCTTCTTACAGTCATGTAAATAAATAATAAACATCATAATAATAAATAGTAAACATCCATAATGAACTGTAAACCCTCCTTCTTACAGTCATGTAAATAAATAATAAACATCATAATAATAAATAGTAAACATCCACAATGAACTGTAAACCCTCCTTCTTACAGTCATGTAAATGAATAATAAACATAATAATAATAAATAGTAAACATCCATAATGAACTGTAAACCCTCCTTCTTACAGTCATGTAAATAAATAATAAACATCATAATAATAAATAGTAAACATCCATAATGAACTGTAAACCCTCCTTACAGTCATGTAAACATCCATAATGATATCAATGTATCCAACTAAAATAATTACATTTGCTCTTAGTTACAGATATTAGATAAGTTTCATTAACTCATGTACGTTCCTAGCTCATATTCATATTTTACCAATACTCCATAAAAATAATGAATAAATGTGGTATTCTAATTACAATATGTGAACTTCGCTGGCCTCTGTACTATTATAACTAACAATTAAATCAATATTAATTAACTCTTAACACAATTTACCCAGGAACTGTTACAATCAATATACAAAGAAATTATACGAGTGAAAGCTAACACCGATTTCGTGGAATAAGTTTCGTTGTCTAGTAGACATGAGAGCAAGGAGCTAATTTTCACCATATAAGATAATATAAGCTTAACAAATATTTAGATTCCATAATTTATCATTACGTATTTCCTTCTTACATAATAAACAAAAAGTAAAAACAGTGTCACAGATCATAGTTTAAATCACTGGTTGTATGCTTATTAGTTACATAAATTAGATTTCTATTTCACTTTCCTCCGTACAGTTATTCTCATTACCTTTGTTAACTCCTAGAGCGGCCACGTGGACCCAAGGCAACATTCTATACGCAGCGACGGCGGTTTTGCACTTATTTCAAGAGCCACTAAGTCCCGGAATAGAAACTACCCTATAGCGATCATTACCCAATACCGCAACGACTCTGTAAGGGCCTTGATAAGGTGTCCTAAGCTTTTTGCTGTTTCCGTCATTTGCAAATGAAGCTATTTTTTTTTTGTTTGTTTTTCTTGCTCTATTTCAATCCTATCCTTAACTGATTCTCTGATAGTCACCAAATCTGTCTTTTCATGAGCTTCTTTAACTACGTCATTCAATCTGGGATCAACTTTTGCGTTCATACACACTCCAAACATGATGTCGGTTGGTGCTTTACCTGTGGTTTTCTGACAGGTATTATTCATACCCCATTGACCCTTACCCGCTTTGTCATCCCAATCTCTCTCATCAAAGTTTAAGTTATGTGCAGTTAATGAACTCAAAATTGTGCGATTGCATCGCTCCACTTGAACGTGGGCTTACAACGGCATTCAAAACATGCCTTATATCTTTGTCTGCATAAAAACGCTTGAATGCACGAGAAGTGAACTTTAATTGCAGTTTGTGATTTGGTTTTGCGTACCGGCGTAGTAAAAATAAATTTTGTAAATGCGTCTACTATAACTAAAAGATATGAATTCCCTCGCTTAGATCGCACAAAAGGCCCAAGGTGATCTAAATGGATTGTATGAAAAGGCACATCTACTTTCATTATTGTGTGTAGGAGCCCTTCGTTTGAACTAACCTTTTGGCATAGGCACACTCGATACAAACTTCAACATATTTCTTGACAAACTTGGACATTCCGGGGAATCAGTAGGATTTCCTGATACGTTCAAGAGTCTTTTCCACCTAAAATGTCCAATTTCATCATGCTTCATCAGACAGAACTGCCATCGTGCCCCTTTTGGTACTACCCATCTCAGATTACTTTTATCTCCGTCTACACACTTATACAGTTTGTGATCTTTGATCAAATAGTTTTCCCTAATATTTGCCAGTCCATAAGCGTCTAAGTCTGAACTTAAAATATCACGAATCCTACAAAGTTCCGAGTCTTCTAACTGTAAGGTGTGTAGCCAATCTAACTGGTTAATGGACATCACATTGGGGAAACCATCACAGTAAACCGTGCTATCTTCTTCTCTACTAGGATTCCTAGACAATGCATCAACGTGCGCCATCTTAGTCCCCGCTCTATATTCTATATTTTAGTCAAATTCCCGTAATAGGAGCCACTACTCGAGGGATCAGATCTCGCTTGGAAAACGTTGTGCGTAAGGCACTACAGTCAGTCACAATTTGAATTTTAACTCAGGCAAATAAACACGAAATTTTCTCAGCAAACATACTACAGCTAACATTGGCAAGTCCAATCGGCATACGGTTAAATTCGTATTGACCGTCCGGGGTAACGAAAGGAGGTAAGATGCTTAGATTCTTCTAATAATGGTACCTGATAATTAGCCCGATGACATATCTAACGTTACAAATTATACCTGTCCTGATAATCGCGCGAACTCGTCTTCGATCACGAGCTTCCGGTATCGTTCTTTTACTGTCAGGGAATTAAGAAGTCTATAGTCTAGGCTTTCCATCCTTCTTCCGCATAAGGACTATCGGACTTGCATATTCCAAAACAGATTCTCTTATGACCCCGAATTCCAACATGTCACCTACCATTCCTCTAACTTGCCGACGTTCCCTATGCGACAACCGGTAAGGACGATATACCACTGGTTGCTTGCTATTCAGCCCTATGTGCATATCAGTTACGTTAGTGCATCTCAGCTCCCCCAAGGATTATGCAAAACAGTGTTTACATCGGTTAAGTAACGACACTAAGTTTTTCTTTTGTAAATCGCTTACAGAGTCACCTACATGAATTTTATCAATGTCGATGCTAACGTCACGTTTATTTCGTCGAAAGCTTATTCACGCAATAAACAAATTGTACCCTAGTACCTCTCCCAATTAAGGATTGCTCAAAACTTTCAGGGATTACATAACGGTGTAATAGAGACGAAAAACTGCCCCTCTTTAACGCTATACACTCCCCCATTGATACAAGTCTGTCTATTTGGTTTTCCAATAACTTTACTATGCCACAAGATATCTCCGTTTTCGATATTCACGCAAACTCTAATCGAGGCTGGTCCATGAACCGTGATATTTTCCTTTGATTGGACCACGATGGCCATGTCCCCAGCATTGTCAGATATCGAGAATGGTAATTCATCACTAAAATTGAAAAATCTTAAATTCTCCGCATCTTTATGTACTACAATGTGCGCCTGTTCAGTGAAGGTTTGTCTCACTAGTAACAGTACGTCTAACAGTTTGTCATCTACAACGTGACACGCTAGTCCTGCATTAACACCATCTATATTCAAATTAATGTTCAACGACCCGAGAGAGTAAACTATTCCATTGCCAAAGCCTTGAATTGGAACGGAGCTAACACTGTACGTAAAACCTAATGATGATGCCGCTGAACGAGTAAGTAGTGTGACATAGCTAAACGAGTAAGTAGTGTGACATAGCTAAAATCTATAAAAGATTTCATTGATATACCGTTTACCCTACATTCTTTGATAAACTTTGCATTCGCATTTGAACTTAGTATGCGCATAGTTTTAGTTACTGGTGCATTATAATTATTTGAAAGATTCCCTGACTTTATATTACAATCGTCTGTTTTATGTCCAAATCTACGAAATTTTCCACATTGCATTAATGACTTAGGACACTTAATGGTTGCCCCTTTTCCTTACGATTATTACAAAATATATAAGAATTACTACTAGTACTAGCCTTTAATCTCAACTGATGGCTAACTGAGTTAATCGTAAAATCATTGGATCTTCCTTTATAATTTCCACGGTAAAATGGTTGCGAAACTTCTTTATTAGACATAAAAACTGTAATAGCTGATCGAGACAGAAACAGCATAACGCATTGGCACTAGATTGCATTGTCTTATCGTTCAATCCATAAATAATACAATCCACCGCACGCTCGCACTCTTTGTCGCATTGGTTCAACAAGGCTTATTTCTCGTAGTAATATACTACAAGAGGTTCATTATATCGGCTACGTCTTTTCAACATACCCTCCAAGGATTGGCCATAATTTTGTTCGTACGGAAAAGCTTCTAAAAGATTTGTTGCCACTCAGACCAACTATATAATATTGAATTTAGACTTTTATACCAAGTTTTAGCCAATCCTTGGAGCCTCTGCATTGCAAAGTGAATCGTAGTCCAGCCGAAAACAGTGGCACACTGGCTTTTCGATGAAGGGTCAAGTCTGGTAATATATATATATATATATATATATATATTTTTTATCTTACTGTTCGAGGGTACTTGTGTAGTCACTGCTGTCGTCTGGGGTTGAGGTTTTAAATGACCTAGCGAATTAATTAGATTCCTAATATCCCTAGCCATAAAAGTAAGACTTTCTGACCGTGTATCCTGATGTGCTGGTGCACCGTTGGTGATGCCTTGACTGGTGCGTGATCTTCGTAACTCCGCCCTAGCGTAGCGACAGTCTTCCCGGTTGCTACGTTCTCGATAGACGCGTCCGTGTTGCTCCTGTCCTTACGCCATGTGGTGAAGTGAATCACGTTCACGCCTGAGGTCGTCCTCCATGATGCGTAGCCGTTGACGCTCGTTGTCAAAAGCAATTTCTTGTTCGTGTAGGCTTGACCACACGCCCTTGGTCGCGATTTACACTCCTTAGCCTGCTGCGGCTACGGTAACCACAGCTTTTCTGAAACTCGAAAACAAAACTGTGTATTTTGTTCTAAAACAATTTAACAACCGGCTCCTGAAAGATTGCGATTCGATATCTGAAAAATATTTGAACTGTAGTACCAAACCAGTAATATTTTACACGACACATTCGTCGGCCTTCAAAAGTATACCCAGGCGTAAACTATTTATGAATTAATAACCTCTAGGTACTTTGTAAAGTGAACTCAAATTTTGTAACTTTGTTTTTCAAATGTCTCGAAAACGGTGCGTCGTAGCTCAAAAATAAGAAAATTTTGGCCCCCGTAGACCCAGGGCGTGCACCGACATAAAGTTTGACCACATGTGTTGTGACCGCACACTGACTTTGCATAATCTTTTACCACTTACACAAGGGGTAGACTAAGTTTGCAAATTTTTATCCCACCAACATTTTAGTCACACGTGTGGTGACCGCCACATGACCTTGCGGATTTGGGTCACGCACATACATACTGAGGGTATAGCGACATTTAGCAGGGTATCATCCCACTTCTGAGATATAGTAAAATTCACTCCTTAAATAAAGGCCACAAGGAATAGGAACACAGAAAAACACTTACACAGTTTCCAAAAGCTTCTATTTCCTCAGACAGCATTGTACAAGCTCCAGAGACGTCCGTTCTCCTTCGGCGCTCCGACCAGAATGACTCGATTCGCCTCTTTTCATTTTAAACGCTCGATTCAACGGTCGAGAATTTCCGTTCCGAAACGATATTTTAAAACATTTTATGCTACGTTCAGAAATCAGATAATTTTAAATTTATACACCATAAAAATCGGCAAACCTAACATTATGTTATAAAAACTGCATACGGTCCAATCGCCAGGTGCCGCCCCCGCCATTAGGCACCACGTGCTCGCGACAATGGACCGACAGCCTTTGTCATGAGTCGTAACGGATCTCGACCGATAGCCGGAATGACCAGCTTCAATGGCGGACTTCAAATTGTTGGTCGACATCAATACTTGCATCATTCAGTAGTCGTCGAGATTGGCTTTGTGTGCTCTGCCTCATTGATTACTTGGTTTTGTATTACTTAATCATTATGGCAATGAGTTGGTATGAAATATTTATGCCAAATCTGAATTCTTGTTTTGCTTACACTGCAGCATAGGTTTTCAAAAACGTAAATCATAAGATTATTTTCTTTTGCCAAGGCTTAAAAACAAAATAATTAGGGCATGTGATTAATTTCCTTTAGTGTTATACATATTCCTTTTAGTGTTATACCTACATATACGCATCATTGCATGAAAATGTATTATTTTTAAAACAGAAAAGATACTAGATTATCTTAAAGCTTACTTTTAATTCATAAATTACGAAAAAAAATTGTGGGCAGCAGCTGTTTTATATAACCTGAAAATATGTTTATTTGTGTAAATACAAAACCTCATTTTACTTATATTTTGTCCCTGTTCATATGTCATTAATGATATTTATTTTGATTTTCTTTTAAGAAAATAAATTTGACTATCAAAATATTAACGATAAAAAAATTTTTACTGTTTTTACCTTACCTTACTCATCAATATGCTGTAATCGGCACGATAAAGACGCTGCCTCCTTCATTCTTCATATTGTTTGATTATTAACAAGCGACCTTCCATGCAAATTGAGATGGATGACAGTTTAATGAGCCTGGGAACTCTGCCGGAAAATTAGCGGTTAATCTATGCGCAATATTTTGTTTGAATTAATTTTACTACTCACGGGGTATTCCCTACACATTGTACAGATACTGTTTTCCCCAATGTCCTTATAACCTTTTTTTAAGATGATACCTATAAGATGAGATACTAAAGAAGATTTAAACACGATAAACTATAGAATACACAAAAATAAAGCAGCACTTGTTAAATTTATTACGTGACTTTATGTGACATAGAAAGCCTTAACTAAAAGCCTTAACAGGTGCCAACTTTGGGGACTGGTCTGCTCCAGCTTACCTCTCGAAAATAAATACTCACTTGAGTACTTAATTGTTTCATCACTCATCAAAACAAAACTATTAGACTTGGTCCAAAGTGAGCTACACATAGCAATAAGTTAGATACTGATACTGTAAGTCTGTCTGCTGAGTTTCTTACCGATGTCTTCTCGGTAGATATAGGTTCCGAACTGAAAGTAGAATCACTTTGTATTGTATTCAATGACGATTCAAAAGTGTTATATGTAACCTACTTGAATAAAGAAATATTTGAGTTTGAGTTTGAGTTGAGATATTTCAAACCACAACACACGAAATGCAATGAACAATATTTAAAAGTGACTCACTCGATTACTATATGACGTCACGGTTGAGCGGAAGTCGTTTTGGAACCTTTAATTTTATTAGTTTTATTCATTTATTGTTTGTAGATGTTATGTTACTATCAATAATATAAAGCAATGTGAACAAAGGTGCATTCAAAGCATGGTCCTGACACCTCGTTGCGTAAACTTCTTTTTAATTTTAGATTATTTCTTCATATCTTATTTATTTTAAAGTAAAACAATATTCCAGATTTAAAAAACCTAGTTCGGAATGTACCCGTTCTCTCACAGAGGTTTTAAATTGGATTAAATGACTCCCATTTCAATTTTGCTGTGTTTATCATTCGATACTTGTCGATAGATTTGTAGCGGAAGTTTCACGAATGAGTCACGGCAATATTCGGTTTGTTGTCGGCTCCTCCGACTCCCGGAACATTCCGTCTAATTAACCGTTATCGCTAATCACATTATAATACCTTCCTACATTATGTTCTCTTGTTGCAGTCTCCGGCCGCGGCGACGTCAGCAGTTTCTTCAACACCCAGATGGTGCTCGACCTTAACGGTGAGTAATAGAGTCTAAAATCACTTGAACTGGATTAATCATTTGAATATTACGGAAGCGGTGGAATTACCGAATTAAATAATTATGTTTTTGTGACGTGCGTGAGTTATGACGCGGAGCGGACGGTTGCAGAAGGCGCACCGGGTCTAAGTTGCCTAATCAGATACATTGACATTTAATATCGCCACAAGGAAATATGTTTTTTAGTTTAGTCTTAGATAAAATTATTTGTATAGGTCGTTATAAGTTAATCGATACAAAACTCATAATGTGCTAAATAATTTTTATAAACTAAAAAAAGTATATACCTTAAAGGATTAAAAACATTGATAGCATAACTTAAATATTTGTCAGCCCGTCCAATTTTTATCAAAATGGAATAATCCGTTTTAAAAATTAACATTATAATAAATCAATTAAAAAATATTTTTTTATGATACGCAATAAAAAAATTAAAAATTAGCACAACAAAATAAAAAAAACTGGTCAAATATTATAACACCAAACACTATCATCTATTCGGTAACTTTTAACAACTCATCGTTTAGATTTAATGAGATAACATACCATTAAGTATGAAGTGATTGACAATTTTGTATCAGTTACACTTCGTTCGATTACGTGAACCACTAAACTATTTCCTTGTATTACCTGTGGTACTTCTTCCCTTCTGTACGACCTTGGTTCTAAGTTATGGTTTCCTTTCGTAAACCTCCATTACTACGTTGATTCACGTTTTTTGTGTAGTGAAATGGACAGACACCGTGTGTTCCCCACATTTACATGCATGAGTAATAACAGAGTGGAGGAATTTACATAAAAATCGTATAGTTTTGAGATTATTACGGTATTGTCTCACCTAATGGACATAGGACCAGGCAAGCGTACTGCAAGTGTACTGTAAAAAAGGTTGCTTTAACTATGCGCTTATTTATTCAAATTTTCACATTAATTTTCGTATGCAAATCATAAGCTCTAAAAATAAAATGTATATAAAAACCGTAAAATAATTGATTTTGCGCTTAATTAATTGTTTTGTTTAATGAGATCGTAAAAAATGTAACCGTGAAAGAATGAACAAATTATTTAAATAAGTATTTAAAAAAAACAAAGGTGATGCCAGTCTACTTTAATTTTTATCTACAAGTTACATTTGGTAAAGATAGAGATAAAACAACAGTCTTTCGGTAAAAAAAAACATACTTACTTACATTTGGTCCGTCGATCATGTTGTACTGTTATTGGCTTACGCAATGAATATCTTCATCAGATAACGTCATCACTAGTGCAACAGTTCGAGAGCTGTGATGACACAGTGCGCGGCTATTTTGCGCACGTACCTAGGTTCTGGTGCTGGTCTAATGTAGAAACATCATAATTCTAGAGCGATGATCTGCATACTAAACAATTTTGTCCGTGACATAATTCAGACTAACTCCTGCTTTGTGGTCTAGTGGTAACGAATGAGCCAGAGGTTCGCTGCTTTAGCGGCAAAATCTTTTTGTGTTGTTTTCTATTTTAGATATGACTTAGATACAAGTCAATTTCTAATAATCTTGACTGATTTGATCTATGTCACAAAAATCTATTGTTTTGCAGCATCGGTATTGTTTCAATAGTATTTTGTGATAGAAGTAGTTGAGATCTCAGTTCGGGCAGCTCCACAGCAGCCGAAGCAGCCACTTCAGGAGGTCAGTCTCCGCGGAGGGCTGCGCTCCTCTTCCGGCGTGACGGGAGACAAAACGAGGACTTAATTAAATTACGGCAGCAGCTGAGCCGCTTTGTGTTTTTGTCGCGCGACACCGCGACATTTCCAATTTTCGTCTAGGCGCGTTTTTTCGCCGCTTAATTATGGGATGAATGGAGCGGCGAAAGGCGCGCTGGTGGCCCACAGGGTTGCCCGCCGGACACAAGAATGCAAATACATATTATGTTGACACGAATTTAAAAGACAATTTTAATAAGATTTACCTAAATATTTCTAAATGGTTGTTGAAAGATGATTTTAAATAAACATATGTTAAGTTTCGTAAATATATAAATAAGGCTTCGACAGATTGATTATTAGACACGATAGTTTAGTGAGTTTTATAATAATTATTGAGGTTCAGGGTTCAATCCTTGGGTTGAACGTAATATGTTACGTATTTTTTGAGGTAAGTAGTGATTTTGTGATTGTCTAATCCGGATATTGCGTGGCTATTAAGACATTGTCCATTATAGTAACGATGACATGACTTCAATGGTAGAGGTCTGTTCTAATTTGATGTCTGGAATGTTTCAGTCCTTAGACTTTGTCTGAAGTAAGTTACTAATGGATGTTTTAGTTGAATTCTTGTATATTGTTGTGGCACTTTTTTCTTTCCTTAACCTATGGGTTTGTAAGATCTTTGCTCATTGTTTTGACAAGCCCGTTTCTGTTGATAAACGATGATCTTTTTAATTTATTGTTAATTGTTGAGGCAGCCAGCCCTACGCGGGCGGGCGCGCGTGCGTCACGGCCGCGCGTCCGGCCGCGCGTATTCAAATCGCGCACAAAAACGCGCGTCGAGATCTTCCATCTGTCACAGTCGCCGCCACTTTTTGCCGCCTAATCACTTGATAACCGTTCCGACCGTTTAATGCGACAAATTGTGCCCGGTGAGAAATCTGACAATCCGTGGTAAACAGACTCGGGCGAAACTTTTGCAATTGCTAGATAGTTAAGCACGTAGAATTTGAATACAAGGAATCTATTATTATATTATCGTCTCCGCCAGCACGACCTAACTTTTATATCATTCGATTTCAAGGACTGAAGTAGCTTTCCAGACCTATGGTTTGCACTTCTGACCTTTGCTATCCGACTAAGGAACCATTGCAAACGCATCGACAATTAGGCCTAGCATGCGCAATCCTGTTGAATAGCACACCGCACTCGTATTATCAGCCAATCAGCAGCTGACGCAATGACTTAAATCGATTTAGACGTTTTTAGCATTAGATTTTTAGGTTTTTAGGAGTTTTTAGGCATGGATGTGAATACGTCGATGCAGAGCCAAGATGGACGCACATTTTCCGCGTTTGAGGCAGCGAGCCGCACTGCCGGCCCTCGCTTATTATGCTAATCGGTTCATAAATAAGTAATTAAGCGCTTTTATGCTAATCAGATGAGATGTCTTATACAAGCTACAGACGCGCTGGCCAACTCGTGTTACGAAGTGATTGCGCCGGCCTGAGCTACCGATATTGTTTGACTTTTAAGGTCAAGCTGAAGCATGAAGGGCATTGCATTAAGTGCATTTAATTTTGTAGTTAAGATAAAATAAAAGTACAATCGTATATATACCAAAAGAGTTTATGTTACTTGCGGAATATAAATGTTTGCATCTATTAACACATCTATGTATAGTGAAATAACGACGTTAAAATAAAAAATACCTATAGTAAGGTCAATCAATAAGGTGTCTTTAAGATGTTAATATATTAGATAATTATGCACATTATGTTCCTTAAATAGGGACTAAATAATGAATAACCAACTTGGTATTATATGGCTTTCAGAACTTTGTATTTATTTATTTATTCAAAATTGGTACACGGACAGATCACTGCTATAAACATCACACAAAAAAAAATACTTATCACTATTAATCTAGACAGAGATCCATAATTAGCGTACACAACATGAGTTAACTGTATTTACTTACAATTTTATTTTATTTATTTAAAAACTTTATTGCACAAAGATAAGTACAACAGGTGGACTTAATGCTATGGGCATTCTCTACCAGTCAACCTTTGGGTCATGTGGAGAGTTAGTTTATGGGTGCGGTAATAGTGACAAAGTGCATAAGTAATCTAAAAAATAAAATAAAAACAATATGCATTAACCATTTCACGCTAGTTTACGGTAGAACAACTGAGTTGCGAGACTTGTTTACGGTAGAACAACTGAGTTGCGAGACTTGTTTACGGTAGAACAACTGAGTTGCGAGACTTGTATACGGTAGAACAACTGAGTTGCGAGACTTGTTTTTTGACATATTATTTTTAAGGAATAGATATTTACTATTTTAGAAACGACGACGATCTTCCTTACGATTAATCGTAAGTAATCTCCATAAGTATGAAAAGGATTTGTAAACTACACTGACACTTTGTAGTGTCAGTCTAGTTTCCCATGACTAGTGAATACGCAAACGAAGCGCGGGCCTACCGCTGCGCGGGCGCAACCCGCTGCTCAGACGAATTCTACTTGCATTACTACCATTCTTTTGTATAAAACATGTTTCTGCAGTACCCATTATTATTTTCCATTGAACATTCAGTATTACAGTCAAAGGATTACTTTATTTAACGAATAATATTATGTACCTTATTTCTTCTTTGTGTTTAATATGAAGTGAAGTCTGTGATCGTCTCTAAACAATTTCCCCTAAAATTATTTCATAAATTATAATATTTTAAATAAATATTTAAAGTTAGCTAGTTCGGCGTGAAGCACTATAAAAATTATAAAAATCTATTGTAATAGCCAGACAGGTACGGCCAAACATTTCACATTCAAGAGGAAAATGACCTTTTGTCTCATGGGGCTATGAGAGATCTATTATTTTTCATTAAATGCACCAAGTTCTTTTCGAAGCCTCAAACGAAACAATGAATTAAAGAGATGAAAAACTTCATATAGTATAGCAAATTCTCCTCGAACATTACGATCACTCCTACGAACACACGCATACGATAAAAGTGCGTGCACATTTGCATGCGGCGCGGCTGCCTGCTCGCATCTGCGCGCGCGCCGAATATCCGACGCCGAGAGACCGGCAATAAACACTTTGATTTTAGTTCTTATGCATAAGACATAAGGGTGTTACAAAGTCCAAATCCTGACGTGTTTTAAGCAATTTAATGTTTTCTGTAGTTTTTGCTACGTAATTTTTTTGTCATATTCAACTTTTCAAATCACCAATACGGAGCAATATGGCTTACTTATCGATTTTGACGAAGCAAGTCACCTTAAATTTGATGTGTTTCCTTCAAACTAAAGTAATCCTAATTGATTTTTGCAATTTCATAGTGCTGCTCGTCGCATTAGCAAACTTTAAATATTTTAAAGAAACTGTAAAATTTCATCCCCCCTTGCGGTGTGGGGTTCGCACGACCTAACTGAAGTATTCCTGCTGTAAATAAAACCAGATGTAGATTGGCTCAAGAATACCTATAGAGATATCGCCAATATAAATATGTTAATAGATAGATAGATAGATATACTTTATTGCACAAAAATCTTTACAGAAATAGGTTTTAATAGTCAAGTAGATAATATTAAACTAAACGTTATATTATTGAATGTACAGAAATGTAAAATGCATTCGATGAAATCATGACTTGATCATTAACCTTTCTTAATATTTAAACTTGTGAACTATCCACCGATGGAAGGTAACGTTTCGAACGAATACCTTTGAGCTATATTCTTGTTTTTTTTTTCTAGCATGAATAATCGTTTCTTTTGCCCCGCCCGTCCCGCCCGGTGCCGGTCGCATGCTAATCACCAAATTAATGCGAACTCTTTGTGCCATTATTGTTGCAACTGCACCCTGCTCATTTTATAAAGAATCTATTTTCAATACAATACGGTATACGGTAATAATAACGAAGATATAAAAATCGGCCAAGTGCGAGTCGGACACGCGTACGAAGGGTCTCGTACCTTAATCTATTCAACATTAGACACAATTATTTATTTTTGAAGTTAATATAATGTTAACAGCGACAACATCAAGACATAATCTGTGAAAATATCAACTCTGTAACTATTTTGGTTCTTGAGATACAGCCTGGTGGCAGACATACAACGAAGTCTTAGTAATAGAGTCCCGTTTTTACCATTTGAACCCTAAAAATGAGTACTTTTAATTCAATTCAATGTTAATACAAAGTTAGTTATTACTATTAAATTAAACAGTACTCTGCCAACGCGTAAATCTCACACTCATTAATTTGTAGACAGAGTTTACAAACCATTGTATGGGTAAGGTATTGACTTGGTAACAAATAAAATAAGATTGTCACGACAAACTGATAGGACGTAATTAATTACGTTTTCATCAACGTTTTCATAGAACCTGATTGTCTAACTCTCGTAAGTACAACATCAAACTTCTATCAAGCTGTGAAATTATTATTGGAAGGTACTTTGGTTTAATTTTCTGTGTACTTTTCACGTTGATTAAGAACTACTTTTCATAGTAGATAAATCATGCCTTACTAGCGAGTTATAAATATTTTAAAAGCAGTTTTTTTATCTTTATTTAAAATTTATATATATGTATATTTATTATTGCGTAAAGATAAAATGAATAATTTAAAGGCGACAAGACCAATTGATGATATTTGTTAAACAGTTTAAGAGAAGTGCTTAAACAATACCGACAATATAATAAGAGTAGCATAAATAGGTTTAACACACGCCCTAAATTAAAAGAACTATGTATAACAAAAATTGTTTTAAGATAAATTAAATTATTAATTAAGATTCATTAGTGTTAGCCTTGCATAGCTCAACGCAAATCAATTTATAGAGCTCTGTTCAAATGTTATAATCTTTATGTAGATAGTTAACTGCTGAAAATACGAGTGCAGTATTGACAACTAATCAACATTATCGTTATTTTTGTCATCTCATGTGATAAAGATGTATTAAGTGGGAAGCCCTATAAACGTGAAACTTAACTACTGCTAGGTTTATAAGCCATTAAAAAGTGCGTATGTAAAAAAAGCACTTAGCAAAAGATAAAGAAAGTTATTCGTACGGAGCGGTGCGCATGCGCATCGATCACTCCGTTTTGTCGGATTCCGAGAATCCCAATACGGGCGCAGTGAATATTGAAATTTATGAATGTACTTTGATCGTAGATTACTCTAGAGTGGCATGTGAAAAGATTCGCGTGTGTGTGCTCTATGCAGTTTGCCAAATGCGTTTTGAACCTTAAACTACATCTAGTTAAGGTTTAAAATGTTTTGTTGCGGTTTTTTCGGCTAGCAAGCCAGCGCTGGGCCAACAAAGGATTTGCATACGTTCTTGTTCAGGTGTTTTTTGCCTGGAAGCTTTTTGTCCGAATCCGTGGTCCATTGCTACCTGCACAAAGGCTGTAATAACAATAAATTTAGCTGTTTTTTCGGCGCAAAATACGTTCCGAAGTTTGATTTATCTAACGTCTACTCAGCGTCTTGTACTCACGAGAATAGTAAAATATTTAGCAAGTTAGTATATTGCATGAAATTTGACACCTGGTTTGAATTCCATTACGAATTCCTGAACAAACATCTACAAATGATGCTACATACCGAACATTATGGAGAATTTGATGTCCCAACTTTTTTGCATTTTTACTTTTTACCTGAATACAAAAAAGGTCCTTATCGAATTCCAGCGAAACTATTTAGAAAATGAACTTGTACGTATATTGTAATGGCTTGCATCTGAAAATTCTGCAAGATGCCTCGGAGGATCGTTACTAAGTGGTGTTCGAAGGCAGGTCTTGTTCAGGGAGCAGCTTTTGAACGATTTATGTAAATGAGGAGCGCGCCTTGAAGACATCAACGCGCTCCGCTCGCACAATTTGAATGTCGTTTACAATTTAAAGCCGAATAATGCTTGAAGTAGTTACTATCAGTTGCCCGCTACTTGATTTGCGCTATTTTGGGATATAAGTTTATTATGTTAACTATATTAATAAATATATTATATTTAATATTATATTTTTTTGAGTGAAATTTCATCCAATGCCATTTAGTAGCGTATGCATTAGAAATGTGAATTACTCCACTGATTGCAACACAAACTTGCAGGCCTTGTGCAAATAATGTTGATTATGCTGCTTTAAAGCTATATTGTTTAATTAAATCAGGTTTCATATACAAAATATTTCTGTGTCAATATATTACTCACAGTTTAACATATGTATTTCACCATTCAATATAAAAAAATACTTTTAAATGGCAGCACACGCATGTCTGTACAGTGCATTGTTTAAGCTAATACCACATAATACGCACTAAGTCATACATCACAATTACACACTCTGTCAAAACGTATTACGCAACTCGAGTTCTGATATCGCGTGCTTCCTGTCTTGGCTCCGTAATAATACTTTTGCATTAACGCTGGTACGACGAAACGGGAAGCGATGTTTTTTAGAGTAAAATATGAAAATACCTTCACATTTACATGCGATTACTATTTGACTCATCCATGAAACATCTGTGACATGTGAATATCCAAAAATGTAGTACAAAACATTATCATATCATGAAGCGATCATTTTTCCCTCAATCATCAGAAGCTGATATTCTGCGTGTTTGAGAGGCGTTTGTTTAATGCCTACTTGCCAGTACCAAGCATGAAAACAAAAGACAATACTTTGTAACTAAGGGAATGGTTTATAATACGGTATTGTTGTCGTCTGTAGCTCGGCTAGTTAGCTCCTCTGCGAACGGGCCGAGTGTTGGTACAATTGTATTTGAATATGCATTAATTCGCGAGTGCATTCGTCGCAGCGTGCATGTGCAGCCGGCAGCGACGCGGCGCCGATCTGCATACGCCGCATAGCGCTCGCGCCGCAGCGGTGATACATACAGACGCGCTACCCCGTACCAACAGGCGAACAACTGACCGGCCTGTCAGTGGTATAATAAAGATACTTTTAAGTACTTACCTGTCAAAACACGATTCATACATAGGTTTTCTATGAAGTTGCAATTTACGTTTTCCCAGTTTCACTTATCAACATTGACTTTTAAATGGTTTCGTCGTGGTTGAGCATTTTAAAGACAATTCGATGTAACATGAATTCTTTTTGTACATCATAGATATATTAAAATTATTTGTGAACGATTTCAACAACTGAATTGAGAAAAAATATCTAATACAATCGAATTAATATCGATAAAAAAAGAGCATAAATGAATTTCCTTGATCGTAGTAGACATGTATCAATTGAACCGTTAAACGACTAACGAATAAAAATATCAGTTACCAAACTGAGCTAACATCTTTAATAATAACAGATTATTTCTACCAAGTAATATAACGTACATTTCGTGTCTATATTGTCACACATACATGTGACATTTCTACGTAATAAGACAGTAAATCAGTAAGTACTAAAGCCCTTATATCGTTATCGTTCTTTTGCTTCTTACTTTCAATGAAGAACCGCTTAATGTTATATCGTATAGAGTTAAGCTAATTGCAAAAGTATAAGAAAATGCCACGCAAATTCACGCGCTATCAAAATAGCTAAAGCCCTACTGTTATGGAAAGTAAAACGAACCCGAAACACTCGATTGATTAGCCAGAGGTACTTACCATCGTTCCATCGGGCGAGTCAAAGTATGCATCAAACAAACTCCAACGCAGCCCTTCTGCGCCTTATCGTGTCTGCACGCATTGCGTACGCAAATGACTCCGCCGGGGAAAATGGGAAACTGTTCCTTTAAAGGAGATGCGACGCAAGCGCAGGCGCTCGCTTCCGCTGCGCGCGCCGCGACCAGCGCTGCAGCCGCTGAGTTGTGGCTGACACAAGCGCAATAGTGCGTTGAAACTCGAGCTATGAGATGTCATATTTGTAAACAAACGGGATAAAACATCCACATCGTTAGCATACAGAGTAGAGGGAGAATTTTTGATGGTAAAAAAAATCAGTTATCCAAAATTTCACCAATTTGAACCTGCCACTAATTTATTCTTAAGATATGCAGTAATACCTAATACACATATACTTGAATTATGTGTTATGAATAAACTGTAAAACACAGCTTCACGTTTAACAGATATCTGATAATATGTTTTTAAAAATGCTCATTAAACGGCAAATCAATCAATGAGGGTTAAAGCTGTTATTTTCCAGCTTCTTAAGCCCATAACAGAGTAGAATCTATAAAGCAATAATTGATAGCAAAGATATGATATAATAACATTGTAATGCCTAAATCTTGCTTTTGTACGAAAGTTAATATGAACAATTCTTTGATTTAACCTTGATTTGTCGTATCAGAATGTTCTTTATTTTGTAACAACTGACATAGCAGCTTCATACTGTAATTCTAGAAACCAAATTATCAAAATCCCACGATAGTTATTAAATTAGCAGAAAATAGAAATCGCTCCCAATAACTGCAAGCGCGATACATTGTTT
Organism: Glyphodes pyloalis; assembly: GCA_037074685.1. NCBI lineage: Eukaryota > Metazoa > Arthropoda > Insecta > Lepidoptera > Crambidae > Glyphodes > Glyphodes pyloalis. The sequence continues at coordinate 142,901 of JAYKKO010000003.1, read as the reverse complement.
GTACCACACAAGTTCCACTGTTATGCAAGCAAAAAAATTGAATTATTCAGAATATGTATTCCTTTTTTATCACTCTAGATAATAAATATTCTATTGAAACTTTACATTGTTGTTTACTAATGGTAGCTGATAGTTAAACAACTGTTCGTGGAGTGTGATCCGGAGCATATTTCGTACCGAGGCGGCGATGTCCCGGCATCAAAGCGGCCGCAATGAATGCGCTCGTAGTAGTGTCCCAATCCGATGAACTGGCCGCGAGTTTAGTGATCGATTGCACCGAGTTCAATACACTTATCAATCGTGACCGCTCAAAATGACGTCTAAATATCGATACAGTCGGGAAGTTTTACACAATTACATTTTTTTACTTATAAACTGTCCCACTGCTGGGCAAAGGCCTCCCACATACACTTCCAGCTCTCTCTATCAGGTGTCAAGTCTTGCCAACCTCGAGAAAAACGGTCCAGGTTGTCACGCCAATGGGCACCAGAAGACGGACGACGTCCAAAAGGAAGGCCGAAAATGCGTTGGCCTGACACAATTACATATTTTTGTAAAACAATTAAGAATCTCGTCGGCACTTTGTTTTCATAATTCAGCTTAGCGGAACACTGGGGAACACGAAATTCTTAAGCCTAATTTTTGCCACTCTAACAACTTAGTTACCTCTCACATCTTTATGCAAACCAAACATAGCTGTTTCGGCTTAGTGTGTAACTTAGTGTGTACCTGTATTGTGGTCGCGATGCGCGGGCGCCGACACGCGCAAAAAGCGACGACTCACTATCAGCCGTGAGTCGGCCGCACGCGCCGGGCTCAGGCTTACTTCCTAGTAAATGATAAATATACGAATTAAAAATAGAACGACTTTTGAACGCTCGCTTAAAGCCAAATTTGAGAGCGATCCGAGATGAGTCCATAATTCCAAACGATGTAATTTGTTGACGATCTTAGAAACATTTTTAGATTAGGTGATTACTTGTATCTACATATACCTATGTATATATAATTATAGTGTCTGTAATATCAAAATAACCGCTTTATACTACACGCATACGGATATATACGGTATAGATACCAAAATATTTTTTTAGAATTTTATCTGTCTGTATGTTTGTTCCGGCTAATCTCTGAAACGGCTGGACCGATTTCAAAGGGAATTTAGCTGACGTAATAAAGAATAAATAGGCTACTTTTATTTTTGAAAAATAATTAAATTCTATAAAAAAATCGAAATACTGTAGTCCACGCGAACAAAGTCGCGGGCACAGCTAGTAAAAAAATATTAATATGTAAACAACGACCTGCACTTTACTTTAATTTTTTTATTTCAATAATACTTTTCTGGTTTCCTTCACGGTGAAAGGATTGTTAAATCATGAGCATAGTAAATGCGGAAGCCATGTGTCACAGGAAAAAGGTCAGACTAGATAAATATACCAAGATAGGTAAATGAATAGTGTGTACTGGGTGACTGATACCCTTACTTATATCCGCCAACTTCGCTCGAACTTTGCTTGAGGAATGAGCTGTTTTATGCTGTCACGGTGCTTTAATTTACATTTGCTTCGTGCACACTTGCTTTGAACTTATCACTATATCTACCTAGTTAGGAATCTTGCTATCTATTACACTGAACGCTATTTTACCATTTCCTATCGATCATTGACCGTTTAATAGTGGTCAGTTAAAAAAACTGTTCACGACAGAGGTTTGTGCCTTGCAATAAATATGCTCATGTACATAATTTCACGGTTGGGTATTAATGCGGAAGCTTCAAATTCTAGTTATTAGAAACCAAGGCAGTTCTGGTTTTTAGGAAAGAGAGAACACGAGACCGTAATGTCCTTTTATTGCTTCTTTTCGTGTATTTTGCGTGTATTGTAAGTAAAAGAAGCTCTGTTTAGTGCGGTCGATGAATCCAGGTAATTTTGTCCCAAACTAAACATTTTATCACGGTTTCCTATTCGTTATGTAGTGTGCCTTTGTATTTTAATTATAAAGAATTGATAAGTTCAACAACATAAAATCAAATTCGCTCCTCAAACGGCTTGCATCTGCAACAAAAGTGACTCCAGGATCAAGTTAGACATCATCTAAGATTTTTAATTGAATAGTTGCGTGTCATCATAATAAAGTCAGCTCAGTTTACTTACAGCGCACCCAGCGAGCGCCCAAGCAGCCCGTCAGAAGCGCGCGCGCAACTGCTTAAGGCATCTATACACGTGAACCAAACGTTTTTATGAACACTGTATGATACAATTATTTCTTGTATTTTAGTTCAAAAACTTTCTTAATTAGTTTATGACGTTTGGTATGCCAGTAAAATAATGATTTTCCCATTCTCAAAATAAAAAAAATACATATGTATAAATATGTTATGTTATTCATGTGTGTGCAAAGTTTATAATTTTATTACTTAAAGCATTTTAATGGAAACTTGAAAATTATATTGAGAAAAATTTACTTCAATCATTAAACAGATTACCTAGTGTGAAAAGTCTTTATTTACCATTAGCTACCTACGACCTACCTTTCGCGCCCCAGTACTTTAGTCTAGTTCCAGAGACCCGTGGCGAGGTCCCGTTAGCCTCACCCCCTCCCGCGCGCCCGCGGCCACCCCCGCGCTCGCCCAGCGCCCTCCAAATCGCTTGACATTTCACTTTTTGCTCTCACACGGGGTGAATAATATCTAGACTTAGCCCGTAGACTGGTCTAGGCCAAGGGTGGGGGCGGCAGTCACTCGCCGCCCTGAGGGATGCGCACGCGCACCATTCATCGCCTCCGCCGGAATGGACTCGGGTGAGTTTAAGCTGTTCTATCACCAATCTCACGCATTACTCACAACTTAATTCACCGCACGAATCCTCATTTTGCACATTTTCGACACTTGACCTTTGACGACCAACTTAACATCTGCGCATCCCTGTATTTGTAATTTACATACTTAACGGTACATTTCCGTTGATGAACTTTTATGCGGGACGATTAACATGTTTAAGTAAGTGACCTTTGTCATGCTGATGAAGACTTGAGTTGGCGTTCCGAAAGATTCTTTTATTTCATATCAAAGACTATTAAAAAATATGCAAACGTCAGCACATTTATAATCATAAGTGTTATTTTTCGCAAAAAAAAAACAAAAATTATTATGTCACAGTAAGATAAAAATTACCAAAAGTCAATATTTGTATTGTCACAGTGACATCTTATTCAACTTAACGTCATTACTGCCCAGTCCATTAATTAAAAAACGATCCGTTTAGGTACGGATAGTTTTAAATTAAACGAGGCGTAACCTTTTCAGACTCGTTGTCAGTTGAAGAAAAACGGATTGTCATTTTTCACATAACGAATCGTAAAATATTGAAACCGGTCATAAATCACGTTAACAACATTTGGTCGACTATATTAAGAGCCAGCAAACACAGTTTTGCAATTGGTCTAGTTCGCGAAATCGTTCCTCGCCGAGCACTCGTGAGAGATGCGCGGCAACCGTTATGGCGAGATTGATTCTTTGTCGATCCCATTTATAGGCTGTCCCTCACTTCTCCCCTTATGGGAGCGATATGTCTGCCGCGGCAATAGCTTACGATTCGAGTTAAACGGGACTAAACGCGACGTTAATATATCGAGTGGCGCATCGATTACTATTCGCTCGAGACGTCCCGACCGAAGGCAGCCGTCACGAGTCGGTCTGTTTAATGATAGCGTATGTCACATTCCGTTTACGGTCCTAACATTTATATCCAAAGTCAAAAACTAGGAGTAATGTGTTTAATGGCCGCTGCATAGTTCACGGTCCGTTTGAGCCGAGCGCGCCCGAAGAAGTCGTCGATTTGACGGTCACAGATCGGAATTGCCTACGCTAAACTCGGTTTAATTACGGCTCGCGTGACCGGCCGCATCCCTCCACCCCCCGCATCCCTCCACCCCCCGCACACACTTGTGAAGGCACCGACGGGCGCTGCTGAATTTTTATTATCCTGTTCGTGGTAAGCCCGTAATAAGCTTTTTAAATTTTATTACTTTCTACGGCATCGAAAGGAGCGTTAATGTTTTTTCAATGGATGCCATTTTACGGATGTTAGGCGCGACGTACGTTGTGCGCGGACCCGTGCCGCGCGGACACGCTGCTTCTCCCGCTCATGTGGTGAACATACTTTTCTTAGTTGTGATTTTCTTTTCTAAGATACTACATTTAATTTTTAAAATCGTGTTAACTTTTCTATTTCTTCTATCAAATGCCAATTCATTATTCTACAATGAGTTTATGTTAGCCTTTTTTTTTACTAGTTTTCGAATTTTAAATATCCTATATTTTATTCCAGTTTATACTTACAATCAGTAGTTTTTGCGTGAAAGAGTAACAGACACTTCCAAACTTTCATGTTTCTCATTTTAGTTGGATATAATAAGTAGTTTATTTGTTTGGAGGAAGATAAAATTTTAAATATTTACTTAAATTTATTATTTGGCACTGTTTGATATTGATAATCAAATCGCGATCTTTTTAAAAACGATTTTCATCATTTGAAGTGGGAAGTACATATGTGAAATAACAACTTTATCAATGATAAAATACTGAGCATATGTTTACAATGAGCATTAAACTAATACAATTACTACCTGTCCGCACGGAACAGGTCGGCTGAGGGTGGGGGCGTCTAACGGAAGCTAATTCCTAACTGTGCGACGTGCAAACAAAGCGTAAAACATACTATGTCAATGTGCCGCACACACGATCACAAAGATGGAGTGTGTGTTACAAAAACTTCTAAAGTATTGACATGTAAGAACCTTTACTAAATTGTTTCAATGTAGTTTTGTGATAACGATAAGAAGTATTATAAAAAAAAATCTTATGCGAAATATTAGGTGATTGCTGCAAACAACAATTAACAAATAAGTTAAATAAAGTCTACTGTCAAACTTGTTAATTACTGTAAATCGAAATTTAGTACATAATCAAATTTCACGAGTATACTTAAATAAATAGAGCGTAGTTTGCGTTAACACTTAGTACTACATCTACACACGCTCGGTCGCTATTTCTAACTGTAAACGCTATAAACATTATCATAATGACAATATGCACTGCCCTTGCCCTTTACCTCCACCACATTACTTACTCAGGGCATAAATACAATTGTATCAGTCCACAGATAATAGCTATGCAGTAATAAGTACAATTTAATCCAAAACTCTATTAGTTACGATGACATGAAATTGAATAAACGCTGTTGCAAACCATTCAATTACTATATTAAATTGTTTTCTTTCGTGTAATAAAATATAATATTTAAAGGATTACCGTAGCGGTTCTTTATATATCAACATAAATTATTATTGTAGATACTAATAAAGAAAACGCACGGTATAGCAAAATGTACAACAGTATTCTTATTATTTCTAAAACCTGAAAATAAATCTTTTATTTTCAGCTTTCAGTTTCTTAAGACTCAGAGGCGTGTAATTGAAAAGGCTTAAGCCCAACCATAACAATTTGATGTTGAATATATTTTACTAGTGGAACTAAGTTGAGCATTCCGCAGTAGGTCAGCGATTAGATTTTACTTACATAGGTCCATAGTCAAGCCTGGCTTCTAGAGGAATTTGCTTTAAATACACAGACTGCCTATAACATTAAACCTATCAGCAAATATTTGATAAAAAAATTAGGTTATAAAGGTTTGTGTTCTCATTTTAAGTAGATGAATGGTCAATATAATTTAATGTATAATTTACAACGGTCACCAATCTACTCCGCCAGCGCGCACACGCTCACAGGCGCCGCGGACACATGCCCCGTTTACTTAGCATTATTAACATCTACTTGAATTAACTGCTCGATGTCATTTACAACTTCTATACAATACTTTACAGCTATTCTCGTTTCCTTGCAAACGTCCGCAGTCCCGTTACAAACTTTTTATCTTTTTAAAGCTCCAGTAATAAATGTTAATATTTTATTTTAAATTACAACGGGATATTTCGAGGCACATACTCGGAAGTCTACGTTTTATTAGAGGGGTGTTTAAAAGCAATTTGACAGTCATTGTGCCGGAGAAAGCAATCGTCCCAAAACGATGTTTAAAAAACATAAAAGAGTGGTGCTTTCTAATTTATTGGCTCCGCGCCGATTCATTTGAAAAAACAAACTAAAACGCTAAATGGTCGGAAAGTAAAAATCGCAAAGGCCGGGGGCTGCGCGCGCCCGACTGCGCGCTGAAAGAAAGTTGTATTCATTGTTGTCAAAACAACGCTCTTTTTAGCGTCCTCAAACAACAGAGGCGGCAAAAACGCATCGCCGCATGCGCCGGCGCAGCTACGGCTCCGTAATTACCGTAAACTCGTTTATTGGGCGCAACGGTGCCTACGGACACTTTTATTGGCGATAACCGCTCCTCTATTTGTTCTAGGGAAAGGTCGCATTTTTTACAAACAACTATCGGCTATCCTTGACATCTCAGAATAATTGCCGTTTTAATGTTTTACTTATCGGTGTGTTTTCATGTTTTAGTTAAGTTGTTACCCGCCTGGTTTTACTGAACACTGTTTCAGCTACCTATACCAAGTATACGACCTCTATATATTTATAGCCTTGATTTTAAAAATCAATGTAGATGCTATTTGGACTCGCTTTTGTCGTGTATGTTCAAAAATTTTGTTAAGTTCTCTTATATTCTTTGTTTTGCTTGAAACCTGAGCTGCGTGTAATATACAATTTTAATTTATCTTCTCAAGACCTATGCCATTAATAAGTTCGTCACATATATACGTATAGTAACATCCAAGAAAACTTGTTCATTAAATAAATCGCTGCATTAACAACTGCATAAAATACATGATTTCATGTAATATGTAATGTTCAGTATTCAGAGGCGTCCGCGTTGTGGCAACACAGGTCGGAAACGATACCGGAAGTTAATAACGCCGCGATATAATATGTGATGGGTAACCACTAACCATGCCTACCGAATTTAGTGACGTTTATTTTGAGCTTTATTTCAAGTTCAGGTTGATATCTCGATATTAGCCGTCTCTAAGAGGCCATTTGGCGTTCAGACATGTGACAATTAAGTTCGGTTATCACTTGCCTTACACATACTACCCACTACAACTACGTTCCAATTTATAGTTGAGATGCCCAGTAGTGGGACATAACAGATGGAATTACTATTATTTTCAACTAAATCTTTTAAATTTGAATATATGTACTCTTATTTGAATGTTCAAACTTACGAGTACATGGCATATTTTTAAATTCCCGTTTAAATGTTGTGGTATGCCCAATATCGATAAAAGATTTGTTTTGTTTACATGACATATTATTACAAAAGCTTTTATGCCGTGTAGTGCTTGCTCAATGGTAGGGTGTAGTCCGCTGTCCCTTCACTAGTTCGAAACTGTCCTACACTCGGACTCTTGCTATACTGTAAAAAAGTACAGTAAGCTATTAGTATAATTCGATCTTATCTCAAATTGCATGGTTGCTTTCGTTCTTAAAAGATTTAAAACGCAGGAGTCACATCGTAAATGAATCTCAGTTTATCTGCGTCCACGCTCAATTTTTTTTTATATTTGAAGCAATCATCGAATAAAACCAAGAGAGGTAGGGCATAGCGATTTATCGCTCGAACTGGAGCAGCCCGACTGGTGAAATACCTCCACCTTACAGAAGACCGCAGCAAAATAACAATCACTTCTGTGTTGTTGTGTTCCTGCGTGTGAGTAAGGTTTCCATAAATCCTGGGGGGTGCTACGTTAGTAGCAGGGGTCAAGCCTTCAAGGTAAGGGCGACAGGTCCAGTAACAGATGTATTATGCTGTACTTGTCACCCTTAAGCTAGGACCTCATTACCACTTAACATCAGGTGGGATGAGGTCAATCTTGAAGAGCAATATAAAAAAATAAAAAATTTACTCAAAATTGAATCCAGGCTACAATTCACAGTAGAAAATGGTTGGAATTCCAGGCAAAGTGCGCCGTGAGTTATAGTTTAAAGTGTAACCAGAGATGTGTTACTGGTATTAAGCGCATGGTACCTCGCGGAGGGCCGCGCCCTCTGTCGGATCTGCGAGGGCGGACCGGACCCGACCTTAATACATTCTCGAGTACTTTGTAAACTGGGCACCGCTTCAAAAGACGTTTTGCACCCTCACACACTTCAACCTTGAACCTTTTCCAACGTATTTACATTTTAATAATGTATTTTATAAAGCTCTGATGTTCTCAATAAAACCCTTCTTCAAAACTAAAGGTTAACTTAAGGTTAAGTTTTTGATCTTGAATAATCTTTTATGTTCTTAATAGAGAACTTCCAGTAACTTTCATGTACCTAATTAATTAATAATAATATCAGTAGACCTAATTGAAACTTTTTATAGACACCTTTTATAAACTTTTTATATGTTTAAACAATTTTGTCATGTAAATGTACTATCTTTATTACATAATATTACTTGATATTATTTCAATATCCACCCCAGTACCGCAATATGCCAGAGAGAGCTCAATTCGGCTCTCGTCAATTTAATTTGTAAAACGAACTATTCTAGATTTGAGTCTAGGTGTTCTAGGTAAATGCCTCCAGCTTGTGTCCGTGTTTTGGCACTCGTAGTACGAGAGGAAATCTTATTTTAAAACCAGTTGATCGGTGTGATTGTCGGGCGCACACTACGCAATTTGAGATTATATCTAGAAGTCTGGAGTGCTCTATATGTCACGGTCGCGTGTATAACAAAATGTTGAATGACATTTCATCGTGATATTTTCGATTTGACAGACAAATATAACAAAGTACCACAGTGTACTTTGAAGTACCACACACCTTGTGTTTGTAAAATTTTAAGGTATAACCATCGAATATCGGTCATTACCAGACCGCTTAACGTAACGGGTCCAGTTTATTTATACCCCGTCCTGGAGTGGGGTGGCGGAGTGGCGGAGTGGCGGAGTGGCGGCGCGGCGGCGTGGGTCGCGGGTGACCTTTGAGGTCCCGTTAGGCACCTGCGCCCGCGCAGACGTTACGGTCCCGCTAGCCGACGCCATTTCACCCCGAGGGGTCGAAATTTCATTCATTCACGTTAGTGAGATTAAATAATGAATGATAATATGGAAAAAGGTCAAACTAAATTGTCTCTTCTATCATATATTACGTAGATGCACAATACATATAAGACCGAAGCAAAACGTAATAAAATTAAAATATTAATGTGTACCTTAATTTACCATGCATTTTTTTTATTTCAGCTTTAACATTAATTCTTATTTTCAAAAGCTTCAGTGTGAATACACTGTTGCAGCCATTGAGTGTTCATTCGATTCAATTGTAAAGTGTTTGCATTAAAATTTGAACGTTTAATTTTTCCGTCTTAACAGTTAAGCCATACAAGTGTTTTATTAGTTTCTCGGTGGACTCGGCAAAGCCGATTCACTTCGCTCGTAGTCCCTAACCTAATTACCACTTGTTAAGCTACAGGGTGTAAAGCAACACCAATGCTGGCAATAAGCCGCGGCCGTTACATCACATAATCGAATTATTGTGCGTCTCATTCGCTGTCGATATAAGCCTCATATTATAAGGCGGTCCGTTTGTGTTGGCGGAGGTGTCGGCGCGCGCGCCGACACCTCCGCCACCTCCTCACCATTTCGCTGCGCATAATCTAGTTCATTTTTGAGCTGGGTTACCCACGTGAGTCGTAGAAACTACAGTTTAAAAAAATACATTTTACTTATTTGTTTCCAACAATTATTGATAAACTTGTTAAAATAAAAAATATCAAGATTAAATTCTCAAAATTAACAAAACCAGTCTGAGTTTTAAAATTGATGAATTAAATGATCATATGATTAATCATTTGTATAATAACTAAAATAAATAGATTAAATAAGGATAAAGAACTAATTATTACGAAGTAAAGACGTAAGTCTTTAAATAAAAAATTACTTCTACCTCAATAAACATCTGTAAATTTAATTTGAATTCTGCTATCTATTAGCTAATAATTTTAGCTTTGTGTACACAATTGTTGCAAATAGTAATTTTCATTTAAAGTAAAATTTACGGAACGCGCTACAACTGCACTGGGCTGACAACACCAGTTCCGGCGGCTGCGCGTACGCAGCTTCACAATGCGATCATTAGAGCGACGGGCAATCGCGTCCGATCATAGCGCACGGACCTGCCCGCCGCGCCGTAATGCCGCCATTAGAATAACTTGATACATTCAAATCACCGCGAGATCTGCGGTGAGGGGGAATTAAGGAAATCTCAGTGAGGCAACTCCACTCACTTTTTAAGCAGATTTACAAAGAAAATTAATAATACTAAAATGTAGGTACCTATGACGTGTATTGTTATTATAGGTTACATTAACAACATCACAAAACTCTTTATTGTGATCTAATTGAAACGTTGTTGCACTTATAAACGTTATGTATATGATGGACTTCACGCTTGAAGCATATCTTACCAGTCAACCACAACGTTTCAAATAGAAAATGTACAGTGATGAATGCATTTTTTTTATAAAATGTTATTTCTATTAACTACTTAATATATTATTCAATATTCAGATCAGATTCAGATTCAGAAGTAAATTACATCAGTACATAGTATTTATGAGACGTCTATGTAATACAAATGATACTGCCTCCGGTTCGCAGTCTATAACTTATAGTGTTTATTAAGTTCGACTTAAAACTGACCGTTAATTCAATTGTTAAACTATCTAATCCATGGCATGTCAAATCTAACATCCAACCAATTTCTCAACGCATATTAAGAAAACAGCTGATTAGTTATCCCTGAGAGAGTGTCAGTAATGGTCAGCTTCACTGTGTGATCCTCATTACGCCTGTACGAGGCGTGAGGTGCGCGCGCGCATGCGGTGGCTCCCACGCGCCGCTACGTGACGCGCCGCAGATGAGACACTGCGGACACGGCCCGAGATGTTTCAATATTCTATCACTTATCGTAACGGCAAATAAATTACTTTTTCCTTAGGCTACTGCAGCAAAGACAGGTTTTTCATATTTTATTCTTTTGGCTTTTGCAATCGTTATTTTCGTAAATTTACTTTTCCAACCGCCTAACATCGCAGCTATTATATTTTAATTGATATTAATTGATGTTTAATTTCACAAAGGAGGAATTAGATAAACGCTTATTATTAATTTCAAAAATAAATTTCATTCTGACACAACATAAATAACTAAATTAAATCATTTGAACTGTGACTCTTTCAGTACAAATGTTCGTAGATATAATCCCACTTTTCAATTGTATTAACACATAAAACCTTCAACTTATCCCAGCTATTACTATCCAATTTTACAAATTGGCATTTAACTCAACGTAAGTAATAAGAAATTCCAGCAAAAATATGTCTGACACGTCTAAAAAGAGCGTGTTTAAGTGTCAAAGTGCTCAGCGCGAAATAAGATCGAGTAACGGGTCCGATAACGATATCGGGGGTGAGTGACATGTGGTGATATTTGCGCGCGTGCGCAGCACCTGTCGCGCACTCTCACCCCCTGCGCGCGCGCAGGCCGGCGCCGCGAGTGCGCCAGGTCAAGGCCGCGAGCCAGCTACTTTTTGTGCCGGCCGAGCCGAGCTTTCGGCCGAATGACCTACGCGGTTATTGTTATTGATTATATCTGCTCGCTTTTTGGACAGAGTTCACAATCTAAGTTGTAATTTTAAATAAGGAGCATTTAAGAAGCATCTCACAAACTGTTATTGTTTTTTTTCTAGGATGCATAAACAGATGTTGTTTAACTTATAATAAACAGCATATTCTTATGCATCCTTCCTTCTTTCCAAAACTTTATTTCTAATAATATTAGTTTTTTCTTTTTTAAAGTGTTTCCAAGTTATTTAAGCTGTTTAAAGAGTTGTTACCTTGAATGGAGGCATAAATGTCAGCGCGAGTCGGCAACACAGCGTCAATGCGCGGCGTTCCTCGGTGCGTGGGTGTCGCGCAGCGCTGCGTGACGCTCACAATTACCGCCGTCTGGATGCGCGCGGCGACACTGCGCTGCGCATATGCGCATATGCGCAGACACTTGTCACATCTTGACGACTCGGTGATACAAGTAATAGCTCAAAGTCAAATATTTTTTGTTCAAGGGGGTACACATAACACAATGCATGCACGATTGTTTTTCTGGCATATTGAAATCACGGATAAGAGCTAAATCTTGTTACACACAACCAGCTGTAATTACTGCACAATTTAAGTCTCTTATGGCTTACACGAAAAAGGTGAAGCCAACATGCATTTATGTACCAAGTTCTAGCTAGACATATGGAACTGTACATCATGAACAGTTATCGTTAGTATTATTTTTAGTATAAAAATTATATCAATTTTAAATATTGGACAGCATTGGGTAACTTCACATACATTGCTGTGATTCTCTTGTAAGCAGCTAAAGCAGTTGGGTTATAGATAACATAGACAACGAGCTGCTACAACACCCAAACCCGACACAATATAAGGGAATAAAAAATCGTTTTCCTGATTGATCCGACTGAAAATCGAACCCGGAACATCAGAATTGACGCGACGCGCAACTCCAGCTGGCTAGCCTCTCGGCTACGAAGGTCGCTGTTATTGCAAGGTATATATTTTACATAGATTTGATTGCCAGATTAACAATCCGTAGATATTATTAAACAGCTTACAAACCCCATGCCAGAATAATTATGTCTGTATCAAAAACGACGAAACAAAATCAAGATTTGAATAAAAAGTCCGAGCACCGTACGTACCTCAAATAGTACAGCTGCGTAAAATACTTAATGCATTAAAATGTAATGTTCTTGTAAGATGTGGACGTATTGATATGGGAACACAATATTTATATTGTAGTACAATGCGGCGTTTGGCTAATTAAAGCGAACTGTCGAGGTGTAATTGTTATTATAGCTGCGCCTGCGTGTATTATGCTAATCGCGTGTAATGAGCTCTCTACGTAATAGGTACATACTAGCCCGGCCTTGCTTTAATTTTGGTACTTTTTGAGTGCGAGCCACTTGGATACAGTGTTTATTTTTAGCTTGTTAATTTGCCTTCTTACAACATAAAAATAATATTTAAGTTTAATTATGACCTTTGTAATTGTTTTGTAAAAAAGGTGACTAAATGTTCTATTTTGCAATGGAAATTGAACTGTCGAAACTTTGTAATAGTATTTAAGAGATACCTATCAAGTTCAGAGTATCAACTACATACTCGGGCAAAATAAGTTCATAAAAGTTGTAAATTAATGATCAGTATTTTTTAAACATTAGACTATATCATTACATTGCTTTGCTTCTGTTGAAAGTAGCTTAAGCTATTTATTTATTTTTATTTTAAAACTTTTTTGCACAAATAGGTACAACAGGTGGACTTAATGCCAGGGGCATTCCCTACCAGTCAACCCTTGGGTCATGCAGATAGTTTGTATATGGGTGCGGTAACAGGGGAGAAAAAAAAGAAACCAATTTAAACAACAATAAATTAACCATTACAAATAACATTACGGTATCTTTTAAATATACGATAATAATACACATACTATATAAATTAATTAGAATATAATATATAAAATATGAAGGTATATTTAGATTTACATAATATTGAAATTACATACTATTGCGGTTCAGAGATCAGTAACAAGGACGTGACCGTAACACCCTGACCCGAGAAAAGTAAACTTTATTGTCCATATTGACCGGACCGGGAATCGAACTCGGGACCTCCGAGATGGCGCGACGCAAAAGTCTGCCCACCTGGTCTCTTGGCTAAGGGTTGATACCTTAGCCAATTAAATAAGAGTTAAAAAGTGATGTTATTCCATTTTCAAGCATTCTTCAAATTTATTATCGAACAGACTACTTGTAGTAAATGTAAGTAAAATAACTACTTTTTTTTATAGTAGCACAGTATATTGGCTCCTAGCCGCCTAATTTCTAGCCGCGTCGAGCCTTATAGGTAGAGACATTACCTCAGGACTGCGTTGATCTTAGAGCTAATTCAATTCGCAATCTATACCAACATTTCTGTCGCTTTTTTGCTTTTTAAAATTGGGTTTGATGATGTTATCTGCGAGGATACGGAATTATAATAGTGGTTAAATAATTCGAATATTCATAATTGCCTCATTACAATTCTACGACGTTGATGTTGAATCATAACATTCATTTTTATAATATTACTAGCTTTTGCCCGCGACTTCGTCCGCGTGGCGTGTTATTGTGTCATTTCAGTATTTTTCTCGGTGTGTGTCGAATGTAAATAATAATGAATGTTGCATTCAAAAATTTTAAAAAGTTTTTTTTTTTTTTGAGAAAATACATTAAAAAACAACATAACAATTATTCTGAATCTGGCGCTAGTGCAGTATTGTTTCATGAAAAAGATGTTTCCCATTCCCATGAAGCTGTACATTTGCTAAGATACCCATATACTAAAAAATTTCAAGCCTCTAACTCGCGGTACAAAAGTTTTTCCCGCTATTCCCGTTCCCATGGGAATTTTGGAAAATCCAATCATGACTTAACTTTGCATTCACTAAGGTATATGCATGTCAAATTTCAATCATCTAACTTACGCGGTTTAGATTTTTTCATACAAAAGTTTTTTCCCGCTAACTCCCGTTCCCGTGGGAATTTCTCAAAATACAGCCATAACTAAACTTTATATTTACTAAGGTACCTGCATGCCAAATTTCAAGCGTCTAACTTAAGCGGTTTAGATTTTTCATACAAAAGGATTTTCCCGCTAATTCCCGTTCCCGTGGGAATTTCGGGAATTCCTTTCTTAGTGCACCCCTACGGTACCTAAGCTACGTCCCTTCCAAATTTCAAGTGCCTACGTTTAGCCGTTTGGGCTGTGCGTTGATATGTCAGTCAGTCAGTCAGTCAGTCAGTTTCTCCTTTTATATATATATATATAGATTTCATTGTTCCCTTTTTTATTTAAAACATTGGGTCATTTATGGCATATAGTTTTCCTTGTAATTCATTGAAATCAGATCGACAGACGCCCTCACTAGGTGTCTAACAATGAAGAAATCTAGTATGCAACAGCTATTCAATCACAATTGCAGAAATGTCATTTAACAGTTGCAGCTTATAAATAACATTATAGTTAGTTCCTCATGTTACGGGCCCGTCCATCGATCAAGCCGCGGCCTGGTGGAGAACAAAACAGTGCAACTAATTATGTGTCGTGTAGTGTCTGTCTGTCTGTGCTCGCGTGCTTGTGAATCTAATTAGCCGTGTGTACCGGCGCATGGCGCGACCTCACACACTCCGCCGTGACACTCCTCAGAATCAAATATTTTAGATATTCATGACAGAATTGAAAACTGGTAGAGTTAACCCTTACTGATACGATAAATAGGTATTCAGCTTTGATTGATAAACCATAAAAAAGTAACACCTAACTGAATGGGTACTATAAGCACCTTGACCCGTTAGATTATTTTAAATGTTTAAAATGGAACGCGAAAGTCTTAATATTTATATAAGCACAAGGTGCTTATATACAGTTGGGCAGTTTTACTACGATTGCTTCACGATGCATAAAATACTGAACAAAATATTTAGTAAAAATTTCATAACTAGTCTTAAATAATACTTAAAATTAAATACTATTTGCTGCAATCACTAATAAATACGTATGGAATTGAAAGTTACTCAATTCACCCACCACATTATCACATTCACCCAGCACGCAAGAAACGCAAACTTATCATTACTCAGCACGATGATGACAGTAGAAGCATCACAAGAAGCGAACAGTATGCACTGCTCATTATGTAAATCCGTGCTTACATGTGATGAATCAAAATCCGCTAAATATGTAGCAGGTATTAATTAATTATAAGACGTCACGGCCGAAGAACATTTTATTACACCTGTACGGGTCTGTTTGCACGGCGCCCGCGCGCCCCGCGGCAGCGATCCATAATCCGTCGAAACAAATCCACTTAATTTATAATTAGCGGAGACATAATATATGTATAGTGGGAATTAATAATTATGATGAATAATTGTCTAAATATTATAATGAGTTCGCCATTTTCAATTATCCGGTGTGCGATAATGAGCTCCCATAATAATTTGCTTCTCAAGCGCGCCGGGTTCCGCTCCGAATGCGTCGCGCGCACACACACGCAGGCGCACACACTCGCACGCCCGCCGCATGCACACGCGTGCGCACACGCAGCGCGTTATTAGGCTTATTTTTAGAAATGCTAATTAATGATATACGCTTGTTGTTAATTATTAATCTCGGCCACGCACCGCTCGCACGCGGCGCTGCGCCCGCGCACGCTGCACTGATGCACTGCTGCGACCAGACCCAGGCCGGCTACGTTCAGTGCATAAAGTTCAATTAAACGATTAACAATAATTGACATGTTTTTAGTCAAGCGAAAAATGTGAAAAGTCACTGTCAAAGTTTTTTCTGTCAATGTTCCTTATTTACAATGACTATTTATCAATATGAAATGATTTGAACACAACTACAAAATAATACACAAAGTTTACCAACAAAAATCGTATTCATAAACTTTTTGTGGACAGTGGCGATTCACACACACTCAACATATTTATATTAATCCTAATATTAAACCAAATTATCATAATATAATTGGAAGGTTGTTTGTAAAAAAACAATTCGTTACACATCGAGCGAGCACGGCGCAGTCTCGCGTCTAGCCGAACATGCAAATTACTAGAATGAAATTTTAATGAGACATAATTATTAGACATTTATTTCCGTTCGTTTTTGCCGACGCACATTAAGCACGACGAATAGCCTCATAATCTATGTAGCTAGAGTGCCTGATAAACAGGTTGTTGAAAATACGATCCATTTCAGTAACAATAAATCCCTACTAATATGTATTATAAATGCGAAAGTAACTCTGTCTGTCTGTCTGTCTGTGTGTCTGTTACGCTTTCCTGCTTAAACCTCTCAACTGATTTCGATGAAATTTGGTATAGGTATACGTTGAATCTCAAGAACGGACATAGGCTTCTTTTTATTAGAAAATAAGGGGGGGAGGGGGGTAATACCACCTTTGGAAGTTTATATGGAAAAATGATTATTTTTGAAGTTAGAGATATGAAATTTGGCACAAATATAGCTCGAAACTTGGATTAAAATATAGACTACTTTTTGTTTCGAATATTAGGGGAGAAAGGGGTAAAACCGACCATAAAAGGATGTAATCCACGCGAACGAAGTCGCGGGCACAGCTAGTAATGTATAATCCGCTCATTTGCAAAGGTTGAATTTTTAAAACTAGAAAAATGTCAACTCCGCAATTCCGTTATCCCATTGTAAAGTATTACACCTCTTCTAGTCTTTATTAAAATATGACTCATATATTTTTTTGGTGAAAATAAAAGGCTGAATAAAAACAGAGCAAAAACTATGCAACTAGCTGATCGTTATATTTGTATACTGAGAAGGGATACCGTAAAGTCATTCCTTAATCGCTTTTGAGCTTACACTTGACTGATTGTGATGATGTAAGTTTGCTACATAAATTTTAATTTAATTGTTTTTCTACAGCCATTTTAGATCTTTTTTTAACAAAAAAAATTTAACACATTCGAGTTCTACAACGAATATTTTTTCACGGTCAGACGTAATAATACGACTTGAGTATAGGAAAGGCAAATTAGTTACTAGAAGCGAGCGGGCCGGTGACAACCGCCGCCGATAATGACTTTATAATATGTACGTTGCCTAACTAACCGCGGCGCTGATTAATTGAGCGTGTAACAAAATAGGATAATACAGAGGCGCTAGCTGCGCCCGCGCACCACTCGTTAGACGCGTCCCCTCCTCAAACAACTTTGTAACGCGTAATTGAGACGTTTTCTTAGAAATACAACGCTAATCATATTTTGAATGTGTGAATGAGCACGCCTATCTACTAAAACAGGATACGCCAAAAACGAATCCCTACATAGTATAAAACAAAGTTGCTTCTTTTGTATGGCCCTATGTATGCTTAGATCTTTTAAACTACGCAAAATATTTTGATTTGGTTTAGTTTTTTTATTATATAAATGGTGTGATTAAAAAAAGGTTTGAGTTGCGATATAGAATAGAAAAGTCAACATTTCAAAGTACATATTTGCAGTGCATCAATGCAAATCCCGTGGTCGCACGAATCTTAATTGTAGTTGACTTTTTATATTCCGTTGCAGATTAATGAAAATTCTAGTGGTAATGAAGCTTCAGACATAAGGTTATACAGAAAGATTACAATACTAGAAAATAAATATAATTGTAATGAATGCAAGTATGTTTCTTTTTATATTGCACTTCAAGATTGACCTCATCCCACCTGATGTTAAGTGGTAATGAGATCCTAGCATAAGGGCGGCATGTACAGCATAATTAAGCTGAATATACACACGCTTTGCACTTACTGTAAACCCAGTATGCAGCATATCATGTCAGATCAGAGTGGGACGAGGCAAGTTCACCGCTAGAGGCGGTGTGTGCGTGCGTGCGACGCGCCGGCAGATATGGCGACGCGATAGTGTAACGAGGCGGAAGCGGGGGCGCGGGCGCGTTGACACCGCCCGCTGCCTGCGCGCGCGCAACTAACCTCATGGAATGGAATCCTACGCGCTTACTGAATCACTGCCCATTTGGCTGCTCTGGAGAATAAACACTCCTCCTCATTTTAGAAAACAGACCTGATTTAACCCTCGTCTAAAAAATCGAACATATTAAAAAACCTCATTTGTTCTTATCGATAACACGAATATTTTATTTTTTCTTGTGACCATACTTACTTCCATTTTCTTCCTGCGTCTGACGGTCAGAATAATGCAAGGTGCATGCGCATGAAAAAACTTAAACTTTAATATAGTTGGTTAACGTTTCATTAGTGCAGCTTCTCCAAAGCTTCCATCGACGCTTAATTTCTAAATAGCAGTCCACTAGTTGTAGATAGAAAAGAGTCCAATATCTATGAAAATGGATCGGCGATAAAGACCTGCACTTGATATCATTGCCACGCAAGATTTCATTTTTTACCACTAAATTGCCTAATCCTATTGGAATAATTATATACTCAACAAAACTCAATGAGTATAATCTATCTATCATCAAAAAAGAGTTATATTTAAGATAACATATTCAAACTTCTTCTTTTTCTTGGTTCTCAGTCCGAATCCTAACACATGACCATGTTTTATGTATACATATCCCATCAGATCAGTGTTAATCTACTACAAAGCATCAGTTCACGCAGCTGTACACTGTAAGCACATTTCCAGTGTCGGAGCGCTTGGTATCGCGCGGCAGCAGCCGGTCAGTTTATCTAGCGCGCGCCAGCGCTCCCTGCGAATTCCCGGCCCACTGTTTATTCCGCTTATCTGAATTTTAAATTCACTCCCTCGCCCCCCGCCCCCGCGCGCCTGCCCGCCCGAATTCCTAGCGGTCCCGCCAATCCACCCGTAAAAACCCAATCAACTGGCTATTTTTGCAATGCACGCCGGCATTTGACACACGATTTCACTTTCCACAGAAAGGGCGCTCGCATTATGATGCGACGTTGTCTTTTTGGCGAATTTCTCAGTTTTATGCGCGTCAGTTTTGAATTTATTATTAGCGTTCGACTTTCAAATGGCATCCTTTGGATGAGACGGTCGACAAAAAACCAAACAATTTATTTAAATTTAGTTCATATCAGATACAGTATGTTTCAGGGTATTTTTAGTGGTATACAACATACCTGTTGGTCAACCTGCCGACTGAAAAATCAATTTGTAATTAATTTCTATAAATACTCTACATTACCATGTAGCTTTTATCTTTCAACAAACAAAACTATACTAACTACCAAGAAACCTAATAAAAAAAGTGCGGAGATTTTTTGGTTGAAGTTTTTTTTCTAAAATATACAAACCGAAGAATTCGAGCTTATCAGGAAGCTACTCGATACATTCACATCGGATTCCCAGCGATTTAGACGGAACTTTTCTCAATAAGATAATTTAATAAAAAGTGTTGTGGTAATGAAGACGCGTGGCTGGTCGGCGCTGTCGGGCCGTGCGTGGCGCGTAATGGCGCGCGTGTGACGCCGCCGTTCCCAGAAGCTGGACCAATTTGTTCGTCATGTGATTTAATATTCAGGTGCGTGGCGTGGGAACAGACGGGCCTCCACCGGCCTGCGAGGCGCCGCTCGTCTTCGGCGGATCCTTCAGCATTCGTCTAGTTATGTCATTACGCCATGTCATCGTCACACGTAGCCGCTAGATCATCACCCAACAAATAATCACTTTTCTATTAGTTCAAAATGATAAAATGCATCAAACTGATACTATCAAAAGTTTGGCACAAGCAAAATTTAAAGCAAAAGGCATTACTTTCGCGTATCAGAAATCAGAACCAATAAAAATATATTTGAAGCCACTACGGATACTCATAAAACGAAATAGTTCAAATACTGCGCTTCTGCTGGACGTATCGCCCTCAGAGCAACAGTCGGAGCGTGACTCGTTAATTAGCTCAGACAAATGCTCGCATCAATAGTTCCATGCGGTCTCTAGGACACAATATAAACATAGCAGGAGTCCGGAAGTCATGTAGAATCAGGCTCCCATGCGACCTTTCGTTCATTCTGTGGCAGCACTAAGCACTATGCAGAAACTATGATAGTATAATCAGCAACAACTTGCTGTCTACGTAATTAGTTTCTATCCGGACCTTAGATTTGGTTTAAAAATCTACTCACGAAGATATTATTTATTGTAAACGCACTCTTGTAAATGCCATCTTCCTATTCTCGTACAATACTTTTTTTAAATTCTCGTACAAAGCGACAAACATGGTTAATACGGAAGCTTCTTAATATTTTAATTCACACCTATAATATTTATTTGTTAAGAAGGTTCGCGCCGCCGGCTCCCCGGGCACGTCTCGGCGGACACAGACGCGGCCCTAGTTAAAATATTTCTGTTTTTCACCGTTCTCGGGACGCACGCTTTTTGCTCGACTACCTGCGCCTGCGCGTCACAAAGCGATTAGCAAAAAATAATTTTACTATTACGAAATGCGTAGAGTGTATAATTATTGTAGGGTTTCTTTTATTGTTATTATTAATTTAATTACATTTTGTGACATACGTGCAAATTGTTCTCAAAGTTTATTCAGACATAACCTAATGTCTTACTAAGCTTAACAGGTTGACTCTTATGAAGATTAAAATAAACATTTAAAATATTGTTTTCCAAGCGTATTGGGCTAATCATGTGTGCCGACCTACGACATGACCTACAAGTCGACACAAATACAGCGTCAGCAGAATTGGCGTAGTAAACAACGCTCCATACGTAATGCGTGACATCGATATCCTACATCGCGATATCAGAGTTTTCGTCGCCACTAAGTATAAATACAACAAACCAAGAATGGTAGTTGGGCCTTGGTCCCCGAGCAGATAACACCTAGCTCGGCGGAAGTACTTCCACTTTTAGTAAAGAACATACGTTCCTTACATTGGTGACCCCGACTGAGCTGAACATCAGCAGCCTTTGAAGAACGGAGCCTTCGCATCAGGCCATGTCTCCATACCCTCAATAGCCAGCTTAGCCACGACAAGAGCACCGGACCACCTCAGCTGACAAAGCCACCTGGTTCCGGGCCCGTGTAATGAAGCAGGTCATCGCAGCCCTACGACCGAGTCATTGGTCCACACCGGCGTAGCAGCAGCTGCCTCCCTGCAACTACACGCATCGGGCACGTGCTTGGACTCCAAAGGGGGGGAGTACTGTGCCGACCTACGACATGACCTACAAGTCGACACAAATACAGCGTCAGCAGAATTGGCGTAGTAAACAACGCTCCATACGTAATGCGTGACATCGATATCCTACATCGCGATATCAGAGTTTTCGTCGCCACTAAGTATAAATACAACAAACCAAGAATGGTAGTTGGGCCTTGGTCCCCGAGCAGATAACACCTAGCTCGGCGGAAGTACTTCCACTTTTAGTAAAGAACATACGTTCCTTACACATGGTTCATAGTTTATTTATAAATTTAACGTAAATGCAAAACATGCAAGCTATAATTAACATTCACGTAAATCGATTTTAAATGAAAGAGCTAATCATTCATACACGTGACCATTTATTGAATTAACAGTTACACTGAAAAATACTGTCCATTAGTCTAAATAGTTTAATACGTCGAAATAATCAAAATCCATTGAAGCAGAAAACAAACAAAATGTAACTTGTTTCGTGTGTGGAGGTGGTCAAGAGTGGCGCGGTGCGTGAGGGCTGCGCCGGCGCCGCAATTACACGCATCCGCTCGGCCCTGCCACTTACGCGATGCTAATTTCGTTGACAACTTCGGATCTTACTTCTGAATGTTAACAATTGCCCTAATGTGTTTGACATGATACGACAGGTCAAGGCTGTTTTCCATTTCAAGATTTAAATTACCGAAATAAAAAATATGATTTGTCATACATTTACACAAGGGTGAATCACTTTTTCAAGGAAGCCTTAACGGTATTATGATTATTAAAACGCAGATAAGACTTACACTTAACAAATATAAACATGACGTATTTTATTTCTGTTTATTACAAATTCAATCATGGTGTAATATTAACTTAAATAAATTTCTGGCATATTTTAAGACTGAGGAGCGTGTTATGTATACAAGAAAGTAGCCGTTCTGAACAACAACAGTCCGTTTCAGCTAATCACACTTACATGTCTACCCTTAAGCCTCAAACGGGTTTACAACTGCGCTGAGTGGGTAGTTTATTAAAGTATTGATAGTGATGAATTCCGATATTAAAATCAAAGTTTGCCTTTCACAGAGCAATAAAAGCAGCAGGCGTAATGAGAAAGATGAATAATTAAACCGCGTATAAAATAATTACGAGCGCGGGAGTATCGTTGCACGGGTCGGTGGGGGTCGGTGCAGGGGGGGGCGCGGGGGTCCGAGCGGGGGTCCATTAGCCGCGTGCGCCGCGGGGTCCGCACGACGCGCGCCCCGCGGCGCGGCCGGTGCGCGGCGAGCCCTGTTGCATGCAAATGTTGCGCAGTGCGTGCAACACACGACATAACTAGACAGTGAAACAGAGCCTGGTAAAGTGTAACAAATCTTTCAAAAATAAAGGAAAGTTTTAATCTATATTTTCATTCAAACTGATTTTTATTCAAATTGCCCACCAAGCTAAGCGCGTATGAGCTAATTAACTTAAGCAATTGTAATTGACAATGAAGCGAGCCAGAGCGTGGCCTCCATAAGAGTAAATAAAATCGGACAGTCAACTTTCTTCGCTAATAAACATAGCCGGTAATTTATTTGGAATATGATTCGGATTTAGGTAACGGATATTTATTTGGAATATAATATTACAGTAGAAATCGTGAAAACCATTATACCTCCACAACAATATCATAAGAATGAAACTTCAAATTTTACCTTCAATTTTGGTTTGTATTCATTTTGACGATGCATAAGTGTTACTTGTAACCAACATGAATAAATGAATTGATTATTATGATTATTATGATTACCTAATCAGTCGATTATGACGTTCAATGGGCTGTGCCTGTACTACTGTTATCTCCTACACTGTGGCTCTGATGCCGCAAATTGAGTTTCGTCGGTGGCAGAAGCAGAACTCCTGCTTCGCCGTGATTTATTGAATTGTACCCGCTCGGTATTCGTCTAGTCGCAGCGCGCCCGTAAATACCACGATACCTCTTACATTAATAAACCAGAGCGAACTACAAGAATGGACCAATGTTAATGGCACTTCCGGCTTTCACCGGGACCATCCTGAACATAACCGATACCGGAGATATAACAAGAGCAACTCCAGGTTATCTAAATAACCTCTTGCCCGGGTGTGCTTATCAAAATGGAAAGAATTATACTCTGAAAAAAATACCTAACGAGAACCCTATACATACAGGCATACCACAACACATTTTATTCGAGCAACCTTCCGAAGTTGGCACTGTTATTTAATTTTCCATTTTCCGTTTAAAGAAAAGTCTTAAACTTGAACAATATTTTTAAACATTGCATGCGTTAGATGAGCACTGGTGAAATTTCTTACAATATTTACAACATAAATCTTCATATGGAAACCGTTCGCTGTCCCACAGCTGCGCAGGCTACGCACGCTATACACTTTTAAGTGGTCTACTCGAACAAATAAACTGTGCTTTGTGAGTGAGTGAGGAAAGTACCAGATGTTATGATACACGGGATAAGATTTGACGACGACACGATGTCGTTAGTCTCGGGAATTAAGTACTCAGACATAAATGCTTGGGTTCGATTCCCGAGTCGAGCAAAGTATGTTTCGGATTTTTCGTATATAACTCATTTTGGCGATCACTAATCAACATGTATCTAATGACAGAGCTCTACTTCTACAGTGTGATAACGAATAGACGCATTTTACTTTGAACAACGACCAATAAATCCGATCTCATTTCATTAATTCAACGCTAATGTTCCAAATGAATTCTAAAAGTATCGCAAAGCGCATTGCATCAGTCGCGCGATAGTTTATTAACGCTCATATTGATCGATGACATTTGGCGGTGATTAGCTGTTCGGCAACCGATCGGCTTCACCGTGCAGACAGAATACTCAAGTATTTACCACTATAAATTAATATGCAGTACAGTAGATAGGAAAATAGTCTGCACAACATATGTGTTTGTTTGGTGTTATCCAAGAATTGACTCAACAGTGGTGGCCAATAACCTAATAAATGCTTTTTAGGCACAATCGAGTCTAAAGCAAGTTTAAGGTACTTGACAAATGCACGTCACCAAATTTACTCTACAAATAACACATAAAAGCCAATAAAACGAATTGACTATGCTTTCCTTTCCTACATGGTATTCTACTATGATACGTAAAATCTTTTGTAAAGCCTGCATTCATTATGATATTTTCTATCGTAGTATATGTATATGTATAATAATTTAGAATACTTTAGAATTTAGTATTTATCTACTACAGTAGAATATAGTACCATTTTTCCATCGAAAATATTGTTTTCTAGCAATAGGACCGCCTTAATTGAAATTTTAAATATCTGTAACTTGTAGGTGTATGCAATAAAGTGTATCTATTTATCTAATAAAATATTGCCACCCGAGACTGGCAGAACGCGTCTCCGTATTTGTTTTCTAGTTTCTAGACTGTACCATTATGGACAGTGTATCAGTTCCGTGGCCCGACGGCTTTACGCGGTACTCATCAACCATTAATGCCGCACGTGTGCGCGCCGCCTTAAAGTTTCACGAGGACTAAATTAAGCCGGGAATCATTACCAATATTGAACATGCAAGAGAATATTTGATGCCTGTCGTTGACTCGCATCAAAATATTTAGTTTTTGTTACAATCAATAATTGATTCAATTCAAATGTGAAAAATCTTTATAAAGAATACGCATTTTGGTCAATTCTATCTTTTAATTGGGATGACGTTCTGACCCTAGCAGTTTAAAGTTTGTTTGTTCTGTTGAATTTTCTTAAAGTAAGAAAGACATCTCCTGAACTTGAGGGTTTTTAGAAATTTGAATAAAGAGGGCCTTTTTACATTTGACTAAACATGATAACTCAGAACCCTTGTATCTCATGAAAATAGAGTTATTATAAATAAATAAATAATATTTCGGAATAAAAAAATCTTAAGTGTTATTCTTATATCTAATTGGTCTAGCGACAAAACATGGTCTAAATACATTGAATACCTTTTGCGTGTAAAAGGACCAATCATCTATACAAGTACCTATGCAAACTTTTACGTTTAGTAGGAAATAGCTCAATGATATAAATGTTTTTTATTTAGACCACCTCTAACGCTTTTCGTATAAGTGCCGGCATTACTCGTTATATCCATACGCAGCAGCCCTAACATCACTAATTACTCGTTCGCATTCAAATTATCGCTCTTCTAAGCGCTAATCCGCGGCATTGTTCCCGTAAACAATCACTTCCCATCACCACTCGGCATAAACAAACCCCCAGTACGTGACAATATATCGTATTCTCGAGCGATTGAGTTCGTTTTGGCTTGGTGCGTAACGGGTAGTTTTTACTATTGTGTCGTAACGTAATTGCCTGCGCGGGCGCAGCGCTCATTAGGCGCGCTGACGTCAGCAGCGATCGACCCGCGCGTAAAGCACGCGTTTGACTGCACCACACACGGGCGCACACAAAGAGACGACCTAATCAGAGGTCCGACATACAAAATTAGTGGAGTACTGTTACAGACTGGATTCATCTCGCCGATTGTTTGGAATTCTGACATCTATATTATGACAAAAGCACGTCAGACACACACTAAAGACTTCGCACCGCCCTAACGTCGTGCACATAAGAACTATTTTCGAACCGCAAGTGTTTAGCTTGAATGCTGTCGTCCGTACAACGTGCTTACATTAATGTACTGTAAGAAGACAATATTTGACTGGGCCATGATTAGTGCTCCTACCTGCGACCCAAGGGTTCTGGGTTCGATTCCCACCGACGAGTCATTCATGTGATGAATGTTTGTGCACGTTCCGGGTCCAGTGTATACAAATATTATTTAAGTATGTTTTGTAATATTGCGGTTATAGAAACCAGAACCAACGGTGGTTTCTATAACTTAAATGCTAAAGTTATTTTGCGATTAGGTCAATGTAAGAGTGGTCGTCTTAGAGTCCTTTAATATAACGAGCAACAGGCAATATACAATTAATGAATTTTTATCATTGCTATATTCGATTAATATGTATGTTAATACATATAAGTAAACCTACCTCTTGAATTAGTATTGGAAAAACCGCCTCGAAATACGTTGCGTAGTTTTAAAGATGAAAACATATTATGGTCATGGCTGGTCATGCAGGGACAGGTGGACAGCGGGGAGCTTCTTTGTTTTTATCCTATGTAGTGATAATTACTTACGCAAACCTTTAAAAATACAAAGTTTTCTTTAAAATTGTTCGAACCGTCCATCATTTGATTTAGTACTTGTATTTCATAAATCATAATGATACAAAAAAGGTTCCGCATATGGAATTGTGACGTCAAATTCGACTCACACTTGACTAGATTTATTTTTCACACTGTAACAGTATCTTAGACTAACAAAAAACTTAAACAAAGATATCCTCGCCTTTAATCCGTAGGCCAGTCCTCACAAAGGCGCTGAAATAGATTGGTATCATTTAAAGGCACTTTAATTTTACGTACGGACCCTCCGCCCGGCTCAGGGCGGCTCGGGGCGGCTCGGGAGATAAATGGACTCATTCTATATTAACCAGCTCACCCCTTAGGTCCACTTTAAAGGGAAAACGAATTTCGATATATTATGTAGTTTAGTGGAAAGTATGGCGATTTAAATTCAAATACGTGATAATTTACCCTTATATCAAGATTCTAATTGACCTGGCCGGGAATGAAACCCGGGACTTTTCGCGTTTCAGGCTACACCTCCGATATTATCAAATACAAATTTGTTTTATAATACAGTTTAGTCAAGCACAATCATACGCCCGGCTAAGTAATCGATGAAGAAATTTGTTTAACTATAATTGTAGGTCTTGCGTAACTGTCATAGAAATAAACGTGGAATTTCATTTAAGAGAGCGAAGTTTGTGATGTGAATCGAATTAACAAATCATTTTCCGAGAAAATATTTTTGGCCAGGACATTACTCGAACACAATTTCTAAATACATTTCGGTTTCACTTAAAAGCCGTGACGTTTAGAAAAGCGAGCCATTTTGTTTTTTGTGTTTTGTTACGTCACCTTCTTTCTGTAAATGATTTAATTAAACTTAGTAGTTTTAGTTCGGTTTATTTGCTGTTTGAAATAAATAGTAAAAAACTCTTAATTCGTCTGCTATAAATAGTTCTGACAAAAATGAAAAAATGGATCACTCCTACCGTGTTGTGTAAGTTTTGGTCTCGGCTTTAAAGAAAAGCATTTTCTTTTCGTGTGAGACTTTTTATTCTAATAGGATTACATTCATCAGTAATTCTAACTGGAACTTAGCAGAACAATATTTAACAAGAATACTTCAAATGAATCGGCCACTTACATAATTGATCGATTTCAGATTAGATATTTCCGTAGAGAGTAATAATGAGATCCCACAGATTTCCAATAAGTGAGAATTGCATCAACTCAGTTACAACCATTACTAATAGTTTTGAAATAGTATATGATTTGACATATTTAACAACGGGCAATAATTTGTAATGATGCAGAGCAACTCACATTAAGAGCGACAACAGCCTACATTGCCAGCTGGTCTATTTAACCATTTTTTCCACTGTTCATCTGTTGCTAAGATCTCTCTGGAACGTCACCAAAACACATCTCTGTCCTCGTCTCTTTGTTTTACAGCCACTGCCTCCTATTTCGTCAATCCAGCTAGTTGGAGGAGGTCCTACGCTACTTTGCCGTGGTCTCCTCACCAGAGCTATCGGTTTAGTCCCTAGTTATCGGTAGCGCTGTAAATGAGACCAGACCATCTGCTTCTAAAATCACTTCGTAATATGAAGTCTAGCTACCCACGGCTTCACACGGGTGCAAGCAAATACAAATAATTATACATATAAAACTTCCTCATACATCACTCTATCTATCAAAAAAAATCGCATAAAAATCCGTGTCGTAATTTCGAAGATCTAAGCATACATAGGGCGTACAGAAAAAGCGACTTTGTTTTATAATAAGTAGAGGTGACCAAGGTGAATATACTAACAGCCAAACAAATGTACCCAGCAATGACTGTATGACTGTGAATCACATAATATTATTATTTACCTCTTTTAACAAACATGATTCTAATAAGGTCGCGGCCGAGTACGCAGCCGGCGGCGAGTTCTTTGATGCGACGACATGACAGTTCGCTGCAATCATTAACACTGCACTTACTTCCTTCTGCGCTCAGTTAGGTCATCTCAAAGATCGCCTTGAACTAGTACAGTTCAGTCAGGATACTCGATACTTTTATTATCAGGGCTTGACTATCCGAACTAGAATACCAACAACTCGATTTTTCATGTATATCCTTGCTGACTAGTTAATTTGAAATATTTATAATTGGATTAGCAATGCAGACCGCTACTCTACCAAGGAAGGTAGTACAGGGAACAGTTTAATTAGTCTTTATTTATTACAATAATTACTCAAATAAACAATTCAACTAATTTTTGGCACAAAAAGGTACAACCGGTAGACTTAATGATAGGGGCATTCTCTACCAGCCCTTGGGTTATGCATGCAGTGAGTTTTTAAATATTTAATTTAAAAACGAACGAAAATTCTCATTTATAAATACATAAATACAGTTCGGAAATTATAACAGCAAATTGAAATAATACAAAAAATGTTGTATTCAATACAGTAAAATATTTGAAAGCCATTTTGCGTTCACTGCAAAAGAGCAATTCCTAATTGTCTAGTAGGGCAGCACTAGCCGCACTAGTGGCCGGCCGCGGGCCCGCCCGCTGCGCGCGCGCACGCCGCGCGTGTAATCACTCTCCGCCACCGACCGCCTTTTACGGAGCTAGCCCTTGCCTGCAACCTACAGTCTATACGATTACTCGCACGTACTGATTCGGTCTGATACTAAAATTAGTTTCACTCGATTAACGTTCAAAAATAATTGTGTCATTGTAACAATACCAGTAACAGCAAAGACTGAATGACATTAACCACTAAATCTGATTTGTTTTTACGTAGTTTATCCTCCTGCAGCAAAGCTTAGTACGAACTTGAGTTCTTGAGTCTTTAGTTTAATAGGAGGTTCGTTAACTGTGAAGTTCGTTAAGTGTGCTTTAATTGTTCGAAACTTAAATCTCAGTCACTCGCTTGTGCAAATTGAGTGGTTCAATGAACAACTTATAAGATTAAATCTAATAAGTAAATTTGGTCGTATAAATGAACCGCTTAAATCACTTTAAATGCCATAAACCATAATCTTATTTTTAAATCAAATTGTTCGCAGTACTTACATATTTGTTTAATGGGACACGTTTAATGTACAAAAGATATATCAAAAAAATCATCAAGGTAATGCAAGATTTGTAAGTCACATAGCTGTATTTTGTTATGAAAATAGGTTGATTAAGTTCTAATTTCCATTTGGCTAGAACAATAACCTCTATTTAATAATAATTTAAGCTCAAAGTGCGTGATCGAGCCATATTACTATGAAACCTGTGGCAGTAGTATCTTGTTTTATTAACTTTACGTCGCTGAGCCGGGTCAGCGAGACGCATGCGCATCTCATCTCTCAGTGGCTCCAGTGGTGCGTCCAAACAGGTGCAGTGGGTACACCGCGACGTGATTGCGCACAAGACTGCGCGCGCGCATGTGTGCGCGGTGGCGCATGGAGGCGCGGTGACACTGCGCACCGCCCCGCGCACACACGCGGACACACGCGCGCCGCTACCAAGTACCGGTGACAATTTACATACTATGAACCTGTATGGTACAACTACTGTGGCAAGCTGCATTGTGTAGATATCTAACTCTCCGGATTCATTGCTAGTCGCTCGTTCTAAGGCAGTAGTAGTATTTCTAAGTATCGGAATACAAAGACCCACAATTGAAACCGTCGTTATTTGGCAATATTGCGCCATGCAATGAAATAACACACTTATTACACTGCTGTTGCAGATCTACACCCTCATGTGCGGAGATAAAAAACACGAAGCTTTTACGGAAAGAAAAAATGAGAAATTCGAAATTAATCATTGAAAACTCGGCGTAGGTACGTAGTCCAAACTAAATAGGCCAGAAGTCTCGCTGCTGCACCAGCCCCGTATCAGATACATACAGCGATACAATTGGCTAAACCTTAGTGAAATAAAACCTTATCTTTTCTGGCCAGATCTATAACAAAATTGTAAAGACAATATGTTTTCCAGAACATTGTTTTTTTTTCTCACGTCATTGGTTATGTGCAGGAGATTCATCCGATTTTAAGAAATGCTTTTTTTTAATGTTTGATCTCTAATATCACTATCATCAATAGTAAAACATTCCATCAATCGTCCGATTAACATTCATTGACAGTGCCGCGTTAAAGACGTAATAAAAGTTCATAAGAACGATGAGCAATGAATACTTATGGGCTTTTTATGACAATTCGTCTTTAGGAACTCGTCAGTGACAGAATTCTCGAAACATTCATGTCATCAGTTAAACATTACGTGTGTGTAATGATTACATTAATTTAGGACTTTGTTGAACTAAACTTTATTATGTCAAACGTATATTTAAAACTCATGTTCATTCAGTTACTTTCAGATATTAGATGTTCTCATAATATATTTTTTTTCACATATTATGATTTAAATGACCTCTGACTCTGAATATTTATTTGCTTGCAAACTGACTGAATTATCAATCACATTAAAATTTGTGCGTTACAGACGCTGTTTAAGTTCTCAAATACCATTTAAATATCTCGAATTATATTTAAAGCTTTTGGTTTCTTGAACATGAATGACGCGTTAGTTGCATCGCAATATCATGAGGTGTAACTTATTGAAGCTCTTCATTTAAGACAGTCCTTTAGGAGAGGCGTCTTATCTAGAACAAGACGATTATCGAATGCTCATCACGAAGTTCGTTTCTTACAATTTTCTTTTCGGTTGTTAAATTACAAGACACAGATAAGAGCCGTGATTGTAATGCAATCTGCTCGCCGGACGGGTGCCGGCCACTTTTGAGCATAACAATGTGTCTCAGGTCGATGACCCCGATCCGATTAATAAATTAAGATAACAAATTAAAGCGGCCGCGGACAATCGGCTTTGTCTAGCGCCGACACTGCGCCTTTGTTACTTCTTACTCAGACCAGAGCTTTTTACCTTTAAACAACTTCCACGCGTTTTTTGTTTGCTTTTGCGAATTATTTGAACTTCATTACTCTTCTCTGCGTACTTTGATCGGGCAGTGACCTTGCTTTAGAACGGACAACTGTCCGTTTGGAATTAGCTACGTATTCATATTAATTACCTTAATAGCAGAGCTTAGAGAGAGACTTGAATGATTTTTTAAACAATGGTTTAACTTGTAATGTCAATGTTTTGGAAAGTCAAAGCAAGAACGCTTCCTGTATCATACTGTGAAATAAAGGAAAATGTATTTCTAAACAAGGTTTATTTTATAATACGCCTTTAAATAACCTTAGCGGTGTGACGCACGCTTATTGTCCGCGTTTTTCCACATTTTCCACTGAGTATTCACTCGTATTGGTTGCACCGTGATATTATTATAGTCTTTTTTTCCTTCCTCTATAAATGGACTGTTCTGCACAAATATATTTTTCAATTCGAACCAGTAGTTCTTGAGATTAGCGCGTTAAAAAAAACATACTCTCCAGCATTGTAATATTAGGATAGGTTACTTTTTAACATACAAATGTAGATTACAACTACGCTTGACAAATCTAAAACAAATAATACTTGACACAAGCATTCGTATTAATTACACGTTACTTGTTTTAGAACCACTATCTCCGTTGTTCATACTCTAAATCTCGTATCAACGAGTGTGATGTGTTCATCTGGTACAGTTGAATGAAGTCTTAGCATCATTAGACAAACAAAGCTAATAGGATCTGTTGCGACATGTGCGCGGCGGCGGCTGGTGATCCATTAGTTTGGGCATTGTGTTGTCAGGCGCACGCGCCGACGCGTCGACGACGATGCGTATCACGCCTGCGCCGGAGTCGCATGCTCCGGACCAAACAAAACATGAACTGGCACTACGGAAGACCACAGTGGTGCAGTGGCTAAGGTAGGTGCCGCATGCGCGAAAGGACCCGGTTTTATTCTTGATCAGGTTAATTTATGTAACGAACTTTTTTTATCTATTTGCAATAAAGCCCAGACCGCTTTCTCGGTTGAGCCCCTAGTTAGTGTTCACCTTAGTTTGAGACTAGTAGATTAGTGTGAAAATCTTTTTTATATATTTTTCATGCGCCTTAATAAAGTCATCGATTTTTTATAATCTTTATACTTTGTCTCACACCACAGACTAAATCATGTTGTCTTTTGTTATTTTTACACGGACATCCGTACTGGTCTACGGGAGGGTATAGTTTACTCAAGGTACCAGTTACGTAGCTCACTTTCACAGTGTGAGTAATAAGTAACCGTAAATTATGTCACATTGGATGCTGACTTAATTTTTGGAAAATTTTAAGATTGGTATGGTGAAATATCTATCGGTTTTAAAACACATGTAACTGGCGAGATGGAAACTTGAATAGGAAAACAATAATCCCGGACGGCTTTGTACCGTGTTTCAATGTATGTTTTAATGATGATGAAAACCATTATGATTGAATGACAGACATATAACCGTGTGATTGAAAGTAATTAGTATTGATTCTATAAATAATTCACCAGTTCACGTACCTATACGTACGAAACTTGGGGCTCGATCTGATCCGCCAGCGAGCCCGCCGCGATGCTATCTGCGCGCGCGCACGCAAATGGCCACTAAATAATAACTGGGCTGCGCCTACCTGGACCTGCGTGGGTGACATTTTTTTCTTCCTGCCTTCGCACACTTATTGTAGCAGTTCGTTCATAAGGTGTCAAATTAATTCGCAATTTTTTTTAAAGTTCCTTAATTTAGCCGTCTGGTTTTTATTCGTATGCCCTAAAACAAAGATTTAATTCAAGTACTCGTTTTTTCCAAAATTATGCACAGCTTGTCGCAAATTGTGTTACTTATTCTTACAAAATGGCTTCCAACACACTATTTAAATAACAAAGTTTAGGTTTCAAATAGTCATCAAGTATGTTTAATTCTAATAATGCAAATTTCTAGGAAATCCTATAAATTTGCATGTTGGAGTCGGACATTGAGTTATCCCTGGAGCAGCAGCGCCAGAGTCCCTCTGGACGCGGGCGGCCGCGCAGGCACAGCTCCGCGGGCAGCGCTCGACAGTAATTGATTGACGCGGCATCCGCGCCGCGGCTCGCACAAAGCGGATAATATCTTCATAAATCGATATTTCCTCCGCTAATAAAGCGATATTAATTATCTAGTATTCAAATCTTGGATGTTGGGCATTCGTGCGCGCTCGTGACCGGCTCGCCCCCCCGCCCCCACACCCCCACACACCCGCGGTCGTCGCCCGCTCGATTATTCGACTCGTGCGATCGACGATCATGATTCGATTACCGAGTCGTCAGCGCGGGCGCACAATGCTGCCGGACCGAGCGCCGCTTACTGCACCGGGTACCTACGGTTTAGGCACGATCCCGTTCCGCTGCACACAATCACCTCTGTTCCCTATTTTACGAGTTATTTTCGTTCAAAAGGTTTAGTAGCTGATCCAATATTTTTTCAATTTAGTTTTCCTATTATTATTTCACGTATCACTTAGTAGTGATGTGTACTGATACAAGATAATGCACACGATGTCCATAGGTACCTATCGTATATAATTCCTTGAAATGATGGCTGATATGACCAGAGGAATCACAGCCACGTTTCCAGAAACCCAGTAAATCCTGACCCAGCAAGACTAACATTTTGGTTTTTTTTTTCAATGCCAAGTTCTCATTAAATTAAATTAAATATTGAACACCATCACATACATTGCTCCTATTCTGTGTTAATTAGCTTAAGTACTTGTGTTACAGAAATCCAAAACAACGACGGTACCACAACACCCAGACCCAAGACAATATAGAAAAATCGTCCCATATTGACCCGCCGTGGGATCGAACCCCGAACCTCGGAGATAACGCGAAGCCAAAGTTCGGCTCGCTCTCCTCTCGGCTACGGAGCTCGTCAAATATCTAAAACCATACTTATTGAATTTACAGTGAGATGTGTGAATCATGATATAATATTGTTTAAATTAGCCCTTTATCGCACAGAATCGGTAAAATCTGAGCAACAAAAGGTAATCTAGTAACGAGTCGCAGCTCCGGCTCCGCGGCGCAATGGACGGCGGTCGTGAGGCCGGCGCGCGCGCAGCGCAGCAACACTCGGGAGAAGTCGTTGTCTGCGCACTCGCATTTACAGTGAACGAACTTAATTTTAAATGTTTACGTATTACCACTCTGGTATATCATTTTTATTATCGACTACCGTATGAGGTATTATTTCTGATACATATCGTAGTAAGAAGAATAATGTTTTCATTCATTTTTATTATGGTACTAGCGGCCGCCCGCGACTTCGTCCGCGTGGTTTTCGGTTTCCATACAAACTTTCATAATAGTTGCATCGTGATGTTATGTACCCTAAAGCCTTCCTCGATAAATGGTCTATTCAACACAAAAAGAATTTTTCAATTCGAACCAGTCGTTCCTGAGATTAGCGCGTTCAAACAAACAAACAAACAAACTCTGCAGCTTTATAATATTAGTATAGATTACGTTTTTCGTTCTATCGTTATATCTAAATTAGGCAGGACAGAATTGCACAATTTTGGCAATGATCATATCTTAACGCAGTTATTATGGAGTATTAACAGCACAATCTTTTAAATTTGCATGACGCAATAAAACTCTAATTATCGCCTAATATTCGGTTCGGTAACACTTTTACCTTGTAATTTAGCTTATGTGTCCGGTCGAAGCCACATTCGGCTCATCACTAATAATAATTTAGAATTATATCTAACGAATCAATAGCAGAGGCGGCGGTCAAAATTAAACGTATTTCGCGTGCGCGAGCGCATCCGGCGCGGGCGTCATTACGCGTGTCAGCGCGCTGCACCGTCACTTGCGACGACATCCCTGGCTCACTTCGCTGCATTCGGTACTTTTGTTTCGAAAAGTGGACATTACATAATTACCTCTGTGCCATCGATGATATTTTATTATTGAAACAATATTTGAGTTAGTTGTCTGAACCAATTGAATTTAAAGTACTTTTGGCAATAGCATAAGTCTGCTTTCTAAAATTGAATTCCATTTCACATGGATTAACCCATTACCTACCTTTTTTAAAAACCAGCATTTCATCAATTAATGTAATACAATTCTTTTGCAGTATTTAACTTAAACATTTAATAATTTGCATTATTTACTTAAATTCAATTATTTATGATCCGTAAAAGAAATACTTCTTTACGCACCAAATTAGTCATTAAAATAATGTTGCCTCACTTACATAACTTAGGTTCAACGCCATGGCATGTTTGCATAAGTCAGTCTGCTTAAATTTAACGAGTACAGATCATTTCCGATGTGATAAGACCGCAATAATGACTATACCAATTTATACGACATCAAATTTTGTATGTGAATTTTCGTAGCAAATGCAATAAATGTGATTTGATTGTGTACTTTGTACCGCCAAACACTAGACATTCGAGCTTCAATGCCTTATTTAACACAAATCATGACGTTTTATATGTGTGATCGGTTGTGTATCTGGTATTCTCCAAGCAACTATCGCGTTTCCATAATCGTCTGGTCGCCATTTTTTGCTTCTCATGCCCGAACGGTATCAATCGCAGTTGTGGATTAACATCGCTCGTCATCGCGGGAGAAAGTACTATAAAATGTCCATCTGCATAATGCGGAGCGGAGTACCACCACACTACACGTTCAACTACGGCTTGGACGCGAACAAGGAATTGGCGGATTGAACTGAATCGATAGGGTCGAGTAGTCAGAGACTCTGACGCCCAGACCAGAAACATCCGGTTTGAATCCCACTAGCGGCAAATGTCAACATTTGTAATCGATATTTAGTATCGTATTTCAACATTCCGTAGTAAACACAGCTTACTTTCGTATTAGATAAATTGGTGCTAAATCTAGAGATCGTCTCGATGATTTATTTATTCACTCGTAAACTACCGATGAAAAATTTTATTTTAATATTTTCCGTCCTCATTTCTGAACTGAGTGATATTTAGATAGTGGCATATTGTCGGCGCACGCACACATGCGCGGACGCACTGCGCTAATTATGGCGATAATGATCTGTGATGCGACTCCGAAGTGCACTACTTCATATTATACGACTCTTCCTCGTAAAAGCTGGGTTTGAGTGAAACAATATACAAATGGGTGCTAAAATAGTAACAGTGTTGTAACACTTCCTGGTATTTATTTTTGAGGTTTATTCAAACCTTACCAAATAACCGGTCTTAAACTTCCATTAGGTATTGTATATTCACCTGCAACATTGGAAGTGTTTGCAATTCTTTCTTGCTTGTATAATAGTACTTAATTGAGTTAAAATATTAATTTACTCGAAAGTTAGGTTGAGGCTAGCTAGGCCGCTGGGTTGAGGTGTATTACTTTGAAATGTTTGATATTTTATTTTAGCGGTTTCAAAGCGTAGTTTTATAAATTAGTGGTACGAACCATCAAGTACGACGTACACGCGAGTCTTTTGCCACAGGGCGTAGACGTGAGCCACGTGTGACTACTTGTAAGCTGATACTGGCCCTATTAGAGCGGATACATTCAACTTCGAAGTATAATGCATGTGTAAGCTCGTATGCCAAAATTACCGTGTACTCGTAAAACAATATACTAATGGCCATAAATCTGTAAAATTTTAACATTTTAGTGGTATATTCTACCACAAAATTACAATTTCTTTTAATTTTTACAACAATTTTGTTAAATTTTTCCTCAATCGAATATTGAGTGCGAGTACAATGGCTCCAGTAATGGCGGCAGCGGCGACACCGTGCGCGCGCGCAGCCGTGCGCGGCACTGACCACCGGCTCTTATTGTACTGCCTCCTGATCTTTTCACCTCTGCCATACTCTTACACCTCTTTTTACCCGTCACTCTGTTATTTAATCCAGCGAATTCAAAAGAAAGGCCAAACGTTCACTTTACTGGAAAATGGAAAATCAATTCTTTGCATTACGTGAAATGTAGAGCGTCTAAGAAATGGTTCTTTGAAAAATAGGCAGTTCGTTTGTTTTGGATTGAGACTACAATCATCAAAGCTTTATGCATTTTGAAATGAATTTCAATTGATGCGAAATGCAACTAAAAGTTGCTAAAACATTAGAACGAATGTTAAGATGGACGACATTATGATAACGCGACTGTATCTGCTGAGTGACGGTACAAGTGCCCATTAGCATTGCTATTCTAATGTCAGTTTGAACTGATATCTGTATGCCAATTGTCATTTATCTCGGTGCTGGTATCAAGCGCGCGGCGGCAGGCGGTAATTAGTGCGACACTCGCGCCATGACGGCACAGATGCACCGTTACCTCACTCTTGGCCAATTATATTATGTTGTACTGCACCTACTGTATATAGAAAATAACATCAACAAAAATCCTAAGATATTTGACTACCTTGGTGGTGCAGCGACAAAGCAGACCCCCGAAGTGCGGAAGTCCCAAGTTCGATTCTCGGTCAGGTTAAAGTCGGGAGAACTTTTCTTAATTGGTTTGGGCCTGGGTGTGCTGAGTTGACCCCTAGCTATTATCCGTCGTCCGGTATTCAAAGTACAGAGGAAAAACTTAAACTGAGATTAGTAGAAGTAGACTTTTGAATGATTCCTTATACTCTTACCTTAATGTTTTGTACCTGCTTGGTTGGTATTGAGATAATAAAATACCATCTTACATCATCAGATAGAAGAAAACCGTTATAACAAACGAAGTAATATGATATTCTCATATTTCCTATTACAAAGCCTTTCAAATTATTATAAAATCCTTTTAATTGATATCAGACGTGTCATAAAAGGTTCTTAATGAATAAAGCGCGGCGGGCAGGTGTGGCGCAGGAAGAGAAACGCGCTGCTCTTAGAGCGCGCGCGACCGACGCGGGCGCAGCCCTGCTCGCAGGTGACCAACCAACTCATAACGTTCAATGTGGCTTTTATATCGGCGGGACTTTTACTGCATAGTTTTCTATTTACCTAATACATAATTTTAAAATATTGCCAACATATAACCTACTCAATCTCTATCACTATGATCAAACATGTAGAATAGTCAAATACTTCTTTATCGTCAAAAACAAAAGTATTTAACGGTCAGCGGCATTCATATTAGCACTTTTTTTTTTTTTTAATTTTATTGGACAACATCACATACATTGCTCTGATTCTATGTTAAGTAGCTAGAGCACTTGTGTTATAGAAATCAGAAACAACGACGGTACCACAACACCCAGACCCGAGACAATACAGAAAAGTTCGTTTCCCATATTGACCCGACCGGGAATCGAACCCGGAACCTCAGAGATGGCGCGACGCCAATGTCCGGCCCGCTCGCCTCTCGGCTACGGAGGTCTTCAAACATTCTCTTTGACATTTAAGTACCTACATTTCTCAATTAAATTCCTTTGAGGTAAATTAAGAAGTAACACAGGTAACATACAAAGTATGGCATTACAAATCCCAACCAAGATACTGCTAAATATTCCAGCGTGGTGACAGATCGTAGAAAAAGTCAGATTTACCTATTTATTCCGTTCAGTATACTGTCCGCCATACATACATTACTGCTTCTAAGTCTTTTATGTACATTTTTCAGTTGATTAATAAATATTTGTCGCATAATTCCTAAAAACTTGTGTTAGTTTTTAGTACTTTAAGCAGTTATACGTTTCTGTGTTCAGTACTTTCCTTGGATGTCATGGGTCGCCATAAAATAATTATGGTTGAATTGGTTCCGCAAAAACAGCCACAATGAGTCCGAGTACGTGCGAAGATATTTTTGAATAAATACCGCGGGTCCTGACCAGTAAATCACGAGCTCCACTAAAAACTGTCCGTCAGGGCTGTGGGGCACCAGCTCGGGGCTGCAGTCGCTTTCAACAGGCAATCATTAAAAATGACTTTAGGCTTAGAATTAAAAAAAATGAACAAAAATTGATTTGTGTTTTACGTCGTTGGATACTTTTTATCCCGAAATAGCGTGAACAAAATCGCAAGTAAAACTAGTGGTTTGTTCAATTGTTTGCCTCATATTATCTTACTTCTTTATATGATGTTTACTTCATGGTTCTGTCCACATTATATCATGGGTTTTGTCATCTCATACATATGTTAGGAAGAGTGCCTGGAGAGAGTAGGTACCTATTTCGTTGCTGAAACAAGGTCTGTATGAAATTAGCAAACTGAGCTCATTAATTAACTTCAGCGCGTGTGGTGGCTGGTGTCCAGCCCTGGGCGGCTGTGAGGAGCCGCAAGAAGTGGCACGTGCCGTGGCCCAATATGGCCGCGTTAATTGCCGCTATATGGAGCACGCGGCGATCTTCAGACAGCGGGCGAACTTCAGATACACTTTGTTCTAATTTACCTGCGGTCGGTATTCGTCATTAAAACCTGATGAGAGCGACCAGTTATCGAAAAATCAAATTGGCTCTCTGTGATAACTTAAAATGTATGATACAAAACCTTTGGCTTATACAAAGTATGGTTATATTAGTTCTTATGCCCAAGACATCGTACTTCCATTTTGTATCTCTACCAGTTTTACGTGCAACTAGAAGAATATCCGCATTGGCATGCCTTCCGTTAAGTTCAAACGTAAAAAATCGTTGTTTGGTAAATGTGACGCAATAACGTAAATTATTACAGACATTTGTTTTACCCCCATAAAGTCAAAATCGTATTTTCTCGATTCCGGCTTGTGTTTAATGCTCCGTTGACAGCTGTCAATACAGTTCCCTCCCACTTCACATACATGATAGAGTTAGTATACCTACACCGAACAAATGAACTACATATTACGTTTACATTTCCATATTTTAACTCAATTCATATAATTTAGATTACGCTTCATTTTGTAAAGAGCATTTATAATTGTGCTGCAAAAATCACTAAAACATAATAACAACTGAGCTATTTTATTAAGTCGGCATTTCTAATCAAACCGTCAGACTCAGCCATCGATATACTTGTTGTCACTCTAACAGCCCGCTACATTATATTCTTTCACATATTATATTTCATTTAAGCATTTAATTATTTTAATTACCTAATTAATGAGTGATACCGTTATTTGATGAGTACTCAGCAGTCATTATATCTCTCTAAACAACGTTAATTGTACCTACATTATAATAAAATAAATTATAATGTTAACATTAGTCTACATTTTTATTTTGGCGAAAATAATACATTAGTAACTGTCTCGAGCTGGTAGACCCGGCAAAAACGCATCATTTAGTTGCAAACAGTTGGCAAAAGATTTAACGTGTTTGATTAAAGATATTTGTGTCTACGTGAGGACGTTAAAGGTTTGTAGATAACTACAATCATTAGACCACACCAATACGGTCGGTGAGAATGTTTCTATTAACATAAGATATTTTTGGCTGTCGAGCCCAAGTACCTGCTAGTAAACTGTCGACTACATTTTAAGTGATCCTACGTCCGGGTCGTTTGAAAATATGTCTGGTTGAGTAATTTTGAGCGAGGTGAGGTGGCCGCATCCCGCAGGTATTTATTGGCACAATATTGGGAGGGCGGAGGGTCGAGTGGCGCAAACCTCGTTAGCTGAATATGCACTCCAATCTACGGCGGAATCGAGTTTGCCCCTCGCCGAGTGGCCTTTTAAAGGGCTCGCGACGAGATGTTGATGGATTATTTGTGAAGTGCCCGCCTTTGAAACCTCTCGCGCGTTAAAACGGAGGTAATCTCGGCCCTCGCCCTCCTCCGGCAAACAGCCCGCAGCCTTCGTTTTGTTTACCTAATCATTTTATTGGACCTCCTCCTCCCCTCCCCCGCGCGGCCGCGTACCCCCACCGGGTACACGCGCGCCGCGGCTTGCTGAGCGGCCTGCGACAGATGTCGCAACAACCCTTCGCCGCGCCTCCTGTACTACAAACCGTTATTAGATTTATCGCGAAAAAAACACAACTCCTGAGAAAACTCGATCGCAAGCTGCGTCGTAATTTTTACATTTTTTACCCTAAAAAAACTGTGTCAGAGGGGGCCGGGGAGCGGGGGGGCGACAGGTCCCCGCGTCGCCGAAATCTCTTTTTTAGCGCAAAAACGAAGGAGCGGAACAATGCGTGACCCATTTCCCGCCGTGGGAAGGAATAACGACCGCGTCTCCGGCGTCGCGAACATTTTTGCAATAAAAAATGCATTACCCCACATTTTAAAAATCGTCGTCTCGTAAAAAACGCACCGCGAGCGCATTGTTCGATGGGGATATTGAAATTTCAAAACTCGGAAGGGTGAGATTTATGTGTAAAATAACGGTTTTTTGGTAAAAAGTTGGAATCAGCTGCGTTTGTAAAACACAAAGCTGTCTCGAACAATCGGCCCCGGTGACCGAGTGCGCGCGGGAACCGCGGCGACAGCAAAAACAGAGCCGAGTGCGCGCTCGCCGCGACCTCCGCCCCCGACGACACTCCGCGCGTCACTCTTACACCTACACGCTCATTCAGAACACTCTTCACCTACCGACTGCATATTTTGGATGCATCAATTAATCTCATGCACTTAGCCTACTGAGCAACTACTAAACTAAAAAGTTATTTATTAATATTTTTTAATGACTGAAATTATATTTCTTCATCTAGACACTTCATATCCAGATGCTAGGAAAATATTGTGTTCGTATGGGTTTTAATACAAATTACTAAGATGTTTATTTGTTCAAAATAATATGTTCTCCTAATTAAACCTCTAAATCATTAATTAGGCTTTAAAATATACTTATATCGACACAACAAAGGTCTATAATTAGATATAGAAAGAAATAACAATCATGGAAATGTTTTTGATCCATAAATTTTCGTGAGTTATTTTCAATGTACTGTCTCTACAACCTTCTTAATATTTTTTATGAAATTGTTGTTTTTTGTGCAATTCTATTATTAAAAGAAACAGACTAAAACACATTAAACGCTAATCTGTTTTTCACAGGCTTTAAGAGTTTAATGGTCCTTTACATCGTATATAAATCAGAAATAAAATATATTATAACAGCCACTTGGTCTATGAGACATATCGGTTTTTACACCGACGTAATCCATATTCAAGAGCTCTACATTAGTGATTCTGCAGCTATTGCTCATACTGAAGCCGTGTTTCATGTACTTCGTTTTCTGGCTGTTATTATTACATTAAGCTTTTACGAAAACATATATATCAAATCAGAATATATTCGAAGAATAGAAGTTTAATTAATTTAACATAGACAGAATTCAAACTTCTATATATCCAACAAAAAAAATTACTTTCCTTCGATTTTTCTGGAAAACCATCAACAACTACTGACTGATCATGGTGCCACAATAAGATGTCTCCTTTCCAACAAAAAAACATCAAATTTGATTCATGGACTACGACGTTAACCGTGATCGAACATACGTAAATATATTTTTATGGTCGAATTGTGAAGCGGCTTTTTTCTGGAAGTTGGGCAAAAAATGCGCCCTTAATTGCTCAAATGCGGAAAAAACGTAGAATTTTTTAACATGCTTCTACGGAATCTTCTCAGCGAAAATAACGGGCACCAGCCCAATAGCAACTTACAGTGCATGTCAATATCAGAAATGTTTCAGTTTATTTAAAATTTAATACAATATTAAGCACAACGGTTGGAGTGCGGCGCCGCGGCGCGGGCCTAGGCGCTCATCAATCATCGTACGTTTTAAACCGATCGGTAATTCAATACACTGTCGGAGACGGCAGAAGCCTCTCCCGGGGACGCGTCGCCGCGCGCCCACATTTATTGCCTGCCTTTTATCGACGCTAAATTAGTCATTCCTCTATTTATTACAATACTTTTACTTACATGTTTTTATTTCTCTTTTTCTACGTGAAATGTGCATTCCAACTGTAAAATACTAAATATTATAACATTTAGATTTATGCACAATATATATATATTAAATTTGCGTCTGACTTTTAAAAAGGCATTCGGTCTTATAACGATATAAAAAGTACATAAGACGGACTTTATGCTTAGTAAAGTTCTCTATATGTCAATCCCCCAGATTTAAGTAGAAAATAGCTTGACGGTAAATTATATTTAATACGTTTGTTTTGAAACGTACAGCTAAACGCAATCTATTAAGCCCTAGATTATTAGACATTTGTTTCCAATACACGTCAAGTTTACTCTTGAGTCCGTTTCATGCACATCATAATATATTTTTACAAAATCTAACGGGCCGGGCATTAACTGAATGATCAGTCATGAATAACTTATTTTGCAAAAAATAGAATGCTATAAATTATGTAGACATGTGTCTTTATATGTTTTGAACACGTGCACTACTTGTAGAGTTTACTTTTGGATATAACCACTAACGAAAGGCGTGTACAATGTGCAATAACAGTGCATGGAAAAAACTCTATAAACGTTCTTGAATAATTAACTTTACCCTGGCGATTTATAGTACATATTGTTTACGTTACTAATAGTTCTGTTGCCGTCATTCGCGTGCACGGGGATACGTTGATACTTATTATTATACTAATAGATATACAAAACGGTTTTAAGAATGTGCAACATAAACATAAATTCGTGCAATCAACTTTTAGACCGACATTTGGATGTTACGTTGAACGAAATAATATAATGTGGCACTTAGTATGTGTTGCACTATTTCGCAACGTAGCTATTAGTAAAATTTAATCTTATTACGCGCCTTTAATTTTTATAAGAATCAAAAACGCGTTATTCTAAAAAAAATTAAAGCAATATAGGTTTTATGAAATTATTTCTTTGACGACGCAATTTAGGTATAGTCCTCTTAAAACCGTTTAATATCGTCTGGAAAGTCCATTGCCGGTTTCACAATAGCAACGGAATTGTGAATGGATCCTATTAGGAGCATCCGACGAGAAAATGTATTTTGAGAGGACGTGCTGATTATGCTCTGCGCCAAAATGACAAACAAAACTCTGACTGATTGAAAATAGAGTTTAG
This sequence comes from Glyphodes pyloalis, assembly GCA_037074685.1. NCBI lineage: Eukaryota > Metazoa > Arthropoda > Insecta > Lepidoptera > Crambidae > Glyphodes > Glyphodes pyloalis. The sequence goes on along the minus strand of JAYKKO010000003.1, from coordinate 97,989 downwards.
ATTTTCATTGCATAACCTAGGCAGGTGTCCACCATCGTGTTGTATTCACAAACAGAATTTCAAACGTATTTTCAATCCATTCGAGAATCAGCCCGTGATTGCGATCTAAATGCATCATTATGTCATATCTAATTTTCATTTGATTAAAGAAATAATTGACATCAATCCATAATATGTGAATACCATTTAGTATTAGGTACAATTTACTTTTTTATTATAAGCTTTATGACTGCATTCATGAGGAGAGCATTGTGAAACGGCTGCACGAGTGAAATTACTGGCGCTTTGTCGTCTTAGGCTAGATTCATTAGTCGAAGAGAGCGCAATCGATGTCGCGGGCTCGCTCGTGCGTGGAGCGGTGAGGAGTGCCGCAGGGGGGAGGCGGAGGACGCGAGGGCCTGGCGTATGCAAACGAGCAGGCGGGGCGACGGTGCGCCCCCCCCCCCCCCCCTCCCACGTGCCCCGCGCCTCACCTGCGCGGAAAACGCGTCGCCGCAATCTGTTCCGCGAGATGAAAAGTGAAACGGGAAGGGTGAGACAATGCGCACCGCGCGGCACCCGGCGCGCGCGCACGACCCCCGCGCCCCACCTCCCTCTCCCCCTGGCTCGCCCTAGTAACCCTTCACGCACGTGCGCTGTATGTAGTCGTGTACATACTCCACGCGAAGGGATTGTATTTCACTTTTTAACTAATCGAGAGCTCCAAAAAAAGAAAGTGATTGTTGTAACAGGCGGCGCGACGGTTGCATAGCTACACATTGTTTGCTATTCTTCCGTATCGCAGATTGGGTTTTATTTCCGATTTCGCAAGGGGTAACAAACATCGTCGGAGATTTATATTTTACTTCATGTTCGTAAACCATCTGACATTTGCTACCAAACGTAGTTACATTCACAGGTACAGACTACACGGAAGCATTCAAATCAGAAACTGTGTCGTGCATTAAAATCAGAGAATGTGATTATCAATAATTTACTTCTTTTTGTGGATAAATCAATTTGTAAACTACGTCTATACTCATCCTACATATTTTACACAATTATAACGTTGGTAATAAAACGTTTTTTCGAACAACAGTTATGTTCTTTATAAATTAATTTTCAATTAAAACCCACTATAATAACATTTAAATAAATCTTCGTATCGTTTACCCAATTAGCTACTAACTCGGATTTTAAGTAAACGTAGTGTTACATTCATAAAAAAGTCTAATACATTAATTAGGATAGATAATGGGTACTTTTCTGATTTCGTATCGTTATAATGCCTGTTGAGCATGAAGCAATTATTTAATCGGTAATGAAATGTACATTTTATGGGAGAACGGTAAACATCAAGCGATTTTATTACCTATTAAAACGAATAATATTGCAAGTACAAAAATATCAATGATGTAATGACTTCAATAGGGTGAAGAGCACAAGATTGTGTCTCGGGCAGCGAGCGGCCTGCGCCGGCCAGCGACGTGCAGCGGCCACCAGCCTGTAAGCATGTAAAGAGATCGGAATTCAATTTGATCGGGTGTGCACACAGAATGTGAGCAAACAGGGGCCAGGGCGATATTAAATTTGCGAATTTGTGCGAGCCGGTGCGGCCGAGCGTGAGAGTTTGTTTAAAGCGAAGACGCGCCCTCCAGCGCCCTCTTTGATCTGCGTCGCTGCCGCTGACAAGGGCCGAATACCGCGTACTCGACCGCACGTGACGCACCCACCAGGACACGCCGACCCGCCCGACTACATGTGATCTCAACATATTATCGCCTATTTAATACGCTTTATTGATCGTAATATTCGATCGCTCCACTCTTACGATTATACTTACGTCTCTAAATAGGACGCCAGACGAAGAAAAAATTATGAGCTCACGAGTGGCACCGCGATTGTCCGAATACGTCTCGTTATGTGCACGTACCCCGTTACTAGTAACTTATGACTATCGAAGACCATTAAACGTGATTAAAGCAATTTATAATGTTTATTCGGCCGCGATATAAATTACTAAAGCGGCGATATAACGACCGAGTCTGACTGCCGGAGCGGCCCGCATGAGACACGTGCCGGTTTAAACAGCTCGCTGCCCGGAGCGCAAAATTGTTAAATTAAATAGAGTTAACTGTAGCTAAAGGGTTGCGGCGCGTGGCGCGGATTGTGTCCCTCCCCTCCCCCCGGCGCCCCCAGCCTCCCCCTCACACGCACACACGCCCGCGCAGCTGCGCCGCCTGCGCGCGCGCACACTATTTAACCATCGCCATTTTGCTAATGTGATTTACTCTTTTAGTTCCGAATTCGATTTCGTTTCCGTGACGAAAGAGGTAGATTGATGCCACAAATATTCGGGAGACTTTATTTTTTTCGACTTTCTACGGTTATTACATTCACTTGGCTTGGCCCATTTTATTTTCATGTCTTGGTATAATTGGTCTCTTATTTACCTCTTTTAAATCTTGGTATTTGATTCATTATCTAGGACGAGTATGTGTTTAATGCCACATCTTATTTTTTTTAAGGTACACCAATTACACTTTTGCTACAACATGTCAGTATTAAGGAGAACCAAATGCATTATTGATTAGCAGCCTTTGTTTTAAATTTACATCGGAACTTAACAGGGCTCATCTTGGGGCTGCGGATAAAAACCATCGCAGTCTCATCGTCTGCTGATCGCGCGACGGATAATATGAAAATCGCGCTCTGTACAAGCGTTCAGCCGCTCCTCAGCTCCTTCAGAAAGCAATCTCTTCTTGAAAAATTTTAGAAAACATAATAAGTAAAGTAGGAATCGAGAGGATCGTGCATTAACAGTTTTTAAAGCACATCAGTAGGTACTGCTATTCTTAACGCTGTCGATACCAGTCAATGCCTCCGATAATTAAAAATTAATCCAAACTACTGATGCGATCAAATTCTTTAAATGAGTTTGAAGTATACCTCACGAATTAAGTCATACTATACGATTGCTATCGTATTATTGTATAATCATGTAGGTTATATCTAAAAAAGATAAGCACCTAAGGAGTTTTAGATGTTGGTAAAATTATCAGTCTATTTATTACCGTACCATGAGAAAGAAAACAATAATATTTTAATTTTTAATCATTACACATAACTGCCGCGGCTCATACACTAATTCCCGTTCACCAAAGGAACAGTCTGCGTCATCACACATTCACAAACGACGCTCCCTCGGGAGCGAGCGCTCGTGCGCTGTTTGTGCAGCCAGATTTGTTGATTATTTCCAATCTCCAGCGAGTTGAGGCAATCGAACTGTTGATCAAACTACAATCATAATTTTAAATGAATAACCAACTCAATATTAATGTTCCGAGCAGGGCAGCTCGTGTGACCTTGCTATCCTCAGGGAGTCAAATAGCAAACTAGTATTCTATTATGTTCTCGCGAGGAAGAAAATCTAGCTTTGGTCACAGTATTCAGATGACACTTTAATGTGTAATCACGATAAAATCTGTGCAGTCGAAGGACGCTCGCTTGCTTCACCTACCTACCATACTGGCGAGTCCTCTGTCCATCTTGTGAGGGATCGTGCTACTCTGAATTTTCAAGTCCTGTATCCTTTTTGCATAAATTGGCATATACCAATAACATACATTACACACATTTAGCAAAAATTTACAAATTACAAAAAAAACCTGATTTGAAAAGCAAAATAAATCTACCATTTGAATTGGTTTGGACAGGACTGTCTGCAATGATATGGAAACCAATGAATCACAATATCTAACTTAATTGTAGGTATTTATGTTTGTGAAATGTGTCTTGGATTGTAATCTGTGCTCGCAATTAAACACATTAAAAGATAAGAAAATAAGAACATGTGATGGATAGCACATTAGAGCTGTGCAAATAATCAATCAATGTTTATCATTTAGATTAAAAGTAACTAAAATTAAAATACCTGTCAAAACTCGACATTGACTTATCAACACACTGATTAATAAATTGTTTTGGTAGATTTTAGGAATATAATTTAAATATGGCAGTTTCATAAAATTATATTTTACGACAGAGGTGCGTTAGTATTATATGTAAATGGTTTCAGCATCCCCATTGTCATCAACGAAGTAGGTGCCCGCAATTCTTTATGTCAGGATGGAAATACCATTTAAAATCCGGTCTAATGTGGAACATCATTTATATAAATTCCCCATAATCTTATCAGGGGATGTAAGTATTTTCATCTCGCTGGCCATATTATCGGTAACGAGCGCAACTTATGATTTCAAAAACATTATTTATAATATGTGTAATGTGCCCGGCGCAGGGCGGCGCGCCATTAATCATCGCTTTAAATTAAACCGGCCGATATTGTCACGGCATAATTTACAAACGAGTCATAAATCACGCGCCGTGTGCTAACCCTTGCCGGCTTTACCATACCAACCCTGCCCCCTCCCCCCCCGTCCCCCCTCCGCTCCTCCGGCCCCGCAGCGGCCGCACGCGACACAATCGCTTTTTTACGCTTTATTTCCATACGAGGATAAAGGGTAAAGGGCGAAGGGCGGCCAATCGCGGCGCCGCTGCGCGCATCTACATATCATTTACATACATTTACATGCTGCCGGTGCACCTTATGTGCGCCAGCCCTGATTTCTCACCCCTACCTTTATGTAAAATTTAAATAACCCTTGAATATCTAAACTATTATGTTCAATGGTACTGTTCTGGTGCTTACAATTTCATGTGATGCAATAATTGAAACGTAGACTATCTATTCATCGCGCTATTTTAAATGAAACATAAATGCTAAATTTGTTAATAAAGCGATTGTTGGAAGTAAACCTTTAAACAGCAAACTCAGTTTTAGTATGCTTCTGAATCTGACAACGAATTAACGAAAATTTTTAAATAAAAAAATCGTAAAAAAATACTTATGCAATCAGGAAAAAACGGCGATTTAGCGATTCCAACTTTTTTTCAACGATAAAATAATTCCCCTAGCATAGCTAGTATCTTATAATCCTGAGACAAAGTGTAATAAAAAGCGCGCTGTTAAATCCCCTAAAATAGCAAATGCGAGTCATCAATAATATTCATCGTGTGCATGACAATGCAGCGGGCGACAATGCGCAAGCGCAGCGGCCCCGCGACGAGACGAGTAACGGTCGCTGCTCGAGAGCGAACACTTGAGAATCATTCGCGACACATGCATTGTATGCTACAAAGTGATTTATTCTAATATGACACACATTTAAGATTTCACGGTTTTAAACGTCACCTTGGTGCTATGTGATTCAGAACTAAGTACATTTGCTTCGTAGGGTTGTTGGTATTGACGCTTCATTAACATAGCTGACTTCTAGACAATAGTTAACGAATCAAAGACGTAAAAAGAGTTTTTTTTTTCACTTGTAAATAAAATGTGTTTGACATATATAAAAAAAAATTTGAAAGTAGTGGTTTGCTTAAGAACATTATTATTATAAACAATAATGTTCATGTCATACTTTGAACTCTTATTATGCGAGAAAACACAACAATATCTTTTATTAAAAAAATAAAAAGATGGGGTCAGCATATGCTGCAAACAAATATTTGTTGTGAGAAATTTATTGACTCGCACTACTTCTGACAACTCTTGAACCCTTGTATTATAATGTTTAGCTTTAGTTGAAGTGTAACTGTGAATATGTTATTATTAAAACACTGAAATGTTATAAAACGCACGAAACAAGATGCACGATAACGCAGTCACGAGTGAACTCCGTACTTTTTGTTAATAACACGTTGTGCACTTACAAAGTAAGGTAATGTAATCGGACGGACGCGTGATTGCAAGTTTGTGGCCGCTGATTACAACCCTCAGCGATTGCAGTGATTATTACAAATTCCCATCATTGTAACGACATCATCGTTTAAACAACTGACCGGGGCATACTCATAAAACGTACTTTTCACTTAATCTATGCAAAACTGAATGTCTGGACAGCGTTTACCATACTGTTGATTCTAATAGTAGGCTCACAGGTTCCCATATTTTTTCGTATCTAATATTTCATAAAAAATATTTTCTCATGATGTTTTATTGGTACAGTAACAGTGCCTTCAATCTGGGGTCACGCGAATCTTAAGCAACTATTCTCAAGATTCGCGCGAGCTCATGGAAATGTTATCATTTAAATTGATAAAGGTTTGTACAATGGACACGCGGCTGGGAATTGGTGGAAGTCGAAATAGCTCAAAGAACTGTTAGCCTGGTGAATGAAAGGCTTAATTACATAACATTTCATACTATGTAAATATTTATGAAAAAATACAATAATTATTCACTCTTCTTTTGACACCTCCGTAGTGAAGTGAGCGCGTCCGACTTTGACGTCGTGCGTAGGTTTGAGGTTTCGGGTTAGATTCCTAGTCGAATCAATACAGAAAACTAACTTTTCTCTAAATCTCCGGTCTGGGTGTTAGGGTACCTGCCTTGTTTGACTCAAGAGCTTTAGCTACTTACTAAACAATCAGAGCAGTATAGGTTATATTGTCCAATATTTAAAACCGTTGGGAAGAGGTTGTAGTCTGTGCAAGTCCGACACACGACTCTCTGTTACTTAGCGTCAGAGAGTGCAAAGGCATTCCTCCTATAAACTCGTTTTAAGTTTAATCTTGAAATCATGAAATAGAAAAACTTCATCGTACATACATTATGTTATCATGTCTACCTAGAACTTTATACTACTAAGTAGATAGTATTTTTTTTCTAAAAAACCGTTCTAATTTGGTATATGCAAACCAAATTGCATTATGTTCAGCTGAAACACGTACTGGTCATAAGTTTATGAATTCAGACAGTGGCGTCACGAAGAAGTTTTGGAAACACTGTCCTAATGAATGAGTGATTGTGTTTAATTTGTTTACGTCGCGATTAGCGTTACACGTGGAGCGGCAATTATTTGCATGTCTGTGACGTCGCCGAGAACAATGGCGGCGCGTCGCGTCTGAGCGCGAGCGGGGGGGGGGAGCGGGGGCGGCGCTGATTGCGGCTAATCAATAGTTGCAGCTGCATCGCCCCCGCGCATTGTCTCTGCTCCTCCGGTGCCGGGAGACGCGATTGGCTTCCACTATCTTCTTTTTCATAGACAACGCCTTCTCGAAACGACGCTGGCCATCAATCCGGTCTTTGTCTTATTTCAAAAAGAAACTGACTCTTCGATTTCCCAGACGAAAATTATCTACCTTTTGTGATTGACAAACTAAAAAGTAAGTTCTTTTAGTTAATAATACAGTTGGCTTTTCCTCATTATTTACTAAAATCATTAAGTATATAAAGATCAGTAAAAATCATGATACATTCTAAAGGATCACAGAACATTCATCTTAACTGTTCTGTAGTTGGTTGATAACTTGACAAAAAAACTAACCCTAATCACTCCCGTCCTCCACCCTCTCAATAACGAGTTCAACATTATCGATAACAGAACAGCCCGCTGATGTGCATTGCATTGTACACATTTGACAAGCACCTACGACCAGCACAAACTACAATAATTGCCTCGGATATTTGACTAAGCCGCAGAGTTCTTTGATTCAAATATCAAAAAAAACTTTTCTTCTGCGCGAGCTCAGCACTGCACATGCACATAAGGGACTTATATGTAACAGAACTGATGGAAGTTTAACAGGTTCATTCTTTTCACTCCTTTTCAGGTCCTTATCACTTTTTGTCGTTTATTTTTTATAGCTAAAAACACAAATACCTCAGCCGATAATTGTAGGAATATATTTAATCTTCTGCTTATTGCGATCTACTCAATGAAAATATTTATAAAAACTAGTTTAAAACAGATTGGGGCCTTAATATTTTATGTAGAGTCTTATTTTATATGAATATAGAAGGATTAATCACGAAACTCTTGTATCGGGCGCACCATGTTTAAATTGCACGCGCATTTCACGCGCTTTATGTAGATGAGCGGACTAAACGGCGAATGTGAACAGTTGCCGCTAACGGGATTAGCGAGGGTCACCCTCCCGCCCCCGCGCCGCACTCCCATCCCGGCCCTCCGCCCTCAGCGTCCATTGTTGCGGGCGAATTGAAAATGCAAATAGAGCGCTAATGCAGCCGACCCCTGCCCTGCCCGGGTTAATTGAACGAGCGAGAACGGCCCTTTGCTATTTAAACACTCCACTTTCAAAGGAAAGTTCACATTCACGTAGGTAAAACTTACAAGTGACACCTAGCATATTTTCAAATCAACCCCCAAAATGGTAAATTTCTCCTAAAACTCGTATTAACGAGTTTTAATCATAAACTCATTCACTTCCTACCAAAACTTTGAACTAATTTTAAAAATATAAATTTAAAAAAAAAATTATTGACACCATATTTTATAAAGCAAATTTTAAGTTAACACATCCGTTGTACTACATCCATTAAACTAAACGGGATAGTGTACATCTTAAAAACAATACATCCTAGGATGCCTTTTCTAGCAAGTATGAACCCTTCTTAAGCCCCCATCTTGGTTCAGTCCCTATAATTCAACCATCAACAGTGGCATTATTAACACTGAATAAAAGATTTCCTCTCCGTCCACCTCTAAATATTCGTAAGCCATAAAATATGGTAGCGGTATCGTGTGCAGGTGAGCGAATAGAGGAGCGTCATGCGTCCCGCGGGAGCCGCCGCCGCCGCTACCGCCGCCGCCGCCGCGTCCGGCCTCGCGACTATACGCTGACGGACATAACCACTCTGCGCCCCGATTACGTATGCTTGCAACAATGCAGACTCAATGATAACTCTCCCATCCAAACGCCAAATCATTAAAAACCATAACTTGTTATACTCGTATTAGATCTGTATTGTAAAATCACAAATTGTATTGGACGATAACGCTTATACTATATCTTGCATCAATTTTAATAACGATTCTTATCACAAGGAACGTTTACGTAAATCAAAACCACCTGTATTGTTATGAAACGTGTCCCCGAGAATAAAGAAATGTGATTAGCGTTTTCAAGAAGTTGAAAGCTTGTTAATCGAAATCCGTTCGATAAAAGCTCACTGTGGTCACTGAGATAAAGCTATCAAAATCACGCTACATGTTATTTGTTGGGGCCACAATAAACAGAGTACTAAGACAAATGATAACATCTTATTGTGTCGAGCGCCGTCAGCGCGGCCGGTGATGCGCCGATAAGCGCCGCTGCGAGTCCGTCGCGGCCGCGCCAAGACACCGCCGCACACAATGTAATTACTCGCGATGACTGCACATCTAATACATTTTGAGCATTCACAAAATTGACATTCGCCATTTTTTGTAAAATTTACACTTTCAAATATTTCCTATTCTTACTAACTGATACAAATCACTTTACGTTCAGCTTTTATACTTAAGAATTATAGCAATGGAATAATTTATGTAACGATTAGTTACGACATTAAATTAAAACATAATCATTTACGTTTAAATAAAAAAACCATGAAATAATAGCAAATTCTAATGAAATTTCAACAATACTTACGTATTTACATTACGAAGCAAATTAAAATAATCATCACTTTTGTAATTTCCTTTTAATACGCAATTTTTATTGAGAATATAAAAAAGATAATGGTAAAAAACAATAAAATAATAATTAGCACATAATAACCTTGACGACCTCCGTGGCCGAGAGGCGAGCGTGCCGGACTTTGGCGTCGCGCCATCTCAGAGGTTCCGGGTTCGATCCCCGGTCGGGTCAATGTGGGAAACCAATTTTTCTGTATTGTCTCGGGTCTGGGTGTTGTGGTACCGTCGTTGTTTCTGATTTCTGTAACACAAGTGCTTTAGCTACTTACCACAGAATCAGAGCAATGTATGTGATGTTGTCCAATATTTATTTATATAATAACGTGCAATAGATTTATTGAGGGACATTAAACTAAACTTGCTATTTAAGTGTTATGGCTATGAAATAGTTGTAATTACAACAATAACAACTGTTATGAACTTACATCAGTTTACAAATAAACACGTCACGGGCTACATTAAGTCGCGCCGGCCGCGCCGCAGGCCGCACCTGTCGCCCGACCGGCCGCGGCCGCTGCGGCGCACGTGCTGCCACCGTCAACACTGGCTTTGTGCAGACGATACTTACACTTTACATAGTGGAAAATCCGTTCTAATATTAAAACCGTGGGCTTTGATACCGTACATAATTTCAACTGAATAAAATGGATTTAATGAATAGTAACTTCTATGCCTTTGTAAATTTTGCAAAGATTTTCCGAGACGCGATGGTCTAACAGGGCACGCGTCCGTCGCTAAATAATGTCTACCCTCAATTCCGAAACATGTTGCCCTTTACGACCGCGCCGAGGGCTTCGAAATTATACTTGTTTAGTATTTACAGTAAACAAACAGCATGTGCTCAATCTGTTCATGAAAATGGTGTACAATGTCATTTACAAGACATAATATTAAAATAACCTTCTAAAAATTATAGAGTCAACTAATTATCATATCATATTATTACCACTGCGCTGTAACAAGTTAAAATAGGCATGCAATCAACAGCTTAATTTTTAAAGAAAACGACAAAAACCACTCATTTATTAATTTTATGCAGATAATACTGACGTGTGAATATAATATACATTTTAATAAATATAGAACACTACATTATATTAAATATAAACCGCCATCCATTCACAGGTTACTTAACCAGATCATGTAGAGCTTACTTGGACAACATATGAAATAGAATCAAAACCATAACTATTACAAAGATTTATGACAGGAATTAATAATTAAATATCCACAAATGGTCAGAACGAGCGTAATAAACTGCAATAGGTCCAGAAAGAGCTGGTTATGCAGTGTACGCCCTCAACGGGGTAGTGAACCCTTCGGCGACCCTCGACACCTCATAAAACTCGCGAATATAGAAATCAGTGCTGATAACGCGTCGCGAGAACAAGGGGCGGGCGCCGAGTGCCGGCCGCGCCGAGTGCCGGCCGCGCGCCGGCCCGTAGCGCGCTACGACGCCGCGCACTCACCTACACTTGGCCTTTTGGAAAAGAATCGCAAAATTAATTTTACTAATAAATTATGTATTTTACTTTGATTGTTCTTGAAGAACGTGCTTCTTTTGACATTATAATGATTATTTATTACAAGTTCAACCACCAAGCCAGTATTTTAATTCAAAACATAACAAAACAATTCTGGAGTTCAATTCTAGCTCCGCTGTGTTAATAATACGATATTACCATCATAGCTATTTTGTATAATATGTACATAAGATATCAAATGAAACTTGAAAACTTCACTTATCTTTGTTTAATTCACATAATTTTTAAAACAAATTTAAAATAATAATTAGTGCATAGTGTGTAATTGATTTGTTGGAGGCCATTAAAATAAAACAGTTTATGTTTTATCAACTTTATATTAAGGCGGTATGCCAATAAAGCAGTTAGAATTACAACAATGACAATGTCGTCTAATGCCCGGTTTCAATATTTTACGATTCGTAATGTGTTTAAAATTATAATCTGTTTTTGTTCAACTGACTATGAGTCTGGAACAGTTTTAGCTTACGCCTCGTATATTTTGGTACTGTCCGTTACTAAAACGGATCGTTTATTCGCATTCATCCTGAAAATACTAAAATATCACTAACAATACTATGCGTACTACCAAGGATGTATTTTAATCAAAATTCGGTAATCAAAAATATCGTGGCTTAATTTTACTTACAAATTAATGTAATAAATAATTTGAACTCGATACTTCCGTTTTTCTCTAAAAAAATACGCAGTAATAGTAGTTTTTTTTGAGGTACGATCCTTACGAGTATTTAATTGTGCTTAATTGGACTACAAATAAAACTGAACAATGAGTATTCAACTGAGGGGGCTCAAACTCAAACTCAAATATTTCTTTATTCAAGTAGGTTACATATAACACTTTTGAATCGTCATTGAATACAATGCAAAGTGATTCTACCTCCGGTTCGGAACCTATATCTACCGAGAAGACATCGGTAAGAAACTCAGCAGACCAGTTACAGTATCAGTATCTAACTTATTGCTATGTGTAGCTCACTTTGGACCAAGTCATATAGTTTTGTTTTGATGAGTGATGAAACAATTAAGTACTCAAGTAAGTATTTACTTTCGAGAGGAAAGCTGGAGCAGACCAGTCCCCAAAGGTGGCACCTGTTCACAAGCATGACGTATGTGCCACCCATCCAGGTTAACACCCTAAGTCAAGTTCATCGAATCAAGTCTAACAGAGATGTGAAAACATTTAAATACGTAAGTATTTCCAATGGTTTAAAAGCAAAACCCAATGGTTTAACAGCAATCGTCTTCTATAAATTATTTCAATTAAGAAAGTAATTTATATTAAAAAAGGTGAGTTTTTTTACAGCGTAGTTGATTATTTGTTCACCATTGGAAAAACATTTAAAATAAAAATTTATGTAGATAATAAATTGTTAATGATGTTGTAAAGATAGTTATAAATAAAATATATGAATTCTTCCTAAAAATAAAATTCAATTCTATAAGTAATTTCAATTGCTAAAAATGAGTCTGAAAGAAATTACTAAAATATACTTTGAATGATGCTAAAAGGTTACCTCGGTGAGGTGTAGACCAGTCAGAGGGACGAGTGTGGTCAAATGTCTGTCGCGCGGCCGCCGCGCGTGCTCCGCGTCTGTCTATTAAATATAACATTAAAGGCTGCTCTCGCAGCGCGCGGCGCTCGCTCTTGCGTGACTAAACACTAATTATATTTTAGCCAGATATTATAATTGATTTATTGTGACATTTTTGCCTGCATTCTTTTCACTGACCGTTTTAACTCTACTAGTTCTTATTTGTGCTAATTTCTCTTGTTTTAAAACGAAATTATTTTAATCTCTAATGGGATTTCATAAAAAAAATCTCATTTAAATTGCCGAGACCGCTTTTATTCGCCTTCTTACAGCGTATTCCGTATTGTATTTTTAAGTCCAGACTTAAAAATACAATACATTTTGAATGCAAAACGTTTTTCCCGAAAACCGTTTGGCAAACATTTGCGTAAAACAACACGATAGCGCTTCTGTTTGCGAGTCGACTCTCACAAAGGAGGGCGAATTTCTTATTCAAAGTAGCAATCCGCTGGCCTAAACAAACATGGGCACATTACGTAAATGCATTCGCTGATAACGATGCATGAGAGCTTCAAAGCGCTGCGGCCGCCGCTGCCGAGGCTGGGGGAGTGGGGGGGAGGATGTGGGAGGGGGGAGGTGAGGGTGGAATTAAAGTTTCATCGGTGGCCGGTGTTTGCGCGCATTTCCATCACAAAGATCTCGTCGCGGTCTGCCCGGACCCGCCAAGTGCTCAAAGGTGGAACAGTTAGAAAGACCGGCGGTCGGTCAAATAGCGCCAATCACTTGTGCTACGCGCTGAATCTTAAACAAGTCGGCTGAATCTGCTTTTATAAAATTTATGAATTTCTTTATCGTTTATTAACAGTACATAATTGCCAAATAATCTGTTGTAAGTGTAAAAACATTTGAATCGAATATCTCTCATCTTTTAAACTCTCTTCAGGCCCAGCAATGCATTGGTGCCTCTGGTGTCGCGAATATACTCAGTTGTCGTAATCTTGACTTTACATATCTAGCGGCTTCCCCCTTATTTAGCGCAGTAAATTAATGAAAGTACACAATACTCCGTAATGATTTGAACAATATTTTATTGCCTTAAGTTTACAAAAAATATACCTAATAGATTACTACTTCAATTTAATTTAGAATAGATAAATTACTCAATCGTGATATTTTTCCAAAGAAGAACTATTTTAAAATATTGTGGGAGCAACAATCTCCATAATAAAGGCAGTAGCCCTCTCCGCTCGTGTGGACGCAGGCCGCTGTTCAAAGGTCAGCCTGCATATTGTTACGCGAGAGGACAGTTTACATTGTTATTGATTCACCCGCGCGCGATCAAACGCCAGTACGACTACTACCAAAAACGAAAGGTATCGTATTTGAAGAATAATTGGAAATTCGAGAGTTAAAACGTGGTTTTTGATTTAATTAAGTTATGTTTTATTCTTTTAAAACGCTTTATTCGTCATCAAAGTGAGTAAGTTACAATTATGAGAATAAAAAAATACTATCAGTCATCGGATCCGACATGTTTCGTCGTTAAAGGCTCGTCTCCGGCGCCAGCGCACACACTCGGTGCAAACCGCTTTATGATGTGACTTAAGTGATCAACTGATCAACTGGACCACTTAAAATGTACTGATTATTGTGAATTGTGTTGGCTTTGTGAACTCTGACGTGAAATGTAAGTTGTTCTGACAAGAACAAGAGCATAAGATATAAACAAGGTTCTAAATGATTTCAATATTCAAACAGTAAAAAAAATGAAGTCCAAGAAACTTCACAAACAGACCGTTTCTGTAACTTTCTCTCAAAACAAGGGATAGTAAAGAGATTAATGCTTCTGATAGCTAATTCAAGATGGAGCATTGGGAATTTAAAAAATGGAATTGTTATTCATGCCACACCTTTTAAGCGGTAGAAAACGCAAGTTCGCGTGATTATGCGTGTTTTACTAAAGTTTAAGGCGTTTGTTTTTAGCAGCAGCATTTAATTAAGTACATATTCGGTTGTGATTATTTACACGTGGACAATGGCCCGATGGAGGCGCAGATAGGCGAGCATTCTTTGTCTGATAATAACGCTGTAACGATTCCCGGCACACGCTCCCGACGATTCAAACGAACCTTTTTTCAATCAAACCCGATATCGGAATTCGCGCATCGGTTAGCCGAACCCGTCGTTCCCCTTTCCTAAAAAAATTAAACAGCTTTTAAGCGCGCATCGCGTCGAAAGCGAAAAAAATCATCTCAGGTAATCGAAATAATGGCGAGGTTGCGCGAAAAAAATTCACTATAAGGGCGGAAAAAGAAACGGATTCGTACAAAAAAGTTCCAAATTTTAATGTTGTTCGTTGCGCGGGGTTGGTGCGCGCGGGGGGGGGGAGGGGGCGCTGGGGGGCAGGGGCGGCGCGAGGGCTGGCGCGCGCTCCGGCCGCGCCAGTGTGCTGCCGCGCGCCGCCCCGCGCGCTACTCGCGACTCCGTACCGCTCCGCTCTGTGCTGTGACACAACGATGGTGCTCTCCGCGTGCGTGCGCGCTGCCTCCAGGACCTACTGCAACCCCTACCGTGAGTGCCTCGCTTATTGCAAAACTTATAAAAGCTTTTAACGTGTGCTTTTTAATGTTAACTAAAGAGTTATACTTTGAAACTTTTCAAAGTAAAGTTTTTACTTTATAAACTTTGAAGGAAGTGATAACCATATAATGAGAGTGGTATATTTTTTGGATTGAAGATACTTATTCACTTTAAAACTAAAACTCGACTTTAGGGTTACACCTATATTGTACATTGGATTTATCATAATATGTTATTTTTTACTTTTGACTACATTTTAGTGTACAAAAGTTTGTTTGGTAAATTCATGTTGTAATCGTAACAGCTGTTACGAGCTACTAGCTGTTGCCCGAAAGTGGTCTCGTTATTTCGGGATAGAATTTATCTCTCGTGTTAATCTAATACCTCATCTATATTTCCATTAAATTTCATCCAAATCCAATCAGTTGTTTTGTGTGTGAAAAATGTACATACATCCTTACATATAGATATCCATACAGTCTTATAACTTGTGTGTTTACGATAGTACGAGTAGTAGGAAGAAGACTAAAAAAAAATTTTCAAATGCAAATACGAATTAGCAATTCCAAATTAGAACCCGAGCATCATTGTAAGCCATGTTTCTGTTAGTTATCAAGATTTTTATCAGAAGTTAGATTAGAAACGAAAGACTGAGACATTCATAATATAATCCTAATTATACAAATTAAATGTATATAAGACAACAAAACATTGATACTTTAATTCGCAATAATTGTTTTTTTCAATTAGTATATTATTGTATTTTAATCCCAACGTTCTTACATACCAATAAGAAGTGTGCCTGAACAGATCTTAATTGCAACAAAAAACCGCACCGGTTGTTTATTTCAAATAATTAGCAATAATTGCAAGTAAGTAATTAAAGAAGTTTATTTACCAACAAGGAAGCTAACTTGTACATTAATACATTTGCATATGACGCAGCGCTCGCTATGGCGCTAATGAGTGAAACCAGCATTGTATAATGATTTACGTCAACGGCCTAGTAATAGGGTTAGAAAACCAAATTATTTGCTTTGTACTCAACCTTGCACAATCGCTAAAAAAAATCATTTGAGCTGCCAAAAGCCGGCATGATTAAGGCGAAAATGTAGATGCACATTTTTTCATTTCCACACACCGCCGACGCACTAAAAAAGGAAGGATATGCCGCAAAAAACAAACAACGGCCGATTTCAGTAAAAAACAATTTTATCCGCGATAATACAGGCGCGCTATTTCTCCGACTGTACCCTTTTTGCGAGTTAGACGCGAGAGCAAAAAACGCGATGACGTTTCAATAATCGCAACTCCCGCGCACAATGCTTCATTTTTTCCACGTTTGCCTATCTGAGTTTTTTAGTCGCATTAAGATTACCCGAATCCTCGGATTTGAGTAGGGTGCGCGGGCGCAGCGAGCGCAGTCGCGTCCGCCTCATTGTGCGCGGATTACTCGACAGGTACTCAGTACGGGCCTTCCCACGCACGCGGGTGAATACTGTTACCGCTTTGGCTCCTTGTCCCGAGGGCTCAGCGCTACATGCGCGCAGCCGTAGCTCGTAGCGGCGCCGTAGCACCGCGTAGTCGTCTGCGTATGCGCAATACCGATTCATTGTTTTTCTGTAAGTTATTTTAATTCAACACTTTGTAGTGTACTAAACTTATTGTTCCGTGAAAAATTAGGTTCAACATTTTGATTCTTGTTTTACTACTGTCGGCATGACTCTTTCATGATAATATTTATATATTGAATTATAAATTACACTTTAAAGAGACACGAAAATCTTCATCATCAAAATAACATGTTTTATAAATATATCTAACAATCAAGTTTAAGTGTGAATTCCTCAAGTTCTAATGATGCAGACAGTCAATGTTACTTTAGCGGTAACATTCATTTAAAGGAATCTGAATGTTTTATAGTTATTACAAATTTGGCCAGTGTTGACGGTTTTTTTATTAAAATGTGTTGTGTAGTTCGTTGGCTTGCTTGGCGGGTGAGGGTGAGGCTACGCACCCTGTGATGGGGTATTAAAACGTGTTGATAGCGCACCGATATCAGAGCCGGTGCGAAGCCCGCCGCGGCTTCTCGCCGCTTAATTACTTAATCTCGTTAACGTGCCACTTCCGATTACGAATTACCCAACGCCTCTGTTTTCACTATTCAAATCCTAATCACTTGTATCGGGTTCCGAATGTTATGATAAGATAACCTCCAATTACGTACGGGCACTATCTGACAATTTAATCCAATCGAGCAGGCGTTCCACGTGGCACATTCCACGTCTATTCAATTACGTGTAAAAGATACTATGCTCGCAATTACATATTAGCATACTACTTTTATCTGCGGCTGCAGCTGCGTAAAAAGTTTTCTTATAATTCCTTTTTCTTTAAGAATGTTATTAATCGGTAAAGTTATCTTTATCTGCATAGTTTATTTGTTCTTTACAATAGATCAATTAATATTGTGAGTGTAAAATAAGTATTTTAAATGACACTATCAGAAGCAATTCCTCTGCGACTGGCTGACTGACTGACTGACTGACTGACTGGCGCGAGACTATCTGTCGGCGAGTGTCGTTAAAATAAAAGTTTGAATCATTTATCAAATATACACTATTATCAGGCAATGACGTACTTGCACATATCAGTTACAATATCAATTTTTTAAAGCGATTTTAAAAACGCGGATATTTGACAGGAATTCTTGAAAACAACACTAGTGCTATTTTCATTTAAATATTTTGTTATGTATAATATAATTATTACCCAGTAAGGCTAAATTCTATAGCTTTATAAAACAAGATACTGTTAATGATACTCTACTGCTAATGGTTTTTGTATTATTGTGTATAATGGTGTTTTAACAAAAAAATAAAATAATAATATTTTAGCCAAAACTATGCAAACCCAAACTTTTCGTTAAAAATCGCAACATTATCAATTCAAAATAATTTATTTACAGTTTTAAGGTGTTATCACTGGCTTATATGCTGATCAATATTGTTTAAACAAATCATTACATTTTTTTCGATAAACCTGTTTTGATTGGTTTATGGTTGATATATTTATCAAATCATCTATAATACAATATTTATAATAATTACAATATGGAGTAGGCCTTTTATTGATTTTTTCCTCTTTTATATTTGCTACGTTTTTAGTAAATAGGGTAAACTAGTAGAGTGTGGATAATAGCATCTACTGCATCCTCGCTGTCGAGTTCCTACTGCAGTATTGTTGTAGTACAACACTACAACACTACTGCAGTATACTAGGGTACTACAACAGTCGCAGCAGTACACGTCGCCAGTCGCCCGTGAAGCGCGCGCCGCGTCATGTAGCTGAGCTCCTTAAGCGTCAACGCTTTCGTGTCAAGACGCGCCGCTAATCGCCTTTAAACACTTAAGGCGTTTACAACGATTGGTGAACATACATCGTTCAGCTAATGAAACCATAGCCGTTTAAATGCTGAGAAGTCACATAAATATTTTGTGTTCTTTTTTTAAATTTTCTCTCGTCATTTTGGATGTGAAATAAATATCGTAGCTTTCTCAGTTCTGATAGTATTTCTTTTATGGCGATTATACTAAAGCCCGTAATAAAAGTATAATAACTGTCCTTTCAAAGATAACAAATGTCAATATTTAATTAATGTTTAAAATAACACGATAAAATTAAGAATTTGTTTGAACCAATAAATTGGAGCCGTATTTGTTAAATCAAAAGAAATTACAAAAACGAAATTCTAATCTTGTAAGTACTTTTACAAGACACACCGCTATGACATCTGTTGATTTCGTATAATGCAAATTAGAATTGTGAAGATTATTTACTTAATAACTAGCTTCTCGCCCGCATGGAATTCAGTTATATTGCGGTATAGAGCACAACTATAAGAAAACTTCTCATTTCAAATCTCAAATCTAAGAAGCGCGATGTAACGCTGGATATGATTAGTTGTTAAACAAAAACTGAATGGTACACTATATTATATAAGTAGCTGTAAAATAACAGTTTAGACGATAAAACAAATTGTACGTCATCCCTCGGGAATTCCTCATTTTCGGGGATTCATTATCGTATCATTTAGCTTCTAAATTTACATGTTTATATTTTAATATTTTACCTTGTTTTAAACGACACACAGCGCCATCTCCAATCCATCCATCAAGCAAACTATATTTTGGTTTTCCCTCCGGAATATTAATTTTTTTCGGGATAAAAAGTATCCTATTATTTAATCCGGACTTTTAACTACGTCTGCAAAATTTCAAAGCAATCGGTTCAGTAGTTACGGTGTGAAAGCGGAACAAACAAACAAACCGATTTGTAAAGAAAAGTAGTGAAGTTTTATTGAAGAATAAAACAGAGTTTATGATTGCGCGAAAAAACAAGATAGAAGTATAAAACCTCCCGGACAATACTGAATTATTGGGAGAACTCCCGGCAGACCGGCCGCACGGTCGCACGCACTCTGAGTGTGCAAATGTGAAAGTGCATGAGTACTTAGATACATCTATTAAAGGCCCAAGGCCTTTCTGTTAACATTTGCGTAAAAGGAAGCTCCAACCACAATTGGAGAAAACGTGTGTATTGAATAATTAAAATCTAACCAATATACATCATTATGATATGTTACTTATTTTAAATTATCAATAAATGTACAGAAAACTGTAAACAGTCAGTTAATAAATGTTTTATGAATGCATAGACGTAAACATTTTTACATACATATCGTCTCTATATTAAACTCAAGCATAAACTGTATATTTAAATACGTAATTTGGACAGATTGCTCAGACACGTGTACATACCCGTACATACAATATTATGATTTCATGAAGAAGTTTTTGATGTGTCCTTCGATTACCAGCCGCGGCGCGCCCACCCGTGCGTGTGCGTGTGTGTGTGTGGGTGTGTGTGTGTGTGTGTGTGTGTGCCATAAATATTAATGTCGTCTGTCTGCTTGTTACAGAAGAGTCGGGCGAGCTTATCAAGTCGCCGTCGCCTCCGCCCAGTCATGGTACGTACCCTATTACCTACCTTTTGTTCCGAACCAACACAACTCCTGAACTAGAATATGAATATTTCATAGCATCCGTCTGGCAAAATACCTAGCGAGAACGCCGCTCCTAAAGGGGTTTATAGACTTTATACTATATTGCCTAAAAGCGACTTTGAACATCCAAGCATGAGATATATTAAATAAATTATAGCTACAGGTGAGTATTTCAAGGTTGAAATAATAATTATTCAATATATAAAATAAAAATAATAAAAATAGTACATTTTTTTACTTTCATCATTTCCGCCTGCGGTACCTTGAAAAAATAAAAAATCATGTACAAGTTACGAGTAAATTTTGCAAGTTTTACTTTTTATATTTACTTGTGTGTAAAACGTAACTATTACCGCAATTCATGGTTCTAGGCTCGAAATACTTAAACGATTATTTAAATTTGATACCTATATTTAGCACAACCCTAAGGTAGAAATAGATTACCTCTATATACAAAGCCGAAATTATCATTTGTAAGTAGTAATAAATTAACATATTATGTGTGAACCAATGACATAATTTAATGATCACAGCCAACGCAATTCGCATAAAAAATAAAACGATTAAATTGGTGAGGGTCTCAAGGAAGCCACAAAACTATAAAATTTTACAATATAATAAAAGTGTTATGTTATGTCCTAAGGTTAAAAAGCGATTATAAAGGATACAAAAAAAAATAAAAAATCCTAAAATGAATGATAAGATGAAAGAAGAAATAACAATTTGATAACGACTCAACTCACTAAGTTTTTTAATAGGCTATTATTGTATCAATAATGTCGTCCCAGCAACATGTTCCACAATTACATATTGAAATCAATGAGTGTTATGAACACACGCGTACCGTTTACGCCGTCACAGTCTCACCTACTCGTGAATAAATTATTAAGTGGAGGTGATGAAGAGCTGACAAAATAAAATCAACCAAGGTTTTTTAAGGCGTCGTTGTATTTCATGGCCACGTTTAATTAAACTAAACTAAACCTATTTCTGTAAAGATTTTGTGCAATAAAGTATATCTATCTATCTATCTAAACTTGCATTTTTGGGACAGTATTCTTAACATGATGTTATGTAGGAATATTAAAACTTATATTTATTGTTCGTACCAAATTGAGCTCGGTTTTCATTACTTATCAAAACCAAAATGATTAATCGTGTTGTGCTCCGATCATAAAAAAATTAGATCTATTCTAACTTTCAATGGTTTATCTCTTCTTTCAACAATCGTAATATTAGGTGCACCTTAAAGGGTGTGTTTATTTTGGTGCGCACACAATGCAACGTCGGAGAAAGTTCGCAGAGCTCCCTCCGCGCGGCTGCTGCGCACGGGCGACCTGCGCGCGCGCACGCGTCGTCTCACCCCTTCACCGACACCACGACTCTTTACAGACGTCACGTACAACTTGTAATCTTTTTAAACGACCTTGAATAGCATCTTTGGGCGTGTTATTTAATTCACATTCATCTTTAGAGGGCATGTGTAAGATCCTTGAAAGGGGTGTCTTTGGCACGAGACACGCGTGTTATTTTAAATTACTGTTACTTTTTAACTTATAAAATAGCAATGTAATATTTTTCTTAATTGAGAATAGTCGTTTATTGTGCAAATACTCGATAAAAAAAAATTTTCTGGGTAACAAAAAGTTAAGGATTTTTTTGCATTAAATACAGAAACGCATGAAATTTGCTTTAAAAAAAGTACATTTTTATGTTTTGTTGGAAAGCCTACTTACTATTTATAGAACTTTCAAAACTTTACACTTTATACTAATGTGAAATGTTCAATAGCTTACTCCATCGGCCCAGGGGAATCTCAAGGGTCCTCTAAACTGCGGACACCTCTAGACACTATCATAAAATGCTAATAGCCCCTGGAGGGTAGTGGCGTAAAGTGAGCGCAGGCCGAGCGAGGTCCGCGTATTTACATGTAATATCCGGCGCGCCATACATCACGCCGACGTGACAACCCCCTCTCCCCCCACTCCACTCACCAATCACTCCAATATTTTTGCATCATCGCCCATCACCAATTTGAGTTAGGTACCTCATTAATAATAATAAAAAACTAAGACCCACAAATAATAACTTTCTTAAACATAATGATTTAAAAAAAAAAGTTTTGAATGTATTTTTTAAAATTTGTCATACTGAGCATGTTATAATATTGTAAGGAACGTATGTTCTTTACTAAAAGTGTAAGTACTTCCGCCGAGCTAGGTGTTATCTGCTCGGGGACCAAGGGCCAACTAACAGTCTTGGTTTGTTGTATATAATATACTTAGTGGCGACGAAAACTCTGACATCGCGATGTAGGATCGATGTCATGCATTACGTATGGAGCGTTGTTTACTACGCCAATTCTGCTGACGCTGTATTTGTGTCGACTTGTAGGTAATGTCGGCACAATACTCATAAAATCAATATCGGTTTAATGTTGAACGTTAATGTTCAGGGTAATTTGACATTTGACAAATTCTTAATTAATCAAAGAATTATAGATACGAACTTATTAAGACATTATTGTTTTCATTGCAAGCTAATAAATATATTTTTTTTAATTATTAGAATAAATATTATGCTGTATTTTATGACAAGGTGGTTTTACATATTTTCTGTAGCTCAATTTCATTTCTTTTAAAATTTATTTTAATAATGTCTTCATCAATTTTGTGAAATTGCTAATGCAAGCACTAAAAAACAGACAACAGATTTCACCTGTCTCTATGAAGCATTTGCTTCCGATATCCACTTCAAAAGACAGGCTGTTTGAATGTTGTTGATGGTGGTCTCGCGTGTTGCAGACGGGTCGGCGAGCGGCGAGGGCGAGATCAGCGGCGACGAGCGGCCGCCGTCGCCGCCGCGCGCGCCCTCCGCGCCGCTGCCGCACGCCGCGCACCCGCACCACGCGCCGCACGCCGCGCACGCCGCCGCCGCCGTGCTCGTGAGTACTCCACGACACGCAACAACTAATCCACACATACACTAACCTGCTCCCGAAGAAAATAGCTTACCACTTACATCGTGGAAACCAGAACGATGTATGCATACGTAAATACATTTATAAATATTTAAACAACACCAAATTAATATCACACGAAAGTTTGACCTGGAAATCATAAGCTCAGATGGCGTTAACGACTGAGAATTCTATGAGGTATTTCTTATCAACACGACTATCGAATCTGTGACACATTTTTCTAAGATAATAGATTCTATTGCTATTTTTTAACTAAGTACTAGTTAGTAAACCACATTAACAAATTTTTCATACCCACACTACGTTTCATTCATTCAATGTTATACATAAATGATAAGAAATGATTTGTTGTTGTTTCAGAACGCGGCGGGCGCGGGCAACGCGCTGGCGCAGCTGCAGCACCTGCTGCTGACGCAGCACGGCGCGCACTCGCTGCTGCTGCACACGCAGGTCCGTCCGCGCATACGTAACAAGGAGGCTCAACATGACGTGACCCGCCATTTTGTCACCCTTTTGCTGAACTTGTTGCGTCTGCAAAGATATTCCTAGAATCAATGTTTTTTAAAATCTTCTCTTAAGCAATGTTCTTTTTAATTGACAAAAAATTGGTGTGGTTTCCAGCTCATACACGAACCAAGCGTATTATTATGATTTTAATTTCCCTTGTAACCCAAGATCTTCCTTTCCTTACTAAGTGTTGATCTCTTGCATCAGGTGCAGCAAGCCGTGGCGCAAGCGGCGGCGCAGCAGCTGCAGCAGTTGCAAGCTCGAGCTGCTCCCCCTCCCCCCACCACAGGTAACCTCTCACACTCCCCTTAATAAAAAAAAGTAACAATTGAGCAATGATTTATTAATTGAGCCATAAACTTTTCTTTTCATAGACTTTTCAAATATACTATTTTTCATATTTGTTAATTAAGAACCTCTCTCATCATATTCGCAAGATATCTACTTATGTAATGTGTATTGTGTGTGGTACTCCAGACGGGCGGTCTCCGTCCCCGCGGCGGACGCCTCCCGGCGCGGGCGCGTTCCTGACGCCGCTGACGCCGGGCTCGGGGCGCGCACGCTCGCCGCACGCGCACGCGCACGCGCACACGCCGCCGCACGCGCACGCGCTCGCGCACACGCCGCTGCACGCGCACGCGCACAAGCCGCGCGCGCTCGAGCCCGCCGCCGACGACACCGCCGACCTCGAGGAGCTCGAGCACTTCGCCAAGACCTTCAAGCAGAGGCGGATTAAACTCGGTTAGTCATACACGCCGATTTATACACTTGTCAAACTCTTGACTCCTTGCTCTTTGAGGTCCCCCTCCCATGGCGCGGGCTTGCTATGAGCTGCGGAATATAAGCTCGTTAGAACTTGCATCCCATAATATCTTTAACATACGTAATTTCATTCTAATATAGAAGAGCAAAACCTTGAAAATAAAATAAATATTCGATACCGTGTTGCCTTTTTTCTTGCTAGTCAAAATTGAAAGAAGTTTTCTTGTAGGTTTCACGCAAGGGGACGTCGGACTTGCGATGGGCAAACTGTACGGGAACGACTTCTCGCAGACGACGATATCGCGGTTCGAGGCGCTGAACCTGAGCTTCAAGAACATGTGCAAACTGAAGCCACTACTGCAGAAG
Source organism: Glyphodes pyloalis (assembly GCA_037074685.1). Lineage (NCBI taxonomy): Eukaryota > Metazoa > Arthropoda > Insecta > Lepidoptera > Crambidae > Glyphodes > Glyphodes pyloalis. Next base: position 73,129 of record JAYKKO010000003.1, on the reverse strand, counting down.
TGGCTGGAGGACGCGGACTCGTCGCTGGCGGGCGGCGGCGGCGGCGGCGGCGGCGCAGGCCTGGCCGCGGGCCTGGCGGAGGCCGTGGGCCGCCGCCGCAAGAAGCGCACCTCCATCGAGTCCGGCGTGCGCGTCGCACTCGAGAAGGCCTTCGTGCACAACCCCAAGCCCACCAGCGAGGAGATCGCCGCGCTCGCCGACGCGCTCTGCATGGAGAAGGAGGTGGTGCGCGTCTGGTTCTGCAACCGCCGGCAGAAGGTGAGGCGCTTCGGCCACGAGGTCCACCGGCACCCGTACGCCCCGCCGCCGCCACAACTCGGCGGACACTATTTCTTCTAATAGACGTTCTCACTAAACAATTCAACTCCCATACCCATCAAATATGCCGAAAAGAATAATGCCATATCGTGATGCTCGAATCATCAAATTCGATACTACTGATAAAAGAAGAAGTAGACTTTTACATAATACGCAGATGTAACTAGTTTAAATTGAAAAGATTATAAATGTCGATAGAGGATATTTTATTGGCGCACAGAAGTATTATCAACAAGATATCATACATTCTTCTCGGCTCCAGTGAAGGTACGACCATACATTTAAGTAGTAATTGACTTTGGGTACCCATTTACGTAGATATTTATTTATAGAACAACTATTTCAAAATGTCACGTTAATAGCAAATCTCATACATTTCTTCAAACTTTGTATCATTCCAAAGTTCTGTGCGCGTGTCGTGTGTCCGTTCAAGGACTCTAATTTTAAGAAATCGATGTTAAATTCTGGCGTGATGTGGGTACCGTGCGTAACATAGGCAATATAATCTCAGAATGCTGCTCCACAAGCCTATCGAAGAGTCTAAACCCTGACCTCGATCTCGTATTTGCCTACAGGAAAAGCGCATCAATCCCCCGGCCGGCGAAGGCGGCGCCGGCGCCAGCCCGGGGCCGGGCGCGGGCGTGCTGCTGCCGCCGCTGCCGCACGCGCACGCGCACGCGCACGGTCACGCGCACGCGCACGCGCACGGACACGCGCACGCGCACGCGCTGCACGCGGCGGCGCTGCAGCCGCTGGCGCTACTGGCGCGTGCGCCGCCGCGCGACTGACTGGCGCCGCTCGCGCGCGACTCACACATATCGTCTCGATCTAGTGTAATGATCTAGTAGTGACTATGCTCGGCTGGAACCCAGGTTCTAGACTCACCCGGTACTGACGCCAAATACGACTTTCGATGCGGGAGAGACGATGAGAATCATCGAGACCTGCTTGCCGGTTATTACTGTAAGAAACCATATTATATTACAATCTTGATGTCCAAATGTTTATATATTTTCTTAGGCGTCTATTATCTGTACTAAATGTTCGAATTTAATTAAAGCGACTTATTTACTGGCAGCAGAAGTTTCAAATGTAGGCATTTTAAACGCACGCTGTAGTGATATTGATATGATAGTCAAAGTTGATATCTTGCGTCAGTACCGTCGACTAGTGCTGAGAATTAGAGTTTAGCGGCAAGCAATAGTGAGCGGGCCGCCGCGTCGAGGCGGGTGCCGCGCGGTCGTTACACTCGGTCCTTGTAAATAGTCCGACGCATCGCAATAAAGGCCCCGGCCGTGTACAGACTGTCGTTAGAGTGTATATAGGTGTATATGCGAGGAGGCCCCTGGCCCGTGTCTGTAAATTAGCATGTAAGTTTATATAATTACGTGAATTTTTATTTATATCCGTCGGAAGCGCTCGCAGCCGCGCCTGCGCTGCCGCACCTGGCTCACCGACCACCGAGATTGCCTACAATAACTGACATTTATTATTACAAATTTGTACTAAATAATCAGAAATCAAGTCAAATGTACTATGTGTGTTTTAAGTTTACTACTATTTCATTTTAAAGTTATAAAAGTGATGTGACTTGTTGTATACGAACGATTAATATATGAAACCAGGGCTCGTTCCACCACCTACTGGTACAGGTAACTTACAGGTTTTTCCAGAAAATAGGCATTTTTAGCCGAGACTATCAATAATTTATTGTAAAGAAGTACCAGTGGCTGTTCGAACAAGCCCGCGCCCAGTGTCAGCGGCGGCGGCGCGCGCGACCCTCGAGATGTACAGAGCTCATATCAGTTAGCGCACGACGCGCATGTCAGGTGGATGTGTAGAAAACTATCTATATGTTAAAAATAAAACATAATAGAGAATATATACATGTGTTTCATTTCATTCCTTTCTTCCTTTTGATTTTCTAACACTAGAAAATACAAAACGTCATACATTCACACGATATCAAAAGACTAACCGTATTAGCTTAAACATTATTAATAAAACTAATACAATTTTGAAAAAAAAATTAAGAGAAAATCAACCGTTTGAGTATCCTTTTTTTGTCGATGGGGAAATGCCAACCGCACCGTCACTCTCTGCGGGAAATAGAGAGTGGTGTGTCGGGCTCGCACCGACTAAAACTCCCTCGATGGCCAATGATGCGCAGTTATGGGGGAGGCGGGATTCATTGCGGATTCTACACAGGCTCCCCCACAGCGCCTACCGCCAAGCGGCCGCCAACAGACGTCAGGCTTACCCCACGCATGGCGTGGTCGGTCCCAGCAGCGGATCTGCTGTGCGGCTCCGCCAACCAATTGAGTAAGCTAACCCAACCTGCTTTCTGTAAGCAAACTAAATAGATGTCAATCATCAATTATCAAATTCAAAGAATACATACAACATTGTTCTTAAATCCGTATTTACAAAAAAGAACTAGGAAAGATTTAGATGTTTGATATGTAGTCAGGCCAAAAGTTGCAAATCTATCTTCAGCTTTAAATATAGGTAACCATCATGGTAAATGCACATGGGAAACAATAATTAGTTCAAATGAATCTAACTTTACTCCAAATCTATGAATCATAACAAGGTTACCTAGCCTAGACGTGTCTAGTGACCTAAGTCAATAAGAGTGACGTGACCTAAGTCAATAAATTATTAAGATTTTGTTAGTACAAAATCTTAATAATTTATTGACTTAGGTCAAAAAGTTCAATATGGTCAGAACGAATACAAAGCAAATCTAAAAACAGCACTAACACGAGATCCATGACTATCTTTAGAGAGGAGGAAATATTTTATTATTTACATGATAAGAATAACAGCTTTTTCCTGGAGATTAATTCACAAACTTCAGAAACGAGTTTATGTTTTGTCTTTGTCTAATCGTGTTGTAATATGAGAGAGATAAAACATAATTTCCAAAGTGAAATCCGATTTCGATGTTTTGTGAATAGGTAGGCTGACAGTACAGGCAGAGGTATGAGATCTGAGGATGGAAGCGGTTATACTAACCTTCACGACTGAACGGAGCAGCGAGTATTGGAGAGACAACGTGACGACATAGATACTGTCAACTAATCAATCCACAAACGAGTGTGGGGTAGCGGATGTATCCGAGCGTAGGGCATGTGCGGTGACTGTATGAACATCCGAATGAAGAGAGCTACTGATAGGTTTAGCGAGGATCGACGACGACGTCGAAGACGTGGGAATTATTTAGTTTTATTTGGCTAATATATTTTTGGATTATTTACAATTAGCTTTGTTTAATTTTCCATCCACTACACATTTGTATCGGGTCGGGATGAAATGAGATTATGAGAACAATTTGTAAAGTTGATTCAAATAATCAAAACACACACATCGTCTTTGTCATTTTACTGCACGGACTAATGATCATCAGTTAATATTTTCACTACGATGTAATTCTTTCAATTATTTTAAAAAATTGTGATAGTAGTCCATATCCATTTACGTCGTTATGGTTAGGTTGTCAGTTCAGTGAAACTTAATGAATCATCTCGTACATTTTACATTTACTACCTAACTTCTGAGAAACAGCATTCGCTAGACTTAAAATAGTTCGAGTCGCCGCCGCTAAAACGCAGTGGCGCTAGGGTCGCGCAGCGCGACATCTAGCGGCTTGCTGCGGTACTTTAATGCTACGTACTACAACTTTACGTTCTTTCAATCCCCCTTAGGTTTAGTGGTTGTTACTTGAAACGATAGAGTGCAGTTTTCTGTGTTTCCCTTAACCTATTGGTACTAATATTATAGAGCTGAAGAGTTTGTTTGTTTGTTAGAACGCGCTTATCACAGGAAGAACTGGTTTGAGTTAAAAATAATTTTGTGTTTGATAGTCCATTCATCGAGGAAGGCTTAAGACTATATAGTCAATGTCAATATTTTTATTAACATAGATTACATTAGTAATACTTATGAATAGTCTCTATATAAAGCGAATGAAGCTATAACATCAAGATGTCGCCAATAGGATCGAAGAATCATTGGAAAATGTGTAAAAAACGGGAGACGCCGCAGCGGGCCGCTAAAGAAACAATTTCTTTATAAATGACCGCAAAATTAGCTCACAAAGTTGAGAATTTCGAAAAGATACAAAAAATATCTGGCCGAAGTTTAGTGAGTAGGTAAGACGTATTATGCGTACCATGCCTATTATTTCAATTCAATTAAAAAAACAATAAAAATACGTTCAACTTGATGAGACATCGCCAAGTGCCAAGCGGGATCAAGAGGAAACTGTTCTTCTATTCAACCCATCTTTGCTCTCCCGAAGACGGTTGACATAAAGATAAATATGTATATTATGTCATAGATGAAGCAATTACTTGTTTTAAAATGAAAATTATTATCTCTAGACGAGCGCCTCAGGAATGCCCAGTGCGATTTATTATTCTACCGTTAAATGTAGATACACTATAAATTCTAATTCAAAATCCGAGTTTGGTGGAAGCTACCAAACTAACAGCAGTGAGTCGAGTGCAGCCGTAGATGCGAGTAGTTGCGCAAACTGGGTCATGCGAGTATCTGCAATCTGCTTATCAGAGACAAACAGCGCCCGCGCTCGTCGGCGGCGGCCGCGCAGGCGCAGCCACCCACGGCCTCACACCTGTGCATCACCTGATTTAGTACCTACATATCTTACATAACTATTGTACAAAAAAAACCATGTTGAACATTATAATTATTGTTGTGCAGACTTAGGCTGCCATATTTAGTGTTTTGTACAAAAATGTTTAATAACTCGTTTTAATAAAAGATCAAGTAGATAACTAATAATTGGTCTGTTTTGATCTAATGATCTACACAGGTATTCAGACATTTAACCTGTCAAGTTTGGTAAAAACCTAAATCCTATATTAATAATAAAAAACGCGTAAGTTGGAGACAATATATGGACGTATGTTTGTTACTCCTAAGGTGCTCTCTCACCGGGAGCATTCGTGTGTAATGTAACATTACAGATGCGACTTTGAGCATTACAATGCAGGTAGTATTGACCCGGACCGTCGACCGTTTGCGTGTAATGTAACATTCATCTAATTGGCGAGCTTTATGATCTATTCGTTTTCCATAATTAACATAAAAACAAAGTGGTCATTGTGTTGAGTGCAGCAATATTAATTCGACATTGTATCATATTATGCAAGGTGCTCATTGTAATGCTTGATTCTCCTCCTTCGCTGATGTAAACACATTTTGTATCATTCCAAAGTGCTGATTGTAACGCTTGGTTCATTACACACAAATGCTCCCGGCGAGGGACCACTTTTAGTCTCTTTTGCATAGAACACAATGAAACAGCAATTAATTAATTTAATAAAAAAAAGACTAGTAAGATTTGCCAACAATAAGACCATCAAAAAATATAAGACACATTTTTTCATATAAATACAAATATTCTAAAATACATTGCATTGTTAACTGTACCAACCGAGGCACCTCTGTGTGCAGTTTTTACGAAATAGAGACGAAGACAGACACAGACGCGCCTCCGCTGAACTGTCTGTGTCGACGTTTTTTTGTATTCTTATTATTTGTTGAACCAAAAAATTAGTAAAAACTATTATTATGCTTTGAAAATCTAACTGACGGACTAAACTAAATCATTATTTTTTTACCGAATCATTATCCCGAACAAGCTTTAGCCCGCGGCTTTGACTACGTGGATTTTGCGTGGGAAAATATACCTAATGTTCTGAAAGAATAAAGTAGCATTTACAGAACTTTTGAAACCGGATCCAGTAATCTTTGAGTTAGTATTTACTGACAATAGTACCTAATAGAAAAATGCAAATATTATTTCCTCTTTGTTAAATTACTTTACCTATATGGACTAGTGCCAAAGTAATTGTGGTAAAAGCAAGAAAGCTACAAAAGTAATTAATTAATATTTTGTAACTATTACAAAAAATAACTCCCAAGTATTACTACCACATGTTGGGAGTTCGCTTTTTTCAAAATTGTAAACACAAACGCAAATATCAATAACGTATTTTCCACGTACGCAGTGTTCAGACTCAGTGCGGCATTGTTCTCGGGCGGTGTCAAAACAGCGCGCCCCACTTAGCATACAGTCAAGTGCGCGACCCCGACCTGCGCACGCGCACACACACTATATTACTATATCTTATTTTACAAAACGAACCTAACACTCTGAAATTACCCTAAACAATAGGCAATAATATTTTAATAATAGTAGGTTGTCTTTACTGGTTTTAGTAAGCAAATGGTTACTGAATTTGAAATGCTTAAAAGCGTGCTAATACTAAATACATTGCGGTATTTCAGTCTAGTGACGTCATTACCTCTACAACGCTCACTGTGGTGGTGGCTGGTGGCATGGTATTATATATTATAATATTAATAATGTCTTTGTCATCAATTGTATTGTTTTGTAATAAATTCTCATCAACATAATTTCAGCCGAAGGATGTCTACCGTTGGACTTAGGCCTCTACGACACGGCATAAGGCTTTCCGTTACTTGAATCTCTCGCAGTATGATAGATAGTGCCGAAATGTTGTTATATCAATGGCTAAAAATGTAATTATATATTGAGTGTAACAGAGTAATACGAAAGTGATACATCATCTAGGTAGAGTGTTACTAGGAATATAATTGTAATATTATCATTAAAACTTACGTAGTTTTAATGACCATGATCACCAACAACAGATCTAAAATTATTGGTATTGGAAAAAATGGATTCACCTGCAGTTTAGAAGACTGATTACGTGTCTGCTTGTTTAAGGGAAGGCAATGATGACAATGCAATGTTATTATATGCCAGAAATAACCAAACGGGTTTTCATATTACCAGAACATATTTCAACGTGACATCTACTTAACAATTGCTAGTTATCTACATGGACAAGGTGACTCTGGAAGCGATAACTCGGCGCGCAAACATACGATGAGCTCTCGTGACGAACTGTGGACTTGCTGGATTAAGGTATTAGATGAAATGTTGATGCCGCACATACACAACACCAACTTGACTCGTAGAAGCTAAATATAAAACAAATTAAATTATTTCTGACCCATAATTCCTTAATCCGAAATAATTCCGTAATATTTTTCAACGCGAAATGCAAAAGATGATACTATGTTAGTTACTTTATTATATAACAATATAATATATAATTATTTTATAGATAACTTCTTTTAAATGCTATTATTCATTTTGTGGCCAAACTGTATTTAACTTAAAAATCCGGCTTCTCGAATGAGGAATTGTTATTTAATTATGAAACGTTAGTACAAAATTATCCTTGTATTTTGATTAATCGTAGGTATGATTGAGCTCATCACGATTGAGTACCACTCTGATGTCTGTACAAGGTAACTAAGACGCGGAGGCAAAAACTTATTAATAATACACAAGTGTAATTTACTATAAACCATGGCTGCGGCATGTTACTGTCTGCACTAACGGTCCGCAGCTTCACGCTAATATAAGTTTCCTCTAACTTGACTTCGAGTTTGAGTCACAGCTCTCATGATAAATTGATGAATTACTGGCAGGAAAACGCATTGATTATTATTTAGGCAACACGTTACATTTCATGTAATTTATTTTTACTTATTGTTAATAAATGTAAATTGTCAGACATCAGTACAATTAAATGTCTAGATTCTAGACATTTGATTTCTCTTTATGTGCTTACTATAGTCAAATGGCACAACGACTTGATAGGTTGCAGCGACGGGCTGTGCGCATAATTAACGATAAAGAGATTACAGGGAACCTTGAACCTGTTCAACTACGTAGAGACATTGGTTCATTAAGCGTCTTTTATCGGCTTTATCATGGTGAGTGTTCCGAGGAACTGTTTTCCCTTATCCCACCCTCTCCTTTCCTTCACAGAACCACAAGAGCCGGCCAACGATGTCATCGCTTCACCGTGGAAAATATTCCATCACGAACAAAAAAGTTTGGTAACTCCTATCTTTGCCGGACCATAAAGAAGTGGAACTCGTTGGCGGCTCATGTGCTCCTTCCTTTGACATGGATTCCTTCAAAAGGAGCGTGAAGAAACATTTTGCGGGCCAGTATGGCGATGCTAACGGGTAGGATATTTCGATATCAAATCCGTGGGTTCCTCTCTTGTTTACCATCAGGCTGGGAGGAGCCAATATACTAAAAGCGCAATATAGCGCAGTCGCTACTATAAAAAAAAACCTTGGACCTTATCTTCGGTCCCCAGAGACACTCGTCTCAGCTCGATGCAACCTAACCTATTTCATTCATACAGTTGGGGCAGCTCAATAACAATTCCGGTGTATTGATTGATACTAGTGAGTGTGATTGCAGTGCGGTCATTATCTCAGGTGAGTGTTCCGCGGCGGGCGCGCGGCGGAGGAGCAGCGGCGGCGCGCGGTATCGCGTTATCAGTGCGCGATTAGATACCGCCGCGCGCGCACCGACCGCGCCCAGCCGCGCCAGCCGCCATGAGGAGCAAGGACCGCCTCGCCGACCTCCACCAAGTGAGTCCGACAAGTACTTACTGCTCACCACCGACACCCACGCAACTCACGGAGGATTGCAGTGCTTCCTTTTGTCACACGGACAAGATGAGATACCGACGAAAGTTATTAAGTTATTTAGCACATCTAACGAATGTGTTATTATTGGTCAATCGATCTGTGTACATGTAATCTGCTGATTGGTAACTAATGGAATAACAGAAGAGGAGGGTATGGTCAATGCAGTCAAGCATGTTGCGTCTATCAGATATTTAGTAGCCGGCACCGAATTCTGTGTCAACATCAATTTGACATTTGCACGGTTTGTTTTAAGCTTAGAATAAGGAAAGTATAGAAACCGCATCATGACAGCAACAATGTTACCGTCCACCCCAAAATATTTTTTTTCAACATTGTTTTGACGTTTAACAATTTAAAAATGAGTATTAATATCTATTTATTCTTTGGTAATGTAGCTAATGTCGATTTTAATATCGATAAAATGTGATAACAATATGGGTGGTGAAGAAATAGGGATCTTTTTCTTCTGTCGATATAAAAATAATGAATACATAAATAAATATCAGGCTATATCACATTGACCTGAGTCCAAAGTAAACAATTTAAGCACTTGTATTATGGAAACCAAAACCAACGGTGGAACTAGCCCTGCTTTCCTTCATAATTTCCACCAGAGTAGTACTAACATGCTAGGATGAAGAAGACTACAAGAAAGCAGTTGAATAATTTAACTTTTGTACGACTGTATGCTATGAATACCAAAGTGTATTGTCAGCATATCGACAATCCAGTAGGTACATACTTGATTTCGTTTATGATGTTTGCATAAGTAAACGAAAAAATAAAATTACAGTGCTACCAATATTTATTATAAAAAATATATAATTTTACAAATTAGCGATTTGTGTAAAATTAAAACTTTTTGCAAACAAATGACATGTAGTTTAGTCCAACCATAGATCAGAGGATCTCAATCTCATATTACTTTGCAGTTTACTTTATTGATTTTCGCCCTGCAATGGGATTCTGTTTTCACATTTCCTGTAACAAAATACAAATTAAATAAAGTGAATTTAGTTAGACATGTTTATATTTATATATCTCGTGAATCATACTTGTTCAATTTATGTCGAACTAAATCAAAAATTTCATACGATGCAATAGGTACATTATGCCATTGCCGATATTTTAAGAGTAATGACACCATTTTTTACCAGTCTTGATTAATTCTTATTTACGTGGTATCATAAAATAACTGAAAATATTTTGAACAGATCTAAAAGTGTGTGCTAAAAGCGATCTAAAAGTGAATGTGTTCCAAAATTTTATCGACAAGTACGATGAAATTTTTTTCATTGGCACATCACTACAACAACAAATATGCATTATTTAAATTTGAAAATTTGGTTATAAATGCGCCTTTATTTTGGGAAAATTAAAAATCTTAAAGGTTAACAAGATTTTTGTAAATCTTTGGCTCATTTTTACTACATAATACGAAATGTTTTTGCAAAACTTACCGATGAAGACGATATTGAATAACTCTCGTTATTTTTTAGATCACAAACTTAGAAATCACCATGGTCTTTGATATACAGTTATCCTCGTCCGCAATTATAATAATTATTTGTTTTTATTGAGTTTTCATACATCATTTTGCTACATAATTAGAAAATCTTGTTTTAGTGAAATTCAATTTGACAATTCAATGTCAGTCTATTCAAATACGAGATAGGGATACCATAGATCCTGTCACAAGTATGCACTAGTATTTAAGAATACTAATATTCATAAGTATGACTATAAGTGAGCCGTATTCCCATTTAAAATATAAGAGTATATACATAAGCTAAAGATTCCGCTACGGTTCTCCGACGGCCGATTCATCAACGGACTGTTCACCGACAGGACAATTCACTTATTTTACGTTTGCCCGACAGACTTTTTCACCTATGGACATTTCGTCGACAGAACTTTTCATCTGCGTCACTTTCGACGACAGGCCTTTTCAGCTGCAGAATGTTTTTCCGACACGGCTATAAACCTTTAAGATTCTTAATTACAGACCCTTTTATCTAAGTACTCTTATAAAACCTACCCTTATCCGATGATATTGTAATATCCCACTTAATATTGAATGAGTGGGATATTATTACAGATTTTGTCATGACGATCTGACGGTGTGTGTAGGTATATTATGGATATAGACAAAGGGAAAAAATGGATAACGTAAATAATATTTAGTATATAACAGAAATATATATTTAAAAAAAACAAAGAAAGAAATAAACTCATCTCATTTTTATGTGCTAATTGCCGCTCGATTCTTTCTTTATAAGGATTCAATGAAAATAACACAATAAACTTATCTTATTCCACATTTAGCCATAAACTACAGTTGCATTATTTTACTTTGTACATTATTATGTATTACCTACTCCGAAAAAAATACTTGTAGATTTTGCGTTGTAGCGCTAATTTATTTTTTGCATCCTAGGAACACATTATAATGTGTAACCATATATGATTTGAAGTAGCAAACTGGAATAAATTGCCGAAGAAAATTAACTAGGCACTTATCAGTTATCTACACTAATATAATAAAGAGGAAAACTTTGTTTGTTTGTAATGAATAGGCTCAAAAACTACTGGACTGTTTTGAAAACTTCTTTTATTATTCGAAAGCTACATTATCCAAGAATAACATAGGCTAAATTTTATTTAAAAAAAAGGGTTCCGTAAAATATTTGGGTTTTACGGACACACGGTGTAAAAAATCAACCAGAAAAGTTACTTATTTTGCGTACGCTACCTAAACTTTAAAAGATAGAACCATAAAATGTTCTAATAAAAAAAGACAAAAGTTCTAAATAAAATTGATCTTATAAATTAGAGGTATGAAATTTGGCACAAAATTCAAAACAAAGCTCAAAACTTTGATTATAATATGGACTTCTTTGGTTTTGAATATTGGGGGAGATAGGGGTAACAGCGACCATGAAATTAGATATATATGAAAAAACCCTGTAGTCCACGCGAACTAAGTCGCGGGCACAGCTAGTATTAAATAAAATAAAATAGTGCGGATAGTTGTATATTGACGATAACCAATGACATTTTTTTTGACTTTTTCTACTGAGTACAATTAAATACATTGTGTTATTTTCATTGAATCCTTATAAAGAAAGAATCGAGCGGCAATTAGCACATAAAAATGAGATGAGTTTATTTCTTTCTTTGTTTTTTTTTTAATATATATTTCTGTTATATACTAAATATTATTTACGTTATCCATTTTTTCCCTTTGTCTATATCCATAATATACCTACACACACCGTCAGATCGTCATGACAAAATCTGTAATAATATCCCACTCATTCAATATTAAGTGGGATATTACAATATCATCGGATAAGGGTAGGTTTTATAAGAGTACTTAGATAAAAGGGTCTGTAATTAAGAATCTTAAAGGTTTATAGCCGTGTCGGAAAAACATTCTGCAGCTGAAAAGGCCTGTCGTCGAAAGTGACGCAGATGAAAAGTTCTGTCGGCGAAATGTCCATAGGTGAAAAAGTCTGTCGGGCAAACGTAAAATAAGTGAATCGTCCTGTCGGTGAACAGTCCATTGATGAATCGGCCGTCGGAGAACCGTAGCGGAATCTAAGCTAAAAACCAAAAACTGTTTTCGTTTATACTTAATAGTTTTATTTAATAGTGGCACGGTATTTTGAAATAGACAAAGGGGTGTTTTAAACATTTAATATGAAATATTAAATTTATTAGGTGTGTGGAAATATTGTTGCGTAATGGATGCGCAGATGCAAAATATATGTATATCAAACCATGTAAAAACATGGTTTATGTTAAAGTTTGTATCAATTAGTAGCACTATTCTGGAAAATATGCAATACCTACTAATAAATTAGTAACATATATACATAGGAATAAAATAAAGCGTTTAGTAAATAGTTACGCATATAACAAATACTGTTAAATACTAGAAAGTGATTTTTCAATAATGGCCCATCACTGATTAAAATACGGCCATTAAAATTAGTCGTATTTGAAATTGAATGTATTTTCAATTTGGTAACGTTCTATTGGCAGTCTATGGTTGGACTCCAACTCCGGAGTCCAGTCCATAGATTTTCTATCTGCAGATGCGGACTCCAATACAAGCTTTGAGTGGTTTTTGTTTCAGTCACACTAGGTGGCGCTACATGGCAAGATGTGAATAAGACAGCTACGGCCCAATTGCGGTTTTTAGCGTTACATCTAGGAATATAATATATCTATGGTTTTAAGTATTTGGAAAAAAACAATACATTCGGTTTATGGTCTCCTGTTTAATAAATAAACTGCACATCTTTATTCTCTTGTGCAAATTATTATATGAATTCTCGCAAGTGGAGATAAAGTGTTAATTGTGTGTTTTGTGCTAAGAAGACGCGATGTCTCACTCGTAGATAAAACAAATTAGTTACGTAACGCGGCGATACCGCAAATGCAAATATAATGACCAAGGAGCGCAAGCGAGTGTTGACCACGAGCGGAGCCGCGTGCGCGAGCGAGTGTCGCGCCGGCTGAGCGCTGCACTGTCGCCGCTTATATGCGCTTGTGAACTTTTAGTGCAATGATAAGATTGTAACAATAACAAACATTTAACTTTAAAATGTGCAAAATGATTGAACATGAGTATCTTTTAGTAACTATACGTATGTGAAAATATAAGAAGTCCAACAAGGAAAAGTGTTTAAAAATCACGTTCCATACGTTCAAATGATGTAATAAAACCCATGTTCGGTTTCTGAGATTATCCTCGGACGGACAGACAGACAGACAGACATGGCGAAACTATAAGGGTTCCTAGTTGACTACGGAACCCTGAAACGGACACAGGACCTATTGCGAACAGCTATGAGCAGGTCACCAACGCCCGTTGACATGCGCAAGAAATCAGGCTACTTTTACGTTTCTCGGATGTCCTTAAATTAGAATATAGTGTTATTGTATCAACTTTCAAATAGTGGTACCAAAAGAAGATCCACGAGACATGTAATGTGATGTGTTGTTTCAGCTGGCGGGCGGCGGCGTGTACCGCGACACCGTGCTGCAGGCGGAGCCCGACCAGCTCGACAAGGATGTCGACGACATGTTCAAAGAGGTGCGTACATCATACTCATCTGGAACCACTCTTCACTATTCGTTCCATATTAATTATTAGACTAATGCCAGATGCTTCTGCAGTAAACTATGTTTAAGCTAACTAGGGTCACAAAAAAGCATAAATAAGGCATAGTGAAGTTGAAGTAGAAAAATGCGAGAGACCATTCATTGCAGACGATTCTCCCAATTGTTCTAATACGTTTGTCTAAAAAAGGTAGTCGCATTGAAGATATTAACGACTGATTCGGGACTGGTAAAAACAAAAAAAGTCAGTGAATAATCACTGATAGCATTACAAACATTTACTGTACTTAATCTAAACCTCGCAACTTATGGGTTTTGATCTTACTTATAGTGAAATTACAACATCGTCAACCCTATCGTTATGTTTAATAAGTCTAATTTAATTGTGGTCCCATTAACTGAAATAAGGTTATTCCAATATTTTCAATCTTTGTCTTGCAACCTTGCTTTTACATTTCCTCTCTATTTACAGATTTCCAGTATTTAATTATGAACATAAATCGCTATTGTTAATATCAGTAAGTAGTTAAAAGAAATCAAAGTTAAGACTGAATCTAAATCTTAAATGAGAGGTCTTTGGCTTCACTAGAGAACACACGAGGTAGAGTGAAGGCGGTGCCTATAATTAGAACGATATTTACTAACACCAAACTAAATCACGGGTTTCTTGCTGGAGTGCAACATTGTAAATTAGGTATAAATCTAGGCAGGTCCTCTGTTCTACAGAAAGTCAAATTTCAGTATCTTATAAAGGCATGAAAACATTGTACTATTGAAGATTTAAACAAACTTGTGGTCAGTACTTCCTATAAAGTTTTGAAATTCGGTGAATACAAAAAAAAACATGCGATTAAATTAATATTTACCATTTACTACAATACACATGAATTAGTCAAGACACATGACATTTTATTGCAAAACACGCCAAATATTGTGAAAAATTTATGAGTACTCCTCCTCCATGGGCCCATAAATAAAAAACAAAAATAAAAAAGACAAACAAGTCTGTTGATTATAAACGCCACGGTGACGTATGTACGTCCTACAGTTAATTTAATTTATTTTACAAATACTTTTGTTTTATTTTTATTTTTTTTCAATAATTGATTTTTATTTTACAATTGACAAAGTAACGGTGTGTCTTAGTGTAAAATTAGTAATAAGTTTAGCTTCCATTTGTAAAAAAAAACTACTGAGTTTCTTGCCGGTATCTGCTCTTTAGTTATAGGTTCCGAACCGGAGGTAGCTTCATTTGCTTTATACAGAGTCTATTCATAAGTATTACTAACTAGCGGCCGCCCGCGACTTCGTACGCGTAAACTTAGTGTTTCTTAGCAATGAATATAGCCTATGTTACTCAGGGTAAATGTAGCTTACCAACGGTGAAAGAATTATTGAAATTGGTCGAGTAGTTTCGGAGCCTATTCATTACAAACAAACAAACAAATCTTTCCTCTTTATATATATATATATATATATATATATATATATATATATATATATATAGTATAGATGTAATCTATGTGAATAAAAAATATTGACTTTGACACGTTTTTTTTGCACAAACGTACTTTTCGTCTTTCGTATTTAAACTAGGAAATAAAAACAATAATAAATCTACAAAATTCGAGTTAATACTATAGAAGTGAGTAAATTTTGTTTGAGTAAGAGGTATCCTGTATGACCAGTCGTCGGTGATGTGCTACAACACAATATAGTTCCATTTGATTCGTGTCTCGATGGCGCGTCGCCGTGCGTCGCGGCGGCCGGCGCGGCGGGTCCGACCGCGCTTATTAATATTGTTGTCGGACGGCGCTCGCTAATGAGCTCGTCGAGCGCGCCCTAATTAATTGTAATTACGCGCAACGCTTTAGCTAATGGTCACATGATGCGTTGTCCCACTATTTGCAATCTTTTGACAACACAACTTGCTTTTACTATTTAACAAGAGTTAAAATATGTGTATTATGCACATTACGACGACCTCCGTAGCCGAGAGGCAAGCGGGCCTGACTTTAACGAGCGCCATCTCTGAGGTTCCGGGTTCGATCCCCGGTCGGGTCAATATGGGAAACGAACTTTTCTATATTGTCTCGGGTCTGGGTGTTGTGGTACCTTCGTTGTTTCTGATTTCTGTAACACAAGTGCATTAGTTACTTACCACAGAATCAGAGCAATGTGTGTGACGTTGTCCAATATTTATTTATCAGAATTATGAATTACGAACAGATAGTAATTTTGTTCCATGTAGTCTTTTCACAAATTAAATAGACCAGCAGAACCATATTGGCATTTCTTTTAATGTATAAATCTACTCGAAAATAATAACGTTTGGCTTTCTATAGGCTGGTCTAGTTGCTTCTGTTTATTTACCTACTGTCTATTTATATATATAATCTAAAGTTTAAAGGATTTTTCTATTTTGTATCTATTTGTAATTCAGATAATCAAAAGGTATGATTTTCATAATTCTTAGTTATTTTCCCATTATTTGTTATTTCGGTGTTTATTCATATAAAATGAGAACAGAACGCACTTCAAATAGTTACGAGTGCGTCGTCAGTCGAAGGCACTCGTCGATTACCTCAGTAGAGGTTTTTCACCAACTCGACACGAAAGACTGGGCACACGTGTGTCGAGTTGGTGAAACCCAAAATTAATACAACTTATTATTTCGTCACCTGGACACGCTCAGATTTTTACGTGTGTCCAGATAGTGAAACTTAATTAAATCACTTTTATGTTTTCACTAACTGGACACACATTCGGAATTTACCTGAATTAACGATAAAGTACAGTCACATAGATACATTATTTGTGTCACAAAATCATCGGCCACTAAATGTCCCGATACGGGGAACGGGCAGTGGTAATTGTAAAATTAATCACTAACCGCGAACTGAAAAATAATTTCACTGTTTTATAATTTTATTATAATTCCTAACGGCTAGTGACTGACAATGACGTAGTCTGCTGGGATCGGTTGAAGTATGTAATATTCCTAACCAGGCTTTGTTTATAATTCGTTATCAGTTAACTTAGTTTCGTTTGTGCATAAAATACAGTTTGTGGCATCTAAAAGTGATGTAGATTTTTGTTTCATAATACTAATAACTTTTGGAACTATGGAATTCAGAAAAAGACAAAAAAATGAAATTAAAACCACATATGGTACAGTTTCTTGTCGCGATCAAAAAACATGAATGATTTTTTCGCCGGATTGTGATGAATGGAATTGACTACGCTCTCGTTCAAGCATTTAGTGAGTTATAAAGCTAAAATATTTATTGCTTTATTGAATGATGTATATGAAACATAATATTATTTGATTGTTACATATTTGTTTTATGTAAAAAATTCTTTCGAGGTTTCAAGGCCGGTTTTTCATGATATAGATTTGTTTAATAATCAATAGACAAGACATTTAATAACCTGACTGCACCTATTTTAAAAAATCTGAGTGTGTCCAGTTAGTGAAAACATAAAAGTGATTTAATTACCAGATAAATAAATAAATAATAAATAAACGCGCCAGACAATCACACCAATCACCTGGTCTCAAACTAAGGTTTTTCCCTTTTACTATGAGTACCAGACGACGGATACTAACTGGGGGCGTCATCCCAGCACACCCAGACTCAAGTCAATTTAGAAAAGTTCGTTTTCCAAATTGACCCGACCGGGAATCGAACCCGGGACCTTTCGCGCTTTGGCCGCCTACCTTAGCCACTGCACCACCGAGGTCGTCAAAAGATGACGAAATAATAAGTTGTATTAATTTTGGGTTTCACGAACCCGACATACGTGTGCCCAGTCTTTCGTGTCGAGTTGGTGGAAAACCCCGCTGAGGCGTACACGCACGTGACGTCACGCAGGTGGCGCAGGTCACGCCGCTCGTTGTTCGCCTGCGCCGGCCGTTTACCGCTTACACACTCCATGTGCCATAGATTCAACAAACTACATGAGTACGTTCATAGCGCATTAATTGTTTACATTTGCTTTTAATTGCACGAACTCATTGTGTTCTATTTTTGCAGGTAACATTTTTATTAAATACACCATTTGACTTTTCAAATTATGACAAACATGTCTTAATACTCTTACTTAAACAACTTTAAAGATTATATTATAAAAGCATAATTTAGAGGGATTTCCAAAATAAGAAGATATTGATGAATTATAGATGTAATAAAGTACACTTAGGGAATACTTATGAAACATAGGTAGACGCGTGCTAACATTCAGCTGTTTATCATCAGATAACCATTCTGTGTTTCAGGCAATGACTTAACACAAACCATAAAGTATAACCATACAAGGAGTACTTATGCACATCACAATAGAGAATCTTGATACAAAATTGACTTCAAGTAGGTAGCGGTATTAAATTGTGAAGAAATTTCAATGATATTGCACGGTCTGACCATGATTTCGGTAGCTTGCTTCCAAATGAAGATTTTGAAATTTGTGATATACTATTGGTATCACTATTGGTATTGTATCGTATGAGAGTATTGCATTATGTGCCGCAGGTGGAGCGCATGCGCGCGTGGGTGCACGAGCTGGAGAACAACACGCAGCTGATGCGCCGCCTGCACGCCGACCCCACCTACCACACCAACAAACGTAACCGACGCTCATTGCGTACAGACGACATTGGTCTAAGTCACACTTTGTCTATTCATGTGAACCGTACTTCGGACACTCATAATAACTAAGGCAAATGGACTAGTATCGGAATTAGTGCTTTTCCTTTACTAGTGTTCCAAAAATTTATTTTTCTTCAAAACAACATCTCGTTTCTATTAAAGAACTTACATTGTCATCGCTTCACTCTTCTTTTAACAAAAAAGCACGTAGGATTTTCTAGACTACAGAAGCCTTCATTCAAATCGAATGTCTAGGAATATTTACTATAGTAGCAAATACGCCACAGAACCTACAGCAATATGCGAATCAAAATCTCTAACTTATTTATATTCATGCTCTAATTTTAGGCCACGATGATAATTTATACAGAATGAAGCCGATTTGAATGTGAGAAGAAGCAGTATTTAGACGTGAACCGCATTGTCAGACCTGCAGGAGCAGATGGACAGCGTGATCACGCAGTCGAACGGCGTGGGGCTGAAGGTGTGCGGCGCGCTGCGTCAGTTCGAGGCGCTGGTGGCGGCGCGTGCGCAGCACAACGACGTGCGCGCGCGCATCACGCGCCTGCAGTACGCCGCCACGCGCCGCCTCTACGCCGACGCGCTCGCCAGGCACCACGCCGTGCTCAGCGCGCTCAGGGACCACCAGCTGCGCCTGCTGCACGAGCAGATCAGACTCAGTAACGTACACGCTCGTGCCGCTACACATCATCACGAACTTCATCTTCAGTAATAGACTCCATCTTTCAAATAAGGGAGGGTCTAGGTCAGGGTTCCCCAAGCTGGGTGTCGTGAATGATCCGAACTGACTGGCTTTCTATGATTAACTGGTAATTTACAGAAAACTTCATGCGAGGGTCCTACCGGTGGACGAGTTTACTTGCCGGAGACTGGCGTTACATAATTAATTGTAAAATCCCACAATTGAAGTTTTTTTTTATTCCATATTTTGAAAATTGAAAAAATATTTATTGGGCGTGTTTAATCATAAGTAATTCTCAGATTAAATTGTTTCAAATTGTGAAGAATCGTAAATATGACATCACTCCATTTGAGTGCGGTAACCAATGAATAAATAGAACATTTCCTATTTAGCTGATATTGACCTTGAATAAGTAGATTCTAGTAGTGATAAGCTAAATTGAAACAACATTTGGTTAAGACTCTGTTAACAGTTAGTTTACAGTTAGGTAAAAGGCTTTGCGGTTGAAAGTTGAACGGCCGGCGTCCAGTCTGTATCGAAGGGACAAGGAGAGCGGTTCTTGAGAACGTCTTCTTTCTGGATCAATCTACAGACGCGTTTATGAATGGGCGTCGTAGGAAGGTGATTCGGCACAATGGGCCGACGAGATAGCTTCCTGCCAATGAGCGCAAGACGAGTGCACGCGAGTCATTGAACGCTCCGGGTGAACGGCCCGCGCTGCAGCGCACAATTAGCACCGATACTTGCAAGAATCATACAATTAACACCTAATTTCAAGACCGTTTGTACCTAATAGTAAAGATTGTTAACCTTTAAAAAGGTTGAACTTTGCTTTGCAGCGGTATAAAGCGTGTCACAGGGCTAAGAGAACACATAACGCTTTATAAACGGTTATGGTAATGAATTGGGCCAACAGTGGCGTCGAATCACCGCATTAGTAATTATCATTGCCCAGTATATTGGCTATTTATAAATCATATTAATGAAAAGTAGACGAATAAGCGCTTTGACTCGTTATTAATTCAACTGTTTGAGTCAAAAAATGTGACATTGTCTTTCATTGTTACAGCTAACCTGACGATATCGGATGAAGAATGCGAAAGTTTGCTTGAATCAAAAAATATCTCACTTTTTGTTGATAATGTAAGTAATAAACACATGAGTGGGACGCTGTTTAATACTTATTAATTGTAAAATATACATAGGCACCTCTAAGGCGGAATAGAATTGTTTCAATGAAGTCTTACATATTTCCATCGCACACATTATTTCCATAACATAAATTTATTTTTATTTAAGAACTTACAAAACAATTGGCTTTATGATTGTGTATTCTTTTCAGTTCATCTTAGGGACTCTCTTCGCTTATAATTTCCTGCGTAACGTGTCCACACGAGCAGCGCACATTGTAAACGAGTAATTTCCGACATCTTTTTAGGTCAACTGTTTATGCTCTAAGCATTATGATACCTTTGAGAGACGTACTTCAAAGATACACATGATGTACTATTGTAACCATGACTCTGTTAAAAAAAGATTTGACTGTGAAGTGCATCTAATTGGCAGTTATTGAAATTAATGGCCTCAAGCAAAATTAGCCCTTACCTTTGTCTATTACGGCGGTTAGTTAATCTCAATGTTTCCACGGGGCAGGCACTGGGCAGCAGTTTAATGGGTATGTACACCAAATTTGAAGTGAAGCGACAGAACAAACAATCTATAGTGTCGTATCCTCTATCCCTTTGTCAGTGTGACGTGCATTAGTACCCTCTCGGACGGCTGCAGCTGCAGCTGGTTCGGTGCGGTATATTCAGAGACTGATGTGATGGCGGTGGTGGTGTGCAGGTGCGGGCGGAGACGGCGGAGGCGCGGCGCGCGCTGCGTGACGTGGAGGCGCGGCACGAGGAGCTGGCGCGCGTGGAGGCCTCCCTGCGCGACGTGCGCGACCTGTTCCTGCAGCTGGCGCACCTCGTCGCCGCGCAGGTGCCGCCCCTCACACTGACACTTACACCTAGCGACGCATCCTGCATCAAAATTATTTGCGACTACTTAAGCGGTGGCTTTCTTTCCCCAACCTGCACTTTTCACGCAAAATACCGCATCGTGCCTTCATTGAGGTCATACGAGGCGGACTGTGTACCACTCACAGCGCCTCTGTGCGGAAGCTACAGTGAACCCGACTACTAGATAGTCTTTTCCTCGATTCGATATTCAAAAGATTACCAACATAAATAATGGCCCAGGCCTTAAAGAGCACGTAATTTACTTTTTATATAACTATACCTCCATAACTAGGTATAATTATGTAATGACGCCGCAGCTTCGCACGCATATTTATTTGTTACAAAAAAGTGAAGAACCGTTTGACCAAATATTGTGCAAACTTTACAAAAACAATCAACTAAATTGTTTGAACAAAGCGCATTTGGTACAGATAGGTGAGCCCGTTCTTTACAAATAATATTCCAACTAAGAGTGGCATTGATTATTATTTATACTGATATAGCTTTGAACCTAAAAGCCAGCTTCATCAAGGACGTTAAAAAATAAGCAATTTATTTGAATGTCACTCCATTAACTGTTTCAATACATGTCGAGTTCAATTGTGCAGCAAGACCAGGTCGACAGCGTCGAGTACTACGCGCTGCAGGCGACCGAGCACGTGGAGTACGGCGGCCAGCAGCTGCTCAAGGGCACCGTCAGCCACGCCAAGGCCAAGAAGGTACACTACACACACACGCATACACACGCCGCAAAGGTTTAATTAAGGATACAACTATCGGTCTATTGACTGTGATAGTCTCATTACTGACTCAAATTACTTGCCGTGCTCCACCGCGTGGCTCCAGTGCAGTCCAGTGGGGGGTGTAAGAAAAGTGACTAACCTTGAAAACTGGAAAATAATTCTCAATTTTACAATAAAATTTACATTTACTTTGCTTGCAATAAATATAGCCTATAGGGTCAACGTAACTTTCCAATGACAAAACAGTTTTATAAATCGTCACAGTAATTTTGGAGTTGCCGAAAACAAATAGGGTTTTCGGCAAGCGTTGACTCCGATCTTGTATTTCCAGAAAAAGCTCGGCTTGGTGATATGTCTGGTGTCGGGCGCGGCCATCGTGCTGCTCGTGCTGATCGCGACGTGACCGCGTGACGTCACCGCCGACGGCCAACACCGGCCGCGTGACGTCACCGCCGACGGCTAACACCGGCCGCGTGACGTCACCCGCCGCCCCGCCCCGCCCGACGCGCCGTCGCGGCCGGCCATCAGTAAACCTGCTAGTCAAATTATCGTTATTATTTATACTACTTAATGTACGAGTAATTTATCGACAAATAAACAAATGTTTAAACGTCAACTCTTTCATTTTAACTATTGTTTTTAGGACAGGAATATTGAATACATGATATAACAAGATTTGTCATTTTTACACATAAATTGCTATACCTACACCTAGTCATAAATACAGAGATCCACCATCCACCATTGTAAAATTTGTAAATATTATTATGTACTATGAATATGGTGAATGCATCAAATACCCTTCGTTCATATACACCGACTACTAACTATGTGCACGCATTAAGAACACGTAAATCACATAATGTCTATTTCTATCGATGCCCTGACTTCCTTTAACATAATATGTATATCTTTGATTTGATGGTACAAAAAGTAGCTTTTAAATTAATTCTCTAAGATTTTATCATTCTGATACTGGCCCTAACTAACCTACCTACCTTGCCCTTTTGAACTTGCCCGAATTATGAACCTCCTACTTTTTAAATGACTTAAAATAAACATTTTCTCAAATTTGCTTTATAAATGTGCTTTACAATGACATTTTTGCTAAATAAACTTTAACGAATATCATAATCCGTATCGTTAGCGAGCTATTTATACACGTTAATTCCCAGACGGTGCTCATAGATGGCGCCACTCTGTTCCGCTACGTTGGTGGGTCTGTATCGCGATGACGAGATTTTTCTTGGTTTCATGACTACCGCTCAGCAGTCATACTTGTAATGGTTTGCTCAAAATTTAAAAACCAATGTAACTCAGCTTTGATGCATTACAAGTAAGCATTTTTGGATGACGAAATAAAATGATAATGTTTGTTGTTTCGGCAAATAGTTGAAAATAATTATTTTACAATTCGGCACCCCTTTTCTAAGTATCTATACATTCTATTGATTCTTCTTCTTCTTCTGTAACTGAATAGTACATGTCATGCATGGCAGTCTCACGTGAGGTGAGAATTGACACAACTTCATGATAGAACACAGGCGTTCCGTGCTAGTACTTCAACGTTTCCGTGGAGGTCACAATATGTAGTCAAGCTGCTTGACACTCGATGCGCGTTTAAAAGTGGTCCACTTTATACATTCCTTTAACTGTACTGTAAAAATTAACATCAAATGTTATACACTTAAAACTCATGAAATCATAAATAAAAATCATTAAAACGGATGGACCATGATTATCTCTCCATTGCATTGCCTCCTACACAATCATTCTATCGATTCTGAAACGTTATTAATGCGATAGCAACATTAGGAATAAATTAAAATTTAAATATGGAAAACATTCCAAAACCTAGTCGTAGCGCTTAACTTTTTCATAACACTTATTTTATCGTTTTAAATTTCGAACACCTCTCGTAGTCTGTGGTAATGGCTTTTTCTATTCAAATGCCATAAAATTTGAAAAAAAAGGAAGCGCGCCATTATACTTGACAACCATAAAACTTTTCTTACTAAACATTTATTAAAATCGTGTGTATTATCCACAGAAACCAGAAACACATTCAATAAGACATTATAACTCCTTAGTGAATCAAATGTAAGGAGTATGTAAGTGAAGTGCATTATTTTAGTAGTATGTTTGCAAGCTAAAGAGAGGTTTGTAAATTGTTTTATTATTGCCTACATTATCTTCTAATATTTTTAAATATACTCAAGTAGATTTTATTTTCGACTTTGTGCGCGTGGATTTATAAAACTAACTAAATAACAGTAATTCCAAAGAGTTTAATACTTTTGAATTCATATTTTGAAAACTGAATTAGAAGTTATTATACCTTTATTACTGGAGTAATTTATTTGATTCCATTAATAAAATGCAATTACCAGACTCGTTATAAACGTAACTTTCCCGCCTAGCACCGCGGCGAGGCCTGCTCTCAGACACGCGGCGCCGCGTCGCCCGCCGGCCTCGGCTCGCCTGTGCTATGTGAGTCGACCTAACTAGATAACCAATTTATTTATTTGACACTAGCCGTCAAGAAGAGCGAAAAGTCCTTTATGTAAACTTATTAAAAATTATGAGTATGATTATGAGTACTTTACTTTAAGTACTGGCAAAGGGGCTAAGAACATCCGACCTGAGGCCACTAAGTTAAATGTATGAAACCAAGGAATAAGAATAATAAAATCAGAGAAACTGGTAGCTCATGAGAAATAATTATAATTGTATAATGTGCCTTAGCACAATGAATAGTTTTAAATAGCTTTATTCCAATTAAAAAAATCTTTTAAATGGAATGAAACTATTTAGAACCTAAGTTCTTAATATAATGTCAACTTTCACCCCATGTATGCAATAAAGAATTGAATTGAATCAAAGACAGCTCCAATTGTGACCTTAACATGTTATGGGAATAATGTTTGTTTTATTAAAAATCTATCAGACAAGCCACATTTGATTGCTGATACACAGTAACATACAAAACATTCATTGTACTCGTATTTATTTCAGAAATTTCGTGAAGGAACAGCGCAATGGTGAGGCGCGCGCGTCGGCTCATCGGGATGTCACAACAAAAAGGTTAATACAGACAACAATTAAGTGCTTATTAATTGTAATTTGATACTGAGACAAAAGATGTTCGCATGTGTTCACAGGTGAACATTTGTAGGTCTCAGATTACTTGTTTAAATAAATATAAATATTAAATATTATTGGACAATATCACATACATTGCTCTGATTCTGTGGTAAGTAGCTTAAGCACTTATGTTTTAAAAATCAGAAACAATGACGCTACCACAATACCCTGACCCGAGACAATTATTGTAAAGTTGGTTTCCCATATTGACCCGACCGGAGATCGAACCTAGGGCCTCAGAGATGGCGCGACGCCAAAGCCCGGCTCGCTCGCCTCTCGGCTACGGAGGTCGTCTATCTGATTTCATGGTAATTTTTATCTAATTTCTTAGTAATTTCAGCGTATATTTAACAAGAAAAAAAGATTTATCGTTTATCATTATTTAGAAGCACTCTTCACTACAAGACTAAGAAGCAGAAATGAGTACGAGCGATATGTTCTAAGATTATGTTTAGGAATAGTCTGTAAAATTTAAGATGTGGTTCAGACAATATAATAAATAATAATAATAATAAATGCGCCAGACAATCACACCAATCACCTGGTCTCAAACTAAGGTTTTCCCTTGTACTATGAGTACCAGACGACGGATACTAACTGGGGGCGTCATCCCAGCACACCCACAATATTTTGAAAATAATTACTTCAATAGGCCTTTACAAATATTTTGTTATAAGAAAATATACTACGTATTTCAGATGGAAAAAAGAACTGACGGCCGGCTGCGACCACGACAGTACTTCACGAGAGAGTGCTCCTTTATGAAGGTTGGTGATTATGACTTAATAAGTATATTAACATTCGCACGCACGGCTGCGGTGACTACGTCATGTAAAGCACGCTTTGGACCTGACAAATAACAGTTTATTATATATTAGAAATAGAAAAATTGTATCTCCTCTTGCGGTGCGGCAATCGAACCCACGACCTTCACGTATCGCGCGTGCTGCTCTTACCAACTGACTAACTGACTATGTAGTTAACGACAACCGACTAATTAACTAAGAATGAAGTTCTAAAACATATTTGGCAGAGGGCACTTACCGGAGGCTAACGGTTGATACAGCAGAAAAATTTCACCGCCTACAATAACTTGCGGTTAGCTCAGTTGGTAAGAGCAGCACGCGCGATACGTAAAGGTCGTGGGTTCGATTCCCGCACCGCAAGGGGAGATAAAAAATTTCTGTTTCTAATATTTAAAGTTCGTTAGTACGGCGTAAAGTACTATAAAAATAATAAAATCGATTAACAGTTTATTGTGGGTAGTTTAAAAATAATAATATTATTAGCTTTAGATTGTTTTATTGTGGCTCTTGTAGCAATACACGATAAGTGACGATAGCTACTTTGAGGATGCAGGTTCGATTCCAGCACCGATTAAAATATGTATTATTGAAACATTTAAAGGTATGTTAATTATTATAGTAACTTTTATTTTCCATTATACTTGTGTTTATTCAGAATATTTAATATCTCTAAATACAATATTACAACAAGTGTTGGTTCGAATCGTGACCAAATTTGTAAGAATGTGCCCGCTTAACAGCTGCATGTTACATGACAGGATTTATTATATTAGAACCTGACTAATATAGTATGTGACGTGTATTTCAGGTTCAAAGCGACCGAGGGCGGCCGGGTGCGATCCAGCGAGATGCCTTCCCTAGTACGAAAGCGATGTTTGTGTGAATGTAAGTATAGAGAATATTACTTTATTGTAAAACTTCCTAACTACAAAGAATTTGAATAATGTATAGGCCGGACCCCACCGGGCCCGGTGCCCTTTAAGACATCCACCGGGCTGTTGTGGTACCAACAGGCCAAGTCGCCGGGCCCAGTATGGACGCCGGGGCCCGTTGGGTGACTAAAAGGGCACCAATCAATGCAATGCAATCTCTAAATTTGTTCCTTCTCGAGCTAGAACTTTCAGACGATATCTGAAAAGAAAATGATCCGATATGTGCGATCAAGAATCTTTAGTTTGCAAACGACTCAGCATCATGTGAAATTAAGTTAACTGAGTTATTAACTACATATTTAATTTAACAGGTTTAATGTGACAAGGTACTGTTGTGTATACAACCGAATGATGCCGCCGAACACACGTCTCGCGTAGATGCCTAGTCTCAATATGACAATGAGCTAAAGTTATTAGATATTAATGGTTCAGAGAGTTTTAAATAATAATTTCATATTAGACATCTTTATAATAAGAACAGCTTTGTGTTATCATAGCAAGTCCTTCTATGTATTTATCGTATAAAATAAGTATCCCATGTCTCACTCAATATTTAGTTCACGTTACACATTTCTTGTTCATAATAATTTGTGTAAAAATGAAACACAAATTATTATATAATAGTTTTTTTTTCAAAAGAGTATCAATGCTACTTTACTATGTATCAGTAAGGGTACCTTAACTAAGACACACGTTAAACGTTAGCAGATGATTACTGAAGTTTTCTTTGATCAAGGTATATTTTTGACATCAAATTTGAATGATGCCATTGTTACATTTCAGGAGGCCGCCGCGGCCGCCGTCGCCCGCTGATGTATTGAGCGCAATGTTAGTATTATTACATTTTACTATTTTATCAAGAAAGGTGATGGATGTCTGGTTGAAAGTTTGTAATCCTTTCACGCATCTACTACTGCATCGATTCAAACAAAATTTCGTAAATATAAGGTATCCAGAAATAAAGAGGATGAAGTCGCGCGAAACAACCAGTGTTTTGCTGAAACAAATCGCCTCTTTGCCTTTGTCGAACAATTCAGATAGGTAGCAACGCGATTCTACGAAATAATATATGTCGCGCAAATGAGGCACGTGATGGTACATTCGCGTCGCGGTCTTACAAGTAGAAGGCGCGTGAGGGTTCCAATGAAATAATTACAATCAAAATAATCCTCTGATCGTTGTGTCCAGGAGCCAGCCTGCTGCCGAGCCCTGTCCAGCCGTCTCGAGCCTGTCCAGCCGGACGAGCGGAGCCGGCGACACAACTCACGACACACAATCAACAATTATATTCCAAAGGGCGAGAATTTAACTTCGCTCGATAGATCTGTGTATTTAAGTACTATTCACGATACATTTTCATAACCAAACTTTTGTAGCTTATATTATTAAGATATTGTCACTAGCAGGCGTCGCTTGCAGGCCAACGACGGGATTAGACCGCGTTAACAAACATTTTCTAAGCAATGTCTCAATCATTGCAACAAAGTCACCAAAAAAATTTGATCAATCTCTAACCTCATAATGTAATCGGCCAAAACCTGAAAAATTCTGTCAAACATAGCCACCTCTTAGTTGTTGATGTTGATGGTGATGGTGATTTATATATGTAAAACGAGAAATACTTATGCAAAATGGCCAAACGTAATGATACCGCGATGTAAAAAGGGACACCGCCATCTGTTGGGGGATTTCAAAACTAAAAATAAATCAATACACTCGATAGCGTAATTGCTTGTATTATGTCCAACTCATACCCGATTATGACGTAAGTGGTGTCAATAGAAGCGGAAAAAATTGGATTTTACAATTGTAAAGGTAAACAAAGAAACAAAATACGAAAACTATGAATATATAATATTTAAAATGTTTGCTTGACAGTAGTACAGTTGTTGAAAGTTTTGTGTTGTTAGTCTTTAGAGACTAACAACACAAAACTTTCAACAACTAACTAAAGCAATGTTTATTTTTAAAACCTAACCTTTAAAAAAAATAATTTTGAACCTAATTTTTATAACCTTACTTCTTTTAACCAACCCATATTGAACCAAACTTTTTTTAACCTACCTATTTTTAAACCTAACTCCTTTTAACCTAACTATTTTGAACCTTACATTTTAAACCTAACTTCTTTTAACCTAACTATTTTAAACCTTACTTTTTTAAATCTGAATTCTTTTAACCTAACTATTTTAAAACTTACATTTTTAAATCAAACTTCTTTTTTGCACCTGATTTTTTAGAACCTAACTTTATTTAACCTAACTTTTTAGAACCTAACTTTTTTAAACCTAACCTTTTTGAACCTAACCTTTTTGAACCTAACTTTTTTGAACCTAACTTTTTTGAACCTAACCTTTTTGAACCTAACTTTTTTAAACCTAACCTTTTTGCACCTGACTTTTTAGAACCTAATTTTATTTAACCTAACTTTTTAGAACCTAACTTTATTTAACCTAACTTTTTAAAACCTAACTTATTAGAACCTAACTTTTTTAAACCTAACCTTTTTAAACCTAACCTTTTTGAACCTAACTTTTTTGAACCTAACTTTTTTGAACCTAACCTTTTTGAACCTAACTTTTTTAAACCTAACCTTTTCAAACCTCACTTTTTTAACCTAACTAATTTAAACCTAACTTCTTTTAAACTAACCTTTTCAAACCTCATTTTTTTAACCTAACTTTTTCAAACCTCACTTATTTAACCCAACTTTTTCAAACCTCATTTTTTTAACCTAACTTTTTTAAACCTCACTTTTTTTAACCTAACTAATTCGAATCTAACTTTCTTAAGCGTTATTGTTATGAATTTGTTGATTTCTCAAAGTGTTCCTTATTGCCGATTTGTTCTAGGTCTAACGCGCATGTTCCTGAAGAAGAAGAAGAAGAAGAACAGCGTGTGTGGCGGAGTGCGCCGTGCGCGCTGCGCTCCCGCGGCAGACGTGACGTCACACAGAGTTAGGTTAGTAGTGTAGCTTGATACAGACGTGACGTCACACAGAGTTAGGTTAGTAGTGTAGCTTGATACAGACGTGACGTCACACAGAGTTAGGTTAGTAGTGTAGCTTGATACAGACGTGACGTCACACAGAGTTAGGTTAGTAGTGTAGCTTGATACAGACGTGACGTCACACAGAGTTAGGTTAGTAGTGTAGCTTGATACAGACGTGACGTCACACAGAGTTAGGTTAGTAGTGTAGCTTGATACAGACGTGACGTCACACAGAGTTAGGTTAGTAGTGTAGCTTGATACAGACGTGACGTCACACAGAGTTAGGTTAGTAGTGTAGCTTGATACAGACGTGACGTCACACAGAGTTAGGTTAGTAGTGTAGCTTGATACAGACGTGACGTCACACAGAGTTAGGTTAGTAGTGTAGCTTGATACAGACGTGACGTCACACAGAGTTAGGTTAGTAGTGTAGCTTGATACAGACGTGACGTCACACAGAGTTAGGTTAGTAGTGTAGCTTGATACAGACGTGACGTCACACAGAGTTAGGTTAGTAGTGTAGCTTGATACAGACGTGACGTCACACAGAGTTAGGTTAGTAGTGTAGCTTGATACAGACGTGACGTCACACAGAGTTAGGTTAGTAGTGTAGCTTGATACAGACGTGACGTC